>CM075653.1:115795331-118295331 GCA_037953625.1 Crotalaria pallida | reverse complement strand
ATAATTGTTAAATATTAACCAGTTGTGATTAAATGCTAAGTGTGGATATTGGTAATTTGAGGTGCGATAGGAGTTTAATTAGGAATGTGTGATGTGTTGGATAATGTGTGGTAGTTATGGTTGATGTTGAAGTAAAGGAATAAGAAAAGGGGACTAATTAAAGTGTTAAGAGTAAATAAATGGAAAAGGGAACTTCAGTGCCCAGTACCATACGACTGGCTGGGACTGGAGCTAAATAAATGGAAAAAGGGAACTTCAGTGCCAAGTACCGTACGGCTGGCTGGGGCTGGAGCTAAATAAATGGAAAAAGGGAACTTCAGTGCCCAGTATCGTACGGCTGGCTGGGGCTGGAGCTAACCTAATGGAAATGGAGATGAAAATGGAAAATGAAAAGTGATTGAAATCCTGGAAAATCAATGGGGTGAATTTGTTGATATATGACTTGACTTGACTATTATTCCTGAGTTTTTATTATGAGCTGTATACTATCTTTGATTCACTGTGTTGTGAAAACGTCTCACCCTTAGTGGTTATCATTTTAGGTGCTTGTGCAAGAAGTTTGAAGATCAGAGTGCGCAGCGAACAAGTCGAGGGAAGGGAACTCTAAACTTTATTTTGATTATATTGTAATTGTGGGCCCCAACACTTTGTTTAAACTTGAGTTATAAAAGAAATTTTTGAGTTCCCTATGTTATTCTCAAGTAATTGTGGTTTATCTTTTTATTTAAAAATCGGCGTGTTACATTTATGGTATCAGAGCAGTTCCTTCCTTCTGACCTGAGGGAAAGTGGTCCCGAACTCGCTGTGAACACTCTCATCTCAAGCTTCTTCTCCAGAGGTGAGGCCATTTTAATTGGAAATATTTATGATAAGTGGTTGATAAGTATGTTTGGTACTAAATGCTAATCTGTGATTAAATGATGTGTCTTGTCTTAGTGGAATGAGTTTATGTTTGCAAATGGGAATACTAATAATTGATAATTAAGAAAATTGTGCTTAGAAGTGAAAAGGGAAGTGAATTCCTTGAAACCTAAGTGGATCCCTTAGGGAATTCAAGGAATCACATATTGTATGTGCTTATCCATTTGCAAACAGGAAACTTCAAAGGGTGTAATTTGATTTTGTCTAAGGATGGAAATTTTAAGTTTTGAGTTAATCAAAACTTGAAGTTTCTTACGAAGGAAATCTTGCTAATCAAAACGAAGCACATAAACTCTAACTAGATGGCGAGGGCTATTACCACAGATGGAATGTAGTGTCGGAACTGGCCAATCCGATGTTGCATTTGTCGGGAGGTGACGTCGTCGAAAATCTAGAATCTTATGCACCATCGTGAATTAGTAACTGATTTTCTATGTATGAAACTTTTGTGTTAGTTCTTTCATGTTTAATTGCTTTGCTATGTGCTTTGTGTGTGATCTTAATGTATGTTTATTGAGTAATTTAGTGTCAAAGTTATTGAACCAGGATTAGAAATGGGACCGCATGGAATAAATAAATTATGAATCTCGAATACTAATCCAACCAAGTGATTGAGGTCACGTTGATTCGATTAGTATCTAAGAGGAAAAAAATGTTTATATTAAATTAATAAGCGGTTCCGTAGCTAAACTTGATTCAAGGGATTGTGACATCAAATGAAAAATAGGAATCGCGAACTAATCAATTGGATTTAAAACACTGAATCATATTAATTTGAGTTGCAAAAAAAAAAAAACAAAACAAACTTTTTTGCCCAATTTGAAAGGTGGTTTGAATCCAATCAAAAGGTTCTCGAAATCAATTTATATGTGGAATAGTGTAGTGTTAAAGTAAGCGGACAAAAATTAGAAGTGGAACCATGAGAATCAAAATGATTTACTACCTCGATTCTAATCTATCTGAGTGACTCAGTTTGCATCGGATAGGCTAAAATCCATAAAAACAACAAAAACATTTTTGTTGAATACGTAGTTGATTCCACCACTAATTTGATTTCCGGTGACTTTAATACTAATCGAAAGTTAAGTTGGAAGCCCCTAATGATTGAACTTGAACCCCGAGCTACTATAATAACATTTTGTAACGAAAAGAGATTTAATCAAGGAAGGGGTTAAAATTCAACCTAGAGGTTTTCATGCCACTTTCGATCACACCATTGGTAGTGTATTTGGTATATATAAAAAGTCTATGTTTATGTGAAAATGAATTTGAACTTTCGAAAATATTTTCAAAATGATTTCGGATTAATAAATTTTCAATTGCCTCTTTATGTTTGAAGTCCCAAATTACTTTCCACTAAGCATTGACTAAAAGTGTTATTTTTGAAAATTGTGTTCAAGATAAAACTGAATTTTGTTTGTGTATGTTTGTTTGATATATGTGTTTGATATTCCTTTGTGCAAAGTGAAATTTTGCCTGATGTGTGCGAATGTTTAAAATGAATTTCAAAAGTTTGCACCGAACCACAATCATTCTAAATGGATCGTGAGGTCGCACGGCAAATTTTCAAGAATTAGTAAGAAAAGCAAGGATTTCTAAGTGATCGAGTAGTGAATTACCTTAACTGTTTGTAACCAAGTCACACGTCGATCAAATAGGAACCTTTCTCATGCGACTCAAATCAATTCGGAATGAAAACTCAACTTTCAAACTTGAAGTCAAAAGGGAATGTAATTGTTTCCGACTTTCGAAGATGAATTAAATTAAATTTTTCCAAGTCCAAGGCATATTCTCTTTTTCTTTGAGTTTACCAATCTTGAGTGATCTTTCACTCCTTCATCTAAGTTCTTATGAAATTAGATGGAGGTAGCTCTTCATGGTAAGGTGCATGATTAAAAGTTTTATTGAATTTTCAAATGAAACTAATTGTTCCTCCAAGTGTTTTACTAGTATGAGATCTTCTTTTTTAAATATTAAATCCTCATACTTAGTGATTGTTCAAACCAAGGATTTTTAAAGATGTATATGTTCGTGGTTAGGTGTCTGTTGGGGAAATCAGGGTTTTTATATAGAGTGGAAAACTAAGTTTCTGGGTTTAGGATATTTGTTTGAATTGAAAGATTTGATATAAGCACCCTAAGGTTGACTCATCGTTTTATGTAACATTTCAAACCCATTTGGAGCAAGTTAATGTTTTAATTAAAATAAATTTAACGCGCTCTAATCGGTTTGACAATATTACGCAACCTTGGGCTAAGCTTAGGTGATGTCCCATTAAATTTTGAGGCCAATCGGAGTTTGTCTACTATTTTTAAGTGAAATTGATGTAGGTTCACCCCTAACCATTACAAAATTTTGACTAAGTGGTTGTAGGGTTAAAAACGAACCTAATGAACTCTGATCGACTTGAAAATTTACTATGATGTTCTTTTACGTTCAGGGACACTATTTTCAAATTTTTCAAAACCTTGGGGAACTGAATTGATGAAAAGTGTTTTTGGTGGCAAACCATATGAGTCCTATTCCCCGAACTCTCTTTGAACCAATTTTCAAATATATGATGACTGTGATGAATGTGTTTGTAGAGGTAAGTTTTAGTCCTATGTTAGACAAGGATTAGCTTAGAAGGAAGTAGGGTAGAGTCTTGTTGTGTTTGAAACGTATGCTGAAGTAGAATGTTGTGTATATTCAAATGATATCTATGTGATTTTTTGGTTGTTGGATTATTGAATGTGGTTGATTAGGATCTAGGAATAGGATAAGTGGTAGGTTTTGGAGTTAAGATATAATCAACCCTTTAGGGTAATAGTGTTTAGAGCGTTTTAGTGCCCTGTTCAACCTTCGAAGTAGATTTCCGGAGGGAAGCTAGCTGACCTTAGAAATCTGTTAGAATCTTAGCCTAGAGGTTGACCCAAATTAAACCATAATCGGCACTCTTCAATGAGTGCAAGGGTCTTGTGACGCATTCATGCTAAAGGGTATGCCAATTCCAAGTGGGGGAGTAAAACCAAAGGAAGTGAGTATCGTAGTTAAGAAACCCTTGTCCGGGATGGTTATCCATTTAAGGATTTTGAACGGAATTTCGGGGACGAAATTCCAATAAGTGGGGGAGAATTGTAACATCCCGTTATTTCTAATACGTCTAGTAAATAATTAAATGATTTAATATGATTTCAAGATTTGAGTCTCGGAATAAAATTCTGATTTTATCATTATATTTGAAATATGTTTTCTAGTCAAAATAAGTATAAATTTGTTACCATACGTTTTCCAAAAATAAAGTATTACTTTTATTTAGTTTAATTAACATTTTGACAGGGAGCTCAAGTGGCAAGCCTTAGAGGCATTTTTATAAATAGTTTCTTTATAAAAATATGTTTAACTTAATATTTTGAGCGTCCATGTAAATTTTCATAGTGTTCGGAGACTGTTTTATTTTTAGCTTCTGGACCAGTTTAATATATTACCAGTTTAAGTTGTATATAATAATCTTCTACTTCAAAATTTTAAATATTATATATTATCAAGTTTAATATCAAGATTTAGATAATATATTTACTTTTGAATTTCGATAATTTTTCTTACGCAATAGCTATCCGGAGGGACCGGTAACATTATTATTTTTCAATCAGTTTTGAGTAATCCAAAATACAATATTGTTTTACCTAAACATTTTTTATTTTTAGTATCATCAAACTTTTAATTATAATCCAAAATACCTACACACATTGATCCACAAATTAAAACATATTGTTAAAATATTTAAAATATATATTTAATTCCTAAATCTACCCGGCCTACCCCGTAACCCACCCCCAAATTATAATATATATGTGAGAAGTGATAGAAACTTTAGAAAGAAGTGAGACAGAAAGAGAATTAGATAGAGGCGGAGAGAGAAAGAAAGACTTCGAGAGTTCGAGCAGAGGGGAAAAACAATTGGTTTTTTCTCGTCTTCCCGATCCAATAACTCAAGATCCAACCGTTCAATCTCTAATCTTTCTTAGGTATATAATCTCCTCAACTCGCTCTATCCATCTACCTAATTTATTTGACGATCCGTCAATATTTTTATTAACCCTATATTTTCAAATAAAGATATGTTTTAGGGAAAAGTGATATATTTTTATTATATAATGATATTTATTTATTATTTTGACAAAATGAATTTATTTGATATAAATATTTTAATGTTATAATTAGTTTTATCGTATGTCCCTATTTAGATCCAACACGCTATTGACCTTGACCCTGGAGCAAGTCGCGGATGTAAATGTGGTTGTGTTGTTATTGCTAGGATTTCCAGGTAAGAGGAGTTTCTTTTCCACACTTTGAGTTAAGGATAGTTATAGTTTTTTAATAGAATTTGGATTTAATAGTTAGATTGGGCTGTGGGTATTAAATAAAAAGTTGATTAGAGTTGATTGGGGTGATTGTTATGTTTTTGGTTGATTTTGTTAAATTATCGATAATGTTTATGCTAATTCTTTTTATATATCATTAAAATAGGAAGTGAAGAACCTTAGGGAGCTGATTTATTTTACTGCACTCTGAGACATACCTGAGTATGTCGACTGACTAATTTGATTATCTGTTGATTGTTGATTGTTATATATTTCCCTGTATATGTTTTACTGAATTTCTGGAATGAATTATGCTAACTAAGTGTTGAATGTATGTAATTACAAATAAATGCTAAATGAGTAAAATTGTTAAGTATTAACCGGTTGTGATTAAATGCTAAGTGTGGATATTGGTAATTTGAGGTGTGATAGGAGTTTAATTAGGAATGTGTGATGTGTTGGATAATGTGTGGTAGTTATGGTTGATGTTGAAGTAAAGGAATAAGAAAAGGGGACTAATTAAAGTGTTAAGAGTAAATAAATGGAAAAAGGGAACTTCAGTGCCCAATACCATACGGCTGGCTGGGATTGGAGCTAAATAAATGGAAAAAGGGAACTTAAGTGCTCAGTACCGTACGACTGGCTGGGGTTGGAGCTAAATAAATGGAAAAAGGAAACTTCAGTGCCCAGTACCGTACGGCTGGCTGGGGCTGGAGCTAACCTAATGGAAATGGAGATGAAAATGGAAAATGAAAAGTGATTGAAATCCTGGAAAATGAATGGGGTGAATTTGTTGATATATGACTTGACTTGACTATTATTCCTGAGTTTTTATTATGAGCTGTATACTATCTTTGATTCACTATGTTATGAAAAGGTCTCACCCTTAGTGGTTATCATTTTAGGTGCTTGTGCAAGAAGTTTGAAGATCAGAGTGCGCAGCGAGCAAGTCGAGGGAAGGGAACTCTAAACTTTATTTTGATTATATTTTAATTGTGGGCCCCAACACTTTGTTTAAACTTGAGTTATAAAAGAAATTTTTGAGTTACAGTGGGGGCAGCTCCCACACAGTCTCTTGAATCTCTCCCAATACTCGTAGAGACTTTCTCCACTTTGTTGCCTGATGCCTGATATATCCTTTCGGATTGCTGTTGTTCTGCATGCAGGGAAGAATTTCTTCAAAAATGCCCTCTTCAGGTCATCCCAGCCTGCGATAGAACCAGGGGTCAGATCGTACAACCAATCCTTGGCTAGCCCCTCTAGGGAGTGTGAGAATGCCTTGAGACAAACATGATCCTCTTGCACATCATGTGGTTTCATAGTGGCACACACAATGTGGATCTGCTTGAGATGTTTATGAGGATCCTCACCTGCAAGACCATTACACTTGGGCAACAAATGAATTAGTCCAGACTTTAGCTCATACGGGTCATCGGATACTGGATGCACAAATCTTCAATAGTGAAATCAGGTGCAGCCAGCTCCCTCAATGTCCTCTCACGCGGTGGAGGTTGAGCCATATTTTCAGAATAAACAGAATAAGAATCAGAATTTATAGGAATAGAAGAAAAAGAAGCAGACTCACTAGGTAAAGACTCAACAGACTCACTACCTATGGACTGTTCGTATTTTGTCTAACTAATCTGTGATAAGTCCTATCAATTTCAGGGTTGTAGGGGTGCAAGTAACTTGGGTTACCCCTAGTCATGTACTGAACAGAACACCATCAACCATAGTAGACTGTAACAGATATACATGACCAAAATAAGCAACAAATTTTTTTATTTTTTAAAATATTTTTATTTATTTTTTTCAGCACCCTAAAATCATGAAAACATATCACAGAAAGTTTGAGGACAAAATTCAAAAAGGAACCAAGTCAAACAATTAAGACAGGGACCAAAAATTAAGAAAATAAAACTTGTAAAATAAAAAAGAAATAGTAAAAAGCCTTTTTCAGGATCCAGACGAAGGGTTTTTACAACAGAGTGGTAAAATCAAATTATTCAGAAAATTCCCTTCGATTTGATATAAAATTCGTCAAATTCCGAGTTACGGGTCAAAAGTTGCGACGGTTTATAGTAAGTGCTGCTAAAACATGGAAATTCTGGAACTCACAACTGGTGCAAATCTGAGTGACTGTGGTGCATCGAAACCTTTTTATATGATAAAATTAGTGTGGATACAAATTTTCGTGCAAAAATTCCACCCAGAACTATGTGAACTAGCAACCACAGAATCAATCAAATACACTAATTGCAGCAAAATAGCAAAACAGCAAACAGTGCAACTTCAACCAGTTATCAGAATTGACTACTAGACCCTAAATCAGACACAACACACTATAATAACTATGATACTAACTACGACACTAACTAACTACTAATGACCTTTGGCAAGAACCGGTACTCCCCGGCAACGGCGCCAAATTTGATCGAGGCCATACCCGATACAAATAAAAACAATTTAAATATAGTACTAGGAAGTAACTCCTAGGTCGTCTCCCAAGGAATATCTTATCAAGCAAAAGTTCGAACACATAGTATGCATAGAAAACAGGAGGGGGGGTTTTGAATGTTGAAATCTAGAGTCAAAACAGAATTAAATAAAAACGAAGTAGCAGATAATTAAGGAAAAGCGGATAAACCCCTTTGGCTCGCGTTCACAACTCTATCATCGGTCACAAAAGATCAATTTCTTCCCTCTTCACTGTCCAACTCGTGAGAACTAAATACTAAGCGAAAATTCAACTCTCACCCCAAAACCCTAACCTCTAATTAAGCATTAAAAGCCAAAGCATGGAGATTTTACGAGTTTGCATAAATTAAGCATTCATACACATGGATTATCTCTATAGAATGGAACTATGCGAACCATAACATATCAATAAGCATGAAAACAGTGAATAAAAACGAAGTAGAATTAAGAACAAAACCTCAAGAGTATGTGATACATTACCAAAGGGATTTAAGCTAAGAGTTTAGCCTTCCATGATGAAATAAGTCAAAAACGTGTAGAAAAGGAAGAGAAAGAAACCCTAGCAGCCACCACAAGCTTGGAGAGAAAAACTAAGCCTTCTCTTAGAGAGAGATTGGGAAAAACGTGGAATGAATAGATGGCTGCTAGGTCTACACGAATTTGGCTTTTTAAATCACAAAACGGGCCTAAATCATGGGCCAAATCCTAAGGAAAGCTAATCTCTAAATTAAATCTAAAAAATATCCTATAGATAAAATCTAAATCTTAAAAGATATAAACTAAATCTCAAATAATCCTAAAGATAGATTACAATCTTCACTTCATCGTATATCTTCTCTTCAAAAATTAAATCTTCACTCCCAAAATGTCCAAAAAGCCCTTTGTGCCAAATATGACCTGAAAATAATAATAGATAAAATTAGGCTAAATAATCCAAATTAATTAAAATCCGGAATAATAGTCTAATAAAGTCTAAAATACTAAATCATTCTAAACAATGTCAAGTAGGCACCAAAAATCATCAATGAGAGCAAAATAAGGCTATGAATAATGGGAAATATAATGCTCATCAATGTCTGCTGACGTCCAAGCGAATAGGTCCTTGTTTTCCACTAGTATGTTTATTAGTTCTGCTCTGAGTTCTGGTCGGATCTTTGTACCCACCTTAATCTTGCAGTTAGGATCTGCGGAATCAATCTCAACGAAGTCCCATCCTCCTTGTGGAATCGGCCTGGTCTCATCTTGCTTGGACCGAACATCCAGGTCGGTCAATAGAACACTCCCTTTGCTTAGGGTGGGGCCGGAAATGGTGCTGCTTTCTTCCTTTTTCACTTTCCCTAAACTGACATTATAACAAATTCTTGCTCTTTCTTGCTCTCCTCTAACTGTTACTACTTTTCCATCTGAACCTTCAAATTTCATTGCAAGGTGGATTGTGGAGACCACCGCTCCAAAAGACTGAAGACACGTCCTGCCTAATATGACATTATAGGCTGAGGGACACTCCACTACTAAGAATCTGATGATATCGGTCCTGGCCGAGGGAAGTTTTCCGAGAGTCATTGGTAACTGGATGTATCCGTAGGGAACAACAATGTCCCCTGTGAAACTTACAAGTTTTCCATCGAAAGGGGTGAGGTCAGCCTCCCTCAACCTAAGGGCCTTAAAAACGTCTAAGAACATGATGTCTGCCGAGCTACCCTGGTCAACAAACACCCTAGCCACCTCATAGTTGCCGATTAGAGCTGAGATGACCATCGGGTCGTTGTGCCCTGGAATGATTCCTTCTAGATCTTCATCAGAAAAACATATTGACACACTCTTCACTGGACGCTTTTGAATGGGGTGATGTTGGACTGCTAGTATTTGATTTATGTACTTTTTTCTGTCGCCTCTTCTCTCTCCGCCCCCCGCAAATCCTCCGGCTATGGTGTTGATCCGAAGGTTTTGGGGAGACCTATTTGAGTTTATGATTTCTATTGCATTCACTCTTTGTTGGCTGAAGTTCTATTTTCCTGGGGATGATGATCTGTGGCGGAGGTTCTTCTCAGGAGAGGGAGATCTTCTTCTGGGCCTTCTGCCGAGTGCCTCTCTGACATACTATTGAAGTTTACCTTCTCTGATCATTTTCTCAATAATGTCTCTCAGCCAGACACACTCATCAGTCGTGTGTCCATAAGCTCCATGGTAATCACAGTACTTAGAGCGATCCCTCTGTGCGCTTCTTTTCCAGGCTGGGGGTCTTTGGCTCATCCTCAGGTCGGTTTGCATTGTCTCCTTCAAAATCTGGCTTCTTGGAACTGTTAGTGGGGTATAGTCATGGAACTTTGTTCTTCTGGGGAACCTCCTGTCAGATCTCTGCTCAGTCCTCATGTTACTTCTAGGTCTCTCTTCTCTTCTTCCTCTTCCTTGGGAGGACTCCCCTTTTTCCCCAGCCCCTGGGTTCTTCTGCCACTTCCAAAACTCTTCCAGATTTATAAACTTGGTGGATCTCTATCGAAGCTCGGCCATGTCTCTTGGGGGTTTCCCTACGAGAGAGTTTTTGAAGTCTCCGTTTCTTAGCCCTTGTGTGAAAAGAAAGATTGCAAAGCTAGGCTCCAAGTATGGAACCTGTCCTGCTTCGGAATGGAAACATGACAATTACTCTCGCAGCGGTTCAACAGGTTTTTGTAGGACTCCCGCTAAAGCATGGTTCGACCGAGGCTGTATGCAACTTGCCGTGTATCTATTCATAAACATTCTTTTGAGGTCGGCCCAAGAATTTACTGAATTCCTAGGGAGGGCCGCATACCATTTGAGTACAGCAGGTTGCAGGGACATGGAGAAAGCACTACATTTCATTGAATCTCCTCCTCCATAATAAGTCATTGATCCCTCGTAAGCCAAGAGATGTTCTAATGGATCAGTAAGTCCGCTGTACTTTAGTATGTTAGTTGGGCCGAGGAAACCTGGTGGGGTTTGGTATGACATGATATGGGGTGTAAAAGGATGACCTGGATGGGAATCCCCCTCGGTTGATCCAACTTCCATTACCTGATTCAAGGGCGGAGGGGGTGGTAGCATCGGTTGTTGCTGTGGGGTTGGTGTTGTGTTCGGGGTGCCGAGATTGTTGACAACCCCAGCCATATGAATTTGTTGCAGGTCGGTTATCGCCTTCTCTTGTCGCTCTAACATCTCGGTCTGACGTTTCAAAAGTTCCTCTAACTCTTTTTCTCTTTGTGAACGCCGATCCGACCTTACCGAGAACCGTGCTTCGATGGACCTCCCGGAGCCATGGTTCCCGGGATTTCGTGGTGGTTGGGGTGGGACAACATTTCTCACTCTGGCTCCGACTGACCCGAGTATTCAGTGTAGGGACCACTGTGAGTCCTGTCGCCCCCTGAGGCCCGACGCTGATCAGGTTCCGGTTGTACCAACCTTACTGATGGTCCACTTCTTGCTCCAAGCAGCTGTCTTTCCAATTCTCTAGCATTGTCTATGCTTCCTTCTTGTCCTCCGTGACGGTTTTCACCCCGCTGACTGCAGGGTGGTCGAGTATTTCTGGTGTTGGCCATGATGATGGTGTTGGTGGGAATATTGTGCTATTCGATCCCCACAGACGGCGCCAATGTAATGTCTGGTTCTAGAGAATCCTTAAAGCTATGAGGAAGCTTTAAAGATCTTGGGGTCCAGGGTTGATATGTGATGTTCTGGGGTACTGAATGCCCAGTTGGGGTATTCAGGGTTCTCCTAATCGTTGTGGGTGTGTGCAAAATGGGAGTTTTTGGGATAGGAGTGCGTACCTGAGCCCCTAGCTGGAGACAGCTATTTATAGGGGAAGAAGAATTGTACCTTATGGGCCTGTATGGAGGTCCATAGAGGGTGACGTGGCCCAAAGTGGATAAGAGAATGAGTCATTCATCCTTATCCTGTCCTAGAGCTTTATCCCTAATCCGTTAAGCGCGAGGGGGAACGCTCGGGTCCTTGTGGATAAGGGATTCAGACGGTCCGAGCCCCCCAACACTGTACTATGATGTGATAGTTGGCCAGCGAGTGTAATGGTCGGCTGAGATCTTTGGGTGTCGGTGGAAGACCCTTGGGGCACTAGCCGAGGGTCAGTTCACTACAACTTAATTTTTGGAATGTCCATAAAACAAAGGAAACTCCGTCCGATTTGACGAAGATTTTTATAAGTTAGCGAGTTTTTAAAAGGAAATTTTTAGTTCACTATTTTCTTATTGGGTAATTAAGGGTAATTATAAATAGGGTGTTACACCTAGGCGTGTAGAAGAGGAAACACGCACCAGCAGTCAGCAGACCACATGCCTAGGTGCATGGCAGGTGCGCCTAGGCCCGCGCGTGGCGGACCATGGCAGCAATTTGTGCTTTTTGATGGATTTTTAGGTTTTCAAGCTTAGGTTTTGCTTTCCCTATTTAAATTAGGTTTTAGGCATTAGTTGAGATAAAATTTTGAGATTAGAAAGAGAGATTAGAAACAAATAATTGAGAGCAAGGAGGCAAGGCATGAAATGAAGATCATCAATGAAGGGATCCACTTGAAGATTAAAGATCTATTGGGGTAAATTCATTATTGTCTATGATTATGAGTTCTTCCCTTTATCCTTGTATTTCTTCTCCCATTATGTGTAACTAAACCTCTTGTTAGGAATATGGTGGAATTGTATGGATTCTAAATAGTTTATTAATTTATGTTTTGATGTTTTCCTTTTAAATCAATTGCTTGGTTATGTTTTAATTACAATTCATGAACTTGATCAATTTATGTTTTGCTTTGGTAGTCTAATCCTTTAATTGGAAGATTAGGGATTAGATTAGGCCTTTAAACCAAACATTATAATCACCCAAGCGGTAGGAATACTTTTGGGGATTATATGACTTTTATTAATTCCAGTGTTTTAATTAATGATTATTAAACTAAGACTCACTTAAGGGATTAAGGGGTATAGTTTAATAAGAAACGTAATTGCCATGAGAGATCTAGCTTTTACTACCTCTGGAATGTTATTGATTTAATGGAAAACGGATTTTCATAATTAGTAAATACGGTCCTACAATGAAACCATGTTCCTAACCTTTTTCCATAATTTTTTCTCAATATCTTTTATTTTCTGTTTTGTCATTTAATTAATTCTACACTCTTAAATCAAATAAACCAAACTCAAGTTTCATGTAGTAATTTCGATTTGCCGAGAGTTATTAGAAAATAGAAACAATTTGCGATCCTCGTTGGGAATGATAATTTACTTTCACTGTATTACTTGTGTGACGCGGTACACTTGCCGGTTATCCAACACTTGATCAGACAAAGGTCCTTGTTAATAATTTTTACTTTGACAAGAGAGTACTCTTGGTCCTACGTACTCGTTCGAATAGAGTTCTGGGGATGAGGACTACGTAGTTCTTTTAGGCACGTAGATACATTGTATGGGGGAGATACAGATGGCTTTGATATATTTCTATGAGTGTTTGGCAATATGCACCCTACTCTTAGGAAGGTTGTTTGCGGGCTTGTATCCCCTGTATCAATGAGCTAGACACATCATGTTGGATCCTGAGGTTGGAATGTCAATATTGTTTGGTAATGGTCTTTGTGATGTTGTTGAATCTTTGCGGTAAGGTTGGGATGAACTAGCACCATGAGAATGACAGGGATTTTGGGTAATCTCCGTGCTAGGATTCTCTTGGGGGAACATTGGTATAATTTGTTTATATTTTCTATGTATTGCAATTCTGGTGTTATGGTTGTGTGTTCAGCCCGCTACTAGAGGCTAGTATTTAAAGGATCAGGATTGATAGCTTGGACTGATGTATTTCCTTGATAAATCTTCTATCTTTTGGGATAACCTTTGTGTGATCTTATCTTATAAAGATACGCGACAATCCCTTATAATAGTAGATAATCCAATGATAATCTTCTTTGATGGAGTTGTTTAACTTCTGGAGATTGACTTTAGGAAGAAGCCTTGTGGCCAATACGCAATTCAAGTCCATATCTAAGCTCCTGCGAGTTGGTCCAGGCTATAAGTCCTTCATCATAGTTCGTTTGAGCTCGACCTCTTATCTTTAGGTCTTCTCAAAGGTCTCAGTAGGTCGTTTGAGGTCATCATGAAGGATATATGTCGTTAGCTCGCGACAGGTTTGGAATAGTGATAAAAAGGCATTGTAGATTTGTTCTATCCCGTTTAGTCTAGCTAGAGGTAAATCTCTGTCTTACATATCCTATTCTAAATGTATGTTTTTTTAGTGGGACTCAAGACTACATCCTATTTATGGGCACGTTAATATTGTCCGTGAGAGGATTAGTTACTACGTGACAAGCTATTCCTTTGTAGGAGAGTTTCGGTATAAGCCCCTCACAAAGGAAGGTCGTATGGCCAAGATATAGATAGTGCGTGGTTTCTTTTACTACAAAATCTTTTCATTGTAGTAATAACTTATAATTTATTGTATACAAATAGTGGGACTCTAGTTGCCCTCCAATAACTTGACCATCTTTGCTTTTTCCCACTGAAATGCTTGTTCCTATATTCAGTTTAACTTTGTTTACACTTTCCCTTATATTTGGTTTAGTTTGGAAGATTAGATTGTGTACATAATAAATCTTCTAAGTTCTAAGTTTTCTTTTCTTAAAATGGAAGCAAAAAAAAAAACAAAATAAACGAGTCTTTCTTTATAGACGTAATCATATTGATACAAATAAGGAGAATACATAAGAGTAAAAAAAATTGAAGATTGCTATACCAAATAGAGTGTATCCCACATTTAACGAAGTTACAAGTTCATTTTCTTTTGGAAACTAAATTTGAACCAACTACTCGTCTTTGACTTGTTGTTGCACTACTAAAATAGATGCTCGGCTCTCAAAATCTGCTGAAGCAAGCAAATCACCAATTACACCTAACTCATAAAATTCACTCCAATCTTCAAGTCCTTGTGTCTGAGGTGAGATTATCCCATGTCTTCTCCCAACTATGAAAAAATCATGCGCGTTTACTATATCTCGAAGGAAAGATGATGTGTCTGGCCCGTCATTTGCTATGATTTTTTTGTAACTTACATTTCCCAAGCTAGAGTGTTCTTTAATATCTGCTAAAGCCTCATTATCTATCATATCCTCCATGTCTGGCATGTGTCCTGTAGGAACAAGGTGATATACAACAAGGTTGATCCTTTGGTTCCTCGTTGCTCTTTTGGCTAAGAAAAAAGCCTCCCTATCATCTTTTCCACCCACAAAAACCATGGCTAATCGAATGTTTGAATCGCTATTAAAAGTAGAACGGCTCACAAGGATTCCAATTGAGCATGGAGCTATTTGTAAAACCTTAGAATTTAAGGACCTAATGTTCTTATCATCATATTCACATCCACCATTAGCAAACCATCTTTGATGGAATTGAAGGATTATAATGGATGCATCTTTGTCAAATGCAAGTTGACAAACATCTTCATGCATCTGGCAGGGTGGAGATATAGCTGTGTAAGTTTCTATTTTTACTGTACCACGATGATTTTCTTGTTCATAAAGGTCAAAAGTATGAACAACTTGATCTGAGTATGACTTGTGTGTCTGTGTACCTGATGCCATTCTTTGAAGACGATGGGAGATGAAAATGGGATTTGACATTCCAACCAACTCGATTAAATGAATTGCTTCCACAATGACAGGTTGTTCTAGTGTAGGACAACAAAGTTCAAGGACATCTTTTGTGCCAAGTGTATGAGATTGTTTATGAATGCAAACAACCATTCTTAGCTCTGAGTGTGGTGTTAAACTCATGATACTCCTTTTTTGGTAGCTAACATATTTTCTTGACGAATCATACAAATATTTCACAAACCATTTCACCATGCATCCTATGATCATTATGCTGAACATCAAAATTTCATAAGTGTTGCGTTCAATTTGCTGCATACATACATATATAAATTAAATTTAAGAATGCATTTATATTTGTATAACTTTCTGAAGAAGATAATAGATAATGGTTTCATCGAAAGTAAAATTTAGTAACATCATATGTGAGTATGTGTGTGTATGGATATAAAGAGAATACCTTTTTATATAGTAATATGTAATACATTCCAACTTCCACTATGCCTTTGGTGTTTAAAACGAGGGCAAGGGCCAAAGCATCTTTGAAGGGCATCTTATAGTAGAGGGCAGGAACAATGTAAGCTATTATTTTGATAAGGTGGGTGAAAACAACATATAAAACAAGTAATAAAGTTGGTGCTGTTGGAAATCCCAAGGAAATATTTGTCTCCATCACATTACAAGTCACAAATATTGGCATAAGTAAACATGTGCAAAGGAAGTTAAGCTTTTTAACCAATGCAGATCCTAATGGAGATCCTTCTGGTACGGCTAACCCAAAAATGAAAGTACCTAGGGTGAAATTTTGATTTATTACTGTACTTGTAATCCAACCTAAAACAAGTGCCATTGAGATGATAAGGTAGATGTAACCTTCCTTCACCTCCCTTCCTGCTGGAGTATGCTTGATGATCCAAAACATCATTGGGCGACACACTAATTTCATAACAATACAAAGTGCCATCAAAACTAGCATATTTGATACTATTTGAATTAGATTGTCATTATATCTTATAGCAGTGGAAAAAGATCCCACAATTGTGCACACTACTTCGCTCACCAATACTGATGACAATGCCAATCTTCCAAGTTCTGAGTTTGTGATTTGCAGTTCCTTGAGAAGGGAAGCAATGACTGCAGTTGAAAGTGAAGTGTGTATTAGCACGACAATAATAATATCTAGGTGTTGGGGAAATTTAAGTAGTTGAAGACAAATAGCTGGAGGTGCAGTCAATCCAATTAGTGCAATGATCCATGGCTTATATCCAGTCTTTTTAATCATGCTGATATCCATTTCTACACCAGTTAAGAACATGAAAAATGCGTAACCAATGGCTCCTATTGTGTCAATTATCGCATGACTTCCATAAGGAAATAACATCTTCTTGTATATGAGTGTTCTTTCTTGCTGAAGTAAAGAGCCTAAAATTAGACCGGCCTGCAAGAAAAAGTGTTTCTTGTGCATATTAAAAGTTATGAAAACTCCTTTAAACGTTTTCTATGATCCTACTTTAAAATTTGATTTTTTATTTGTGTTCACTGCTATTATTTGATGTGAACAAGTAAATCTCAAATTAGTTAAGGTTTGCATGATATATAAAATTATGTAGGTGAAAAATAAACAATTAGAACCCATTATTTTTATTTGTGTATAGTTCATATAATTTCTCTAAATTTATTAGTGTAGCCATAAGTATCCTCCATGGAAGGCATTCTTGTTCGAGCCGAGAACATTGACAATGTATTGGGGCTAACTCTCCTAGCGAGGATTTTCTCCATACGGAGGTCTTAAAATCAAGTTATTGCTTAAGGGGAAACAAGCATAAAACACTTCAACTCACTATTGCTAATATAATCTCACTAATTTGATGTTAGTCTCCCAAGGATCAATACCTCAATAGTTTGAATTTGGAAACTATTAGAATGAGTTATTTTTTTGAAGAACATGTACCAATACCTTTATAAATAGAAAGTATAGGGGTTAAAAGCCAATTAGTATGGTGATGAGTGACAAATACCATAACTTTTGTGATCAAAATCCAATTTTAATAAAAGGGTAGACACTGATGTAAACTAAAATTAAAATTGAAGGATCCAACATCTGTATTGGAGGAAACTCTAGGAATTAATTTGTACGTAGAAGGACATACCAGCATTTGTGAAACAAGTACAGGGAAGTCAAAGTGCTTCAGGATGAATTGGCAGATTAAGGTGACAACATAAATCACAATTATCTGCAACTCAAATACGGGGAGATAGCTCTTCAATGGATTCCTGCCACTATTTTCTGCACCCCATATGCCATCGGAAGAAATATTGGCAGGAAGAGTAACCAAAGCTGTATACACGGTTCTATTGAGTGTAGAATTATAAGTTGTCTTCAGGTCTGAGTATAGAGTATTATTATTGTTGAAACTCATATTTGTTTACTATGCTAAGTTCTTAGAGAAAAGGGATGAAGATAAATATGAGAACAAAAGTTTAATGGAGAGAAAGTTGTTGGAAGGGAAAAAAGTGAACAAAAATTCAAATATTATAACTTCTTTTTCTGTTCATTTGTTGTCACAAAGTTTTGTGACAAAGTTTTATAAAAAATTCAGGTATTATAACTTCTTTCATTATAAAGTTTCTTCTCAATGAATGCTTTAGATCTATTATTTTGGGCATCAACTAAAAGTATCCTCTCCCTAAGGAAAAAGAGCAAATCCCGATCCACACTTTTCCAACACGTGTCGTTCCAAGTTATTGAATATGAACCTTTGGGCTTGTATGATACTTGAGGATCAATCTGAGATTTATACCATTGGAGCAACTTTATGTGTGTATATATAGATGTAATACTACAGAAACGGGAATAACTAATAACCTGAATTCTAAGCTGTAACTTGTTGGTAACAACAACAACAACAATAACACCAGATCCCGCAAATAATTTATAGATGGTTATAACTTATTTCAATGTGTACCGGTGATAGAACATTCTTATCGGAAGTTAAGACCATAACAACATGTTTACAGAGTTAGACTATATTTTTAGCCTAATACTATACTATACTTAGACATTTAATTACAATAGCCAACTTTTTATGTGTTTACAGAGAGATATTCATGATGTCTCATTTCAGGTTTGTGTAATATTAGAATGTTAGATATAAATCTTCTTGCTTCAATCTGTTGTAAGTTGTATGTAACAAATGCATCCTTAAAGATCAACAACATTTGACTGTTACAACAACAACTAACATTTTTAAACAAATATTTCTCAAACTTCAAACTTCGCCACCTTATAGTCAATTTACCAATTTTATGCCAATTTTCTTTATCTGTCGTTTTATGTATTGATTAACTTGATAATCCATGAAGATTATCTATCATAGTAGGGCAGCCTCCCTTAGTTAGAGCTTGGACATTTGATTACAACAACCACCTTTTTATGTCTTTAGAGAAATATGTTCACAATATCTTGTTTCAGATTTGTCTAATATTAGAACGTTACATATAAATTTTCTTGGATATATTTGTCACCAAATCAACATGGCACCAAATTGATCCTTTTAAGGACTTATTTGATGTTCAAATGAATCTTTCAAAATTTACACGACTGCTTGATGTCATGTTGATTTTTAGGGGACTATGTTAATGAAAAAACCTTTTGAGGGCTAAATTAATGACCGATGTATTTTTCGGGAACCAAAGTGACTAGTAACTTAATTTTCTTGCTTCATTTCGTTTTAAGTTAGTTGTAATGAATGCATCCTTAGAGATCAGCAACATTCGACTGTTGTATCAACACTACCACCTTTTAAAAAATAATTTCTCAATCTTTGCCACCTTATAGAAATGTATTGAGTTTATGCCAATTTCACATATATAGCTTTTGATCTATTGATTAACTTGATAATCCATGAAGATTTCCTTATGGAAGATTTGACGAAGGGTAGCCCTTTAGCCCTGAGGCCAAGCACGAAGAGGACATGTCCACACTTCCAAGTTCAAGCCAAGAGGACAAGGGACCAAACATTCCTTTTGAAGATTTACCACCTAACAAGAGGTATGGAAGACTTTTGAGAAACTGAATTTAAGTCCCTGAGTTCTTATGTTTTTATGAGTAAAACTTTGTTTGTGAATAGGCCATGGTTTGCAATAAGGGCCTAGGAGTTTTCCCAAAACTGTTTTGATTATGTTTTCTTTTTATTACAATTGTCCTAAAAATGTAAGTTTAGGCGTGATGCTTGAAGACACAAGTCAATGTGGAAGATGAAGGGCCAACTTGTACTGCAAGGAAGAAGCTTGAAGATCATCCCTTGAAGACAAGAAGGCCATGGTTTCAATCATTAATGGAAGGAGGAACCATCAAACTTTTAAGAAGCCTAGTGCTACATAATTGCATCTCAATTCAACTCAAGAGAAATAATGGGCGGTTAAACAATGCAATTAGTGTTAGAATGAATGAGCTTTTAGTGTGATAGTGTGAACTTAATTCGAGTGACCTCTAGGTTCATGAAAGGTTGCTTGAAACTTCTATATAATGTAAGCCTCTTCATCAAATAAATGTTAAAATTATGTGAGTTCATATCCTATGAGAGTGTGATGCTCTTTGGTTTGAAACTTAAGATCATATCAAGTGTGATGTTTGTGCGAAGATCCCTTTTCTTGTCATTGAATGTGTGGCGCCACCCTCATTGTAAGTAAATCGTTTCTTTTTCTATTCTTCCTAGGAATTCTTAAGTCTCCTTGATCTTAGGTTGAACTCTAAATCCTTGTTTATGCACAAACACTATTCGGTTTCAAAGGTTCAAGATTCAATTGAAATTCTTTCTTGGTTGCATCATTTTTAAATCACATTTGAAGGAGAAACTATCTTAAGAAACCGAATTGATTGAGCGAGGGATTAAGGATTCTATTCTTAGTTTCTTAACCTATTAATTCCTTCATCAAGTCTTAACTTTGCCAGATTTGATTTAGGTGATCTTTTGATTGTGAACCCTAGGCTTGAGAAGCGTATGTTAATTGTGTGCAACTTGATCTTTTCCAAAGAAAGTCCTTGTTTCTAAGTCCTTGCCTTAGAGGAAATTGTTTGAATCCTTTGCCTCTTAGGAGGGGGCTATCAAAGATTGGAATTTAGATACTTGTTTGGTATTTATTTTACTGTGCAAAGCATTGGTATCTAATTCAAGTTTTATGATTATAATCATTTAAACAAGGTATGTGTGTCTATACACAAACACACAAATCTCCTTAATAAAATATTTGATTGATAAGAATATATAAGATTATGTATGATAAATCATATACTTATACATGAGACTTATATTTAATAAGAGTATTTGTAAGTTAGAGTGAACAAAAAATAATTAATTTTTATTGACTTATATAAATAATTAGGTGATTTGAGATTCGGAAATAATTTAATAAGATTAAGTAATAAAGTATCATATTTTTGTTTTGATTGACGATTCATATTTGACATAGTGAGTTTGTACATCAACAAAAGGGGAAGTCTAAAATTTTGAGTGGGGAATGGGTTAAAAAAATAAGAGGACGAGATAAGAGAAATAGATGAATGAGGGTACAAGGGCGTGGACATTATGCATGAAGAAGAGATAAAATTTATAGAGATCCTCTCCATTTCCTTCCACTATTCTTTGTAAATTAAACTTCTCTCTTAATTGTCATAATTTTTTTTAATAAAATTCTATTCAATATTATAATATACAGGTAAATTGTTTATAGAATGAGATCTTGTCATGAGGATAAAATGATATTAAGACTCCTACATGCCTAAAATTGCAAACATATGTTTTTTCTTCCTTTTTCCTTTATAACACTCTCATCGTTTGTGTCAGTTTTCTATCATATATATAAAAAAAAACCTAAAACAATGGTTAATCTTTTAAATAAAAGAGATAAATACAAATACAAATTAAAGGAAAATGATGGTAACAGTGATGTAAGAAAACTGGATGTTAAGATCACTGAAATTTTGCGTGGTAAGTGATTAAAAAGAAAAAGACAGAAATGGAGATAAGATAAACAAATAACGACATGTTGAGGGTGTGATAATTAAACACGAAGAAAGAGTGAAATGTGTGTAGATTATTTCCGTTTCGTTTCTTCACATCATGTCTACTTTTCATTATTATGGATTTTTGTTAATCAAAATTTATTGATATTATAATATATATTTGTCAATTATATATGGATTGAGAAGACTCCATTGTTCTCCATTAAGGAATTTGAAAAGGAATTCAAACAAAGTTCTTCAAAATCTCTTCTAGGGGATCTTTTCGTGATATTTTACTTTTTCAAATGGGTTGGGTAGATAAGACCTCATGTGACGACCCGACTTTCTATTCTAAATAAAATATTTATACACAAAAATATGACCATTTTTTTTCATTTATTTTTCCTTTTATCATAAGTCAAGTCATCATCCATTTCAATTCTTGCGGAAAATATTCGAAATCTCATGAAGGAGAACATCAACTTTATATTTCTTCTTAAAGTAGAAAATACATACTCATTACATCAAAAGTTGACAATATTAAACTTAACTTAAATACTCTAGGTCATTACATTATATTACATATATTACAACAAAACTTATAACAACCTAGAGCAATAGGTTCGAAACTCCAAACATAAGATAAGTAAGAGAAACCTGATGAGTTATACTATCTGTTGATTAACCGACAAGTGTACCGGGTCAGCAAGTAGTATAGTCTAGAAGACCGAGTATCGTCCCACAGGGATCGAAGTTGATTCTAATAACTTTCCACCAATTTGTAATTATTAGTGCAACTTGTTATTGAGTTTAGAAGAAGAAAGAGAATTTGAATAAAATAAAAATAAAAATAAAAATAAGAAGATTGAGAAGAAGAAAAGAGTGAGGAGATAAGATGATAAGAAAGCAATAGAAAAAGGTTAGGAACTTGGTTTCGTTGTAGATTTCACTTATTTTAACTATGATTCATATTTAACTTTAATTATCCTTCAATTCACGGACCATTCCTCTCAAATAGTAATAGTTAGATGTCTCTATACATTACCCTTATTTTCTATATATTTAATCCTTGATCTCTCAAGTGTAATTACAATACAAGAAAATATCTATCTAGCACAAGGGAATTATGTGGCCATATAATCATCCAACCATATCTCTATGTATTGGACTGAAAATACCATTAATTGCATGGCCTATTCAGAACCCCAACCGTCGTTGGTGATTAAGAAATCCAAACATAAATTGATCAGGTTTATGTAATTAAAAACTCAATTAATGCATGAATTAAAAACAGCAAAATACTAAATCATAAATTAAAATAAGTTACATCATACAATTTACACCATGTTCCTAACAAGAGGTTTTAGTTACACATATAGAAATAAAGAAAAGAAAAGCAAAGAGAAAACCTCATATCATAGACAATACTTGGTTAACTCTCCAAGAGACCTTCAATCCTTGTGCCTTGCCTCCTTGCTCTCAATAGATGTTACTATCCTCTCTCTCTAATCCTAATTGAATCCTATGATCTTAAAACCTACTGAAAACTATTTACAAATCCTCTATTTAAAGAGTACAACAAATAAATCTTAATTAAATCTAATAGATAAGGTCCTTGTTTATCTTCTATCTTCTAACCAAAGATAAGATATGAAGCCAAATTAGACTTCTCTTCTTCTAATCTGTTCAGAATCTGGTCAAATGGGCCTCCAACACGCACGCGCGCCCCAGGCGCACGCGAACTCGCGCCCCAGGCGCGCGTCATCTGATCACTGGCTCTTTTCTTCACAGGCGCGCCTCAGGCGCCCCCGGTCTCGCGCCTCAGGCGCGCGGGACCTCTTCTGGTTCTTTTTCAATTTGCAATATCTTTTAGTCCTCTTTTCAGGTCCATAAATATTTTATCCATTTAAACTCCACAAATACCTAAAACACTAACAAACGGATCAAAACATTCAAAGGACCCTAAACTACTAAAAATAATTAAAATCTATTAAAACATCCTAACTTAGCTAGAGAAACAAGCCAAATTCATAGTAAAAGGGAGTCCAAATAATGCTCAAATATATATATATATATATATATATTGGACCCAAATCACTCCCCCAAACTTAGCATTTTGCATGTCCCAGGCAAAAATAAAATAAAAATTCTAAACAAAAGACAAACTCCCTAAATCAATATGAACACACCTCATCTAAGACTACGACTCATGACTCCAACACATATTATCACAAACTATTCACACAATCACAAACTAGTTAGAATAACAAACCCAATCAGAACTCAAGGCTAGTGAACACTCTCAACCTCTCAATTGTTTCTCTCAAAAGTGTATAAGGGTAATTTTTTTTAATTTACTCAAGTTCAATCAATGATAATGTGTTACCATAGGCTTGACCATAGACCAATATCTCCACTGAAATTATTGAAAGTATGCAAAAATCAAAAGGTCTTATTTTTGGTTGTAATGGGGCCCGGGCCAAAAGTGTTCGGTGGCATAAAAGAAAGAAAGGATAAAACTACGGGCTAATTGCAAAGCAAAATTCCCTACAAAACCATGAATGAGGAACATATTCAACAAAGACCAATACTCTCATTAAAAATATTTTTTCTTCTTTTCTTTTCTCATGCCCTTCCTTCTATTCTCTTCCTTTTCACTTCTTTTTCATTTGATTTCACCCATTACTTCACTTTTCAATATTTTCTTTTCCTTTCATTTTTTTTTCTTTTCTTTTTTTTTCTTTTGGAAGAGAAATAGAATCATACACCTTCCATCTAGCATATTTTGCATCACATGGTCATTCAATCACATTCCACTAAATTGCTCATTCACAATTCCTAGGGTACTCACAGAAGGCTTAGTCTATGTAAGGTACCAAAGAAACAACATATAACATTATAAGGCTCAAAATGGGCAACTAAGGGAATTTATTTGTCAACGCAAAACATCTGAAGGCCTCAAAAACACATCCTAGTGCCTTAATCATCTTAATGCATACAATCAATTATCAATTTCAAAATGGTCACAGGTCAAGTTCTAGAAGACAATATCAAAGTGAACACACTCATGAAAGAATAGGGGTCTCAATATTAGAATATTTCAATAAAAATTTCATACCCCTCAATAGGCTCAAAACTCTCACACTTGGCTAAAGTCAGTTCACTAATCACAAGTTCTGAATGCTTTTGTCAAAATAACCAGTTCACAACCATATTTACAGCTCAATCAAATAGAGTTGAAAATTAATGAGTCTAAGTCCTAAACTAAGTATATACATGTATCAAAAGAGAAAAAGTCCTAAGGTTAGAAAAATCACCTACTTTCACTAGAGACACAAACCAATACCAATTATGGGGAAATAATTCAAGTCTGGAAAAACAATTTTTATTTTGTATATACTCCCCCAAACTTAGATGTTGGCTTGTCCTCAAGCAAACTACTCTAGCCTAAATTACAAAATAAAAATTAAATCTACCTAAAAAGCTGGACAATATTTTTGGTGAGGTACAGGGGCTGGGGTGCAATAAAAAAAATTGGGCTAATGGGGTCCAAATCCTACAAATACAAATCTAATCCTAAAAAAAATAGCAAAATAAAAAAAACGAAAATAAATAAAAAAAATCTATTCTAAAGATAATCCTAAAAAGATAAATCTAATCCTAAAAAGATAAAACAAATTCCTAAAAAGATAAAAAAAACTAATCTAATCCTAAAAAAAATATGTTCCTAAAAAGTAGGAGTGGAATTCCCCCAAACTAGATTTTGCACAGCCCCGCGCGCCTGGGGCGCGCGAGGTCTGTTCCTCAGTTTTTTTTTTTTTTTTACAAAAACTAACTAAAAATTGAAACTTATACTACAACTTATGTACAAAACAAATCCACCAGGATCCCAAATTCTATGGGTCAAATCCCATGTGATGCAACAATAATGAGTAATGCCCACATCCCATGGGAAAGACCTTGGGTGATCTTTTCTTCCATCATCCATCAAGAAGTTGTTAACTCCATTAGTCAAGAAGATTACTTTCTCATGCTTCTCATTGCCTAATAATGATTCAGATTGTTCTAGATGATTTTCATAAAAGTAATTAGGCTGAATATAATAGAAAAATTTTGAATTACCCAAGCATGAACTAGATTTAATTAAATTTTTTATAGCCACAAATTCCTCATGCAAGGGTGGTTCAATTTTTTCTATAATTTTCAAACCTTTGATTTTTATTTTTCTATCCTCATCCTCAAACCTATCATGCACAATTTCTTTTTCAGATTTTTGCTCTTCTAAAGGGATTTGATCATTGGTCACATTCATCACCACAACTTCCTCCTCTTTTTTAGGAGAGTCAAAAGTTGTTGATAATGCTTGTGACTCCTTAGGTATATGTTTTGAAATTTGCTCAAGTGCTAGTTCTATGTTCTCAATACTTTTTCTATTTTCTTCCTTTATAATATTAATTTCTTGAACATTACTACTAATTTTTTGAGCAAAATTATCTAGGTTAATTTCCCATGACCCTTTAGCCACAGGAGGAGGAATTGGTTCAACACAAGGAGATCTAAAATTTTTGTAAAATTTTTGAAAATTCTCAATGGTTTGATCCAATTTCTCTAGAGCTATTTCCATTTGGTCTTTCCTAGGAGGAATATTTTGTGGGGAATTATTTGGTTCAACACAATAGGATCTAAAACTTTTGCAATCTTTAAACATATCCTTAGTGTCTTTCTCAAATTTCTCAAAAGCTATTTCCCATCGAGCCTTCCTAGGAGTTATATTTTGTGCAACATAGTTTGGAGGATAAGGAATAAATCTATCACAATCTGAATCACTATTACAACTATAATTATACATGAGAAAGTACAAATTACACAATAATTACAAAAAATACCGAAAAGAAATTAGAATCGAATTTCGATCCCCGGCAACGGCGCCAAAAACTTGTTGATTTACTAGCAAGAGGAGTAGGTCAGCAAGTAATATAGTCTGGAAGACCGAATATCGTCCCACAGGGATCGAAGTTGATTCTAATAACTTCTCACCAATTTGTAATTATTAGTGCAACTCGTTCTTGAGTTTAAGAAGGAGAAGAAGAATTTAAATAAAATAAAAATAAATAAAAAGATAAGAAGATTGAGAAGAAGAAAAGAGTGAGGAGATAAGATGATAAGAAAGCAATAGAAAAAGGTTAGGAACTTGGTTTCGTTGTAGATTTCACTTATTTTAACTATGATTCATATTTAACTTTAATTATCCTTCAATTCACGGACCATTCCTCTCAAATAGTAATAGTTAGATGTCTCTATACATTACCCTTATTTTCTATATATTTAATCCTTGATCTCTCAAGTAATTACAATACAAGAAAATATCTATCTAGCACAAGGGAATTATGTGGCCATATAATCATCCAACCATATCTCTATGTATTGGACTGAAAATACCATTAATTGCATGGCCTATTCAGAACCCCAACCGTCGTTGGTGATTAAGAAATCCAAACATAAATTGATCAGGTTTATGTAATTAAAAACTCAATTAATGCATGAATTAAAAACAGCAAAATACTAAATCATAAATTAAAATAAGTTACATCATACAATTTACAGCATGTTCCTAACAAGAGGTTTTAGTTACACATATAGAAATAAAGAAAAGAAAAGCAAAGAGAAAACCTCATATCATAGACAATACTTGGTTAACTCTCCAAGAGACCTTCAATCCTTGTGCCTTGCCTCCTTGCTCTCAATAGATGTTACTATCCTCTCTCTCTAATCCTAATTGAATCCTATGATCTTAAAACCTACTGAAAACTATTTACAAATCCTCTATTTAAAGAGTACAACAAATAAATCTTAATTAAATCTAATAGATAAGGTCCTTGTTTATCTTCTATCTTCTGACCAAAGATAAGATATGAAGCCAAATTAGACTTCTCTTCTTCTAATCTGTTCAGAATCTGGTCAAATGGGCCTCCAACACGCACGCGCGCCCCAGGCGCACGCGAACTCGCGCCCCAGGCGCGCGTCATCTGATCACTGGCTCTTTTCTTCACAGGCGCGCCTCAGGCGCCCCCGGTCTCGCGCCTCAGGCGCGCGGGACCTCTTCTGGTTCTGTTTCGCTCCGTTCTTTTTCCATTTGCAATATCTTTTAGTCCTCTTTTCAGGTCCATAAATATTTTATCCATTTAAACTCCACAAATACCTGAAACACTAACAAACGGATCAAAACATTCAAAGGACCCTAAACTACTAAAAATAATTAAAATCTATTAAAACATCCTAACTTTGCTAGAGAAACAAGCCAAATTCATATTAAAACGGAGTCCAAATAATGCTCAAATATATATATATATATATATATTGGACCCAAATCACTATCCACATTCCACCATCCAGAACTCAACTCAATCATCAGTTCCCCACTGACTTCCAGTTGAGTTGTCCATGAAATCATCATCCGCCACCGTATCGGCATCCTCCACCGGATCCTCATCCTCTATAGGATCCTCCTCCTCCTCCTCTTCCTCATGTGCCGGATCAGATGGCACATAAACTGGAGTCCGAGATCGGGCTCTAGTGGAAGGACGAGAGGGAGCGGGATCCTCTAAAATGATTCTTTCCTCAGAGGGTGATGGACTTGGTGGGAGGGTGCGTCTCGGAAAACGTCTTGGTGGTGGTGGTGGTGTTCCATGGCGAAACACAAAATTTGGTGGAATGTGCATAATGTACATCATTGGAATTCTCGTCCGACACGGCCGCATTCGGGACCATGGGTTTGGGTGACGGAAAGTGACTTCCACGTCCCCTTCATAAATAGCCCGATGATCCTCGAAGTTCCACTCCCCATTAGGGAGCGGCCTCATTTCCACGCAGATCATATTCCTGGCCATGACCTACAACAAGGGATTAGGAGTGAGTCATAGCTAAATACAATAACAAATGAGCATAACAGAGGCTAAAAATAACAAACACATGTAATCAAATAGCATCAAGAGTGTAGTTGTATGCTCAAACTGGTTTAACACATATTTAGCTTCATTAATGACATGATGCATGCCTACTCCTCATTCATGCTTCACAGTTCGGCATCCTTTCGGGGTATTCATTTCAAACCTATGTTTCATTGAACTGGAGTGTATCCATATCGCATGCATCACGATTGATTGGGAACTAGCCTTCATAGCATTTTCATGCTACGGTATCCAAATCATCATAGCACTTTCGGGGCTATGGCATCACAGCACTTTCAATGCTGCGGAATACATCTTCTATCCTATGTTTGGTTCCACAATCAAAATCGGAGAAACTCCATGCATGACAATGCCACATTAGAATTCCATTTCTTTTCTTTTCTTTTCATATTCTCATCAGCATCTCATTTCATTAACTCTCGCTTATATTTTCTTTTAGCTGGTGCTGGTGCTTTTCGAAAAATACCATCAAAGGCATAGCCATCACATGATGGGTTTACTTGCTTTCATTCTTTATTGTAGAAAAATCCATCAGCGGTCCAACCACTTTGTGATGGTTTTAGGAATAGCATAATTATTTAGTTAATAATCCGTCGGGGCCTAGCCTCCTATTGGCGGATATTTATTGCAACGACCCCATTGGGTCTCCCTTAGAAAATATCAACCAAGTGAATAAAACTTTCACTGGGACGTTAGGGATAATATCAACCAGATGGGTGTACGCACTTCCGTTGGGACTCCTGTAGGGAAATAATCAACCACTGAATAAAATTCCAGTAGGACACCTCCACGATAACCATCAACCAACGGGATTAAGATATTATAGTATTAAATGAGTTAATTATAATAAAATTCTAGAAAGTAAGTGTTTTCTGAAAAATTGTTCAAATTACTCGAGTAGTTCTTGACTACTCGAGTTGTTCATGCAAAAATACTGGAGTCTTTCATGATCCACTCGAGTGTTCCTCCATTTTTCCAGAACACTCGAGTCTTCCTTAAACTACTCGAGTCTTTTTGCTGCAACAGCACCAGTTTTCTGCACTTTTAATACCAACTCGAATTCCTTACTTTATGTCTCCATTCCTATGCAGAATGTAACATCCTGAAAATTAATATTAAATAATATAATTTTAGTATATAAATATTTACTTAAGGGTAGGATTAAGCCTTAGAAATGGTACAAGGTTAGAAGGGTAGTATGATCATAGGCCGACCTAGGATGCAAGTATAGGATCTTGGTCCGATCCCGACCGAGCTAGATAAGGTGGTGTGCTTATGAACCGAGCTGGATGGGAACCCAACGTGGAACCCGTTGTCCAGTCTGGATTAGCCGACCTCGGCGTCCTATCCGAGAGGGAAGCTCGGACTGTTGCTATTCTCAAATGCCGAGCTGACGTATCCTAGCCGACGTACCCGAGCCGACACTTCCTAACTCCTCCGTGCCAGCTCATGTTGAGTTGTAGCCCTTGGGATTCGTACCATCCGTACACTGTCCTAGCTATTCACTTTATGTCATTATCATTGCTTTATGTCCCTTCCCAGTACTATTCATGGCTTCCCCAAGTAGCCAATGAATCCTGTCCGCACAATCTAGCTTCCACAAGAAGCCAATAAATCCTAGCCACACAAATGTTTTTCCTAAATGAATAAAAGAAAGCCCCACCCACAACACTTTGCTTTTCTCATTCTCTTCCTCCTTTGAATCTCTATCTTTCTCTCTAAAAATCCCAGCACCAACATTCTTCCTTCTTCTCTTTCACCAAGTTCAACCCCAACCGGGAACCCTCCTCCTCTCTGTTCTCTTCTGTTCCGGCGTCCTTGGGCCGGCGTAGTGTTGTGGTGGCAGCCAAGAGCTGGACCGTGGTGGTGTGGTGGTGGCATCAAGGAGGACACGGAATCGAGTGGTGTGAAGCTCACAAGGCCAAGGTCTAGATCAAGGAAACCATTCTCAAGCTCTCAACTCTTATCTCTCACGGTTTGAGGTAAGGAGTGAGTGTTACCTCTACTTGAGTTTGGGTTTCTAGGGTGTTCATAAAGGGTACTAAGAGGGGGTGTTAGATTAGGGAATGGATATAGGTTAATATGAGAAAGAAAAGGTAAAAGGGGTAAAGGGAACTAATAAATGAACTAGAAACATGGATGTTATGCGAATATGGAATATTGTTTTATGCTATATGTTGGTATTTACATGATGGATTGGTTGAATGCTTTTACTCTTATTGTTGTTGAGGTATAAATGTTTATGAGCATTAATACTTGTTATTTATCTCTGTGGCTGAGCTGAACCGAGCTGAGTGAGGTTGAAAATGGGTATGAGGGAATGAAAAATATGGATAGTAGGAGAGATAGAGTAATAAGTCTGATAATGAGAAAAGATAATGGAATAAGGAAACGGTTAACGGGTTGAGGAGAGAGAGGCCGAGCAAAATAAATGGTTAACAGACTAAGAGGTTGAGCCGAGATAGGCTGAGCCAAAATGGTTAAAAAGGAAAAGAGGAATAAAAGAGAAATGGCTGTGTGATCGGGTCATAGCAGACGCGTACCGGGTGCGTGCATTGACCGCGTCAGACACATACTGGGTATGTGCAGCTGTAAGACGGGTACTGGGTACTCGCAGTTATGATTCACACAGGGTTCCGAGAACGGAATCGGTGGGATGTGTTCCTGGTCATAGCAAACGCGTACTGGGTGCGTGCATTGATCGCGTAAGTCGCCGAGATGCGCCGCTGTAAGACGAGTACTGGGTGCTCGCAGTTATGGACTCTCCTTAACTCCATAGAATGATCGGCGGTAGTGCTCCTGGTCATAGAAGACGCGTACTGGGTGCGTGCATTGATCGCGTCAGACGCATACCGGGTATGTGCAGCTGTAAGACGGGTACTGGGTACTCGCAGTTATGGATGACACTCCGATATCCGACCATAAATGGTGTAAGACATACACTGGGTGTATGCATCCGAGCAGAGTAAAAGATTGTAAACTATGTGAAAATGGAATAATGTGTAATGAGTTCGAGGTAGAGGTGGTAATCCGAGGTAAGAGAATGTAAACCGAGGTATAGCTAGTAAGTGATAAGATGGTAGGATGTGAGTCGAGCTAGATGAGAATGTGTGTATGCGAACTGAGCTAATGATGATATATGCACGTGATATATGGGTTTGATTACTTGTTATTTATATGCTTTTATGGCTACTTGTGTTTGGCTTGGTAGATCGGTATGTCATTTTAGAAACTGCTTATTTAAGTTCTGTGTAATGCTCACCTCCTTACCATTTTTCAGGTACTGAGCCCGAGCAGACGCAGTCCCTGGCCGAGCAGGTTCACTCTCCCTCACAGGGGGAGTAAGTCATTAGAGTCTGATAGCCTAGATGGGTCTCGGCCAGTTGGCCGAGCTAAACTAATATGGATTTTTGTATGGATCTCGGCCCGATGGCCGAGCTAAACATTATTTTTGTATTTTGGATTAATCAATTCGGTGTAACTCTGTTTCTTAACTTTTATCTAATGATGTATGAAGTCTTCCGCTTCTAACTCCGAAGTTTCTGTATTAATGAAATGAAAGGTTATTTAGGAAATTATCATATTCTTTTTAAAAGAAATTTTAAATCCTAATTTCCGGGGTTTAAGGGTAATTATTATATAGGGTGTTACATTTTTGGTATCAGAGAAGTTTCTCCTCGGCCTATTGGAGTTGCAAAGGACTCCAGTGGTTACTCACCAAGAGAGTGACAAATAAGTAAAGTCTAGAAGTCTAGGTTAGACAGTAGAGCTTAGAGATGTATATGTTTATAAATATATATATATTTACTTTTGGTGGTTAATTGGCTTTCTCTCCATGACCGAGCAGCATGGCTGGGAGACGAGCCGATAACGACCGAATTGCTGCTGTGTTGGAAACTCTGGTTCAACTACAGCAGAACCAAGCGCAGGCTCAGCAGAACTAGGCTAAGAACCTCGCTCAAAACATCGCCGCAGCTGCAGCAGCTGCAGCTGCAGCCCTTCAACCTCAACCTCCGGCTCTGGTCGAGATAGACTGGATGAGTCGATTTCGGAAGAACGAACCACCTCGGTTCGAAGGGGGTTATAATCCAGATGGAGCTCAGAGATGGCTCTAGGACATTGAGAAGATTTTCCGATCTCTGCAACCGCCCTATGAGTACAGAGTGAGGTTGGCCGAGTTTGTGCTGGCTAGTGAAGCCGAGCACTGGTGGGATCAGCAGAGCCGAGGACTGGAAGTGGCTCATGAAGTCATTACCTGGGATTTGTTCCGAACTCGATTCCTCGGAAAGTAATTTCCCTAGGATGTAAGGAGAGAGAAGGAGCTCGCTTTTCTCAAGCTGGAACAGAGGAACTTGAGGGTTGGGGAGTATGCCGCTCAGTTCGAGGATTTGATCCGTTATTCAGGAAGCTACCGAGATGCTGATGAGCGTACCAAGTGCATCAAGTTTGAGTCTGGTCTCCGTGATGATATTCGGCTTGCTTTCAAATATCAAAACGTGGCCAATCTCTCGCAATTGGTGAACATGGCTAGCATTTATGAGAAGGGGCTCAAGAGGAAAGCTGACGGAAAAAGGAGCAGGTCGGCACAGAAAGCAGTAGGGCCGATCAGGGGGAAGGGAGCTATTCAGAGATCTGCTCCTTACGGGAATCCGAACTCCAGAATGTCAACAGCTCCGCGGAGTGGTGGTCAGATGGTGGTTGTTCCTGGCCCGTATCCGATATGGCAACATTGTGGAAGGCAGCACCGGGGAGAATGCTGGAGTCTGGATCCGAGCAAAACAAGAGGATCCTGTTTCCAATGTGGCAAGCCTGGTCATTTTGCAGCTCGGTGTACCGAGAATATTGTGAAGGAAGAGGTCAATGTAACCAAGGCTCATCAGACTGGTGTTAACCGACCTATGCAGAGAGGCAAAGTTTACACTATGGATGGTGAAGAAGCGACTGATGCTGACGAACTGATCTGAGGTACTTGTCAAGTAAACAGTATTCCATGTGCCGTGCTATTTCATTGTGGAGCCACACATTCTTTCATTTCCCTTGACTGTATGAATAGACTAAAACTATCCCCAGTAGAAATGCCTTACAAACTATCCATTTCTACCCCAACCAATTCTTCTGTAATCACTTCTAAAATGTGTCTAGAGTGTCCTATCCAAGTATTAGGCAGAGGATTTAAAGTCAATTTAATTTGTCTACCCTTAACCAAGCTAGATATTATCCTCGGCATGGACTGGATGTCTCAACACCATGTCCTGCTCGATTGCCGAGAAAAGACCGTAATCTTTAGTGGCCCTTCTGTTGCGAAGTTAGAGACAACAGAGGAACCGACCCTAGACCAAATTCCTGTGGTCGAAGAATTCCCTGAGGTTTTCTCGGACGAAATGCCTGGCTTACCGCCAAACAGAGAAGTAGAGTTCAGTATAGACCTTCTTCCGAGAACTGGCCCGATCTCAATTGCTCCGTACAGAATGGCACCTCCCGAGCTAGAAGAGCTTAAGAAGCAGCTGGAAGAACTTCTGACCAAAAAGCTAATCCGACCAAGCGTCTCACCTTGGGGAGCCCCGATTTTATTTGTTAGAAAGAAAGATGGGAGCCTCAGAATGTGCACTGATTATCGGAAGCTCAACGCGGTAACGGTGAACAACAAATATCCCCTTCCTCGGATTGACGACTTATTGGATCAACTCAAGGGAGCGTCGGTATTCTCAAAGATAAACCTCCGATCTGGATACCACCAGATCCGAGTCCGAGAAGAAGACATTCCGAAGACAGCCTTCAGGACGAGGTATGGGCATTTTGAGTATGTGGTTATGCCCTTCGGACTTACCAACGCCCCAGCTATCTTCATGGACTACATGAATAGGATCTTCCGACCTTACCTGGACTCTTTTGTGATAGTCTTCATCGACGATATCCTCATCTACTCCCGAAGTCCGAGTGAACACGAGCAGCACTTGACAACGGTGTTGCAGGTTTTGAAGGATAAGAATCTCTACGCTAAGCTCTCTAAGTGCAGCTTTTGGCTCAACGAGGTTCATTTCCTCGGACATGTGATATCCGAGCAAGGTGTAGCAGTTGATCCCTCCAAGGTGGAAGCGGTACTTAAGTGGGAGAGACCCAACTCGGTGACTGAGATCAGGAGTTTCCTCGGTCTTGCAGGGTACTACAGGAGATTCATTGAAGGATTCTCTAAACTGGCTCTACCGTTGACTTCGTTAACCAGGAAGGATGCACCCTACCAATGGTCCGAGGTGTGAGAACAGAGCTTTCAAGAGCTAAAGAAAAGGTTGACGAGCTCGCCCGTGTTGATCTTGCCCGATCCAACCAAAGCCTTTGACGTATTTTGTGACGCCTCGAAGTAGGGTCTCGGCTGTGTGTTGATGCAGCAGGGGAAAGTAGTGGCTTATGCCTCTCGGCAACTTCGGCAACACGAGAAGAACTACCCTACGCATGATCTCGAATTGGCAGTAGTAGTATTCGCCCTTAAGATTTGGAGACACTACCTGTACGGCATGAAGTTTGAAGTATTCAGCGACCACAAGAGTCTCGGCTACCTGTTCGACCAGAAGGAACTGAATATGAGGCAGCGCAGATGGGTGGAATTTTTGAAAGACTATGATTTCAACCTGCACTATCATCCTGGAAAAGCCAACATGGTGGCCGACGCCCTGAGCAGAAAGAGTCTTCATTTGAGCAACATGATGGTCCGAGAGATGCAGTTGATGCAGGAGTTCAGTGATCTCAACCTCGGCATACAGAAGAAGGAAAACAGTGTGGTACTGGAAATGCTACAAGTAACCAATGATTATGTGGGTTTCATCAAGGAAAGGCAGGCTGCCGACCTAGAACTCTAGAAGCTACTAGAAAGAGCAGGAGACAAGGATGAACTCGACTTCGCTAAAGGACCCGATGGTCTCGTACGATTTCGGGGCCGAGTTTGCATTCCGATGGATTTTGAAGTCCGAAGAGAGTTAATGGAAAAAGCCCACAAGACGAAGATGAGTCTTCATCCAGGTGCCACAAAGATGTATCAGGATCTGAAGAGGTTGTTTTGGTGGCCAAAGTTGAAGACCGATGTGGCCGATTATGTGTCTCGATGTTTGACATGTCAGAAAGCCAAGATCGAGCATCAAAAACCGGGGGGATTGCTCAAATCCTTGGAGATCCCTCAATGGAAGTGGGACAACATTTCGATGGATTTTGTATCGGGTCTACCAAGGACGAGAAAAGGGCTGGAAGCCATTTGGGTTGTGGTGGACCGACTTACAAAGTGTGCTCATTTCCTGCCAATCAGCATGAAGTACAGCGTGGAGAAGCTGACGCAATTGTACATAAAGGATATTGTCAGACTCCATGGTGTTCCGAGCAGTATCGTGTCGGACCGTGATCCCCGCTTTTTATCTCGGTTCTGGCAGAGCTTACAGCAAGCCATGGGTACAAAGTTGAGATTTAGCACAACTTATCATCCTCAGACCGATGGACAATCCGAGCGCACCATTCAGACTCTTGAGGACTTTCTGAGAACATGTGTGCTTGAACAGTCAGAAAGTTGGGAAACACTATTGCCATTGGTCGAATTCACTTACAACAACAGTTTCCATTCAAGTATTGGAATGGCTCCTTTCGAAGCATTGTATGGTCGGAAATGTCGGACGCCGTTATGCTGGTTCCAGATAGGAGAAAACTTGTTGATTGGTCCTGACATTGTTCATGAGACAACTGAGAAGATCCGAATAATACAAGGAAAGATGAAAGCAGCACAAGACCGACAGAAGAGTTATGCCGATAAGAGAAGGAAACCCTTGAACTTCATCGAGGGGGATCATGTATTCCTACGAGTGTCCCCTGTCACTGGGATTGGCCGAGCTATCAAATCGAAGAAGTTGACCCCTAGGTTTGTCGGACCATACCAAATATTGGAGAAGGTCGGACCAGTAGCTTACAGAATTGCTCTACCTCCGCACTTGTCTAAGCTCCACGATGTGTTCCATGTCTCACAACTCAGGAGGTACATTCATGACCCTTAACATGTGATAGCGGTGGACGAGCTGTCGGTAAAAGACAACCTGACTTTCAAGGTTCTTCCAGTCCGAGTTGAAGACAGACAAGTCAGACGAATCAGAGGAAAGGAAATCTCCTTGGTCAAGGTCGTCTGGAATCGGAATGATGTAGAGGAAGCTACTTGGGAACTTGAGGAGAAGATGAAGCAGTCATATCCGCAACTGTTCAATGCCGACAAAATTTCGAGGACGAAATTCCTGTAAGTGGGAGAGGAATGTAACATCCTGAAAATTAATATTAAATAATATAATTTTAGTATATAAATATTTACTTAAGGGTAGGATTAAGCCTTAGAAATGGTACAAGGTTAGAAGGGTAGTATGAGCATAGGCCGACCTAGGATGCAAGTATAGGATCTTGGTCCGATCCCGACCGAGCTGGATGGGAACCCAACGTGGAACCCGTTGTCCAGTCTGGATTAGCCGACCTCGGCGTCCTATCCGAGAGGGAAGCTCGGACTGTTTCTGTTCTCAAATGCCGAGCTGACGTATCCTAGCCGACGTACCCGAGCCGACACTTCCTAACTCCTCCGTGCCAGCTCATGTTGAGCTGTAGCCCTTGGGATTCGTACCATCCGTACACTGTCCTGGCTATTCACTTTATGTCATTATCATTGCTTTATGTCCCTTCCAAGTACTATTCATGGCTTCCGCAAGAAGCCAATGAATCCAGTCCACACAATCTAGCTTCCACAAGAAGCCAATAAATCCTAGCCACACAAATGTTTTTCCTAAATGATTAAAAGAAAGCCCCACCCACAACACTTTTCTTTTCTCATTCTCTTCCTCCTTTGAATCTCTATCTTTCTCTCTGAAAATCCCAGCACCAACATTCTTCCTTCTTCTCTTTCACCAAGTTCAACCCCAACCGAGAACCCTCCTCCTCTCTGTTCTCTTCTGTTCCGGCGTCCCTGGGCCGGCGTAGTGTTGTGGTGGCAGCCAAGAGCTGGACCGTGGTGGTGTGGTGGTGGCATCAAGGAGGACACAGACTCGAGTGGTGTGAAGCTCACAAGGCCAAGGTCTAGATCAAGGAAACCATTCTCAAGCTCTCAACTCTTATCTCTCACGGTTTGAGGTAAGGAGTGAGTGTTACCTCTACTTGAGTTTGGGTTTCTAGGGTGTTCATAAAGGGTACTAAGAGGGGGTGTTAGATTAGGGAATGGATATAGGTTAATATGAGAAAGAAAAGGTAAAAGGGGTAAAGGGAACTAATAAATGAACTAGAAACATGGATGTTATGCGAATATGGAATATTGTTTTATGCTATATGTTGGTATTTACATGATGGATTGGTTGAATGCTTTTACTCTTATTGTTGTTGAGGTATAAATGTTTATGAGCATTGATACTTGTTATTTATCTCTGTGGTCGAGCTGAACCGAGCTGAGTGAGGTTGAAAATGGGTATGAGGGAATGGTAAATATGGATAGTAGGAGAGATAGAGTAATAAGTCTGATAATGAGAAAAGATAATGGAATAAGGAAACGGTTAACGGGTTGAGGAGAGAGAGGCCGAGCAAAATAAACGGTTAACAGACTAAGAGGTTGAGCCGAGATAGGCCGAGCCAAAATGGTTAAAAAGGATAAGAGGAATAAAAGAGAAATGGCTGTGATCGGGTCATAGAAGATGCGTACCGGGTGCGTGCATTGACCGCGTCAGACACATACTGGGTATGTGCAGCTGTAAGACGGGTACTGGGTACTCGCAGTTATGATTCACACAGGGTTCCGAGAACGGAATCGGTGGGATGTGTTCCTGGTCATAGCAAACGCGTACTGGGTGCGTGCATTGATCGCGTAAGTCGCCGAGATGCGCCGCTGTAAGACGAGTACTGGGTGCTCGCAGTTATGGACTCTCCTTAACTCCATAGAATGATCGGCGGTAGTGCTCCTGGTCATAGAAAACGCGTACTGGGTGCGTGCATTGATCGCGTCAGATGCATACCGGGTATGTGCAGCTGTAAGACGGGTACTGGGTACTCGCAGTTATGGATGACACTCCGATATCCGACCTTAAATGGTGTAAGACATGCACTGGGTGTATGCATCCGAGCAGAGTAAAAGATTGTAAACTATGTGAAAATGGAATAATGTGTAATGAGTTCGAGGTAGAGGTGGTAATCCGAGGTAAGAGAATGTAAACCGAGGTATAGCTAGTAAGCGATAAGATGGTAGGATGTGAGTCGAGCTAGATGAGAATGTGTGTATGCGAACTGAGCTAATGATGATATATGCACGTGATATATGGTTTTGATTACTTGTTATTTATATGCTTTATGGCTACTTGTGTTTGGCTTGGTAGATCGGTATGTCATTTTAGAAACTGCTTATTTAAGTTCTGTGTAATGCTCACCTCCTTACCATTTTTCAGGTACTGAGCCCGAGCAGACGCAGTCCCCGGCCGAGCAGGTTCACTCTCCCTCACAGGGGGAGTAAGTCATTAGAGTCTGATAGCCTAGATGGGTCTCGGCCAGTTGGCCGAGCTAAACTAATATGGATTTTTGTATGGATCTCGGCCCGATGGCCGAGCTAAACATTATTTTTGTATTTTGGATTAATCAATTTGGTGTAACTCTGTTTCTTAACTTTTATCTAATGATGTATGAAGTCTTCCGCTTCTAACTCTGAAGTTTCTGTATTAATGAAATGAAAGGTTATTTAGGAAATTATCATATTCTTTCTAAAAGAAATTTTAAATCCTAATTTCTGGGTTTTAAGGGTAATTATTATATAGGGTGTTACACAAAACAGCAACTTAGCCACATAAAATAAACATGTTAAAGCACTTAAACACCACTGAAACAACATCAACTAACATCAATTCACAGATTGCATCAAAACTTGCAAACATCCATTTTAAAATATGAAATTCATTTCCACTTGATTTTAACTTCGAAACATGTTACAGGGAGCTTGATTAGGTTCATTTAAACTTGTTTGAGTCATAAAATTATGGGTCTCTGACCTCCAAGTCAGAATCCCAATTCAAGTTGCATCCCTCTTGTAAGATCCATGAAGAATGTTTTGATAAATGCCAAAAGGTTTTGAACAAGCTACAAATGTGTTGATCAAGTTCAAGTTCAACAAGCAACAACAAACAAGCTACAAATGTGTTGATCAAGTTCAAGTTCAACAAGCAACAACAAACATCAAGTTATGAAGAGAGAACCAACTCATGAAGACTTAGTTTGGTAGTTTATGTTTTATTGTTTTATCTTTTGCCTCACAAGTCTTTTAGTTTATGAGTTTGGGTAGAATTTATTAGAGGGTAGTGAATCTCTTTTGATTGCATGATTATATCATATTTTGAGTATTCACTTTGCCTAAAATCAATAGGTGGCTTAAATGTTTGAAAGAAAAGGTTTAGTTTTTGAGAAAACAAATTTTAAGTGATTTTTAATGTTAATAATCGATTAACAGATTTTGATAATTGATTAACAGTGTATTTTGTACTGATAATCGATTAACAAACTTTTGATAATCGATTATCTGAACTTTTACTCGAGTAAAACCTTTTTCACTCGAGTGAAATTTATGCAGCTTTCGTGTTACTCGAGTAACACTCATTTCACTCGAGTAACTTGATCAGATATGGTTTTTTAAATACGTTTTTCACTTCTCAAAAGCCATTCTAAGTGCTCCAACTTTTGGGTATTCTATATAAACCTTTTCCTAATCATTTCTATCAACTAGAATCATTTTGATACACAATTTTACAAAGAATCAAAGCCACACTATTCTCTCTCACTCTCTCAAGATCAAAGCTTTAATTTTCATATTCTTTGATCAAGAACCTTGAATCTCTCATGTTGATATTTCATAGCTTTTGAAAGAGATTCATAGGATTGTTTTTGTTTTCTATTGAGTTGTAATCATTGCAAGAGGCAAACATTCTACAACAAAGGAAGCCTTGATTTTGTGAATCAAGCAAGTTTAGTTGAAAGTCTTGAAGAAGCATTTCATCAAGCATTTGGAAGGCACTTTGAAGAATCTCAAAGTACTTGGAAGTCTTGTGAGTGAAGCAAGCAAAGAAGACTTGTTGTGGGGTTATCAACAAGCAAGTAGAGGTTAGATTAGATATCAATAGGATTACAAGGCAAGGGTGTGGTATCTCTTGTAGGCTAGCAAGAAGGAAGTCTTGTGAGGCATTTACTTGTAATTTGAGAAACTCTAATTCCTCATAGTGAAGAATCTCTCTTGGTTGAAGAGGGGACTGGAGTAGCTTTCAAGTGGATGAAAGTGAACCAGGATAAATCACTGTGTCGTATCTCTAAACTCTCTACTCTTTACAATTCTTGTTATTAATTGTGTTCTTGATTGAAAACCTAGAAAAAGTGATTTTTCTATATTTGATTGAATTGAATCTTTATTGTGCAAAATTGATAAAGGGAAAATCATTTTCATAACTAGGTGAATCAATAAGAATATTGGTGTTGATTGTTTCCGCTTAATCTCTGATATAATATTTGTTAATTGATTGATTTTCATTGGTTTTAATCGTTTAGATTTATTTCTTGCGAAAATCTTTCAAAGTTTCTATAACACCTATTCAACCCCCCCTTCTAGGTGCTCTCCTAGTGTTCCTAGTTATTTCACCCACCGAGTGTAGTTTTCCAACACCTCTTTGAACCTTTAATGGTTCCTACATTTCTAGCTTGAAATTACTCATTCTAGTATTTAGGTAACTCCTCCCTTACCTCAGAGAAGCTAAAGAAAGGGTAGATTGATCGAGAAAGTGATTGAAATTAAACCTGGTTTCTGGACTGGTGCAAAAACAGTTGTACTTGGCTGACTTTGGCCATCAATTCCACAATGAATAAGACATGAAAAGAATAAAACAAGTTAGCTTTAGAAACTAGGAAATGCCAACTTTAAATGGAAACAAGTTTGGAATCAAAAAGGTTCCTGGATTTACCAAACGGATTCAAGGAAAATGAGTACTTGATGCTAAAAGTTGCTATGTTTTTCACAGCTTCAAGACCTCAACTTTGGTTGCCTATAACTCGATCTACAGGAGGTTATTTGAAGTGATTTCGGGTTCTAACTCAAGATTGGAATTAGAACTTAAGTTTGTGTTTAGGTTTCGAAGGAAAAGGATAAGAATTGAGAAAGAATGAAAGGATTAAAGTGAGCTTCACAAAATAGAGAAGTTTTGCCAGCAATTCGGGTTTGAAGAGATTTGAGAGTGTTTGGGCTTCATTGATCACCTTTATATAGTCTTGGATTACCCTCCCTCGAAGTAAGGTCCAGCTCTGTGCTTGGAACCTCAAGAAAACGCGTTTTGGTGCGAAGTTCAAATGAGAACCGACTTATACACTCAACCAGACTGCTCGATTTACTCGAGTCTTTTCCACATCACTCGATTCCTTTTCAAAATTTCAAAGAACAATCGAGTCTTTTATGAAAGACTCGAGTCTTTCGACAAAAATTCAAATTTCCTTAACAGTTATTGATTATACTCGAGTTCTTTCCAAATTACTCGAGTATTTTAACCTAATTTCAGAAAATCCAATATTTTATTCAATATACTAAATATTTATTTATTTATCAAAAAATATAGGGTCTTACATCCTCCTCCACTTAAACAGAATTTCGTCCCCGAAATTCCGATTTACACAAAAAGATGCGGATACTCTTCTCTCATCTTAGATTCTAATTCCCACGTCGAGTCAGATATTCCATTCTGACTCCAAAGGACTCGTACTAACGGAATCTCTTTCCCTCGCAGCTTCTTGATTCGTCGATCTTCTATTCGTGCGGGCCCAACACTAAACGTGAGATTCTCTTTCAATGGTATCACATCTTGTAGCAACTGAATGATCGAAGATGGATCTTGGACAAACTTGCGAAGTTGGGAGACGTGGAATACATTGTGCAGATTGGACAGAAACGGGGGTAAGGCGATCTTATACGCAACAGGGCCCACTCGTTTCAAAATCTGATAAGGGCCGATGAACTTTGGAGATAACTTCTTTGGCTTCATTACTCTTCCAATACCAGTTGTTGGTACCACTCGCAAAAATACATGATCTCCTTCTTGAAATTCGAGCTTGGATCTTCCCTGATCGGCGTAACTCTTCTGACGACTTTGCGCAGTCTTCATTTTCTCTTGGATTACCTTGATCTTCTCGGTCGTTTCTTGAACCAATTCAGGTCCGATGAGAGCATTCTCCCCCACTTGGAACCAACATAGCGGGGTTCTACACTTTCTTCCATAAAGAGCTTCGTACGGGGCCATATCGATGCTTGCGTGGTAACTATTGTTGTAGGTGAACTCCACAAGCGGCAACAATCGATCCCAACTTTCTTGATATTCCAAAACACATGCTCGAAGCAGATCTTCCAAGGATTGAATCGTCCTTTCTGATTGACCATCCGTTTGCTGGTGATAAGCTGAACTCATCCTTAGCTGCGTTCCCAAAGTTTGATGCAAACTTTGCCAGAATCGGGACACGAAACGAGGATCATGATCCGATACGATACCTGAGGGAATACCATGCAATCTGACGATTTCCTTGATGTATAATCTTGCAAGCTTCTCCAACGGATACTGCATGTTGACGGGAATAAAATGAGCTGATTTCGTTAAACGATCGACTACAACCCAAATTGCATCGAAACCTTCTCTTGTCCTCGGAAAACCACTCACAAAGTCCATAGCTATACCATCCTATTTCCATTCTGGTATACTCAGAGGTTGCAATTTCCCTCCAGGCTTCTTATGTTCAATCTTCGCCTTTTGGCAAACAAGGCAAGATGCAACATAAGTCGCAACATCTTTCTTCAATCCGGGCCACCAAAGCATCTTCTTCAGGTCTTGGTACATCTTTGTCGATCCAGGATGCATACTCAGCTTGCTTTTGTGTGCTTCATCCAAAACTGCTCTTCTTAAATTCTGATTAGCTGGGATACACACACGATCTCGAAATCTTAAGATGTCATCATCTCCAACATGAAAGTCAGGTTCCACACCATCCTCACCCAATCTTCTCTTTTCTACCAATTCTTCATCTTCTTTTTGTAAGTCCCTTACTTGATTAAGGAATTCATTTGTCACTTGAAGCATTCCTAGCTTGATACACTCCGGCTTACAATGAACTGCCAGATTCAAGTTTCGGAATTCTTCAATTAACTGAGCTTCCTTCACCATCATCGTACTCACGTGCAACATCTTTCTACTTAGAGCATCAGCTACAACATTAGCTTTGCCGGGATGGTAGTGTAATTCGAAGTCATAATCCTTCAAGAATTCCATCCACCTACGTTGTTTCATATTTAGTTCCTTTTGGTTGAAGAGATACTTCAGACTTTTATGGTCACTGAATACTTGAAACGTATTACCGTACAGGTAATGTCTCCAAATTTTTAGGGCAAAGACAATAGCAGCCAACTCCAAGTCGTGAGTAGGATAGTTTTCCTCATGCACTTTCAACTGACGAGATGCATAAGCAACAACTTTTCCTTCTTGCATCAAGACACAACCCAAACCTTGTCTAGACGCATCACAATAAACATCGAAGCTTTTCCGAGGATCAGGCAAAGTTAATACTGGAGACGATGTTAACTTGCCCTTTAACGTCTGGAAACTAACTTCACACTTTTCGTCCCAGACAAAAGGTTGCTCCTTCCGAGTTAAACGAGTTAACGGAAGAGCTAACTTGGAAAAACCTTCGATGAACTTCTGATAATATCCAACTAGTCCAAGAAAACTCCTAACTTCGGTAACTGTCTTCGGTCTTTCCCACTGCAAAACTGTTTCCACCTTAGCTGGATCCACAGCAACACCATCCTTTGAAATTATATGTCCCAAGAAATTGACTCTTTCAAGCCAAAATTCAGACTTAGTCAGCTTGGCATATAATTTCTTCTCCTTCAAAGTCTCCAAAACAATCTTCAAATGATTAGCGTGTTCCTCTGGATTCTTCGAATAGATGAGAATATCATCGATAAACACCACAACGAAGGAATCCAGATAGGGTCGGAACACTCTATTCATATAATCCATGAATATTGTTGGAGCATTGGTCAGGCCGAATGGCATCACCACATACTCGTAGTGTCCATATCGTGATTGAAAAGCAGTCTTCGAAATATCTTCCTCCTTCACCCGGATCTGATGGTAACCCGATCTCAGATAAATCTTTGAAAACAGCGATGCTCCTTTTACTTGATCCATCAAATCATCGATCCTTGGCAACGGGTACTTGTTCTTGATAGTAACTTTATTGAGCTGCCTATAATCAATACACATCTGCATAGATCCATCCTTCTTCTTCACAAACAAAACTGGCGCTCCCCAAGGCGACACGCTTGGTCTGATGAACTTGCTTCTTCAACTCAGCTAATTTCGCTGGGGCCATATGATACGGGGAAATAGAGATAGGACCAGTACCGGGAACTAGGTCAATACTGAATTCTATCTCTCGATGCAGCGGCAAACCCACTTCCTCGGGAAAGACTTCGGGGAAATCTCGAATAATCGGAATGTCTTAGATCTTCACTTCATCCTTCTTTTCTTCAGTGATGGCCGAAAATAAGCACACATAACCTCCAGGTTGAATGGCAGGAGATTCCTTGCTAGGAAACACGATTGTTCGAGCCTTGCAGTCGATTACTACATGATTGGATGCCATCCAATCCATGCCCAAGATAACATCAAGGTTGGATAACGGCAAACAAATCATATTTACACGATAAATCTGACCTCCTATGCTAACCATGCATCCGACACATGCTCTTGTTGCAACAACAGGAGCATTCGTGGGGGTACATACACTCAGATTAAACGGGGTCTCCGAGATAGACAAACTTAAACGCTTGGCACATTCTTCGGAGATGAAAGAATGTGTCGCTCCAGAATCAAATAAAAAGCGACAAGGCATGCCATTGAGGAAATGGTTACCTTGCACAAGATTGTCGGCTTGCTCCGCTTCTGCTCCTGACATAGTGAACACCTTTCCATTGACCCAAGGCTTGCTTCCTTGTCCTTGATTGATTTGGCGCTGGGGTTGGCGGCATACGTGGGCAATGTGACCAGTCCTTCCACAATTGAAGCAAACTGGTGGTTTGTCTATCCAGCACTCTTGACCAGGATGGGAACGTTGGCACTTGCTACAACTCTCCGCCGGAGTCGGAAGGCTGACTGCTCTAGAGGGTGGTGCTCTTCCTTTCCCCTTATGTGAATAAGGGCCTCCACGACTCCCACAATTATTCTTGTGTTGATGTCGGTGTGGTCCATGACCTCCTTGACTGACTTCCCTCTTGAAATTATTCTTCTCGAAAATGCGATGCACTGATCAATGTTGGATAGTGGCGAATCCTTTGTACGCTCACGACCAGCTTGATGTCCGATCTCAGCCCATTCTCGGATCTCGTGCACTTCGAGTATTCGTCAGGATTATATTGGAAGTACGGAGAGTACTTCATCAGCTCCTCAAATTTCTCGGCATACTGATCGACGGTCATACTGCCTTGCCTCAAGTCTAGGAATTCCATCTCCTTTTGGATCCTAACATCATCAGGAAAATACCTCTCTAAGAATTTTTCCGTGAAGACTTCCCAAGTGAGCTCACGATGGTCATATTCCAAGAATTGGCGGGTCTGCTCCCACCAAGTTGCAGCTTCACCATTCAGCATGTAGGCCGCAAACGTAACCTTCTAGGCTTCCGTGAGGGTCAGCGTTCGGAAGATCTTATTCATTTCAGCCAACCAGAACTGAGCTTGCTCGGGACAACGGCCACCCGAGAAGCCAGGGGGTTTGCATCTACAAAATGAATCTAGGCCTTGAAATTCCGCCGGGGTTCCATTGCTAGGAGGACGGGTTTGTTGCAAGTTTTCCAGAACCGCAGCCATACGGGTTAAAGCCTCAGCAATGTTGCGTTATTTCGTCCAGCCATCTTATCTTACAGAATCCAAAGGGGAAAACTTAATTAGATTCTGCTATTCTATCCCTCAAAATACAATCATCATTCTAGAATACACAATGGTTAGTGTGTAAGGCCACACTCCAAGGCCGAGAGTTGAACCATTGCTCTGATACCACTAAATGTGACGACCCGACTTTCTATTCTAAATAAAATATTTATACTCAAAAACATGACCATTTTTTTTATTTATTTTTCCTTTTATCATAAGTCAAGTCATCATCCATTTCAATTCTTGCGGAAAATATTCGAAATTTCATGAAGGAGAACATCAACTTTATATTTCTTCTTAAAGTAGAAAATACATACTCATTACATCAAAAGTTGACAATATTAAACTTAACTTAAATACTCTAGGTCATTACATTATATTACATATATTACAACAAAACTTATAACAACCTAGAGCAATAGGTTCGAAACTCCAAACATAAGATAAGTAAGAGAAACCTGATAAGTTATACTATCCACATTCCACCATCCAGAACTCAACTCAATCATCAGTTCCCCACTGACTTCCAGTTGAGTTGTCCATGAAATCATCATCCCCACCGGATCGGTATCCTCCACCGGATCCTCATCCTCTATAGGATCCTCCTCCTCCTCCTCTTCCTCATGTGCCGGATCAGATGGCACATAAACTGGAGTCCGGGATCGGGCTCTAGTGGAAGGACGAGAGGGAGCGGGATCCTCTAAAATGATTCTTTCCTTAGAGGGTGATGGACTTGGTTGGAGGGTGCGTCTCGGAAAACGTCTTGGTGGTGGTGGTGGTGTTCCATGGCGAAACACAAAATTTGGTGGAATGTGCATAATGTACATCATTGGGATTCTCGTCCGACGCGGCCGCATTCGGGACCATGCGTTTGGGTGACGAAAAGTGACTTCCACGTCCCCTTCATAAATAACTCGATGATCCTCGAAGTTTCACTCCCCATTAGGGAGCGGCCTCATTTCCACGCAGATCATATTCCTGGCCATGACCTACAACAAGGGATTAGGAGTGAGTCATAGCTAAATACAATAACAAATGAGCATAACAGAGGCTAAAAATAACAAACACATGTAATCAAATAGCATCAAGAGTGTAGTTGTATGCTCAAACTGGTTTAACACATATTTAGCTTCATTAATGACATGATGCATGCCTACTCCTCATTCATGCTTCACAGTTCGGCATCCTTTCGGGGTATTCAATTCAAACCTATGTTTCATCGAACTGGAGCATATCCATATCCCATGCATCACGATTGATTGGGAACTAGCCTTCATAGCATTTTCATGCTACGGTATCCAAATCATTATAGCACTTTCGGGGCTATGGCATCACAACACTTTCAATGCTGCGGAATACATCTTCTATCCTATGCTAGGTTCCACAATCGAAATCGGAGCAACTCCATGCATGACAATGCCACATTAGAATTCCATTTCTTTTCTTTTCTTTTCATTATTCTCATCAGCATCTCATTTCATTAACTCTCGATTATATTTTCTTTTAGCTGGTGCTGGTGCTTTTCGAAAAATACCATCAAAGGCATAGCCATCACATGATGGGTTTACTTGCTTTCATTCTTTATTGTAGAAAAATCCATCAGCGGTCCAACCACTTTGTGATGGTTTTAGGAATAGCATAATTATTTAGTTAATAATCCGTCGGGGCCTAGCCTCCTATTGGCGGATATTTATTGCAACGACCCCATTGGGACTCCCTTAGAAAATATCAACCAAGTGAATAAAACTTTCACTGGGATGTAACATCCCGAATTCTAATTCCTAGTATAATTATAATTATAATAATAATAAATTGAAATAACGAATTAAGGTCGCTTTTAGTATTATGAAAGTATTAGGAAATATCATAATTAGAATACATGATTTCTTTAAAGTTATAAATTATAAGTTTTATTGAATCAAATAATTGTTTCCTGGAATTTATTATTGAAGTGTAGGGTATTTTCATAAAGTACCTTATATTATTTCTATTAGAATATTTTATTTGTATACTTCAAATTAAATTCATTTAAAAGCAATTACCCTATTCGAAAAATATACTTTCTATAGTTTACCTTAGTTTTGACATTCTCAATATTAAATTATTTTAAAATCTCTAAATTTATGACCTTATTATTTTACATATGTATTAATTTGATGTTAAATATTATTATTAGTAATTTTTCTTGAGTTTTGTTATAAAAAAATAAATAAACGAAAGAATATAAAAAAAAGAAAAAAAATAGAAAAAGAGAAAAAAAGGATGTTGTGCGTGTGTGTTAGGTTTGTGGGCATGAAGCATCCTTCTTCAACAAAGGGGTCCAGCCGCCACCCTTTTCTCGCTATCTCCCTCTCGTTTTGTTCTCTCTCGCCCTCCCCGTTGGCCGTCACTGCCGCCGCCGCTCAAGCCGCCATCTCCACCGCTCGAACCACCATAGCAACGCCCTTCTCTCTCTTTCTCACCCATGGTATTCTCTCTCTCTCCCTCATGTTCTCTCTCCTCCACTCTCTCACCCCCGTCTCTCTCTCCTCCGTCGGCCATGCCATTATTGCCTCGAACCGCCATCGTTTGCAATAGGTCGAACCAAACCATCTCTTGTGAGTCCAGCCACCATCGCTCACCATCTCCGGCGCGTGCTCCTCCTCCCTCCGGTCGAGAACCGCGACTTCTTTCGGGCCAGAACGAACCGCCGCCACCGCCACCATCTTGAAGAGACCGACATCTTTCGTTTGCTGGTTGCCAGGGATGTCGGGGTCGTGGGATTTGGTCGAACTGGAGCATTGTGAACCGATGCCGGGACAAGAGGTCTGTGTTCGTTGGGTTAAGCCGAAGCTTTGTGAACCGACGCCGTTATCGTTGTACCCGTGATCGTTGAAGGAGCTAGGACCAACGTCGGCCTTCCCTCTTTCTTGCTTCAAAATCATATTTGAGGGTATATTTCTAATACCTTTTTAACTGCTCTATGTTGTGTTTTAATTTTAATATTAATACTAATTTTAATGTTATTGGTAATAATTATTTAATATTAAACTATTTTGGAAATTAAACTTGCACTATAGCTTATATTGATTTTAATTATGTTGTTAGTGAAGATGAATTTAATGGCTTACTTGATTGTGATAACGTTGAATTAAACATTATGTCCAATGACAAGTTTTAAAGAGTATTTGTGAAAAATGGGTTGGGTTCCTAAATAAGTGAGTTGTCGTTTAGCTTGGTTGAGTTGTCCCTGGGCTAAACGATATGTCAGTTAATTAGGAATTTGATAGATTCGGCATAACATTAATTCGAGTCAAAACGTTGAAGATTTATTTCAAATTGAAGAGAAGTGCAATTATTTGAAAGTTATAATTGTGATTTGGACTTATTTTGAACCGTGGACACTTCTTTTTAATTCGGAATTAATAGTGTCAAGTACCGGCATTTGATTTTGTGGCTTGAAGCTAAAACTACTCAACTTTAATGTATTTTTGACAATTATATTAGTTTTTGAAAGTTAGCGTATTTTCAATAAAAAGCTATACTATATTATTGAGAAGACAATGAACTTAATTTGAAACTCTATGTTATTTTGGTTTGTAAATTATAATTAAATGATTGTGTGATTTGGAAAACTTACGAAATACTCTGCTTTGAAATATTTTAACTATTGAGATTTCAAATTGAGTCGGTTTTGGCGCATCCCATTGACTACTATCTGATTTAATAATATAGTTAGACGATGAAGAACTTTAGGATCAGCAGGGATGCGAACATTGAACCACGTTATGTTTGGGCATCATTGCATGAAAAGAATCAGGTCTAAGGAAACGCAAGTAAGGGGTTCTTTACCTTGCTTTAGGGAGTACTTTCTAATTAGCTCACAGTACTTGTTAAGAGTATATGTATATGTTTGGTTTGGAATTTAGATAGTTATTATAGGCTTAACAATCAAGAATGAAATTAAATGAAATAGTTGCTAAATTGATATATGTGATGAATTTTGTATGCTAAGTGCTAAATGTTACTATTTATGCCTGACTGAAGTATGTGGAGACTTGGTTGGTAACTAGAAAGGATTATATATGATAGTTGTTGTGTATGTCAGAAAACGTATTGAGGTATATTATTTTGTGAATGATTATGGTGATTTATATTTGAATGTGTGGTGTGGTAATTTTTGTAATTTTGTATTGGAAGTTAGAAACATAAAAGGATAATGAAATTGATGATTTTATGGAAGAGTTTGAAAAGGAAATAATTTAAAATGAGATTAAAAGATTTAAAGGAAATGAATAAGTAAATTACATGAATGCTATTTTGGGGAAGATTCGATAATTAACAGATGAAATGAGTATGGATGAGTTATGCATGGGTAACTGTAATTATGTGCATGGTTATGCTATAATCTTATTCTTTATATGTACAACCTATGAGGTGGTACGAGGTACCTTCCGGTGTGGAGGTGAAGTACCCACCGGCCAAATTGTATGAGGTACCTTCCGGTGTGGAGGTGAAGTACAATGGTATGAGGTACCTTCCGGTGTGGAGGTGAAGTACCCACAGGCCAATCTGTATGAGGTACCTTCCGGTGTAGAGGTGAAGTACAATGGTATGAGGTACCTTCCGGTGTGGAGGTGAAGTACCCACAGGCCAATCTGTATGAGGTACCTTCTGGTGTGGAGGTGAAGTACAATGGTATGAGGTACCTTCCGGTGTGGAGGTGAAGTACAATGGTATGAGGTACCTTCCGGTGTGGAGGTGAAGTACCCACAGGCCAAATTGTATGAGGTACCTTCCGGTGTAGAGGTGAAGTACAATGGTATGAGGTACCTTCCGGTGTGGAGGTGAAGTATCCACAGGCCAAATTGTATGAGGTACCTTCCGGTGTGGAGGTGAAGTACAATGGTATGAAATACATCTTAAAAATGAAATATATGAGAAAGTAAAAAGAATGAAAAGTAAAGGGAATGGAATAGTAAAAAAAATGGAAACGAAAACGAATATAGGAGGTGTTAGAGTAAAAATGTGAAAAGGGAAATATGTGCATTGAAATGAAATGTAATATAAATGTTTAGCCATGAATGAGAATGCTATTTTGTATGATTGTGATAATTGAGAAAGAAAATGTGAAAATTAGTAAAGAGTTGAGAAAGTATCAGTTTGTAAAAGTTGTAATTGTATGAAATAATGAGTTAAAGAATTATAAAAGAAATCATTTGTTATTGATGTGAATATAATTGCTGTGAATGGGTATGAATGATTGAGTTTTGTGTAATATATGGCTAATTGTGTTTGACTTAGTAGGTCATTATGTCTAGTTAGACACTACTTTCTACTTCATGTGTAAAGCTCGCCCTTACAACCATTTTTCAGGTTTTGAGATTGGAGCTTACACAGTTTTTGGCCGAGCAGGTTGAACCATCCGTTTATTATTTATGAGTGGATTGCAGTTTTAAATATGTTAAAAATTACTATTTTGTAATTTAAAGATATGTATTAGTTGTACGCCCCTATTTGAGATATTTGGGGCATTAGGATCTGTTTCTGGATAATATTTAAGCGTTTTATGTTTTAAAAGTTTGCTGGACTGAACAGGTTAAGCAGGTACAAAATTGGAAATTTTGGGAAAGTCCGAAAATCAGAGGAAACTCTGTCCGTTTTTCCGAAAAAATATTCTTAAGTATTTTAATTTAAAAAGAAATTTTTAAGTACCAATTTTTATAAAATCCTAAATTAACTAAATATTTGTGAGGGTGTTACATTGTGGTATCAGAGCAGTTTTTCCTCGGCCTTGGAGTTGTGAGTTATTCCTGTGGTTTACTCACCAAGCGAGTAACCAATAGATAGTTAGATGTCTAGGTTAGTTAGATTAGGAATTAGAATTTATCGGACTTAGTATAACATCACTTAATTTATAGTCGAATTCTTAGTGTTTGTTCCGGACTTCGTAAAGTGTTTGAATCCTATATCCTTAACTATTGTATTGTCACACTTGGAAAACATGTAATTGTCAACACTAAGGGAAATGAGAGACCCCAACGGCCTAGGGCATACTAGTTGCCATCCCAACAGGAAGGATTGAACCTTAGGATTGAATAAGTGCACGAATTTCAAATGTGACAACTCAGACAAACTAATTCAAATAAAATTTCCATAGAAGAGCAATAACAAGTTGTTCATCGTATAACAAAACAATTCAGTTAATACGGAAATGAGTTTACCCCAATGGAATGTAAGGTTGGGCTTGATCACCCCAATGTTTGCATTTATTGGAAGGTGATATCACTTAAGTTTCTGAGTTTAAGAGTATGAATTGATGAGGTGAATTACCCTATTGATTTGAAAGGTTAACACTTGAGTCTATCTTTGGTTTATAATTTTTACAATCTCTTAAACGTCAAGGGGTTTATTTATTTGGTAATTCTTTTCAATTCCAATTGCATCGTGATCGTCTTGGAATCGACTTGTCCCTTGCAAAGCCTAAATACCTGCTTGCCAGGTTGAAACCTTCCAAGTAACATGGAATGATTTTCATGTGATCCATGATTGGATGATCATGTTTATTTTGATCATGCCTCTTAATATTTTCAAAGAGGTAATTCCTGAGACTCTATCCTTACTTCTTGTTTGAAACTGAAAACGATTCTTTTATAGCCTCTTGGCTTGTCTTACCCTTAGATTCAATTGACATTCTCATGAGTCTATTATATCGTGCCTCTCTAATGGGTAGTCAGAAAAGTCTCCTATCCTACCTTGAATGGTGTTGACAACCAAGAGAATCTCAATTCCGCTCACTGTCATCCAATATTATCGTGCTATTGTTAAATTGCCAATCTCGGAGTCAATCAAATTGTCAATGATGGTTTACACTACATTCGCCTTTTCTAGAATCGCTATTCTATGCCTTGTGAAGAGTTTAGCAAACTCGTGGAGTTCGGTATCGGCGTGGACAATGCCACATTAGAATTCCATTTCTTTTCTTTTCTTTTCATTATTCTCATCAGCATCTCATTTCATTAACTCTCGATTATATTTTCTTTTAGCTGGTGCTGGTGCTTTTCGAAAAATACCATCAAAGGCATAGCCATCACATGATGGGTTTACTTGCTTTCATTCTTTATTGTAGAAAAATCCATCAGCGGTCCAACCACTTTGTGATGGTTTTAGGAATAGCATAATTATTTAGTTAATAATCCGTCGGGGCCTAGCCTCCTATTGGCGGATATTTATTGCAACGACCCCATTGGGACTCCCTTAGAAAATATCAACCAAGTGAATAAAACTTTCACTGGGATGTAACATCCCGAATTCTAATTCCTAGTATAAGTATAATTATAATAATAATAAATTGAAATAACGAATTAAGGTCGCTTTTAGTATTATGAAAGTATTAGGAAATATCATAATTAGAATACATGATTTCTTTAAAGTTATAAATTATAAGTTTTATTGAATCAAATAATTGTTTCCTGGAATTTATTATTGAAGTGTTGGGTATTTTCATAAAGTACCTTATATTATTTCTATTAGAATATTTTATTTGTATACTTCAAATTAAATTCATTTAAAAGCAATTACCCTATTCGAAAAATATACTTTCTATAGTTTACCTTAGTTTTGACATTCTCAATATTAAATTATTTTAAAATCTCTAAATTTATGACCTTATTATTTTACATATGTATTAATTTGATGTTAAATATTATTATTAGTAATTTTTCTTGAGTTTTGTTATAAAAAAATAAATAAATAAATGAAAGAATATAAAAAAAAAGAAAAAAAAAGAAAAAGAAAAAAAAGGATGTTGTGCGTGTGTGTGTTAGGTTTGTGGGCATGAAGCATCCTTCTTCAACAAAGGGGTCCAACCGCCACCCTTTTCTCGCTATCTCCCTCTCGTTTTGTTCTCTCTCGCCCTCCCCGTTGGCCGTCACTGCCGCCGCCGCTCAAGCCGTCATCGCCACCGCTCGAACCACCATAGCAACGCCCTCCTCTCTCTTTCTCACCCATGGTATTCTCTCTCTCCCTTGTGTTCTCTCTCCTCCACTTTCTCACCCCCGTCTCTCTCTCCTTCGTCGGCCATGCCATTATTGCCTCGAACCGCCACCGTTTGCAATGGGTCGAACCAAACCATCTCTTGTGAGTCCAGCCACCATCGCTCACCATCTCCGACGCGTGCTCCTCCTCCCTCCGGTCGAGAACCGCGACTTCTTTCGGGCCAGAACGAATCGCCGCCGCCGCCACCATCTTGAAGAGACCAACATCTTTCGTTTGCTGGTTGCCATGGATGCCGGGGTCGTGGGCTTTGGTCGAACTGGAGCATTGTGAACCGATGCCGGGACAAGAGGTCTGTGTTCGTTGGGTTAAGCCGAAGCTTTGTGAACCGACGCCGTTATCGTTGTACCTGTGATCGTTGAAGGAGCTAGGACCAACGCCGACCTTCCCTCTTTCTTGCTTCAAAATCATATTTGAGGGTATATTTCTAATACCTTTTTAACTGCTCTATGTTGTGTTTTAATTTTAATATTAATACTAATTTTAATGTTATTGGTAATAATTATTTAATATTAAACTATTTTGGAAATTAAACTTGCACTATAGCTTATATTGATTTTAATTATGTTGTTAGTGAAGATGAATTTAATGGCTTACTTGATTGTGATAACGTTGAATTAAACATTATGTCCAATGACGAGTTTTAAAGAGTATTTGTGAAAAATGGGTTGGGTTCCTAAATAAGTGAGCTGTCGTTTAGCTTGGTTGAGTTGTCCCTGGGCTAAACGATATGTCAGTTAATTAGGAATTTGATAGATTCGGCATAACATTAATTCGAGTCAAAACGTTGAACATGTTGGAAGTCAAGCTGGTTGGAAGGCATGTTTCAAACTCTCTATGGACTTCAAAGGGATACAATTATATGTTTTGATGATAACAAACCAACTCAAGTTCAAGTTCACAAGTGCAAGTCTAGAAGATTGAAGACTCAAGCAAGCATAGAATAGAAGCCTTATCTTTAGATCAAATGTAAGGTAATGAAGTTCTGTTTCTTTAAGTAGTTACAAAGCCAATAAGTTTTTCATTTTAGAGAGAAGAAGAAAAACGTGTTTTTGCATGAAAAATGTATTTTCTGCATTTAACCTTAGTAAAATAATTGATGTTACAAAACTCTGTATATTTATATGTGTGCAAGAAGGAGTAATCGATTATTTGCTAAAGTAATCGATTAACTTTGTTGCATCATAGAAAAATCAGAGAGGTTGTAATCGATTAAGTGATTTGTGTTAATCAGTTACTTTCTTATGGAAGTAATCGATTACATTGGTCAGGTAATCGATTATAATTGTTGCATCATATATTTTTCAGAGGCTTTGTAATCGATTATAAGGTTTGTAGTAATCGATTACATGATGTTGCATCATATGCAAACCAGAGGCTTAGTAATCGATTAACTCCTCAGTGTAATCGATTATTATAGTTGCATCACATAATGAACAGGAGTGATGTAATCGATTAACTATTCTTAGCCTAATCGATTACATGTTTTTCAAATGTTTTAAGAATTTCTATTTTTGTAGAAGTAATCGATTATTGCTTCTATGTAATCGATTATTTCTTGATTTATTGAAAAACGTGTCAGAATCATTTTTATTATTTCCTGATTTGTTTTTATATAAAAGATTCTGATATATTTTATTTTATTTCGAAAATGAATTTAAATTTGAATTGTTTCCTTTTTTGGTTTTAAAGAATCAAATCTTTTTATTATTTCGAAAATCGTTTTGATTTTATTTTGATTTTAAAACTTATTACAAATCTTTTATTATTCTATTTTGATTTGTTTTTCTTAATTCAAAATCATTTGTTGATTCAAAACCTTTTTCTTTTTAAATCAAACACTCCAACATTTTTCATGATCAGATAATTTTTTCATTCATTCACGTTGCACGTTTCTTCTTCATCTTCTTCTCTAAACTTGTGCTTTTCATCGTTCATACTTTTTGAAGAACAAACTCTTATTGGCTGAGTAACATCTAGAGAACCACTACTTCACTATCATAGAGCTTATTGTTGTATCTATGTTTTGAGAACACACAAAGCTATTGTAATCGCAATCGCGTTCATTCTAAACCTTAGTGATTAGGGAGAGAATCCCTTAGTGGACGTTGTGATACGTCGTAGGGCGAGGAACCCTGCTGTGTGATTGAGGCCCCTAGCGAACGGAGGTTCCTAGTAGTGTGCGGGGGTGCTCTTGGTTGTAATAGGGTGCGGCTCTATTGCTTGGTTATAAGAACTCTCAGGCGAGTCGCTTGGGGACTGGACTAGGCCTTTCGACGGGAAGGCTGAACCAGTATAAAATCACCGGTGCAAGCTTTTCTAACCCTTATCTTTTACTTTCCGCATATTTACTTTATTTACGTTTCCGCGCTACTCGATTATATTTTTTTTTAACGTTTTCGCGATCCATAACAACGCTTAATCTCTCCGTCTCAAAACTATTTTTTAAATTGGTAAGAATTTTTCAATACATAATAAAACTCGATTCACCCCCCCTCTCGAGATTTTGAGGCCAAAACCAACAGAACATTTATTTCAAATTGAAGAGAAGTGCAATTATTTGAAAGTTATAATTGTGATTTGGACTTATTTTGAACCGTGGACACTTCTTTTTAATTCGGAATTAATAGTGTCAATTACCGGCATTTGATTTTGTGGCTTGAAGCTAAAACTACTCAACTTTAATGTATTTTTGACGATTATGTTAGTTTTTGAAAGTTAGCGTATTTTCAATAAAAAGCTATACTATATTATTGAGAAGACAATGAACTTAATTTGAAACTCTATGTTATTTTGGTTTGTAAATTATAATTAAATGATTGTGTGATTTGGAAAACTTACGAAATACTCTGCTTTGAAATATTTTAACTATTGAGATTTCAAATTGAGTTGGTTTTGGCGCATCCCATTGACTACTATCTGATTTAATAATATAGTTAGACGATGAAGAACTTTAGGATCAGCAGGGATGCGAACATTGAACCACGTTATGTTTGGGCATCATTACACGAAAAGAATCAGGTCTAAGGAATCGCAAGTAAGGGGTTCTTTACCTTGCTTTAGGGAGTACTTTCTAATTAGCTCATAGTACTTGTTAAGAGTATATGTATATGTTTGGTTTGGAGTTTAGATAGTTATTATAGGCTTAACAATCAAGAATGAAATTAAATGAAATAGTTGCTAAATTGATATATGTGATGAATTTTGTATGCTAAGTGCTAAATGTTACTATTTATGCTTGACTGAAGTATGTGGAGACTTGGTTGGTAAATAGAAAGGATTATATATGATAGTTGTTGTGTGTAACACCCCAAAATTTTAATCCCCGATTAATGAAATGTTAATTATAAATTAATTTATAATTAATTATTTCCATATTAATCCTTGATTAAAATATGTGTTCATATAGTTGGTATATGTGTGTGAATTAATTTAATAAACATAATAATGCATAAAATAAGTAGTTTTGCACATTAGTCCCTGGGTATGGACCTAGAAGCAATTATAGGAAAGGTTTTGGAGGGAAAATAAATAAAATAATTATTTTTCAAAATCTGGGCAAAACACTCGAGTATTATTCTGAATACTCGAGTATTCTAGGTCAAACTGCACGAGTTAGTGCGTTTGATGAGTCACCATGAACGATTCCCTCTCCTTGCCACGAATACTCCATCATCAATAGCTCGAAGGCGTCGTGTCGTCCTGCATGGGCCTTCTCCATGTCTATAAAAGCTCAGCAACATCGAATTTGTGAAGAATTTGGCTAAGTTTGGGTTTGTTGATGAAGTTAGGGTTTCAGATTTGTTGCCTTCAATTCTCTTTCAGTTCTGAGTGTTAGGGCTTGAGTGATACACGAATACAAAGCTCACATCTCGAGCTTTGTATAAACACCAAAATCGTGAGGATTGAGTGAGTGTGGTGGAAGATTCAAGGAGTTGAAGTGAAGCTGTTTCTGTCAAGCCTTGGTCTAGGAGCTTACTTTGATCATTGATTCTGGTAAGCTCACGAATCCTTGAGTCTCAAATTCAGTTTCTTTAGTGAGTTCATGTTGTATAGAGTCTAGAAAATCTAATTTCCCCAATTCTATTCTCTGTTTCATGTATAAACCAATTCCACTTTGGTGTTGCACTCAAAATGCTCTGCATGTGATGCTTGAAGTTGGTCTGAGAAGTTTGGAGCTTTGTTCTTGTCAATTCTTGGTTGATTCACGTCTGAGAGGTAAGGGGAAGTAATTATATTCACTAGATAGAGATTAAATTCCATGAATTGTGTTAGGGAGCCACCAAGAGGCTCTAAGGGCTTAGATTGAATAGGAACTTTGGTTTGGAGACCAATCTATGCTCTAAAACTGTGTTGAGCAAGTTCTATATCATGCATGCAAGCTTAAATGAACTTTACCTTATGAGTTTTATGCATATTATGCAATTTGAGGTGTTCAGTTGTTAAAATGTGCATTTTATGCATAATTGTTGGATTCTCTGTCAAATCTGTGTTTTGATATGAAATGAGTGTTGTAACATGTTTAAATGATGTTATGTTAACTCTGTGGATCCCTGGAATGGACTAGAATTAAGTAGAAATGAAAATGTTATGTGAAAACCAAGTTTCAGTGTTTTCTGCTATGAAACACTCGAGTAAAAGAGAAGATACTCGAGTAAAATGTTTATGAAACAATGTAAATTGAGAAAGAACACTCGAGTATTTTGTCTGATACTCGAGTATCGAGCATGACCTGAGGACTAGTTAAGGCCAACCACTCGAGTCATTCAGGGTCACTCGAGTATTCTGGAAATCAGGATGAACACTCGAGTAACCTATGGACTACTCGAGTAATTTATTGAATTTGAAACCCAAATCCTCAAAAAGTCATGAACACTCGAGTAATCTTAAGAACACTCGAGTAATCTGGAAAAGTTGGAGAACACTCGAGTGTACTGAATTTTACTCGAGTAAATTACCCAGAACCTGAAAACACCATTTTCAATTCTGACTTAATTAATTAAGGAATTATTAATAATAGTTCAAGGGATCAAGACTTAGAGAAATTGATTAATATAATAGATCGGTTGGTGACGGTCCTTTTTGATAAAGAAATAAGCCTAGGTGGCCTGTAAAGTATTAATCAACTTCCCTTAAGTCCAAAAGATAAAATGCATTCATTCTGGAGTTTGGATGATAGGACATATTTTATGTTTTGTTAAACATGTGGAGGGCCTCTGGGAGTGCCAATACACTTGCTTGATGACACGTCGTTGGCGTGGTCGGTTTAGTGGATGCCGATATGGTTATACCGTTTGGATGACGGTCCGTTTGAATGACGGGATATGCTCGGGTGGCATGGATTCCAAGCTTGTCGTGTACATTCTAGGTGAATGTACGAATTGTTGTATACCTAGGAATACAACGCACTGTTGAGTGCTGGGTTGTCAGGAATGGACGTCAGAGAGTGACATAGTATGATGGAGATAGGCTTGAGAGTTAAAGTCATGCATCATGCCACTCATTTAAATTAATTGTGATAAATGGAATAAGTGTGAGCATCCTATGTGCATTAATTAACTGCTAAGTGTTATATGTGATTGTTGTTAATTGATGCATATTTACATACTCATATTGCACAATTTATTCTTTGTTGATTATGTGTATAGAATTGCTTACCCCTATGCCCTTGTAGGTGATGTCTCGTTACATTGCTTGCATTGAGATCCGGCCACTTCCTAGTGGCATATGGATCTATGAGGACCATCGCGCGGTCTTCGAGGGGGAGGTGGAGATTACCTTCTACCACCCGAACCCGCTGATGCGATTCCGTCCTCGTAGGTTTAGGATTCCCATCATATACACTATGCACGTATCCCCGTTTTATACTTATCATGGACCACCTCCCATGCGACCAGCTCGCTCTTACCATAGTTTTCATTTTCGACCTACCCGCTCTCACCCTTTCACTTCGAGAGTCGTCCGCGATGAGACTCCCCCTTCTGATCCGAGGAGCCCGGTCAGGGTTTCACCATCACCTGACCCGGTACCCAGTGGTAGGGTACACTCTCCCTCGGATGAGATCGAGGAGGATCTGGTGGAGGACGAGAGTGGGAGCGAGCCTGTCGTGCATTCTACTGGGAGTGACTGGAGGGACGATGATCCCTAGGTACGTGTATAGAGTATGTGATGAGGATCCGAGGATTCGGTGTGTGGAGGCTGTGGAGGAGTTTTGCTGCTGCTATGATGATGATGATTACTACCTTACTACTTTTACTTTTGGGAGACTGCTACTGCTACTACTACATCTGATGCTGCCAGATCTACGTGACTACTCCTGGAGTTTATGTTTTGGTTATGTATATATTGTAAATATACTTTTGGAGTACTCTAGGGTGGTGGTTGCACTGTTATGTAGATCTGTTTCATGGACTTGTATATTTTGGAACTTGGAGACTCTGTTATGGGCTATGTACTTATGACTTTCTTATATATAAAACCTAAGTTTATATTATTATCAATTGCATAGTCCAATGAATTCCGCTTACTCTGATTTAATCCAATTAAGAGCTCGGCTATAAATATTATTTGATGGTATCAGTTTTATCGAACAAAGCATGGGTAACTTTAACTACTTGTATAATACATGGATGTTTCCAAAAAAAAACGAATGTTACCCTATTTGTGAAAAGGTTTCAGAAGTCGCCGAACTAGATACAATGATTTTGAGATGATTTAGATTTTACTCTCCAAGATTTCTAAGTGACGATTTGTGCACCCGCTTTAAAAGAAAATTTTATTGACATATTTTCTTAAAAACTCACGAGTCCATATATTATACAATATTCAATCTCGATTACTATATTATATTTGGTTAATACGGAAGGGTGTCACACTTAGTGGTATCAGAGCAAAAGTCAGATCCTGTAGTAGTGGAAGTAGTTCGGAAAGGTAGTCATCAACATCAAGCAGGTATCTTCAAAGCATTTATATTACTTTGAATGTTATTATTTTTGCTTGTTGAGGTTTAAATACCCTTGATTTGTTTGTATCTTGTCTCTTTTGAGTACAAGACGCAATTGATTGTAGATTTAGAAGTTTAAGATAGAGCCGTAGTATAGGTGGTATAATGGAAGTTTCTTTAGTTCAACATATGTGACCATAAGCCCATAGCGCAGGTCTAATATGGCAACTAGAAACCAAAATCACACCAACGCGATGCTAGAACGAATCACCACGGTGTTGGAAGCTATGCAACGGCAGTCTCAGCAACCATCTCAACCGGTTAACCCGCCTCATCAGTGTAATGTGGGTAACGCTGAGGTGAAGACTTTGGCTGATTTTAGGAGTTGCAATCCGCCAAAGTTCGAAGGAGGATTTAAGCCGGAAGAAGCAAATAAGTGGATTCACACTATGGACAAGATTCTGAGGACGTTGGAGTGTTCGGATGCTCAAAAGGTGGCGTATGCAACTTATATGTTAGAGGATGAAGCTGAGAATTGGTGGAATCATACGATGCAACTTCTGCAATATGAAGGAAGGGATGTAAGTTGGGGAGTATTCATGGAGAAGTTTCTCCAAAAGTATTTCCCTGAGGACTTGAGAAGGAAGAAGGAAGTGGAGTTCTTGCAGCTGAAGCAAGGGAACATGAGTGTGGGTGAGTACGCAGCTAAGTTCGAGGAATTGATGAAGTACTCTCCATACTATCAGAACAATCCAGATGAGAGGAGTAAATGCATTAAGTTTGAAGGAGGCTTGAGGCCAAAGTTGAAGTCGATTTTCAGCTACCAGCGGATTCAAAGCTTTCCTGCACTTGTGGATATGTGTAGGATGTATGAAGATGATACAAAGGCTGAGGAGGTGCAAGTCTTGGAAAAGAAGGACAATCAGAGCTATGGACCACAAATACGTAAGGGTTTCAACAATCGAGGCAAGGGTCTATATGATCGTAGAGGGAAAGGCAAGGGCAAAGCTGGTGGTTCTGAGGGAAGGAATTATCGGAGCGAGGCTCCATTCGACGACAAGTGCAAGCGCAATCACTATGGCCGTGTGTGTTGGGGGACAAGTGGTTGCTTTAATTGTGGGAAGTCGGGGCATTTTGCAAGGGACTGCAAGGAACCGGCCAAAGCCAACTCAAGGGGAACTGCTGATAGACCTATGGCTCAAGGAAGAGTTTTCACCCTTAGCATTGTGGAAGCAAGTCAGTCTTCTGATCTGGTGCAAGGTAAATACTTGCTTAATGGTCAGTTTTGTCATGTTTTGTTTGACTCTGGTACAACGCATTCATTTGTTTCGTATGAATGTGTAAACCGGTTAGGCTTGATTATGTCTGAAATACCTTATACTCTTAAAGTAGAAACCCCTACCAATGCTCCTGTAATTGTTTCTAGAGCATGTCTTAACTGTTGTATAGAAGTGTTAAGACAAACCTCTAAAGTAGATTTGATCTGCTTACCCTTGGCACAACTAGATGTGATCTTGGGAATGGACTGGTTAAGTCAAAACCAAGTAATCATTGATTGTGATACAAAAGTAGTGACCTATAGAAATTCAAAACCCTCCGGCTACGTGTGCCTGTTCAACTCTGAGGTGGAGGAAAATGGTCCAAGAATGGAAGAGATCCCTATTGTCAGAGACTTTCCGGAAGTTTTTGCTGACGAGATCCCTGGTCTGCCACCAAGAAGAGAAATTGAATTCGGTATCGACCTAGTTCCGGGAGCTGGTCCCATTTCTATCGCTCCCTATAGAATGGCACCACCGGAAATGGCAGAAATGAAAAGGCAGATTGAGGAACTGTTGCAGAAGCAGATGATCCGACCAAGTGTGTCACCTTGGGGTGCTCCGGTTTTGTTTGTCAAGAAGAAAGATGGTAGTATGAGGATGTGCATTGACTACCGACAGCTGAATAAGGTCACCATCAAGAACAAGTATCCGTTGCCGAGTATAGATGATCTTATGGATCAAGTTCGTGGAGCTTCAGTATTTTCCAAGATTGATTTGAGGTCAGGGTACCATCAAATCAGGATTAGAGAAGAGGATATCTCTAAGACTGCATTTCGATCTCGATACGGACATTATGAGTATGTCGTGATGCCGTTCGGATTGACTAATGCACCAGCCATTTTCATGGACTACATGAATCGAATCTTTAGACCTTATTTAGATTCATTCGTGGTTGTGTTCATAGATGATATCCTTATTTATTCCAAGAGCCCGGAGGATCATGCTGAACACTTGAGGATGGTGTTGAGCATCCTAAAGGAGAAGCAATTGTACGCCAAACTTACAAAATGTGAGTTCTGGCTGAAGGAGGTTAAGTTCTTGGGGCATGTGATTTCAGACAAAGGAATAGCCGTGGATCCGACGAAAGTGAGTTCGGTTTTGCAATGGGAGCAACCGAAGTCGGTCACGGAGGTGAGAAGCTTTCTTGGTTTGACTGGTTACTATAGAAGGTTTATAGAAGGTTTCTCAAAGATCGCACTGCCTTTGACAAAGTTGACTCGGAAAGATCAACCATTCCTTTGGGATGAGAAGTGTGAAAGGAGTTTTCGAGAACTGAAGGAAAGGTTGACATCGTCTCCGGTATTAATTCTGCCCGATACACAAAAGAGCTTTTATGTGTACTGTGACGCGTCGAAACAAGGCCTTGGGTGCGTTTTGATGCAAGAAGGGCAAGTCTCCGCCTATGCCTCGAGACAGCTAAAAGTTCATGAAATGATGCTGATGGTGCCATGGAGCCACAACTGAGGAGCAAGATGCTGATGATGATGCTGCTGAGCCAGGATGCTGGAAAAGATGCTGATGATGCTGATGAGCTGATGAGAATAATGCTAAGACGCATGAGAAAGTGAATTGAGGCATGATGCCATTGAGATTCTTAGGGGGAACGGATTGCGATTAGTGGTCGGGTTTCACTAAAGGGATGCACTAAGGATGAACCGACCGTTAGAATTCAGCCGCTAATTAAAACGTTAAAACATTAAAAGACTTTAAAAGACATTTACAAACGTGGTGAGGTATGACTGTCGTATCGAAGTAGAGGAGAGGAAGATACTATGGGTATCTGCGGATACTCAGGTGGAGATTGCATGAGGGGAGGACGATGATGGTGAAACGTGAAAAAGTCTGGAGTACTTTCTAGGCTGAACGAACCCCACATGTGGCGTACGAACGTGGTAGGGACTGGGTCCAATGCCGTGGCAAGTTCTGCACCGGAACTTGAATTGTACTGTCGCCCCCTTGAATGCAAGTCTAGAATAGTGAGAGGGACTGGAACGGGGCATTTGAGATTGCCGCTGAGAGCGTGCCTTGATTATATGATTGAATGAAATGATATGAATTGAATTGATTTGAGGATGTAGTCCTCCTGGTCTAGGACCAATTGATTGTGAGACAGCTGTCGTGCCCGCGTGGTAAAGGTCCTGTACTCCTGTTTGCTTCCGACTAGGTTGGGTGGATGACCGAGGAGATGTAGACGTGTGTGACTTCCTCAATGATGATGTTTACCCCCATCATTGAGTGAACCGGAACGCTAAAACTTAAAAGACAAAGATGTTTCAAAAGAAAAGTATATCAAAACATTAAGCATCAAATAAGATTTATATAAGACGAAAATATATATATAATGAAGGATTTTTGGAAAGCGCGCTAAGTTTGGAAAATCATAATTGAAGAAAGAACGAAAAAGTTTTGTGAGCATAATGACTGATTGAGTTATGAATAATGACATTGATGTGTTTAGAATATTATGATATGTTTTGATATATGTGATTTCTATATGCTATGTGTATAACATGTTCTATATGTTGATGATGACATGATTTGATAAATGTCTATGTTATGCTGTTTTAGTTACATTGTTCCGTTATACTATTTGTCTATATTTATGTTCAATCTACCCTGAGACCGCATGGTCAACCCGTTAGTGTTCGGAACACTGACTCTCTCCTACCTTGTTGTCGTATCGGCAACTGTTGATATTGTAACGGGTAGATGGCGTAGTGGGTACTTGCATTAGTCAGCAGTAGGAATCATGAAAAAAACTTAATGGTTGGAAGAATTAAATTCTTCTTGAATAATTACATTTGCACTCTATTGACAAAATCCTAGATTTGTGTAGTTTAATGAAGAAAAATGTCTCTGGACTTATAGTAGCAGTGTTGGTTAGATATAAGATATGTTGTTTCCAGAGGAGTATATGCTTTTCTATAGAAACTATAGGCTGCCTGAAGTGGTTGCCTCGAGGAGGTTGAGCTGATGTGGCAAGTTTGTTGCCTTATTGAGATTGGGTTGTCAATTTGAGTTTCTTATGGGGTTTCTTTCAATGGTTCTATACAGCTACTGATGATTGTGGATTTAAAGCCTTCCCTTCACTTGGGCTCAAAGCATATGAATACAGGTATGTTGTCCCAAATCCTTAATTCAAGTAAAATTTATTTGTCTTCAAAGGAAAATGTACATAAATCTAATAGGAGTATTTAGTCCAACCTTTACTTATGTGCAGGTTCTATTTTGATTTCTCAGCAATCTATACTAGCAAAGCTTGATAAACCAGATAAAGCCCTATGCTTCACTAGTGGAATGGTCGCTTTAAATGTTGTGGCCCATCCTGTTAGCACTAGTGCTTTTTCTTTCTTCATTGTGATAATATGCATGTGATATTTTTTCATTATTGTTAGTTATATGAATTTAGATTAAATTTGGCATCAAGTACTTATAAGGTCGTGGATTAGTTTTATATTGTGGAGATTGTTTTGATTGCAACTATGATTCAAGTTGATGTGTTGAGGAAACAATATATGTATGTGTATTTACTTTTGTTTTCATTATTTTTATCCAGTTATCAACATGTATAAGTCACATATCCTGTTATTAAAATAAAAACTGATAATGAAATGTTGAAGGTGAAAGATTTGAACTCTGCTCTAGTTTCTCAGTTTTTCTAGAGTACATTTAGTTTGTCTTGTTTATTTCTAATCTCAATGTGATGTTTTGCTTACAGGAATGGTTCATTTCAGGTACAAAGGGATGCTTATGCCTTAAGTTCTTTCGTGTGGGGCTGAAGACCAATGAAGAAAGAACCAGTGCATTGGATACATAGTAGAGCATGTGTTGCAGCTCCTTATTTTGGCCCAAAGGTACCAAGAGCGCTCTTGGTTCATAATAACTTACTTTCGTAATTTATCATAGTTACTGCAAATTTTTGATGACTTAGCTTATATTGATTTGTTATAGTGTTGAATCTGTTTGGGCCTTTTGGTATTTAAAGGTTCAAGGGGAAGACTTGTGCTTTTGTATGGGACATTTTTAGTTCTAGTAGTAGTGGCCTAGTGGGCAGAAATGATCATGATTACAGCTTTCATTTGTGTCTTACCTGAGAAGGTATGACCCATTTTGTATAACCAATCTTGCTGAGTTTGATACTAATGTTATTCTTTGGTTCGTCAAGCATATGCATATTCTATACAATTGGTTGCTATTTTGTCATTAATTAAATTTCTTTCTAATTTAGTTATTTTGATTATTAACTAAATTTAGGTGCATAACATAAGGAAATCACTGATTTTTTGGCTGCCTTTTGTTGTTGTTGTTATTGTTGTTGTTGTTGTTGTTGTTGCAGTTATCTTTTGTTTGGAAGTACAAAAGGAAGTTGAGAGAGCAGAAACCTTGTCCAAATTTGACTACTTTGAATCAAGAACATTTTGGTATGCACATAGATAACATGGTATTCCATTCATTCATATAAGTTACCGTCATGTGGATTTATTTTAATATTGATATCTGGATGACATGGTCAAGGCGCAATTTATTTTTAAGTTGGCATCATACTGTTGCCTCTATCTCCAGGTTAAGCCAAATGTTCAATATGCTGTCATTCTTACATTGTTTAATTTGATTGCTAATAACAAATTGAATATTTAATCTGTTCAATATTTCAGTGGCTCTTAATTTTTAGTGTTTAGTTTTCAATATTCAGAGTGGTGTTGAAAATGGGGGACTATCCTGGGGCTTTAAAGGTATGTGCCAATTTTGTGAAAAGCAACCTGGTTTCTGGAGATTTACATGTTTCTCTGTTTGTCTAAATTATATGATCATGATTACAAACACCTTATTATAGTTCTTTTGATACGTATATTGTTTATATTTTGTTAAGTGATGCACATTGGGTTTCTGATATTTATGGAGGTGTTGATCAAGTATTGCAAAAGGTGAGTTGGTTTTATGTGGGAATTGAACTTCAAAAGAAATTATTTCTTATGGATATTGCCATCATTAGAAATGAAGCGTAACTCTAAACACGTATAATTTTCACTGGCTAGCCCTTCAATTTTTATTTATGCTTTATAATAGCAGAATTGTTAGTTGTCGTGTGACGCATTGGACAATATTGGGGATGCTTTTGATATTTTAACTATTTTTATTAGTAGTCTCCTTTTAATTTGATCAACGATGTTGTATTAGAGATATTTATCAATATTAATAAAAAAATCCTTTCAATTATATTGTTTTAGTACTTCTTGAAGATTTTTATTTTAATAATTTTTCTTGAATTTATTTAAATAATTCATGCAATAAAAAGTTTAAATATGAGGAAAAATAATTTTAAAAATAAAAAAATTATATATATATATATTTACAGCGCTTACTTAAGCAAGTGCAGTAGAAAATAGTTACTAAATTCACATTTACAGCATTTATTTAAGCAAGTGCAGTAGAAAATAAATGAATTTACATCACTTGCTTAAACAAATGCTGTAGGAAATTGCCACTAATTTAACATTTACAGCGCTTATTTAGGCAAATGCAGTAAAAAGTATACGAATTTACAGCGCTTCTCGCATATAAGCGCTGTAAACTAGGCATATCAGCTTAGCGAAAATGGGCAGCATTTGTGAAGCGCTGTTGTTTCAGGTACCACTTTCAACTGCACTCGATTCTACAACACTTCGCAAATGCTGTTACTTGTTGTTTTCAAACGCTGTTGTTTCACTTTTCTGTTGTAGTGAGTTACCTAGCTCTATCATACTGTACCCCGGCAAAAGTTTTTATTTAACACTGATGTTTTGAAACAAGTGAACGGGCTATGTTTTCTTTTTTAAAATGGTATTTTGAAAAACGGGTTTCAAAGTGCGGTGTCTTGTGAAATCTCAGTTTGGAACTTGAAAGAGTTTATGCAATATGAGAACATGAGTTTTAAATATAACTGTGTTTTGAAAATCTAAATGTCCTCATGTTGTGTACACTTGTTTTAAAAAAAATGGCCCTAATTTTCACTACTTTGAGTTTAAGTAACGGAAGTTTTCAAGTTGCCGAATCGGGGTGTTACATCTTCACTGTCCAACTCGTGAGAACTAAATACTAAGCGAAAATTCAATTCTCACCCCAAAACCCTAACCTCTAATTAAGTATTAAAAGCCAAAGCATGGAGATTTTACGAGTTTGCATAAATTAAGCATTCATACACATGGATTATCTCTATAGAATGGAACTAAGCGAACCATAACATATCAATAAGCATGAAAACAGTGAATAAAAACGAAATAGCATTAAGAACAAAACCTCAAGAGTATGTGATACATTATCAAAGGGATTTAACCTAAGAGTTTAGCCTTCCATGATGAAATAAGTTAAAAACGTGTAGAAAAGGAAGAGAGAGAAACCCTAGCAGCCACCACAAGCTTGGAGAGCAAAACTAAGCCTTCTCTTAGAGAGAGATTGGGAAAAACGTGGAATGATAGATGGCTGCTAGGTCTACACGAATTTGGCTTTTTAAATCAAAAAACGGGCCTAAATCATGGGCCAAATCCTAAGGAAAGCTAATCTCTAAATTAAATCTAAAAATATCCTATAGATAAAATCTAAATCTTAAAAGATATAAACTAAATCTCAAATAATCCTAAAGATAGATTACAATCTTCACTTCCAAAATTAAATCTTCACTCCCAAAATGTCCAAAAAGCCCTTGTGCCAAATATGACCTGAAAATAATAATAATAGATTAAATTAGGCTAAATAATCCAAATTAATTAAAATCCGAAATAATAGTCTAATAAAGTCTAAAATACTAAATCATTCTAAACAATGTCAAGTAGGCACCAAAAATCATCAATGAGAGCAAAATAAAGCTATGAATAATGGGAAATATAATGCTCATCAAATACCCCCACACTTATCCTTTTGCCCTCCTGGGCAAAACTAAGAAATAGGACTAAGAAGATTGATATGCAACAAAGTGAATCATGTAAGGAAAAATACTAAAAACTAAGAAAATGCAAAACCTAAGAGATTACATACTTCACAATGAATGCTAGGAAATGCAAAGAAATGGGCAAAATCGAGCACACGAAAAGAATAAGGACCAAAGAATCAAGGCATCCATGAACATCATCCAATTATTTCAAATATGCAAATGACACCAAGAGGGTAGTCACAAAGATGATAAAAACTCACAAGGATCACTCAAAACTGTTTACACTCAAGTGTTTAGGGTTAATCAGTGTTTACACTCAAGGCACTTCATGAATAACAAACACAACCATAAGCTGACAAGCCTCTAACATCAACAATCAACACACATGCACATTAAGATCAAAAGGTCTTTTTAAGGTTGTGATGGGGCCAAGGACAAGGTGGGGTAAAAAATGGGAAATGTAGCTAAAACCAAGGGAATAGAAGAGCAATGGGGAATAAGTAAAAAGTAAGCACAATCCACCACAGAATGAAATGATAAACATAACAACAACCTCTAATTCCAATCCTCTGTGCCTCAATCAACCTTTTATTCTCTCTTTTTTTTTCTCTTTTTATTATTTTTTTCTATTTTTTTCTATTTTTTTTGCATTGGAAAACTTCATGAACGAAAGAGAAGAAAAAAAAAAACAAAAATGGCATAATGAGATAAAGCCATAATTACAACACCAACCATAGAAGCAAAACCAAGAACTCACAAGAGATGAAGAACAAAGCACCCTCACTTACTTAATACCCATTCCCAAAACAATTTCAAAGCTCCAAAATTCCCTAAGGTTAGGACAATCATGGTTTTTCAGTCATAGGCTTGTAATGAGCTAAAGAACAAAGAAAAGGGATAAAAAGGCTCAAAGGGGCTATAAAAGGATAAATTCATTCAAGGTAGGCTCATATGGCTAGTGGCTTATTCAAGAAAAACAATGCCTAAATCATTTCAAAATGTGCATGGGAATATCAAGTATCAACAAGAGTCAAGTCAAATACTAGAGTGCAAGTAATCCAGAGTGCAATCACACATGAAAGAAAATTAGGTGGCATATATAGCAATCCACCCACAATTAAGGCTCAAATCCTCACAAAAGGGACAATTCTATCACAGTGTTACCACCTCTTAATTATCGAAAGCAACTTTACACACAGAAATGCATGAATTCAGACAGAAGATACCAAGACTCTACTAAAATGAAGCAAAAACATGCAAGAAAATGCCCAAAACTTAGCAAAACCTAAAAAATCAAAGTAAAAATATGCAACCTAAACTACTCTCCCCCCCACACTTAAATCACACATTGTCCTCAATGGAACACAAATAGCAGAATCAGACAGATATAGACAAGTGTAATAAAAGTAGTAAAGAAGGAGAAAAGAAAACTCCCTAAGTCATGGTGGGTCAAAGGTGGGTTCGACCAAAGAGGCTTCCTCCACAGGTGCATCATCCAAAGTAGGAGTGGTTAGGAAAGGCTTGAGTCGGTGGCCATCGACTTTGAAGCTCTTGTACGTAGACTCACTCTTGATCTCCACAGTGCCATAAGGAAACACCTAGGTGACTACAAACGGTCCAATCCACTTAGAGCGGAACTTTCCACTCATGAGTCCAAGCCTAGAGTTGTAGAGCAACACTTTTTGACCAACCAAGAACTCCTTTCTGGAAATTGAGCTATCATGAAGCTTCTTGGTCTTCTCTTTGTAGAACTTGGAGTTCTCATAGGCCTCCAAACGGATCTCATCTAGATCACTCAACTGCAGCTTCCTCTCCTCACCCGCTTGATCAAGAGCTAAGTTACATTGCTTCATAGCCCAATATGCACGGTGCTCTGTAACACCCCGTCTGAATACCTCATATTTGTTTTAAACCCTAAAAAGATTATTTTGAGAAAGTGTTTTAAAAAAAGAGTGTTTTGAAAGAATATTTCTTGAATTGAATTTCTTTTATGATTTCAAGTGATAAAGGATTTCCAAGGAAATGATTTTTATGAGAAAATCTTATGAGTTTTGGATTGAATTTTTGAGTTGAAATAATTAAGTATTTAATATTTTGTATTTTAAGGAAAATTGTGATTTTATGAGAAATAAAATGAAAATGATTTTTCTATGTGTATGTGTGTGCATGTGTGTATTCGGCTATGTGTGTATGTGCATGCATGATAAGGAGTTTGACTTTCTTGAACCCTAAGGCAGTAGACTAGTAGCATATAGGTTTGGTTTAGTGTAAAGCATAGTTATGGGATTGACCAACCAATAGGATCAAGTATTAGAGCCTAATTTCACTCCATTTGTCCCATGACTTGACCTTAAGCCACGCAACTTTTTGTGAAACCAAAATTGCCCCTTAAACCACACCCTTTAAGCCACACCTCAAGGGCAAGAAGGGAATTGCTTGTGTGCCTACTTATACCCACAATCCTAGTTCATTTCCAACTCTTTCCTTCACATTTCATTCCAACCAAACACTTCTTCTAAGAGTATCATCAAACTCTTAGAGAGAGAGATAGAGAGAGAGAGAGAGTGAAACCGTGAGCTTGGGGAGGAGGAAAAGAAGGAGATCAAGTCCAAAAGCCTTAGGAATCCTTGAAGATCAAGTGAAGGTGGTTGAAGATCTTCTCTTTTTCTTTGGTTTACTCGAAGATCATAGGGTGTTAGAAGTAGTTCTTATTTTTCCAAGTCTTGTAAGGTTTATTTGTTGTTGCCTGTTTAATTTTTTTGTAGATCTATGTTTATATGTAATTGTTAAGCTTTGATCTTGAGTTTCAAGAGCCACACAAATTTGTAGAACCTTAAACCATGGACTTTATCATTCGGCCATGTCTAGAAAATTAGGTTGTGATGATTTTTATTTTGTTTAGAGTTCATGCATGTTAGTTTGATGTTTGTTAAAGATGATCTAGGTGGTTTGAATGCTTTGATTTTAACTTTGATTTTTCTAAGCTTTGATCTTTGGTTTTCTTTTCAAAAAGACTTTGATCTATTGTTTTAATCTTGAAAAAGATTTGATTCTTGCCTTGATTTCCAATAGCTCTGATCTTGAAGTTTTGCATGTGATTTTTGAACTCAAAAAGTCTTGATCTTTGCTTGCATGTCATGGTTTTGAGTGAGAAGTAAAGGAAAACAATTTTTGAAAAATGATTTTACTTTGATCTAAGTTTATTTGTGTTTGAAAGTTAAGGATTTAAGTTTTTCCTCTTGATTTTGTTGATGTGTTTTTCGGTCAAGCTTTGAAACAAAAAGATCATGATTGTTTTTCATAAAAAGGTTCATGCATGTGATTCTCTTTTAATTCAAATGATTTTTAAAAGCACATGCAAGGAAAATAAAAATGAAAATGGGTTTGAAGTGACATAGAGGTCACGGTTTTGGTGATGAAAAAGGGAGTGGTATTTTTCTAAAACCATGTGTTTGAAATGCATGTTTTTTATTTAGTATTTTAAGGTTTTTGCATGAAGAAAAAGTGCATCAGAGACTTTGTTTTCCTATGATGATGATTCGGCCTACACTAGATTTAATAGGCTAGATTCCTTTTTCATGTGATTGACTTATTGAAATGATTGTGTTTTGTGTTTTTACTTTGAGAAAAAATATTTAAATTGTGTTGTGATGGTTTTTGCTCAATTCGGTTTTAATAAAAGAAAATAAATAAATGTATTTGATTATTTCCAAAAGTATTTTCATGGTTTTGATTTTTAGTTCTTTGCTGTCCAAGATTTTATTTCAAGTTTTTTTAAATTTAAAAAGTGTTTTTGATTTATGAAAAGGGTGGATTTCAAGTGCTATTTGATATATAAAAAGTTGGAATGAAAATTATTGATTTTTCCATGTTTTACAAAGTGAAAAGGTGGCTAGACTTTTTCCGTACAGCCACGTACATTAATTCTTTATTTATTTTAATGTGAGCTTTCAAATGATTTTTAATGGATTTCAAGTATTAGAAAGGATTGTGCTTTGTTTTAGAAAAACGACCGTATTTACAAAGAGGATAAAGAAAGTAAAGGATTTTCTATTAAAGAGACCAAGTTGTGATTTTTAATTGAAATGGTTTTAATAAAAGTGTATTTATTTTACCCTGAGGTATTCAGTAGACGGTGGGAACGACTCTCAAAGAGAAGCTAGAGATTTTCGAGGTCAAAGTGTTTCTCTTGCTGGATTAAGAGGTAAGTGAGTGAGAGTGCGGTGAGCCCGTAACGTAGTTGCTCGTGTGGTGATGTGGAAAGGCTTATGTGACCTATTACGTGTTATGTGTTTTATGTTTTATTAAGTTATTGCATGCTTGTTATTATTTTGTATTAGTTCTCTTACTATTTCATTGTGAAAATATTATATTCTGTGGGGTGAATCTGAGTGTTATTATGAATGATAATAAGAACATAAAAGAGAAAGTCTAATATAAAGATAAGTGGAAGAGCGATGCGTGATGTGATTCAAGGAAATGTGGTGGAGCAACAATGCACTGGACGAGGAGACTACACTCGTGGAGCTGAGATCGTGCTGATGGATTCCAAGATGAAGAATGATCGTTAAAGAGAGCTATGTGAATTCCTATGGAATGATGTGATTGTGCCAAGTGGCTTGAGAAAGTGAAAGAATGTTATGTGAAAGTGGGGAAAAGAGATAACCCTTAGTGGTCGGGTCTTGTCGAAGGGATGGACTAAGGGCAAGCCGACTGTAGGTTAATTAAAAGATATTAAAAGACTTAAAAGACATTAAAAGACTAGCATACGCGGTGAGGTATGAGAGTGCGAAGTAGTGGAGAGGAAGATACCATGGGTATCTACGGATACTCAGGTGGGGATTGCATGAGGGGAGGGCAAGGACGGTGAACGTCAAGAAGCCTAGAGTATATTTCTAGGCGGAACGAATCCCACAAGTGGTATACTAACGTGGTAGGGACTGGGTCCAATGCCGTGGCAAGTTCCGCATAGCTAATTAGAAATGATACTGTCACCCCCTTGATTGCAAGTCTATAACAGTGAGAGGGACTGGAACGGGGCATTGTGATTTGCCACTGCTTGTAAAGTGAGCGTTGATTAATGAATATTATGTGAATTGAATTGATTGAGGCTGTAGTCCTCCTGGTCTGGGACCAATTATGTGTTGAGACAGCTGTCGTGCCCGCGTTGTAAAGGTCCTGTACTCGTGTTGGCTTCCGACTGGGTTTGGATGGAGACCGAGGAGATGTATACGTGTGCGTTTTTCCTCAGTGATGGTTTTCCCCCTACTTCATTGAGTGAGCTGAGTTATGATAAGACTTAATATTCAAAGAATAAATATATAATTGAATGTTGGAAAAGATTGAGAAAGTATGGTGCTGTTCAAGAATGCGAATCATGATTTCGATTGATGAGTTATACTTTACTTTTATGTGCCTTATATGCCATTTATATACTTTGTGTATTTTGTTTATTATGCTTTGTTCATATGATGTTACTTGCTTTGCTATCCTGTTTTGTCTATTTATTATATTCTGTTTATCCTCTACACCCTGGGTACCTTATCTCACCCTGTATACTTGTCAAATTGTCATTGCCGTCTGTATTTCTTTCTATCGAGTCTACCCTGAGACCTTACGGTCAACTCGTTAGTGTATGGTACACTGACTCTTTCCTACCTGTTTGTCGTATTGGCATTTGCCGGTATTGCAATGGGTAGATGGCATATCATGTAGCAATCCACATGTGGCCTCTTCAGGGAGGAGCATGAGAGGTTGTTCCTGAAGGCTGGATTTGGAGAGGTGAAACTCGGTTGGAGATTGATGATCCAAGGCACATTCTGCGAGGAACGAGTCTGGACGTTCACGTGGGACAAGTCACTCTCCGGGACTATCAAGATGGCGGACCGAGGGAACATCACGAGTATGATGGTGATCCCGCACCTTTGGCTGCTGTGATTCCTCAACCGATGGAGGAAGAAGACGCTAGTGACTCTAGTCATGAGGCGGAGGCGGATTCGAGTGAAGACATGGAGACGGACGCTAGTTCAGCTGAGGAGTGATGTCCTGTGTTCTGTGTCTAGATGGTGTAGTGTGTCTAGGATCTGAGTTCCAATCGAGGATTACTTTGTGACGTACCATGGATGTAATTAAGCTACTTTTTAAATTATGGTTTGTAATCTTTTGTAATCATGGCCTACTTTTGGAAAACTTTTTGGAGTTTGACTCCAGTACTCATGGCTTATGTTTTAATCGTAATAGAAATGATGTTACGTTTCATGATGGTGTTTGTATGGGAAGTTTCGAAAGTGACAACTCGATTTTCAAAAGGGTAACGTTAACCATTAATGAACGAATGTTTTTTTTTTTTAAAAAAAGGCCTCATTTTTGCAACAAATTAATAATAAATCAGTTAAGGTTTTGGAAGTGAAAATCGGGCTGTTACATGCTCTATCTCCACAGGCAGGTGGCATGCCTTACCAAAGACAACCCGATAAGGTGACATCCCTATGGGTGCCTTGTAAGCGGTCCGATGGGCCCAAAGAGCATCCTCCAATCGTGTGCTCCAATCCTTTCTATTAGGCTTCACCATCTTCTCCAAAATCCGCTTGATCTCTCTGTTTGAAATCTCAGCTTGCCCATTGGTTTGGGGGTGATAGGGTGTAGAAACTTTGTGCACAACCCCATACTTCTTGAGCAAAGCTTGCATGGATCTATTGCAGAAATGTGTGCCTTGATCACTGACTATGGCTCTAGGTATGCCAAACCTGCAGAGGATATTAGACCTGACAAAATCTACAACAACCTGAGCATTATTAGTCTTGGTGGCCTTAGCTTCCACCCATTTGGATACATAATCCACAGCAAGTAAGATATAATAAAAACCAAAAGAAATAGGAAAGGGGCCAATGAAATCTATACCCCAGACATCAAACACCTCACAGAACAACATAGGTTGTTGCGGCATCTGTTGCCTCCAAGATAGGGCACCTCCTACTCTTTGACATTGCTCACATGAGCTGCAGATGTTGCTTGCATCCTTGAAGATGGTAGGCCAATAAAATCCAGAATCCAGCACCTTTCGTGCTGTCCTTTGAGTCCCAAGGTGGCCTCCAACTGGTGAAGCAAGGCAAAATTGGGGAATCGATTGGATCTCATGATCTGGAATGCACCTGCGAATGACCTGATCACTGCAAAAATGCCACAAATAGGGGTCTTCCCATACATAATACTTGGCATCGCTCTTAAGTTTGTCTCTTTGAGCCTTGGATGCCAAGGGTGGAAAAACATATGCAACTAGATAATTTACAATATCAGCAAACCAAGGAGTAAGGGGAGGGGGATGTGAAACATGCAAAGCTAAAAGCCGCTCATCCGGGAAGTCATCCCGGATAGGAAATGCATCCTCCTCTCTCTCTCTCTATTCTGCTCAAGTGGTCTGCGACAAGGTTATGCGCACCACTCCGATCCTGAATCTCAAGATCAAACTCCTGAAGGAGTAACATCCACCTAATTAATCTAGGTTTAGAGTCTGTCTTTTTCAAAAGAAACTTCAGAGCAGCATGATCAATATACACTATAACCTTAGAACCTAACAGATATAATCTAAACTTATCAAGTGCATAGACAATGGCTAACAGCTCTTTTTCAGTTGTGGTGTAATTAACTTGTGCTGCATCTAAAGTCCTAGAAGCATAATAAATCACATGTGACAGCTTACCAACCCTTTAGGAGAGAACTACTCCCAAAGCATAATTCGAGGCATCGGTCATGAGCTCAAATGGGAGGTTCCAGTCAGATGGTTGGATGATGGGAGTGGTGGTGAGTGCTCTCTTTAGCTCATCAAATGCCTTCTTGCATTGGTCTCCAAACTCAAATGCGGTATCCTTTTGAAGCAAGTTGGATAGTGGAAGGGCTATCTTGCTAAAGTTCTGAATAAACCTGCAATAGAAACCTGCATGGCCAACAAAAGAACGCACCTCTCGCACGCAAGAAGGGTAAGGCAAATGTAATATTACATGCATCTTAGCAGGGTCAACCTCTATGTCCTTATGCGAAAAAATGTGTCCTAAGACTATGCCTTGTTCTACCATAAAGTGACATTTTTCAAAATTCAAGACAAGGTTAGTCTCAATGCACCTATTCAGCACCTTAGACAAACTATCAAGACATGCATCAAAAGAGGAGCCATATACACTAAAATCATCCATGAAGACCTCTATGCAATGCTCAATTAAGTCCTTAAAAATACTCATTATACATCTTTGAAAAGTGTCAGGAGCATTGCATAGGCCAAAAGGCATCTTCCTATAAGCAAATGTACCAAAAGGACAGGTAAATGTGGTCTTATGTTGGTCTTCTAGTGCAATACAAATTTGAAAATAACCAGAGAAACCATCTAAGAAGCAATAGTGAGATTTACCTGCCAGGCGCTCCAACATCTGATCAATGAAGGGAAGAGGAAAATGATCCTTGCGGGTCGCCTGGTTGAGCTTCCTATAGTCAATGCAAACTCTCCAACTGTTCTGCACTCTAGTGGGAATCAGCTCATCCTTCTCATTTTTGACAACTGTCACCCCAGACTTCTTGGGAACTACTTGAACCGGGCTTACCCAAGTGCTGTTTGAAATGGGGTAGATGATACCAGCTTGCAGCAACTTGGTGACCTCTTTCTTCACCACATCAAGAATCTGGGGGTTCAACCGTCTCTGGGGTTGTCTCACTGGCTTCGCCCCATCCTCCAATAAAATCCGGTGCATGCACATGGAGGGGCTAATACCAGGTATGTCTGCCAAAGTCCATCCTATTGCCCTTTTGTTTGCACTAATCACATCCAGCAGCTTTTCTCTTGATCAACAGAAAGGGAGGTAGAGATGATCACTCGAAGTTTCTGCTCATCGTCCAAGTAAGCATATTTGAGATGAGGAGGAAGGGGCTTCAGGTCCAATAAAGGTGTCTGCATCACAGATGGAACTAAAGGGGCAGCAGAAATGGATTTTGCCGCTTGCACCTGAACAAATGGATTAGACTCATGCATAACAGAAATGGGGTTAGGGTTAGCATAATCTGAATCTATATCATATGAATCAACAGATGCAGTAGCAGAATTTAAAAACTGGTCAATTTCAATGCATGTAGTGCACATTTCGGAATCAGATAATGCAGAACAAGTAAATGAGTCAGTGAAAGATGGCAAATCATAATCATGAAAAAAGTCAAGAACATGCTCATCAATCAGATCATCAAGCAAGTCAACATGAAAGACAGAGTGGTCATCAGAAAAATGTTTCATAGCATCAAAAATATTGAATCGAACCACTCTGTCATCAAATTCCATTGAAAGTGTACCTGCATGCACATCAATCTTGGTTCGGGCTGTTTTTAAAAATGGTCTCCCTAATATGACAGGGACAACACTACGAGAGGTGTCCTCTTCCATATCAAGAATATAAAAATCAGCAGGAAAGATAAGTTCACCAACCCGAACCAAGACATCCTCTATCAAACCTGCGGGGTAGGTAGTCGATCTATTTGCCAAATGGATAACCACACTCGTAGGTTGAAGAGGTCCAAGTGAAAGAGACTTGAAAACAGACATAGGCATAACATTAATAGATGCTCCTAAATCTAGCAAAGGATTCTCAAATTTAGTATTACCTATGATACAAGGTACAGAGAAAGTTCCAGGATCCTTACACTTTTCAGGAATATGAGGGACGGGTTTACCTATATAAGAGCAGAGACATTTCTTCCCATGTTGATCCTCTCATTGCCCTTGAGCTTTCGTTTGTGTGTGCATAGATCCTTCAAGAACTTTGCATACCTTGGAATCTGCTTGATTGCATTAAGAAGGGGTATGTTGACTTCCACCTTCCTGAATGTGTCAAGTATCTCTTTGTCAATCTCTTCCATTTTCTTGCTTTGAGTCACCCCCCTTGGTGGGAAAGGAAGAGGAAGGGGGGTGGTTGTTAGGCAGCAACAGGTGTTGTGCTTGAGAAAGGCTGAGCTGGATGGGATTTTCTGGTATTTGTGTGCTCACTCTCCTCAACCATTTGGCTCTTATTTTTGGATGGAACTAGATCATCTCTTTTGAGGTCAGGTTCTGGTGTGGGTGTGACAATCTGATTCCCTAACCTTAGACTGATGACACTCACATTCTGGTTTGGGTTGATCACTGTTTGGGATGGCAACTTGTTAGAATTCTGAGATTGCAAAGTGTTGATGGCTGTTGCCATTTGTCCCATCTGATTGGTCAAAGATTGAATGGAGGCCTCTTGTCTTTGAATGGATGCTCTAGTTTCCTGTTGGAATTGGAGATTTTGCATGGTCATCTGCTTCATCAACTCTTCCCATGAAGGCTGATGCTCAGTACTAGGAGCTGGTGGTGCAGAATTAGCCTGTTGTTGCTGCTGCTGTTGTCTCTACTGCTGGACTTGAGGAGTTACATATGGTGGTCTAGAATTGTTCTGAAATTGAACCTGTGAAGGTTGCTGCTGATCAGACCATCTCAGGTTGGGATGGTTCCTCCAACCAGGGTTGTATCTATTGGTAGAGAGATCAAAGTTTTGTGGCTGCTGGTTTCTACTGTTGAAGATGTTGGCGGCATATGCCTCAGGTTGGTCAGCACCAGTCGTTGGTTGCTGCTGCAAAGAAGGACATGCTTCTGTGTTATGTTCACTAGATGTGCAAATACCACATAATCTAGCAGGCAGAGACAACTTCTTCTGGTTGATGGCCAATTGAGTGACCAAAGTTATAAGTGAGTCTATCTTCTGTTCAAGCTTCTCAACCTTACCAGAACTTGTGCCAATATCATTCACTCCTCTCACTACGATTGCATCGTTGTTGCCCCTTGCATGGAATTGTTGACAATTGGAAGCCATCTTCTCAATCTTGGCTCTGGCTTCTTAAGGTGTCATGTCTCCTAGGGCACCACCACTTGCAGCATCAAGTATGTTTCTCTCCATGAGGTTGAGACCTTCATAGAAATATTGAATAAGCAGCTGCTCTGAGATCTGATGGTGGGGGCAGCTCGCACACAGTCTCTTGAATCTCTCCCAATACTCGTAGAGACTTTCTCCACTTTGTTGCCTGATGCCTGATATATCCTTTCGGATTGCTTTTGTTCTGCATGCAGGGAAGAATTTCTCCAAAAATGCCCTCTTCAGGTCATCCCAGCCTGTGATAGAACCAGGGGCCAGATCGTACAACCAATCCTTGGCTAGCCCCTCTAGGGAGAGTGGGAATGCCTTGAGACAAATATGATCCTCTTGCACATCATGTGGTTTCATAGTGGTGAGGAAACCGCAATTGGTGGTTGAAACAACTAAGGAACCCTAGGAACACACCTAGAAGGGGGGTTGAATAGGTGTTTAAGAAACCTTGAAAGATTTTCGAACGAAACAAATCGAAACAATCAAAACAAATGATTTTTGCAAAATCTTCAGGGTTTAATCGATTAAACTGATGATTTAATCGATTAATCTGAACTTTAATCGATTAAGCCAGAAAGAACAATTTTCCTTAATCGATTAAATATTCACTTAATCGATTATGACAGATAAAAAACTGAAAAATCACTTTTTAATCGAATACGAAAATCAATCAATCAACACTTAAGATCAGAGATTCAGCGGAAAAGATTAACACCTATATTCTTATTAATTAACCTAGGTTATGAAAATGATTTTCTCCAACTTAATTTGAACAATAAAGATTCAATTCAATAAATTATGAAAATCAATCTTTCTCTAGGTTTTCAACCAAGAACACAATGAATTGACTTGAATGTAAAAGAGTTAAGGGTTTAGAGATACGACACAGCGATTTATCCTGGTTCACTTTCATCCGCTTGAAAGCTACATCCAGTCCCCTCTTCAACCAAGAGAGATTCTTCACTATGAGGAATTAGAGTTCTCAAATTACAAGTAAAACCCTCACAAGACTCCCTTCTTGCTAGCCTACAAGAGATACTCCACACTCTTGCCTTGTAATCCTATTGATCTTCTCTCTAATCTAACCTCTACCCCTTGTTGATAATCGACACAACAAGTCTTCTTTGCTTGATGATAATCAACACACCAAGGCTTCACTTTGCTTGATTCACAACCAAGACTTTCTTCTTCAATTTCTTGAATGAACTTGCTTGATGATAAACGACACACCAAGTCTTCTTTGTTGTTGTAGTTGGCTTGCCTTCTTGCAAAGATTACAACACAATGAATACACATGACACTCCTATGAGTCTCATTCAATAGCTATGACAAATCACACAAGAGATTCAAAGGTTCTTGATCAAAAAATATGAAAATATGAAAGCTTTGATCTTTGAAATTGAGAGAGAATAGAGTGGCCTGAGTCTTGTAAAATTGATTATGAAAGTGTTCTAATTAATCACAAAGATTAGGAAAAGGTTTATATAGAATACTCAAAAGTTGGAGCACTTAAAAACTGATTTTGAGAAGTGAAAATCGTATTTTAAAAAACCAGATCAGGAGTATTTAATCGATTAAATTTCAGCTTAATCGAGTATTAATCGATTAAATTATGACTTAATCGATTAAATCCATACTGCACATGTTAGAAACTTGTTTTCTCAAAACTAAACCTTTCCTTTCAAACCTTTAAGCCACCTATTGATTCTAGGTTAAGTGAAAACTCAAATTATGATATAATCATGACTATGATAGAGATTACTACCCTCTAAATAATCTACCCAAATAAAAGACCTAAGAAGCTTGAGAGGCAAAAGATAAAACAATTACAATTACACTCAAACTAAGTCTTCATGAGCTTGCTTTCTCTCTTCTTCATTTGATGTCTGTTGTTGCTTGTTGAACTTGAACTTGATCAACACATGATAGCTTGTTCAAAACACTTTGTCATTATCAAAACATTCATCATGGAACTTACAATCTCCCCCTTTTTGAAAATGACAAACCATGTTTTGAATTTGATTGAAGTTGTTGATACTTTAACAATTTGATCACTTGGTGAGAAACTTGCTCCCCCTTAATCAATGCAATCGACATTTGAAATCCAATTGTTGATAGAAGCTTGATTCTCCCCCTATCTTGAACAACTTAGCTCAACCTACATAAAAACAACAAAACAACCTTTCTCCACAAAAACATATCATTTCTCCCATTTTTCAAAACATACCATTTTTCAAAATATGAAAATATGAAAGCTTTGATCTTTGAAATTGAGAGAGAATAGAGTGGCTTGATTCTTGTAAAATTGATTATGAAAGTGTTCTAATTAATCACAAAGATTAGGAAAAGGTTTATATAGAATACTCAAAAGTTGGAGCACTTAAAAACTGATTTTGAGAAGTGAAAATCGTATTTTAAAAAACCAGATCAGCAGTATTTAATCAATTAAATTTCAGCTTAATCGAGTATTAATTGATTAAATTATGACTTAATCGATTAAATCCATACTGCACATGTTAGAAACTTGTTTTCTCAAAACTAAACCTTTCCTTTCAAACCTTTAAGCCACCTATTGATTCTAGGTTAAGTGAAAACTCAAATTATGATTTAATCATGACTATGATAGATATTACTACCCTCTAAATAATCTACCCAAATAAAAGACCTAAGAAGCTTGAGAGGCAAAAGATAAAACAATTAAAATTACACTCGAACTAAGTCTTCATGAGCTTGCTTTCTCTCTTCTTCATTTGATGTTTGTTGTTGCTTGTTGAACTTGAACTTGATCAACACATGATAGCTTGTTCAAAACACTTTGTCATTATCAAAACATTCATCATGGAACTTACAATCTCCCCCTTTTTGAAAATGACAAACCATGTTTTGAATTTGATTGAAGTTGTTGATACTTTAACAATTTGATCACTTGGTGAGAAACTTGCTCACCCTTAATCAATGCAATCGACATTTGAAATCCAATTGTTGATAGAAGCTTGATTCTCCCCCTATCTTGAACAACTTAGCTCAACCTACATAAAAACAACAAAACAACCTTTCTCCACAAAAACATATCATTTCTCCCATTTTTCAAAACATACCATTTTTCAAAATATGAAAATATGAAAGCTTTGATCTTTGAAATTGAGAGAGAATAGAGTGGCTTGATTCTTGTAAAATTGATTATGAAAGTGTTCTAATTAATCACAAAGATTAGGAAAAGGTTTATATAGAATACTCAAAAGTTGGAGCACTTAAAAACTGATTTTGAGAAGTGAAAATCGTATTTTAAAAAACCAGATCAGCAGTATTTAATCAATTAAATTTCAGCTTAATCGAGTATTAATTGATTAAATTATGACTTAATCGATTAAATCCATACTGCACATGTTAGAAACTTGTTTTCTCAAAACTAAACCTTTCCTTTCAAACCTTTAAGCCACCTATTGATTCTAGGTTAAGTGAAAACTCAAATTATGATTTAATCATGACTATGATAGATATTACTACCCTCTAAATAATCTACCCAAATAAAAGACCTAAGAAGCTTGAGAGGCAAAAGATAAAACAATTAAAATTACACTCGAACTAAGTCTTCATGAGCTTGCTTTCTCTCTTCTTCATTTGATGTTTGTTGTTGCTTGTTGAACTTGAACTTGATCAACACATGATAGCTTGTTCAAAACACTTTGTCATTATCAAAACATTCATCATGGAACTTACAATCTCCCCCTTTTTGAAAATGACAAACCATGTTTTGAATTTGATTGAAGTTGTTGATACTTTAACAATTTGATCACTTGGTGAGAAACTTGCTCACCCTTAATCAATGCAATCGACATTTGAAATCCAATTGTTGATAGAAGCTTGATTCTCCCCCTATCTTGAACAACTTAGCTCAACCTACATAAAAACAACAAAACAACCTTTCTCCACAAAAACATATCATTTCTCCCATTTTTCAAAACATACCATTTTTCAAAATATGAAAATATGAAAGCTTTGATCTTTGAAATTGAGAGAGAATAGAGTGGCTTGATTCTTGTAAAATTGATTATGAAAGTGTTCTAATTAATCACAAAGATTAGGAAAAGGTTTATATAGAATACTCAAAAGTTGGAGCACTTAAAAACTGATTTTGAGAAGTGAAAATCGTATTTTAAAAAACCAGATCAGCAGTATTTAATCAATTAAATTTCAGCTTAATCGAGTATTAATTGATTAAATTATGACTTAATCGATTAAATCCATACTGCACATGTTAGAAACTTGTTTTCTCAAAACTAAACCTTTCCTTTCAAACCTTTAAGCCACCTATTGATTCTAGGTTAAGTGAAAACTCAAATTATGATTTAATCATGACTATGATAGATATTACTACCCTCTAAATAATCTACCCAAATAAAAGACCTAAGAAGCTTGAGAGGCAAAAGATAAAACAATTAAAATTACACTCGAACTAAGTCTTCATGAGCTTGCTTTCTCTCTTCTTCATTTGATGTTTGTTGTTGCTTGTTGAACTTGAACTTGATCAACACATGATAGCTTGTTCAAAACACTTTGTCATTATCAAAACATTCATCATGGAACTTACAATCTCCCCCTTTTTGAAAATGACAAACCATGTTTTGAATTTGATTGAAGTTGTTGATACTTTAACAATTTGATCACTTGGTGAGAAACTTGCTCACCCTTAATCAATGCAATCGACATTTGAAATCCAATTGTTGATAGAAGCTTGATTCTCCCCCTATCTTGAACAACTTAGCTCAACCTACATAAAAACAACAAAACAACCTTTCTCCACAAAAACATATCATTTCTCCCATTTTTCAAAACATACCATTTTTCAAAATATGAAAATATGAAAGCTTTGATCTTTGAAATTGAGAGAGAATAGAGTGGCTTGATTCTTGTAAAATTGATTATGAAAGTGTTCTAATTAATCACAAAGATTAGGAAAAGGTTTATATAGAATACTCAAAAGTTGGAGCACTTAAAAACTGATTTTGAGAAGTGAAAATCGTATTTTAAAAAACCAGATCAGCAGTATTTAATCAATTAAATTTCAGCTTAATCGAGTATTAATTGATTAAATTATGACTTAATCGATTAAATCCATACTGCACATGTTAGAAACTTGTTTTCTCAAAACTAAACCTTTCCTTTCAAACCTTTAAGCCACCTATTGATTCTAGGTTAAGTGAAAACTCAAATTATGATTTAATCATGACTATGATAGATATTACTACCCTCTAAATAATCTACCCAAATAAAAGACCTAAGAAGCTTGAGAGGCAAAAGATAAAACAATTAAAATTACACTCGAACTAAGTCTTCATGAGCTTGCTTTCTCTCTTCTTCATTTGATGTTTGTTGTTGCTTGTTGAACTTGAACTTGATCAACACATGATAGCTTGTTCAAAACACTTTGTCATTATCAAAACATTCATCATGGAACTTACAATCTCCCCCTTTTTGAAAATGACAAACCATGTTTTGAATTTGATTGAAGTTGTTGATACTTTAACAATTTGATCACTTGGTGAGAAACTTGCTCCCCCTTAATCAATGCAATCGACATTTGAAATCCAATTGTTGATAGAAGCTTGATTCTCCCCCTATCTTGAACAACTTAGCTCAACCTACATAAAAACAACAAAACAACCTTTCTCCACAAAAACATATCATTTCTCCCATTTTTCAAAACATACCATTTTTCAAAATATGAAAATATGAAAGCTTTGATCTTTGAAATTGAGAGAGAATAGAGTGGCTTGATTCTTGTAAAATTGATTATGAAAGTGTTCTAATTAATCACAAAGATTAGGAAAAGGTTTATATAGAATACTCAAAAGTTGGAGCACTTAAAAACTGATTTTGAGAAGTGAAAATCGTATTTTAAAAAACCAGATCAGCAGTATTTAATCAATTAAATTTCAGCTTAATCGAGTATTAATTGATTAAATTATGACTTAATCGATTAAATCCATACTGCACATGTTAGAAACTTGTTTTCTCAAAACTAAACCTTTCCTTTCAAACCTTTAAGCCACCTATTGATTCTAGGTTAAGTGAAAACTCAAATTATGATTTAATCATGACTATGATAGATATTACTACCCTCTAAATAATCTACCCAAATAAAAGACCTAAGAAGCTTGAGAGGCAAAAGATAAAACAATTAAAATTACACTCGAACTAAGTCTTCATGAGCTTGCTTTCTCTCTTCTTCATTTGATGTTTGTTGTTGCTTGTTGAACTTGAACTTGATCAACACATGATAGCTTGTTCAAAACACTTTGTCATTATCAAAACATTCATCATGGAACTTACAATCTCCCCCTTTTTGAAAATGACAAACCATGTTTTGAATTTGATTGAAGTTGTTGATACTTTAACAATTTGATCACTTGGTGAGAAACTTGCTCACCCTTAATCAATGCAATCGACATTTGAAATCCAATTGTTGATAGAAGCTTGATTCTCCCCCTATCTTGAACAACTTAGCTCAACCTACATAAAAACAACAAAACAACCTTTCTCCACAAAAACATATCATTTCTCCCATTTTTCAAAACATACCATTTTTCAAAATATGAAAATATGAAAGCTTTGATCTTTGAAATTGAGAGAGAATAGAGTGGCTTGATTCTTGTAAAATTGATTATGAAAGTGTTCTAATTAATCACAAAGATTAGGAAAAGGTTTATATAGAATACTCAAAAGTTGGAGCACTTAAAAACTGATTTTGAGAAGTGAAAATCGTATTTTAAAAAACCAGACCAGCATTATTTAATCAATTAAATTTCAGCTTAATCGAGTATTAATCGATTAAATTATGACTTAATCGATTAAATCCATACTGCACATGTTAGAAACTTGTTTTCTCAAAACTAAACCTTTCCTTTCAAACCTTTAAGCCACCTATTGATTCTAGGTTAAGTGAAAACTCAAATTATGATTTAATCATGACTATGATAGAGATTACTACCCTCTAAATAATCTACCCAAATAAAAGACCTAAGAAGCTTGAGAGGCAAAAGATAAAACAATTAAAATTACACTCAAACTAAGTCTTCATGAGCTTGCTTTCTCTCTTCTTTATTTGATGTTTGTTGTTGCTTGTTGAACTTGAACTTGATCAACACATGATAGCTTGTTCAAAACACTTTGTCATTATCAAAACATTCATCATGGAACTTACAATCTCCCCCTTTTTGAAAATGACAAACCATGTTTTGAATTTGATTGAAGTTGTTGATACTTTAACAATTTGATCACTTGGTGAGAAACTTGCTCACCCTTAATCAATGCAATCGACATTTGAAATCCAATTGTTGATAGAAGCTTGATTCTCCCCCTATCTTGAACAACTTAGCTCAACCTACATAAAAACAACAAAACAACCTTTCTCCACAAAAACATATCATTTCTCCCATTTTTCAAAACACACCATTTTTCAAAATATGAAAATATGAAAGCTTTGATCTTTGAAATTGAGAGAGAATAGAGTGGCTTGATTCTTGTAAAATTGATTATGAAAGTGTTCTAATTAATCACAAAGATTAGGGAAAGGTTTATATAGAATACTCAAAAGTTGGAGCACTTAAAAACTGATTTTGAGACGTGAAAATCGTATTTTAAAAAACCAGATCAGCAGTATTTAATCAATTAAATTTCAGCTTAATCGAGTATTAATCGATTAAATCCATACTGCACATGTTAGAAACTTGTTTTCTCAAAACTAAACCTTTCCTTTCAAACCTTTAAGCCACCTATTGATTCTAGGTTAAGTGAAAACTCAAATTATGATTTAATCATGACTATGATAGATATTACTACCCTCTAAATAATCTACCCAAATAAAAGACCTAAGAAGCTTGAGAGGCAAAAGATAAAACAATTACAATTACACTCAAACTAAGTCTTCATGAGCTTGCTTTCTCTCTTCTTCATTTGATGTTTGTTGTTGCTTGTTGAACTTGAACTTGATCAACACATGATAGCTTGTTCAAAACACTTTGTCATTATCAAAACATTCATCATGGAACTTACAAGTGGCACACACAATGTGGAACTGCTTGAGATGTTTATGAGGATCCTCACCTGCAAGACCATTAAACTTGGGCAACAAATGAATTAGTCCAGACTTTAGCTCATACGGGTCATCGGGATACTGGATGCACAAATCTTCAATAGTGAAATCAGTGCAGCCAGCTCCCTCAATGTCCTCTCATGTGGTGGAGGTTGAGCCATATTTTCAGAATAAACAGAATAATAATCAGAATAAGAATCAGAATTTATAGGAATAGAAGAAAAAGAAGCAGACTCACTGTGTAAAGACTCAACAGACTCACTACCTATGGACTGGTTCCTATTTTGTCTAACTAATCTGTGATAAGTCCTATCAATTTCAGGGTTGTAGGGATGCAAGTAACTTGGGTTGCCCCTAGTCATGTACTGAACAGAACACCATCAACCATAGTAGACTGTAACAGATATACATGACCAAAATAGGCAACAAAATTTTTTTATTTTTTAAAATTTTTTATTTATTTTTTTCAGCACCCTAAAATCATGAAAACATATCACAGAAAGTTTGAGGACAAAATTCAAAAAGGAACCAAGTCAAACAATTAAGACAGAGACCAAAAATTAAGAAAATAAAACTTGTAAAATAAAAAAGAAATAGTAAAAAGCCTTTTTTAGGATCCAGACGAAGGGATTTTACAACAAAGTGGTAATAATCAGATTATTCATAAAATTCCCTTCGATTTGATATAAAATTCGTCAAATTCCGAGTTACGGGTCAAAAGTTGTGACGGTTTATAGTAAGTGTTGCTAAAACATGGAAAATTTTTCTAGAACTCGCAACTGGTGCAAATCTGAGTGACCGTGGTGCATCAAAACCTTTTTATATGATAAAATTAGTGTGGATACAAATTTTCGAGCGAAAATTCCACCCAGAACTATGTGAACTAGCAACCACAGAATCAATCAAATACACTAATTGCAGCAAAATAGCAAAACAGCAAACAGTGCAACTTCAACCAGTTATTAGAATTGACTACTAGACCCTAAATCAGACACAACACACTATAATAACTATGATACTAACTACGACACTAACTAACTACTAATGACCTTTGGCAAGAACCGGTACTCCCCGACAACGGCGCCAAATTTGATCGAGGCCGTACCCGACACAAATAAGAACAGTTTAAGTATAGTACTAGGAAGTGACTCCTAGGTTGTCTCCCAAGGAATATCTTATCAAGCAAAAGGTCGAACACATAGTATGCATATAAAACAAGGGGGTTTTTGTTGGAAACCAACAAGCAGGCTAAGCAAATACTAGAGGGGGGTGAATAGTAATTTGAAGCACTAATACCAAATAATTCGAATGATAATTGAAGAATGGAGCTAAGACTGAATTTTCTGGAATCAGACAAGAAATACTCGAGTCTTTTGTGAAATACTCGAGTTTTTCAGTGATGAACAACTCGAGTTTTTCTGAATATACTCGAGTTTTTCTTATCAGATAGCAGTAAAAACAGAAACGAAAATTCAGCAATTTATCTCAAATCAATTCAATACCAAACAGGAACTTATCCAACAGAATAGCAAGCAATCTAAATAACTTTTAACACAAAGATTCCTTGAACTTGCTACCTAATTGTATAAATCCTAATTGATTGAAATGACTTAAGTCTATTGAGCTAGAAAGTAGATTAAAAGCAATAAACCACCACTCAAGCAATTTTATCCTGGTTCACTCCAACAATGAGCTACATCCAGTCCTCCTAATCACTTAGGAGTTTCTACTAATAATCAAATTGTTAGAAATTACAAAGGATTGCTTGAGAATGGCCTCACTCAACCTAACCCTTCAAGAGTGTACCAAACTCTTGATTTCTACCCCAATTTGATTCCGGTGATTGAAGAACTCTTCACAAAGCTTCCTTGAACTCCCTTCAAGAAACTCCACCGGGCTAGGAACCTCCTAGTCTTGTGCTTGAGAACCTCTCAAGACTTCCAACACCCTAAGCCACTTAGGGTTTGCTTGGGAACAATCCAAGACTTTGAATAATCAAGCTTTTTGTATGTGTATTACTAATCTCACAATGGATTAGCACAAATAAGCACAGCTCAATGTAAGAATTGAGGCCTAAAACTCAACTTGGAATAAAATGACAATATGAGTGAGAAGTTGAGCTTTTTGGAAATTAACACTTGATAAGAGAAAGTTATAAAATCTTGAACACACTATGATCTTGTTGTCTTGTTTGTTCTTGCACAAATTCAAAGAGAAATTTTATAATAAGGTTCTGAAATGCTCTCTTGGGTTGGATGAGACTCAAATGCCCTCAATTGGGTTTTTGAGTCTCTCCAACGTTCATTTTTGCTGACTAGACAAAAATACTCGAGTCTTTTGGCAAATACTCGAGTCTTTTTGGTCGGTCACGAGTGAATTGGTGCACGAACAAGACTAACGGTCATATTTGCTGACCTGGCACAAATACTCGAGTTTTTCGATAAATACTCGAGTATATACTCGAGTCTTTCTCAAAATACTCGAGTATTTTGATCAGATATGGGAAAAATTATTTTTCAATTTTATTTTTCTTCTCAAGTATTAATTTTGGTCAATCTCAACTTAATAATCATATAAAAATTTATTCCAAGAAGAGACTAACTATTTCTACCCACTCTCAACCATTCTCAACATAAATTAGAAATTTACAATTAATATTTGATTGAGAATGATTGGGCACTTGTCTTCTTTTCTTGACTTCTTGTTGATGTTGCAATATCTTCAAGGCATGATTTGTTAATTATTTTTTCATCATCAAAACATAATCCACATAATTAGGAGCATTGAATTCACAGTTTTGTATTGAATGTTGAAATCTAGAATCAAAACAAAATTAAATTAAAACAAAGTAACAGATAAGGAAAAGCGGATAAACCACTTTGGCTCCCGTTCACAACTCTATCATCGATCACAAAAGATCAATTTCTTCCCTCTTCACTGTCCAACTCGTGAGAACTAAATACTAAGCGAAAATTCAATTCTCACCCCAAAACCCTAACCTCTAATTAAGCATTAAAAGCCAAAGCATGGAGATTTTACGAGTTTGCATAAATTAAGCATTCATACACATGGATTATCTCTATAGAATGGAACTAAGCGAACCATAACATATCAATAAGCATGAAAACAGTGAATAAAAATGAAATAGCATTAAGAACAAAACCTCAAGAGTATGTGATACATTACCAAAGGGATTTAACCTAAGAGTTTAGCCTTCCATGATGAAATAAGTCAAAAACGTGTAGAAAAGGAAGAGAGAGAAACCATAGCAGCCACCATAAGCTTGGAGAGCAAAACTAAGACTTCTCTTAGAGAGGGATTGGGAAAAATGTGGAATGATAGATGGCTGCTAGGTCTACACGAATTTGGCTTTTTAAATCACAAAACGGGCCTAAATCATGGGCCAAATCCTAAGGAAAGCTAATCTCTAAATTAAATCTAAAAATATCCTATAGATAAAATCTAAATCTTAAAAGATATAAACTAAATCTCAAATAATCCTAAAGATAGATTACAATCTTCACTTCATCATATATCTTCTCTTCCAAAATTAAATCTTCACTCCCAAAATGTCCAAAAAGCCCTTGTGCCAAATATGACCTGAAAATAATAATAATAGATTAAATTAGGCTAAATAATCCAAATTAATTAAAATCCGGAATAATAGTCTAATAAAGTCTAAAATACTAAATCATTCTAAACAATGTCAAGTAGGCACCAAAAATCATCAATGAGAGCAAAATAAGGCTATGAATAATGGGAAATATAATGCTCCTCATGGGCCCAAGGCAACTCCTTTTGGGAAAGGGGTATTTTTGGGAAAATACTATTTCCGAAACTTGTATATATATATATATGCTTCTAAACTTTGATAGGTTCATAACTGCTAACCAAATGAAATATGATGCACAAAGTATGTTTTAGCCCTGCTGGCTACTGAATGAATATGAATATTTTGTTTAAAACAGGTTGCAGGTTAAACTAAATTTTTGGGAAAGTCCTACGAACAAAGGAAACCCCGTCCGTTTGTTCGGAGAATTTTTATAAGTATTTGAATTAATAAAGAAATTTTAAGTCACTAATTCGATTAAGGGTGAATAAGGGTAGTATTAAGTAGGGTGTTACATCAACTGCAGTGAAGCAACTCCTTGGTTGCACCACGTGGTGGCAATGTCCCCCCCTGTCTCCCACGCTCCAACACGCACCCCTATCCCACTAATCTCCACAAACCCTATTAAAAACCCTACCTACCCAATTTAAATATACAACTCTCCCCCTCTCATACCCCCACGCCTCCCTCTAAGCATAAATACTATAATGTCCTAGACACAATGTTCAGAGTATAACCCTAGCTCAAGGGTATGGAAGACCTAAGAGCTAGAATACGGTCTGATGTTACTGTGTGATTTTGTTGGTATGCTAGCTATCCAGTTGGGATAACTAGGGTTTCCCTAATCACGAGTGTGTGCTAGTGTATGATTAGGGAGAAAGAACGTACCTGAGCCCCTAGCTGGAGATAGCTATTTATAGGGGGAGCGGTGTTGTACCCTATGGGCCTATACGGAGGTCCAGTAGGGCTGACGTGTCCCTTTATAGGATAAGGGATGAGTCATTCATCCTTATCCTGTTAGCGGTTAGTCTTATCTGGTTGGCGAGCTAGGCTCACGCGCCCTTAGCTTGGACTCTTTAAGGGAAGAGGTCCCTGTACTCGGTCCAGAGTCGTTAGGGTGGGTCCTATGGCATGTGCTCGGCCCAAAGATGCGTGACCCGACAGAATGAGAATTCTGGTCGGCCAGTGAGTATTCTGGTCGGCCGAGGGCGTTTTAGGGTAGACCGAGGGTCGGTCTACCACATAAGCCCCTTAGCTCGGTAAGACTTTTCGAGTCTTGAGCCGAGCTGAGAGTTCTTCGTATGTGACCTTCAAGGTGTCGAGGGTTAAGATCGGTAGGGGATAATGAGTTCAGGACAGCTCACCCTGCCTCGCTGTCCCATTGACTGACTGAAAGGACGTTTGGATGTCCTTCTATGACACGTGCTGCCTTGTGTCAGAGGGGTCATGATGGTGCATGCTGCCTTTTGGGTTTTCGAGATGCTTCTTTCCATTAGTTGTGCGCCACGTGTCCTTTTAGTGGCGCGATGTAGGCTTTTGGGCTTTTGTGATTAGGCCCAAATTTTCAAACGTGGGGGGAAACAACCCCTTCAACTACTCTTTTCCTCCTTTTTTCATACTTTCCTTCAAACTCAGACTTCTGACACTCCTCTTCTCTCTGAAATTCGTCTCATTGGCTTTTGGATTATAATTTCCCTACGCCATTATTTTTCTATTCTTGATTCCCCAGTTCGTTCGTGCCAGTTCTCATCTCCAATTCTCAGGTATTTTGATTTTCTTCTTCTGTTCCTGTTTTTCGCTTTTCTTTCCTTCTCTGCTGAATCATATTCTCCATAGGTTCTGGGTTTTTGGTTGCAGATTTTGTTCCTGTGTTTTAGTTTTCTGGGCTTATTTCTGGGTAAGTTTAGATTTCATTATGAGTATTAATTGGCTTCAGTACGAGGAGTGGTCTAGGATTCTGGGTTTGAGTGATCTTGAGGATTCTTCCTCTTCTTCTTCTTCTTCTTCTTCTTCTTCGTCTTCCGATCTGGAGGTGCTGGACTTTCTGCCCTCACCCTTCCGCCATCGCATGGTAGATCCGATGGCCGAAGTACCACTATCAGTAGATTACCCTCGGAACCCCGAGGAGGAGGAAGGTAGGAAACTGTTGTATCAAGCGGCGGAAGAGCGGGCCCAACTATCCCGCCGCCCTTCGAACCGTTCCTGGGAGAAACCCTTCTGGGGAAAAGCTGTTAGGGTTAGGGGAAGGTGTAGCAGGCTCGGCTATAGGAGTAATAAACCTAGGGCTAGGTTGTTTAAAAATCTTGATTTTATAGATTCTGACGCCGAGTATTCCCTTTCCCCAGGTATGGTTCGAAGGTGCATCACACATCCTCAGGAGTTCCTTGTGCCTCCGAACTCTGTAGATTATGACTGGGTTGACTTGGAGGTGCTTGGAACCCCGTCGGCTTTGGTCAACAATAATCTAAGTCATATCCGAGCCCACATACTCCCCTGCCCCACGGATGAAACTGGGACTTCTTATGCAATAAGCTCACCGGTAGCCAACGACTGAGTGCGTACGGCGATCGCCGCGGATCGCATAGAGTTTTTCATGTATGAAGAAGTTGTCATTCGGCTGGGGGTGAAGTTGCCCTTTACTGAAATAGAAATAGAGCTGTTGCGTCGGTTACGCTTGGCTCCTACTCAACTACATCCTAGCGGTTGGGCCTTCATCCGAGCCTTTCAAAAGTTTTGCGAAGCTCAAAAGCTGACTTGCTCGCTCCGAGCGTTTCTATGGTTGTATATACCGCAAGTGAACATCTTCGAGAAGGGGTCGCGCCAAAGATTGTGGGTGTCGTTGAAAGCACGCAACGGACATGCCATTTTCGATAAATTCACAGATTCATGGAAGACTTTTAAGCCTTTATACTTTAAGTATCAATTCGTCGGAAATGGGGACTGTTGGTTTATGGAGGGTGATCAGCCTCGATTTCCATTGTCTTGGTCACCCGATTTTTTTAACCGCAACCCCAAACTTTATCAGTATCAATATGAGTCCGAGCTATCTGTAGCCGAGAGGATCACTTGTGATACCTTCTTTTCCTATCTTAGACGGAATGGTCCAGTAGATATCAAGAAGATCATTCTTTTTCCCCAGGAGCTTATAAAAGCCGAGCTTGGTACATATATAATTTTTTTTTTTTTTTTTAACATTTGGATTCTTGGTTTTGCAGAAAAAATGGCTAAGGAAAACAAGGCTGTTGCTCGTATAAAGGAACTTGCTAAAGCAAAGGCGGCTGCTGGGTCAAGTGGTTCTCGGAGTGGAGACATGTCCTCGGAAGCCACTCGCTCGGTGACTGTCGCCGAAACTTGTCCCTCCGAGGTCGAGGTGGTGCAGGTTGTTCGTCCTTCACCGACAAAGGGGGGGAAATAGCTACTGGAATCCCGCTGGTGCAAGTGGAAGGAAAGGAGGATGAAGAGGATCGGGTGCCTCTTGCCAAAAGGGCTAACTTGGATAAAGGCAAAGGCAAGGCTGTGGAGGTGGTGAAGGCGAAGGTTGCCGACCTTCAAAGGACCAATCTGTGGTTCGATATGTCTGACCCGGACGAGGAGAGTGTTTGGGCTAGGAAGCTAAATGAGAAATTCATCGGCTTGGTTTATACGCCGAACGATGAAAAAAGGTTGTCGGATCAGACGGCAAGCACCTTAAGGTGCCATTGTGACCTTTTGGGCCGAAACATGCTGAGGGCCGCCAGCTATATGTTTCATTTAAGCAAAAATGCGGAAGACATCAGTGCCACCCTCTCGTCGGCTGAGAAAGAGAAGAGGAAAGCTGTTGCTGCTGAAACTAAAAATCTGCTAAGCCAAGTGAGGGAAAGTGAGGCAAATCTCCGAGCTCTAACGGAGGCAAACGCCGAGCTTCAAAGAAGATTTGACGCTTCGGAGAGAGCTCGGGAGACTGCTCTAAAGGCTTTGGAGGATACGGTTGGAAAGGATGCTGAGAAAGGAAGGTTGCTGCAGGCGGCCCAGGCGAAGCTGACTGAAGCTTGTCAAAGGGTTAACGAGCTGGAAGGTGTTGCTGGTCGTTTGACGAGGTCGGAGGCGGAAGTGACTAGGTTACAAGGGGAACTGGGCGAAGTGCAGAGGGAGTTGATCAAAACTCGTCGGAAGGCTTTGAAGCATAAGGTACTGGCTTGAAAGAACCACTTCAACTGGGATCATGGTGCTGTCGACTCTTTTGTGAATGCTGTCAAACAGTTAATGCTCTTGAACCCTGGAATCCGAGTGGTTGGGACTAGCCCATATTATGGGGTTGATGGTGATCGGATGATCGATTATTGTGATGATGCTGAAGTGGATTTATCAGCACCTAACCTGCCGAACCCCCTGGAGTTGGAGCAAAGTGAAGAAGACTTTGATGGGTCATCCATTGCCTTGTCCGAAGATGAGGATTAACTCCCTGGAGATGTATTTTGCTGTGTAATTTGGTAATTTGAACTTTTTTTATATTTTGCAACATTGTTCTTGTAAGAAGCGAATCTTATTCTGTTCTTTATGATCTAGTATTGTGTTTTATCTCGTTATAAACTGTTGTTTTAGATTTCGAATCTCCGACCTATGGCCTAGGTGGGATCCTCGGTCCTCGGCACTACGAAACTGTTTTTAGTTTTTGGCCGGGCATCTCATTAAAGTACTTGCAATTGTTAGTTTATATGTCCTTGTTAGAAGGTCATGCATAAACATCCAAGTTCGCCTCGGTGGCGAGCCGAGGGGAAATGGATAGTACGTTAACAGTAAGAGAATACGAGAATTTAAAAGCTTCATCGAATTTCCTTGATCCGTTTGTAAACAGGAGTCAAATACAAAAAAGGATAATTAAGATCATGCTAAAGATAAATGACAGGAATTTAAAATGATAAAATTTCATCTTTGCAGACAGTGTTGTGGCTCCCATTTAGCTATAGTATGGTTTGAGCTTGGTGGCGTTCCAGGAGTTGTTCAACTGTTGGTTGGTTAGCGTTTCAAGTCTGTAGGCCCCCGAGCCTGTCTTCGAGATCACTCGGTAGGGACCTTCCCAGTTCTTAGCCAACTTCCCTTCTCTTGAATTTTTCAGTCCAATGTCAGCTCGTCTAAGGACCAGGTCTCCCACAGCAAAACTCCTCGGAACCACCCATTTGTTGTACTCTCGGGATTGTGTTTCCTTAGCTTTTTTCTCTCGGTCCGAGGCTAGGGATCGGATTTCCTCGCTGAGGGTTAACTCTTCCTTTAACAAATCTTCGTTTACTTCTATTGGTCGCTCGGATATACGGAAGGTAGGGATCCGAGTTTCAATAGGTAACAAAGCGTCACAACCGTAGGTTAGTCGGAACGGGGTTTCTCCTGTTGAGGTGTGTATGGTCGTTCTGATTGACCATAATACCTCGGGAAGGAGGTCAGCCCATGAACCCTCGGCATCCAACAATCTTTTCTTCAAACCGTCGATGATGGTTTTGTTCGCAGCTTCAGCCTGTCCATTGGTTTGCGGATGCTCGACGGATGAGAAGTGATGGGTAATATGGAAGTGGTTGACAAGTTCTTGGAAAACCTTAGCAGTGAATTGGGTACCGTTGTCGGTGACCAGGGTGTGTGGGACACCGAAACGGGTGATGATTTGTCTGAGAAAGAACTTTTGAATTTTGGCGGAGGAGATTGTAGCCAACGCCTCGGCCTCAATCCACTTTGTGAAATAGTCAACTGCGACCACCACAAATTTTAGCTGCCCCGGGGCTGTTTTGAATTTTCCTATGATGTCCATGCCCCACTGATAGAAGGGCCATGGTGCAATCATGGAATGTAGCTCCGTTGGGGGGCGTTGAAAAATATTTCCATGGAACTGACAGGAATCGCACTTTTTAACATGTTCTGAGGCGTCGCTGAGGAGTGTAGGCCAGTAGTAGCCCGCTCGGAGCACTTTGCGAGCCAATGCCTTCACACCCACATAGTGGCTCGAGATTCCTTCATGAACCTCGGCCAGTACCAGATCAGCTTCCGCTCGGTCCAGACACCTTAGCATTGGGGAGTCTGTTCCCCGTTTGTACAAAATGTTGCCGACCATGGTGTATTGAGCCGCTTGTCTTACTATCTTCTTTCCTTGGGAGGAGTCGGTAGGTAGGATTTGGAATTGGAGGTACTGCTTAATGGGGTCCATCCAGCTGGTGGTTAGAGACACAGCTAAGATAACACTCGACTGGTGAACAGTTTCTTGGATTATGGTTTTGTTGTTCTCTGGTCCTTTAGTACTGGCGAGCTTTGACAGGATATCTGCACGGCTGTTAGAAGACCTAGGGATGTGGGTGATGGAGAATTGGGGAAAAAGATCTGTGAGAGCTTTGACTTGTTCTAGATATCTCTGAAGGATTGGTTCTTTGGCTTGGAATTCACCTTTGATTTGAGATACAACTAGCTGGGAATCACTGAAAACTTCAATTTCTGACGCCCCCATTTGATGGGCCATGCGCAAGCCGGCTATCACCGCTTCGTACTCTGCTTGGTTGTTCGAGGTGGGGAAGTCGAACTTGAGGGAGTACTCCACACAAATGCCAGCTGCGTTTTCAAGGATTATCCCTGCTCCTGCCCCCTTATTGTGGCTGGAGCCATCAACATAAATTTTCCATGGCTGGGAGGGGTTGGAATAAGTAGAATCTGATAGCTCTGAAACAAAATCTGCTAAAATCTGGGACTTGAGAGTTTTTCTTGGCTCGTAGGTGATGTCGAACTCAGATAGTTCAACAGACCACGACACCATCCTTCCAGCCAAGTCTGGTCGGTTGAGGACCTGCCTGATTGGCTGAGTTGTTCTGAGTACTACGGGGTGGTTCTGAAAGTACTGCCGGAGTCTCCTAGCAGCAATCACCAAAGCAAAGGCGAGTTTTTCAATTCTGGAATATCTTATCTCAGGCCCCTGGAGGGCCTTGCTGACAAAGTAGATGGGACGCTCGGTTCCCGAGTCGTGTCTGACCAAGACCGAGCTAACATATGTTTCACTTACGGACAAATACAAAAAGAAAGTTTCCCCTTCCCGAGGACTGGTGAGGACGGGAGGGGCCGAGAGGTATTGCTTGAGCTCTGTAAACGCTTGTTCGCAAGAGTCGTTCCAATGGAAGTTCTTGTTTTTTCTGAGTAACTGGTACCATGGTAAAGCTTTCTTGGCTACTTGAGGGAGAAATCTGGAGAGGGCCGCCATCCGACCAGTTAGCCTTTGAACTTCTTTGACATTAGATGGGCTGTGCATGTTCAGAATAGCTTGACATTTCTCCGGGTTGGCCTCGATCCCCCTCTCCGAGAGCATGAAACCTAAAAAGGTCCCGGCTGGGACCCCAAAGGTACACTTATCAGGGTTCAGGCGCATGTTAACTTTTCTGATTCTATCAAAAATAGCCACGAGGTCCCGAGGATGGTCCTCCTTCTTCTTACTCTTAGCTATCATATCATCAATGTACACCTCAAGAGTAGGTCCGATCATTCCCGAGAAGACCTTGTTCATCATACGCTGGTAGGTTGCGCCAGCGTTTTTCAACCCGAAAGGCATTACCGTGTAGCAGTAAGTTGCCCTTTCAGTGATGAAGGCCGTTTTCTCCTGATCAGGAGGGTACATCGGGATTTGATTATATCCTGAGTATGCATCCATGAAAGATAAGAGTAGGTAGCCAGATGAGTTGTCCACTAATTTGTCGATGATGGGGAGGGGGTACTGGTCCTTTGGGCATGCTTTGTTCAAATCGGTATAGTCGACGCACATGCGCCACTTCCCATTCGATTTCTTGACCAGAACGGTGTTGGAGAGCCATTCCGAGTAGCTAACCTCCCTTATGAACCCGGCGGAAAGGAGCTCGGATACCTTTTGCTCTATCACTACCGCCTTTTCGGTGCCAACCCTTCTCTTCTTTTGGGCGACCGGTTTGGCGGTCGGATAAACACTGAGCCGATGACAGATCAAGTTCGGATCAATCCCCGGCATGTTTGCCGAGGTCCAAGCGAAAAGATCTTTATTCTTCTTTAAAAGCTCAAGCATTTCTGCTCGTATTTCTTCTGGAAGGTTGGTTCCTAGTTTCACCCTTCTGTCTGGTAGTTTTTCATCCAAAACAATGAACTCCCACTCTCCTTCAGGGGTAGGTCTTGAATCATCCAAATCGGACCTAACATCTAGATCCGTCAAGAGTACACTTCCCTTGTTCAAACTTAACTTTGGCTGGATTTGTTCTGGAATCTTGATCTTTGCCAAACTGGCATTGTAACACAGTCGAGCCTTCTCCTGCTCGGCTCGGATGGTAACTACAGTCCTGTCAGTACCTTCAAACTTCATAGCCAGATGGACCGTTGACACGACCGCGCCGAAGGCCTGCAAGCATGTCCTGCCAAGGATGGCATTGTATGCTGAAGGGCAATCGACGACAAGGAACTTGATAATCTCGGTTCTCGCCGAAGGGTGGTTCCCAAGGGTCACTGGCAGCTGGATGTGTCCCTTGGGAACCACTGCATCCCCAGTAAAGCTGATCAGCTTTCCCTCGAAGGGGGTCAGGTCCGAGTTTTTTAATTTTAGTGCTTCGAAAAGGTTTAGGAACATGATATCTGCCGAGCTACCCTGATCGACGAATACCCTGGCAACCTCGTAATTACCGATCAAAGCAGTGATGACCATAGGGTCGTTATGACCCGGGATCACCCCTTCAAGATCATCATCAGAAAAGCTAATGGGAATACTTTTTGTGGTTCTCTTTCGGATTGGATGGTTGTGAACTGCAAGGACTTGATTGATATATTTCTTTCTGTCGGACCGTTTCTCTCCTCCTCCCGCAAAACCTCCAGCAATGGTGTTGACTCGTAGGTTTTGCAGGGATTGATCCGTCGTGGCAACCTCTACCATGGCCACTCGCTGCTGATTGGTTGGTTGTTGTTGGTTGGTGTTTTGATCGGCCTGCCTGGTTGACGGCCGACCATTCCTGTCAGGGGATGGAGTTCTTCTTCGAGTATGTCGGTCAAGTGCTTCCCGAACATACTGCTGTAACTTGCCGTCCCTGATTAACTGCTCGATCACATCCCTGAGCCAAGTGCATTCATCTGTCGTGTGCCCATACCCACCATGATACGAGCAAAATTTGTAGCGATCTTGCCGCTGGCTTCTCTTCAAGGGGGGTGGTCTTTCTATTGCTCGGAGGTCAGTCTGCATTGTTTCCTGCAGAATTTGGCTTCTTGGGACTGTGAGAGGGGTGTATTGCTCGAATTTCCCTCGGGGAGGTCCAAATCTCCTTTCCCCCCGGGGTCCCCTCCTTTGATCTTCCCTTCGGTCATCCCTTCTCTCGTCTCTTCTTGATCTCCCCTGGGAGGATGGCTCTCCCCGCTCGCCTCTGTCTCTGTTTCTTTGCCATTTGCTGAATTCTTCTAAGTTTATGAACTTAGTAGAACGATGTCTTAGCTCCGCCATATCCCTCGGCGGTTTGCCCACAAGTGAATTTTTGAAATCTCCGTTTCGGAGACCCTGAGTGAAGAGAAAGACTGCAAAGCTTGGTTCTAAGTTAGGCACGGTCCCTGCCTCCGAATGGAAACGTGAGAGATATTCCCGTAAAGGCTCTTCGGTCTGCTGCATAACGCCCGCTAGCGCGTGGTCGGACTTCGGCTGGACGCAACTAGCGGTGTACCTGTTCAGAAAAACTCTCTTCATCTCTGCCCAGGAGTTAATAGAGTTCCTAGGCAAGGCTGAGTACCACCTTAAGACGGGTGGTTGGAGAGTCATGGAAAAAGCTCTACATTTCATCATGTCTCCACCGTCGTAAAAGTTCATAGCTCCTTCAAAAGACAAGATATGCTCCAAAGGGTCGGTTAACCCGTTATATTTGGAAACACTCGTTGGGCCGAGAAAGGCTGAGGGTGTCTCGTATGCCATGATTCTCGGAGTGAAGGGATGGCCAGGATGAGCAGTGTGGTCGGTTTCATATGTGTCCTCTAAGATTGGGTTTATGGGGGGTGGTGGAGGTAGAGTGGTGGTTGGGTGGGGGATCAGCTGAGTTGCTAACACCCCTCCGGCCACCGCCTGCATATGGAGCTGTTGGAGATCGGCGATGGCCTTTCCCTGTTGTTCTAGGATCTTAGCTTGTTGCTTAATGATTTCTTCCAACTGGCTCTCCCTTTGACCACGGGAGTGATCCCTATCATCTCCAGAAACACGGGCGTCGATGGATCGGCCTGATCCATGGTTTTGTGCATGATTGGGGTTAAGAGAATTTTGGTTCTGGGGGTTTGTTTGCCTGGACTGGACGGTGTAAGGACCACTGTGCGTGCGAGCTGGAACGGAGTGGTGGCTCCGGGCTGGAATTTGTCTTACTGATGGCATGCTGGGATGTGGAGGGTTTCTCCCATCGAGATCTCCGCCGTTGTCGCCACTGCCTTCTTGCAAACTCTGATGGTTTCGCCCTGCTTGGCGGTTTGCGCCACGCGATGTTGCGTTTCCTCGCGTCTCTACCATTTTGGGGTGGGAATAGCAGTTTACGGTTCCCCACAGACGGCGCCAATGTAATGTCCTAGACACAATGTTCAGAGTATAACCCTAGCTCAAGGGTATGGAAGACCTAAGAGCTAGAATACGGTCTGATGTTACTGTGTGATTTTGTTGGTATGCTAGCTATCCAGTTGGGATAACTAGGGTTTCCCTAATCACGAGTGTGTGCTAGTGTATGATTAGGGAGAAAGAACGTACCTGAGCCCCTAGCTGGAGACAGCTATTTATAGGGGGAGCGGTGTTGTACCCTATGGGCCTGTACGGAGGTCCAGTAGGGCTGACGTGTCCCTTTATAGGATAAGGGATGAGTCATTCATCCTTATCCTGTTAGCGGTTAGTCTTATCTGGTTGGCGAGCTAGGCTCACGTGCCCTTAGCTTGGACTCTTTAAGGGAAGAGGTCCCTGTACTCGGTCCAGAGTCGTTAGGGTGGGTCCTATGGCATGTGCTCGGCCCAAAGATGCGTGACCCGACAGAATGAGAATTCTGGTCGGCCAGTGAGTATTCTGGTCGGCCGAGGGCGTTTTAGGGTAGACCGAGGGTCGGTCTACCACAAATACCCCTCAACCCCCCTCAGCTCCCCACATTTCAACCTACTATGCATACTTTCAATATATTTTCTTCTTATCTTTTCTTTCCTTCCCATCATCATTCTACACAAATTTTTTGTATACTCTTTGAGGTAAATTTTTATATTTTATATTTATATATTTTTTTGGGAATTTTAGTTTTTTATTTTTATGCACTTGTACAAAATTATAAAATAAATAAATAAATAAATAAATATATATATAACACAGATAAAAAAATTAAGAAAATAAAATATAAAATATAAAAATTACCTCAAAAAGACTATACTAAAAATTTGTGTAAAATGAAGATTGGAAGGAGAAAAATATTGTAAAAAAGAAATATCTTTAAGATAGAATTTTGAGTTGAAGTAATTAGGAGCTGGGGGGTTTAATATGGGGTTCGGGTAGGAGTTGAGGGGTATTAAATGGTTGTTGGGGGGGACATTGTTGTCACGTGGCACAATCAGGGAGTTGCGTTAGTTGTGGTGACGCAACTCCCTAATTGAACCACGTGGCAACGATGTCTGCTGCTTTTTTTACCCAAATGAAATCCAATTGGCCAACCAAAACGTGCCACGTGGTACTCGAATCGCGTCGACAAGTTTGGCAAAACAAAATTGACTTTGACGACCCCTTTTTCGTAAATAGTTTGGTTGACTACCACATGTTTTGTAAATAGTTTTGAAACAACCCATTTTTCAAAAATTTTTATAAATAAAACTGCCTCACTTAAGTAAAAATGCTCATGCATCGTACATGCAGTCATAAGGTTGGGCGTTATGGTATGGTTATTGGCACATGTGACGGTTCATGGAACCGAACAATCGAGAGTGCTATAGTGATTAGGTTGTGCTAATGAAACAACCGCGAGAATGGTTAGTCAGTAGAACCTTGATCCACTAGAAAAACGGATTAGCTACAAGTGTTAGGGCCGCAACAATTCTATATGTCACTTAGGCACTTCAGGGCCGATTGCAGGTGGTCTTAGCTATAGCCAATTTGGACAGTAAACCGAAGTTGTACGTGGATTCGAGAGAGGTCAAAGTGCTATGAAAGTATTGGTTGCGTGACGCTTACTCCTGATTAGTCTTTTCCCTCCATGAGTGGAGGGAGATGTGAGGTTATAAATTGAGAATGGTGTGAAAATCTCTCTAAAGACATAAAAGTGTGGTTGTTGTAATGAAATGCTAAGCTCTAACTAAGGGAGGTTTCTCAACTATGATAGATAATCATCATGGATTATCAAGTTAATTAGTACATCAAACGACAGATATTATTTGTTTAAAAAAGGTAGCTATAGGCGTAACAGTCAAATGTTGTTGATTTGTAAGGATACATTCATTACAACTTACAACAGAATTAAGCAAGAAGATTTATATGTTTAATTCTAATATTACACAAACTTGAAATGAGACATCATGAATATCTCTCTCTAAAGACATAAAAAGGCGACTTAATAAAATGTCTAAGTATAGTATAATATTAGGCTAAAAATACAGTCAAATGTAACTTTGTAAACATGTTGTTATGGTCCTAACTTCCGATAAGAATGTTCTATCACAAGTACACATTGAAATAAGTTATAACCATCTATAAATTATTTTTGGGACTGTGTGTTATTGTTGTTGTTTCCAACAATTTACAACTTAGAATTCAGTTGATTAGTTATTCCCTTTTTCTATAGTATTACGTCTACATATACACAAGAAGTTGGTCCAATGGTGTGAATCTCAGATTGATCCTCAAGTATCATACAAGCCCAAAGGTTCATATTTGATAACTTGGAACGACACATGTTGGAACACGTGGATCGGGATTCGCTCTTTTTCGTTAGGGTGGAGACACTTTTAGTTGATGCCCAAAAAAAATAGATCTAAAGCATTCATTGATAAGAATCTTCATAATAATGCTCATGTTAATACAAAATTTTGTGACGACAAATGAACAGAAAAAGAAGTTATAATACCTAAATTTTGTTCACTTTTTTTTTCCTTCCTAAAACTTTCTCTACAATAAAATTTTGTTCTCATATTTATCTTCATCCCTTTTCTCTAGGAACTTAGCATAGTAAACCAAAATGAATTTCAATTTAAATGATACTTTGTACACAAACTTGATAAGTGTTTATAATTCTTCAACCAATAAAACCATTATTTCACCTTTGGTTACTCTTCCTCCCAATATTTCTTCGGATGGCATATGGGGTGGAAAAAATAGTGGCAGAATTCCAATGAAGAGCTATATGCCCATATTTGAGTTGCAGATAATGGTGATTTATGTTGTCACCTTAATCTGCCAATTCATCCTGAAGCACTTGGACTTCCCTATATTTATTTCACAAATGTGGGTATGTCCTTCTACGTACAAATCAATTTCTAGAGTTTCCTCCAATATGGATGTTGGTTCCTGAAATTTTAATTTTAGTTTACATTAGTCTCTATACTTTTATTCATTTGGATTTTGATCACAAAAGTTATGGTATTTGTCACTCATCACCATACTAGTTGGATTTTAATCCCTATAGTTTATATTTATAAATGTATCGGTACTTGATCTTCAAAAATAATTCATTATTATAGTTTCCAAATTCAAAATACTGAGGTATTGATCCTTGGGAGACTAACATCATATTAGTGAGATTATATTAGCAAGAGTTAGTTCAATTGTTTCATGTTTGTTTCCCCTTGAGCACTAACTTGATTTTAGGACCTTCGTATGGAGAAAATCCTCGTTGGAAGAGTTAACTCCAATATATTGTCGTTGTTCTCAGATCAAACAAGATTGCCTTTCATGGGGGATACTTATGGCTACACTAAGATTAGAGATTATATATGAACTAATATCCAAAGAAAAGTAATGGGTTCTAAATATTTTTTTTCACCTATATAATTTTATATATCATTCAAACATTAACTAATTTGAGATTTCCTTGTTCACGTTAACTAATAAGAGAAAACAAAAATTAGAAATCAAATTTTAAGGTAGCATCATAGAAAGCATTTAAAGGGGTTTTCATAACTTTTAATATGCACAAGGGTTTCTTGTTTTTGCAGGGCGGTCTAATTTTAGGCTCTTTACTTCAGCAAGAAACAACATTCAAATACAAGAAGATGATATTTCCTTATGGAAGTCATTCAATACTTGAAACAATAGCAACAATTGGTTATGTATTTTTCATGTTCTTAACTGGTGTAGAAATGGATATCAGCATGATCAAAAGGACTGGAGTGAAGCCTTGGACCATTGCACTATTTGGATTGATTACACCTCCAGCTTTTTGTCTTCAACGACTTAAATATCCCAAACACCTTGACATTATTGCTGTCGTGCTAACACACACTTCACTTTCAACTGCAGTCATTGCTTCCCTTCTCAAGGAATTGCAAATCACAAACTCAGAACTTGGAAGATTGGCATTATCCTCAGTATTGGTGAGTGAAGTAGTGTGCACAATTGTGGGAAGTTTTTGCACTGCTCTAACTACTGCATATAATGAAAGTATACCTGAATTAGGATTAAATATTCTAGTTTTGATAGCATTTTGTATAGTTGTGAAATTAGTGTGTCGCCCAGCGATGTATTGGATCGTCAAGCGTACTCCAGCAGGAAGAGTAGTCAAGGATGGTTACATCTACCTTATCATCTCAATGGCACTTGTTTCAGGTTGGGTTACACATACACTAATACATCAAAATTTCACCCTAGGTGCTTTTATTTTTGGGTTGGCTGTACCAGAAGGATCTCCATTAGGATCTGCATTGGTTAAGAAGCTTAACTTTCTTTGCACATGTTTACTTATGCCAATATTTGTGACTTGTTGTGTGATGGATGCAAATATTTCCTTGGGATTTCCATTAGCAACAACTTTATTAATAGTTTTCTATATTGTTGTCACCCACCTTATCAAAACAATAGCTTGCATTGTTCCTGCCCTCTACTATAAGATGCCCTTTCAAGATGCTTTGGCCCTTGCCCTCATTTTAAACACCCAAGGCGTAGTGGAAGTTGGAATGTATTACAAATTACTATATGGAAAGGTATTGTGTTTATATCCATACACAAACATACTCACATATGATGCTACTTATTTTTCCTCTCGATAAAACCATTATCTATTATCCTCTTGAGAAAGTCTTACAAATATAAATACATTCTTAACTTTAATTTATATATGCCTGTATGCAGTATATTGAACGCACCACTTTTGAAATTTTGATGGTCAGCGTAATGATCATAGCATCCATGGTGAAATGGTTCGTGAAATATTTGTATGATTCGTCAAGAAAATATGTTAGCTACCAGAAAAGGAGTATCATGAGTTTAACACCACACTCAGAGCTAAGAATGGTTGCTTGCATTCATAAACAATCTCATACACTTGGCATAAAAGATGTCCTTGAACTTTGTTGTCCAACACTAGAACAACCTGTCATTGTGGAAGCAATTCATTTAATCGAGCTGGTTGGAATGTCGAGTCCCATTTTCATATCCCATCGTCTTCAAAGAATGGCATCAGGTACACAGACACACAAGTCTTACTCAGATCAAGTTGTCCTAACTTTTGACCTTTATGAACAAGAAAATCCAGGTACAGTAAAAACAGAAACATACACAGCTATATCTCCACCCAGCCAGATGCATGAAGATGTTCGTCAGCTTTCATTTGACAAAGATGCATCCATTATAATCCTTCAATTCCATCAAAGATGGTTTGCTAATGGTGGCTTTGATTATGATGATAAGAACATTAGGTCCTTTAATTCTAAGGTTCTACAAATAGCTCCATGCTCAATTGGAATCCTTGTGAGTCGTGCTAATTTTAATAGTGACTCAAACATTCGATTAGCCTTGGTTTTTGTGGGCGGAAAAGATGATAGGGAGGCTTTTTTCTTAGCCAAAAGAGCAACAAGGAACCATAGGATCAACCTTGTTGTGTATCATCTTGTTCCTACGGGACACATGCCAGACATGGAGGATATGATAGATAATGAGGCTTTAGCAGATATTAAAGAACACTCTAGCTTGGGAAATGTAAGTTACAAAAAAATCATAGCAAATGATGGGCCAGACACATCATCTTTTCTTCGGAATATAGTAAATGCACATGATTTTTTTATAGTTGGAAGAAGACATGGAATAATCTCACCTCAGACACAAGGACTTGAAGATTGGAGTGAATTTTTTGAGTTAGGTGTAATTGGTGATTTGCTTGCTTCAAAAGATTTTGAGAGTCGAGCATCTATTTTGGTAGTGCAACAACAAGTCAAAGACGATTAGTTGATTGAAATATAGTTGCCAAAAGAAAATGACCTTGTACCTTTGTTTAATGTGGGAAACACTCAATTTGGTAAAGCAATTTTAAATTTTTTTTATGTCTTATCTATTCTCATGTATCAATATGATTAGATTCAGAAAGAAAGATAAATTTTTTTGTTGCCATTTTAAGGAAAGAAAACTTATAAGATTTATTATATACAAAATATAATCTTCCAAATAGAACCAAAAATCAGGGAAAGTGTAAATAAAGTTAAATTGAATATAGGAACGATATCTTAGTTGGGAAATAGCAAAGACAGTAAGTTATTAGAGCCAACAACAATCCACTATTTGTAAACAAAAATTATAAGTTATAACAACAATAAAAAAATTGTAGTGAAAGAAACCACAATCTACCTATATCTTGGCCAAACTCTATGCTTTATAACCATATTTTTGATACATGAATCATGTTCTGGTCCTATCGCGAGCTAGGATATCTACCACACATAATAGCCTTTCAGCGACCTAGCAACCCTACGAAGAGGGGCTGGGACAAGAGGTGATCTACCTCGTCCTACAAATGTTGGGCCATAAGCTAACATGAGCTTGTCCAAGCTTGTATAAAGGCGTAGTCAGAACACAATCCACGACTTAACTACAAAGCAAATCTCCTATAGAAAATGGTAGACTTTATGAAGATAAGTGGTAGATTTATACCAATAATCTTGAGATAATGGAATGATATGTTATTTATCCTATATTAGAGATGGATCTGATAGAATATCCCAAAAAGATCATACCTCAATAAAACGAGATACATATAGGAGTATCTACAATGATAGATAATCTAATCTGCACAAAGGAGATATGATAATAGAAAGATTATCCTCATAAATAGAAGATTGATCAAGGTAATTACATTAGGCGCAGTAGCTCATAAAGACTCTATAAATACAATCCTAATGAGATGGTCAGAGACACAATAGCCACAACCACAATTATGACAATACTATACATACTATACTTGATATTTACCATCATACTCCATGAACAGAAGCTTCCACAACGAGAATAACTCAAAATCCTCCTATCCCCATGATGATAGTCGATCATAAACCCAACGTATAGCACTCAAAGCATCACCAAAGCCACTGTCAACAATATCGTGAGTCATAGACTCAGGATCCACACAGTGAACTAGATCTTCACATACAGAGGCCAAAAACCTGCAAACGACCTTCCTTGGTGAGGGGGCTTATCCCTAAGTCTCCTACAAAGGAATAACTTAGCATATTAATTTGTCCTCCCATGCACAATATCAATGTTCTTATAAGTTGGATGTACTCTTGAGTCCCACTAAAAAAACATATATTTAGAATAGGATACGTAATATAGAGAGGTACTTCTCGCTAGACTAAATGGGGGTAAGGGACCAAATACATAATTTAACATATTATTTTATTATATTTACCCCCAAAACTTATTTTAACCTTAAAATACATAAATTTCAAGGGTTAGTTGGGACCTTATTTGTAAAAATAAGAATGATGGGGGGTTGTGTAACACCCCGCATTTTTCCCGTACGTGCGTAAACGATTTCGTCGAAATAAACCCTGAAGTTTTGCGATAAAAGAGATTTTCAGAAAAATATTTTATGTGAGAAAGAAATGAAATGATGATTTTTCAAGGATTTTTATAAAAAAAATGTTTTTATAGATGTGAAGTGAATAATTTTGTTGAGTTTTGAAATGATTTGATTTTTAAGAAATAAGTTGTGATTTTATTAAAGAGTGATTTTTATTTAAAGTGAAGTTTTTGGGTCTGTTAACTTTAAAAATTCGTAACTTTTAAACCGTAACTCGGATTTTTACGAACTTTATATCAAAACGATCATATCGAAATGTAGTTTTCAAAAATGTATCTTTCATAATTTTCTGGATTGGTTGGCGAAAATTATTTTTCAGAGCTGTAAAGGACGAATTTTCAAGGAAATAATCATGAAAAATAGTTTTTGATCTTTAATAAATTTTTCCTTTTGGGATTTTATTTAATATATTAAATTGTGATTTTAGAAAATGAAATAGGGGCTATAAGTGCAACCAATAAGTACAGTTTATTATTTAAAGACAAAAGTTATTAATATGTGTGCTTGATTAAGTGATAAATGTGTGCCTATGTGTGAATGTGTTGATTTGAGTTACTTGCCTTGTGTGTATGTATAATTGTGTGTAAATGGTTGTTTAAGTGTGATTTCTTAAGTAATGGTTACATTATCATATGAATTAGTAATTAAAACATGATTAAGAAATAAAAATTGAAGGACATGTGTGTGTGCGCAATGTGTGCCACAATTTTGTGTGGATGTGCATGTGAAATATGTGTGTGTCATGTGTGTGGGAGTGACAAGTGTATGCATGGTAGGTGTATGTGTGTAGGTGTGACACTTGTGTGTGTGTGTGACTAAGCTAGTTTAAGGAAATAAAATAAAAAAAAGAAAAGAAAATGAAAGTCAAAACTTGGGGACCAAGTACGTGTTTTAGAATGCCAAGAATACTCCCTCTTTGTTGCATGATGGTTGAACCAAACCAAAGGCCAAGGAAGGGAAATGATATTTTTCTCTTAGCTTATTTTCTTTCCCTTCATTCCATTAGTTCCATTCATTCTTCCATTCCCTTCATTTCCTTCGTCCCTTTTCATTCCATTTATTCTTTCACTTCTTCCTTATACACTTTCACTCCAAACACTAAACACAACCTCTAAGAGACTCATCCAAACTCTTAGAAAGAAAAAGAAAATAGAGAAAGAAAGGAGAAGGTGGCCGTGAGTTTTAGGAAGGAAAAGAAGAGAATCCAAGCCTAACCAAGTCCTATCCTTGAATATCAAAACACTAGGAGAGCTAGAAGAACCAACCTTGTTATGGTAGGAACCAAAGATCAAGATGAAGGATTGTAATAGTTTAGTTTTCTTTTTCTAGTTCATAGATCTACTTCTATTTTCTTCTTGCATGTTGTTATTATATGTTGATCTTGCTTGATCAAGAACTTTTAAGGACTTTAAATAATTTGTAATATGTGATCTTGATGCTTCATGTTTCGGTTTAAAGTCTTTTGATGGATCTAATATTTTCTTAACTAAATCTTTAGAGATCTAAAGAAAACTAAAGTTTTTGTGAAAGCTAAAATAAACTCTCTTGCATGTCTATTTTTCCTTCTCTAAACCGTGGACTATTTGTGTTTATGTGATGATTTGATAAATAAATCCATGATTTAAGTTTATTTATTAATAAAGTGGAATTTGGTTTTTAGATCTTGATCTAAGCATGTGTTTGTGAATATTTGACAAGCAAATTTATAATCTAAGTTTGATCAATAATAAAGTGATATTCTTTGGCTTGCATGATAAATCTTTTGTTAGATCTAGATCCATGATGTGCTTCCATGTTTATTTGATGAATAATTTCATGATCTAAACTTAAATGGGTAAAAAGTTTAAAGTTCTAGTCTTGCATGTTGGTCAAATGATGTTTTTATTTGATTTGAGTGAGTGCATGCTATTTTTCAAAGTAAAGGTTGTGTTTTTCTTTTATGTATTATTCGGTTTTTGAGGAAAAAAATTGAAGAAATAAAATAATTTTTCAAAGTATAATCCTAAGTTGATCAAGTATATGTTATATTTTATTCGGTTTGTTAATGTCTTTATTTGATCTAAGTGTGTGTATGAAATTATCTTTGCTTGATGAATGAAAGTGTTTAGATCCTTGATTTGCATGTTATTTTTCAAGAGTAAAATTGTGTTTCCTTTTATGTATGTGTCTCGGTTTTTTAAGAAAAGAATTAAAGAAACTATGTTTTAAAATGATTCTCTAATTTAATCTAGTGTTTAATTTTGTGCATGTCATGACCCTCGTTGGAGTTATGAAAGGTTAAGATCTTTGAAATTGCATGTTTAAAAGAAAAGATTTATGTTTTTCTTTTATGTGTGCCACGGTTTCAAAGGGAAATTTAAGAAACAAGCTTTAAACTAATTTTGAGAATAAACATGATTGATCTAATGTTTGGTTATGTACATGTGATGATCTTTGTTTAATAAATGAAAAATTGTGGTTTTGATCTTGCATGTTATTTTTTTTCAAAAGAAAAGATTATGTTTTCCTTTTTGTGTGTGTGTCACGGTTTTAAAGAAAAAAAATTAAAGAAGTAAGATTTAAAATGATTTTCAAGTTCAAGCATGATTTGATCTAATGTGTGATTATGTGCATGTCTTATTTTTTAGAAGGTCATTCGGCCATGTCTAGTAATAATAGGATCCTTGCTTTTTATTTTGTAAAAAGTTGATGCATGTATGCTCTAAGACTAGATCTAATAATTTCTAGCACATGCATGTAATTTTAATAAAGTTAAAAATTAAATCTTTATTTTTGGTTTGAGAAAAGTCATGATCTTGAGTTTATTTTGTGTATGTTAAAAATGTTTGGAAAAGGTTTTATTTTAATAATGTTGATGCATGTTGAGGTGGTATGTTGTTTTGAAAAAGTTGCCTTGAAATCCTATATGTCTTGATGTGAATGTATGACTTTTGTATATTTAAAAAGTGAACTAAAAACTTTATTTGGTGCATGTTGACTTTAAGCCATCCTAGGGAATAGGTAGAAAGCTATGTTTGTCTCTTATTTAGGTTACATGCATAATGAGACTAATTGAATATAAAAGTTTTAAAAGTATTTGCATGCCATGATTAAGTTTTGAAAGAAAATGTATGTGAATCTTTGGAATGATTTGTGATTTAAATTGTTGTTTTGATTTTGTTTTGAAAATGAATTAAAACTTGTTAATTTTCCTATTGCATGCTCACGGTTTTAGCATTAAAATAAAGAAAATAATTTCATGAATTATATCTTTAATTGTGCTCTAAATCCTTGCAAATTTTATGTGTATAATTCGGTCAATACATGTTTAAAATGGTTGGACAATTGTTTTCATGGAATGATGTGTGATTATGACTATATTCTTAAATGCCTAGTGTTATGTGTTTGATGAAGTGATGTATGTTCCTTTTTATCTTATTAATTTGATTAATGTTGATTCAATGATTTTTAGTTTTAAAGTTTATTTGTGATTGGAAAATTATTAAACATGTGTGATTCAGTTTTGTTGGATTAATTAAAAGGATTAAGTTAAATTATTTTCTTAAGAATAATTGGATTAATTTATTAAGATTATAATTTAATTAATAACTTTAAATGATTAAAAGTGTGGCTTGTATGATGTGAAATATGATTTGTGTTATGGATGCTTTGAAATATGTATGTGATTGTTCTTTGTGCTGCTTGAATGTATTGGAATTGTTTTGAATACTGTTTGTGAGCTTTGTTGGTGAAAGATTTATGTATGGATTTTAAAGTAATTGAAAAATGTTTTATTTAAAAAAGAATGATTTAAACAACTCAAATTGATTTGAAATTTTTAATTAATATTCCTGGATCAATGTTTGGTAATGTTGTGTGTAACACCCCAAAATTTTAATCCCCGATTAATGAAATGTTAATTATAATTTAATTATAATTAATAGTTTCTAAATTAATCCTTGATTAAAATTTGTGTTCATATAACTAGTTGATGTGTGGAAATTATTTAATAAATAATTTAAATGCATAAAATAAGAGTTTTGCATATTAGTCCCTGGGTTGGGACCTAGAAGCAATTATAGGAAAGATTTTGGAGGGAAAGTAAATAAAATAATTATTTTTCAAAATCTGGGAAAAACACTCGAGTATTATTCAGAATACTCGAATATTCTGGGTCAAACTGCACGAGTTAGTGCGTTTGGTGAGTCACAGCCAACGATTCCCCTCCGTTGACACGAATACTCCGCCATCAACGGCTCAATGCCCTCGTGTCGACCTGCATGAGTGTCCTCACTTCCTATTTAAGCTCATCTTCGACCCTTAGCTGAGAATTTTGGATCAAAGTAGCTTGGTTGATGGAATTAGGGTTCCGAGTTTGTACTCTTCGATTCTCCTTCTCTGTGTCGATTTGAAACACAAACCAAACACGAATACAAAGCTCACATCTTGAGCTTTGTATAGAGAGTAATATTGTGAGGATTGAGTGTGCGTACTGGGAGAATTGAAGATTTGAAGTAGAAGCTGTTTCTGTTGAACCTTGGTCTGGAGCTTACTTTGATCACTGATTCTGGTAAGCTCACGAATTCTTGAGTCTCAAACTTGGTTCCTTTAGTTAGAATATGTTGTATAGAGTCTAGAAATCTAATTTTCCCCAATTCTTATCTCTGTTTCATGGGTGAACCAATTCGGTTTTGGTGGTGCACTCAAAACTGTCATGCATGTGAAGCTCAAAGTGATTTCTGGGGTTGGAGTACTTTTCTTGGATTTCTTTCTGTTGCTTCACGTCTGAGAGGTAAGGGGAAGTAATTATATTCACTAGATAGAGTTTAAATTCCATTAATTGTGTTAGAGAGCCACCAAGAGGCTCTAAGGGCTTAGATTGAATAGGAACTTTGGTTTGGAGACCAATCCATGCTCTAAATCTGTGATGAGCAAGTTTAATATCATGTATGTGAACTAAAATGCACTTGGTTTTATGTGTATTGTGCTTTTTATGAGAATTGACATGTTAAGTTGTGAAAATGTGTTTTAATGCATAATTATTGATTTCTCCGTCAAATCTGTGTTTTGACTTGTAATAAGTGTTGTAACATGTCTAAATAATGTTATGTGAACTCTGTGGATCCCTAGAATGGATTAAATTTGAGTAGAAATGAAAATGTCATGTTAAAACCAGTTTTCAGTGCTGTCTGCTGCGAAACACTCGAGTAAAAGGCAGAGTACTCGAGTAAATCGTGTTCAAAACCATGTAAATTAAGGAAGAACACTCGAGTAGTCTGTCTGGTACTCGAGTATCGAGCATGACCTAAGGACCATTATAGGCCAAACACTCGAGTATTCTGGAAATGTTCAAGAACACTCGAGTAACCCATGAACTACTCGAGTAAATTGTTGAATTGAAAACCCAAATCCTCAGAAAGTCATGAACACTCGAGTAGTCTTAAGAACACTCGAGTAATCTGGAAAAGTTGAGTAACACTCGAGTGTCTTGAAGTTTACTCGAGTAAATTGTTCAGAACCTGAAAACACCATTTTCAATTCTAACTTATTAAATTAAGGAATTATTAATAATAGTCCAAGGATCAAGACTTAGAGAAATTGATTAATACAAAAAGATCGTTTGGTGACGGTCCTTTTTGATAAAGAAAATAAGCCTAGGTGGCCTGTAAAGTATTAATCAACTTCCCTTAAGTCTAAAAGATAAATTGCATTCATCCTGGAGTTCGGATGGTAGGACGTATTCATGTTTTGATAAACATGTGGAGGGCCTCTGGGAGTGCCAATACGCTTGCTTGATGACACGTCGTTGACGTGGTCGGCTTAGTGGATGCCGATATGGATATATCGTTTGGATGACGATCCGTTTGGATGACGGGATATGCTCGGGTGGCATGGATACCAAGCTTGTCGTGTACATTCTAGGTGAATGTACGAATGGTTGTATACCTAGGAATACAATGCACTATTGAGTGCTGGGTTGTCATGGATGGACGTCAGAGAGTGACATAGTATTATGATGGAGATAGGCTTGAGAGCTAAAATCATGCATCATGTCATTCATTTAATGTAATTGATATACCTGAATTAAGTGTGAGCATCCTATGTGCATAACCTACTTGCTAAGTGTTAAGTGTGATTGATATTAATTGATGCATGTTACATATTTATGTTGCATAATTTATTCTCTATTGATTATGTGTTTAGAATTGCTTACCCCTATGTCCTTGTAGGTGATGTCTCGCTACATTGCTTGCATCGAGATCCGGCCACTTCCTAGTGGCATATGGATCTATGAGGACCATCGCGCGGTGTTCGAGGGGGAGGTAGAGATTACCTTTTACCACCCGAACCCGCTGATGCGATTTCGTCCTCGTAGGTTTAGGATTCCCATCATATACACTATGCATGTACCCCCGTTTTACACTTACCATGGACCACCTCCCACGTGACCAGCTCGCTCTTACCATAGTTTACGTTTTCAACCTACCCGCTCTCACCCTTTTTCTTCGAGAATCGTCTGCGAGGAGACTCCCCTTTCTGATCCGAGGAGCCCAGTCAGGGTTTCACCATCACCTGACTCGGTACCCAGTGGTAGGGTACACTCTCCCTCGGATGAGATAGAGGAGGATCAGGTGGAGGACGAGAGTGGGGGCGAGCCTGTCGTGCATTCTACTGGGAGTGATTGGAGGGACGATGATCCATAGGTACATGTATATGGTGTATGGTGTGGATCTGAGGATCCAGTGTGTGGAGGAGATTTGCTGCTGCTGCTGTGATGATGATGCTACTACCTTACTCACTTTACTTTTGGGAGACTACTACTGCTACTGCTACTGCATCTGATGCTGATGGATCTACGTGACTATCCCTGGAGTTGTATTTTGGTTATGTATATATTGGAGATATACTTTTGTAGTACTCTAGGGTTGGGGTTACATGACTATGTAGATCTACTATGGACTTGTATATTCTTAAACTTGGAGACATGATGATGGACTATGTACTTACCACTTTTATTATCTATATATATTACCCAATATGATATACTTTTATTTTTACAATTTGGGTAACTACGAAGGGTGTCACATTGTGAAATTAAATGAATCAATTTGATATGGTTTTAGAATTTTATTTTCTAGAGTTTTGAATTTTGTTTAATGATTCAGGAAAATGATTTTTAACTGGGATGTTTCTAAATGAAGAGAAATGGACTTGGTTTTAATAAAGAAATTATTTTATAATTTGTCTCTTGAAAACTCTTTTTGAGATTTGATTTGGATTTAAAAACCCTTTGGATATTGGCAATGTGTTTTCAAAACGAAAATTAAGAATTCACGTAAATCGTTTTCTAACGCACGGGGGAAAAATGTCTAGTTCGGGTGTCGGACGCAAAGGAAGCATGGCAAGGATAACGACTGGAAACCTTGGAAAGCTTTCGGATGATTGTCATCCAGGTGAGTGAGAGTGTTGTGGTCCCGTAACATGGTTTCTCACAATCCAAATAGATGGATTGTGAAAGTACTACGAATTAGGCAATATAGCTATTTGTGTTAAATGTCTACTTGTTTTGTTTGCATATTAAATGTTTATCTGTTGTGCATTATTAAATGTATATCTGTTGTGCATTATTAAATGTATATCTGTTGTGCATACTTTATCTGTTTAGAAAATGTTTGATTATGTCTGAATAGTGAAATAATAATAATGAAGCTGTGAAATTAATAGATTAAGACTAAAGCGATATGAAATGCGAACAAGAATTATGAAATCATGGAGAAAGAGATAAGATACGATGTGAATGAGAATGTAAAAGAGATGAATATTGAAAGAAAGAGAATTAATAGCTGAGCTGATAAAGAATAAAAACGAAAAGATAATTGTAAGACGATGATAAGCAACACCCGACGAGGCGAGCGGAAGCGTGGTGATGATGAGCGATACTGATGGTGCCATGGAGCCACAACTGAGGAGCAAGATGCTGATGATGATGTTGCTGAGCCAGGATGCTGGAAAAGATGCTGATGATGCTGATGAGCTGATGAGAATAATGCTGAGACGCATGAGAAAGTGAATTGAGGCATGATGCCATTGAGATTCTTAGGGGGAACGGATTGCGATTAGTGGTCGGGTTTCATTAAAGGGATGCACTAAGGATGAACCGACCGTTAGGATTCAGCCGCTAATTAAAACGTTAAAACATTAAAAGACTTTAAAAGACATTTACAAATGTGGTGAGGTATGAGTGTCGTATCGAAGTAGAGGAGAGGAAGATACTATGGGTATCTGCGGATACTCAGGTGGAGATTGCATGAGGGGAGGACGATGATGGTGAAACGTCAAAATGTCTGGAGTACTTTCTAGGCAGAACGAACCCCACATGTGGCGTACGAACGTGGTAGGGACTGGGTCCAATGCCGTGGCAAGTTCTGCACCGGAACTTGAATTGTATTGTCGCCCCCTTGAATGCAAGTCAAGAACAGTGAGAGGGATTGGAACGGGGCATTTGAGATTGCCGCTGAGAGCGTGCGTTGATTATATGATTGAATGAAATGATATGAATTGAATTGATTTGAGGATGTAGTCCTCCTGGTCTGGGACCAATTGATTGTGAGACAGTTGTCGTGCCCGCGTGGTAAAGGTCCTGTACTCCTGTTTGCTTCCGACTAGGTTGGGTGGATGACCGAGGAGATGTAGACGTGTGTGACTTCCTCAATGATGATGTTTACCCCCATCATTGAGTGAACCGGAATGCTAAAACTTAAAAGACAAAGATGTTTCAAAAGAAAAGTATATCAAAACATTAAGCATCGAATAAGATTTATATAAGACGAATATATATATATATATATAATGAAGGATTTTTGGAAAGCGCGCTAAGTTTGGAAAATCATAATTGAAGAAAGAACGGAAAAGTTTTGTGAGCGTAATGACTGATTGAGTTATGAATAATGACATTGATGTGTTTAGAATATTATGATATGTTTTGATATATGTGATTTCTATATGCTATGTGTATAACATGTTCTATATGTTGATGATGACATGATTTGATAAATGTCTATGTTATGCTGTTTAGTTACATTGTTCCGTTATACTATTTGTCTATATTTATGTTCAATCTACCCTGAGACCGCATGGTCAACCCGTTAGTGTTCGGAACACTGACTCTCTCCTACCTTGTTGTCGTATCGGCAACTGCTGATATTGTAACGGGTAGATGGCGTAGTGGGTACTTGCATTAGTCAGCAGTAGGAATCATGAAAAAACTTAATGGTTGGAAGAATTAAATTATTCTTGAATAATTACATTTTCACTCTATTGACAAAATCCTAGATTTGTGTAGTTTAATGAAGAAAAATGTCTCTGGACTTATAGTAGCAGTGTTGGTTAGATATAAGATATGTTGTTTCCAGAGGAGTATATGCTTTTCTATAGAAACTATAGGCTGCCTGAAGTGGTTGCCTCGAGGAGGTTGAGCTGATGTGGCAAGTTTGTTGCCTTATTGAGATTGGGTTGTCAATTTGAGTTTCTTATGGGGTTTCTTTCAATGGTTCTATACAGCTACTGATGATTGTGGATTTAAAGCCTTCCCTTCACTTGGGCTCAAAGCATATGAAAACAGGTATGTTGTCCCAAATCCTTAATTCAAGTAAAATTTATTTGTCTTCAATGGAAAATGTACATAAATCTAATAGGAGTATTTAGTCCAACCTTTACTTATGTGCAGGTTCTATTTTGATTTCTCAGCAATCTATACTAGCAAAGCTTGATAAACCAGATAAAGCCCTATGCTTCACTAGTGGAATGGCCGCTTTAAATGTTGTGGCCCATCCTGTTAGCACTAGTGCTTTTTCTTTCTTCATTGTGATAATATGCATGTGATATTTTTTCATTATTGTTAGTTATCTGAATTTAGATTAAATTTGGCATCAAGTACTTATAAGGTCGTGGATTAGTTTTATATTGTGGAGATTGTTTTGATTGCAACTATGATTCAAGTTGATGTGTTGAGGAAACAATATATGTATGTGTATTTACTTTTGTTTTCATTATTTTTATCCAGTTATCAACATGTATAAGTCACATATCCTGTTATTAAAATAAAAACTGATAATGAAATGTTGAAGGCGAAAGATTTGAACTCTGCTCTAGTTTCACAGTTTTTCTAGAGTACATTTAGTTTGTCTTGTTTATTTCTAATCTCAATGTGATGTTTTGCTTACGGGAATGGTTCGTTTCAGGTACAAAGGGATGCTTATGCCTTAATTTCTTGCGTGTGGGGCTGAAGACCAATGAAGAAAGAACCAGTGCATTGGATACATAGTAGAGCATGTGTTGCAGCTCCTTATTTTGGCCCAAAGGTACCAAGAGCGCTCTTGGTTCATAATAACTTACTTTCGTAATTTATCATAGTTACTGCAAATTTTTGATGACTTAGCTTATATTGATTTGTTATAGTGTTGAATCTGTTTGGGCCTTTTGGTATTTAAAGGTTCAAGGGGAAGGCTTGTGCTTTTGTATGGGACATTTTTAGTTCTAGTAGTAGTGGCCTAGTGGGCAGAAATGATCATGATTACAACTTTCATTTGTGTCTTACCTGAGAAGGTATGACCCATTTTGCATAACCACTCTTGCTGAGTTTGATACTAATGTTATTCTTTGGTTCCTCAAGCATATGCATATTCTATACAATTGGTTACTATTTTGTTATTAATTAAATTTCTTTCTAATTTAGTTATTTTGATTATTAACTAAATTTAGGTGCATAACATAAGGAAATCACTGATTTTTTGCCTGCCTTTTGTTGTTGTTATTGTTGTTGTTGTTGTTGCAGTTATCTTTTGTTTGGAAGTACAAAAGGAAGTTGAGAGAGCAGAAACCTTGTCCAAATTTGACTACTTTGAATCAAGAACATTTTGGTATGCACATAGATAACATGGTATTCCATTCATTCATATAAGTTAGTGTCATGTGGATTTATTTTAATATTGATATCTGGATGACATGGTCAAGGCGCAATTTATTTTTAAGTTGGCATCATACTGTTGCCTCTATCTCCAGGTTAAGCCAAATGTTCAATATGCTGTCATTCTTACATTGTTTAATTTGATTGCTAATAACAGATTGAATATTTAATCTGTTCAATATTTCAGTGGCTCTTAATTTTTAGTGTTTAGTTTTCAATATTCAATATGTGCCAATTTTGTGAAAAGCAACCTGGTTTCTGGAGATTTACATGTTTCTCTGTTTGTCTAAATTATATGATCATGATTACAAACACCTTATTATAGTTCATTTGATACGTATATTGTTTATATATTGTTAAGTGATGCACATTGGGTTTCTGATATTTATGGAGGTGTTGATCAAGTATTGCAAAAGGTGAGTTGGTTTTATGTGGGAATTGAACTTCAAAAGAAATTATTTCTTATGGATATTGCCATCATTAGAAATGAAGCGTAACTCTAAACACGTATAATTTTCACTGGCCAGCCCTTCAATTTTTGTTTATGCTTTATAATAGCAGAATTGTTAGTTGTCGTGTGACGCATTGGACAATATTGAGGATGCTTTTGATATTTTAACTATTTTTATTAGTAGTCTCCTTTTAATTTGATCAACGATGTTGTATTAGAGATATTTATCAATATTAATAAAAAAATCCTTTCAATTATATTGTTTTAGTACTTCTTGCTAGATTTTTATTTTAATAATTTTTCTTGAATTTATTTAAATAATTCATGCAATAAAAAGTTTAAATATGAGGGAAAATAATTTTAAAAATAAAAAAATTATATATATATATATATATATTTACAGCGCTTACTTAAGCAACTGCAGTAGAAAATAGTTACTAAATTCACATTTACAGCATTTATTTAAGCCAGTGCAGTAGAAAATAAATGAATTTACAGCACTTGCTTAAACAAATGCTGTAGGAAATTGCCACTAATTTAACATTTACAGCGCTTATTTAGGCAAATGCAGTAAAAAGTATACGAATTTACAGCGCTCCTCGCATATAAGCGCTGTAAACTAGGCGTATCAGCTTAGCGAAAATGGGCATTCTACAGCATTTGTGAAGCGCTGTTGTTTCAGGTACCACTTTCAACTGCACTCGATTCTACAACACTTCGCAAATGCTGTTACTTGTTGTTTTCAAACGCTGTTGTTTCACTTTTCTGTTGTAGTGAGTTACCTAGCTCTATCATACTGTACCCCGGCAAAAGTTTTTATTTAACACTGATGTTTTGAAACAAGTGAACGGGCTATGTTTTCTTTTTTAAAATGGTATTTTGAAAAACGGGTTTCAAAGTGCGGTGTCTTGTGAAATCTCGGTTTGGAACTTGAAAGAGTTTATGCAATATGAGAACATGAGTTTTAAATATAACTGTGTTTTGAAAATCTAAATGTCCTCATGTTGTGTACACTTGTTTTAAAAAAAATGGCCCTAATTTTCACTACTTTGAGTTTAAGTAACGGAAGTTTTCAAGTTGCCGAATCGGGGTGTTACATCTTCACTGTCCAACTCGTGAGAACTAAATACTAAGCGAAAATTCAATTCTCACCCCAAAACCCTAACCTCTAATTAAGCATTAAAAGCCAAAGCATGGAGATTTTACGAGTTTGCATAAATTAAGCATTCATACACATGGATTATCTCTATAGAATGGAACTAAGCGAACCATAACATATCAATAAGCATGAAAATAGTGAATAAAAACGAAATAGCATTAAGAACAAAACCTCAAGAGTATGTGGTACCTTACCAAAGGGATTTAACCTAAGAGTTTAGCCTTCCATGATGAAATAAGTTAAAAACGTGTAGAAAAGGAAGAGAGAGAAACCCTAGCAGCCACCACAAGCTTGGAGAGCAAAACTAAGCCTTCTCTTAGAGAGAGATTGGGAAAAACGTGGAATGATAGATGGCTTCTAGGTCTACACGAATTTGGCTTTTTAAATCACAAAACGGGCCTAAATCATGGGCCAAATCCTAAGGAAAGCTAATCTCTAAATTAAATCTAAAAATATCCTATAGATAAAATCTAAATCTTAAAAGATATAAACTAAATCTCAAATAATCCTAAAGATAGATTACAATCTTCACTTCCAAAATTAAATCTTCACTCCCAAAATGTCCAAAAAGCCCTTGTGCCAAATATGACCTGAAAATAATAATAATAGATTAAATTAGGCTAAATAATCCAAATTAATTAAAATCCGAAATAATAGTCTAATAAAGTCTAAAATACTAAATCATTCTAAACAATGTCAAGTAGGCACCAAAAATCATCAATGAGAGCAAAATAAAGCTATGAATAATGGGAAATATAATGCTCATCAAATACACCCACACTTATCCTTTTGCACTCCTGGGCAAAACTAAGAAATAGGACTAAGAAGATTGATATGCAACAAAGTGAATCATGTAAGGAAAAATACTAAAAACTAAGAAAATGCAAAACCTAAGAGATTACATACTTCACAATGAATGCTAGGAAATGCAAAGAAATGGGCAAAATCGAGCATACGAAAAGAATAAGGACCAAAGAATCAAGGCATCCATGAACATCATCCAATTATTTCAAATATGCAAATGACATCAAGAGGGTAGTCACAAAGATGATAAAAACTCACAAGGATCACTCAAAACTGTTTACACTCAAGTGTTTAGGGTTAATCAGTGTTTACACTCAAGGCACTTCATGAATAACAAACACAACCATAAGCTGACAAGCCTCTAACATCAACAATCAACACACATGCACATTAAGATCAAAAGGTCTTTTCAGGGTTGTAATGGGGCCAAGGACAAGGTGGGGTAAAATATGGGAAATGTAGCTAAAACCAAGGGAATAGAAGAGCAATGGGGAATAAGTAAAAAGTAAGCACAATCCACCACAGAATGAAATGATAAACATAACAACAACCTCTAATTCCAATCCTCTGTGCCTCAATCAACCTTTTATTCTCTCTTTTTTTTCTCTTTTTATTATTTTTTTTTCTATTTTTTTTCTATTTTTTTTTTGCATTGGAAAACTTCATGAACGAAAGAGAAGAAAAAAAAACAAAAATGGCATAATGAGATAAAGCCATAATTACAACACCAACCATAGAAGCAAAACCAAGAACTCACAAGAGATGAAGAACAAAGCACCCTCACTTACTTAATACCCATTCTCAAAACAATTTCAAAGCTCCAAAATTCCCTAAGGTTAGGACAATCATGGTTTTTCAGTCATAGGCTTGTAATGAGCTAAAGAACAAAGAAAAGGGATAAAAAGGCTCAAAGGGGCTATCAAAGGATAAATTCATTCAAGGTAGGCTCATATGGCTAGTGGCTTATTCAAGAAAAACAATGCCTAAATCATTTCAAAATGTGCATGGGAATATCAAGTATCAACAAGAGTCAAGTCAAGTTCTAGAGTGCAAGTAATCCAAAGTGCAATCACACATGAAAGAAAATTAGGTGGCATATATAGCAATCCACCCACAATTAAGGCTCAAATCCTCACAAAAGGGACAATTCTATCACAGTGTTACCACCTCTTAATTATCGAAAGCAACTTTACACACAGAAATGCATGAATTCAGACACAAGATACCAAGACTCTACTAAAATGAAGCAAAAACATGCAAGAAAATGCCCAAAACATAGCAAAACCTAAAAAATCAAAGCAAAAATATGCAACCTAAACTACTCTCCCCCCACACTTAAATCACACATTGTCCTCAATGGAACACAAATAGCAGAATTAGACAGATATAGACAAGTGTAATAAAAGTAGTAAAGAAGGATAAAAGAAAACTCCCTAAGTCATGGTGGGTCAAAGGTGGGTTCGACCAAAGAGGCTTCCTCCACAGGTGCATCATCCAAAGTAGGAGTGGTTAGGAAAGGCTTGAGTCGGTGGCCATTGACTTTGAAGCTCTTGTACGTGGACTCACTCTTGATCTCCACAGTGCCATAAGGAAACACCTAGGTGACTACAAATGGTCCAGTCCACTTAGAGCAGATCTTTCCACTCATGAGTCCAAGCCTAGAGTTGTAGAGCAACACTTTTTGACCAACCAAGAACTCCTTTCTGGAAATTGAGCTATCATAAAGCTTCTTGGTCTTCTCTTTGTAGAACTTGGAGTTCTCATAGGCCTCCAAACGGATCTCATCTAGATCACTCAACTGCAGCTTCCTCTCCTCACCCGCTTGATCAAGAGCTAAGTTACATTTCTTCACAGCCCAATATGCACGGTGCTCTGTAACACCCCGTCTGAATACCTCATATTTGTTTTAAACCCTAAAAAGATTATTTTGAGAAAGTGTTTTAAAAAAAGTGTTTTGAAAGAATATTTCTTGAATTGAATTTCTTTTATGATTTCAAGTGATAAAGGATTTCCAAGGAAATGATTTTTATGAGAAAATCTTATGAGTTTTGGATTGAATTTTTGAGTTGAAATAATTAAGTATTTAATATTTTGTATTTTAAGGAAAATTGTGATTTTATGAGAAATAAAATGAAAATGATTTTTCTATGTGTATGTGTGTGCATGTGTGTATTCGGTTATGTGTGTATGTGCATGCATGATAAGGAGTTTGACTTTCTTGAACCCTAAGGTAGTAGACTAGTAGCATATAGGTTTGGTTTAGTGTAAAGCATAGTTAAGGGATTGACCAACCAATAGGATCAAGGATTAGAGCCTAATTTCACTCCATTTGTCCCATGACTTGACCTTAAGCCATGCAACTTTTTGTGAAACCAAAATTGCCCCTTAAGCCACACCTCTTGGCCGAATATTTCAAGGGCAAGAAGGGAATTGCTTGTGTGCCTACTTATACCCACAATCCTAGTTCATTTCCAACTCTTTCCTTCACATTTCATTCCAACCAAACACTTCTTCTAAGAGTATCATCAAACTCTTAGAGAGAGAGATAGAGAGAGAGTGAAACCGTGAGCTTGGGGAGGAGGAAAAGAAGGAGATCAATTCCAAAAGCCTTAGGAATCCTTGAAGATCAAGTGAAGGTGGTTGAAGATCTTCTCTTTTTCTTTGGTTTACTCGAAGATCATAGGGTGTTAGAAGTAGTTCTTATTTTTCCAAGTCTTGTAAGGTTTATTTGTTGTTGCATGTTTAATTTTTTTGTAGATCTATGTTTATATGTAATTGTTAAGCTTTGATTTTGAGTGTCAAGAGCCACACAAATTTGTAGAACCTTAAACCATGGACTTTATCATTCGGCCATGTCTAGAAAATTAGGTTGTGATGATTTTTATTTTGTTTAGAGTTCATGCATGTTAGTTTGATGTTTGTTAAAGATGATCTAGGTGGTTTGAATGCTTTGATTTTAACTTTGATTTTTCTAAGCTTTGATCTTTGGTTTTCTTTTCAAAAATACTTTGATCTATTGTTTTAATCTTGAAAAAGATTTGATTCTTGCCTTGATTTCCAATAGCTTTGATCTTGAAGTTTTGCATGTGATTTTTGAACTCAAAAAGTCTTGATCTTTGCTTGCATGTCATGGTTTTGAGTGAGAAGTAAAGGAAAACAATTTTTGAAAAATGATTTTACTTTGATCTAAGTTTATTCGTGTTTGAAAGTTAAGGATTTAAGTTTTTCCTCTTGATTTTGTTGATGTGTTTTTCGGTCAAGCTTTGAAACAAAAAGATCATGATTGTTTTTCATAAAAAGGTTCATGCATGTGATTCTCTTTTACTTCAAATGATTTTTAAAAGCACATGCAAGGAAAATAAAAATGAAAATGGGTTTGAAGTGACATAGAGGTCACGGTTTTGGTGATGAAAAAGGGAGTGGTATTTTTCTAAAACCATGTGTTTGAAATGCATGTTTTTCATTTAGTATTTTAAGGTTTTTGCATGAAGAAAAAGTGCATCAAAGACTTTGTTTTCCTATGATGATGATTCGGCCTACACTAGATTTAATAGGCTAGATTCCTTTTTCATGTGATTGACTTATTGAAATGATTGTGTTTTGTGTTTTTACTTTGAGAAAAAATATTTAAATTGTGTTGTGATGGTTTTTGCTCAATTCGGTTTTAATAAAAGAAAATAAATAAATGTATTTGATTGTTTCCAAAAGTATTTTCATGGCTTTGATTTTTAGTTCTTTGCTGTCCAAGATTTTATTTCAAGTTTTTTTAAATTTAAAAAGTGTTTTTGATTTATGAAAAGGGTGGATTTCAAGTGCTATTTGATATATAAAAAGTTGGAATGAAAATTATTGATTTTTCCATGTTTTACAAAGTGAAAAGGTGGCTAGACTTTTTCCGTACAGCCACGTACATTAATTCTTTATTTATTTTAATGTGAGCTTTCAAATGATTTTTAATGGATTTCAAGTATTAGAAAGGATTGTGCTTTGTTTTAGAAAAACGACCGTATTTACAAAGAGGATAAAGAAAGTAAAGGATTTTCTATTAAAGAGACCAAGTTGTGATTTTTAATTGAAATGGTTTTAATAAAAGTGTATTTATTTTACCCTGAGGTATTCAGTAGACGGTGGGAACGACTCTCAAAGAGAAGCTAGAGATTTCCGAGGTCAAAGTGTTTCTCTTGCTGGATTAAGAGGTAAGTGAGTGAGAGTGCGGTGAGCCCGTAACGTAGTTGCTCGTGTGGTGATGTGGAAAGGCTTATGTGACCTATTACGTGTTATGTGTTTTATGTTTTATTAAGTTATTGCATGCTTGTTATTATTTTGTATTAGTTCTCTTACTATTTCATTGTGAAAATATTATATTCTGTGGGGTGAATCTGAGTGTTATTATGAATGATAATAAGAACATAAAAGAGAAAGTCTAATATAAAGATAAGTGGAAGAGCGATGCGTGATGTGATTCAAGGAAATGTGGTGGAGCAACAATGCACTGGACGAGGAGACTACACTCGTGGAGCTGAGATCGTGCTGATGGATTCCAAGATGAAGAATGATCGTTAAAGAGAGCTATGTGAATTCCTATGGAATGATGTGATTGTGCCAAGTGGCTTGAGAAAGTGAAAGAATGTTATGTGAAAGTGGGGAAAAGAGATAACCCTTAGTGGTCGGGTCTTGTCGAAGGGATGGACTAAGGGCAAGCCGACTGTAGGTTAATTAAAAGATATTAAAAGACTTAAAAGACATTAAAAGACTAGCATACGCGGTGAGGTATGAGAGTGCGAAGTAGTGGAGAGGAAGATACCATGGGTATCTGCGGATACTCAGGTGGGGATTGCATGAGGGGAGGGCAAGGACGGTGAACGTCAAGAAGCCTAGAGTATATTTCTAGGCGGAACGAATCCCACAAGTGGTATACTAACGTGGTAGGGACTGGGTCCAATGCCGTGGCAAGTTCCGCATAGCTAATTAGAAATGATACTGTCACCCCCTTGATTGCAAGTCTATAACAGTGAGAGGGACTGGAACGGGGCATTGTGATTTGCCACTGCTTGTACAGTGAGCGTTGATTAATGAATATTATGTGAATTGAATTGATTGAGGCTGTAGTCCTCCTGGTCTGGGACCAATTATGTGTTGAGACAGCTGTCGTGCCCGCGTGGTAAAGGTCATGTACTCTTGTTGGCTTCCGAAACGGTTTGGATGGAGACCGAGAAGATGTATACGTGTGCGTTTTTCCTCAGTGATGGTTTTTCCCCTACCTCATTGAGTGAGCTGAGTTATGATAAGACTTAATATTCAAAGAATAAATATATAATTGAATGTTGGAAAAGATTGAGAAAGTATGGTGCTGTTCAGGAATGCGAATCATGATTTCGATTGATGAGTTATACTTTACTTTTATGTGCCTTATATGCCATTTATATACTTTGCGTATTTTGTTTATTATGCTTTGTTCATATGATGTTACTTGCTTTGCTATCCTGTTTTGTCTATTTATTATATTCTGTTTATCCTCTACACCCTGGGTACCTTATCTCGCCCTGTATACTTGTCAAATTGTCATTGCCGTCTGTATTTCTTTCTATCGAGTCTACCCTGAGACCTTACGGTCAACTCGTTAGTGTATGGTACACTGACTCTTTCCTACCTGTTTGTCGTATTGGCATTTGCCGGTATTGCAACGGGTAGATGGCATATCATGTAGCAATCCACATGTGGCCTCTTCAGGGAGGAGCATGAGAGGTTGTTCCTGAAGGCTGGATTTGGAGAGGTGAAACTCGGTTGGAGATTGATGATCCAAGGCACATTTTGCGAGGAACGAGTCTGGACGTTCACGTGGGACAAGTCACTCTCCGGGACTATCAAGATGGCGGACCGAGGGAGCATCACGAGTATGATGGTGATCCCGCACCTTTGGCTGCTGTGATTCCTCAACCGATGGAGGAAGAAGACGCTAGTGACTCTAGTCATGAGGCGGAGGCGGATTCGAGTGAAGACATGGAGACGGACTCTAGTTCAGCTGAGGAGTGATGTCCTGTGTTCTGTGTCTAGATGGTGTAGTGTGTCTTGGATCTGAGTTCCAATCGAGGATTACTTTGTGACGTACCATGGATGTAATTAAGCTACTTTTTAAATTATGGTTTGTAATCTTTTGTAATCATGGCCTACTTTTGGAAATCTTTTTGGAGTTTGACTCCAGTACTCATGGCTTATGTTTTAATCGTAATAGAAATGATGTTACGTTTCATGATGGTGTTTGTATGGGAAGTTTCGAAAGTGACAACTCGATTTTCAAAAGGGTAACGTTAACCATTAATGAACGAATGTTTTTTTTTTAAAAAAGTCCTCATTTTTGCAACAAATTAATAATAAATCAGTTAAGGTTTTGGAAGTGAAAATCGGGCTGTTATATGCTCTATCTCCACAGGCAGGTGGCATGCCTTACCAAAGACAACCCGATAAGGTGACATCCCTATGGGTGCCTTGTAAGCGGTCCGATGGGCCCAAAGAGCATCCTCCAATCGTGTGCTCCAATCCTTTCTATTAGGCTTCACCATCTTCTCCAAAATCCGCTTGATCTCTCTGTTTGAAATCTCAGCTTGCCCATTGGTTTGGGGGTGATAGGGTGTAGAAACTTTGTGCACAACCCCATACTTCTTGAGCAAAGCTTGCATGGATCTATTGCAGAAATGTGTGCCTTGATCACTGACTATGGCTCTAGGTATGCCAAACCTGCAGAGGATATTAGACCTGACAAAATCTACAACAACCTGAGCATTATTAGTCTTGGTGGCCTTAGCTTCCACCCATTTGGATACATAATCCACAGCAAGTAAGATATAATAAAAACCAAAAGAAATAGGAAAGGGGCCAATGAAATCTATACCCCAGACATCAAACACCTCACAGAACAACATAGGTTGTTGCGACATCTGTTGCCTCCAAGATAGGGCACCTCCTACTCTTTGACATTGCTCACATGAGCTGCAGATGTTGCTTGCATCCTTGAAGATGGTAGGCCAATAAAATCCAGAATCCAGCACCTTTCGTGCTGTCCTTTGAGTCCCAAGGTGGCCTCCAACTGGTGAAGCAAGGCAAAATTGGGGAATCGATTGGATCTCATGATCTGGAATGCACCTGCGAATGACCTAATCACTGCAAAAACGCCACAAATAGGGGTCTTCCCATACATAATACATGGCATCGCTCTTAAGTTTGTCTCTTTGAGCCTTGGATGCCAAGGGTGGAAAAATATATGCAACTAGATAATTTACAATATCAGCAAACCAAGGAGTAAGGGGAGGGGGATGTGAAACATGCAAAGCTAAAAGCCGCTCATCCGGGAAGTCATCCCGGATAGGAAATGCATCCTCCTCTCTCTCTATTCTGCTCAAGTGGTCTGCGACAAGGTTATGCACACCACTCCGATCCTGAATCTCAAGATCAAACTCCTGAAGGAGTAACATCCACCTAATTAATCTAGGTTTAGAGTCTGTCTTTTTCAAAAGAAACTTCAGAGCAGCATGATCAATATACATTATAACCTTAGAACCTAACAGATATGATCTAAACTTATCAAGTGCATAGACAATGGCTAACAGCTCTTTTTCAGTTGTGGTGTAATTAACTTGTGCTGCATCTAAAGTCCTAGAAGCATAATAAATCACATGTGACAGCTTACCAACCCTTTAGGAGAGAACTACTCCCAAAGCATAATTCGAGGCATCGGTCATGAGCTCAAATGGGAGGTTCCAGTCAGATGGTTGGATGATGGGAGTGGTGGTGAGTGCTCTCTTTAGCTCATCAAATGCCTTCTTGCATTGGTCTCCAAACTCAAATGCGGTATCCTTTTGAAGCAAGTTGGATAGTGGAAGGGCTATCTTGCTAAAGTTCTGAATAAACCTGCAATAGAAACCTGCATGGCCAACAAAAGAACGCACCTCTCGCACGCAAGAAGGGTAAGGCAAATGTAATATTACATGCATCTTAGCAGGGTCAACCTCTATGCCCTTATGCGAAAAAATGTGCCCTAAGACTATGCCTTGTTCTACCATAAAGTGACATTTTTCAAAATTCAAGACAAGGTTAGTCTCAATGCACCTATTAAGCACCTTAGACAAACTATCAAGACATGCATCAAAAGAGGAGCCATATACACTAAAATCATCCATGAAGACCTCTATGCAATGCTCAAGTAAGTCATTAAAAATACTCATTATACATCTTTGAAAAGTGCCAGGAGCATTGCATAGGCCAAAAGGCATCTTCCTATAAGCAAATGTACCAAAAGGACAGGTAAATGTGGTCTTATGTTGGTCCTCTAGTGCAATACAAATTTGAAAATAACCAGAGAAACCATCTAAGAAGCAATAGTGAGATTTACCAAATTATGATTCTAGGTTAAGTGAACCTTTCCTTTCAAACCTTTAAGCCACCTATTGATTCTAGGTTAAGTGAAAACTCAAATTTTGATTTAATCATGACTATGATAGAGATTACTACCCTCTAAATAATCTACCCAAATAAAAGACCTAAGAAGCTTGAGAGACAAAAGATAAAACAATTACAATTACACTCAAACTAAGTCTTCATGAGCTTGCTTTCTCTCTTCTTCATTTGATGTTTGTTGTTGCTTGTTGAACTTGAACTTGATCAACACATGATAGCTTGTTCAAAACACTTTGTCATTATCAAAACATTCATCATGGAACTTACAATCTCCCCCTTTTTGAAAATAACAAACCATGTTTTGAATTTGATTGAAGTTGTTGATACTTTAACAATTTGATCACTTGGTGAGAAACTTGCTCCCCCTTAATCAATGCAATCGACATTTGAAATCCAATTGTTGATAGAAGCTTGATTCTCCCCCTATCTTGAACAACTTAGCTCAACCTACATAAAAACAACAAAACAACCTTTCTCCACAAAAACATATCATTTCTCCCATTTTTCAAAACATACCATTTTTCAAAATATGAAAATATGAAAGCTTTGATCTTTGAAATTGAGAGAGAATAAAGTGGCTTGATTCTTGTAAAATTGATTATGAAAGTGTTCTAATTAATCACAAAGATTAGGAAAAGGTTTATATAGAATACTCAAAAGTTGGAGCACTTAAAAACTGATTTTGAGAAGTGAAAATCGTATTTTAAAAAACCAGATCAGCAGTATTTAATAGATTAAATTTCAGCTTAATCGAGTATTAATCGATTAAATTATGACTTAATCGATTAAATCCATGCTGCACATGTTAGAAACTTGTTTTCTCAAAACTAAACCTTTCCTTTCAAACCTTTAAGCCACCTATTGATTCTAGGTTAAGTGAAAACTCAAATTATGATTTAATCATGACTATGATAGAGATTACTACCCTCTAAATAATCTACCCAAATAAAAGACCTAAGAAGCTTGATAGGCAAAAGATAAAACAATTACAATTACACTCAAACTAAGTCTTCATGAGCTTGCTTTCTCTCTTCTTCATTTGATGTTTGTTGTTGCTTGTTGAACTTGAACTTGATCAACACATGATAGCTTGTTCAAAACACTTTGTCATTATCAAAACATTCATCATGGAACTTACAATCTCCCCCTTTTTGAAAATGACAAAGCATGTTTTGAATTTGATTGAAGTTGTTGATACATTAACAATTTGATCACTTGGTGAGAAACTTGCTCCCCCTTAATCAATGCAATCGACATTTGAAATCCAATTGTTGATAGAAGCTTGATTCTCCCCCTATCTTGAAAGACTTAGCTCAACCTACATAAAAACAACAAAACAACCTTTCTCCACAAAAACATATCATTTCTCCCATTTTTCAAAACATACCATTTTTCAAAATATGAAAATATGAAAGCTTTGATCTTTGAAATTGAGAGAGAATAGAGTGGCTTGATTCTTGTAAAATTGATTATGAAAGTGTTCTAATTAATCACAAAGATTAGGAAAAGGTTTATATAGAATACTCAAAAGTTGGAGCACTTAAAAACTGATTTTGAGAAGTGAAAATCGTATTTTAAAAAACCAGATCAACAGTATTTAATAGATTAAATTTCAGCTTAATCGAGTATTAATCGATTAAATTATGACTTAATCGATTAAATCCATGCTGCACATGTTAGAAACTTGTTTTCTCAAAACTAAACCTTTCCTTTCAAACCTTTAAGCCACCTATTGATTCTAGGTTAAGTGAAAACTCAAATTATGATTTAATCATGACTATGATAGAGATTACTACCCTCTAAATAATCTACCCAAATAAAAGACCTAAGAAGCTTGATAGGCAAAAGATAAAACAATTACAATTACACTCAAACTAAGTCTTCATGAGCTTGCTTTCTCTCTTCTTCATTTGATGTTTGTTGTTGCTTGTTGAACTTGAACTTGATCAACACATGATAGCTTGTTCAAAACACTTTGTCATTATCAAAACATTCATCATGGAACTTACAATCTCCCCCTTTTTGAAAATGACAAACCATGTTTTGAATTTGATTGAAGTTGTTGATACTTTAACAATTTGATCACTTGGTGAGAAACTTGCTCCCCCTTAATCAATGCAATCGACATTTGAAATCCAATTGTTGATAGAAGCTTGATTCTCCCCCTATCTTGAAAGACTTAGCTCAACCTACATAAAAACAACAAAACAACCTTTCTCCACAAAAACATATCATTTCTCCCATTTTTCAAAACATACCATTTTTCAAAATATGAAAATATGAAAGCTTTGATCTTTGAAATTGAGAGAGAATAGAGTGGCTTGATTCTTGTAAAATTGATTATGAAAGTGTTCTAATTAATCACAAAGATTAGGAAAAGGTTTATATAGAATACTCAAAAGTTGGAGCACTTAAAAACTGATTTTGAGAAGTGAAAATCGTATTTTAAAAAACCAGATCAGCAGTATTTAATAGATTAAATTTCAGCTTAATCGAGTATTAATCGATTAAATTATGACTTAATCGATTAAATCCATGCTGCACATGTTAGAAACTTGTTTTCTCAAAACTAAACCTTTCCTTTCAAACCTTTACTCAAATTATGATTTAATCATGACTATGATAGAGATTACTACCCTCTAAATAATCTACCCAAATAAAAGACCTAAGAAGCTTGATAGGCAAAAGATAAAACAATTACAATTACACTCAAACTAAGTCTTCATGAGCTTGCTTTCTCTCTTCTTCATTTGATGTTTGTTGTTGCTTGTTGAACTTGAACTTGATCAACACATGATAGCTTGTTCAAAACACTTTGTCATTATCAAAACATTCATCATGGAACTTACAATCTCCCCCTTTTTGAAAATGACAAACCATGTTTTGAATTTGATTGAAGTTGTTGATACTTTAACAATTTGATCACTTGGTGAGAAACTTGCTCCCCCTTAATCAATGCAATCGACATTTGAAATCCAATTGTTGATAGAAGCTTGATTCTCCCCCTATCTTGAAAGACTTAGCTCAACCTACATAAAAACAACAAAACAACCTTTCTCCACAAAAACATATCATTTCTCCCATTTTTCAAAACATACCATTTTTCAAAATATGAAAATATGAAAGCTTTGATCTTTGAAATTGAGAGAGAATAGAGTGGCTTGATTCTTGTAAAATTGATTATGAAAGTGTTCTAATTAATCACAAAGATTAGGAAAAGGTTTATATAGAATACTCAAAAGTTGGAGCACTTAAAAACTGATTTTGAGAAGTGAAAATCGTATTTTAAAAAACCAGATCAGCAGTATTTAATAGATTAAATTTCAGCTTAATCGAGTATTAATCGATTAAATTATGACTTAATCGATTAAATCCATGCTGCACATGTTAGAAACTTGTTTTCTCAAAACTAAACCTTTCCTTTCAAACCTTTAAGCCACCTATTGATTCTAGGTTAAGTGAAAACTCAAATTATGATTTAATCATGATAGAGATTACTACCCTCTAAATAATCTACCCAAATAAAAGACCTAAGAAGCTTGATAGGCAAAAGATAAAACAATTACAATTACACTCAAACTAAGTCTTCATGAGCTTGCTTTCTCTCTTCTTCATTTGATGTTTGTTGTTGCTTGTTGAACTTGAACTTGATCAACACATGATAGCTTGTTCAAAACACTTTGTCATTATCAAAACATTCATCGTGGAACTTACAATCTCCCCCTTGTTGAAAATGACAAACCATGTTTTGAATTTGATTGAAGTTGTTGATACTTTAACAATTTGATCACTTGGTGAGAAACTTGCTCCCCCTTAATCAATGCAATCGACATTTGAAATCCAATTGTTGATAGAAGCTTGATTCTCCCCCTATCTTGAAAGACTTAGCTCAACCTACATAAAAACAACAAAACAACCTTTCTCCACAAAAACATATCATTTCTCCCATTTTTCAAAACATACCATTTTTCAAAATATGAAAATATGAAAGCTTTGATCTTTGAAATTGAGAGAGAATAGAGTGGCTTGATTCTTGTAAAATTGATTATGAAAGTGTTCTAATTAATCACAAAGATTAGGAAAAGGTTTATATAGAATACTCAAAAGTTGGAGCACTTAAAAACTGATTTTGAGAAGTGAAAATCGTATTTTAAAAAACCAGATCAGCAGTATTTAATAGATTAAATTTCAGCTTAATCGAGTATTAATCGATTAAATTATGACTTAATCGATTAAATCCATGCTGCACATGTTAGAAACTTGTTTTCTCAAAACTAAACCTTTCCTTTCAAACCTTTAAGCCACCTATTGATTCTAGGTTAAGTGAAAACTCAAATTATGATTTAATCATGACTATGATAGAGATTACTACCCTCTAAATAATCTACCCAAATAAAAGACCTAAGAAGCTTGATAGGCAAAAGATAAAACAATTACAATTACACTCAAACTAAGTCTTCATGAGCTTGCTTTCTCTCTTCTTCATTTGATGTTTGTTGTTGCTTGTTGAACTTGAACTTGATCAACACATGATAGCTTGTTCAAAACACTTTGTCATTATCAAAACATTCATCATGGAACTTACAATCTCCCCCTTTTTGAAAATGACAAACCATGTTTAGAATTTGATTGAAGTTGTTGATACTTTAACAATTTGATCACTTGGTGAGAAACTTGCTCCCCCTTAATCAATGCAATCGACATTTGAAATCCAATTGTTGATAGAAGCTTGATTCTCCCCCTATCTTGAAAGACTTAGCTCAACCTACATAAAAACAACAAAACAACCTTTCTCCACAAAAACATATCATTTCTCCCATTTTTCAAAACATACCATTTTTCAAAATATGAAAATATGAAAGCTTTGATCTTTGAAATTGAGAGAGAATAGAGTGGCTTGATTCTTGTAAAATTGATTATGAAAGTGTTCTAATTAATCACAAAGATTAGGAAAAGGTTTATATAGAATACTCAAAAGTTGGAGCACTTAAAAACTGATTTTGAGAAGTGAAAATCGTATTTTAAAAAACCAGATCAGCAATATTTAACAGATTAAATTTCAGCTTAATCGAGTATTAATCGATTAAATTATGACTTAATCGATTAAATCCATGCTGCACATGTTAGAAACTTGTTTTCTCAAAACTAAACCTTTCCTTTCAAACCTTTAAGCCACCTATTGATTCTAGGTTAAGTGAAAACTCAAATTATGATTTAATCATGACTATGATAGAGATTACTACCCTCTAAATAATCTACCCAAATAAAAGACCTAAGAAGCTTGAGAGGCAAAAGATAAAACAATTACAATTACACTCAAACTAAGTCTTCATGAGCTTGCTTTCTCTCTTCTTCATTTGATGTTTGTTGTTGCTTGTTGAACTTGAACTTGATCAACACATGATAGCTTGTTCAAAACACTTTGTCATTATCAAAACATTCATCGTGGAACTTACAATCTCCCCCTTGTTGAAAATGACAAACCATGTTTTGAATTTGATTGAAGTTGTTGATACTTTAACAATTTGATCACTTGGTGAGAAACATGCTCCCCCTTAATCAATGCAATCGACATTTGAAATCCAATTGTTGATAGAAGCTTGATTCTCCCCCTATCTTGAAAGACTTAGCTCAACCTACATAAAAACAACAAAACAACCTTTCTCCACAAAAACATATCATTTCTCCCATTTTTCAAAACATACCATTTTTCAAAATATGAAAATATGAAAGCTTTGATCTTTGAAATTGAGAGAGAATAGAGTGGCTTGATTCTTGTAAAATTGATTATGAAAGTGTTCTAATTAATCACAAAGATTAGGAAAAGGTTTATATAGAATACTCAAAAGTTGGAGCACTTAAAAACTGATTTTGAGAAGTGAAAATCGTATTTTAAAAAACCAGATCAGCAGTATTTAACAGATTAAATTTCAGCTTAATCGAGTATTAATCGATTAAATTATGACTTAATCGATTAAATCCATGCTGCACATGTTAGAAACTTGTTTTCTCAAAACTAAACCTTTCCTTTCAAACCTTTAAGCCACCTATTGATTCTAGGTTAAGTGAAAACTCAAATTATGATTTAATCATGATAGAGATTACTACCCTCTAAATAATCTACCCAAATAAAAGACCTAAGAAGCTTGATAGGCAAAAGATAAAACAATTACAATTACACTCAAACTAAGTCTTCATGAGCTTGCTTTCTCTCTTCTTCATTTGATGTTTGTTGTTGCTTGTTGAACTTGAACTTGATCAACACATGATAGCTTGTTCAAAACACTTTGTCATTATCAAAACATTCATCGTGGAACTTACAATCTCCCCCTTGTTGAAAATGACAAACCATGTTTTGAATTTGATTGAAGTTGTTGATACTTTAACAATTTGATCACTTGGTGAGAAACTTGCTCCCCCTTAATCAATGCAATCGACATTTGAAATCCAATTGTTGATAGAAGCTTGATTCTCCCCCTATCTTGAAAGACTTAGCTCAACCTACATAAAAACAACAAAACAACCTTTCTCCACAAAAACATATCATTTCTCCCATTTTTCAAAACATACCATTTTTCAAAATATGAAAATATGAAAGCTTTGATCTTTGAAATTGAGAGAGAATAGAGTGGCTTGATTCTTGTAAAATTGATTATGAAAGTGTTCTAATTAATCACAAAGATTAGGAAAAGGTTTATATAGAATACTCAAAAGTTGGAGCACTTAAAAACTGATTTTGAGAAGTGAAAATCGTATTTTAAAAAACCAGATCAGCAGTATTTAATAGATTAAATTTCAGCTTAATCGAGTATTAATCGATTAAATTATGACTTAATCGATTAAATCCATGCTGCACATGTTAGAAACTTGTTTTCTCAAAACTAAACCTTTCCTTTCAAACCTTTAAGCCACCTATTGATTCTAGGTTAAGTGAAAACTCAAATTATGATTTAATCATGACTATGATAGAGATTACTACCCTCTAAATAATCTACCCAAATAAAAGACCTAAGAAGCTTGATAGGCAAAAGATAAAACAATTACAATTACACTCAAACTAAGTCTTCATGAGCTTGCTTTCTCTCTTCTTCATTTGATGTTTGTTGTTGCTTGTTGAACTTGAACTTGATCAACACATGATAGCTTGTTCAAAACACTTTGTCATTATCAAAACATTCATCATGGAACTTACAATCTCCCCCTTTTTGAAAATGACAAACCATGTTTTGAATTTGATTGAAGTTGTTGATACTTTAACAATTTGATCACTTGGTGAGAAACTTGCTCCCCCTTAATCAATGCAATCGACATTTGAAATCCAATTGTTGATAGAAGCTTGATTCTCCCCCTATCTTGAAAGACTTAGCTCAACCTACATAAAAACAACAAAACAACCTTTCTCCACAAAAACATATCATTTCTCCCATTTTTCAAAACATACCATTTTTCAAAATATGAAAATATGAAAGCTTTGATCTTTGAATTTGAGAGAGAATAGAGTGGCTTGATTCTTGTAAAATTGATTATGAAAGTGTTCTAATTAATCACAAAGATTAGGAAAAGGTTTATATAGAATACTCAAAAGTTGGAGCACTTAAAAACTGATTTTGAGAAGTGAAAATCGTATTTTAAAAAACCAGATCAGCAGTATTTAATAGATTAAATTTCAGCTTAATCGAGTATTAATCGATTAAATTATGACTTAATCGATTAAATCCATGCTGCACATGTTAGAAACTTGTTTTCTCAAAACTAAACCTTTCCTTTCAAACCTTTAAGCCACCTATTGATTCTAGGTTAAGTGAAAACTCAAATTATGATTTAATCATGACTATGATAGAGATTACTACCCTCTAAATAATCTACCCAAATAAAAGACCTAAGAAGCTTGAGAGGCAAAAGATAAAACAATTACAATTACACTCAAACTAAGTCTTCATGAGCTTGCTTTCTCTCTTCTTCATTTGATGTTTGTTGTTGCTTGTTGAACTTGAACTTGATCAACACATGATAGCTTGTTCAAAACACTTTGTCATTATCAAAACATTCATCGTGGAACTTACAATCTCCCCCTTGTTGAAAATGACAAACCATGTTTTGAATTTGATTGAAGTTGTTGATACTTTAACAATTTGATCACTTGGTGAGAAACTTGCACCCCCTTAATCAATGCAATCGACATTTGAAATCCAATTGTTGATAGAAGCTTGATTCTCCCCCTATCTTGAAAGACTTAGCTCAACCTACATAAAAACAACAAAACAACCTTTCTCCACAAAAACATATCATTTCTCCCATTTTTCAAAACATACCATTTTTCAAAATATGAAAATATGAAAGCTTTGATCTTTGAAATTGAGAGAGAATAGAGTGGCTTGATTCTTGTAAAATTGATTATGAAAGTGTTCTAATTAATCACAAAGATTAGGAAAAGGTTTATATAGAATACTCAAAAGTTGGAGCACTTAAAAACTGATTTTGAGAAGTGAAAATCGTATTTTAAAAAACCAGATCAGCAGTATTTAATAGATTAAATTTCAGCTTAATCGAGTATTAATCGATTAAATTATGACTTAATCGATTAAATCCATGCTGCACATGTTAGAAACTTGTTTTCTCAAAACTAAACCTTTCCTTTCAAACCTTTAAGCCACCTATTGATTCTAGGTTAAGTGAAAACTCAAATTATGATTTAATCATGACTATGATAGAGATTACTACCCTCTAAATAATCTACCCAAATAAAAGACCTAAGAAGCTTGAGAGGCAAAAGATAAAACAATTACAATTACACTCAAACTAAGTCTTCATGAGCTTGCTTTCTCTCTTCTTCATTTGATGTTTGTTGTTGCTTGTTGAACTTGAACTTGATCAACACATGATAGCTTGTTCAAAACACTTTGTCATTATCAAAACATTCATCGTGGAACTTACAATCTCCCCCTTGTTGAAAATGACAAACCATGTTTTGAATTTGATTGAAGTTGTTGATACTTTAACAATTTGATCACTTGGTGAGAAACTTGCACCCCCTTAATCAATGCAATCGACATTTGAAATCCAATTGTTGATAGAAGCTTGATTCTCCCCCTATCTTGAAAGACTTAGCTCAACCTACATAAAAACAACAAAACAACCTTTCTCCACAAAAACATATCATTTCTCCCATTTTTCAAAACATACCATTTTTCAAAATATGAAAATATGAAAGCTTTGATCTTTGAAATTGAGAGAGAATAGAGTGGCTTGATTCTTGTAAAATTGATTATGAAAGTGTTCTAATTAATCACAAAGATTAGGAAAAGGTTTATATAAAATACTCAAAAGTTGGAGCACTTAAAAACTGATTTTGAGAAGTGAAAATCGTATTTTAAAAAACCAGATCAGCAGTATTTAATAGATTAAATTTCAGCTTAATCGAGTATTAATCGATTAAATTATGACTTAATCGATTAAATCCATGCTGCACATGTTAGAAACTTGTTTTCTCAAAACTAAACCTTTCCTTTCAAACCTTTAAGCCACCTATTGATTCTAGGTTAAGTGAAAACTCAAATTATGATTTAATCATGACTATGATAGAGATTACTACCCTCTAAATAATCTACCCAAATAAAAGACCTAAGAAGCTTGATAGGCAAAAGATAAAACAATTACAATTACACTCAAACTAAGTCTTCATGAGCTTGCTTTCTCTCTTCTTCATTTGATGTTTGTTGTTGCTTGTTGAACTTGAACTTGATCAACACATGATAGCTTGTTCAAAACACTTTGTCATTATCAAAACATTCATCATGGAACTTACAATCTCCCCCTTTTTGAAAATGACAAACCATGTTTTGAATTTGATTGAAGTTGTTGATACTTTAACAATTTGATCACTTGGTGAGAAACTTGCTCCCCCTTAATCAATGCAATCGACATTTGAAATCCAATTGTTGATAGAAGCTTGATTCTCCCCCTATCTTGAAAGACTTAGCTCAACCTACATAAAAACAACAAAACAACCTTTCTCCACAAAAACATATCATTTCTCCCATTTTTCAAAACATACCATTTTTCAAAATATGAAAATATGAAAGCTTTGATCTTTGAAATTGAGAGAGAATAGAGTGGCTTGATTCTTGTAAAATTGATTATGAAAGTGTTCTAATTAATCACAAAGATTAGGAAAAGGTTTATATAGAATACTCAAAAGTTGGAGCACTTAAAAACTGATTTTGAGAAGTGAAAATCGTATTTTAAAAAACCAGATCAGCAGTATTTAATAGATTAAATTTCAGCTTAATCGAGTATTAATCGATTAAATTATGACTTAATCGATTAAATCCATGTTGCACATGTTAGAAACTTGTTTTCTCAAAACTAAACCTTTCCTTTCAAACCTTTAAGCCACCTATTGATTCTAGGTTAAGTGAAAACTCAAATTATGATTTAATCATGACTATGATAGAGATTACTACCCTCTAAATAATCTACCCAAATAAAAGACCTAAGAAGCTTGAGAGGCAAAAGATAAAACAATTACAATTACACTCAAACTAAGTCTTCATGAGCTTGCTTTCTCTCTTCTTCATTTGATGTTTGTTGTTGCTTGTTGAACTTGAACTTGATCAACACATGATAGCTTGTTCAAAACACTTTGTCATTATCAAAACATTCATCGTGGAACTTACAATCTCCCCCTTGTTGAAAATGACAAACCATGTTTTGAATTTGATTGAAGTTGTTGATACTTTAACAATTTGATCACTTGGTGAGAAACTTGCTCCCCCTTAATCAATGCAATCGACATTTGAAATCCAATTGTTGATAGAAGCTTGATTCTCCCCCTATCTTGAAAGACTTAGCTCAACCTACATAAAAACAACAAAACAACCTTTCTCCACAAAAACATATCATTTCTCCCATTTTTCAAAACATACCATTTTTCAAAATATGAAAATATGAAAGCTTTGATCTTTGAAATTGAGAGAGAATAGAGTGGCTTGATTCTTGTAAAATTGATTATGAAAGTGTTCTAATTAATCACAAAGATTAGGAAAAGGTTTATATAGAATACTCAAAAGTTGGAGCACTTAAAAACTGATTTTGAGAAGTGAAAATCGTATTTTAAAAAACCAGATCAGCAGTATTTAATAGATTAAATTTCAGCTTAATCGAGTATTAATCGATTAAATTATGACTTAATCGATTAAATCCATGCTGCACATGTTAGAAACTTGTTTTCTCAAAACTAAACCTTTCCTTTCAAACCTTTAAGCCACCTATTGATTCTAGGTTAAGTGAAAACTCAAATTATGATTTAATCATGATAGAGATTACTACCCTCTAAATAATCTACCCAAATAAAAGACCTAAGAAGCTTGATAGGCAAAAGATAAAACAATTACAATTACACTCAAACTAAGTCTTCATGAGCTTGCTTTCTCTCTTCTTCATTTGATGTTTGTTGTTGCTTGTTGAACTTGAACTTGATCAACACATGATAGCTTGTTCAAAACACTTTGTCATTATCAAAACATTCATCATGGAACTTACAATCTCCCCCTTTTTGAAAATGACAAACCATGTTTTGAATTTGATTGAAGTTGTTGATACTTTAACAATTTGATCACTTGGTGAGAAACTTGCTCCCCCTTAATCAATGCAATCGACATTTGAAATCCAATTGTTGATAGAAGCTTGATTCTCCCCCTATCTTGAAAGACTTAGCTCAACCTACATAAAAACAACAAAACAACCTTTCTCCACAAAAACATATCATTTCTCCCATTTTTCAAAACATACCATTTTTCAAAATATGAAAATATGAAAGCTTTGATCTCTGAAATTGAGAGAGAATAGAGTGGCTTGATTCTTGTAAAATTGATTATGAAAGTGTTCTAATTAATCACAAAGATTAGGAAAAGGTTTATATAGAATACTCAAAAGTTGGAGCACTTAAAAACTGATTTTGAGAAGTGAAAATCGTATTTTAAAAAACCAGATCAGCAGTATTTAATAGATTAAATTTCAGCTTAATCGAGTATTAATCGATTAAATTATGACTTAATCGATTAAATCCATGCTGCACATGTTAGAAACTTGTTTTCTCAAAACTAAACCTTTCCTTTCAAACCTTTAAGCCACCTATTGATTCTAGGTTAAGTGAAAACTCAAATTATGATTTAATCATGACTATGATAGAGATTACTACCCTCTAAATAATCTACCCAAATAAAAGACCTAAGAAGCTTGAGAGGCAAAAGATAAAACAATTACAATTACACTCAAACTAAGTCTTCATGAGCTTGTTTTCTCTCTTCTTTATTTGATGTTTGTTGTTGCTTGTTGAACTTGAACTTGATCAACACATGATAGCTTGTTCAAAACACTTTGTCATTATCAAAACATTCATCGTGGAACTTACAATCTCCCCCTTGTTGAAAATGACAAACCATGTTTTGAATTTGATTGAAGTTGTTGATACTTTAACAATTTGATCACTTGGTGAGAAACTTGCTCCCCGTTAATCAATGCAATCGACATTTGAAATCCAATTGTTGATAGAAGCTTGATTCTCCCCCTATCTTGAAAGACTTAGCTCAACCTACATAAAAACAACAAAACAACCTTTCTCCACAAAAACATATCATTTCTCCCATTTTTCAAAACATACCATTTTTCAAAATATGAAAATATGAAAGCTTTGATCTTTGAAATTGAGAGAGAATAGAGTGGCTTGATTCTTGTAAAATTGATTATGAAAGTGTTCTAATTAATCACAAAGATTAGGAAAAGGTTTATATAGAATACTCAAAAGTTGGAGCACTTAAAAACTGATTTTGAGAAGTGAAAATCGTATTTTAAAAAACCAGATCAGCAGTATTTAATAGATTAAATTTCAGCTTAATCGAGTATTAATCGATTAAATTATGACTTAATCGATTAAATCCATGCTGCACATGTTAGAAACTTGTTTTCTCAAAACTAAACCTTTCCTTTCAAACCTTTAAGCCACCTATTGATTCTAGGTTAAGTGAAAACTCAAATTATGATTTAATCATGATAGAGATTACTACCCTCTAAATAATCTACCCAAATAAAAGACCTAAGAAGCTTGATAGGCAAAAGATAAAACAATTACAATTACACTCAAACTAAGTCTTCATGAGCTTGCTTTCTCTCTTCTTCATTTGATGTTTGTTGTTGCTTGTTGAACTTGAACTTGATCAACACATGATAGCTTGTTCAAAACACTTTGTCATTATCAAAACATTCATCATGGAACTTACAATCTCCCCCTTTTTGAAAATGACAAACCATGTTTTGAATTTGATTGAAGTTGTTGATACTTTAACAATTTGATCACTTGGTGAGAAACTTGCTCCCCCTTAATCAATGCAATCGACATTTGAAATCCAATTGTTGATAGAAGCTTGATTCTCCCCCTATCTTGAAAGACTTAGCTCAACCTACATAAAAACAACAAAACAACCTTTCTCCACAAAAACATATCATTTCTCCCATTTTTCAAAACATACCATTTTTCAAAATATGAAAATATGAAAGCTTTGATCTTTGAAATTGAGAGAGAATAGAGTGGCTTGATTCTTGTAAAATTGATTATGAAAGTGTTCTAATTAATCACAAAGATTAGGAAAAGGTTTATATAGAATACTCAAAAGTTGGAGCACTTAAAAACTGATTTTGAGAAGTGAAAATCGTATTTTAAAAAACCAGATCAGCAGTATTTAATAGATTAAATTTCAGCTTAATCGAGTATTAATCGATTAAATTATGACTTAATCGATTAAATCCATGTTGCACATGTTAGAAACTTGTTTTCTCAAAACTAAACCTTTCCTTTCAAACCTTTAAGCCACCTATTGATTCTAGGTTAAGTGAAAACTCAAATTATGATTTAATCATGATAGAGATTACTACCCTCTAAATAATCTACCCAAATAAAAGACCTAAGAAGCTTGATAGGCAAAAGATAAAACAATTACAATTACACTCAAACTAAGTCTTCATGAGCTTGCTTTCTCTCTTCTTCATTTGATGTTTGTTGTTGCTTGTTGAACTTGAACTTGATCAACACATGATAGCTTGTTCAAAACACTTTGTCATTATCAAAACATTCATCATGGAACTTACAATCTCCCCCTTTTTGAAAATGACAAACCATGTTTTGAATTTGATTGAAGTTGTTGATACTTTAACAATTTGATCACTTGGTGAGAAACTTGCTCCCCCTTAATCAATGCAATCGACATTTGAAATCCAATTGTTGATAGAAGCTTGATTCTCCCCCTATCTTGAAAGACTTAGCTCAACCTACATAAAAACAACAAAACAACCTTTCTCCACAAAAACATATCATTTCTCCCATTTTTCAAAACATACCATTTTTCAAAATATGAAAATATGAAAGCTTTGATCTTTGAAATTGAGAGAGAATAGAGTGGCTTGATTCTTGTAAAATTGATTATGAAAGTGTTCTAATTAATCACAAAGATTAGGAAAAGGTTTATATAGAATACTCAAAAGTTGGAGCACTTAAAAACTGATTTTGAGAAGTGAAAATCGTATTTTAAAAAACCAGATCAGCAGTATTTAATAGATTAAATTTCAGCTTAATCGAGTATTAATCGATTAAATTATGACTTAATCGATTAAATCCATGCTGCACATGTTAGAAACTTGTTTTCTCAAAACTAAACCTTTCCTTTCAAACCTTTAAGCCACCTATTGATTCTAGGTTAAGTGAAAACTCAAATTATGATTTAATCATGATAGAGATTACTACCCTCTAAATAATCTACCCAAATAAAAGACCTAAGAAGCTTGATAGGCAAAAGATAAAACAATTACAATTACACTCAAACTAAGTCTTCATGAGCTTGCTTTCTCTCTTCTTCATTTGATGTTTGTTGTTGCTTGTTGAACTTGAACTTGATCAACACATGATAGCTTGTTCAAAACACTTTGTCATTATCAAAACATTCATCGTGGAACTTACAATCTCCCCCTTGTTGAAAATGACAAACCATGTTTTGAATTTGATTGAAGTTGTTGATACTTTAACAATTTGATCACTTGGTGAGAAACTTGCTCCCCCTTAATCAATGCAATCGACATTTGAAATCCAATTGTTGATAGAAGCTTGATTCTCCCCCTATCTTGAAAGACTTAGCTCAACCTACATAAAAACAACAAAACAACCTTTCTCCACAAAAACATATCATTTCTCCCATTTTTCAAAACATACCATTTTTCAAAATATGAAAATATGAAAGCTTTGATCTTTGAAATTGAGAGAGAATAGAGTGGCTTGATTCTTGTAAAATTGATTATGAAAGTGTTCTAATTAATCACAAAGATTAGGAAAAGGTTTATATAGAATACTCAAAAGTTGGAGCACTTAAAAACTGATTTTGAGAAGTGAAAATCGTATTTTAAAAAACCAGATCAGCAGTATTTAATAGATTAAATTTCAGCTTAATCGAGTATTAATCGATTAAATTATGACTTAATCGATTAAATCCATGCTGCACATGTTAGAAACTTGTTTTCTCAAAACTAAACCTTTCCTTTCAAACCTTTAAGCCACCTATTGATTCTAGGTTAAGTGAAAACTCAAATTATGATTTAATCATGATAGAGATTACTACCCTCTAAATAATCTACCCAAATAAAAGACCTAAGAAGCTTGATAGGCAAAAGATAAAACAATTACAATTACACTCAAACTAAGTCTTCATGAGCTTGCTTTCTCTCTTCTTCATTTGATGTTTGTTGTTGCTTGTTGAACTTGAACTTGATCAACACATGATAGCTTGTTCAAAACACTTTGTCATTATCAAAACATTCATCATGGAACTTACAATCTCCCCCTTTTTGAAAATGACAAACCATGTTTTGAATTTGATTGAAGTTGTTGATACTTTAACAATTTGATCACTTGGTGAGAAACTTGCTCCCCCTTAATCAATGCAATCGACATTTGAAATCCAATTGTTGATAGAAGCTTGATTCTCCCCCTATCTTGAAAGACTTAGCTCAACCTACATAAAAACAACAAAACAACCTTTCTCCACAAAAACATATCATTTCTCCCATTTTTCAAAACATACCATTTTTCAAAATATGAAAATATGAAAGCTTTGATCTTTGAAATTGAGAGAGAATAGAGTGGCTTGATTCTTGTAAAATTGATTATGAAAGTGTTCTAATTAATCACAAAGATTAGGAAAAGGTTTATATAGAATACTCAAAAGTTGGAGCACTTAAAAACTGATTTTGAGAAGTGAAAATCGTATTTTAAAAAACCAAATCAGCAGTATTTAATAGATTAAATTTCAGCTTAATCGAGTATTAATCGATTAAATTATGACTTAATCGATTAAATCCATGCTGCACATGTTAGAAACTTGTTTTCTCAAAACTAAACCTTTCCTTTCAAACCTTTAAGCCACCTATTGATTCTAGGTTAAGTGAAAACTCAAATTATGATTTAATCATGACTATGATAGAGATTACTACCCTCTAAATAATCTACCCAAATAAAAGACCTAAGAAGCTTGAGAGGCAAAAGATAAAACAATTACAATTACACTCAAACTAAGTCTTCATGAGCTTGCTTTCTCTCTTCTTCATTTGATGTTTGTTGTTGCTTGTTGAACTTGAACTTGATCAACACATGATAGCTTGTTCAAAACACTTTGTCATTATCAAAACATTCATCGTGGAACTTACAATCTCCCCCTTGTTGAAAATGACAAACCATGTTTTGAATTTGATTGAAGTTGTTGATACTTTAACAATTTGATCACTTGGTGAGAAACTTGCTCCCCCTTAATCAATGCAATCGACATTTGAAATCCAATTGTTGATAGAAGCTTGATTCTCCCCCTATCTTGAAAGACTTAGCTCAACCTACATAAAAACAACAAAACAACCTTTCTCCACAAAAACATATCATTTCTCCCATTTTTCAAAACATACTATTTTTCAAAATATGAAAATATGAAAGCTTTGATCTTTGAAATTGAGAGAGAATAGAGTGGCTTGATTCTTGTAAAATTGATTATGAAAGTGTTCTAATTAATCACAAAGATTAGGAAAAGGTTTATATAGAATACTCAAAAGTTGGAGCACTTAAAAACTGATTTTGAGAAGTGAAAATCGTATTTTAAAAAACCAGATCAGCAGTATTTAATAGATTAAATTTCAGCTTAATCGAGTATTAATCGATTAAATTATGACTTAATCGATTAAATCCATGCTGCACATGTTAGAAACTTGTTTTCTCAAAACTAAACCTTTCCTTTCAAACCTTTAAGCCACCTATTGATTCTAGGTTAAGTGAAAACTCAAATTATGATTTAATCATGATAGAGATTACTACCCTCTAAATAATCTACCCAAATAAAAGACCTAAGAAGCTTGATAGGCAAAAGATAAAACAATTACAATTACACTCAAACTAAGTCTTCATGAGCTTGCTTTCTCTCTTCTTCATTTGATGTTTGTTGTTGCTTGTTGAACTTGAACTTGATCAACACATGATAGCTTGTTCAAAACACTTTGTCATTATCAAAACATTCATCGTGGAACTTACAATCTCCCCCTTTTTGAAAATGACAAACCATGTTTTGAATTTGATTGAAGTTGTTGATACTTTAACAATTTGATCACTTGGTGAGAAACTTGCTCCCCCTTAATCAATGCAATCGACATTTGAAATCCAATTGTTGATAGAAGCTTGATTCTCCCCCTATCTTGAAAGACTTAGCTCAACCTACATAAAAACAACAAAACAACCTTTCTCCACAAAAACATATCATTTCTCCCATTTTTCAAAACATACCATTTTTCAAAATATGAAAATATGAAAGCTTTGATCTTTGAAATTGAGAGAGAATAGAGTGGCTTGATTCTTGTAAAATTGATTATGAAAGTGTTCTAATTAATCACAAAGATTAGGAAAAGGTTTATATAGAATACTCAAAAGTTGGAGCACTTAAAAACTGATTTTGAGAAGTGAAAATCGTATTTTAAAAAACCAGATCAGCAGTATTTAATAGATTAAATTTCAGCTTAATCGAGTATTAATCGATTAAATTATGACTTAATCGATTAAATCCATGCTGCACATGTTAGAAACTTGTTTTCTCAAAACTAAACCTTTCCTTTCAAACCTTTAAGCCACCTATTGATTCTAGGTTAAGTGAAAACTCAAATTATGATTTAATCATGACTATGATAGAGATTACTACCCTCTAAATAATCTACCCAAATAAAAGACCTAAGAAGCTTGAGAGGCAAAAGATAAAACAATTACAATTACACTCAAACTAAGTCTTCATGAGCTTGCTTTCTCTCTTCTTCATTTGATGTTTGTTGTTGCTTGTTGAACTTGAACTTGATCAACACATGATAGCTTGTTCAAAACACTTTGTCATTATCAAAACATTCATCGTGGAACTTACAATCTCCCCCTTGTTGAAAATGACAAACCATGTTTTGAATTTGATTGAAGTTGTTGATACTTTAACAATTTGATCACTTGGTGAGAAACTTGCTCCCCCTTAATCAATGCAATCGACATTTGAAATCCAATTGTTGATAGAAGCTTGATTCTCCCCCTATCTTGAAAGACTTAGCTCAACCTACATAAAAACAACAAAACAACCTTTCTCCACAAAAACATATCATTTCTCCCATTTTTCAAAACATACCATTTTTCAAAATATGAAAATATGAAAGCTTTGATCTTTGAAATTGAGAGAGAATAGAGTGGCTTGATTCTTGTAAAATTGATTATGAAAGTGTTCTAATTAATCACAAAGATTAGGAAAAGGTTTATATAGAATACTCAAAAGTTGGAGCACTTAAAAACTGATTTTGAGAAGTGAAAATCGTATTTTAAAAAACCAGATCAGCAGTATTTAATAGATTAAATTTCAGCTTAATCGAGTATTAATCGATTAAATTATGACTTAATCGATTAAATCCATGCTGCACATGTTAGAAACTTGTTTTCTCAAAACTAAACCTTTCCTTTCAAACCTTTAAGCCACCTATTGATTCTAGGTTAAGTGAAAACTCAAATTATGATTTAATCATGACTATGATAGAGATTACTACCCTCTAAATAATCTACCCAAATAAAAGACCTAAGAAGCTTGAGAGGCAAAAGATAAAACAATTACAATTACACTCAAACTAAGTCTTCATGAGCTTGCTTTCTCTCTTCTTCATTTGATGTTTGTTGTTGCTTGTTGAACTTGAACTTGATCAACACATGATAGCTTGTTCAAAACACTTTGTCATTATCAAAACATTCATCGTGGAACTTACAATCTCCCCCTTGTTGAAAATGACAAACCATGTTTTGAATTTGATTGAAGTTGTTGATACTTTAACAATTTGATCACTTGGTGAGAAACTTGCTCCCCCTTAATCAATGCAATCGACATTTGAAATCCAATTGTTGATAGAAGCTTGATTCTCCCCCTATCTTGAAAGACTTAGCTCAACCTACATAAAAACAACAAAACAACCTTTCTCCACAAAAACATATCATTTCTCCCATTTTTCAAAACATACCATTTTTCAAAATATGAAAATATGAAAGCTTTGATCTTTGAAATTGAGAGAGAATAGAGTGGCTTGATTCTTGTAAAATTGATTATGAAAGTGTTCTAATTAATCACAAAGATTAGGAAAAGGTTTATATAGAATACTCAAAAGTTGGAGCACTTAAAAACTGATTTTGAGAAGTGAAAATCGTATTTTAAAAAACCAGATCAGCAGTATTTAATAGATTAAATTTCAGCTTAATCGAGTATTAATCGATTAAATTATGACTTAATCGATTAAATCCATGCTGCACATGTTAGAAACTTGTTTTCTCAAAACTAAACCTTTCCTTTCAAACCTTTAAGCCACCTATTGATTCTAGGTTAAGTGAAAACTCAAATTATGATATAATCATGACTATGATAGAGATTACTACCCTCTAAATAATCTACCCAAATAAAAGACCTAAGAAGCTTGAGAGGCAAAAGATAAAACAATTACAATTACACTCAAACTAAGTCTTCATGAGCTTGCTTTCTCTCTTCTTCATTTGATGTTTGTTGTTGCTTGTTGAACTTGAACTTGATCAACACATGATAGCTTGTTCAAAACACTTTGTCATTATCAAAACATTCATCGTGGAACTTACAATCTCCCCCTTGTTGAAAATGACAAACCATGTTTTGAATTTGATTGAAGTTGTTGATACTTTAACAATTTGATCACTTGGTGAGAAACTTGCTCCCCCTTAATCAATGCAATCGACATTTGAAATCCAATTGTTGATAGAAGCTTGATTCTCCCCCTATCTTGAACAACATAGCTCAACCTACATAAAAACAACAAAACAACCTTTCTCCACAAAAACATATCATTTCTCCCATTTTTCAAAACATACCATTTTTCAAAATATGAAAATATGAAAGCTTTGATCTTTGAAATTGAGAGAGAATAGAGTGGCTTGATTCTTGTAAAATTGATTATGAAAGTGTTCTAATTAATCACAAAGATTAGGAAAAGGTTTATATAGAATACTCAAAAGTTGGAGCACTTAAAAACTGATTTTGAGAAGTGAAAATCGTATTTTAAAAAACCAGATCAGCAGTATTTAATCGATTAAATTTCAGCTTAATCGAGTATTAATCGATTAAATTATGACTTAATCGATTAAAACCATACTGCACATGTTAGAAACTTGTTTTCTCGAAACTAAACCTTTCCTTTCAAACCTTTAAGCCACCTATTGATTCTAGGTTAAGTGAAAACTCAAATTATGATTTAATCATGACTATGATAGAGATTACTACCCTCTAAATAATCTACCCAAATAAAAGACCTAAGAAGCTTGAGAGGCAAAAGATAAAACAATTACAATTACACTCAAACTAAGTCTTCATGAGCTTGCTTTCTCTCTTCTTCATTTGATGTTTGTTGTTGCTTGTTGAACTTGAACTTGATCAACACATGATAGCTTGTTCAAAACACTTTGTCATTATCAAAACATTCATCGTGGAACTTAAAATCTCCCCCTTGTTGAAAATGACAAACCATGCTTTGAATTTGATTGAAGTTGTTGATACTTTAACAATTTGATCACTTGGTGAGAAACTTGCTCCCCCTTAATCAATGCAATCGACATTTGAAATCCAATTGTTGATAGAAGCTTGATTCTCCCCCTATCTTGAACAACATAGCTCAACCTACATAAAAACAACAAAACAACCTTTCTCCACAAAAACATATCATTTCTCCCATTTTTCAAAACATACCATTTTTCAAAATATGAAAATATGAAAGCTTTGATCTTTGAAATTGAGAGAGAATAGAGTGGCTTGATTCTTGTAAAATTGATTATGAAAGTGTTCTAATTAATCACAAAGATTAGGAAAAGGTTTATATAGAATACTCAAAAGTTGGAGCACTTAAAAACTGATTTTGAGAAGTGAAAATCGTATTTTAAAAAACCAGATCAGCAGTATTTAATCGATTAAATTTCAGCTTAATCGAGCATTAATCGATTAAATTATGACTTAATCGATTAAAACCATACTGCAGATGTTAGAAACTTGTTTTCTCAAAACTAAACCTTTCCTTTCAAACCTTTAAGCCACCTATTGATTCTAGGTTAAGTGAAAACTCAAATTATGATATAATCATGACTATGATAGAGATTACTACCCTCTAAATAATCTACCCAAATAAAAGACCTAAGAATCTTGAGAGGCAAAAGATAAAACAATTACAATTACACTCAAACTAAGTCTTCATGAGCTTGCTTTCTCTCTTCTTCATTTGATGTTTGTTGTTGCTTGTTGAACTTGAACTTGATCAACACATGATAGCTTGTTCAAAACACTTTGTCATTATCAAAACATTCATCGTGGAACTTACAATCTCCCCCTTGTTGAAAATGACAAACCATGTTTTGAATTTGATTGAAGTTGTTGATACTTTAACAATTTGATCACTTGGTGAGAAACTTGCTCCCCCTTAATCAATGCAATCGACATTTGAAATCCAATTGTTGATAGAAGCTTGATTCTCCCCCTATCTTGAACAACATAGCTCAACCTACATAAAAACAACAAAACAACCTTTCTCCACAAAAACATATCATTTCTCCCATTTTTCAAAACATACCATTTTTCAAAATATGAAAATATGAAAGCTTTGATCTTTGAAATTGAGAGAGAATAGAGTGGCTTGATTCTTGTAAAATTGATTATGAAAGTGTTCTAATTAATCACAAAGATTAGGAAAAGGTTTATATAGAATACTCAAAAGTTGGAGCACTTAAAAACTGATTTTGAGAAGTGAAAATCGTATTTTAAAAAACCAGATCAGCAGTATTTAATCGATTAAATTTCAGCTTAATCGAGTATTAATCGATTAAATTATGACTTAATCGATTAAAACCATACTGCACATGTTAGAAACTTGTTTTCTCGAAACTAAACCTTTCCTTTCAAACCTTTAAGCCACCTATTCATTCTAGGTTAAGTGAAAACTCAAATTATGATATAATCATGACTATGATAGAGATTACTACCCTCTAAATAATCTACCCAAATAAAAGACCTAAGAATCTTGAGAGGCAAAAGATAAAACAATTACAATTACACTCAAACTAAGTCTTCATGAGCTTGCTTTCTCTCTTCTTCATTTGATGTTTGTTGTTGCTTGTTGAACTTGAACTTGATCAACACATGATAGCTTGTTCAAAACACTTTGTCATTATCAAAACATTCATCGTGGAACTTACAATCTCCCCCTTGTTGAAAATGACAAACCATGTTTTGAATTTGATTGAAGTTGTTGATACTTTAACAATTTGATCACTTGGTGAGAAACTTGCTCCCCCTTAATCAATGCAATCGACATTTGAAATCCAATTGTTGATAGAAGCTTGATTCTCCCCCTATCTTGAACAACATAGCTCAACCTACATAAAAACAACAAAACAACCTTTCTCCACAAAAACATATCATTTCTCCCATTTTTCAAAACATACCATTTTTCAAAATATGAAAATATGAAAGCTTTGATCTTTGAAATTGAGAGAGAATAGAGTGGCTTGATTCTTGTAAAATTGATTATGAAAGTGTTCTAATTAATCACAAAGATTAGGAAAAGGTTTATATAGAATACTCAAAAGTTGGAGCACTTAAAAACTGATTTTGAGAAGTGAAAATCGTATTTTAAAAAACCAGATCAGCAGTATTTAATCGATTAAATTTCAGCTTAATCGAGTATTAATCGATTAAATTATGACTTAATCGATTAAAACCATACTGCACATGTTAGAAACTTGTTTTCTCGAAACTAAACCTTTCCTTTCAAACCTTTAAGCCACCTATTGATTCTAGGTTAAGTGAAAACTCAAATTATGATTTAATCATGACTATGATAGAGATTACTACCCTCTAAATAATCTACCCAAATAAAAGACCTAAGAATCTTGAGAGGCAAAAGATAAAACAATTACAATTACACTCAAACTAAGTCTTCATGAGCTTGCTTTCTCTCTTCTTCATTTGATGTTTGTTGTTGCTTGTTGAACTTGAACTTGATCAACACATGATAGCTTGTTCAAAACACTTTGTCATTATCAAAACATTCATCGTGGAACTTACAATCTCCCCCTTGTTGAAAATGACAAACCATGTTTTGAATTTGATTGAAGTTGTTGATACTTTAACAATTTGATCACTTGGTGAGAAACTTGCTCCCCCTTAATCAATGCAATCGACATTTGAAATCCAATTGTTGATAGAAGCTTGATTCTCCCCCTATCTTGAACAACTTAGCTCAACCTACATAAAAACAACAAAACAACCTTTCTCCACAAAAACATATCATTTCTCCCATTTTTCAAAACATACCATTTTTCAAAATATGAAAATATGAAAGCTTTGATCTTTGAAATTGAGAGAGAATAGAGTGGCTTGATTCTTGTAAAATTGATTATGAAAGTGTTCTAATTAATCACAAAGATTAGGAAAAGGTTTATATAGAATACTCAAAAGTTGGAGCACTTAAAAACTGATTTTGAGAAGTGAAAATCGTATTTTAAAAAACCAGATCAGCAGTATTTAATCGATTAAATTTCAGCTTAATCGAGTATTAATCGATTAAATTATGACTTAATCGATTAAAACCATACTGCACATGTTAGAAACTTGTTTTCTCAAAACTAAACCTTTCCTTTCAAACCTTTAAGCCACCTATTCATTCTAGGTTAAGTGAAAACTCAAATTATGATTTAATCATGACTATGATAGAGATTACTACCCTCTAAATAATCTACCCAAATAAAAGATCTAAGAATCTTGAGAGGCAAAAGATAAAACAATTACAATTACACTCAAACTAAGTCTTCATGAGCTTGCTTTCTCTCTTCTTCATTTGATGTTTGTTGTTGCTTGTTGAACTTGAACTTGATCAACACATGATAGCTTGTTCAAAACACTTTGTCATTATCAAAACATTCATCGTGGAACTTACAATCTCCCCCTTGTTGAAAATGACAAACCATGTTTTGAATTTGATTGAAGTTGTTGATACTTTAACAATTTGATCACTTGGTGAGAAACTTGCTCCCCCTTAATCAATGCAATCGACATTTGAAATCCAATTGTTGATAGAAGCTTGATTCTCCCCCTATCTTGAACAACTTAGCTCAACCTACATAAAAACAACAAAACAACCTTTCTCCACAAAAACATATCATTTCTCCCATTTTTCAAAACATACCATTTTTCAAAATATGAAAATATGAAAGCTTTGATCTTTGAAATTGAGAGAGAATAGAGTGGCTTGATTCTTGTAAAATTGATTATGAAAGTGTTCTAATTAATCACAAAGATTAGGAAAAGGTTTATATAGAATACTCAAAAGTTGGAGCACTTAAAAACTGATTTTGAGAAGTGAAAATCGTATTTTAAAAAACCAGATCAGCAGTATTTAATCGATTAAATTTCAGCTTAATCGAGTATTAATCGATTAAATTATGACTTAATCGATTAAATCCATACTGCACATGTTAGAAACTTGTTTTCTCAAAACTAAACCTTTCCTTTCAAACCTTTAAGCCACCTATTGATTCTAGGTTAAGTGAAAACTCAAATTATGATATAATCATGACTATGATAGAGATTACTACCCTCTAAATAATCTACCCAAATAAAAGACCTAAGAAGCTTGAGAGGCAAAAGATAAAACAATTACAATTACACTCAAACTAAGTCTTCATGAGCTTGCTTTCTCTCTTCTTCATTTGATGTTTGTTGTTGCTTGTTGAACTTGAACTTGATCAACACATGATAGCTTGTTCAAAACACTTTGTCATTATCAAAACATTCATCGTGGAACTTACAATCTCCCCCTTGTTGAAAATGACAAACCATGTTTTGAATTTGATTGAAGTTGTTGATACTTTAACAATTTGATCACTTGGTGAGAAACTTGCTCCCCCTTAATCAATGCAATCGACATTTGAAATCCAATTGTTGATAGAAGCTTGATTCTCCCCCTATCTTGAACAACTTAGCTCAACCTACATAAAAACAACAAAACAACCTTTCTCCACAAAAACATATCATTTCTCCCATTTTTCAAAACATACCATTTTTCAAAATATGAAAATATGAAAGCTTTGATCTTTGAAATTGAGAGAGAATAGAGTGGCTTGATTCTTGTAAAATTGATTATGAAAGTGTTCTAATTAATCACAAAGATTAGGAAAAGGTTTATATAGAATACTCAAAAGTTGGAGCACTTAAAAACTGATTTTGAGAAGTGAAAATCGTATTTTAAAAAACCAGATCAGCAGTATTTAATCGATTAAATTTCAGCTTAATCGAGTATTAATCGATTAAATTATGACTTAATCGATTAAATCCATACTGCACATGTTAGAAACTTGTTTTCTCAAAACTAAACCTTTCCTTTCAAACCTTTAAGCCACCTATTGATTCTAGGTTAAGTGAAAACTCAAATTATGATATAATCATGACTATGATAGAGATTACTACCCTCTAAATAATCTACCCAAATAAAAGACCTAAGAAGCTTGAGAGGCAAAAGATAAAACAATTACAATTACACTCAAACTAAGTCTTCATGAGCTTGCTTTCTCTCTTCTTCATTTGATGTTTGTTGTTGCTTGTTGAACTTGAACTTGATCAACACATGATAGCTTGTTCAAAACACTTTGTCATTATCAAAACATTCATCGTGGAACTTACAATCTCCCCCTTGTTGAAAATGACAAACCATGTTTTGAATTTGATTGAAGTTGTTGATACTTTAACAATTTGATCACTTGGTGAGAAACTTGCTCCCCCTTAATCAATGCAATCGACATTTGAAATCCAATTGTTGATAGAAGCTTGATTCTCCCCCTATCTTGAACAACTTAGCTCAACCTACATAAAAACAACAAAACAACCTTTCTCCACAAAAACATATCATTTCTCCCATTTTTCAAAACATACCATTTTTCAAAATATGAAAATATGAAAGCTTTGATCTTTGAAATTGAGAGAGAATAGAGTGGCTTGATTCTTGTAAAATTGATTATGAAAGTGTTCTAATTAATCACAAAGATTAGGAAAAGGTTTATATAGAATACTCAAAAGTTGGAGCACTTAAAAACTGATTTTGAGAAGTGAAAATCGTATTTTAAAAAACCAGATCAGCAGTATTTAATCGATTAAATTTCAGCTTAATCGAGTATTAATCGATTAAATTATGACTTAATCGATTAAATCCATACTGCACATGTTAGAAACTTGTTTTCTCAAAACTAAACCTTTCCTTTCAAACCTTTAAGCCACCTATTGATTCTAGGTTAAGTGAAAACTCAAATTATGATATAATCATGACTATGATAGAGATTACTACCCTCTAAATAATCTACCCAAATAAAAGACCTAAGAAGCTTGAGAGGCAAAAGATAAAACAATTACAATTACACTCAAACTAAGTCTTCATGAGCTTGCTTTCTCTCTTCTTCATTTGATGTTTGTTGTTGCTTGTTGAACTTGAACTTGATCAACACATGATAGCTTGTTCAAAACACTTTGTCATTATCAAAACATTCATCGTGGAACTTACAATCTCCCCCTTGTTGAAAATGACAAACCATGTTTTGAATTTGATTGAAGTTGTTGATACTTTAACAATTTGATCACTTGGTGAGAAACTTGCTCCCCCTTAATCAATGCAATCGACATTTGAAATCCAATTGTTGATAGAAGCTTGATTCTCCCCCTATCTTGAACAACTTAGCTCAACCTACATAAAAACAACAAAACAACCTTTCTCCACAAAAACATATCATTTCTCCCATTTTTCAAAACATACCATTTTTCAAAATATGAAAATATGAAAGCTTTGATCTTTGAAATTGAGAGAGAATAGAGTGGCTTGATTCTTGTAAAATTGATTATGAAAGTGTTCTAATTAATCACAAAGATTAGGAAAAGGTTTATATAGAATACTCAAAAGTTGGAGCACTTAAAAACTGATTTTGAGAAGTGAAAATCGTATTTTAAAAAACCAGATCAGCAGTATTTAATCGATTAAATTTCAGCTTAATCGAGTATTAATCGATTAAATTATGACTTAATCGATTAAATCCATACTGCACATGTTAGAAACTTGTTTTCTCAAAACTAAACCTTTCCTTTCAAACCTTTAAGCCACCTATTGATTCTAGGTTAAGTGAAAACTCAAATTATGATATAATCATGACTATGATAGAGATTACTACCCTCTAAATAATCTACCCAAATAAAAGACCTAAGAAGCTTGAGAGGCAAAAGATAAAACAATTACAATTACACTCAAACTAAGTCTTCATGAGCTTGCTTTCTCTCTTCTTCATTTGATGTTTGTTGTTGCTTGTTGAACTTGAACTTGATCAACACATGATAGCTTGTTCAAAACACTTTGTCATTATCAAAACATTCATCGTGGAACTTACAATCTCCCCCTTGTTGAAAATGACAAACCATGTTTTGAATTTGATTGAAGTTGTTGATACTTTAACAATTTGATCACTTGGTGAGAAACTTGCTCCCCCTTAATCAATGCAATCGACATTTGAAATCCAATTGTTGATAGAAGCTTGATTCTCCCCCTATCTTGAACAACTTAGCTCAACCTACATAAAAACAACAAAACAGCCTTTCTCCACAAAAACATATCATTTCTCCCATTTTTCAAAACATACCATTTTTCAAAATATGAAAATATGAAAGCTTTGATCTTTGAAATTGAGAGAGAATAGAGTGGCTTGATTCTTGTAAAATTGATTATGAAAGTGTTCTAATTAATCACAAAGATTAGGAAAAGGTTTATATAGAATACTCAAAAGTTGGAGCACTTAAAAACTGATTTTGAGAAGTGAAAATCGTATTTTAAAAAACCAGATCAGCAGTATTTAATCGATTAAATTTCAGCTTAATCGAGTATTAATCGATTAAATTATGACTTAATCGATTAAATCCATACTACACATGTTAGAAACTTGTTTTCTCAAAACTAAACCTTTCCTTTCAAACCTTTAAGCCACCTATTGATTCTAGGTTAAGTGAAAACTCAAATTATGATATAATCATGACTATGATAGAGATTACTACCCTCTAAATAATCTACCCAAATAAAAGACCTAAGAAGCTTGAGAGGCAAAAGATAAAACAATTACAATTACACTCAAACTAAGTCTTCATGAGCTTGCTTTCTCTCTTCTTCATTTGATGTTTGTTGTTGCTTGTTGAACTTGAACTTGATCAACACATGATAGCTTGTTCAAAACACTTTGTCATTATCAAAACATTCATCGTGGAACTTACAATCTCCCCCTTGTTGAAAATGACAAACCATGTTTTGAATTTGATTGAAGTTGTTGATACTTTAACAATTTGATCACTTGGTGAGAAACTTGCTCCCCCTTAATCAATGCAATCGACATTTGAAATCCAATTGTTGATAGAAGCTTGATTCTCCCCCTATCTTGAACAACTTAGCTCAACCTACATAAAAACAACAAAACAACCTTTCTCCACAAAAACATATCATTTCTCCCATTTTTCAAAACATACCATTTTTCAAAATATGAAAATATGAAAGCTTTGATCTTTGAAATTGAGAGAGAATAGAGTGGCTTGATTCTTGTAAAATTGATTATGAAAGTGTTCTAATTAATCACAAAGATTAGGAAAAGGTTTATATAGAATACTCAAAAGTTGGAGCACTTAAAAACTGATTTTGAGAAGTGAAAATCGTATTTTAAAAAACCAGATCAGCAGTATTTAATCGATTAAATTTCAGCTTAATCGAGTATTAATCGATTAAATTATGACTTAATCGATTAAATCCATACTGCACATGTTAGAAACTTGTTTTCTCAAAACTAAACCTTTCCTTTCAAACCTTTAAGCCACCTATTGATTCTAGGTTAAGTGAAAACTCAAATTATGATATAATCATGACTATGATAGAGATTACTACCCTCTAAATAATCTACCCAAATAAAAGACCTAAGAAGCTTGAGAGGCAAAAGATAAAACAATTACAATTACACTCAAACTAAGTCTTCATGAGCTTGCTTTCTCTCTTCTTCATTTGATGTTTGTTGTTGCTTGTTGAACTTGAACTTGATCAACACATGATAGCTTGTTCAAAACACTTTGTCATTATCAAAACATTCATCGTGGAACTTACAATCTCCCCCTTGTTGAAAATGACAAACCATGTTTTGAATTTGATTGAAGTTGTTGATACTTTAACAATTTGATCACTTGGTGAGAAACTTGCTCCCCCTTAATCAATGCAATCGACATTTGAAATCCAATTGTTGATAGAAGCTTGATTCTCCCCCTATCTTGAACAACTTAGCTCAACCTACATAAAAACAACAAAACAGCCTTTCTCCACAAAAACATATCATTTCTCCCATTTTACAAAACATACCATTTTTCAAAATATGAAAATATGAAAGCTTTGATCTTTGAAATTGAGAGAGAATAGAGTGGCTTGATTCTTGTAAAATTGATTATGAAAGTGTTCTAATTAATCACAAAGATTAGGAAAAGGTTTATATAGAATACTCAAAAGTTGGAGCACTTAAAAACTGATTTTGAGAAGTGAAAATCGTATTTTAAAAAACCAGATCAGCAGTATTTAATCGATTAAATTTCAGCTTAATCGAGTATTAATCGATTAAATTATGACTTAATCGATTAAATCCATACTGCACATGTTAGAAACTTGTTTTCTCAAAACTAAACCTTTCCTTTCAAACCTTTAAGCCACCTATTGATTCTAGGTTAAGTGAAAACTCAAATTATGATATAATCATGACTATGATAGAGATTACTACCCTCTAAATAATCTACCCAAATAAAAGACCTAAGAAGCTTGAGAGGCAAAAGATAAAACAATTACAATTACACTCAAACTAAGTCTTCATGAGCTTGCTTTCTCTCTTCTTCATTTGATGTTTGTTGTTGCTTGTTGAACTTGAACTTGATCAACACATGATAGCTTGTTCAAAACACTTTGTCATTATCAAAACATTCATCGTGGAACTTACAATCTCCCCCTTGTTGAAAATGACAAACCATGTTTTGAATTTGATTGAAGTTGTTGATACTTTAACAATTTGATCACTTGGTGAGAAACTTGCTCCCCCTTAATCAATGCAATCGACATTTGAAATCCAATTGTTGATAGAAGCTTGATTCTCCCCCTATCTTGAACAACTTAGCTCAACCTACATAAAAACAACAAAACAACCTTTCTCCACAAAAACATATCATTTCTCCCATTTTTCAAAACATACCATTTTTCAAAATATGAAAATATGAAAGCTTTGATCTTTGAAATTGAGAGAGAATAGAGTGGCTTGATTCTTGTAAAATTGATTATGAAAGTGTTCTAATTAATCACAAAGATTAGGAAAAGGTTTATATAGAATACTCAAAAGTTGGAGCACTTAAAAACTGATTTTGAGAAGTGAAAATCGTATTTTAAAAAACCAGATCAGCAGTATTTAATCGATTAAATATCAGCTTAATCGAGTATTAATCGATTAAATTATGACTTAATCGATTAAATCCATACTGCACATGTTAGAAACTTGTTTTCTCAAAACTAAACCTTTCCTTTCAAACCTTTAAGCCACCTATTGATTCTAGGTTAAGTGAAAACTCAAATTATGATTTAATCATGACTATGATAGAGATTACTACCCTCTAAATAATCTACCCAAATAAAAGACCTAAGAATCTTGAGAGGCAAAAGATAAAACAATTACAATTACACTCAAACTAAGTCTTCATGAGCTTGCTTTCTCTCTTCTTCATTTGATGTTTGTTGTTGCTTGTTGAACTTGAACTTGATCAACACATGATAGCTTGTTCAAAACACTTTGTCATTATCAAAACATTCATCGTGGAACTTACAATCTCCCCCTTGTTGAAAATGACAAACCATGTTTTGAATTTGATTGAAGTTGTTGATACTTTAACAATTTGATCACTTGGTGAGAAACTTGCTCCCCCTTAATCAATGCAATCGACATTTGAAATCCAATTGTTGATAGAAGCTTGATTCTCCCCCTATCTTGAACAACTTAGCTCAACCTACATAAAAACAACAAAACAACCTTTCTCCACAAAAACATATCATTTCTCCCATTTTTCAAAACATACCATTTTTCAAAATATGAAAATATGAAAGCTTTGATCTTTGAAATTGAGAGAGAATAGAGTGGCTTGATTCTTGTAAAATTGATTATGAAAGTGTTCTAATTAATCACAAAGATTAGGAAAAGGTTTATATAGAATACTCAAAAGTTGGAGCACTTAAAAACTGATTTTGAGAAGTGAAAATCGTATTTTAAAAAACCAGATCAGCAGTATTTAATCGATTAAATTTCAGCTTAATCGAGTATTAATCGATTAAATTATGACTTAATCGATTAAATCCATACTGCACATGTTAGAAACTTGTTTTCTCAAAACTAAACCTTTCCTTTCAAACCTTTAAGCCACCTATTGATTCTAGGTTAAGTGAAAACTCAAATTATGATATAATCATGACTATGATAGAGATTACTACCCTCTAAATAATCTACCCAAATAAAAGACCTAAGAAGCTTGAGAGGCAAAAGATAAAACAATTACAATTACACTCAAACTAAGTCTTCATGAGCTTGCTTTCTCTCTTCTTCATTTGATGTTTGTTGTTGCTTGTTGAACTTGAACTTGATCAACACATGATAGCTTGTTCAAAACACTTTGTCATTATCAAAACATTCATCGTGGAACTTACAATCTCCCCCTTGTTGAAAATGACAAACCATGTTTTGAATTTGATTGAAGTTGTTGATACTTTAACAATTTGATCACTTGGTGAGAAACTTGCTCCCCCTTAATCAATGCAATCGACATTTGAAATCCAATTGTTGATAGAAGCTTGATTCTCCCCCTATCTTGAACAACTTAGCTCAACCTACATAAAAACAACAAAACAACCTTTCTCCACAAAAACATATCATTTCTCCCATTTTTCAAAACATACCATTTTTCAAAATATGAAAATATGAAAGCTTTGATCTTTGAAATTGAGAGAGAATAGAGTGGCTTGATTCTTGTAAAATTGATTATGAAAGTGTTCTAATTAATCACAAAGATTAGGAAAAGGTTTATATAGAATACTCAAAAGTTGGAGCACTTAAAAACTGATTTTGAGAAGTGAAAATCGTATTTTAAAAAACCAGATCAGCAGTATTTAATCGATTAAATTTCAGCTTAATCGAGTATTAATCGATTAAATTATGACTTAATCGATTAAATCCATACTGCACATGTTAGAAACTTGTTTTCTCAAAACTAAACCTTTCCTTTCAAACCTTTAAGCCACCTATTGATTCTAGGTTAAGTGAAAACTCAAATTATGATATAATCATGACTATGATAGAGATTACTACCCTCTAAATAATCTACCCAAATAAAAGACCTAAGAAGCTTGAGAGGCAAAAGATAAAACAATTACAATTACACTCAAACTAAGTCTTCATGAGCTTGCTTTCTCTCTTCTTCATTTGATGTTTGTTGTTGCTTGTTGAACTTGAACTTGATCAACACATGATAGCTTGTTCAAAACACTTTGTCATTATCAAAACATTCATCGTGGAACTTACAATCTCCCCCTTGTTGAAAATGACAAACCATGTTTTGAATTTGATTGAAGTTGTTGATACTTTAACAATTTGATCACTTGGTGAGAAACTTGCTCCCCCTTAATCAATGCAATCGACATTTGAAATCCAATTGTTGATAGAAGCTTGATTCTCCCCCTATCTTGAACAACTTAGCTCAACCTACATAAAAACAACAAAACAACCTTTCTCCACAAAAACATATCATTTCTCCCATTTTTCAAAACATACCATTTTTCAAAATATGAAAATATGAAAGCTTTGATCTTTGAAATTGAGAGAGAATAGAGTGGCTTGATTCTTGTAAAATTGATTATGAAAGTGTTCTAATTAATCACAAAGATTAGGAAAAGGTTTATATAGAATACTCAAAAGTTGGAGCACTTAAAAACTGATTTTGAGAAGTGAAAATCGTATTTTAAAAAACCAGATCAGCAGTATTTAATCGATTAAATTTCAGCTTAATCGAGTATTAATCGATTAAATTATGACTTAATCGATTAAATCCATACTGCACATGTTAGAAACTTGTTTTCTCAAAACTAAACCTTTCCTTTCAAACCTTTAAGCCACCTATTGATTCTAGGTTAAGTGAAAACTCAAATTATGATATAATCATGACTATGATAGAGATTACTACCCTCTAAATAATCTACCCAAATAAAAGACCTAAGAAGCTTGAGAGGCAAAAGATAAAACAATTACAATTACACTCAAACTAAGTCTTCATGAGCTTGCTTTCTCTCTTCTTCATTTGATGTTTGTTGTTGCTTGTTGAACTTGAACTTGATCAACACATGATAGCTTGTTCAAAACACTTTGTCATTATCAAAACATTCATCGTGGAACTTAAAATCTCCCCCTTGTTGAAAATGACAAACCATGTTTTGAATTTGATTGAAGTTGTTGATACTTTAACAATTTGATCACTTGGTGAGAAACTTGCTCCCCCTTAATCAATGCAATCGACATTTGAAATCCAATTGTTGATAGAAGCTTGATTCTCCCCCTATCTTGAACAACTTAGCTCAACCTACATAAAAACAACAAAACAACCTTTCTCCACAAAAACATATCATTTCTCCCATTTTTCAAAACATACCATTTTTCAAAATATGAAAATATGAAAGCTTTGATCTTTGAAATTGAGAGAGAATAGAGTGGCTTGATTCTTGTAAAATTGATTATGAAAGTGTTCTAATTAATCACAAAGATTAGGAAAAGGTTTATATAGAATACTCAAAAGTTGGAGCACTTAAAAACTGATTTTGAGAAGTGAAAATCGTATTTTAAAAAACCAGATCAGCAGTATTTAATCGATTAAATTTCAGCTTAATCGAGTATTAATCGATTAAATTATGACTTAATCGATTAAATCCATACTGCACATGTTAGAAACCTGTTTTCTCAAAACTAAACCTTTCCTTTCAAACCTTTAAGCCACCTATTGATTCTAGGTTAAGTGAAAACTCAAATTATGATATAATCATGACTATGATAGAGATTACTACCCTCTAAATAATCTACCCAAATAAAAGACCTAAGAAGCTTGAGAGGCAAAAGATAAAACAATTACAATTACACTCAAACTAAGTCTTCATGAGCTTGCTTTCTCTCTTCTTCATTTGATGTTTGTTGTTGCTTGTTGAACTTGAACTTGATCAACACATGATAGCTTGTTCAAAACACTTTGTCATTATCAAAACATTCATCGTGGAACTTACAATCTCCCCCTTGTTGAAAATGACAAACCATGTTTTGAATTTGATTGAAGTTGTTGATACTTTAACAATTTGATCACTTGGTGAGAAACTTGCTCCCCCTTAATCAATGCAATCGACATTTGAAATCCAATTGTTGATAGAAGCTTGATTCTCCCCCTATCTTGAACAACTTAGCTCAACCTACATAAAAACAACAAAACAACCTTTCTCCACAAAAACATATCATTTCTCCCATTTTTCAAAACATACCATTTTTCAAAATATGAAAATATGAAAGCTTTGATCTTTGAAATTGAGAGAGAATAGAGTGGCTTGATTCTTGTAAAATTGATTATGAAAGTGTTCTAATTAATCACAAAGATTAGGAAAAGGTTTATATAGAATACTCAAAAGTTGGAGCACTTAAAAACTGATTTTGAGAAGTGAAAATCGTATTTTAAAAAACCAGATCAGCAGTATTTAATCGATTAAATTTCAGCTTAATCGAGTATTAATCGATTAAATTATGACTTAATCGATTAAATCCATACTGCACATGTTAGAAACTTGTTTTCTCAAAACTAAACCTTTCCTTTCAAACCTTTAAGCCACCTATTGATTCTAGGTTAAGTGAAAACTCAAATTATGATATAATCATGACTATGATAGAGATTACTACCCTCTAAATAATCTACCCAAATAAAAGACCTAAGAAGCTTGAGAGGCAAAAGATAAAACAATTACAATTACACTCAAACTAAGTCTTCATGAGCTTGCTTTCTCTCTTCTTCATTTGATGTTTGTTGTTGCTTGTTGAACTTGAACTTGATCAACACATGATAGCTTGTTCAAAACACTTTGTCATTATCAAAACATTCATCGTGGAACTTAAAATCTCCCCCTTGTTGAAAATGACAAACCATGTTTTGAATTTGATTGAAGTTGTTGATACTTTAACAATTTGATCACTTGGTGAGAAACTTGCTCCCCCTTAATCAATGCAATCGACATTTGAAATCCAATTGTTGATAGAAGCTTGATTCTCCCCCTATCTTGAACAACTTAGCTCAACCTACATAAAAACAACAAAACAACCTTTCTCCACAAAAACATATCATTTCTCCCATTTTTCAAAACATACCATTTTTCAAAATATGAAAATATGAAAGCTTTGATCTTTGAAATTGAGAGAGAATAGAGTGGCTTGATTCTTGTAAAATTGATTATGAAAGTGTTCTAATTAATCACAAAGATTAGGAAAAGGTTTATATAGAATACTCAAAAGTTGGAGCACTTAAAAACTGATTTTGAGAAGTGAAAATCGTATTTTAAAAAACCAGATCAGCAGTATTTAATCGATTAAATTTCAGCTTAATCGAGTATTAATCGATTAAATTATGACTTAATCGATTAAATCCATACTGCACATGTTAGAAACCTGTTTTCTCAAAACTAAACCTTTCCTTTCAAACCTTTAAGCCACCTATTGATTCTAGGTTAAGTGAAAACTCAAATTATGATATAATCATGACTATGATAGAGATTACTACCCTCTAAATAATCTACCCAAATAAAAGACCTAAGAAGCTTGAGAGGCAAAAGATAAAACAATTACAATTACACTCAAACTAAGTCTTCATGAGCTTGCTTTCTCTCTTCTTCATTTGATGTTTGTTGTTGCTTGTTTAACTTGAACTTGATCAACACATGATAGCTTGTTCAAAACACTTTGTCATTATCAAAACATTCATCGTGGAACTTAAAATCTCCCCCTTGTTGAAAATGACAAACCATGTTTTGAATTTGATTGAAGTTGTTGATACTTTAACAATTTGATCACTTGGTGAGAAACTTGCTCCCCCTTAATCAATGCAATCGACATTTGAAATCCAATTGTTGATAGAAGCTTGATTCTCCCCCTATCTTGAACAACTTAGCTCAACCTACATAAAAACAACAAAACAACCTTTCTCCACAAAAACATATCATTTCTCCCATTTTTCAAAACATACCATTTTTCAAAATATGAAAATATGAAAGCTTTGATCTTTGAAATTGAGAGAGAATAGAGTGGCTTGATTCTTGTAAAATTGATTATGAAAGTGTTCTAATTAATCACAAAGATTAGGAAAAGGTTTATATAGAATACTCAAAAGTTGGAGCACTTAAAAACTGATTTTGAGAAGTGAAAATCGTATTTTAAAAAACCAGATCAGCAGTATTTAATCGATTAAATTTCAGCTTAATCGAGTATTAATCGATTAAATTATGACTTAATCGATTAAATCCATACTGCACATGTTAGAAACTTGTTTTCTCAAAACTAAACCTTTCCTTTCAAACCTTTAAGCCACCTATTGATTCTAGGTTAAGTGAAAACTCAAATTATGATATAATCATGACTATGATAGAGATTACTACCCTCTAAATAATCTACCCAAATAAAAGACCTAAGAAGCTTGAGAGGCAAAAGATAAAACAATTACAATTACACTCAAACTAAGTCTTCATGAGCTTGCTTTCTCTCTTCTTCATTTGATGTTTGTTGTTGCTTGTTGAACTTGAACTTGATCAACACATGATAGCTTGTTCAAAACACTTTGTCATTATCAAAACATTCATCGTGGAACTTAAAATCTGCCCCTTGTTGAAAATGACAAACCATGTTTTGAATTTGATTGAAGTTGTTGATACTTTAACAATTTGATCACTTGGTGAGAAACTTGCTCCCCCTTAATCAATGCAATCGACATTTGAAATCCAATTGTTGATAGAAGCTTGATTCTCCCCCTATCTTGAACAACTTAGCTCAACCTACATAAAAACAACAAAACAACCTTTCTCCACAAAAACATATCATTTCTCCCATTTTTCAAAACATACCATTTTTCAAAATATGAAAATATGAAAGCTTTGATCTTTGAAATTGAGAGAGAATAGAGTGGCTTGATTCTTGTAAAATTGATTATGAAAGTGTTCTAATTAATCACAAAGATTAGGAAAAGGTTTATATAGAATACTCAAAAGTTGGAGCACTTAAAAACTGATTTTGAGAAGTGAAAATCGTATTTTAAAAAACCAGATCAGCAGTATTTAATCGATTAAATTTCAGCTTAATCGAGTATTAATCGATTAAATTATGACTTAATCGATTAAATCCATACTGCACATGTTAGAAACTTGTTTTCTCAAAACTAAACCTTTCCTTTCAAACCTTTAAGCCACCTATTGATTCTAGGTTAAGTGAAAACTCAAATTATGATATAATCATGACTATGATAGAGATTACTACCCTCTAAATAATCTACCCAAATAAAAGACCTAAGAAGCTTGAGAGGCAAAAGATAAAACAATTACAATTACACTCAAACTAAGTCTTCATGAGCTTGCTTTCTCTCTTCTTCATTTGATGTTTGTTGTTGCTTGTTGAACTTGAACTTGATCAACACATGATAGCTTGTTCAAAACACTTTGTCATTATCAAAACATTCATCGTGGAACTTACAATCTCCCCCTTGTTGAAAATGACAAACCATGTTTTGAATTTGATTGAAGTTGTTGATACTTTAACAATTTGATCACTTGGTGAGAAACTTGCTCCCCCTTAATCAATGCAATCGACATTTGAAATCCAATTGTTGATAGAAGCTTGATTCTCCCCCTATCTTGAACAACTTAGCTCAACCTACATAAAAACAACAAAACAACCTTTCTCCACAAAAACATATCATTTCTCCCATTTTTCAAAACATACCATTTTTCAAAATATGAAAATATGAAAGCTTTGATCTTTGAAATTGAGAGAGAATAGAGTGGCTTGATTCTTGTAAAATTGACTATGAAAGTGTTCTAATTAATCACAAAGATTAGGAAAAGGTTTATATAGAATACTCAAAAGTTGGAGCACTTAAAAACTGATTTTGAGAAGTGAAAATCGTATTTTAAAAAACCAGATCAGCAGTATTTAATCGATTAAATTTCAGCTTAATCGAGTATTAATCGATTAAATTATGACTTAATCGATTAAATCCATACTGCACATGTTAGAAACTTGTTTTCTCAAAACTAAACCTTTCCTTTCAAACCTTTAAGCCACCTATTGATTCTAGGTTAAGTGAAAACTCAAATTATGATGTAATCATGACTATGATAGAGATTACTACCCTCTAAATAATCTACCCAAATAAAAGACCTAAGAAGCTTGAGAGGCAAAAGATAAAACAATTACAATTACACTCAAACTAAGTCTTCATGAGCTTGCTTTCTCTCTTCTTCATTTGATGTTTGTTGTTGCTTGTTGAACTTGAACTTGATCAACACATGATAGCTTCTTCAAAACACTTTGTCATTATCAAAACATTCATCGTGGAACTTACAATCTCCCCCTTGTTGAAAATGACAAACCATGTTTTGAATTTGATTGAAGTTGTTGATACTTTAACAATTTGATCACTTGGTGAGAAACTTGCTCCCCCTTAATCAATGCAATCGACATTTGAAATCCAATTGTTGATAGAAGCTTGATTCTCCCCCTATCTTGAACAACTTAGCTCAACCTACATAAAAACAACAAAACAACCTTTCTCCACAAAAACATATCATTTCTCCCATTTTTCAAAACATACCATTTTTCAAAATATGAAAATATGAAAGCTTTGATCTTTGAAATTGAGAGAGAATAGAGTGGCTTGATTCTTGTAAAATTGATTATGAAAGTGTTCTAATTAATCACAAAGATTAGGAAAAGGTTTATATAGAATACTCAAAAGTTGGAGCACTTAAAAACTGATTTTGAGAAGTGAAAATCGTATTTTAAAAAACCAGATCAGCAGTATTTAATCGATTAAATTTCAGCTTAATCGAGTATTAATCGATTAAATTATGACTTAATCGATTAAATCCATACTGCACATGTTAGAAACTTGTTTTCTCAAAACTAAACCTTTCCTTTCAAACCTTTAAGCCACCTATTGATTCTAGGTTAAGTGAAAACTCAAATTATGATATAATCATGACTATGATAGAGATTACTACCCTCTAAATAATCTACCCAAATAAAAGACCTAAGAAGCTTGAGAGGCAAAAGATAAAACAATTACAATTACACTCAAACTAAGTCTTCATGAGCTTGCTTTCTCTCTTCTTCATTTGATGTTTGTTGTTGCTTGTTGAACATGAACTTGATCAACACATGATAGCTTCTTCAAAACACTTTGTCATTATCAAAACATTCATCGTGGAACTTACAATCTCCCCCTTGTTGAAAATGACAAACCATGTTTTGAATTTGATTGAAGTTGTTGATACTTTAACAATTTGATCACTTGGTGAGAAACTTGCTCCCCCTTAATCAATGCAATCGACATTTGAAATCCAATTGTTGATAGAAGCTTGATTCTCCCCCTATCTTGAACAACTTAGCTCAACCTACATAAAAACAACAAAACAACCTTTCTCCACAAAAACATATCATTTCTCCCATTTTTCAAAACATACCATTTTTCAAAATATGAAAATATGAAAGCTTTGATCTTTGAAATTGAGAGAGAATAGAGTGGCTTGATTCTTGTAAAATTGATTATGAAAGTGTTCTAATTAATCACAAAGATTAGGAAAAGGTTTATATAGAATACTCAAAAGTTGGAGCACTTAAAAACTGATTTTGAGAAGTGAAAATCGTATTTTAAAAAACCAGATCAGCAGTATTTAATCGATTAAATTTCAGCTTAATCGAGTATTAATCGATTAAATTATGACTTAATCGATTAAATCCATACTGCACATGTTAGAAACTTGTTTTCTCAAAACTAAACCTTTCCTTTCAAACCTTTAAGCCACCTATTGATTCTAGGTTAAGTGAAAACTCAAATTATGATATAATCATGACTATGATAGAGATTACTACCCTCTAAATAATCTACCCAAATAAAAGACCTAAGAAGCTTGAGAGGCAAAAGATAAAACAATTACAATTACACTCAAACTAAGTCTTCATGAGCTTGCTTTCTCTCTTCAACATTTGATGTTTGTTGTTGCTTGTTGAACTTGAACTTGATCAACACATGATAGCTTCTTCAAAACACTTTGTCATTATCAAAACATTCATCGTGGAACTTACAATCTCCCCCTTGTTGAAAATGACAAACCATGTTTTGAATTTGATTGAAGTTGTTGATACTTTAACAATTTGATCACTTGGTGAGAAACTTGCTCCCCCTTAATCAATGCAATCGACATTTGAAATCCAATTGTTGATAGAAGCTTGATTCTCCCCCTATCTTGAACAACTTAGCTCAACCTACATAAAAACAACAAAACAACCTTTCTCCACAAAAACATATCATTTCTCCCATTTTTCAAAACATACCATTTTTCAAAATATGAAAATATGAAAGCTTTGATCTTTGAAATTGAGAGAGAATAGAGTGGCTTGATTCTTGTAAAATTGATTATCAAAGTGTTCTAATTAATCACAAAGATTAGGAAAAGGTTTATATAGAATACTCAAAAGTTGGAGCACTTAAAAACTGATTTTGAGAAGTGAAAATCGTATTTTAAAAAACCAGATCAGCAGTATTTAATCGATTAAATTTCAGCTTAATCGAGTATTAATCGATTAAATTATGACTTAATCGATTAAATCCATACTGCACATGTTAGAAACTTGTTTTCTCAAAACTAAACCTTTCCTTTCAAACCTTTAAGCCACCTATTGATTCTAGGTTAAGTGAAAACTCAAATTATGATATAATCATGACTATGATAGAGATTACTACCCTCTAAATAATCTACCCAAATAAAAGACCTAAGAAGCTTGAGAGGCAAAAGATAAAACAATTACAATTACACTCAAACTAAGTCTTCATGAGCTTGCTTTCTCTCTTCTTCATTTGATGTTTGTTGTTGCTTGTTGAACTTGAACTTGATCAACACATGATAGCTTGTTCAAAACACTTTGTCATTATCAAAACATTCATCGTGGAACTTACAATCTCCCCCTTGTTGAAAATGACAAACCATGTTTTGAATTTGATTGAAGTTGTTGATACTTTAACAATTTGATCACTTGGTGAGAAACTTGCTCCCCCTTAATCAATGCAATCGACATTTGAAATCCAATTGTTGATAGAAGCTTGATTCTCCCCCTATCTTGAACAACTTAGCTCAACTTACATAAAAACAACAAAACAACCTTTCTCCACAAAAACATATCATTTCTCCCATTTTTCAAAACATACCATTTTTCAAAATATGAAAATATGAAAGCTTTGATCTTTGAAATTGAGAGAGAATAGAGTGGCTTGATTCTTGTAAAATTGATTATGAAAGTGTTCTAATTAATCACAAAGATTAGGAAAAGGTTTATATAGAATACTCAAAAGTTGGAGCACTTAAAAACTGATTTTGAGAAGTGAAAATCGTATTTTAAAAAACCAGATCAGCAGTATTTAATCGATTAAATTTCAGCTTAATCGAGTATTAATCGATTAAATTATGACTTAATCGATTAAATCCATACTGCACATGTTAGAAACTTGTTTTCTCAAAACTAAACCTTTCCTTTCAAACCTTTAAGCCACCTATTGATTCTAGGTTAAGTGAAAACTCAAATTATGATATAATCATGACTATGATAGAGATTACTACCCTCTAAATAATCTACCCAAATAAAAGACCTAAGAAGCTTGAGAGGCAAAAGATAAAACAATTACAATTACACTCAAACTAAGTCTTCATGAGCTTGCTTTCTCTCTTCTTCATTTGATGTTTGTTGTTGCTTGTTGAACTTGAACTTGATCAACACATGATAGCTTGTTCAAAACACTTTGTCATTATCAAAACATTCATCGTGGAACTTACAATCTCCCCCTTGTTGAAAATGACAAACCATGTTTTGAATTTGATTGAAGTTGTTGATACTTTAACAATTTGATCACTTGGTGAGAAACTTGCTCCCCCTTAATCAATGCAATCGACATTTGAAATCCAATTGTTGATAGAAGCTTGATTCTCCCCCTATCTTGAACAACTTAGCTCAACCTACATAAAAACAACAAAACAACCTTTCTCCACAAAAACATATCATTTCTCCCATTTTTCAAAACATACCATTTTTCAAAATATGAAAATATGAAAGCTTTGATCTTTGAAATTGAGAGAGAATAGAGTGGCTTGATTCTTGTAAAATTGATTATGAAAGTGTTCTAATTAATCACAAAGATTAGGAAAAGGTTTATATAGAATACTCAAAAGTTGGAGCACTTATAAACTGATTTTGAGAAGTGAAAATCGTATTTTAAAAAACCAGATCAGCAGTATTTAATCGATTAAATTTCAGCTTAATCGAGTATTAATCGATTAAATTATGACTTAATCGATTAAATCCATACTGCACATGTTAGAAACTTGTTTTCTCAAAACTAAACCTTTCCTTTCAAACCTTTAAGCCACCTCTTGATTCTAGGTTAAGTGAAAACTCAAATTATGATATAATCATGACTATGATAGAGATTACTACCCTCTAAATAATCTACCCAAATAAAAGACCTAAGAAGCTTGAGAGGCAAAAGATAAAACAATTACAATTACACTCAAACTAAGTCTTCATGAGCTTGCTTTCTCTCTTCTTCATTTGATGTTTGTTGTTGCTTGTTGAACTTGAACTTGATCAACACATGATAGCTTGTTCAAAACACTTTGTCATTATCAAAACATTCATCGTGGAACTTACAATCTCCCCCTTGTTGAAAATGACAAACCATGTTTTGAATTTGATTGAAGTTGTTGATACTTTAACAATTTGATCACTTGGTGAGAAACTTGCTCCCCCTTAATCAATGCAATCGACATTTGAAATCCAATTGTTGATAGAAGCTTGATTCTCCCCCTATCTTGAACAACTTAGCTCAACCTACATAAAAACAACAAAACAACCTTTCTCCACAAAAACATATCATTTCTCCCATTTTTCAAAACATACCATTTTTCAAAATATGAAAATATGAAAGCTTTGATCTTTGAAATTGAGAGAGAATAGAGTGGCTTGATTCTTGTAAAATTGATTATGAAAGTGTTCTAATTAATCACAAAGATTAGGAAAAGGTTTATATAGAATACTCAAAAGTTGGAGCACTTAAAAACTGATTTTGAGAAGTGAAAATCGTATTTTAAAAAACCAGATCAGCAGTATTTAATCGATTAAATTTCAGCTTAATCGAGTATTAATCGATTAAATTATGACTTAATCGATTAAATCCATACTGCACATGTTAGAAACTTGTTTTCTCAAAACTAAACCTTTCCTTTCAAACCTTTAAGCCACCTATTGATTCTAGGTTAAGTGAAAACTCAAATTATGATATAATCATGACTATGATAGAGATTACTACCCTCTAAATAATCTACCCAAATAAAAGACCTAAGAAGCTTGAGAGGCAAAAGATAAAACAATTACAATTACACTCAAACTAAGTCTTCATGAGCTTGCTTTCTCTCTTCTTCATTTGATGTTTGTTGTTGCTTGTTGAACTTGAACTTGATCAACACATGATAGCTTGTTCAAAACACTTTGTCATTATCAAAACATTCATCGTGGAACTTACAATCTCCCCCTTGTTGAAAATGACAAACCATGTTTTGAATTTGATTGAAGTTGTTGATACTTAAACAATTTGATCACTTGGTGAGAAACTTGCTCCCCCTTAATCAATGCAATCGACATTTGAAATCCAATTGTTGATAGAAGCTTGATTCTCCCCCTATCTTGAACAACTTAGCTCAACCTACATAAAAACAACAAAACAACCTTTCTCCACAAAAACATATCATTTCTCCCATTTTTCAAAACATACCATTTTTCAAAATATGAAAATATGAAAGCTTTGATCTTTGAAATTGAGAGAGAATAGAGTGGCTTGATTCTTGTAAAATTGATTATGAAAGTGTTCTAATTAATCACAAAGATTAGGAAAAGGTTTATATAGAATACTCAAAAGTTGGAGCACTTAAAAACTGATTTTGAGAAGTGAAAATCGTATTTTAAAAAACCAGATCAGCAGTATTTAATCGATTAAATTTCAGCTTAATCGAGTATTAATCGATTAAATTATGACTTAATCGATTAAATCCATACTGCACATGTTAGAAACTTGTTTTCTCAAAACTAAACCTTTCCTTTCAAACCTTTAAGCCACCTATTGATTCTAGGTTAAGTGAAAACTCAAATTATGATATAATCATGACTATGATAGAGATTACTACCCTCTAAATAATCTACCCAAATAAAAGACCTAAGAAGCTTGAGAGGCAAAAGATAAAACAATTACAATTACACTCAAACTAAGTCTTCATGAGCTTGCTTTCTCTCTTCTTCATTTGATGTTTGTTGTTGCTTGTTGAACTTGAACTTGATCAACACATGATAGCTTCTTCAAAACACTTTGTCATTATCAAAACATTCATCGTGGAACTTACAATCTCCCCCTTGTTGAAAATGACAAACCATGTTTTGAATTTGATTGAAGTTGTTGATACTTTAACAATTTGATCACTTGGTGAGAAACTTGCTCCCCTTAATCAATGCAATCGACATTTGAAATCCAATTGTTGATAGAAGCTTGATTCTCCCCCTATCTTGAATAACTTAGCTCAACCTACATAAAAACAACAAAACAACCTTTCTCCACAAAAACATATCATTTCTCCCATTTTTCAAAACATACCATTTTTCAAAATATGAAAATATGAAAGCTTTGATCTTTGAAATTGAGAGAGAATAGAGTGGCTTGATTCTTGTAAAATTGATTATGAAAGTGTTCTAATTAATCACAAAGATTAGGAAAAGGTTTATATAGAATACTCAAAAGTTGGAGCACTTAAAAACTGATTTTGAGAAGTGAAAATCGTATTTTAAAAAACCAGATCAGCAGTATTTAATCGATTAAATTTCAGCTTAATCGAGTATTAATCGATTAAATTATGACTTAATCGATTAAATCCATACTGCACATGTTAGAAACTTGTTTTCTCAAAACTAAACCTTTCCTTTCAAACCTTTAAGCCACCTATTGATTCTAGGTTAAGTGAAAACTCAAATTATGATATAATCATGACTATGATAGAGATTACTACCCTCTAAATAATCTACCCAAATAAAAGACCTAAGAAGCTTGAGAGGCAAAAGATAAAACAATTACAATTACACTCAAACTAAGTCTTCATGAGCTTGCTTTCTCTCTTCTTCATTTGATGTTTGTTGTTGCTTGTTGAACTTGAACTTGATCAACACATGATAGCTTGTTCAAAACACTTTGTCATTATCAAAACATTCATCGTGGAACTTACAATCTCCCCCTTGTTGAAAATGACAAACCATGTTTTGAATTTGATTGAAGTTGTTGATACTTTAACAATTTCATCACTTGGTGAGAAACTTGCTCCCCCTTAATCAATGCAATCGACATTTGAAATCCAATTGTTGATAGAAGCTTGATTCTCCCCCTATCTTGAACAACTTAGCTCAACCTACATAAAAACAACAAAACAACCTTTCTCCACAAAAACATATCATTTCTCCCATTTTTCAAAACATACCATTTTTCAAAATATGAAAATATGAAAGCTTTGATCTTTGAAATTGAGAGAGAATAGAGTGGCTTGATTCTTGTAAAATTGATTATGAAAGTGTTCTAATTAATCACAAAGATTAGGAAAAGGTTTATATAGAATACTCAAAAGTTGGAGCACTTAAAAACTGATTTTGAGAAGTGAAAATCGTATTTTAAAAAACCAGATCAGCAGTATTTAATCGATTAAATTTCAGCTTAATCGAGTATTAATCGATTAAATTATGACTTAATCGATTAAATCCATACTGCACATGTTAGAAACTTGTTTTCTCAAAACTAAACCTTTCCTTTCAAACCTTTAAGCCACCTATTGATTCTAGGTTAAGTGAAAACTCAAATTATGATTTAATCATGACTATGATAGAGATTACTACCCTCTAAATAATCTACCCAAATAAAAGACCTAAGAAGCTTGAGAGGCAAAAGATAAAACAATTACTATTACACTCAAACTAAGTCTTCATGAGCTTGCTTTCTCTCTTCTTCATTTGATGTTTGTTGTTGCTTGTTGAACTTGAACTTGATCAACACATGATAGCTTGTTCAAAACACTTTGTCATTATCAAAACATTCATCGTGGAACTTACAATCTCCCCCTTGTTGAAAATGACAAACCATGTTTTGAATTTGATTGAAGTTGTTGATACTTTAACAATTTGATCACTTGGTGAGAAACTTGCTCCCCCTTAATCAATGCAATCGACATTTGAAATCCAATTGTTGATAGAAGCTTGATTCTCCCCCTATCTTGAACAACTTAGCTCAACCTACATAAAAACAACAAAACAACCTTTCTCCACAAAAACATATCATTTCTCCCATTTTTCAAAACATACCATTTTTCAAAATATGAAAATATGAAAGCTTTGATCTTTGAAATTGAGAGAGAATAGAGTGGCTTGATTCTTGTAAAATTGATTATGAAAGTGTTCTAATTAATCACAAAGATTAGGAAAAGGTTTATATAGAATACTCAAAAGTTGGAGCACTTAAAAACTGATTTTGAGAAGTGAAAATCGTATTTTAAAAAACCAGATCAGCAGTATTTAATCGATTAAATTTCAGCTTAATCGAGTATTAATCGATTAAATTATGACTTAATCGATTAAATCCATACTGCACATGTTAGAAACTTGTTTTCTCAAAACTAAACCTTTCCTTTCAAACCTTTAAGCCACCTATTGATTCTAGGTTAAGTGAAAACTCAAATTATGATATAATCATGACTATGATAGAGATTACTACCCTCTAAATAATCTACCCAAATAAAAGACCTAAGAAGCTTGAGAGGCAAAAGATAAAACAATTACAATTACACTCAAACTAAGTCTTCATGAGCTTGCTTTCTCTCTTCTTCATTTGATGTTTGTTGTTGCTTGTTGAACTTGAACTTGATCAACACATGATAGCTTGTTCAAAACACTTTGTCATTATCAAAACATTCATCGTGGAACTTACAATCTCCCCCTTGTTGAAAATGACAAACCATGTTTTGAATTTGATTGAAGTTGTTGATACTTTAACAATTTGATCACTTGGTGAGAAACTTGCTCCCCCTTAATCAATGCAATCGACATTTGAAATCCAATTGTTGATAGAAGCTTGATTCTCCCCCTATCTTGAACAACTTAGCTCAACCTACATAAAAACAACAAAACAACCTTTCTCCACAAAAACATATCATTTCTCCCATTTTTCAAAACATACCATTTTTCAAAATATGAAAATATGAAAGCTTTGATCTTTGAAATTGAGAGAGAATAGAGTGGCTTGATTCTTGTAAAATTGATTATGAAAGTGTTCTAATTAATCACAAAGATTAGGAAAAGGTTTATATAGAATACTCAAAAGTTGGAGCACTTAAAAACTGATTTTGAGAAGTGAAAATCGTATTTTAAAAAACCAGATCAGCAGTATTTAATCGATTAAATTTCAGCTTAATCGAGTATTAATCGATTAAATTATGACTTAATCGATTAAATCCATACTGCACATGTTAGAAACTTGTTTTCTCAAAACTAAACCTTTCCTTTCAAACCTTTAAGCCACCTATTGATTCTAGGTTAAGTGAAAACTCAAATTATGATATAATCATGACTATGATAGAGATTACTACCCTCTAAATAATCTACCCAAATAAAAGACCTAAGAAGCTTGAGAGGCAAAAGATAAAACAATTACAATTACACTCAAACTAAGTCTTCATGAGCTTGCTTTCTCTCTTCTTCATTTGATGTTTGTTGTTGCTTGTTGAACTTGAACTTGATCAACACATGATAGCTTGTTCAAAACACTTTGTCATTATCAAAACATTCATCGTGGAACTTACAATCTCCCCCTTGTTGAAAATGACAAACCATGTTTTGAATTTGATTGAAGTTGTTGATACTTTAACAATTTCATCACTTGGTGAGAAACTTGCTCCCCCTTAATCAATGCAATCGACATTTGAAATCCAATTGTTGATAGAAGCTTGATTCTCCCCCTATCTTGAACAACTTAGCTCAACCTACATAAAAACAACAAAACAACCTTTCTCCACAAAAACATATCATTTCTCCCATTTTTCAAAACATACCATTTTTCAAAATATGAAAATATGAAAGCTTTGATCTTTGAAATTGAGAGAGAATAGAGTGGCTTGATTCTTGTAAAATTGATTATGAAAGTGTTCTAATTAATCACAATGATTAGGAAAAGGTTTATATAGAATACTCAAAAGTTGGAGCACTTAAAAACTGATTTTGAGAAGTGAAAATCGTATTTTAAAAAACCAGATCAGCAGTATTTAATCGATTAAATTTCAGCTTAATCGAGTATTAATCGATTAAATTATGACTTAATCGATTAAATCCATACTGCACATGTTAGAAACTTGTTTTCTCAAAACTAAACCTTTCCTTTCAAACCTTTAAGCCACCTATTGATTCTAGGTTAAGTGAAAACTCAAATTATGATATAATCATGACTATGATAGAGATTACTACCCTCTAAATAATCTACCCAAATAAAAGACCTAAGAAGCTTGAGAGGCAAAAGATAAAACAATTACAATTACACTCAAACTAAGTCTTCATGAGCTTGCTTTCTCTCTTCTTCATTTGATGTTTGTTGTTGCTTGTTGAACTTGAACTTGATCAACACATGATAGCTTGTTCAAAACACTTTGTCATTATCAAAACATTCATCGTGGAACTTACAATCTCCCCCTTGTTGAAAATGACAAACCATGTTTTGAATTTGATTGAAGTTGTTGATACTTTAACAATTTGATCACTTGGTGAGAAACTTGCTCCCCCTTAATCAATGCAATCGACATTTGAAATCCAATTGTTGATAGAAGCTTGATTCTCCCCCTATCTTGAACAACTTAGCTCAACCTACATAAAAACAACAAAACAACCTTTCTCCACAAAAACATATCATTTCTCCCATTTTTCAAAACATACCATTTTTCAAAATATGAAAATATGAAAGCTTTGATCTTTGAAATTGAGAGAGAATAGAGTGGCTTGATTCTTGTAAAATTGATTATGAAAGTGTTCTAATTAATCACAAAGATTAGGAAAAGGTTTATATAGAATACTCAAAAGTTGGAGCACTTAAAAACTGATTTTGAGAAGTGAAAATCGTATTTTAAAAAACCAGATCAGCAGTATTTAATCGATTAAATTTCAGCTTAATCGAGTATTAATCGATTAAATTATGACTTAATCGATTAAATCCATACTGCACATGTTAGAAACTTGTTTTCTCAAAACTAAACCTTTCCTTTCAAACCTTTAAGCCACCTATTGATTCTAGGTTAAGTGAAAACTCAAATTATGATATAATCATGACTATGATAGAGATTACTACCCTCTAAATAATCTACCCAAATAAAAGACCTAAGAAGCTTGAGAGGCAAAAGATAAAACAATTACAATTACACTCAAACTAAGTCTTCATGAGCTTGCTTTCTCTCTTCTTCATTTGATGTTTGTTGTTGCTTGTTGAACTTGAACTTGATCAACACATGATAGCTTGTTCAAAACACTTTGTCATTATCAAAACATTCATCGTGGAACTTACAATCTCCCCCTTGTTGAAAATGACAAACCATGTTTTGAATTTGATTGAAGTTGTTGATACTTTAACAATTTGATCACTTGGTGAGAAACTTGCTCCCCCTTAATCAATGCAATCGACATTTGAAATCCAATTGTTGATAGAAGCTTGATTCTCCCCCTATCTTGAACAACTTAGCTCAACCTACATAAAAACAACAAAACAACCTTTCTCCACAAAAACATATCATTTCTCCCATTTTTCAAAACATACCATTTTTCAAAATATGAAAATATGAAAGCTTTGATCTTTGAAATTGAGAGAGAATAGAGTGGCTTGATTCTTGTAAAATTGATTATGAAAGTGTTCTAATTAATCACAAAGATTAGGAAAAGGTTTATATAGAATACTCAAAAGTTGGAGCACTTAAAAACTGATTTTGAGAAGTGAAAATCGTATTTTAAAAAACCAGATCAGCAGTATTTAATCGATTAAATTTCAGCTTAATCGAGTATTAATCGATTAAATTATGACTTAATCGATTAAATCCATACTGCACATGTTAGAAACTTGTTTTCTCAAAACTAAACCTTTCCTTTCAAACCTTTAAGCCACCTATTGATTCTAGGTTAAGTGAAAACTCAAATTATGATATAATCATGACTATGATAGAGATTACTACCCTCTAAATAATCTACCCAAATAAAAGACCTAAGAAGCTTGAGAGGCAAAAGATAAAACAATTACAATTACACTCAAACTAAGTCTTCATGAGCTTGCTTTCTCTCTTCTTCATTTGATGTTTGTTGTTGCTTGTTGAACTTGAACTTGATCAACACATGATAGCTTGTTCAAAACACTTTGTCATTATCAAAACATTCATCGTGGAACTTACAATCTCCCCCTTGTTGAAAATGACAAACCATGTTTTGAATTTGATTGAAGTTGTTGATACTTTAACAATTTCATCACTTGGTGAGAAACTTGCTCCCCCTTAATCAATGCAATCGACATTTGAAATCCAATTGTTGATAGAAGCTTGATTCTCCCCCTATCTTGAACAACTTAGCTCAACCTACATAAAAACAACAAAACAACCTTTCTCCACAAAAACATATCATTTCTCCCATTTTTCAAAACATACCATTTTTCAAAATATGAAAATATGAAAGCTTTGATCTTTGAAATTGAGAGAGAATAGAGTGGCTTGATTCTTGTAAAATTGATTATGAAAGTGTTCTAATTAATCACAATGATTAGGAAAAGGTTTATATAGAATACTCAAAAGTTGGAGCACTTAAAAACTGATTTTGAGAAGTGAAAATCGTATTTTAAAAAACCAGATCAGCAGTATTTAATCGATTAAATTTCAGCTTAATCGAGTATTAATCGATTAAATTATGACTTAATCGATTAAATCCATACTGCACATGTTAGAAACTTGTTTTCTCAAAACTAAACCTTTCCTTTCAAACCTTTAAGCCACCTATTGATTCTAGGTTAAGTGAAAACTCAAATTATGATATAATCATGACTATGATAGAGATTACTACCCTCTAAATAATCTACCCAAATAAAAGACCTAAGAAGCTTGAGAGGCAAAAGATAAAACAATTACAATTACACTCAAACTAAGTCTTCATGAGCTTGCTTTCTCTCTTCTTCATTTGATGTTTGTTGTTGCTTGTTGAACTTGAACTTGATCAACACATGATAGCTTGTTCAAAACACTTTGTCATTATCAAAACATTCATCGTGGAACTTACAATCTCCCCCTTGTTGAAAATGACAAACCATGTTTTGAATTTGATTGAAGTTGTTGATACTTTAACAATTTGATCACTTGGTGAGAAACTTGCTCCCCCTTAATCAATGCAATCGACATTTGAAATCCAATTGTTGATAGAAGCTTGATTCTCCCCCTATCTTGAACAACTTAGCTCAACCTACATAAAAACAACAAAACAACCTTTCTCCACAAAAACATATCATTTCTCCCATTTTTCAAAACATACCATTTTTCAAAATATGAAAATATGAAAGCTTTGATCTTTGAAATTGAGAGAGAATAGAGTGGCTTGATTCTTGTAAAATTGATTATGAAAGTGTTCTAATTAATCACAAAGATTAGGAAAAGGTTTATATAGAATACTCAAAAGTTGGAGCACTTAAAAACTGATTTTGAGAAGTGAAAATCGTATTTTAAAAAACCAGATCAGCAGTATTTAATCGATTAAATTTCAGCTTAATCGAGTATTAATCGATTAAATTATGACTTAATCGATTAAATCCATACTGCACATGTTAGAAACTTGTTTTCTCAAAACTAAACCTTTCCTTTCAAACCTTTAAGCCACCTATTGATTCTAGGTTAAGTGAAAACTCAAATTATGATATAATCATGACTATGATAGAGATTACTACCCTCTAAATAATCTACCCAAATAAAAGACCTAAGAAGCTTGAGAGGCAAAAGATAAAACAATTACAATTACACTCAAACTAAGTCTTCATGAGCTTGCTTTCTCTCTTCTTCATTTGATGTTTGTTGTTGCTTGTTGAACTTGAACTTGATCAACACATGATAGCTTGTTCAAAACACTTTGTCATTATCAAAACATTCATCGTGGAACTTACAATCTCCCCCTTGTTGAAAATGACAAACCATGTTTTGAATTTGATTGAAGTTGTTGATACTTTAACAATTTGATCACTTGGTGAGAAACTTGCTCCCCCTTAATCAATGCAATCGACATTTGAAATCCAATTGTTGATAGAAGCTTGATTCTCCCCCTATCTTGAACAACTTAGCTCAACCTACATAAAAACAACAAAACAACCTTTCTCCACAAAAACATATCATTTCTCCCATTTTTCAAAACATACCATTTTTCAAAATATGAAAATATGAAAGCTTTGATCTTTGAAATTGAGAGAGAATAGAGTGGCTTGATTCTTGTAAAATTGATTATGAAAGTGTTCTAATTAATCACAATGATTAGGAAAAGGTTTATATAGAATACTCAAAAGTTGGAGCACTTAAAAACTGATTTTGAGAAGTGAAAATCGTATTTTAAAAAACCAGATCAGCAGTATTTAATCGATTAAATTTCAGCTTAATCGAGTATTAATCGATTAAATTATGACTTAATCGATTAAATCCATACTGCACATGTTAGAAACTTGTTTTCTCAAAACTAAACCTTTCCTTTCAAACCTTTAAGCCACCTATTGATTCTAGGTTAAGTGAAAACTCAAATTATGATATAATCATGACTATGATAGAGATTACTACCCTCTAAATAATCTACCCAAATAAAAGACCTAAGAAGCTTGAGAGGCAAAAGATAAAACAATTACAATTACACTCAAACTAAGTCTTCATGAGCTTGCTTTCTCTCTTCTTCATTTGATGTTTGTTGTTGCTTGTTGAACTTGAACTTGATCAACACATGATAGCTTGTTCAAAACACTTTGTCATTATCAAAACATTCATCGTGGAACTTACAATCTCCCCCTTGTTGAAAATGACAAACCATGTTTTGAATTTGATTGAAGTTGTTGATACTTTAACAATTTGATCACTTGGTGAGAAACTTGCTCCCCCTTAATCAATGCAATCGACATTTGAAATCCAATTGTTGATAGAAGCTTGATTCTCCCCCTATCTTGAACAACTTAGCTCAACCTACATAAAAACAACAAAACAACCTTTCTCCACAAAAACATATCATTTCTCCCATTTTTCAAAACATACCATTTTTCAAAATATGAAAATATGAAAGCTTTGATCTTTGAAATTGAGAGAGAATAGAGTGGCTTGATTCTTGTAAAATTGATTATGAAAGTGTTCTAATTAATCACAAAGATTAGGAAAAGGTTTATATAGAATACTCAAAAGTTGGAGCACTTAAAAACTGATTTTGAGAAGTGAAAATCGTATTTTAAAAAACCAGATCAGCAGTATTTAATCGATTAAATTTCAGCTTAATCGAGTATTAATCGATTAAATTATGACTTAATCGATTAAATCCATACTGCACATGTTAGAAACTTGTTTTCTCAAAACTAAACCTTTCCTTTCAAACCTTTAAGCCACCTATTGATTCTAGGTTAAGTGAAAACTCAAATTATGATATAATCATGACTATGATAGAGATTACTACCCTCTAAATAATCTACCCAAATAAAAGACCTAAGAAGCTTGAGAGGCAAAAGATAAAACAATTACAATTACACTCAAACTAAGTCTTCATGAGCTTGCTTTCTCTCTTCTTCATTTGATGTTTGTTGTTGCTTGTTGAACTTGAACTTGATCAACACATGATAGCTTGTTCAAAACACTTTGTCATTATCAAAACATTCATCGTGGAACTTACAATCTCCCCCTTGTTGAAAATGACAAACCATGTTTTGAATTTGATTGAAGTTGTTGATACTTTAACAATTTGATCACTTGGTGAGAAACTTGCTCCCCCTTAATCAATGCAATCGACATTTGAAATCCAATTGTTGATAGAAGCTTGATTCTCCCCCTATCTTGAACAACTTAGCTCAACCTACATAAAAACAACAAAACAACCTTTCTCCACAAAAACATATCATTTCTCCCATTTTTCAAAACATACCATTTTTCAAAATATGAAAATATGAAAGCTTTGATCTTTGAAATTGAGAGAGAATAGAGTGGCTTGATTCTTGTAAAATTGATTATGAAAGTGTTCTAATTAATCACAAAGATTAGGAAAAGGTTTATATAGAATACTCAAAAGTTGGAGCACTTAAAAACTGATTTTGAGAAGTGAAAATCGTATTTTAAAAAACCAGATCAGCAGTATTTAATCGATTAAATTTCAGCTTAATCGAGTATTAATCGATTAAATTATGACTTAATCGATTAAATCCATACTGCACATGTTAGAAACTTGTTTTCTCAAAACTAAACCTTTCCTTTCAAACCTTTAAGCCACCTATTGATTCTAGGTTAAGTGAAAACTCAAATTATGATATAATCATGACTATGATAGAGATTACTACCCTCTAAATAATCTACCCAAATAAAAGACCTAAGAAGCTTGAGAGGCAAAAGATAAAACAATTACAATTACACTCAAACTAAGTCTTCATGAGCTTGCTTTCTCTCTTCTTCATTTGATGTTTGTTGTTGCTTGTTGAACTTGAACTTGATCAACACATGATAGCTTGTTCAAAACACTTTGTCATTATCAAAACATTCATCGTGGAACTTACAATCTCCCCCTTGTTGAAAATGACAAACCATGTTTTGAATTTGATTGAAGTTGTTGATACTTTAACAATTTGATCACTTGGTGAGAAACTTGCTCCCCCTTAATCAATGCAATCGACATTTGAAATCCAATTGTTGATAGAAGCTTGATTCTCCCCCTATCTTGAACAACTTAGCTCAACCTACATAAAAACAACAAAACAACCTTTCTCCACAAAAACATATCATTTCTCCCATTTTTCAAAACATACCATTTTTCAAAATATGAAAATATGAAAGCTTTGATCTTTGAAATTGAGAGAGAATAGAGTGGCTTGATTCTTGTAAAATTGATTATGAAAGTGTTCTAATTAATCACAAAGATTAGGAAAAGGTTTATATAGAATACTCAAAAGTTGGAGCACTTAAAAACTGATTTTGAGAAGTGAAAATCGTATTTTAAAAAACCAGATCAGCAGTATTTAATCGATTAAATTTCAGCTTAATCGAGTATTAATCGATTAAATTATGACTTAATCGATTAAATCCATACTGCACATGTTAGAAACTTGTTTTCTCAAAACTAAACCTTTCCTTTCAAACCTTTAAGCCACCTATTGATTCTAGGTTAAGTGAAAACTCAAATTATGATATAATCATGACTATGATAGAGATTACTACCCTCTAAATAATCTACCCAAATAAAAGACCTAAGTAGCTTGAGAGGCAAAAGATAAAACAATTACAATTACACTCAAACTAAGTCTTCATGAGCTTGCTTTCTCTCTTCTTCATTTGATGTTTGTTGTTGCTTGTTGAACTTGAACTTGATCAACACATGATAGCTTGTTCAAAACACTTTGTCATTATCAAAACATTCATCGTGGAACTTACAATCTCCCCCTTGTTGAAAATGACAAACCATGTTTTGAATTTGATTGAAGTTGTTGATACTTTAACAATTTGATCACTTGGTGAGAAACTTGCTCCCCCTTAATCAATGCAATCGACATTTGAAATCCAATTGTTGATAGAAGCTTGATTCTCCCCCTATCTTGAACAACTTAGCTCAACCTACATAAAAACAACAAAACAACCTTTCTCCACAAAAACATATCATTTCTCCCATTTTTCAAAACATACCATTTTTCAAAATATGAAAATATGAAAGCTTTGATCTTTGAAATTGAGAGAGAATAGAGTGGCTTGATTCTTGTAAAATTGATTATGAAAGTGTTCTAATTAATCACAAAGATTAGGAAAAGGTTTATATAGAATACTCAAAAGTTGGAGCACTTAAAAACTGATTTTGAGAAGTGAAAATCGTATTTTAAAAAACCAGATCAGCAGTATTTAATCGATTAAATTTCAGCTTAATCGAGTATTAATCGATTAAATTATGACTTAATCGATTAAATCCATACTGCACATGTTAGAAACTTGTTTTCTCAAAACTAAACCTTTCCTTTCAAACCTTTAAGCCACCTATTGATTCTAGGTTAAGTGAAAACTCAAATTATGATATAATCATGACTATGATAGAGATTACTACCCTCTAAATAATCTACCCAAATAAAAGACCTAAGAAGCTTGAGAGGCAAAAGATAAAACAATTACAATTACACTCAAACTAAGTCTTCATGAGCTTGCTTTCTCTCTTCTTCATTTGATGTTTGTTGTTGCTTGTTGAACTTGAACTTGATCAACACATGATAGCTTGTTCAAAACACTTTGTCATTATCAAAACATTCATCGTGGAACTTACAATCTCCCCCTTGTTGAAAATGACAAACCATGTTTTGAATTTGATTGAAGTTGTTGATACTTTAACAATTTGATCACTTGGTGAGAAACTTGCTCCCCCTTAATCAATGCAATCGACATTTGAAATCCAATTGTTGATAGAAGCTTGATTCTCCCCCTATCTTGAACAACTTAGCTCAACCTACATAAAAACAACAAAACAACCTTTCTCCACAAAAACATATCATTTCTCCCATTTTTCAAAACATACCATTTTTCAAAATATGAAAATATGAAAGCTTTGATCTTTGAAATTGAGAGAGAATAGAGTGGCTTGATTCTTGTAAAATTGATTATGAAAGTGTTCTAATTAATCACAAAGATTAGGAAAAGGTTTATATAGAATACTCAAAAGTTGGAGCACTTAAAAACTGATTTTGAGAAGTGAAAATCGTATTTTAAAAAACCAGATCAGCAGTATTTAATCGATTAAATTTCAGCTTAATCGAGTATTAATCGATTAAATTATGACTTAATCGATTAAATCCATACTGCACATGTTAGAAACTTGTTTTCTCAAAACTAAACCTTTCCTTTCAAACCTTTAAGCCACCTATTGATTCTAGGTTAAGTGAAAACTCAAATTATGATATAATCATGACTATGATAGAGATTACTACCCTCTAAATAATCTACCCAAATAAAAGACCTAAGAAGCTTGAGAGGCAAAAGATAAAACAATTACAATTACACTCAAACTAAGTCTTCATGAGCTTGCTTTCTCTCTTCTTCATTTGATGTTTGTTGTTGCTTGTTGAACTTGAACTTGATCAACACATGATAGCTTGTTCAAAACACTTTGTCATTATCAAAACATTCATCGTGGAACTTACAATCTCCCCCTTGTTGAAAATGACAAACCATGTTTTGAATTTGATTGAAGTTGTTGATACTTTAACAATTTGATCACTTGGTGAGAAACTTGCTCCCCCTTAATCAATGCAATCGACATTTGAAATCCAATTGTTGATAGAAGCTTGATTCTCCCCCTATCTTGAACAACTTAGCTCAACCTACATAAAAACAACAAAACAACCTTTCTCCACAAAAACATATCATTTCTCCCATTTTTCAAAACATACCATTTTTCAAAATATGAAAATATGAAAGCTTTGATCTTTGAAATTGAGAGAGAATAGAGTGGCTTGATTCTTGTAAAATTGATTATGAAAGTGTTCTAATTAATCACAAAGATTAGGAAAAGGTTTATATAGAATACTCAAAAGTTGGAGCACTTAAAAACTGATTTTGAGAAGTGAAAATCGTATTTTAAAAAACCAGATCAGCAGTATTTAATCGATTAAATTTCAGCTTAATCGAGTATTAATCGATTAAATTATGACTTAATCGATTAAATCCATACTGCACATGTTAGAAACTTGTTTTCTCAAAACTAAACCTTTCCTTTCAAACCTTTAAGCCACCTATTGATTCTAGGTTAAGTGAAAACTCAAATTATGATATAATCATGACTATGATAGAGATTACTACCCTCTAAATAATCTACCCAAATAAAAGACCTAAGAAGCTTGAGAGGCAAAAGATAAAACAATTACAATTACACTCAAACTAAGTCTTCATGAGCTTGCTTTCTCTCTTCTTCATTTGATGTTTGTTGTTGCTTGTTGAACTTGAACTTGATCAACACATGATAGCTTGTTCAAAACACTTTGTCATTATCAAAACATTCATCGTGGAACTTACAATCTCCCCCTTGTTGAAAATGGCAAACCATGTTTTGAATTTGATTGAAGTTTTTGATACTTTAACAATTTGATCACTTGGTGAGAAACTTGCTCCCCCTTAATCAATGCAATCGACATTTGAAATCCAATTGTTGATAGAAGCTTGATTCTCCCCCTATCTTGAACAACTTAGCTCAACCTACATAAAAACAACAAAACAACCTTTCTCCACAAAAACATATCATTTCTCCCATTTTTCAAAACATACCATTTTTCAAAATATGAAAATATGAAAGCTTTGATCTTTGAAATTGAGAGAGAATAGAGTGGCTTGATTCTTGTAAAATTGATTATGAAAGTGTTCTAATTAATCACAAAGATTAGGAAAAGGTTTATATAGAATACTCAAAAGTTGGAGCACTTAAAAACTGATTTTGAGAAGTGAAAATCGTATTTTAAAAAACCAGATCAGCAGTATTTAATCGATTAAATTTCAGCTTAATCGAGTATTAATCGATTAAATTATGACTTAATCGATTAAATCCATACTGCACATGTTAGAAACTTGTTTTCTCAAAACTAAACCTTTCCTTTCAAACCTTTAAGCCACCTATTGATTCTAGGTTAAGTGAAAACTCAAATTATGATATAATCATGACTATGATAGAGATTACTACCCTCTAAATAATCTACCCAAATAAAAGACCTAAGAAGCTTGAGAGGCAAAAGATAAAACAATTACAATTACACTCAAACTAAGTCTTCATGAGCTTGCTTTCTCTCTTCTTCATTTGATGTTTGTTGTTGCTTGTTGAACTTGAACTTGATCAACACATGATAGCTTGTTCAAAACACTTTGTCATTATCAAAACATTCATCGTGGAACTTACAATCTCCCCCTTGTTGAAAATGGCAAACCATGTTTTGAATTTGATTGAAGTTTTTGATACTTTAACAATTTGATCACTTGGTGAGAAACTTGCTCCCCCTTAATCAATGCAATCGACATTTGAAATCCAATTGTTGATAGAAGCTTGATTCTCCCCCTATCTTGAACAACTTAGCTCAACCTACATAAAAACAACAAAACAACCTTTCTCCACAAAAACATATCATTTCTCCCATTTTTCAAAACATACCATTTTTCAAAATATGAAAATATGAAAGCTTTGATCTTTGAAATTGAGAGAGAATAGAGTGGCTTGATTCTTGTAAAATTGATTATGAAAGTGTTCTAATTAATCACAAAGATTAGGAAAAGGTTTATATAGAATACTCAAAAGTTGGAGCACTTAAAAACTGATTTTGAGAAGTGAAAATCGTATTTTAAAAAACCAGATCAGCAGTATTTAATCGATTAAATTTCAGCTTAATCGAGTATTAATCGATTAAATTATGACTTAATCGATTAAATCCATACTGCACATGTTAGAAACTTGTTTTCTCAAAACTAAACCTTTCCTTTCAAACCTTTAAGCCACCTATTGATTCTAGGTTAAGTGAAAACTCAAATTATGATATAATCATGACTATGATAGAGATTACTACCCTCTAAATAATCTACCCAAATAAAAGACCTAAGAAGCTTGAGAGGCAAAAGATAAAACAATTACAATTACACTCAAACTAAGTCTTCATGAGCTTGCTTTCTCTCTTCTTCATTTGATGTTTGTTGTTGCTTGTTGAACTTGAACTTGATCAACACATGATAGCTTGTTCAAAACACTTTGTCATTATCAAAACATTCATCGTGGAACTTACAATCTCCCCCTTGTTGAAAATGGCAAACCATGTTTTGAATTTGATTGAAGTTTTTGATACTTTAACAATTTGATCACTTGGTGAGAAACTTGCTCCCCCTTAATCAATGCAATCGACATTTGAAATCCAATTGTTGATAGAAGCTTGATTCTCCCCCTATCTTGAACAACTTAGCTCAACCTACATAAAAACAACAAAACAACCTTTCTCCACAAAAACATATCATTTCTCCCATTTTTCAAAACATACCATTTTTCAAAATATGAAAATATGAAAGCTTTGATCTTTGAAATTGAGAGAGAATAGAGTGGCTTGATTCTTGTAAAATTGATTATGAAAGTGTTCTAATTAATCACAAAGATTAGGAAAAGGTTTATATAGAATACTCAAAAGTTGGAGCACTTAAAAACTGATTTTGAGAAGTGAAAATCGTATTTTAAAAAACCAGATCAGCAGTATTTAATCGATTAAATTTCAGCTTAATCGAGTATTAATCGATTAAATTATGACTTAATCGATTAAATCCATACTGCACATGTTAGAAACTTGTTTTCTCAAAACTAAACCTTTCCTTTCAAACCTTTAAGCCACCTATTGATTCTAGGTTAAGTGAAAACTCAAATTATGATATAATCATGACTATGATAGAGATTACTACCCTCTAAATAATCTACCCAAATAAAAGACCTAAGAAGCTTGAGAGGCAAAAGATAAAACAATTACAATTACACTCAAACTAAGTCTTCATGAGCTTGCTTTCTCTCTTCTTCATTTGATGTTTGTTGTTGCTTGTTGAACTTGAACTTGATCAACACATGATAGCTTGTTCAAAACACTTTGTCATTATCAAAACATTCATCGTGGAACTTACAATCTCCCCCTTGTTGAAAATGGCAAACCATGTTTTGAATTTGATTGAAGTTTTTGATACTTTAACAATTTGATCACTTGGTGAGAAACTTGCTCCCCCTTAATCAATGCAATCGACATTTGAAATCCAATTGTTGATAGAAGCTTGATTCTCCCCCTATCTTGAACAACTTAGCTCAACCTACATAAAAACAACAAAACAACCTTTCTCCACAAAAACATATCATTTCTCCCATTTTTCAAAACATACCATTTTTCAAAATATGAAAATATGAAAGCTTTGATCTTTGAAATTGAGAGAGAATAGAGTGGCTTGATTCTTGTAAAATTGATTATGAAAGTGTTCTAATTAATCACAAAGATTAGGAAAAGGTTTATATAGAATACTCAAAAGTTGGAGCACTTAAAAACTGATTTTGAGAAGTGAAAATCGTATTTTAAAAAACCAGATCAGCAGTATTTAATCGATTAAATTTCAGCTTAATCGAGTATTAATCGATTAAATTATTACTTAATCGATTAAATCCATACTGCACATGTTAGAAACTTGTTTTCTCAAAACTAAACCTTTCCTTTCAAACCTTTAAGCCACCTATTGATTCTAGGTTAAGTGAAAACTCAAATTATGATATAATCATGACTATGATAGAGATTACTACCCTCTAAATAATCTACCCAAATAAAAGACCTAAGAAGCTTGAGAGGCAAAAGATAAAACAATTACAATTACACTCAAACTAAGTCTTCATGAGCTTGCTTTCTCTCTTCTTCATTTGATGTTTGTTGTTGCTTGTTGAACTTGAACTTGATCAACACATGATAGCTTGTTCAAAACACTTTGTCATTATCAAAACATTCATCGTGGAACTTACAATCTCCCCCTTGTTGAAAATGGCAAACCATGTTTTGAATTTGATTGAAGTTGTTGATACTTTAACAATTTGATCACTTGGTGAGAAACTTGCTCCCCCTTAATCAATGCAATCGACATTTGAAATCCAATTGTTGATAGAAGCTTGATTCTCCCCCTATCTTGAACAACTTAGCTCAACCTACATAAAAACAACAAAACAACCTTTCTCCACAAAAACATATCATTTCTCCCATTTTTCAAAACATACCATTTTTCAAAATATGAAAATATGAAAGCTTTGATCTTTGAAATTGAGAGAGAATAGAGTGGCTTGATTCTTGTAAAATTGATTATGAAAGTGTTCTAATTAATCACAAAGATTAGGAAAAGGTTTATATAGAATACTCAAAAGTTGGAGCACTTAAAAACTGATTTTGAGAAGTGAAAATCGTATTTTAAAAAACCAGATCAGCAGTATTTAATCGATTAAATTTCAGCTTAATCGAGTATTAATCGATTAAATTATGACTTAATCGATTAAATCCATACTGCACATGTTAGAAACTTGTTTTCTCAAAACTAAACCTTTCCTTTCAAACCTTTAAGCCACCTATTGATTCTAGGTTAAGTGAAAACTCAAATTATGATATAATCATGACTATGATAGAGATTACTACCCTCTAAATAATCTACCCAAATAAAAGACCTAAGAAGCTTGAGAGGCAAAAGATAAAACAATTACAATTACACTCAAACTAAGTCTTCATGAGCTTGCTTTCTCTCTTCTTCATTTGATGTTTGTTGTTGCTTGTTGAACTTGAACTTGATCAACACATGATAGCTTGTTCAAAACACTTTGTCATTATCAAAACATTCATCGTGGAACTTACAATCTCCCCCTTGTTGAAAATGACAAACCATGTTTTGAATTTGATTGAAGTTGTTGATACTTTAACAATTTGATCACTTGGTGAGAAACTTGCTCCCCCTTAATCAATGCAATCGACATTTGAAATCCAATTGTTGATAGAAGCTTGATTCTCCCCCTATCTTGAACAACTTAGCTCAACCTACATAAAAACAACAAAACAACCTTTCTCCACAAAAACATATCATTTCTCCCATTTTTCAAAACATACCATTTTTCAAAATATGAAAATATGAAAGCTTTGATCTTTGAAATTGAGAGAGAATAGAGTGGCTTGATTCTTGTAAAATTGATTATGAAAGTGTTCTAATTAATCACAAAGATTAGGAAAAGGTTTATATAGAATACTCAAAAGTTGGAGCACTTAAAAACTGATTTTGAGAAGTGAAAATCGTATTTTAAAAAACCAGATCAGCAGTATTTAATCGATTAAATTTCAGCTTAATCGAGTATTAATCGATTAAATTATGACTTAATCGATTAAATCCATACTGCACATGTTAGAAACTTGTTTTCTCAAAACTAAACCTTTCCTTTCAAACCTTTAAGCCACCTATTGATTCTAGGTTAAGTGAAAACTCAAATTATGATATAATCATGACTATGATAGAGATTACTACCCTCTAAATAATCTACCCAAATAAAAGACCTAAGAAGCTTGAGAGGCAAAAGATAAAACAATTACAATTACACTCAAACTAAGTCTTCATGAGCTTGCTTTCTCTCTTCTTCATTTGATGTTTGTTGTTGCTTGTTGAACTTGAACTTGATCAACACATGATAGCTTGTTCAAAACACTTTGTCATTATCAAAACATTCATCGTGGAAACTTGATCAACACTTGAACTTACAATCTCCCCCTTGTTGAAAATGACAAACCATGTTTTGAATTTGATTGAAGTTGTTGATACTTTAACAATTTGATCACTTGGTGAGAAACTTGCTCCCCCTTAATCAATGCAATCGACATTTGAAATCCAATTGTTGATAGAAGCTTGATTCTCCCCCTATCTTGAACAACTTAGCTCAACCTACATAAAAACAACAAAACAACCTTTCTCCACAAAAACATATCATTTCTCCCATTTTTCAAAACATACCATTTTCCAAAATATGAAAATATGAAAGCTTTGATCTTTGAAATTGAGAGAGAATAGAGTGGCTTGATTCTTGTAAAATTGATTATGAAAGTGTTCTAATTAATCACAAAGATTAGGAAAAGGTTTATATAGAATACTCAAAAGTTGGAGCACTTAAAAACTGATTTTGAGAAGTGAAAATCGTATTTTAAAAAACCAGATCAGCAGTATTTAATCGATTAAATTTCAGCTTAATCGAGTATTAATCGATTAAATTATGACTTAATCGATTAAATCCATACTGCACATGTTAGAAACTTGTTTTCTCAAAACTAAACCTTTCCTTTCAAACCTTTAAGCCACCTATTGATTCTAGGTTAAGTGAAAACTCAAATTATGATATAATCATGACTATGATAGAGATTACTACCCTCTAAATAATCTACCCAAATAAAAGACCTAAGAAGCTTGAGAGGCAAAAGATAAAACAATTACAATTACACTCAAACTAAGTCTTCATGAGCTTGTTTTCTCTCTTCTTCATTTGATGTTTGTTGTTGCTTGTTGAACTTGAACTTGATCAACACATGATAGCTTGTTCAAAACACTTTGTCATTATCAAAACATTCATCGTGGAAACTTGATCAACACTTGAACTTACAATCTCCCCCTTGTTGAAAATGACAAACCATGTTTTGAATTTGATTGAAGTTGTTGATACTTTAACAATTTGATCACTTGGTGAGAAACTTGCTCCCCCTTAATCAATGCAATCGACATTTGAAATCCAATTGTTGATAGAAGCTTGATTCTCCCCCTATCTTGAACAACTTAGCTCAACCTACATAAAAACAACAAAACAACCTTTCTCCACAAAAACATATCATTTCTCCCATTTTTCAAAACATACCATTTTCCAAAATATGAAAATATGAAAGCTTTGATCTTTGAAATTGAGAGAGAATAGAGTGGCTTGATTCTTGTAAAATTGATTATGAAAGTGTTCTAATTAATCACAAAGATTAGGAAAAGGTTTATATAGAATACTCAAAAGTTGGAGCACTTAAAAACTGATTTTGAGAAGTGAAAATCGTATTTTAAAAAACCAGATCAGCAGTATTTAATCGATTAAATTTCAGCTTAATCGAGTATTAATCGATTAAATTATGACTTAATCGATTAAATCCATACTGCACATGTTAGAAACTTGTTTTCTCAAAACTAAACCTTTCCTTTCAAACCTTTAAGCCACCTATTGATTCTAGGTTAAGTGAAAACTCAAATTATGATATAATCATGACTATGATAGAGATTACTACCCTCTAAATAATCTACCCAAATAAAAGACCTAAGAAGCTTGAGAGGCAAAAGATAAAACAATTACAATTACACTCAAACTAAGTCTTCATGAGCTTGTTTTCTCTCTTCTTCATTTGATGTTTGTTGTTGCTTGTTGAACTTGAACTTGATCAACACATGATAGCTTGTTCAAAACACTTTGTCATTATCAAAACATTCATCGTGGAAACTTGATCAACACTTGAACTTACAATCTCCCCCTTGTTGAAAATGACAAACCATGTTTTGAATTTGATTGAAGTTGTTGATACTTTAACAATTTGATCACTTGGTGAGAAACTTGCTCCCCCTTAATCAATGCAATCGACATTTGAAATCCAATTGTTGATAGAAGCTTGATTCTCCCCCTATCTTGAACAACTTAGCTCAACCTACATAAAAACAACAAAACAACCTTTCTCCACAAAAACATATCATTTCTCCCATTTTTCAAAACATACCATTTTTCAAAATATGAAAATATGAAAGCTTTGATCTTTGAAATTGAGAGAGAATAGAGTGGCTTGATTCTTGTAAAATTGATTATGAAAGTGTTCTAATTAATCACAAAGATTAGGAAAAGGTTTATATAGAATACTCAAAAGTTGGAGCACTTAAAAACTGATTTTGAGAAGTGAAAATCGTATTTTAAAAAACCAGATCAGCAGTATTTAATCGATTAAATTTCAGCTTAATCGAGTATTAATCGATTAAATTATGACTTAATCGATTAAATCCATACTGCACATGTTAGAAACTTGTTTTCTCAAAACTAAACCTTTCCTTTCAAACCTTTAAGCCACCTATTGATTCTAGGTTAAGTGAAAACTCAAATTATGATATAATCATGACTATGATAGAGATTACTACCCTCTAAATAATCTACCCAAATAAAAGACCTAAGAAGCTTGAGAGGCAAAAGATAAAACAATTACAATTACACTCAAACTAAGTCTTCATGAGCTTGTTTTCTCTCTTCTTCATTTGATGTTTGTTGTTGCTTGTTGAACTTGAACTTGATCAACACATGATAGCTTGTTCAAAACACTTTGTCATTATCAAAACATTCATCGTGGAACTTACAATCTCCCCCTTGTTGAAAATGACAAACCATGTTTTGAATTTGATTGAAGTTGTTGATACTTTAACAATTTGATCACTTGGTGAGAAACTTGCTCCCCCTTAATCAATGCAATCGACATTTGAAATCCAATTGTTGATAGAAGCTTGATTCTCCCCCTATCTTGAACAACTTAGCTCAACCTACATAAAAACAACAAAACAACCTTTCTCCACAAAAACATATCATTTCTCCCATTTTTCAAAACATACCATTTTTCAAAATATGAAAATATGAAAGCTTTGATCTTTGAAATTGAGAGAGAATAGAGTGGCTTGATTCTTGTAAAATTGATTACGAAAGTGTTCTAATTAATCACAAAGATTAGGAAAAGGTTTATATAGAATACTCAAAAGTTGGAGCACTTAAAAACTGATTTTGAGAAGTGAAAATCGTATTTTAAAAAACCAGATCAGCAGTATTTAATCGATTAAATTTCAGCTTAATCGAGTATTAATCGATTAAATTATGACTTAATCGATTAAATCCATACTGCACATGTTAGAAACTTGTTTTCTCAAAACTAAACCTTTCCTTTCAAACCTTTAAGCCACCTATTGATTCTAGGTTAAGTGAAAACTCAAATTATGATATAATCATGACTATGATAGAGATTACTACCCTCTAAATAATCTACCCAAATAAAAGACCTAAGAAGCTTGAGAGGCAAAAGATAAAACAATTACAATTACACTCAAACTAAGTCTTCATGAGCTTGTTTTCTCTCTTCTTCATTTGATGTTTGTTGTTGCTTGTTGAACTTGAACTTGATCAACACATGATAGCTTGTTCAAAACACTTTGTCATTATCAAAACATTCATCGTGGAAACTTGATCAACACTTGAACTTACAATCTCCCCCTTGTTGAAAATGACAAACCATGTTTTGAATTTGATTGAAGTTGTTGATACTTTAACAATTTGATCACTTGGTGAGAAACTTGCTCCCCCTTAATCAATGCAATCGACATTTGAAATCCAATTGTTGATAGAAGCTTGATTCTCCCCCTATCTTGAACAACTTAGCTCAACCTACATAAAAACAACAAAACAACCTTTCTCCACAAAAACATATCATTTCTCCCATTTTTCAAAACATACCATTTTTCAAAATATGAAAATATGAAAGCTTTGATCTTTGAAATTGAGAGAGAATAGAGTGGCTTGATTCTTGTAAAATTGATTATGAAAGTGTTCTAATTAATCACAAAGATTAGGAAAAGGTTTATATAGAATACTCAAAAGTTGGAGCACTTAAAAACTGATTTTGAGAAGTGAAAATCGTATTTTAAAAAACCAGATCAGCAGTATTTAATCGATTAAATTTCAGCTTAATCGAGTATTAATCGATTAAATTATGACTTAATCGATTAAATCCATACTGCACATGTTAGAAACTTGTTTTCTCAAAACTAAACCTTTCCTTTCAAACCTTTAAGCCACCTATTGATTCTAGGTTAAGTGAAAACTCAAATTATGATATAATCATGACTATGATAGAGATTACTACCCTCTAAATAATCTACCCAAATAAAAGACCTAAGAAGCTTGAGAGGCAAAAGATAAAACAATTACAATTACACTCAAACTAAGTCTTCATGAGCTTGTTTTCTCTCTTCTTCATTTGATGTTTGTTGTTGCTTGTTGAACTTGAATTTGATCAACACATGATAGCTTGTTCAAAACACTTTGTCATTATCAAAACATTCATCGTGGAAACTTGATCAACACTTGAACTTACAATCTCCCCCTTGTTGAAAATGACAAACCATGTTTTGAATTTGATTGAAGTTGTTGATACTTTAACAATTTGATCACTTGGTGAGAAACTTGCTCCCCCTTAATCAATGCAATCGACATTTGAAATCCAATTGTTGATAGAAGCTTGATTCTCCCCCTATCTTGAACAACTTAGCTCAACCTACATAAAAACAACAAAACAACCTTTCTCCACAAAAACATATCATTTCTCCCATTTTTCAAAACATACCATTTTTCAAAATATGAAAATATGAAAGCTTTGATCTTTGAAATTGAGAGAGAATAGAGTGGCTTGATTCTTGTAAAATTGATTACGAAAGTGTTCTAATTAATCACAAAGATTAGGAAAAGGTTTATATAGAATACTCAAAAGTTGGAGCACTTAAAAACTGATTTTGAGAAGTGAAAATCGTATTTTAAAAAACCAGATCAGCAGTATTTAATCGATTAAATTTCAGCTTAATCGAGTATTAATCGATTAAATTATGACTTAATCGATTAAATCCATACTGCACATGTTAGAAACTTGTTTTCTCAAAACTAAACCTTTCCTTTCAAACCTTTAAGCCACCTATTGATTCTAGGTTAAGTGAAAACTCAAATTATGATATAATCATGACTATGATAGAGATTACTACCCTCTAAATAATCTACCCAAATAAAAGACCTAAGAAGCTTGAGAGGCAAAAGATAAAACAATTACAATTACACTCAAACTAAGTCTTCATGAGCTTGTTTTCTCTCTTCTTCATTTGATGTTTGTTGTTGCTTGTTGAACTTGAACTTGATCAACACATGATAGCTTGTTCAAAACACTTTGTCATTATCAAAACATTCATCGTGGAAACTTGATCAACACTTGAACTTACAATCTCCCCCTTGTTGAAAATGACAAACCATGTTTTGAATTTGATTGAAGTTGTTGATACTTTAACAATTTGATCACTTGGTGAGAAACTTGCTCCCCCTTAATCAATGCAATCGACATTTGAAATCCAATTGTTGATAGAAGCTTGATTCTCCCCCTATCTTGAACAACTTAGCTCAACCTACATAAAAACAACAAAACAACCTTTCTCCACAAAAACATATCATTTCTCCCATTTTTCAAAACATACCATTTTTCAAAATATGAAAATATGAAAGCTTTGATCTTTGAAATTGAGAGAGAATAGAGTGGCTTGATTCTTGTAAAATTGATTATGAAAGTGTTCTAATTAATCACAAAGATTAGGAAAAGGTTTATATAGAATACTCAAAAGTTGGAGCACTTAAAAACTGATTTTGAGAAGTGAAAATCGTATTTTAAAAAACCAGATCAGCAGTATTTAATCGATTAAATTTCAGCTTAATCGAGTATTAATCGATTAAATTATGACTTAATCGATTAAATCCATACTGCACATGTTAGAAACTTGTTTTCTCAAAACTAAACCTTTCCTTTCAAACCTTTAAGCCACCTATTGATTCTAGGTTAAGTGAAAACTCAAATTATGATATAATCATGACTATGATAGAGATTACTACCCTCTAAATAATCTACCCAAATAAAAGACCTAAGAAGCTTGAGAGGCAAAAGATAAAACAATTACAATTACACTCAAACTAAGTCTTCATGAGCTTGCTTTCTCTCTTCTTCATTTGATGTTTGTTGTTGCTTGTTGAACTTGAACTTGATCAACACATGATAGCTTGTTCAAAACACTTTGTCATTATCAAAACATTCATCGTGGAACTTACAATCTCCCCCTTGTTGAAAATGACAAACCATGTTTTGAATTTGATTGAAGTTGTTGATACTTTAACAATTTGATCACTTGGTGAGAAACTTGCTCCCCCTTAATCAATGCAATTGACATTTGAAATCCAATTGTTGATAGAAGCTTGATTCTCCCCCTATCTTGAACAACTTAGCTCAACCTACATAAAAACAACAAAACAACCTTTCTCCACAAAAACATATCATTTCTCCCATTTTTCAAAACATACCATTTTTCAAAATATGAAAATATGAAAGCTTTGATCTTTGAAATTGAGAGAGAATAGAGTGGCTTGATTCTTGTAAAATTGATTATGAAAGTGTTCTAATTAATCACAAAGATTAGGAAAAGGTTTATATAGAATACTCAAAAGTTGGAGCACTTAAAAACTGATTTTGAGAAGTGAAAATCGTATTTTAAAAAACCAGATCAGCAGTATTTAATCGATTAAATTTCAGCTTAATCGAGTATTAATCGATTAAATTATGACTTAATCGATTAAATCCATACTGCACATGTTAGAAACTTGTTTTCTCAAAACTAAACCTTTCCTTTCAAACCTTTAAGCCACCTATTGATTCTAGGTTAAGTGAAAACTCAAATTATGATATAATCATGACTATGATAGAGATTACTACCCTCTAAATAATCTACCCAAATAAAAGACCTAAGAAGCTTGAGAGGCAAAAGATAAAACAATTACAATTACACTCAAACTAAGTCTTCATGAGCTTGTTTTCTCTCTTCTTCATTTGATGTTTGTTGTTGCTTGTTGAACTTGAACTTGATCAACACATGATAGCTTGTTCAAAACACTTTGTCATTATCAAAACATTCATCGTGGAAACTTGATCAACACTTGAACTTACAATCTCCCCCTTGTTGAAAATGACAAACCATGTTTTGAATTTGATTGAAGTTGTTGATACTTTAACAATTTGATCACTTGGTGAGAAACTTGCTCCCCCTTAATCAATGCAATCGACATTTGAAATCCAATTGTTGATAGAAGCTTGATTCTCCCCCTATCTTGAACAACTTAGCTCAACCTACATAAAAACAACAAAACAACCTTTCTCCACAAAAACATATCATTTCTCCCATTTTTCAAAACATACCATTTTTCAAAATATGAAAATATGAAAGCTTTGATCTTTGAAATTGAGAGAGAATAGAGTGGCTTGATTCTTGTAAAATTGATTATGAAAGTGTTCTAATTAATCGCAAAGATTAGGAAAAGGTTTATATAGAATACTCAAAAGTTGGAGCACTTAAAAACTGATTTTGAGAAGTGAAAATCGTATTTTAAAAAACCAGATCAGCAGTATTTAATCGATTAAATTTCAGCTTAATCGAGTATTAATCGATTAAATTATGACTTAATCGATTAAATCCATACTGCACATGTTAGAAACTTGTTTTCTCAAAACTAAACCTTTCCTTTCAAACCTTTAAGCCACCTATTGATTCTAGGTTAAGTGAAAACTCAAATTATGATATAATCATGACTATGATAGAGATTACTACCCTCTAAATAATCTACCCAAATAAAAGACCTAAGAAGCTTGAGAGGCAAAAGATAAAACAATTACAATTACACTCAAACTAAGTCTTCATGAGCTTGCTTTCTCTCTTCTTCATTTGATGTTTGTTGTTGCTTGTTGAACTTGAACTTGATCAACACATGATAGCTTGTTCAAAACACTTTGTCATTATCAAAACATTCATCGTGGAACTTACAATCTCCCCCTTGTTGAAAATGACAAACCATGTTTTGAATTTGATTGAAGTTGTTGATACTTTAACAATTTCATCACTTGGTGAGAAACTTGCTCCCCCTTAATCAATGCAATCGACATTTGAAATCCAATTGTTGATAGAAGCTTGATTCTCCCCCTATCTTGAACAACTTAGCTCAACCTACATAAAAACAACAAAACAACCTTTCTCCACAAAAACATATCATTTCTCCCATTTTTCAAAACATACCATTTTTCAAAATATGAAAATATGAAAGCTTTGATCTTTGAAATTGAGAGAGAATAGAGTGGCTTGATTCTTGTAAAATTGATTATGAAAGTGTTCTAATTAATCACAAAGATTAGGAAAAGGTTTATATAGAATACTCAAAAGTTGGAGCACTTAAAAACTGATTTTGAGAAGTGAAAATCGTATTTTAAAAAACCAGATCAGCAGTATTTAATCGATTAAATTTCAGCTTAATCGAGTATTAATCGATTAAATTATGACTTAATCGATTAAATCCATACTGCACATGTTAGAAACTTGTTTTCTCAAAACTAAACCTTTCCTTTCAAACCTTTAAGCCACCTATTGATTCTAGGTTAAGTGAAAACTCAAATTATGATATAATCATGACTATGATAGAGATTACTACCCTCTAAATAATCTACCCATATAAAAGACCTAAGAAGCTTGAGAGGCAAAAGATAAAACAATTACAATTACACTCAAACTAAGTCTTCATGAGCTTGCTTTCTCTCTTCTTCATTTGATGTTTGTTGTTGCTTGTTGAACTTGAACTTGATCAACACATGATAGCTTGTTCAAAACACTTTGTCATTATCAAAACATTCATCGTGGAACTTACAATCTCCCCCTTGTTGAAAATGACAAACCATGTTTTGAATTTGATTGAAGTTGTTGATACTTTAACAATTTCATCACTTGGTGAGAAACTTGCTCCCCCTTAATCAATGCAATCGACATTTGAAATCCAATTGTTGATAGAAGCTTGATTCTCCCCCTATCTTGAACAACTTAGCTCAACCTACATAAAAACAACAAAACAACCTTTCTCCACAAAAACATATCATTTCTCCCATTTTTCAAAACATACCATTTTTCAAAATATGAAAATATGAAAGCTTTGATCTTTGAAATTGAGAGAGAATAGAGTGGCTTGATTCTTGTAAAATTGATTATGAAAGTGTTCTAATTAATCACAAAGATTAGGAAAAGGTTTATATAGAATACTCAAAAGTTGGAGCACTTAAAAACTGATTTTGAGAAGTGAAAATCGTATTTTAAAAAACCAGATCAGCAGTATTTAATCGATTAAATTTCAGCTTAATCGAGTATTAATCGATTAAATTATGACTTAATCGATTAAATCCATACTGCACATGTTAGAAACTTGTTTTCTCAAAACTAAACCTTTCCTTTCAAACCTTTAAGCCACCTATTGATTCTAGGTTAAGTGAAAACTCAAATTATGATATAATCATGACTATGATAGAGATTACTACCCTCTAAATAATCTACCCAAATAAAAGACCTAAGAAGCTTGAGAGGCAAAAGATAAAACAATTACAATTACACTCAAACTAAGTCTTCATGAGCTTGCTTTCTCTCTTCTTCATTTGATGTTTGTTGTTGCTTGTTGAACTTGAACTTGATCAACACATGATAGCTTGTTCAAAACACTTTGTCATTATCAAAACATTCATCGTGGAACTTACAATCTCCCCCTTGTTGAAAATGACAAACCATGTTTTGAATTTGATTGAAGTTGTTGATACTTTAACAATTTGATCACTTGGTGAGAAACTTGCTCTCCCCCTTAATCAATGCAATCGACATTTGAAATCCAATTGTTGATAGAAGCTTGATTCTCCCCCTATCTTGAACAACTTAGCTCAACCTACATAAAAACAACAAAACAACCTTTCTCCACAAAAACATATCATTTCTCCCATTTTTCAAAACATACCATTTTTCAAAATATGAAAATATGAAAGCTTTGATCTTTGAAATTGAGAGAGAATAGAGTGGCTTGATTCTTGTAAAATTGATTATGAAAGTGTTCTAATTAATCACAAAGATTAGGAAAAGGTTTATATAGAATACTCAAAAGTTGGAGCACTTAAAAACTGATTTTGAGAAGTGAAAATCGTATTTTAAAAAACCAGATCAGCAGTATTTAATCGATTAAATTTCAGCTTAATCGAGTATTAATCGATTAAATTATGACTTAATCGATTAAATCCATACTGCACATGTTAGAAACTTGTTTTCTCAAAACTAAACCTTTCCTTTCAAACCTTTAAGCCACCTATTGATTCTAGGTTAAGTGAAAACTCAAATTATGATATAATCATGACTATGATAGAGATTACTACCCTCTAAATAATCTACCCAAATAAAAGACCTAAGAAGCTTGAGAGGCAAAAGATAAAACAATTACAATTACACTCAAACTAAGACTTCATGAGCTTGCTTTCTCTCTTCTTCATTTGATGTTTGTTGTTGCTTGTTGAACTTGAACTTGATCAACACATGATAGCTTGTTCAAAACACTTTGTCATTATCAAAACATTCATCGTGGAACTTACAATCTCCCCCTTGTTGAAAATGACAAACCATGTTTTGAATTTGATTGAAGTTGTTGATACTTTAACAATTTGATCACTTGGTGAGAAACTTGCTCCCCCTTAATCAATGCAATCGACATTTGAAATCCAATTGTTGATAGAAGCTTGATTCTCCCCCTATCTTGAACAACTTAGCTCAACCTACATAAAAACAACAAAACAACCTTTCTCCACAAAAACATATCATTTCTCCCATTTTTCAAAACATACCATTTTTCAAAATATGAAAATATGAAAGCTTTGATCTTTGAAATTGAGAGAGAATAGAGTGGCTTGATTCTTGTAAAATTGATTATGAAAGTGTTCTAATTAATCACAAAGATTAGGAAAAGGTTTATATAGAATACTCAAAAGTTGGAGCACTTAAAAACTGATTTTGAGAAGTGAAAATCGTATTTTAAAAAACCAGATCAGCAGTATTTAATCGATTAAATTTCAGCTTAATCGAGTATTAATCGATTAAATTATGACTTAATCGATTAAATCCATACTGCACATGTTAGAAACTTGTTTTCTCAAAACTAAACCTTTCCTTTCAAACCTTTAAGCCACCTATTGATTCTAGGTTAAGTGAAAACTCAAATTATGATATAATCATGACTATGATAGAGATTACTACCCTCTAAATAATCTACCCATATAAAAGACCTAAGAAGCTTGAGAGGCAAAAGATAAAACAATTACAATTACACTCAAACTAAGTCTTCATGAGCTTGCTTTCTCTCTTCTTCATTTGATGTTTGTTGTTGCTTGTTGAACTTGAACTTGATCAACACATGATAGCTTGTTCAAAACACTTTGTCATTATCAAAACATTCATCGTGGAACTTACAATCTCCCCCTTGTTGAAAATGACAAACCATGTTTTGAATTTGATTGAAGTTGTTGATACTTTAACAATTTCATCACTTGGTGAGAAACTTGCTCCCCCTTAATCAATGCAATCGACATTTGAAATCCAATTGTTGATAGAAGCTTGATTCTCCCCCTATCTTGAACAACTTAGCTCAACCTACATAAAAACAACAAAACAACCTTTCTCCACAAAAACATATCATTTCTCCCATTTTTCAAAACATACCATTTTTCAAAATATGAAAATATGAAAGCTTTGATCTTTGAAATTGAGAGAGAATAGAGTGGCTTGATTCTTGTAAAATTGATTATGAAAGTGTTCTAATTAATCACAAAGATTAGGAAAAGGTTTATATAGAATACTCAAAAGTTGGAGCACTTAAAAACTGATTTTGAGAAGTGAAAATCGTATTTTAAAAAACCAGATCAGCAGTATTTAATCGATTAAATTTCAGCTTAATCGAGTATTAATCGATTAAATTATGACTTAATCGATTAAATCCATACTGCACATGTTAGAAACTTGTTTTCTCAAAACTAAACCTTTCCTTTCAAACCTTTAAGCCACCTATTGATTCTAGGTTAAGTGAAAACTCAAATTATGATATAATCATGACTATGATAGAGATTACTACCCTCTAAATAATCTACCCAAATAAAAGACCTAAGAAGCTTGAGAGGCAAAAGATAAAACAATTACAATTACACTCAAACTAAGTCTTCATGAGCTTGCTTTCTCTCTTCTTCATTTGATGTTTGTTGTTGCTTGTTGAACTTGAACTTGATCAACACATGATAGCTTGTTCAAAACACTTTGTCATTATCAAAACATTCATCGTGGAACTTACAATCTCCCCCTTGTTGAAAATGACAAACCATGTTTTGAATTTGATTGAAGTTGTTGATACTTTAACAATTTGATCACTTGGTGAGAAACTTGCTCTCCCCCTTAATCAATGCAATCGACATTTGAAATCCAATTGTTGATAGAAGCTTGATTCTCCCCCTATCTTGAACAACTTAGCTCAACCTACATAAAAACAACAAAACAACCTTTCTCCACAAAAACATATCATTTCTCCCATTTTTCAAAACATACCATTTTTCAAAATATGAAAATATGAAAGCTTTGATCTTTGAAATTGAGAGAGAATAGAGTGGCTTGATTCTTGTAAAATTGATTATGAAAGTGTTCTAATTAATCACAAAGATTAGGAAAAGGTTTATATAGAATACTCAAAAGTTGGAGCACTTAAAAACTGATTTTGAGAAGTGAAAATCGTATTTTAAAAAACCAGATCAGCAGTATTTAATCGATTAAATTTCAGCTTAATCGAGTATTAATCGATTAAATTATGACTTAATCGATTAAATCCATACTGCACATGTTAGAAACTTGTTTTCTCAAAACTAAACCTTTCCTTTCAAACCTTTAAGCCACCTATTGATTCTAGGTTAAGTGAAAACTCAAATTATGATATAATCATGACTATGATAGAGATTACTACCCTCTAAATAATCTACCCAAATAAAAGACCTAAGAAGCTTGAGAGGCAAAAGATAAAACAATTACAATTACACTCAAACTAAGACTTCATGAGCTTGCTTTCTCTCTTCTTCATTTGATGTTTGTTGTTGCTTGTTGAACTTGAACTTGATCAACACATGATAGCTTGTTCAAAACACTTTGTCATTATCAAAACATTCATCGTGGAACTTACAATCTCCCCCTTGTTGAAAATGACAAACCATGTTTTGAATTTGATTGAAGTTGTTGATACTTTAACAATTTGATCACTTGGTGAGAAACTTGCTCCCCCTTAATCAATGCAATCGACATTTGAAATCCAATTGTTGATAGAAGCTTGATTCTCCCCCTATCTTGAACAACTTAGCTCAACCTACATAAAAACAACAAAACAACCTTTCTCCACAAAAACATATCATTTCTCCCATTTTTCAAAACATACCATTTTTCAAAATATGAAAATATGAAAGCTTTGATCTTTGAAATTGAGAGAGAATAGAGTGGCTTGATTCTTGTAAAATTGATTATGAAAGTGTTCTAATTAATCACAAAGATTAGGAAAAGGTTTATATAGAATACTCAAAAGTTGGAGCACTTAAAAACTGATTTTGAGAAGTGAAAATCGTATTTTAAAAAACCAGATCAGCAGTATTTAATCATTAAATTTCAGCTTAATCGAGTATTAATCTATTAAATTATGACTTAATCGATTAAATCCATACTGCACATGTTAGAAACTTGTTTTCTCAAAACTAAACCTTTCCTTTCAAACCTTTAAGCCACCTATTGATTCTAGGTTAAGTGAAAACTCAAATTATGATATAATCATGACTATGATAGAGATTACTACCCTCTAAATAATCTACCCAAATAAAAGACCTAAGAAGCTTGAGAGGCAAAAGATAAAACAATTACAATTACACTCAAACTAAGTCTTCATGAGCTTGCTTTCTCTCTTCTTCATTTGATGTTTGTTGTTGCTTGTTGAACTTGAACTTGATCAACACATGATAGCTTGTTCAAAACACTTTGTCATTATCAAAACATTCATCGTGGAACTTACAATCTCCCCCTTGTTGAAAATGACAAACCATGTTTTGAATTTGATTGAAGTTGTTGATACTTTAACAATTTGATCACTTGGTGAGAAACTTGCTCCCCCTTAATCAATGCAATCGACATTTGAAATCCAATTGTTGATAGAAGCTTGATTCTCCCCCTATCTTGAACAACTTAGCTCAACCTACATAAAAACAACAAAACAACCTTTCTCCACAAAAACATATCATTTCTCCCATTTTTCAAAACATACCATTTTTCAAAATATGAAAATATGAAAGCTTTGATCTTTGAAATTGAGAGAGAATAGAGTGGCTTGATTCTTGTAAAATTGATTATGAAAGTGTTCTAATTAATCACAAAGATTAGGAAAAGGTTTATATAGAATACTCAAAAGTTGGAGCACTTAAAAACTGATTTTGAGAAGTGAAAATCGTATTTTAAAACACCAGATCAGCAGTATTTAATCGATTAAATTTCAGCTTAATCGAGTATTAATCGATTAAATTATGACTTAATCGATTAAATCCATACTGCACATGTTAGAAACTTGTTTTCTCAAAACTAAACCTTTCCTTTCAAACCTTTAAGCCACCTATTGATTCTAGGTTAAGTGAAAACTCAAATTATGATATAATCATGACTATGATAGAGATTACTACCCTCTAAATAATCTACCCAAATAAAAGACCTAAGAAGCTTGAGAGGCAAAAGATAAAACAATTACAATTACACTCAAACTAAGTCTTCATGAGCTTGCTTTCTCTCTTCTTCATTTGATGTTTGTTGTTGCTTGTTGAACTTGAACTTGATCAACACATGATAGCTTGTTCAAAACACTTTGTCATTATCAAAACATTCATCGTGGAACTTACAATCTCCCCCTTGTTGAAAATGACAAACCATGTTTTGAATTTGATTGAAGTTGTTGATACTTTAACAATTTGATCACTTGGTGAGAAACTTGCTCCCCCTTAATCAATGCAATCGACATTTGAAATCCAATTGTTGATAGAAGCTTGATTCTCCCCCTATCTTGAACAACTTAGCTCAACCTACATAAAAACAACAAAACAACCTTTCTCCACAAAAACATATCATTTCTCCCATTTTTCAAAACATACCATTTTTCAAAATATGAAAATATGAAAGCTTTGATCTTTGAAATTGAGAGAGAATAGAGTGGCTTGATTATTGTAAAATTGATTATGAAAGTGTTCTAATTAATCACAAAGATTAGGAAAAGGTTTATATAGAATACTCAAAAGTAGGAGCACTTAAAAACTGATTTTGAGAAGTGAAAATCGTATTTTAAAACACCAGATCAGCAGTATTTAATCGATTAAATTTCAGCTTAATCGAGTATTAATCGATTAAATTATGACTTAATCGATTAAATCCATACTGCACATGTTAGAAACTTGTTTTCTCAAAACTAAACCTTTCCTTTCAAACCTTTAAGCCACCTATTGATTCTAGGTTAAGTGAAAACTCAAATTATGATATAATCATGACTATGATAGAGATTACTACCCTCTAAATAATCTACCCAAATAAAAGACCTAAGAAGCTTGAGAGGCAAAAGATAAAACAATTACAATTACACTCAAACTAAGTCTTCATGAGCTTGCTTTCTCTCTTGTTCATTTGATGTTTGTTGTTGCTTGTTGAACTTGAACTTGATCAACACATGATAGCTTGTTCAAAACACTTTGTCATTATCAAAACATTCATCGTGGAACTTACAATCTCCCCCTTGTTGAAAATGACAAACCATGTTTTGAATTTGATTGAAGTTGTTGATACTTTAACAATTTGATCACTTGGTGAGAAACTTGCTCCCCCTTAATCAATGCAATCGACATTTGAAATCCAATTTTTGATAGAAGCTTGATTCTCCCCCTATCTTGAACAACTTAGCTCAACCTACATAAAAACAACAAAACAACCTTTCTCCACAAAAACATATCATTTCTCCCATTTTTCAAAACATACCATTTTTCAAAATATGAAAATATGAAAGCTTTAATCTTTGAAATTGAGAGAGAATAGAGTGGCTTGATTCTTGTAAAATTGATTATGAAAGTGTTCTAATTAATCACAAAGATTAGGAAAAGGTTTATATAGAATACTCAAAAGTTGGAGCACTTAAAAACTGATTTTGAGAAGTGAAAATCGTATTTTAAAAAACCAGATCAGCGGTATTTAATCGATTAAATTTCAGCTTAATCGAGTATTAATCGATTAAATTATGACTTAATCGATTAAATCCATACTGCACATGTTAGAAACTTGTTTTCTCAAAACTAAACCTTTCCTTTCAAACCTTTAAGCCACCTATTGATTCTAGGTTAAGTGAAAACTCAAATTATGATATAATCATGACTATGATAGAGATTACTACCCTCTAAATAATCTACCCAAATAAAAGACCTAAGAAGCTTGAGAGGCAAAAGATAAAACAATTACAATTACACTCAAACTAAGTCTTCATGAGCTTGCTTTCTCTCTTCTTCATTTGATGTTTGTTGTTGCTTGTTGAACTTGAACTTGATCAACACATGATAGCTTGTTCAAAACACTTTGTCATTATCAAAACATTCATCGTGGAACTTACAATCTCCCCCTTGTTGAAAATGACAAACCATGTTTTGAATTTGATTGAAGTTGTTGATACTTTAACAATTTGATCACTTGGTGAGAAACTTGCTCCCCCTTAATCAATGCAATCGACATTTGAAATCCAATTTTTGATAGAAGCTTGATTCTCCCCCTATCTTGAACAACTTAGCTCAACCTACATAAAAACAACAAAACAACCTTTCTCCACAAAAACATATCATTTCTCCCATTTTTCAAAACATACCATTTTTCAAAATATGAAAATATGAAAGCTTTGATCTTTGAAATTGAGAGAGAATAGAGTGGCTTGATTCTTGTAAAATTGATTATGAAAGTGTTCTAATTAATCACAAAGATTAGGAAAAGGTTTATATAGAATACTCAAAAGTTGGAGCACTTAAAAACTGATTTTGAGAAGTGAAAATCGTATTTTAAAAAACCAGATCAGCGGTATTTAATCGATTAAATTTCAGCTTAATCGAGTATTAATCGATTAAATTATGACTTAATCGATTAAATCCATACTGCACATGTTAGAAACTTGTTTTCTCAAAACTAAACCTTTCCTTTCAAACCTTTAAGCCACCTATTGATTCTAGGTTAAGTGAAAACTCAAATTATGATTTAATCATGACTATGATAGAGATTACTACCCTCTAAATAATCTACCCAAATAAAAGACCTAAGAATCTTGAGAGGCAAAAGATAAAACAATTACAATTACACTCAAACTAAGTCTTCATGAGCTTGCTTTCTCTCTTCTTCATTTGATATTTGTTGTTGCTTGTTGAACTTGAACTTGATCAACACATGATAGCTTGTTCAAAACACTTTGTCATTATCAAAACATTCATCGTGGAACTTACAATCTCCCCCTTGTTGAAAATGACAAACCATGTTTTGAATTTGATTGAAGTTGTTGATACTTTAACAATTTGATCACTTGGTGAGAAACTTGCTCCCCCTTAATCAATGAAATCGACATTTGAAATCCAATTGTTGATAAAAGCTTGATTCTCCCCCTATCTTGAACATCTTAGCTCAACCTATATAAAAACAACAAAACAACCTTTCTCCACAAAAACATATCATTTCTCCCATTTTTCAAAACATACCATTTTTCAAAATATGAAAATATGAAAGCTTTGATCTTTGAAATTGAGAGAGAATAGAGTGGCTTGATTCTTGTAAAATTGATTATGAAAGTGTTCTAATTAATCACAAAGATTAGGAAAAGGTTTATATAGAATACTCAAAAGTTGGAGCACTTAAAAACTGATTTTGAGAAGTGAAAATCGTATTTTAAAAAACCAGATCAGCAGTATTTAATCGATTAAATTTCAGCTTAATCGAGTATTAATCGATTAAATTATGACTTAATCGATTAAATCCATACTGCACATGTTAGAAACTTGTTTTCTCAAAACTAAACCTTTCCTTTCAAACCTTTAAGCCACCTATTGATTCTAGGTTAAGTGAAAACTCAAATTATGATATAATCATGACTATGATAGAGATTACTACCCTCTAAATAAAAGACCTAAGAATCTTGAGAGGCAAAAGATAAAACAATTACAATTACACTCAAACTAAGTCTTCATGAGCTTGCTTTCTCTCTTCTTCATTTGATGTTTGTTGTTGCTTGTTGAACTTGAACTTGATCAACACATGATAGCTTGTTCAAAACCCTTTGTCATTATCAAAACATTCATCGTGGAACTTACAATCTCCCCCTTGTTGAAAATGACAAACCATGTTTTGAATTTGATTGAAGTTGTTGATACTTTAACAATTTGATCACTTGGTGAGAAACTTGCTCCCCCTTAATCAATGCAATCGACATTTGAAATCCAATTTTTGATAGAAGCTTGATTCTCCCCCTATCTTGAACAACTTAGCTCAACCTACATAAAAACAACAAAACAACCTTTCTCCACAAAAACATATCATTTCTCCCATTTTTCAAAACATACCATTTTTCAAAATATGAAAATATGAAAGCTTTGATCTTTGAAATTGAGAGAGAATAGAGTGGCTTGATTCTTGTAAAATTGATTATGAAAGTGTTCTAATTAATCACAAAGATTAGGAAAAGGTTTATATAGAATACTCAAAAGTTGGAGCACTTAAAAACTGATTTTGAGAAGTGAAAATCGTATTTTAAAAAACCAGATCAGCAGTATTTAATCGATTAAATTTCAGCTTAATCGAGTATTAATCGATTAAATTATGACTTAATCGATTAAATCCATACTGCACATGTTAGAAACTTGTTTTCTCAAAACTAAACCTTTCCTTTCAAACCTTTAAGCCACCTATTGATTCTAGGTTAAGTGAAAACTCAAATTATGATATAATCATGACTATGATAGAGATTACTACCCTCTAAATAAAAGACCTAAGAATCTTGAGAGGCAAAAGATAAAACAATTACAATTACACTCAAACTAAGTCTTCATGAGCTTGCTTTCTCTCTTCTTCATTTGATGTTTGTTGTTGCTTGTTGAACTTGAACTTGATCAACACATGATAGCTTGTTCAAAACCCTTTGTCATTATCAAAACATTCATCGTGGAACTTACAATCTCCCCCTTGTTGAAAATGACAAACCATGTTTTGAATTTGATTGAAGTTGTTGATACTTTAACAATTTGATCACTTGGTGAGAAACTTGCTCCCCCTTAATCAATGCAATCGACATTTGAAATCCAATTTTTGATAGAAGCTTGATTCTCCCCCTATCTTGAACAACTTAGCTCAACCTACATAAAAACAACAAAACAACCTTTCTCCACAAAAACATATCATTTCTCCCATTTTTCAAAACATACCATTTTTCAAAATATGAAAATATGAAAGCTTTGATCTTTGAAATTGAGAGAGAATAGAGTGGCTTGATTCTTGTAAAATTGATTATGAAAGTGTTCTAATTAATCACAAAGATTAGGAAAAGGTTTATATAGAATACTCAAAAGTTGGAGCACTTAAAAACTGATTTTGAGAAGTGAAAATCGTATTTTAAAAAACCAGATCAGCGGTATTTAATCGATTAAATTTCAGCTTAATCGAGTATTAATCGATTAAATTATGACTTAATCGATTAAATCCATACTGCACATGTTAGAAACTTGTTTTCTCAAAACTAAACCTTTCCTTTCAAACCTTTAAGCCACCTATTGATTCTAGGTTAAGTGAAAACTCAAATTATGATATAATCATGACTATGATAGAGATTACTACCCTCTAAATAAAAGACCTAAGAATCTTGAGAGGCAAAAGATAAAACAATTACAATTACACTCAAACTAAGTCTTCATGAGCTTGCTTTCTCTCTTCTTCATTTGATGTTTGTTGTTGCTTGTTGAACTTGAACTTGATCAACACATGATAGCTTGTTCAAAACCCTTTGTCATTATCAAAACATTCATCGTGGAACTTACAATCTCCCCCTTGTTGAAAATGACAAACCATGTTTTGAATTTGATTGAAGTTGTTGATACTTTAACAATTTGATCACTTGGTGAGAAACTTGCTCCCCCTTAATCAATGCAATCGACATTTGAAATCCAATTTTTGATAGAAGCTTGATTCTCCCCCTATCTTGAACAACTTAGCTCAACCTACATAAAAACAACAAAACAACCTTTCTCCACAAAAACATATCATTTCTCCCATTTTTCAAAACATACCATTTTTCAAAATATGAAAATATGAAAGCTTTGATCTTTGAAATTGAGAGAGAATAGAGTGGCTTGATTCTTGTAAAATTGATTATGAAAGTGTTCTAATTAATCACAAAGATTAGGAAAAGGTTTATATAGAATACTCAAAAGTTGGAGCACTTAAAAACTGATTTTGAGAAGTGAAAATCGTATTTTAAAAAACCAGATCAGCGGTATTTAATCGATTAAATTTCAGCTTAATCGAGTATTAATCGATTAAATTATGACTTAATCGATTAAATCCATACTGCACATGTTAGAAACTTGTTTTCTCAAAACTAAACCTTTCCTTTCAAACCTTTAAGCCACCTATTGATTCTAGGTTAAGTGAAAACTCAAATTATGATTTAATCATGACTATGATAGAGATTACTACCCTCTAAATAATCTACCCAAATAAAAGACCTAATAATCTTGAGAGGCAAAAGATAAAACAATTACAATTACACTCAAACTAAGTCTTCATGAGCTTGCTTTCTCTCTTTTTCATTTGATATTTGTTGTTGCTTGTTGAACTTGAACTTGATCAACACATGATAGCTTGTTCAAAACACTTTGTCATTATCAAAACATTCATCGTGGAACTTACAATCTCCCCCTTGTTGAAAATGACAAACCATGTTTTGAATTTGATTGAAGTTGTTGATACTTTAACAATTTGATCACTTGGTGAGAAACTTGCTCCCCCTTAATCAATGAAATCGACATTTGAAATCCAATTGTTGATAAAAGCTTGATTCTCCCCCTATCTTGAACAACTTAGCTCAACCTATATAAAAACAACAAAACAACCTTTCTCCACAAAAACATATCATTTCTCCCATTTTTCAAAACATACCATTTTTCAAAATATGAAAATATGAAAGCTTTGATCTTTGAAATTGAGAGAGAATAGAGTGGCTTGATTCTTGTAAAATTGATTATGAAAGTGTTCTAATTAATCACAAAGATTAGGAAAAGGTTTATATAGAATACTCAAAAGTTGGAGCACTTAAAAACTGATTTTGAGAAGTGAAAATCGTATTTTAAAAAACCAGATCAGCAGTATTTAATCGATTAAATTTCAGCTTAATCGAGTATTAATCGATTAAATTATGACTTAATCGATTAAATCCATACTGCACATGTTAGAAACTTGTTTTCTCAAAACTAAACCTTTCCTTTCAAACCTTTAAGCCACCTATTGATTCTAGGTTAAGTGAAAACTCAAATTATGATATAATCATGACTATGATATAGATTACTACCCTCTAAATAAAAGACCTAAGAATCTTGGCAAAAGATAAAACAATTACAATTACACTCAAACTAAGTCTTCATGAGCTTGCTTTCTCTCTTCTTCATTTGATGTTTGTTGTTGCTTGTTGAACTTGAACTTGATCAACACATGATAGCTTGTTCAAAACCCTTTGTCATTATCAAAACATTCATCGTGGAACTTACAATCTCCCCCTTGTTGAAAATGACAAACCATGTTTTGAATTTGATTGAAGTTGTTGATACTTTAACAATTTGATCACTTGGTGAGAAACTTGCTCCCCCTTAATCAATGCAATCGACATTTGAAATCCAATTTTTGATAGAAGCTTGATTCTCCCCCTATCTTGAACAACTTAGCTCAACCTACATAAAAACAACAAAACAACCTTTCTCCACAAAAACATATCATTTCTCCCATTTTTCAAAACATACCATTTTTCAAAATATGAAAATATGAAAGCTTTGATCTTTGAAATTGAGAGAGAATAGAGTGGCTTGATTCTTGTAAAATTGATTATGAAAGTGTTCTAATTAATCACAAAGATTAGGAAAAGGTTTATATAGAATACTCAAAAGTTGGAGCACTTAAAAACTGATTTTGAGAAGTGAAAATCGTATTTTAAAAAACCAGATCAGCAGTATTTAATCGATTAAATTTCAGCTTAATCGAGTATTAATCGATTAAATTATGACTTAATCGATTAAATCCATACTGCACATGTTAGAAACTTGTTTTCTCAAAACTAAACCTTTCCTTTCAAACCTTTAAGCCACCTATTGATTCTAGGTTAAGTGAAAACTCAAATTATGATATAATCATGACTATGATAGAGATTACTACCCTCTAAATAAAAGACCTAAGAATCTTGAGAGGCAAAAGATAAAACAATTACAATTACACTCAAACTAAGTCTTCATGAGCTTGCTTTCTCTCTTCTTCATTTGATGTTTGTTGTTGCTTGTTGAACTTGAACTTGATCAACACATGATAGCTTGTTCAAAACACTTTGTCATTATCAAAACATTCATCGTGGAACTTACAATCTCCCCCTTGTTGAAAATGACAAACCATGTTTTGAATTTGATTGAAGTTGTTGATACTTTAACAATTTGATCACTTGGTGAGAAACTTGCTCCCCCTTAATCAATGCAATCGACATTTGAAATCCAATTGTTGATAGAAGCTTGATTCTCCCCCTATCTTGAACAACTTAGCTCAACCTACATAAAAACAACAAAACAACCTTTCTCCACAAAAACATATCATTTCTCCCATTTTTCAAAACATACCATTTTTCAAAATATGAAAATATGAAAGCTTTGATCTTTGAAATTGAGAGAGAATAGAGTGGCTTGATTCTTGTAAAATTGATTATGAAAGTGTTCTAATTAATCACAAAGATTAGGAAAAGGTTTATATAGAATACTCAAAAGTTGGAGCACTTAAAAACTGATTTTGAGAAGTGAAAATCGTATTTTAAAAAACCAGATCAGCAGTATTTAATCGATTAAATTTCAGCTTAATCGAGTATTAATCGATTAAATTATGACTTAATCGATTAAATCCATACTGCACATGTTAGAAACTTGTTTTCTCAAAACTAAACCTTTCCTTTCAAACCTTTAAGCCACCTATTGATTCTAGGTTAAGTGAAAACTCAAATTATGATATAATCATGACTATGATAGAGATTACTACCCTCTAAATAATCTACCCAAATAAAAGACCTAAGAAGCTTGAGAGGCAAAAGATAAAACAATTACAATTACACTCAAACTAAGTCTTCATGAGCTTGCTTTCTCTTTTCTTCATTTGATGTTTGTTGTTGCTTGTTGAACTTGAACTTGATCAACACATGATAGCTTGTTCAAAACACTTTGTCATTATCAAAACATTCATCGTGGAACTTACAATCTCCCCCTTGTTGAAAATGACAAACCATGTTTTGAATTTGATTGAAGTTGTTGATACTTTAACAATTTGATCACTTGGTGAGAAACTTGCTCCCCCTTAATCAATGCAATCGACATTTGAAATCCAATTGTTGATAGAAGCTTGATTCTCCCCCTATCTTGAACAACTTAGCTCAACCTACATAAAAACAACAAAACAACCTTTCTCCACAAAAACATATCATTTCTCCCATTTTTCAAAACATACCATTTTTCAAAATATGAAAATATGAAAGCTTTGATCTTTGAAATTGAGAGAGAATAGAGTGGCTTGATTCTTGTAAAATTGATTATGAAAGTGTTCTAATTAATCACAAAGATTAGGAAAAGGTTTATATAGAATACTCAAAAGTTGGAGCACTTAAAAACTGATTTTGAGAAGTGAAAATCGTATTTTAAAAAACCAGATCAGCAGTATTTAATCGATTAAATTTCAGCTTAATCGAGTATTAATCGATTAAATTAGGACTTAATCGATTAAATCCATACTGCACATGTTAGAAACTTGTTTTCTCAAAACTAAACCTTTCCTTTCAAACCTTTAAGCCACCTATTGATTCTAGGTTAAGTGAAAACTCAAATTATGATATAATCATGACTATGATAGAGATTACTACCCTCTAAATAATCTACCCAAATAAAAGACCTAAGAAGCTTGAGAGGCAAAAGATAAAACAATTACAATTACACTCAAACTAAGTCTTCATGAGCTTGCTTTCTCTCTTCTTCATTTGATGTTTGTTGTTGCTTGTTGAACTTGAACTTGATCAACACATGATAGCTTGTTCAAAACACTTTGTCATTATCAAAACATTCATCGTGGAACTTACAATCTCCCCCTTGTTGAAAATGACAAACCATGTTTTGAATTTGATTGAAGTTGTTGATACTTTAACAATTTGATCACTTGGTGAGAAACTTGCTCCCCCTTAATCAATGCAATCGACATTTGAAATCCAATTGTTGATAGAAGCTTGATTCTCCCCCTATCTTGAACAACTTAGCTCAACCTACATAAAAACAACAAAACAACCTTTCTCCACAAAAACATATCATTTCTCCCATTTTTCAAAACATACCATTTTTCAAAATATGAAAATATGAAAGCTTTGATCTTTGAAATTGAGAGAGAATAGAGTGGCTTGATTCTTGTAAAATTGATTATGAAAGTGTTCTAATTAATCACAAAGATTAGGAAAAGGTTTATATAGAATACTCAAAAGTTGGAGCACTTAAAAACTGATTTTGAGAAGTGAAAATCGTATTTTAAAAAACCAGATCAGCGGTATTTAATCGATTAAATTTCAGCTTAATCGAGTATTAATCGATTAAATTATGACTTAATCGATTAAATCCATACTGCACATGTTAGAAACTTGTTTTCTCAAAACTAAACCTTTCCTTTCAAACCTTTAAGCCACCTATTGATTCTAGGTTAAGTGAAAACTCAAATTATGATATAATCATGACTATGATAGAGATTACTACCCTCTAAATAATCTACCCAAATAAAAGACCTAAGAAGCTTGAGAGGCAAAAGATAAAACAATTACAATTACACTCAAACTAAGTCTTCATGAGCTTGCTTTCTCTCTTCTTCATTTGATGTTTGTTGTTGCTTGTTGAACTTGAACTTGATCAACACATGATAGCTTGTTCAAAACACTTTGTCATTATCAAAACATTCATCGTGGAACTTACAATCTCCCCCTTGTTGAAAATGACAAACCATGTTTTGAATTTGATTGAAGTTGTTGATACTTTAACAATTTGATCACTTGGTGAGAAACTTGCTCCCCCTTAATCAATGCAATCGACATTTGAAATCCAATTGTTGATAGAAGCTTGATTCTCCCCCTATCTTGAACAACTTAGCTCAACCTACATAAAAACAACAAAACAACCTTTCTCCACAAAAACATATCATTTCTCCCATTTTTCAAAACATACCATTTTTCAAAATATGAAAATATGAAAGCTTTGATCTTTGAAATTGAGAGAGAATAGAGTGGCTTGATTCTTGTAAAATTGATTATGAAAGTGTTCTAATTAATCACAAAGATTAGGAAAAGGTTTATATAGAATACTCAAAAGTTGGAGCACTTAAAAACTGATTTTGAGAAGTGAAAATCGTATTTTAAAAAACCAGATCAGCAGTATTTAATCGATTAAATTTCAGCTTAATCGAGTATTAATCGATTAAATTATGACTTAATCGATTAAATCCATACTGCACATGTTAGAAACTTGTTTTCTCAAAACTAAACCTTTCCTTTCAAACCTTTAAGCCACCTATTGATTCTAGGTTAAGTGAAAACTCAAATTATGATATAATCATGATTATGATAGAGATTACTACCCTCTAAACAATCTACCCAAATAAAAGACCTAAGAAGCTTGAGAGGCAAAAGATAAAACAATTACAATTACACTCAAACTAAGTCTTCATGAGCTTGCTTTCTCTCTTCTTCATTTGATGTTTGTTGTTGCTTGTTGAACTTGAACTTGATCAACACATGATAGCTTGTTCAAAACACTTTGTCATTATCAAAACATTCATCGTGGAACTTACAATCTCCCCCTTGTTGAAAATGACAAACCATGTTTTGAATTTGATTGAAGTTGTTGATACTTTAACAATTTGATCACTTGGTGAGAAACTTGCTCCCCCTTAATCAATGCAATCGACATTTGAAATCCAATTGTTGATAGAAGCTTGATTCTCCCCCTATCTTGAACAACTTAGCTCAACCTACATAAAAACAACAAAACAACCTTTCTCCACAAAAACATATCATTTCTCCCATTTTTCAAAACATACCATTTTTCAAAATATGAAAATATGAAAGCTTTGATCTTTGAAATTGAGAGAGAATAGAGTGGCTTGATTCTTGTAAAATTGATTATGAAAGTGTTCTAATTAATCACAAAGATTAGGAAAAGGTTTATATAGAATACTCAAAAGTTGGAGCACTTAAAAACTGATTTTGAGAAGTGAAAATCGTATTTTAAAAAACCAGATCAGCAGTATTTAATCGATTAAATTTCAGCTTAATCGAGTATTAATCGATTAAATTATGACTTAATCGATTAAATCCATACTGCACATGTTAGAAACTTGTTTTCTCAAAACTAAACCTTTCCTTTCAAACCTTTAAGCCACCTATTGATTCTAGGTTAAGTGAAAACTCAAATTATGATATAATCATGACTATGATAGAGATTACTACCCTCTAAATAATCTACCCAAATAAAAGACCTAAGAAGCTTGAGAGGCAAAAGATAAAACAATTACAATTACACTCAAACTAAGTCTTCATGAGCTTGCTTTCTCTCTTCTTCATTTGATGTTTGTTGTTGCTTGTTGAACTTGAACTTGATCAACACATGATAGCTTGTTCAAAACACTTTGTCATTATCAAAACATTCATCGTGGAACTTACAATCTCCCCCTTGTTGAAAATGACAAACCATGTTTTGAATTTGATTGAAGTTGTTGATACTTTAACAATTTGATCACTTGGTGAGAAACTTGCTCCCCCTTAATCAATGCAATCGACATTTGAAATCCAATTGTTGATAGAAGCTTGATTCTCCCCCTATCTTGAACAACTTAGCTCAACCTACATAAAAACAACAAAACAACCTTTCTCCACAAAAACATATCATTTCTCCCATTTTTCAAAACATACCATTTTTCAAAATATGAAAATATGAAAGCTTTGATCTTTGAAATTGAGAGAGAATAGAGTGGCTTGATTCTTGTAAAATTGATTATGAAAGTTTTCTAATTAATCACAAAGATTAGGAAAAGGTTTATATAGAATACTCAAAAGTTGGAGCACTTAAAAACTGATTTTGAGAAGTGAAAATCGTATTTTAAAAAACCAGATCAGCAGTATTTAATCGATTAAATTTCAGCTTAATCGAGTATTAATCGATTAAATTATGACTTAATCGATTAAATCCATACTGCATATGTAAGAAACTTGTTTTCTCAAAACTAAACCTTTCCTTTCAAACCTTTAAGCCACCTATTGATTCTAGGTTAAGTGAAAACTCAAATTATGATATAATCATGACTATGATAGAGATTACTACCCTCTAAATAATCTACCCAAATAAAAGACCTAAGAAGCTTGAGAGGCAAAAGATAAAACAATTACAATTACACTCAAACTAAGTCTTCATGAGCTTGCTTTCTCTCTTCTTCATTTGATGTTTGTTGTTGCTTGTTGAACTTGAACTTGATCAACACATGATAGCTTGTTCAAAACACTTTGTCATTATCAAAACATTCATCGTGGAACTTACAATCTCCCCCTTGTTGAAAATGACAAACCATGTTTTGAATTTGATTGAAGTTGTTGATACTTTAACAATTTGATCACTTGGTGAGAAACTTGCTCCCCCTTAATCAATGCAATCGACATTTGAAATCCAATTGTTGATAGAAGCTTGATTCTCCCCCTATCTTGAACAACTTAGCTCAACCTACATAAAAACAACAAAACAACCTTTCTCCACAAAAACATATCATTTCTCCCATTTTTCAAAACATACCATTTTTCAAAATATGAAAATATGAAAGCTTTGATCTTTGAAATTGAGAGAGAATAGAGTGGCTTGATTCTTGTAAAATTGATTATGAAAGTGTTCTAATTAATCACAAAGATTAGGAAAAGGTTTATATAGAATACTCAAAAGTTGGAGCACTTAAAAACTGATTTTGAGAAGTGAAAATCGTATTTTAAAAAACCAGATCAGCAGTATTTAATCGATTAAATTTAAGCTTAATCGAGTATTAATCGATTAAATTATGACTTAATCGATTAAATCCATACTGCACATGTTAGAAACTTGTTTTCTCAAAACTAAACCTTTCCTTTCAAACCTTTAAGCCACCTATTGATTCTAGGTTAAGTGAAAACTCAAATTATGATTTAATCATGACTATGATAGAGATTACTACCCTCTAAATAATCTACCCAAATAAAAGACCTAAGAAGCTTGAGAGGCAAAAGATAAAACAATTACAATTACACTCAAACTAAGTCTTCATGAGCTTGCTTTCTCTCTTCTTCATTTGATGTTTGTTGTTGCTTGTTGAACTTGAACTTGATCAACACATGATAGCTTGTTCAAAACACTTTGTCATTATCAAAACATTCATCGTGGAACTTACAATCTCCCCCTTGTTGAAAATGACAAACCATGTTTTGAATTTGATTGAAGTTGTTGATACTTTAACAATTTGATCACTTGGTGAGAAACTTGCTCCCCCTTAATCAATGCAATCGACATTTGAAATCCAATTGTTGATAGAAGCTTGATTCTCCCCCTATCTTGAACAACTTAGCTCAACCTACATAAAAACAACAAAACAACCTTTCTCCACAAAAACATATCATTTCTCCCATTTTTCAAAACATACCATTTTTCAAAATATGAAAATATGAAAGCTTTGATCTTTGAAATTGAGAGAGAATAGAGTGGCTTGATTCTTGTAAAATTGATTATGAAAGTGTTCTAATTAATCACAAAGATTAGGAAAAGGTTTATATAGAATACTCAAAAGTTGGAGCACTTAAAAACTGATTTTGAGAAGTGAAAATCGTATTTTAAAAAACCAGATCAGCAGTATTTAATCGATTAAATTTCAGCTTAATCGAGTATTAATCGATTAAATTATGACTTAATCGATTAAATCCATACTGCACATGTTAGAAACTTGTTTTCTCAAAACTAAACCTTTCCTTTCAAACCTTTAAGCCACCTATTGATTCTAGGTTAAGTGAAAACTCAAATTATGATATAATCATGACTATGATAGAGATTACTACCCTCTAAATAATCTACCCAAATAAAAGACCTAAGAAGCTTGAGAGGCAAAAGATAAAACAATTACAATTACACTCAAACTAAGTCTTCATGAGCTTGCTTTCTCTCTTCTTCATTTGATGTTTGTTGTTGCTTGTTGAACTTGAACTTGATCAACACATGATAGCTTGTTCAAAACACTTTGTCATTATCAAAACATTCATCGTGGAACTTACAATCTCCCCCTTGTTGAAAATGACAAACCATGTTTTGAATTTGATTGAAGTTGTTGATACTTTAACAATTTGATCACTTGGTGAGAAACTTGCTCCCCCTTAATCAATGCAATCGACATTTGAAATCCAATTGTTGATAGAAGCTTGATTCTCCCCCTATCTTGAACAACTTAGCTCAACCTACATAAAAACAACAAAACAACCTTTCTCCACAAAAACATATCATTTCTCCCATTTTTCAAAACATACCATTTTTCAAAATATGAAAATATGAAAGCTTTGATCTTTGAAATTGAGAGAGAATAGAGTGGCTTGATTCTTGTAAAATTGATTATGAAAGTGTTCTAATTAATCACAAAGATTAGGAAAAGGTTTATATAGAATACTCAAAAGTTGGAGCACTTAAAAACTGATTTTGAGAAGTGAAAATCGTATTTTAAAAAACCAGATCAGCAGTATTTAATCGATTAAATTTCAGCTTAATCGAGTATTAATCGATTAAATTATGACTTAATCGATTAAATCCATACTGCACATGTTAGAAACTTGTTTTCTCAAAACTAAACCTTTCCTTTCAAACCTTTAAGCCACCTATTGATTCTAGGTTAAGTGAAAACTCAAATTATGATATAATCATGACTATGATAGAGATTACTACCCTCTAAATAATCTACCCAAATAAAAGACCTAAGAAGCTTGAGAGGCAAAAGATAAAACAATTACAATTACACTCAAACTAAGTCTTCATGAGCTTGCTTTCTCTCTTCTTCATTTGATGTTTGTTGTTGCTTGTTGAACTTGAACTTGATCAACACATGATAGCTTGTTCAAAACACTTTGTCATTATCAAAACATTCATCGTGGAACTTACAATCTCCCCCTTGTTGAAAATGACAAACCATGTTTTGAATTTGATTGAAGTTGTTGATACTTTAACAATTTGATCACTTGGTGAGAAACTTGCTCCCCCTTAATCAATGCAATCGACATTTGAAATCCAATTGTTGATAGAAGCTTGATTCTCCCCCTATCTTGAACAACTTAGCTCAACCTACATAAAAACAACAAAACAACCTTTCTCCACAAAAACATATCATTTCTCCCATTTTTCAAAACATACCATTTTTCAAAATATGAAAATATGAAAGCTTTGATCTTTGAAATTGAGAGAGAATAGAGTGGCTTGATTCTTGTAAAATTGATTATGAAAGTATTCTAATTAATCACAAAGATTAGGAAAAGGTTTATATAGAATACTCAAAAGTTGGAGCACTTAAAAACTGATTTTGAGAAGTGAAAATCGTATTTTAAAAAACCAGATCAGCAGTATTTAATCGATTAAATTTCAGCTTAATCGAGTATTAATCGATTAAATTATGACTTAATCGATTAAATCCATACTGCACATGTTAGAAACTTGTTTTCTCAAAACTAAACCTTTCCTTTCAAACCTTTAAGCCACCTATTGATTCTAGGTTAAGTGAAAACTCAAATTATGATTTAATCATGACTATGATAGAGATTACTACCCTCTAAATAATCTACCCAAATAAAAGACCTAAGAAGCTTGAGAGGCAAAAGATAAAACAATTACAATTACACTCAAACTAAGTCTTCATGAGCTTGCTTTCTCTCTTCTTCATTTGATGTTTGTTGTTGCTTGTTGAACTTGAACTTGATCAACACATGATAGCTTGTTCAAAACACTTTGTCATTATCAAAACATTCATCATGGAACTTACAATCTCCCCCTTGTTGAAAATGACAAACCATGTTTTGAATTTGATTGAAGTTGTTGATACTTTAACAATTTGATCACTTGGTGAGAAACTTGCTCCCCCTTAATCAATGCAATCGACATTTGAAATCCAATTGTTGATAGAAGCTTGATTCTCCCCCTATCTTGAACAACTTAGCTCAACCTACATAAAAACAACAAAACAACCTTTCTCCACAAAAACATATCATTTCTCCCATTTTTCAAAACATACCATTTTTCAAAATATGAAAATATGAAAGCTTTGATCTTTGAAATTGAGAGAGAATAGAGTGGCTTGATTCTTGTAAAATTGATTATGAAAGTGTTCTAATTAATCACAAAGATTAGGAAAAGGTTTATATAGAATACTCAAAAGTTGGAGCACTTAAAAACTGATTTTGAGAAGTGAAAATCGTATTTTAAAAAACCAGATCAGCAGTATTTAATCGATTAAATTTCAGCTTAATCGAGTATTAATCGATTAAATTATGACTTAATCGATTAAATCCATACTGCACATGTTAGAAACTTGTTTTCTCAAAACTAAACCTTTCCTTTCAAACCTTTAAGCCACCTATTGATTCTAGGTTAAGTGAAAACTCAAATTATGATATAATCATGACTATGATAGAGATTACTACCCTCTAAATAATCTACCCAAATAAAAGACCTAAGAAGCTTGAGAGGCAAAAGATAAAACAATTACAATTACACTCAAACTAAGTCTTCATGAGCTTGCTTTCTCTCTTCTTCATTTGATGTTTGTTGTTGCTTGTTGAACTTGAACTTGATCAACACATGATAGCTTGTTCAAAACACTTTGTCATTATCAAAACATTCATCGTGGAACTTACAATCTCCCCCTTGTTGAAAATGACAAACCATGTTTTGAATTTGATTGAAGTTGTTGATACTTTAACAATTTGATCACTTGGTGAGAAACTTGCTCCCCCTTAATCAATGCAATCGACATTTGAAATCCAATTGTTGATAGAAGCTTGATTCTCCCCCTATCTTGAACAACTTAGCTCAACCTACATAAAAACAACAAAACAACCTTTCTCCACAAAAACATATCATTTCTCCCATTTTTCAAAACATACCATTTTTCAAAATATGAAAATATGAAAGCTTTGATCTTTGAAATTGAGAGAGAATAGAGTGGCTTGATTCTTGTAAAATTGATTATGAAAGTGTTCTAATTAATCACAAAGATTAGGAAAAGGTTTATATAGAATACTCAAAAGTTGGAGCACTTAAAAACTGATTTTGAGAAGTGAAAATCGTATTTTAAAAAACCAGATCAGCAGTATTTAATCGATTAAATTTCAGCTTAATCGAGTATTATTCGATTAAATTATGACTTAATCGATTAAATCCATACTGCACATGTTAGAAACTTGTTTTCTCAAAACTAAACCTTTCCTTTCAAACCTTTAAGCCACCTATTGATTCTAGGTTAAGTGAAAACTCAAATTATGATATAATCATGACTATGATAGAGATTACTACCCTCTAAATAATCTACCCAAATAAAAGACCTAAGAAGCTTGAGAGGCAAAAGATAAAACAATTACAATTACACTCAAACTAAGTCTTCATGAGCTTGCTTTCTCTCTTCTTCATTTGATGTTTGTTGTTGCTTGTTGAACTTGAACTTGATCAACACATGATAGCTTGTTCAAAACACTTTGTCATTATCAAAACATTCATCGTGGAACTTACAATCTCCCCCTTGTTGAAAATGACAAACCATGTTTTGAATTTGATTGAAGTTGTTGATACTTTAACAATTTGATCACTTGGTGAGAAACTTGCTCCCCCTTAATCAATGCAATCGACATTTGAAATCCAATTGTTGATAGAAGCTTGATTCTCCCCCTATCTTGAACAACTTAGCTCAACCTACATAAAAACAACAAAACAACCTTTCTCCACAAAAACATATCATTTCTCCCATTTTTCAAAACATACCATTTTTCAAAATATGAAAATATGAAAGCTTTGATCTTTGAAATTGAGAGAGAATAGAGTGGCTTGATTCTTGTAAAATTGATTATGAAAGTGTTCTAATTAATCACAAAGATTAGGAAAAGGTTTATATAGAATACTCAAAAGTTGGAGCACTTAAAAACTGATTTTGAGAAGTGAAAATCGTATTTTAAAAAACCAGATCAGCAGTATTTAATCGATTAAATTTCAGCTTAATCGAGTATTAATCGATTAAATTATGACTTAATCGATTAAATCCATACTGCACATGTTAGAAACTTGTTTTCTCAAAACTAAACCTTTCCTTTCAAACCTTTAAGCCACCTATTGATTCTAGGTTAAGTGAAAACTCAAATTATGATTTAATCATGACTATGATAGAGATTACTACCCTCTAAATAATCTACCCAAATAAAAGACCTAAGAATCTTGAGAGGCAAAAGATAAAACAATTACAATTACACTCAAACTAAGTCTTCATCAGCTTGCTTTCTCTCTTCTTCATTTGATGTTTGTTGTTGCTTGTTGAACTTGAACTTGATCAACACATGATAGCTTGTTCAAAACACTTTGTCATTATCAAAACATTCATCGTGGAACTTACAATCTCCCCCTTGTTGAAAATGACAAACCATGTTTTGAATTTGATTGAAGTTGTTGATACTTTAACAATTTGATCACTTGGTGAGAAACTTGCTCCCCCTTAATCAATGCAATCGACATTTGAAATCCAATTGTTGATAGAAGCTTGATTCTCCCCCTATCTTGAACAACTTAGCTCAACCTATATAAAAACAACAAAACAACCTTTCTCCACAAAAACATATCATTTCTCCCATTTTTCAAAACATACCATTTTTCAAAATATGAAAATTGTAACACCCTCACAATTATTTAGTTAAATTAGGATTTTATAAAAATGGTAACTGAAAATTTCTTTTTAAATTAAAATACTTAAGAAATATTTTTCCAAAAAAATCGGACAGAGTTTCCTCTGTTTTTCGAACTTCCCAAAAATTTTCTTCTTAAAACCTGTCAGTCCAGAATTATTTAAAAACATACGATATTTAATCAAAACACACAATTAAGTCCTAATGCCCAACATAAACCAAGCAAGGGCGTACAACTAATACATTCTTTTAAATTACAAAATATCAATCTTTAACTTAATTATTACTTTAGATCACTCAAAAAAAACAAGACCACTCCACGTGGTGGAGGGTAATCCTGCTCGGCCAAAAACTGTGAAAGCTCCAAGCTCAGTACCTGAAAAATGTTTGTAAGGGTGAGCTTTACACATGAAGTAGAAAGTAGTTCCTAACTAAACATAATGACCTACTAAGTCAAACACATTTAGCACGTAACACATAATTTCAATCATCAAACCAAGCATGCATCACACACAAACAATAATTCCCTTAGCCACTCATAAACCCATATCCTTTGCTCTTTTATCTTTTTCATGCACGGTTGATTCTCTTTTCTCTCACTCACATCATATTATCTTTCAATTTTCTCTTTATTTCTTTCTTTTATATTTTTATTGTTTTCTTCTCTTTCTTTCTTAAATTCTTTCTTTATTTCATTCTTTCTTTCTTTTTAATCTTTCTTTAATTCTTTCTTTTTATTAATTTGGCTACAGGGTCTCACGACCAGGCCCACCGACCTAACCTGCACCAAATATTTCCTTTATCATCTATCCACAGGGTCTAACAACCAGATTCATATGACCTAACCTATGTCACAGGGTCTCACGACCAGATCTTTCGACCTAACCTGCGCCATAGGGTCTCACGACCAGATCATACTATCTAACCTGTGTTGGCCACAGGGTCTTACGACCAGATCCCACGATCTAACCTGCGTTGGCCCATTCTTTTATTAGTCTTTTATCAATTGGCCACAGGGTCTTACGACCGGGTCCTCCCGACCTAACCTGTGACAAGTATCCTTTTACTATTTTCATTCTCATTCTGTTTATTTTATTTAGTTATTCTTTTCATTTATTATCGTTTCACTTCTTTAATTTTCTTTATAATTATCCTTTTCTCTCTTGACTTTCATTATTAACTTGTTATTTCATTCGTCATTCAACACACATTTATCATACAAACATACACAACAATTTTCACACTTTATTTTCTCAATTCCCTAAGTTTATGCCATGACGTTTTAACTCTTTCTATTCCTTAGTTCACATTCTAGTTTACATCTCATACATACATACTTACTTTCTTTTATTTATTATTCAATTATTTGAATTCGTTATGTGATATACATTTAGCACACAAACATCACAATTCAGCCAGACATACAGAACAATAATCAACAATAATCATTTATAGTCATTCACAATTAACAGCCAGAGTTCCTGTTCTTCAAATAAACATACATGATAACATATAACACTTAACCTGCATATTCAATCACCAACATCAATTTATAGTTCATTTCATTTACTTTCTTAATTTATATTTAATTTAAATTAATTACCCAATAATCAGTTATAAGCATACCCACATATTCTTAGCAAGTATTATATACTAATTAGAAAATACTCCCTAAAACAAGGTAAAGAACCCCTTACCTCGATTGACGAAAATAAAGAAATAACCTCAACTTTGGGGCTTGCCGACGAGAATGAGCGGTGATCCGTGAAGCCTCAATGACCCGGGGTGATGAACAGGTCCGTGGCGGTCAACGTCGGTGAAGAGAACAGTCACGGTACGGCGATAACGGCGCCGGTTCAGTTCACAATCAGCAAAGACCCACACCGAATGTCGATTCCGGCGACGGCGGCGCGAGCGAAGAACAAGGGAGGGATAGGCGAGTCACTCCCTTGACTGGCAGCGTGACTCCATGGCTGCATCATCAAACAATGGCGGCAGCAGCAAGCAAAAACCCAGCAGCAGTGGCGGCTCGTATGGCTGGTGGCTCGATCTGGGTCACGAACTTCGTCCCTCGAAGTGATGGTGCGGCAGCGCTCGGTGGGTCGCGATTCGCGCCCAGCCCGTGAGGAAACTGCGAGCGGCAGAAGGACTGAGGGAGAAGACGAGCGCGATCTCCATGGTGCAGCCAGTCGCGGACTCACGACGGAGGAGAAGGAGAACGCGTGCGTGGGCACGTGGCGGAGAGAGAGAGAGACGGACAAGAGAAGGATGCTGCGTTGGTGGTTCCGCCGGTGGTTGTTGCGGCCGAGATAAAGCAAGGACGGAGGGAGTTGGTGGTTGCCCCAATTAGGGCCGGCTGTTGAAGAAGATGGGGAGGGGGGTTGTTCGAACCCCTTCCTCTTTTTATTTTTTTTTTTATTTTTATTATTATTATTACATTATTATTATTATTATTATTATTATTCTTTTTCTCTTTATTTATTATTATTATTATTATTATTATTCTTTTTATTTTTATTTATTATTATTATATTTATTATTATTATTATTACTTGTGTTAGTATGATTTAAAACACTAATACCACTTTTCTTTATTTGTTTATTGTAAATCTCAAAAAAATACTAATAATAAAATGTAAGCATTTAGTAAGTACTTATATAAAATTATCAAGTTAAGAAGCTTAAAATTCTTAAAACAAGTTCAACATACAACATGTCAAAATATATTAAAGTATAGAAAGAATGGTTTTCAAATAGTATAATTATTTTTAACATTTTAATTGAACTAATCACTTAGCCATATCAATAATCAATTAGTTAGTGATATTTTTCTTTTTATTACTCTTATTATTATTTGGAATTAAAAATGGGGATGTTACAATTCTCCCCCACTTACAAGAATTTCGTCCCCGAAATTCGGGTTACTTCGTAACGCGGAGAACCATCCAGCTAAGGGGGTTCCTGTCGGTTCTATTTCCTCGCTTCCGATGTGTTTAGGTCCATTCTTCTTAGTATTGTCATGTCTGTCCTCGGACACTATGTATTTCCTCTATTGCGACAGGATTCACCATTCCCTTATTATTAAAGTTCCATCTTCCATTTCTTGGATTGAAATCCTCCCCCACTTAGCATCAACTTACCTGCTTACTCTGATGCCAGGAAGCAGGAAATTGAACATGTCGGCTCCTGATTGCCTTTCATACGATTCGTTAACAAAGAGTGCAAGAATCTAACAACAACAGGAAATAGAATCTTTGGAATTCATGAGGAATTTGCGACTTCGCTTTAAGAGAATAGTATAAGATTATGCGATCCAAAGACTCCTCGTAGAATGTAGCAGCTTATGGCTAGAAATTTCCCGAAATCTGATCGAATAAATAAGACTGGAACTCCAGGAACGATGGATATTCTAAATAAGAAACAAGGAGAAGATCATAAATTCTCAATGTTTAGTATATTGGAGCGAGAAATTTTTGATTCGTGATCAAAAATCGGTACTTCGAGGTCATGTCAAACCAAGAAGAATGAGGAGGAAGGGATCTACTTGCACGAATTGGGGTACTAATTAAGGCTTTCAGATTTACTATTAAATTCTTAAACGATTTTCGATGGTCAAAGATTGGAGTTTGGCAAGTATTCTTCACGTTTGAACATTCTATTAAACACTATTTTAGACCAACAACACTCAAGACATACCTTGGGTGTATGTCAGCAATCCCTTACAACCTTCTTCGAGTTAAACCTTAAGGAAAGCTCGAATGAACTTGATACAGAATAAGAAAGCTAATGGAATTTAACATTTCTATCACCTTAAGACTTGCACTTCTTTCGAAATCGAGAGTCGTGATGGGTTGACGAGTTTGAAAAGGTTGTGGTGTCTGACCGCGTATGGTTTTCTCCACACTTTATGGTGATTGGCGGGTCCAAGAGGGTCGCCAACATGACAAGAATCGGGTAGATACAGGCATTGGAGACGATAACGTGATTAGATATATGTCAAGCAAGAAGATGAAGAAAATCATCCTAAAGAATGTATTCCTACTAGATATTCATAGAAAATGGCATTTCCTCCGGACTAATGGTTGACTTCATCCATACTCCGACACTTGGGAGTACCAACTTCGACTATTAGGGAAAGGTTCTTTCGGCTAAGCGTCCAGATTTAATCAGCTAGGAGTAACGGATTCCGACTACGACCCTTACTCTCTTGATGCGAACCTGGTAACACCCAGGCCAAAGGATGGTCTTAGCAAAACTACAGCTCCTTTATTTGTTTCTCCAACTCCGCCAGTTTACTAGTGGCTAATCTACAAGAAGCTATGGGAATCTGATATTGTCCCAGAAACAAGGTCAATGCAGAATCAACTTCTCGATTGGTCATCACTTAGACAAGATCCAAGTTAATGACCAAGTTCTCCCCCACTTAGTATTGACGTACCGGCTGTATCAATGTCGGGGAGTAGGCTGGTTCGACACTAAAAATCAAGTACTTACATTCTTGACTCTGGGTTTCTAACAATCTAATTTGGTTTTTCATGAGAGCTAAAGGTGATCACTACGGAGTTTGCTCGATTCTCTTGAAGATCTTATTCTCGGCTATACTATTCGTAAGCGGGTACAACAACGTAAAGGGTCTTGTCCCTTGGTTCCGTTTTGAGTCCACTTCCTGATTTGTGTAAAGAGTCGGAAAAATGCTTTTCGGGTTGGTCACTTTCCTTCTGAAGGGTCTATCTCTTAGAGTTCCCGCCTTCGGTTGTTTTGATTTCAATTGGAGGGTAGCAATGATATCGACCATTAGTAGACGTAAGGATCGGGGTGATCAGTCCCAACCTCGCATCTATCAACTGCACATCATTGCCATCTTCATTGGTAGTATCGTCCTTTAACAGATGCAAGAGTAAGGATGGCCAATCCTTACCCTACACACTATTAAATGACAATATTATCACAAGGTTTAGTTTAGATTTTAATTAGAGTCCTACAACTAATCGGTTCTTCCTACGGCTTCTCATGATTGTCTTAAAGATCGGTTAAAGTGTGCGTACTTCTCGAGTTTCACAGCACCACATTGGAAAGGATTAGGGATTCAGATTCTAAGAAGAGTAAGCTTTGGGAAATCTTAATAAGGAACTACTGAGATCAACCTAGAATTTCTATTTTAAAAAAAACTGTCCTAACTTCTTTGCCCGTTCGCTTTCAAGAAATTAACATCTCACATAGGGCATACCTTCACTTAGCTCGTCCAAGACCTCTCCTATTTGCCCAGATTGGCTCCTATTTGCCAGTTGCCTTTGCAATATATCCACTTCTTTCCACGGGGTATTACTGGGAAAATGTCTCGGTTGTTCACACCGATAGCAGAGACCCTCTCTTGCAATTCGATCCTTGTACTAGCACACACCGCGGTGAGACTTTCTGAAATGCAAACATGGTGTCTAGTAATGGAAACGACCACGCTTTGGTTCGCATTTCTTGGGACTGCTGCCCTAGTGTGGTTGTCGGCGTACGGATCTACTTTCCGAGCCAGTCTCCTACCCTTGGTAGTGCTTCCTAACCTCCTTGCCAAGTTCTTCTCATCGGTATGGAGTATATTCACTAGTTGAAAGAAACTGCCGACGTTATTGTTCTCCAAGGTAAGCCTAACATCCCAACGAAGTCCCGACTCAACCTGATCTCGGTTCAAATGAACCAAGTTTCCTAGAGTTGCAACGATCCTAGCATCGTCACTGCACCTACTAATTATGAGACTTAGTTCCTGAAAAGAGAAAAGCTAGTACACATATATATAATTAAATGACTATCTATATGTATATAAATACCTATGTATCTACTATGGACTTGACACCAACTTCGGTTACTCGCTTGATGAGTAAACCACAGGAGATATGAGTTCAAACTCCAAAGGCCGAGGAAAAACTGCTCTGATACCATAATGTAACACCCTCACAATTATTTAGTTAAATTAGGATTTTATAAAAATGGTAACTGAAAATTTCTTTTTAAATTAAAATACTTAAGAAATATTTTTCCAAAAAAATCGGACAGAGTTTCCTCTGTTTTTCGAACTTCCCAAAAATTTTCTTCTTAAAACTTGTCAGTCCAGAATTATTTAAAAACATACGATATTTAATCAAAACACACAATTAAGTCCTAATGCCCAACATAAACCAAGCAAGGGCGTACAACTAATACATTCTTTTAAATTACAAAATATCAATCTTTAACTTAATTATTACTTTAGATCACTCAAAAAAAACAAGACCACTCCACGTGGTGGAGGGTAATCCTGCTCGGCCAAAAACTGTGAAAGCTCCAAGCTCAGTACCTGAAAAATGTTTGTAAGGGTGAGCTTTACACATGAAGTAGAAAGTAGTTCCTAACTAAACATAATGACCTACTAAGTCAAACACATTTAGCACGTAACACATAATTTCAATCATCAAACCAAGCATGCATCACACACAAACAATAATTCCCTTAGCCACTCATAAACCCATATCCTTTGCTCTTTTATCTTTTTCATGCACGGTTGATTCTCTTTTCTCTCACTCACATCATATTATCTTTCAATTTTCTCTTTATTTCTTTCTTTTATATTTTTATTGTTTTCTTCTCTTTCTTTCTTAAATTCTTTCTTTATTTCATTCTTTCTTTCTTTTTAATCTTTCTTTAATTCTTTCTTTTTATTAATTTGGCTACAGGGTCTCACGACCAGGCCCACCGACCTAACCTGCACCAAATATTTCCTTTATCATCTATCCACAGGGTCTAACAACCAGATTCATATGACCTAACCTATGTCACAGGGTCTCACGACCAGATCTTTCGACCTAACCTGCGCCATAGGGTCTCACGACCAGATCATACTATCTAACCTGTGTTGGCCACAGGGTCTTACGACCAGATCCCACGATCTAACCTGCGTTGGCCCATTCTTTTATTAGTCTTTTATCAATTGGCCACAGGGTCTTACGACCGGGTCCTCCCGACCTAACCTGTGACAAGTATCCTTTTACTATTTTCATTCTCATTCTGTTTATTTTATTTAGTTATTCTTTTCATTTATTATCGTTTCACTTCTTTAATTTTCTTTATAATTATCCTTTTCTCTCTTGACTTTCATTATTAACTTGTTATTTCATTCGTCATTCAACACACATTTATCATACAAACATACACAACAATTTTCACACTTTATTTTCTCAATTCCCTAAGTTTATGCCATGACGTTTTAACTCTTTCTATTCCTTAGTTCACATTCTAGTTTACATCTCATACATACATACTTACTTTCTTTTATTTATTATTCAATTATTTGAATTCGTTATGTGATATACATTTAGCACACAAACATCACAATTCAGCCAGACATACAGAACAATAATCAACAATAATCATTTATAGTCATTCACAATTAACAGCCAGAGTTCCTGTTCTTCAAATAAACATACATGATAACATATAACACTTAACCTGCATATTCAATCACCAACATCAATTTATAGTTCATTTCATTTACTTTCTTAATTTATATTTAATTTAAATTAATTACCCAATAATCAGTTATAAGCATACCCACATATTCTTAGCAAGTATTATATACTAATTAGAAAATACTCCCTAAAACAAGGTAAAGAACCCCTTACCTCGATTGACGAAAATAAAGAAATAACCTCAACTTTGGGGCTTGCCGACGAGAATGAGCGGTGATCCGTGAAGCCTCAATGACCCGGGGTGATGAACAGGTCCGTGGCGGTCAACGTCGGTGAAGAGAACAGTCACGGTACGGCGATAACGGCGCCGGTTCAGTTCACAATCAGCAAAGACCCACACCGAATGTCGATTCCGGCGACGGCGGCGCGAGCGAAGAACAAGGGAGGGATAGGCGAGTCACTCCCTTGACTGGCAGCGTGACTCCATGGCTGCATCATCAAACAATGGCGGCAGCAGCAAGCAAAAACCCAGCAGCAGTGGCGGCTCGTATGGCTGGTGGCTCGATCTGGGTCACGAACTTCGTCCCTCGAAGTGATGGTGCGGCAGCGCTCGGTGGGTCGCGATTCGCGCCCAGCCCGTGAGGAAACTGCGAGCGGCAGAAGGACTGAGGGAGAAGACGAGCGCGATCTCCATGGTGCAGCCAGTCGCGGACTCACGACGGAGGAGAAGGAGAACGCGTGCGTGGGCACGTGGCGGAGAGAGAGAGAGACGGACAAGAGAAGGATGCTGCGTTGGTGGTTCCGCCGGTGGTTGTTGCGGCCGAGATAAAGCAAGGACGGAGGGAGTTGGTGGTTGCCCCAATTAGGGCCGGCTGTTGAAGAAGATGGGGAGGGGGGTTGTTCGAACCCCTTCCTCTTTTTATTTTTTTTTTTATTTTTATTATTATTATTACATTATTATTATTATTATTATTATTATTCTTTTTCTCTTTATTTATTATTATTATTATTATTATTATTATTCTTTTTATTTTTATTTATTATTATTATATTTATTATTATTATTATTACTTGTGTTAGTATGATTTAAAACACTAATACCACTTTTCTTTATTTGTTTATTGTAAATCTCAAAAAAATACTAATAATAAAATGTAAGCATTTAGTAAGTACTTATATAAAATTATCAAGTTAAGAAGCTTAAAATTCTTAAAACAAGTTCAACATACAACATGTCAAAATATATTAAAGTATAGAAAGAATGGTTTTCAAATAGTATAATTATTTTTAACATTTTAATTGAACTAATCACTTAGCCATATCAATAATCAATTAGTTAGTGCTATTTTTCTTTTTATTACTCTTATTATTATTTGGAATTAAAAATGGGGATGTTACAATTCTCCCCCACTTACAAGAATTTCGTCCCCGAAATTCGGGTTACTTCGTAACGCGGAGAACCATCCAGCTAAGGGGGTTCCTGTCGGTTCTATTTCCTCGCTTCCGATGTGTTTAGGTCCATTCTTCTTAGTATTGTCATGTCTGTCCTCGGACACTATGTATTTCCTCTATTGCGACAGGATTCACCATTCCCTTATTATTAAAGTTCCATCTTCCATTTCTTGGATTGAAATCCTCCCCCACTTAGCATCAACTTACCTGCTTACTCTGATGCCAGGAAGCAGGAAATTGAACATGTCGGCTCCTGATTGCCTTTCATACGATTCGTTAACAAAGAGTGCAAGAATCTAACAACAACAGGAAATAGAATCTTTGGAATTCATGAGGAATTTGCGACTTCGCTTTAAGAGAATAGTATAAGATTATGCGATCCAAAGACTCCTCGTAGAATGTAGCAGCTTATGGCTAGAAATTTCCCGAAATCTGATCGAATAAATAAGACTGGAACTCCAGGAACGATGGATATTCTAAATAAGAAACAAGGAGAAGATCATAAATTCTCAATGTTTAGTATATTGGAGCGAGAAATTTTTGATTCGTGATCAAAAATCGGTACTTCGAGGTCATGTCAAACCAAGAAGAATGAGGAGGAAGGGATCTACTTGCACGAATTGGGGTACTAATTAAGGCTTTCAGATTTACTATTAAATTCTTAAACGATTTTCGATGGTCAAATATTGGAGTTTGGCAAGTATTCTTCACGTTTGAACATTCTATTAAACACTATTTTAGACCAACAACACTCAAGACATACCTTGGGTGTATGTCAGCAATCCCTTACAACCTTCTTCGAGTTAAACCTTAAGGAAAGCTCGAATGAACTTGATACAGAATAAGAAAGCTAATGGAATTTGACATTTCTATCACCTTAAGACTTGCACTTCTTTCGAAATCGAGAGTCGTGATGGGTTGACGAGTTTGAAAAGGTTGTGGTGTCTGACCGCGTATGGTTTTCTCCACACTTTATGGTGATTGGCGGGTCCAAGAGGGTCGCCAACATGACAAGAATCGGGTAGATACAGGCATTGGAGACGATAACGTGATTAGATATATGTCAAGCAAGAAGATGAAGAAAATCATCCTAAAGAATGTATTCCTACTAGATATTCATAGAAAATGGCATTTCCTCCGGACTAATGGTTGACTTCATCCATACTCCGACACTTGGGAGTACCAACTTCGACTATTAGGGAAAGGTTCTTTCGGCTAAGCGTCCAGATTTAATCAGCTAGGAGTAACGGATTCCGACTACGACCCTTACTCTCTTGATGCGAACCTGGTAACACCCAGGCCAAAGGATGGTCTTAGCAAAACTACAGCTCCTTTATTTGTTTCTCCAACTCCGCCAGTTTACTAGTGGCTAATCTACAAGAAGCTATGGGAATCTGATATTGTCCCAGAAACAAGGTCAATGCAGAATCAACTTCTCGATTGGTCATCACTTAGACAAGATCCAAGTTAATGACCAAGTTCTCCCCCACTTAGTATTGACGTACCGGCTGTATCAATGTCGGGGAGTAGGCTGGTTCGACACTAAAAATCAAGTACTTACATTCTTGACTCTGGGTTTCTAACAATCTAATTTGGTTTTTCATGAGAGCTAAAGGTGATCACTACGGAGTTTGCTCGATTCTCTTGAAGATCTTATTCTCGGCTATACTATTCGTAAGCGGGTACAACAACGTAAAGGGTCTTGTCCCTTGGTTCCGTTTTGAGTCCACTTCCTGATTTGTGTAAAGAGTCGGAAAAATGCTTTTCGGGTTGGTCACTTTCCTTCTGAAGGGTCTATCTCTTAGAGTTCCCGCCTTCGGTTGTTTTGATTTCAATTGGAGGGTAGCAATAATATCGACCATTAGTAGACGTAAGGATCGGGGTGATCAGTCCCAACCTCGCATCTATCAACTGCACATCATTGCCATCTTCATTGGTAGTATCGTCCTTTAACAGATGCAAGAGTAAGGATGGCCAATCCTTACCCTACACACTATTAAATGACAATATTATCACAAGGTTTAGTTTAGATTTTAATTAGAGTCCTACAACTAATCGGTTCTTCCTACGGCTTCTCATGATTGTCTTAAAGATCGGTTAAAGTGTGCGTACTTCTCGAGTTTCACAGCACCACATTGGAAAGGATTAGGGATTCAGATTCTAAGAAGAGTAAGCTTTGGGAAATCTTAATAAGGAACTACTGAGATCAACCTAGAATTTCTATTTTAAAAAAAACTGTCCTAACTTCTTTGCCCGTTCGCTTTCAAGAAATTAACATCTCACATAGGGCATACCTTCACTTAGCTCGTCCAAGACCTCTCCTATTTGCCCAGATTGGCTCCTATTTGCCAGTTGCCTTTGCAATATATCCACTTCTTTCCACGGGGTATTACTGGGAAAATGTCTCGGTTGTTCACACCGATAGCAGAGACCCTCTCTTGCAATTCGATCCTTGTACTAGCACACACCGCGGTGAGACTTTCTGAAATGCAAACATGGTGTCTAGTAATGGAAACGACCATGCTTTGGTCCGCATTTCTTGGGACTGCTGCCCTAGTGTGGTTGTCGGCGTACGGATCTACTTTCCGAGCCAGTCTCCTACCCTTGGTAGTGCTTCCTAACCTCCTTGCCAAGTTCTTCTCATCGGTATGGAGTATATTCACTAGTTGAAAGAAACTGCCGACGTTATTGTTCTCCAAGGTAAGCCTAACATCCCAACGAAGTCCCGACTCAACCTGATCTCGGTTCAAATGAACCAAGTTTCCTAGAGTTGCAACGATCCTAGCATCGTCACTGCACCTACTAATTATGAGACTTAGTTCCTGAAAAGAGAAAAGCTAGTACACATATATATAATTAAATGACTATCTATATGTATATAAATACCTATGTATCTACTATGGACTTGACACCAACTTCGGTTACTCGCTTGATGAGTAAACCACAGGAGATATGAGTTCAAACTCCAAAGGCCGAGGAAAAACTGCTCTGATACCATAATGTAACACCCTCACAATTATTTAGTTAAATTAGGATTTTATAAAAATGGTAACTGAAAATTTCTTTTTAAATTAAAATACTTAAGAAATATTTTTCCAAAAAAATCGGACAGAGTTTCCTCTGTTTTTCGAACTTCCCAAAAATTTTCTTCTTAAAACCTGTCAGTCCAGAATTATTTAAAAACATACGATATTTAATCAAAACACACAATTAAGTCCTAATGCCCAACATAAACCAAGCAAGGGCGTACAACTAATACATTCTTTTAAATTACAAAATATCAATCTTTAACTTAATTATTACTTTAGATCACTCAAAAAAAACAAGACCACTCCACGTGGTGGAGGGTAATCCTGCTCGGCCAAAAACTGTGAAAGCTCCAAGCTCAGTACCTGAAAAATGTTTGTAAGGGTGAGCTTTACACATGAAGTAGAAAGTAGTTCCTAACTAAACATAATGACCTACTAAGTCAAACACATTTAGCACGTAACACATAATTTCAATCATCAAACCAAGCATGCATCACACACAAACAATAATTCCCTTAGCCACTCATAAACCCATATCCTTTGCTCTTTTATCTTTTTCATGCACGGTTGATTCTCTTTTCTCTCACTCACATCATATTATCTTTCAATTTTCTCTTTATTTCTTTCTTTTATATTTTTATTGTTTTCTTCTCTTTCTTTCTTAAATTCTTTCTTTATTTCATTCTTTCTTTCTTTTTAATCTTTCTTTAATTCTTTCTTTTTATTAATTTGGCTACAGGGTCTCACGACCAGGCCCACCGACCTAACCTGCACCAAATATTTCCTTTATCATCTATCCACAGGGTCTAACAACCAGATTCATATGACCTAACCTATGTCACAGGGTCTCACGACCAGATCTTTCGACCTAACCTGCGCCATAGGGTCTCACGACCAGATCATACTATCTAACCTGTGTTGGCCACAGGGTCTTACGACCAGATCCCACGATCTAACCTGCGTTGGCCCATTCTTTTATTAGTCTTTTATCAATTGGCCACAGGGTCTTACGACCGGGTCCTCCCGACCTAACCTGTGACAAGTATCCTTTTACTATTTTCATTCTCATTCTGTTTATTTTATTTAGTTATTCTTTTCATTTATTATCGTTTCACTTCTTTAATTTTCTTTATAATTATCCTTTTCTCTCTTGACTTTCATTATTAACTTGTTATTTCATTCGTCATTCAACACACATTTATCATACAAACATACACAACAATTTTCACACTTTATTTTCTCAATTCCCTAAGTTTATGCCATGACGTTTTAACTCTTTCTATTCCTTAGTTCACATTCTAGTTTACATCTCATACATACATACTTACTTTCTTTTATTTATTATTCAATTATTTGAATTCGTTATATGATATACATTTAGCACACAAACATCACAATTCAGCCAGACATACAGAACAATAATCAACAATAATCATTTATAGTCATTCACAATTAACAGCCAGAGTTCCTGTTCTTCAAATAAACATACATGATAACATATAACACTTAACCTGCATATTCAATCACCAACATCAATTTATAGTTCATTTCATTTACTTTCTTAATTTATATTTAATTTAAATTAATTACCCAATAATCAGTTATAAGCATACCCACATATTCTTAGCAAGTATTATATACTAATTAGAAAATACTCCCTAAAACAAGGTAAAGAACCCCTTACCTCGATTGACGAAAATAAAGAAATAACCTCAACTTCGGGGCTTGCCGACGAGAATGAGCGGTGATCCGTGAAGCCTCAATGACCCGGGGTGATGAACAGGTCCGTGGCGGTCAACGTCGGTGAAGAGAACAGTCACGGTACGGCGATAACGGCGCCGGTTCAGTTCACAATCAGCAAAGACCCACACCGAATGTCGATTCCGGCGACGGCGGCGCGAGCGAAGAACAAGGGAGGGATAGGCGAGTCACTCCCTTGACTGGCAGCGTGACTCCATGGCTGCATCATCAAACAATGGCGGCAGCAGCAAGCAAAAACCCAGCAGCAGTGGCGGCTCGTATGGCTGGTGGCTCGATCTGGGTCACGAACTTCGTCCCTCGAAGTGATGGTGCGGCAGCGCTCGGTGGGTCGCGATTCGCGCCCAGCCCGTGAGGAAACTGCGAGCGGCAGAAGGACTGAGGGAGAAGACGAGCGCGATCTCCATGGTGCAGCCAGTCGCGGACTCACGACGGAGGAGAAGGAGAACGCGTGCGTGGGCACGTGGCGGAGAGAGAGAGAGACGGACAAGAGAAGGATGCTGTGTTGGTGGTTCCGCCGGTGGTTGTTGCGGCCGAGATAAAGCAAGGACGGAGGGAGTTGGTGGTTGCCCCAATTAGGGCCGGCTGTTGAAGAAGATGGGGAGGGGGGTTGTTCGAACCCCTTCCTCTTTTTATTTTTTTTTTTATTTTTATTATTATTATTACATTATTATTATTATTATTATTATTATTCTTTTTCTCTTTATTTATTATTATTATTATTATTATTATTCTTTTTATTTTTATTTATTATTATTATATTTATTATTATTATTATTACTTGTGTTAGTATGATTTAAAACACTAATACCACTTTTCTTTATTTGTTTATTGTAAATCTCAAAAAAATACTAATAATAAAATGTAAGCATTTAGTAAGTACTTATATAAAATTATCAAGTTAAGAAGCTTAAAATTCTTAAAACAAGTTCAACATACAACATGTCAAAATATATTAAAGTATAGAAAGAATGGTTTTCAAATAGTATAATTATTTTTAACATTTTAATTGAACTAATCACTTAGCCATATCAATAATCAATTAGTTAGTGATATTTTTCTTTTTATTACTCTTATTATTATTTGGAATTAAAAATGGGGATGTTACAATTCTCCCCCACTTACAAGAATTTCGTCCCCGAAATTCGGGTTACTTCGTAACGCGGAGAACCATCCAGCTAAGGGGGTTCCTGTCGGTTCTATTTCCTCGCTTCCGATGTGTTTAGGTCCATTCTTCTTAGTATTGTCATGTCTGTCCTCGGACACTATGTATTTCCTCTATTGCGACAGGATTCACCATTCCCTTATTATTAAAGTTCCATCTTCCATTTCTTGGATTGAAATCCTCCCCCACTTAGCATCAACTTACCTGCTTACTCTGATGCCAGGAAGCAGGAAATTGAACATGTCGGCTCCTGATTGCCTTTCATACGATTCGTTAACAAAGAGTGCAAGAATCTAACAACAACAGGAAATAGAATCTTTGGAATTCATGAGGAATTTGCGACTTCGCTTTAAGAGAATAGTATAAGATTATGCGATCCAAAGACTCCTCGTAGAATGTAGCAGCTTATGGCTAGAAATTTCCCGAAATCTGATCGAATAAATAAGACTGGAACTCCAGGAACGATGGATATTCTAAATAAGAAACAAGGAGAAGATCATAAATTCTCAATGTTTAGTATATTGGAGCGAGAAATTTTTGATTCGTGATCAAAAATCGGTACTTCGAGGTCATGTCAAACCAAGAAGAATGAGGAGGAAGGGATCTACTTGCACGAATTGGGGTACTAATTAAGGCTTTCAGATTTACTATTAAATTCTTAAACGATTTTCGATGGTCAAAGATTGGAGTTTGGCAAGTATTCTTCACGTTTGAACATTCTATTAAACACTATTTTAGACCAACAACACTCAAGACATACCTTGGGTGTATGTCAGCAATCCCTTACAACCTTCTTCGAGTTAAACCTTAAGGAAAGCTCGAATGAACTTGATACAGAATAAGAAAGCTAATGGAATTTAACATTTCTATCACCTTAAGACTTGCACTTAGTCGATTAAATCCATACTGCACATGTTAGAAACTTGTTTTCTCAAAACTAAACCTTTCCTTTCAAACCTTTAAGCCACCTATTGATTCTAGGTTAAGTGAAAACTCAAATTATGATATAATCATGACTATGATAGAGATTACTACCCTCTAAATAATCTACCCAAATAAAAGACCTAAGAAGCTTGAGAGGCAAAAGATAAAACAATTACAATTACACTCAAACTAAGTCTTCATGAGCTTGCTTTCTCTCTTCTTCATTTGATGTTTGTTGTTGCTTGTTGAACTTGAACTTGATCAACACATGATAGCTTGTTCAAAACACTTTGTCATTATCAAAACATTCATCGTGGAACTTACAATCTCCTCCTTGTTGAAAATGACAAACCATGTTTTGAATTTGATTGAAGTTGTTGATACTTTAACAATTTGATCACTTGGTGAGAAACTTGCTCCCCCTTAATCAATGCAATCGACATTTGAAATCCAATTGTTGATAGAAGCTTGATTCTCCCCCTATCTTGAAAAACTTAGCTCAACCTACATAAAAACAACAAAACAACCTTTCTCCACAAAAACATATCATTTCTCCCATTTTTCAAAACATACCATTTTTCAAAATATGAAAATATGAAAGCTTTGATCTTTGAAATTGAGAGAGAATAGAGTGGCTTGATTCTTGTAAAATTGATTATGAAAGTGTTCTAATTAATCACAAAGATTAGGAAAAGGTTTATATAGAATACTCAAAAGTTGGAGCACTTAAAAACTGATTTTGAGAAGTGAAAATCGTATTTTAAAAAACCAGATCAGCAGTATTTAATCGATTAAATTTCAGCTTAATCGAGTATTAATCGATTAAATTATGACTTAATCGATTAAATCCATACTGCACATGTTAGAAACTTGTTTTCTCAAAACTAAACCTTTCCTTTCAAACCTTTAAGCCACCTATTGATTCTAGGTTAAGTGAAAACTCAAATTATGATATAATCATGACTATGATAGAGATTACTACCCTCTAAATAATCTACCCAAATAAAAGACCTAAGAAGCTTGAGAGGCAAAAGATAAAACAATTACAATTACACTCAAACTAAGTCTTCATGAGCTTGCTTTCTCTCTTCTTCATTTGATGTTTGTTGTTGCTTGTTGAACTTGAACTTGATCAACACATGATAGCTTGTTCAAAACACTTTGTCATTATCAAAACATTCATCGTGGAACTTACAATCTCCTCCTTGTTGAAAATGACAAACCATGTTTTGAATTTGATTGAAGTTGTTGATACTTTAACAATTTGATCACTTGGTGAGAAACTTGCTCCCCCTTAATCAATGCAATCGACATTTGAAATCCAATTGTTGATAGAAGCTTGATTCTCCCCCTATCTTGAAAAACTTAGCTCAACCTACATAAAAACAACAAAACAACCTTTCTCCACAAAAACATATCATTTCTCCCATTTTTCAAAACATACCATTTTTCAAAATATGAAAATATGAAAGCTTTGATCTTTGAAATTGAGAGAGAATAGAGTGGCTTGATTCTTGTAAAATTGATTATGAAAGTGTTCTAATTAATCACAAAGATTAGGAAAAGGTTTATATAGAATACTCAAAAGTTGGAGCACTTAAAAACTGATTTTGAGAAGTGAAAATCGTATTTTTAAAAACCAGATCAGCAGTATTTAATCGATTAAATTTCAGCTTAATCGAGTATTAATCGATTAAATTATGACTTAATCGATTAAATCCATACTGCACATGTTAGAAACTTGTTTTCTCAAAACTAAACCTTTCCTTTCAAACCTTTAAGCCACCTATTGATTCTAGGTTAAGTGAAAACTCAAATTATGATATAATCATGACTATGATAGAGATTACTACCCTCTAAATAATCTACCCAAATAAAAGACCTAAGAAGCTTGAGAGGCAAAAGATAAAACAATTACAATTACACTCAAACTAAGTCTTCATGAGCTTGCTTTCTCTCTTCTTCATTTGATGTTTGTTGTTGCTTGTTGAACTTGAACTTGATCAACACATGATAGCTTGTTCAAAACACTTTGTCATTATCAAAACATTCATCGTGGAACTTACAATCTCCCCCTTGTTGAAAATGACAAACCATGTTTTGAATTTGATTGAAGTTGTTGATACTTTAACAATTTGATCACTTGGTGAGAAACTTGCTCCCCCTTAATCAATGCAATCGACATTTGAAATCCAATTGTTGATAGAAGCTTGATTCTCCCCCTATCTTGAACAACTTAGCTCAACCTACATAAAAACAACAAAACAACCTTTCTCCACAAAAACATATCATTTCTCCCATTTTTCAAAACATACCATTTTTCAAAATATGAAAATATGAAAGCTTTGATCTTTGAAATTGAGAGAGAATAGAGTGGCTTGATTCTTGTAAAATTGATTATGAAAGTGTTCTAATTAATCACAAAGATTAGGAAAAGGTTTATATAGAATACTCAAAAGTTGGAGCACTTAAAAACTGATTTTGAGAAGTGAAAATCGTATTTTAAAAAACCAGATCAGCAGTATTTAATCGATTAAATTTCAGCTTAATCGAGTATTAATCGATTAAATTATGACTTAATCGATTAAATCCATATTGCACATGTTAGAAACTTGTTTTCTCAAAACTAAACCTTTCCTTTCAAACCTTTAAGCCACCTATTGATTCTAGGTTAAGTGAAAACTCAAATTATGATATAATCATGACTATGATAGAGATTACTACCCTCTAAATAATCTACCCAAATAAAAGACCTAAGAATCTTGAGAGGCAAAAGATAAAACAATTACAATTACACTCAAACTAAGTCTTCATCAGCTTGCTTTCTCTCTTCTTCATTTGATGTTTGTTGTTGCTTGTTGAACTTGAACTTGATCAACACATGATAGCTTGTTCAAAACACTTTGTCATTATCAAAACATTCATCGTGGAACTTACAATCTCCCCCTTGTTGAAAATGACAAACCATGTTTTGAATTTGATTGAAGTTGTTGATACTTTAACAATTTGATCACTTGGTGAGAAACTTGCTCCCCCTTAATCAATGCAATCGACATTTGAAATCCAATTGTTGATAGAAGCTTGATTCTCCCCCTATCTTGAACAACTTAGCTCAACCTACATAAAAACAACAAAACAACCTTTCTCCACAAAAACATATCATTTCTCCCATTTTTCAAAACATACCATTTTTCAAAATATGAAAATATGAAAGCTTTGATCTTTGAAATTGAGAGAGAATAGAGTGGCTTGATTCTTGTAAAATTGATTATGAAAGTGTTCTAATTAATCACAAAGATTAGGAAAAGGTTTATATTCCTTTCAAACCTTTAAGCCACCTATTGATTCTAGGTTAAGTGAAAACTCAAATTATGATATAATCATGACTATGATAGAGATTACTACCCTCTAAATAATCTACCCAAATAAAAGACCTAAGAAGCTTGAGAGGCAAAAGATAAAACAATTACAATTACACTCAAACTAAGTCTTCATGAGCTTGCTTTCTCTCTTCTTCATTTGATGTTTGTTGTTGCTTGTTGAACTTGAACTTGATCAACACATGATAGCTTGTTCAAAACACTTTGTCATTATCAAAACATTCATCGTGGAACTTACAATCTCCCCCTTGTTGAAAATGACAAACCATGTTTTGAATTTGATTGAAGTTGTTGATACTTTAACAATTTGATCACTTGGTGAGAAACTTGCTCCCTCTTAATCAATGCAATCGACATTTGAAATCCAATTGTTGATAGAAGCTTGATTCTCCCCCTATCTTGAACAACTTAGCTCAACCTACATAAAAACAACAAAACAACCTTTCTCCACAAAAACATATCATTTCTCCCATTTTTCAAAACATACCATTTTTCAAAATATGAAAATATGAAAGCTTTGATCTTTGAAATTGAGAGAGAATAGAGTGGCTTGATTCTTGTAAAATTGATTATGAAAGTGTTCTAATTAATCACAAAGATTAGGAAAAGGTTTATATAGAATACTCAAAAGTTGGAGCACTTAAAAACTGATTTTGAGAAGTGAAAATCGTATTTTAAAAAACCAGATCAGCAGTATTTAATCGATTAAATTTCAGCTTAATCGAGTATTAATCGATTAAATTATGACTTAATCGATTAAATCCATACTGCACATGTTAGAAACTTGTTTTCTCAAAACTAAACCTTTCCTTTCAAACCTTTAAGCCACCTATTGATTCTAGGTTAAGTGAAAACTCAAATTATGATATAATCATGACTATGATAGAGATTACTACCCTCTAAATAATCTACCCAAATAAAAGACCTAAGAAGCTTGAGAGGCAAAAGATAAAACAATTACAATTACACTCAAACTAAGTCTTCATGAGCTTGCTTTCTCTCTTCTTCATTTGATGTTTGTTGTTGCTTGTTGAACTTGAACTTGATCAACACATGATAGCTTGTTCAAAACACTTTGTCATTATCAAAACATTCATCGTGGAACTTACAATCTCCCCCTTGTTGAAAATGACAAACCATGTTTTGAATTTGATTGAAGTTGTTGATACTTTAACAATTTGATCACTTGGTGAGAAACTTGCTCCCCCTTAATCAATGCAATCGACATTTGAAATCCAATTGTTGATAGAAGCTTGATTCTCCCCCTATCTTGAACAACTTAGCTCAACCTACATAAAAACAACAAAACAACCTTTCTCCACAAAAACATATCATTTCTCCCATTTTTCAAAACATACCATTTTTCAAAATATGAAAATATGAAAGCTTTGATCTTTGAAATTGAGAGAGAATAGAGTAGCTTGATTCTTGTAAAATTGATTATGAAAGTGTTCTAATTAATCACAAAGATTAGGAAAAGGTTTATATAGAATACTCAAAAGTTGGAGCACTTAAAAACTGATTTTGAGAAGTGAAAATCGTATTTTAAAAAACCAGATCAGCAGTATTTAATCGATTAAATTTCAGCTTAATCGAGTATTAATCGATTAAATTATGACTTAATCGATTAAATCCATACTGCACATGTTAGAAACTTGTTTTCTCAAAACTAAACCTTTCCTTTCAAACCTTTAAGCCACCTATTGATTCTAGGTTAAGTGAAAACTCAAATTATGATATAATCATGACTATGATAGAGATTACTACCCTCTAAATAATCTACCCAAATAAAAGACCTAAGAAGCTTGAGAGGCAAAAGATAAAACAATTACAATTACACTCAAACTAAGTCTTCATGAGCTTGCTTTCTCTCTTCTTCATTTGATGTTTGTTGTTGCTTGTTGAACTTGAACTTGATCAACACATGATAGCTTGTTCAAAACACTTTGTCATTATCAAAACATTCATCGTGGAACTTACAATCTCCCCCTTGTTGAAAATGACAAACCATGTTTTGAATTTGATTGAAGTTGTTGATACTTTAACAATTTGATCACTTGGTGAGAAACTTGCTCCCTCTTAATCAATGCAATCGACATTTGAAATCCAATTGTTGATAGAAGCTTGATTCTCCCCCTATCTTGAACAACTTAGCTCAACCTACATAAAAACAACAAAACAACCTTTCTCCACAAAAACATATCATTTCTCCCATTTTTCAAAACATACCATTTTTCAAAATATGAAAATATGAAAGCTTTGATCTTTGAAATTGAGAGAGAATAGAGTGGCTTGATTCTTGTAAAATTGATTATGAAAGTGTTCTAATTAATCACAAAGATTAGGAAAAGGTTTATATAGAATACTCAAAAGTTGGAGCACTTAAAAACTGATTTTGAGAAGTGAAAATCGTATTTTAAAAAACCAGATCAGCAGTATTTAATCGATTAAATTTCAGCTTAATCGAGTATTAATCGATTAAATTATGACTTAATCGATTAAATCCATACTGCACATGTTAGAAACTTGTTTTCTCAAAACTAAACCTTTCCTTTCAAACCTTTAAGCCACCTATTGATTCTAGGTTAAGTGAAAACTCAAATTATGATATAATCATGACTATGATAGAGATTACTACCCTCTAAATAATCTACCCAAATAAAAGACCTAAGAAGCTTGAGAGGCAAAAGATAAAACAATTACAATTACACTCAAACTAAGTCTTCATGAGCTTGCTTTCTCTCTTCTTCATTTGATGTTTGTTGTTGCTTGTTGAACTTGAACTTGATCAACACATGATAGCTTGTTCAAAACACTTTGTCATTATCAAAACATTCATCGTGGAACTTACAATCTCCCCCTTGTTGAAAATGACAAACCATGTTTTGAATTTGATTGAAGTTGTTGATACTTTAACAATTTGATCACTTGGTGAGAAACTTGCTCCCCCTTAATCAATGCAATCGACATTTGAAATCCAATTGTTGATAGAAGCTTGATTCTCCCCCTATCTTGAACAACTTAGCTCAACCTACATAAAAACAACAAAACAACCTTTCTCCACAAAAACATATCATTTCTCCCATTTTTCAAAACATACCATTTTTCAAAATATGAAAATATGAAAGCTTTGATCTTTGAAATTGAGAGAGAATAGAGTGGCTTGATTCTTGTAAAATTGATTATGAAAGTGTTCTAATTAATCACAAAGATTAGGAAAAGGTTTATATAGAATACTCAAAAGTTGGAGCACTTAAAAACTGATTTTGAGAAGTGAAAATCGTATTTTAAAAAACCAGATCAGCAGTATTTAATCGATTAAATTTCAGCTTAATCGAGTATTAATCGATTAAATTATGACTTAATCGATTAAATCCATACTGCACATGTTAGAAACTTGTTTTCTCAAAACTAAACCTTTCCTTTCAAACCTTTAAGCCACCTATTGATTCTAGGTTAAGTGAAAACTCAAATTATGATATAATCATGACTATGATAGAGATTACTACCCTCTAAATAATCTACCCAAATAAAAGACCTAAGAAGCTTGAGAGGCAAAAGATAAAACAATTACAATTACACTCAAACTAAGTCTTCATGAGCTTGCTTTCTCTCTTCTTCATTTGATGTTTGTTGTTGCTTGTTGAACTTGAACTTGATCAACACATGATAGCTTGTTCAAAACACTTTGTCATTATCAAAACATTCATCGTGGAACTTACAATCTCCCCCTTGTTGAAAATGACAAACCATGTTTTGAATTTGATTGAAGTTGTTGATACTTTAACAATTTGATCACTTGGTGAGAAACTTGCTCCCTCTTAATCAATGCAATCGACATTTGAAATCCAATTGTTGATAGAAGCTTGATTCTCCCCCTATCTTGAACAACTTAGCTCAACCTACATAAAAACAACAAAACAACCTTTCTCCACAAAAACATATCATTTCTCCCATTTTTCAAAACATACCATTTTTCAAAATATGAAAATATGAAAGCTTTGATCTTTGAAATTGAGAGAGAATAGAGTGGCTTGATTCTTGTAAAATTGATTATGAAAGTGTTCTAATTAATCACAAAGATTAGGAAAAGGTTTATATAGAATACTCAAAAGTTGGAGCACTTAAAAACTGATTTTGAGAAGTGAAAATCGTATTTTAAAAAACCAGATCAGCAGTATTTAATCGATTAAATTTCAGCTTAATCGAGTATTAATCGATTAAATTATGACTTAATCGATTAAATCCATACTGCACATGTTAGAAACTTGTTTTCTCAAAACTAAACCTTTCCTTTCAAACCTTTAAGCCACCTATTGATTCTAGGTTAAGTGAAAACTCAAATTATGATATAATCATGACTATGATAGAGATTACTACCCTCTAAATAATCTACCCAAATAAAAGACCTAAGAAGCTTGAGAGGCAAAAGATAAAACAATTACAATTACACTCAAACTAAGTCTTCATGAGCTTGCTTTCTCTCTTCTTCATTTGATGTTTGTTGTTGCTTGTTGAACTTGAACTTGATCAACACATGATAGCTTGTTCAAAACACTTTGTCATTATCAAAACATTCATCGTGGAACTTACAATCTCCCCCTTGTTGAAAATGACAAACCATGTTTTGAATTTGATTGAAGTTGTTGATACTTTAACAATTTGATCACTTGGTGAGAAACTTGCTCCCCCTTAATCAATGCAATCGACATTTGAAATCCAATTGTTGATAGAAGCTTGATTCTCCCCCTATCTTGAACAACTTAGCTCAACCTACATAAAAACAACAAAACAACCTTTCTCCACAAAAACATATCATTTCTCCCATTTTTCAAAACATACCATTTTTCAAAATATGAAAATATGAAAGCTTTGATCTTTGAAATTGAGAGAGAATAGAGTGGCTTGATTCTTGTAAAATTGATTATGAAAGTGTTCTAATTAATCACAAAGATTAGGAAAAGGTTTATATAGAATACTCAAAAGTTGGAGCACTTAAAAACTGATTTTGAGAAGTGAAAATCGTATTTTAAAAAACCAGATCAGCAGTATTTAATCGATTAAATTTCAGCTTAATCGAGTATTAATCGATTAAATTATGACTTAATCGATTAAATCCATACTGCACATGTTAGAAACTTGTTTTCTCAAAACTAAACCTTTCCTTTCAAACCTTTAAGCCACCTATTGATTCTAGGTTAAGTGAAAACTCAAATTATGATATAATCATGACTATGATAGAGATTACTACCCTCTAAATAATCTACCCAAATAAAAGACCTAAGAAGCTTGAGAGGCAAAAGATAAAACAATTACAATTACACTCAAACTAAGTCTTCATGAGCTTGCTTTCTCTCTTCTTCATTTGATGTTTGTTGTTGCTTGTTGAACTTGAACTTGATCAACACATGATAGCTTGTTCAAAACACTTTGTCATTATCAAAACATTCATCGTGGAACTTACAATCTCCCCCTTGTTGAAAATGACAAACCATGTTTTGAATTTGATTGAAGTTGTTGATACTTTAACAATTTGATCACTTGGTGAGAAACTTGCTCCCTCTTAATCAATGCAATCGACATTTGAAATCCAATTGTTGATAGAAGCTTGATTCTCCCCCTATCTTGAACAACTTAGCTCAACCTACATAAAAACAACAAAACAACCTTTCTCCACAAAAACATATCATTTCTCCCATTTTTCAAAACATACCATTTTTCAAAATATGAAAATATGAAAGCTTTGATCTTTGAAATTGAGAGAGAATAGAGTGGCTTGATTCTTGTAAAATTGATTATGAAAGTGTTCTAATTAATCACAAAGATTAGGAAAAGGTTTATATAGAATACTCAAAAGTTGGAGCACTTAAAAACTGATTTTGAGAAGTGAAAATCGTATTTTAAAAAACCAGATCAGCAGTATTTAATCGATTAAATTTCAGCTTAATCGAGTATTAATCGATTAAATTATGACTTAATCGATTAAATCCATACTGCACATGTTAGAAACTTGTTTTCTCAAAACTAAACCTTTCCTTTCAAACCTTTAAGCCACCTATTGATTCTAGGTTAAGTGAAAACTCAAATTATGATATAATCATGACTATGATAGAGATTACTACCCTCTAAATAATCTACCCAAATAAAAGACCTAAGAAGCTTGAGAGGCAAAAGATAAAACAATTACAATTACACTCAAACTAAGTCTTCATGAGCTTGCTTTCTCTCTTCTTCATTTGATGTTTGTTGTTGCTTGTTGAACTTGAACTTGATCAACACATGATAGCTTGTTCAAAACACTTTGTCATTATCAAAACATTCATCGTGGAACTTACAATCTCCCCCTTGTTGAAAATGACAAACCATGTTTTGAATTTGATTGAAGTTGTTGATACTTTAACAATTTGATCACTTGGTGAGAAACTTGCTCCCCCTTAATCAATGCAATCGACATTTGAAATCCAATTGTTGATAGAAGCTTGATTCTCCCCCTATCTTGAACAACTTAGCTCAACCTACATAAAAACAACAAAACAACCTTTCTCCACAAAAACATATCATTTCTCCCATTTTTCAAAACATACCATTTTTCAAAATATGAAAATATGAAAGCTTTGATCTTTGAAATTGAGAGAGAATAGAGTGGCTTGATTCTTGTAAAATTGATTATGAAAGTGTTCTAATTAATCACAAAGATTAGGAAAAGGTTTATATAGAATACTCAAAAGTTGGAGCACTTAAAAACTGATTTTGAGAAGTGAAAATCGTATTTTAAAAAACCAGATCAGCAGTATTTAATCGATTAAATTTCAGCTTAATCGAGTATTAATCGATTAAATTATGACTTAATCGATTAAATCCATACTGCACATGTTAGAAACTTGTTTTCTCAAAACTAAACCTTTCCTTTCAAACCTTTAAGCCACCTATTGATTCTAGGTTAAGTGAAAACTCAAATTATGATATAATCATGACTATGATAGAGATTACTACCCTCTAAATAATCTACCCAAATAAAAGACCTAAGAAGCTTGAGAGGCAAAAGATAAAACAATTACAATTACACTCAAACTAAGTCTTCATGAGCTTGCTTTCTCTCTTCTTCATTTGATGTTTGTTGTTGCTTGTTGAACTTGAACTTGATCAACACATGATAGCTTGTTCAAAACACTTTGTCATTATCAAAACATTCATCGTGGAACTTACAATCTCCCCCTTGTTGAAAATGACAAACCATGTTTTGAATTTGATTGAAGTTGTTGATACTTTAACAATTTGATCACTTGGTGAGAAACTTGCTCCCTCTTAATCAATGCAATCGACATTTGAAATCCAATTGTTGATAGAAGCTTGATTCTCCCCCTATCTTGAACAACTTAGCTCAACCTACATAAAAACAACAAAACAACCTTTCTCCACAAAAACATATCATTTCTCCCATTTTTCAAAACATACCATTTTTCAAAATATGAAAATATGAAAGCTTTGATCTTTGAAATTGAGAGAGAATAGAGTGGCTTGATTCTTGTAAAATTGATTATGAAAGTGTTCTAATTAATCACAAAGATTAGGAAAAGGTTTATATAGAATACTCAAAAGTTGGAGCACTTAAAAACTGATTTTGAGAAGTGAAAATCGTATTTTAAAAAACCAGATCAGCAGTATTTAATCGATTAAATTTCAGCTTAATCGAGTATTAATCGATTAAATTATGACTTAATCGATTAAATCCATACTGCACATGTTAGAAACTTGTTTTCTCAAAACTAAACCTTTCCTTTCAAACCTTTAAGCCACCTATTGATTCTAGGTTAAGTGAAAACTCAAATTATGATATAATCATGACTATGATAGAGATTACTACCCTCTAAATAATCTACCCAAATAAAAGACCTAAGAAGCTTGAGAGGCAAAAGATAAAACAATTACAATTACACTCAAACTAAGTCTTCATGAGCTTGCTTTCTCTCTTCTTCATTTGATGTTTGTTGTTGCTTGTTGAACTTGAACTTGATCAACACATGATAGCTTGTTCAAAACACTTTGTCATTATCAAAACATTCATCGTGGAACTTACAATCTCCCCCTTGTTGAAAATGACAAACCATGTTTTGAATTTGATTGAAGTTGTTGATACTTTAACAATTTGATCACTTGGTGAGAAACTTGCTCCCCCTTAATCAATGCAATCGACATTTGAAATCCAATTGTTGATAGAAGCTTGATTCTCCCCCTATCTTGAACAACTTAGCTCAACCTACATAAAAACAACAAAACAACCTTTCTCCACAAAAACATATCATTTCTCCCATTTTTCAAAACATACCATTTTTCAAAATATGAAAATATGAAAACTTTGATCTTTGAAATTGAGAGAGAATAGAGTGGCTTGATTCTTGTAAAATTGATTATGAAAGTGTTCTAATTAATCACAAAGATTAGGAAAAGGTTTATATAGAATACTCAAAAGTTGGAGCACTTAAAAACTGATTTTGAGAAGTGAAAATCGTATTTTAAAAAACCAGATCAGCAGTATTTAATCGATTAAATTTCAGCTTAATCGAGTATTAATCGATTAAATTATGACTTAATCGATTAAATCCATACTGCACATGTTAGAAACTTGTTTTCTCAAAACTAAACCTTTCCTTTCAAACCTTTAAGCCACCTATTGATTCTAGGTTAAGTGAAAACTCAAATTATGATATAATCATGACTATGATAGAGATTACTACCCTCTAAATAATCTACCCAAATAAAAGACCTAAGAAGCTTGAGAGGCAAAAGATAAAACAATTACAATTACACTCAAACTAAGTCTTCATGAGCTTGCTTTCTCTCTTCTTCATTTGATGTTTGTTGTTGCTTGTTGAACTTGAACTTGATCAACACATGATAGCTTGTTCAAAACACTTTGTCATTATCAAAACATTCATCGTGGAACTTACAATCTCCCCCTTGTTGAAAATGACAAACCATGTTTTGAATTTGATTGAAGTTGTTGATACTTTAACAATTTGATCACTTGGTGAGAAACTTGCTCCCCCTTAATCAATGCAATCGACATTTGAAATCCAATTGTTGATAGAAGCTTGATTCTCCCCCTATCTTGAACAACTTAGCTCAACCTACATAAAAACAACAAAACAACCTTTCTCCACAAAAACATATCATTTCTCCCATTTTTCAAAACATACCATTTTTCAAAATATGAAAATATGAAAGCTTTGATCTTTGAAATTGAGAGAGAATAGAGTGGCTTGATTCTTGTAAAATTGATTATGAAAGTGTTCTAATTAATCACAAAGATTAGGAAAAGGTTTATATAGAATACTCAAAAGTTGGAGCACTTAAAAACTGATTTTGAGAAGTGAAAATCGTATTTTAAAAAACCAGATCAGCAGTATTTAATCGATTAAATTTCAGCTTAATCGAGTATTAATCGATTAAATTATGACTTAATCGATTAAATCCATACTGCACATGTTAGAAACTTGTTTTCTCAAAACTAAACCTTTCCTTTCAAACCTTTAAGCCACCTATTGATTCTAGGTTAAGTGAAAACTCAAATTATGATATAATCATGACTATGATAGAGATTACTACCCTCTAAATAATCTACCCAAATAAAAGACCTAAGAAGCTTGAGAGGCAAAAGATAAAACAATTACAATTACACTCAAACTAAGTCTTCATGAGCTTGCTTTCTCTCTTCTTCATTTGATGTTTGTTGTTGCTTGTTGAACTTGAACTTGATCAACACATGATAGCTTGTTCAAAACACTTTGTCATTATCAAAACATTCATCGTGGAACTTACAATCTCCCCCTTGTTGAAAATGACAAACCATGTTTTGAATTTGATTGAAGTTGTTGATACTTTAACAATTTGATCACTTGGTGAGAAACTTGCTCCCCCTTAATCAATGCAATCGACATTTGAAATCCAATTGTTGATAGAAGCTTGATTCTCCCCCTATCTTGAACAACTTAGCTCAACCTACATAAAAACAACAAAACAACCTTTCTCCACAAAAACATATCATTTCTCCCATTTTTCAAAACATACCATTTTTCAAAATATGAAAATATGAAAGCTTTGATCTTTGAAATTGAGAGAGAATAGAGTGGCTTGATTCTTGTAAAATTGATTATGAAAGTGTTCTAATTAATCACAAAGATTAGGAAAAGGTTTATATAGAATACTCAAAAGTTGGAGCACTTAAAAACTGATTTTGAGAAGTGAAAATCGTATTTTAAAAAACCAGATCAGCAGTATTTAATCGATTAAATTTCAGCTTAATCGAGTATTAATCGATTAAATTATGACTTAATCGATTAAATCCATACTGCACATGTTAGAAACTTGTTTTCTCAAAACTAAACCTTTCCTTTCAAACCTTTAAGCCACCTATTGATTCTAGGTTAAGTGAAAACTCAAATTATGATATAATCATGACTATGATAGAGATTACTACCCTCTAAATAATCTACCCAAATAAAAGACCTAAGAAGCTTGAGAGGCAAAAGATAAAACAATTACAATTACACTCAAACTAAGTCTTCATGAGCTTGCTTTCTCTCTTCTTCATTTGATGTTTGTTGTTGCTTGTTGAACTTGAACTTGATCAACACATGATAGCTTGTTCAAAACACTTTGTCATTATCAAAACATTCATCGTGGAAACTTGATCAACACTTGAACTTACAATCTCCCCCTTGTTGAAAATGACAAACCATGTTTTGAATTTGATTGAAGTTGTTGATACTTTAACAATTTGATCACTTGGTGAGAAACTTGCTCCCCCTTAATCAATGCAATCGACATTTGAAATCCAATTGTTGATAGAAGCTTGATTCTCCCCCTATCTTGAACAACTTAGCTCAACCTACATAAAAACAACAAAACAACCTTTCTCCACAAAAACATATCATTTCTCCCATTTTTCAAAACATACCATTTTTCAAAATATGAAAATATGAAAGCTTTGATCTTTGAAATTGAGAGAGAATAGAGTGGCTTGATTCTTGTAAAATTGATTATGAAAGTGTTCTAATTAATCACAAAGATTAGGAAAAGGTTTATATAGAATACTCAAAAGTTGGAGCACTTAAAAACTGATTTTGAGAAGTGAAAATCGTATTTTAAAAAACCAGATCAGCAGTATTTAATCGATTAAATTTCAGCTTAATCGAGTATTAATCGATTAAATTATGACTTAATCGATTAAATCCATACTGCACATGTTAGAAACTTGTTTTCTCAAAACTAAACCTTTCCTTTCAAACCTTTAAGCCACCTATTGATTCTAGGTTAAGTGAAAACTCAAATTATGATATAATCATGACTATGATAGAGATTACTACCCTCTAAATAATCTACCCAAATAAAAGACCTAAGAAGCTTGAGAGGCAAAAGATAAAACAATTACAATTACACTCAAACTAAGTCTTCATGAGCTTGCTTTCTCTCTTCTTCATTTGATGTTTGTTGTTGCTTGTTGAACTTGAACTTGATCAACACATGATAGCTTGTTCAAAACACTTTGTCATTATCAAAACATTCATCGTGGAAACTTGATCAACACTTGAACTTACAATCTCCCCCTTGTTGAAAATGACAAACCATGTTTTGAATTTGATTGAAGTTGTTGATACTTTAACAATTTGATCACTTGGTGAGAAACTTGCTCCCCCTTAATCAATGCAATCGACATTTGAAATCCAATTGTTGATAGAAGCTTGATTCTCCCCCTATCTTGAACAACTTAGCTCAACCTACATAAAAACAACAAAACAACCTTTCTCCACAAAAACATATCATTTCTCCCATTTTTCAAAACATACCATTTTTCAAAATATGAAAATATGAAAGCTTTGATCTTTGAAATTGAGAGAGAATAGAGTGGCTTGATTCTTGTAAAATTGATTATGAAAGTGTTCTAATTAATCACAAAGATTAGGAAAAGGTTTATATAGAATACTCAAAAGTTGGAGCACTTAAAAACTGATTTTGAGAAGTGAAAATCGTATTTTAAAAAACCAGATCAGCAGTATTTAATCGATTAAATTTCAGCTTAATCGAGTATTAATCGATTAAATTATGACTTAATCGATTAAATCCATACTGCACATGTTAGAAACTTGTTTTCTCAAAACTAAACCTTTCCTTTCAAACCTTTAAGCCACCTATTGATTCTAGGTTAAGTGAAAACTCAAATTATGATATAAATCATGACTATGATAGAGATTACTACCCTCTAAATAATCTACCCAAATAAAAGACCTAAGAAGCTTGAGAGGCAAAAGATAAAACAATTACAATTACACTCAAACTAAGTCTTCATGAGCTTGCTTTCTCTCTTCTTCATTTGATGTTTGTTGTTGCTTGTTGAACTTGAACTTGATCAACACATGATAGCTTGTTCAAAACACTTTGTCATTATCAAAACATTCATCGTGGAAACTTGATCAACACTTGAACTTACAATCTCCCCCTTGTTGAAAATGACAAACCATGTTTTGAATTTGATTGAAGTTGTTGATACTTTAACAATTTGATCACTTGGTGAGAAACTTGCTCCCCCTTAATCAATGCAATCGACATTTGAAATCCAATTGTTGATAGAAGCTTGATTCTCCCCCTATCTTGAACAACTTAGCTCAACCTACATAAAAACAACAAAACAACCTTTCTCCACAAAAACATATCATTTCTCCCATTTTTCAAAACATACCATTTTTCAAAATATGAAAATATGAAAGCTTTGATCTTTGAAATTGAGAGAGAATAGAGTGGCTTGATTCTTGTAAAATTGATTATGAAAGTGTTCTAATTAATCACAAAGATTAGGAAAAGGTTTATATAGAATACTCAAAAGTTGGAGCACTTAAAAACTGATTTTGAGAAGTGAAAATCGTATTTTAAAAAACCAGATCAGCAGTATTTAATCGATTAAATTTCAGCTTAATCGAGTATTAATCGATTAAATTATGACTTAATCGATTAAATCCATACTGCACATGTTAGAAACTTGTTTTCTCAAAACTAAACCTTTCCTTTCAAACCTTTAAGCCACCTATTGATTCTAGGTTAAGTGAAAACTCAAATTATGATATAATCATGACTATGATAGAGATTACTACCCTCTAAATAATCTACCCAAATAAAAGACCTAAGAAGCTTGAGAGGCAAAAGATAAAACAATTACAATTACACTCAAACTAAGTCTTCATGAGCTTGCTTTCTCTCTTCTTCATTTGATGTTTGTTGTTGCTTGTTGAACTTGAACTTGATCAACACATGATAGCTTGTTCAAAACACTTTGTCATTATCAAAACATTCATCGTGGAACTTACAATCTCCCCCTTGTTGAAAATGACAAACCATGTTTTGAATTTGATTGAAGTTGTTGATACTTTAACAATTTGATCACTTGGTGAGAAACTTGCTCCCCCTTAATCAATGCAATCGACATTTGAAATCCAATTGTTGATAGAAGCTTGATTCTCCCCCTATCTTGAACAACTTAGCTCAACCTACATAAAAACAACAAAACAACCTTTCTCCACAAAAACATATCATTTCTCCCATTTTTCAAAACATACCATTTTTCAAAATATGAAAATATGAAAGCTTTGATCTTTGAAATTGAGAGAGAATAGAGTGGCTTGATTCTTGTAAAATTGATTATGAAAGTGTTCTAATTAATCACAAAGATTAGGAAAAGGTTTATATAGAATACTCAAAAGTTGGAGCACTTAAAAACTGATTTTGAGAAGTGAAAATCGTATTTTAAAAAACCAGATCAGCAGTATTTAATCGATTAAATTTCAGCTTAATCGAGTATTAATCGATTAAATTATGACTTAATCGATTAAATCCATACTGCACATGTTAGAAACTTGTTTTCTCAAAACTAAACCTTTCCTTTCAAACCTTTAAGCCACCTATTGATTCTAGGTTAAGTGAAAACTCAAATTATGATATAAATCATGACTATGATAGAGATTACTACCCTCTAAATAATCTACCCAAATAAAAGACCTAAGAAGCTTGAGAGGCAAAAGATAAAACAATTACAATTACACTCAAACTAAGTCTTCATGAGCTTGCTTTCTCTCTTCTTCATTTGATGTTTGTTGTTGCTTGTTGAACTTGAACTTGATCAACACATGATAGCTTGTTCAAAACACTTTGTCATTATCAAAACATTCATCGTGGAAACTTGATCAACACTTGAACTTACAATCTCCCCCTTGTTGAAAATGACAAACCATGTTTTGAATTTGATTGAAGTTGTTGATACTTTAACAATTTGATCACTTGGTGAGAAACTTGCTCCCCCTTAATCAATGCAATCGACATTTGAAATCCAATTGTTGATAGAAGCTTGATTCTCCCCCTATCTTGAACAACTTAGCTCAACCTACATAAAAACAACAAAACAACCTTTCTCCACAAAAACATATCATTTCTCCCATTTTTCAAAACATACCATTTTTCAAAATATGAAAATATGAAAGCTTTGATCTTTGAAATTGAGAGAGAATAGAGTGGCTTGATTCTTGTAAAATTGATTATGAAAGTGTTCTAATTAATCACAAAGATTAGGAAAAGGTTTATATAGAATACTCAAAAGTTGGAGCACTTAAAAACTGATTTTGAGAAGTGAAAATCGTATTTTAAAAAACCAGATCAGCAGTATTTAATCGATTAAATTTCAGCTTAATCGAGTATTAATCGATTAAATTATGACTTAATCGATTAAATCCATACTGCACATGTTAGAAACTTGTTTTCTCAAAACTAAACCTTTCCTTTCAAACCTTTAAGCCACCTATTGATTCTAGGTTAAGTGAAAACTCAAATTATGATATAATCATGACTATGATAGAGATTACTACCCTCTAAATAATCTACCCAAATAAAAGACCTAAGAAGCTTGAGAGGCAAAAGATAAAACAATTACAATTACACTCAAACTAAGTCTTCATGAGCTTGCTTTCTCTCTTCTTCATTTGATGTTTGTTGTTGCTTGTTGAACTTGAACTTGATCAACACATGATAGCTTGTTCAAAACACTTTGTCATTATCAAAACATTCATCGTGGAACTTACAATCTCCCCCTTGTTGAAAATGACAAACCATGTTTTGAATTTGATTGAAGTTGTTGATACTTTAACAATTTGATCACTTGGTGAGAAACTTGCTCCCCCTTAATCAATGCAATCGACATTTGAAATCCAATTGTTGATAGAAGCTTGATTCTCCCCCTATCTTGAACAACTTAGCTCAACCTACATAAAAACAACAAAACAACCTTTCTCCACAAAAACATATCATTTCTCCCATTTTTCAAAACATACCATTTTTCAAAATATGAAAATATGAAAGCTTTGATCTTTGAAATTGAGAGAGAATAGAGTGGCTTGATTCTTGTAAAATTGATTATGAAAGTGTTCTAATTAATCACAAAGATTAGGAAAAGGTTTATATAGAATACTCAAAAGTTGGAGCACTTAAAAACTGATTTTGAGAAGTGAAAATCGTATTTTAAAAAACCAGATCAGCAGTATTTAATCGATTAAATTTCAGCTTAATCGAGTATTAATCGATTAAATTATGACTTAATCGATTAAATCCATACTGCACATGTTAGAAACTTGTTTTCTCAAAACTAAACCTTTCCTTTCAAACCTTTAAGCCACCTATTGATTCTAGGTTAAGTGAAAACTCAAATTATGATATAATCATGACTATGATAGAGATTACTACCCTCTAAATAATCTACCCAAATAAAAGACCTAAGAAGCTTGAGAGGCAAAAGATAAAACAATTACAATTACACTCAAACTAAGTCTTCATGAGCTTGCTTTCTCTCTTCTTCATTTGATGTTTGTTGTTGCTTGTTGAACTTGAACTTGATCAACACATGATAGCTTGTTCAAAACACTTTGTCATTATCAAAACATTCATCGTGGAACTTACAATCTCCCCCTTGTTGAAAATGACAAACCATGTTTTGAATTTGATTGAAGTTGTTGATACTTTAACAATTTGATCACTTGGTGAGAAACTTGCTCCCCCTTAATCAATGCAATCGACATTTGAAATCCAATTGTTGATAGAAGCTTGATTCTCCCCCTATCTTGAACAACTTAGCTCAACCTACATAAAAACAACAAAACAACCTTTCTCCACAAAAACATATCATTTCTCCCATTTTTCAAAACATACCATTTTTCAAAATATGAAAATATGAAAGCTTTGATCTTTGAAATTGAGAGAGAATAGAGTGGCTTGATTCTTGTAAAATTGATTATGAAAGTGTTCTAATTAATCACAAAGATTAGGAAAAGGTTTATATAGAATACTCAAAAGTTGGAGCACTTAAAAACTGATTTTGAGAAGTGAAAATCGTATTTTAAAAAACCAGATCAGCAGTATTTAATCGATTAAATTTCAGCTTAATCGAGTATTAATCGATTAAATTATGACTTAATCGATTAAATCCATACTGCACATGTTAGAAACTTGTTTTCTCAAAACTAAACCTTTCCTTTCAAACCTTTAAGCCACCTATTGATTCTAGGTTAAGTGAAAACTCAAATTATGATATAATCATGACTATGATAGAGATTACTACCCTCTAAATAATCTACCCAAATAAAAGACCTAAGAAGCTTGAGAGGCAAAAGATAAAACAATTACAATTACACTCAAACTAAGTCTTCATGAGCTTGCTTTCTCTCTTCTTCATTTGATGTTTGTTGTTGCTTGTTGAACTTGAACTTGATCAACACATGATAGCTTGTTCAAAACACTTTGTCATTATCAAAACATTCATCGTGGAACTTACAATCTCCCCCTTGTTGAAAATGACAAACCATGTTTTGAATTTGATTGAAGTTGTTGATACTTTAACAATTTGATCACTTGGTGAGAAACTTGCTCCCCCTTAATCAATGCAATCGACATTTGAAATCCAATTGTTGATAGAAGCTTGATTCTCCCCCTATCTTGAACAACTTAGCTCAACCTACATAAAAACAACAAAACAACCTTTCTCCACAAAAACATATCATTTCTCCCATTTTTCAAAACATACCATTTTTCAAAATATGAAAATATGAAAGCTTTGATCTTTGAAATTGAGAGAGAATAGAGTGGCTTGATTCTTGTAAAATTGATTATGAAAGTGTTCTAATTAATCACAAAGATTAGGAAAAGGTTTATATAGAATACTCAAAAGTTGGAGCACTTAAAAACTGATTTTGAGAAGTGAAAATCGTATTTTAAAAAACTAGATCAGCAGTATTTAATCGATTAAATTTCAGCTTAATCGAGTATTAATCGATTAAATTATGACTTAATCGATTAAATCCATACTGCACATGTTAGAAACTTGTTTTCTCAAAACTAAACCTTTCCTTTCAAACCTTTAAGCCACCTATTGATTCTAGGTTAAGTGAAAACTCAAATTATGATTTAATCATGACTATGATAGAGATTACTACCCTCTAAATAATCTACCCAAATAAAAGACCTAAGAAGCTTGAGAGGCAAAAGATAAAACAATTACAATTACACTCAAACTAAGTCTTCATGAGCTTGCTTTCTCTCTTCTTCATTTGATGTTTGTTGTTGCTTGTTGAACTTGAACTTGATCAACACATGATAGCTTGTTCAAAACACTTTGTCATTATCAAAACATTCATCGTGGAAACTTGATCAACACTTGAACTTACAATCTCCCCCTTGTTGAAAATGACAAACCATGTTTTGAATTTGATTGAAGTTGTTGATACTTTAACAATTTGATCACTTGGTGAGAAACTTGCTCCCCCTTAATCAATGCAATCGACATTTGAAATCCAATTGTTGATAGAAGCTTGATTCTCCCCCTATCTTGAACAACTTAGCTCAACCTACATAAAAACAACAAAACAACCTTTCTCCACAAAAACATATCATTTCTCCCATTTTTCAAAACATACCATTTTTCAAAATATGAAAATATGAAACCTTTGATCTTTGAAATTGAGAGAGAATAGAGTGGCTTGATTCTTGTAAAATTGATTATGAAAGTGTTCTAATTAATCACAAAGATTAGGAAAAGGTTTATATAGAATACTCAAAAGTTGGAGCACTTAAAAACTGATTTTGAGAAGTGAAAATCGTATTCTAAAAAACCAGATCAGCAGTATTTAATCGATTAAATTTAAGCTTAATCGAGTATTAATCGATTAAATTATGACTTAATCGATTAAATCCATACTGCACATGTTAGAAACTTGTTTTCTCAAAACTAAACCTTTCCTTTCAAACCTTTAAGCCACCTATTGATTCTAGATTAAGTGAAAACTCAAATTATGATATAATCATGACTATGATAGAGATTACTACCCTCTAAATAATCTACCCAAATAAAAGACCTAAGAAGCTTGAGAGGCAAAAGATAAAACAATTACAATTACACTCAAACTAAGTCTTCATGAGCTTGCTTTCTCTCTTCTTCATTTTATGTTTGTTGTTGCTTGTTGAACTTGAACTTGATCAACACATGATAGCTTGTTCAAAACACTTTGTCATTATCAAAACATTCATCGTGGAACTTACAATCTCCCCCTTGTTGAAAATGACAAACCATGTTTTGAATTTGATTGAAGTTGTTGATACTTTAACAATTTGATCACTTGGTGAGAAACTTGCTCCCCCTTAATCAATGCAATCGACATTTGAAATCCAATTGTTGATAGAAGCTTGATTCTCCCCCTATCTTGAACAACTTAGCTCAACCTACATAAAAACAACAAAACAACCTTTCTCCACAAAAACATATCATTTCTCCCATTTTTCAAAACATACCATTTTTCAAAATATGAAAATATGAAAGCTTTGATCTTTGAAATTGAGAGAGAATAGAGTGGCTTGATTCTTGTAAAATTGATTATGAAAGTGTTCTAATTAATCACAAAGATTAGGAAAAGGTTTATATAGAATACTCAAAAGTTGGAGCACTTAAAAACTGATTTTGAGAAGTGAAAATCGTATTTTAAAAAACCAGATCAGCAGTATTTAATCGATTAAATTTCAGCTTAATCGAGTATTAATCGATTAAATCCATACTGCACATGTTAGAAACTTGTTTTCTCAAAACTAAACCTTTCCTTTCAAACCTTTAAGCCACCTATTGATTCTAGGTTAAGTGAAAACTCAAATTATGATTTAATCATGACTATGATAGAGATTACTACCCTCTAAATAATCTACCCAAATAAAAGACCTAAGAAGCTTGAGAGGCAAAAGATAAAACAATTACAATTACACTCAAACTAAGTCTTCATGAGCTTGCTTTCTCTCTTCTTCATTTGATGTTTGTTGTTGCTTGTTGAACTTGAACTTGATCAACACATGATAGCTTGTTCAAAACACTTTGTCATTATCAAAACATTCATCGTGGAACTTACAATCTCCCCCTTGTTGAAAATGACAAACCATGTTTTGAATTTGATTGAAGTTGTTGATACTTTAACAATTTGATCACTTGGTGAGAAACTTGCTCCCCCTTAATCAATGCAATCGACATTTGAAATCCAATTGTTGATAGAAGCTTGATTCTCCCCCTATCTTGAACAACTTAGCTCAACCTACATAAAAACAACAAAACAACCTTTCTCCACAAAAACATATCATTTCTCCCATTTTTCAAAACATACCATTTTTCAAAATATGAAAATATGAAAATATGAAAGCTTTGATCTTTGAAATTGAGAGAGAATAGAGTGGCTTGATTCTTGTAAAATTGATTATGAAAGTGTTCTAATTAATCACAAAGATTAGGAAAAGGTTTATATAGAATACTCAAAAGTTGGAGCACTTAAAAACTGATTTTGAGAAGTGAAAATCGTATTTTAAAAAACCAGATCAGCAGTATTTAATCGATTAAATTTCAGCTTAATCGAGTATTAATCGATTAAATTATGACTTAATCGATTAAATCCATACTGCACATGTTAGAAACTTGTTTTCTCAAAACTAAACCTTTCCTTTCAAACCTTTAAGCCACCTATTGATTCTAGGTTAAGTGAAAACTCAAATTATGATTTAATCATGACTATGATAGAGATTACTACCCTCTAAATAATCTACCCAAATAAAAGACCTAAGAAGCTTGAGAGGCAAAAGATAAAACAATTACAATTACACTCAAACTAAGTCTTCATGAGCTTGCTTTCTCTCTTCTTCATTTGATGTTTGTTGTTGCTTGTTGAACTTGAACTTGATCAACACATGATAGCTTGTTCAAAACACTTTGTCATTATCAAAACATTCATCGTGGAACTTACAATCTCCCCCTTGTTGAAAATGACAAACCATGTTTTGAATTTGATTGAAGTTGTTGATACTTTAACAATTTGATCACTTGGTGAGAAACTTGCTCCCCCTTAATCAATGCAATCGACATTTGAAATCCAATTGTTGATAGAAGCTTGATTCTCCCCCTATCTTGAACAACTTAGCTCAACCTACATAAAAACAACAAAACAACCTTTCTCCACAAAAACATATCATTTCTCCCATTTTTCAAAACATACCATTTTTCAAAATATGAAAATATGAAAGCTTTGATCTTTGAAATTGAGAGAGAATAGAGTGGCTTGATTCTTGTAAAATTGATTATGAAAGTGTTCTAATTAATCACAAAGATTAGGAAAAGGTTTATATAGAATACTCAAAAGTTGGAGCACTTAAAAACTGATTTTGAGAAGTGAAAATCGTATTTTAAAAAACCAGATCAGCAGTATTTAATCGATTAAATTTCAGCTTAATCGAGTATTAATCGATTAAATTATGACTTAATCGATTAAATCCATACTGCACATGTTAGAAACTTGTTTTCTCAAAACTAAACCTTTCCTTTCAAACCTTTAAGCCACCTATTGATTCTAGGTTAAGTGAAAACTCAAATTATGATTTAATCATGACTATGATAGAGATTACTACCCTCTAAATAATCTACCCAAATAAAAGACCTAAGAAGCTTGAGAGGCAAAAGATAAAACAATTACAATTACACTCAAACTAAGTCTTCATGAGCTTGCTTTCTCTCTTCTTCATTTGATGTTTGTTGTTGCTTGTTGAACTTGAACTTGATCAACACATGATAGCTTGTTCAAAACACTTTGTCATTATCAAAACATTCATCGTGGAACTTACAATCTCCCCCTTGTTGAAAATGACAAACCATGTTTTGAATTTGATTGAAGTTGTTGATACTTTAACAATTTGATCACTTGGTGAGAAACTTGCTCCCCCTTAATCAATGCAATCGACATTTGAAATCCAATTGTTGATAGAAGCTTGATTCTCCCCCTATCTTGAACAACTTAGCTCAACCTACATAAAAACAACAAAACAACCTTTCTCCACAAAAACATATCATTTCTCCCATTTTTCAAAACATACCATTTTTCAAAATATGAAAATATGAAAGCTTTGATCTTTGAAATTGAGAGAGAATAGAGTGGCTTGATTCTTGTAAAATTGATTATGAAAGTGTTCTAATTAATCACAAAGATTAGGAAAAGGTTTATATAGAATACTCAAAAGTTGGAGCACTTAAAAACTGATTTTGAGAAGTGAAAATCGTATTTTAAAAAACCAGATCAGCAGTATTTAATCGATTAAATTTCAGCTTAATCGAGTATTAATCGATTAAATTATGACTTAATCGATTAAATCCATACTGCACATGTTAGAAACTTGTTTTCTCAAAACTAAACCTTTCCTTTCAAACCTTTAAGCCACCTATTGATTCTAGGTTAAGTGAAAACTCAAATTATGATTTAATCATGACTATGATAGAGATTACTACCCTCTAAATAATCTACCCAAATAAAAGACCTAAGAAGCTTGAGAGGCAAAAGATAAAACAATTACAATTACACTCAAACTAAGTCTTCATGAGCTTGCTTTCTCTCTTCTTCATTTGATGTTTGTTGTTGCTTGTTGAACTTGAACTTGATCAACACATGATAGCTTGTTCAAAACACTTTGTCATTATCAAAACATTCATCGTGGAACTTACAATCTCCCCCTTGTTGAAAATGACAAACCATGTTTTGAATTTGATTGAAGTTGTTGATACTTTAACAATTTGATCACTTGGTGAGAAACTTGCTCCCCCTTAATCAATGCAATCGACATTTGAAATCCAATTGTTGATAGAAGCTTGATTCTCCCCCTATCTTGAACAACTTAGCTCAACCTACATAAAAACAACAAAACAACCTTTCTCCACAAAAACATATCATTTCTCCCATTTTTCAAAACATACCATTTTTCAAAATATGAAAATATGAAAGCTTTGATCTTTGAAATTGAGAGAGAATAGAGTGGCTTGATTCTTGTAAAATTGATTATGAAAGTGTTCTAATTAATCACAAAGATTAGGAAAAGGTTTATATAGAATACTCAAAAGTTGGAGCACTTAAAAACTGATTTTGAGAAGTGAAAATCGTATTTTAAAAAACCAGATCAGCAGTATTTAATCGATTAAATTTCAGCTTAATCGAGTATTAATCGATTAAATTATGACTTAATCGATTAAATCCATACTGCACATGTTAGAAACTTGTTTTCTCAAAACTAAACCTTTCCTTTCAAACCATTAAGCCACCTATTGATTCTAGGTTAAGTGAAAACTCAAATTATGATATAATCATGACTATGATAGAGATTACTACCCTCTAAATAATCTACCCAAATAAAAGACCTAAGAAGCTTGAGAGGCAAAAGATAAAACAATTACAATTACACTCAAACTAAGTCTTCATGAGCTTGCTTTCTCTCTTCTTCATTTGATGTTTGTTGTTGCTTGTTGAACTTGAACTTGATCAACACATGATAGCTTGTTCAAAACACTTTGTCATTATCAAAACATTCATCGTGGAACTTACAATCTCCCCCTTGTTGAAAATGACAAACCATGTTTTGAATTTGATTGAAGTTGTTGATACTTTAACAATTTGATCACTTGGTGAGAAACTTGCTCCCCCTTAATCAATGCAATCGACATTTGAAATCCAATTGTTGATAGAAGCTTGATTCTCCCCCTATCTTGAATAACTTAGCTCAACCTACTTAAAAACAACAAAACAACCTTTCTCCACAAAAACATATCATTTCTCCCATTTTTCAAAACATACCATTTTTCAAAATATGAAAATATGAAAGCTTTGATCTTTGAAATTGAGAGAGAATAGAGTGGCTTGATTCTTGTAAAATTGATTATGAAAGTGTTCTAATTAATCACAAAGATTAGGAAAAGGTTTATATAGAATACTCAAAAGTTGGAGCACTTAAAAACTGATTTTGAGAAGTGAAAATCGTATTTTAAAAAACCAGATCAGCAGTATTTAATCGATTAAATTTCAGCTTAATCGAGTATTAATCGATTAAATTATGACTTAATCGATTAAATCCATACTGCACATGTTAGAAACTTGTTTTCTCAAAACTAAACCTTTCCTTTCAAACCTTTAAGCCACCTATTGATTCTAGGTTAAGTGAAAACTCAAATTATGATATAATCATGACTATGATAGAGATTACTACCCTCTAAATAATCTACCCAAATAAAAGACCTAAGAAGCTTGAGAGGCAAAAGATAAAACAATTACAATTACACTCAAACTAAGTCTTCATGAGCTTGCTTTCTCTCTTCTTCATTTGATGTTTGTTGTTGCTTGTTGAACTTGAACTTGATCAACACATGATAGCTTGTTCAAAACACTTTGTCATTATCAAAACATTCATCGTGGAACTTACAATCTCCCCCTTGTTGAAAATGACAAACCATGTTTTGAATTTGATTGAAGTTGTTGATACTTTAACAATTTGATCACTTGGTGAGAAACTTGCTCCCCCTTAATCAATGCAATCGACATTTGAAATCCAATTGTTGATAGAAGCTTGATTCTCCCCCTATCTTGAACAACTTAGCTCAACCTACATAAAAACAACAAAACAACCTTTCTCCACAAAAACATATCATTTCTCCCATTTTTCAAAACATACCATTTTTCAAAATATGAAAATATGAAAGCTTTGATCTTTGAAATTGAGAGAGAATAGAGTGGCTTGATTCTTGTAAAATTGATTATGAAAGTGTTCTAATTAATCACAAAGATTAGGAAAAGGTTTATATAGAATACTCAAAAGTTGGAGCACTTAAAAACTGATTTTGAGAAGTGAAAATCGTATTTTAAAAAACCAGATCAGCAGTATTTAATCGATTAAATTTCAGCTTAATCGAGTATTAATCGATTAAATTATGACTTAATCGATTAAATCCATACTGCACATGTTAGAAACTTGTTTTCTCAAAACTAAACCTTTCCTTTCAAACCTTTAAGCCACCTATTGATTCTAGGTTAAGTGAAAACTCAAATTATGATATAATCATGACTATGATAGAGATTACTACCCTCTAAATAATCTACCCAAATAAAAGACCTAAGAAGCTTGAGAGGCAAAAGATAAAACAATTACAATTACACTCAAACTAAGTCTTCATGAGCTTGCTTTCTCTCTTCTTCATTTGATGTTTGTTGTTGCTTGTTGAACTTGAACTTGATCAACACATGATAGCTTGTTCAAAACACTTTGTCATTATCAAAACATTCATCGTGGAACTTACAATCTCCCCCTTGTTGAAAATGACAAACCATGTTTTGAATTTGATTGAAGTTGTTGATACTTTAACAATTTGATCACTTGGTGAGAAACTTGCTCCCCCTTAATCAATGCAATCGACATTTGAAATCCAATTGTTGATAGAAGCTTGATTCTCCCCCTATCTTGAACAACTTAGCTCAACCTACATAAAAACAACAAAACAACCTTTCTCCACAAAAACATATCATTTCTCCCATTTTTCAAAACATACCATTTTTCAAAATATGAAAATATGAAAGCTTTGATCTTTGAAATTGAGAGAGAATAGAGTGGCTTGATTCTTGTAAAATTGATTATGAAAGTGTTCTAATTAATCACAAAGATTAGGAAAAGGTTTATATAGAATACTCAAAAGTTGGAGCACTTAAAAACTGATTTTGAGAAGTGAAAATCGTATTTTAAAAAACCAGATCAGCAGTATTTAATCGATTAAATTTCAGCTTAATCGAGTATTAATCGATTAAATCCATACTGCACATGTTAGAAACTTGTTTTCTCAAAACTAAACCTTTCCTTTCAAACCTTTAAGCCACCTATTGATTCTAGGTTAAGTGAAAACTCAAATTATGATTTAATCATGACTATGATAGAGATTACTACCCTCTAAATAATCTACCCAAATAAAAGACCTAAGAAGCTTGAGAGGCAAAAGATAAAACAATTACAATTACACTCAAACTAAGTCTTCATGAGCTTGCTTTCTCTCTTCTTCATTTGATGTTTGTTGTTGCTTGTTGAACTTGAACTTGATCAACACATGATAGCTTGTTCAAAACACTTTGTCATTATCAAAACATTCATCGTGGAACTTACAATCTCCCCCTTGTTGAAAATGACAAACCATGTTTTGAATTTGATTGAAGTTGTTGATACTTTAACAATTTGATCACTTGGTGAGAAACTTGCTCCCCCTTAATCAATGCAATCGACATTTGAAATCCAATTGTTGATAGAAGCTTGATTCTCCCCCTATCTTGAACAACTTAGCTCAACCTACATAAAAACAACAAAACAACCTTTCTCCACAAAAACATATCATTTCTCCCATTTTTCAAAACATACCATTTTTCAAAATATGAAAATATGAAAGCTTTGATCTTTGAAATTGAGAGAGAATAGAGTGGCTTGATTCTTGTAAAATTGATTATGAAAGTGTTCTAATTAATCACAAAGATTAGGAAAAGGTTTATATAGAATACTCAAAAGTTGGAGCACTTAAAAACTGATTTTGAGAAGTGAAAATCGTATTTTAAAAAACTAGATCAGCAGTATTTAATCGATTAAATTTCAGCTTAATCGAGTATTAATCGATTAAATTATGACTTAATCGATTAAATCCATACTGCACATGTTAGAAACTTGTTTTCTCAAAACTAAACCTTTCCTTTCAAACCTTTAAGCCACCTATTGATTCTAGGTTAAGTGAAAACTCAAATTATGATATAATCATGACTATGATAGAGATTACTACCCTCTAAATAATCTACCCAAATAAAAGACCTAAGAAGCTTGAGAGGCAAAAGATAAAACAATTACAATTACACTCAAACTAAGTCTTCATGAGCTTGCTTTCTCTCTTCTTCATTTGATGTTTGTTGTTGCTTGTTGAACTTGAACTTGATCAACACATGATAGCTTGTTCAAAACACTTTGTCATTATCAAAACATTCATCGTGGAAACTTGATCAACACTTGAACTTACAATCTCCCCCTTGTTGAAAATGACAAACCATGTTTTGAATTTGATTGAAGTTGTTGATACTTTAACAATTTGATCACTTGGTGAGAAACTTGCTCCCCCTTAATCAATGCAATCGACATTTGAAATCCAATTGTTGATAGAAGCTTGATTCTCCCCCTATCTTGAACAACTTAGCTCAACCTACATAAAAACAACAAAACAACCTTTCTCCACAAAAACATATCATTTCTCCCATTTTTCAAAACATACCATTTTTCAAAATATGAAAATTGTAACACCCTAATATTTATATAGCTTAAATACTAATAATTTGTTGGTTTTAAAATAGGACTTGAAAATTTCGTTTAAATCTTAACGAAAATCCGACAGAGTTTCCTCTGTTTGTCGGACTTCCCAAAAATTTAGAGTTTCCACCTGCCAACCCAGAACAATCCAGAAAACATTTCAACATTTCTAAATATATTAATTAACTTTAAAAGCCCTATTTACGACATATAATAAACTCGGGCTTATAGTGATTCGATTATTTCAAAAACCCAAACTAGATTAATTATAAAACAATGACTAAAATACACCCTTAACTAAATTACACTCCACGGTGTGGAGTGCACTCCTGCTCGGCCAAGGGCTGTGCTAGCTCAAGCTTAGTACCTGAAATGATAGTAAGGAGTGAGCATACACATAAAATGGGAAAGCAGTTTCTGAATATGACATAATAACTAACTAAGCCAATCACAAATATCAAATAAATCAAATAGCACACAATTTTAAACAACCAAAATAAGATTCCAGTTATAATCATTCCATATGCCTTAATTAATTCATATTCCCCTTAACACACAATTAAACAATAATTCCAAATTCCTTAATTCCATTGCTCATTTCCGTTATTCATTAGATACACTATTTCCCTTTCCTTAATTTCCAATTACCATTGCACCACTAGGAATTGATGCACCTGCTAGGCAATTCGGCACCTACTAGGGACTTTAAACCTGTCAGGACTGAGACACCCATTAGGCATCACCCGTTAGGACAATGCTGGTTAATTTAATTAACATTCATTTCCCATAAATTCCAATTCACATATTATTCATTTTCAGGTGGTTATGCAGTGGGATTGATCCTTTGGCGCACCGACGCCTAACGGGAATTTAGGACCTAATGGGCAATTGGCCTGACAGGAATTTGGCCCTAGCAGGCAATTCACCACCTAGCAGGGCACCTAGTGTGCCGGCTTGCCCAAGGATCAAGTCACACTGCATTCCCTTTTATTCCATATCAAAAATTCATTTTCCAAGTAGATATATATATAAACCAAAATTTTCCATCATTCCAGTCCATTTTCACAAAAGTCAAACCAAGCCTCAATGATCAACACATATATAATCACATAGCCACAACTTCACATTCTTTACAACAATTTAACATTTATTTATAAACAATTAGCACCAAACACATATATCATCACATTTAGCACCAACTAAGCATATACTTAATCACAAACATTTATTAGAGTTACATTCACTTTTATTACTTAACCAAGGCACTCTCATTAATTAAGATCATTATTATCAATTTTATTTAGTTTCTCCCCTAGGTTTTCTAATTTCCTAACTAACACATAACTCCTAGCAATCATTATATACATACCACAAACTATTCCCCAGAGTATGGTAATACTCACTAATACCCACTCCTTACCTTGCTTTTCCTTGGACACTTCCATTTTGCACGATAACGTCCGATCATACCAGAGTCCATTGCCTATGCGCAGTGACAGGTTCTAGAGCTTCTTCATCGTCTAGCCATATTATATAAATTATATAATAATCAATTTAATGCACCAAACGCGACTCAATTTAAAATCTCAATATTTACTTATCATATTTCAAAGTAGAGTATCCCGTAAGTTTTTAAAATCAAGAAATCATATACCTATAGTTTACAAACCAAAATAACATAGATTTCAAATTAAGATCATTGCCTTTTTAATAAAATAGTATAGCTTTTTATTGAAAATACACTTACATTTTGCAACTAACATAATCACCAAAATTCATTAAAGTTAATCAGTTTTAGTTTCAAGCCACAAAATCAACTATTGTTACTTGACACTATTAATTCCGAACTAAAAGGGAGCGTTCTCGAATCGAAAATAAGTTCAAGTCACTATTAAAACATTAAAATAACTATACTTCCCTTCAGTTTGAAATTAATGTTCAACGTCCTAACTCGAATTAACATCATGCCGACTATATTAGTTTCCTAACTAACTGAGATATCATTTAGTTCAGGGACAACTCAACCAAGCTAAGTGACGGCTCACTTACTTAGGAACCCACACATTTAACAAAATATACTTTTAAAACTCATTATTTGGCATACGTTTAGTTTGACGTTATTATAAATCAAGTAAGCAATTAAGGTCATTACCAATAACAACATAATTAAAATCAATATAAACTATAATACAAGTTTAATTTCCAAAACAGTTTAATATTAACTAATTATTATCATTAACATTAAAATTAATATTAATATAAAAATTAAAGCACAACAGAGCAATTAGGAAAGTGTTAGGGATTTACCCTCAAATACGGTTTTGAAAGCCGGTTCGGTCAAGCCGGTTCAAAGCACAATGGAGCGGTTGGCCACGGTAATGGTGATGGTGATACCGGCGTCGATGGCGATAACGGCAACGGATCGAATCGGGCATGGAGAGGGAGCAATTTTTGAGCTCTGAGGCACCAACAACGAGCACCGCACAGCCACAGGAAGTGGATCCCCAGCCATGGCAGCGGCGACGGCTCTAGCTTCCTCTCACAGTGGCAGCGGCGCGACCTCCGGTAGCAGCACGAACAAGGCGGATCGCGATCTGAGAAGGAGAAGAGAAGGACGACGGAGACGAAAACCATGGCGGCGGCGGCGGTTTCATTTGCACAACCAGGGAAGGAGAGCGGTGGCGGTGATGGAGACGGCTCCATAGCAGTGGCGCCGCAACGAGTGCGAGAGAGAGACATAGAGGACGGAGGAAGGAGACACTGACTTGAGGAAGCAACACGGCGGCGATTTGAGAAGGAGAAGAGGTCGCGATTCGCGACTTGGAGGGAGGACGCGCGTTTCGCGCGTAGTGGCAGCGGCAGCAAAGGACAGAGGTGGTGGTGGGTGGCGCGAGCAGCGGCCCAAGCACGAAGAAGAAGTCATGGAGCAGGAGGGAGGGGCGGCGCTGCTGCAAGGTTGAGGGAGGGAATAGGGTTTACACGCACAACCCTCCTTCCTGTCTAGTTTTTTTTTTTTTTTTATTATTTTTCTTTTTCTTTTCATTTATTACTATTATTACTATTACTAATACTATTACTGTTACTATTATTAATATTACTATTAATATTAATATTACTTATGTTAGTATGGTTTTTAAATCACTAATATCATATTTTTTTTTTATTTTAAACCTCAAGAAATACTAATAATGAAATGTAAGCATCAAACAATTACCTGTATAAAATCATAAAGTTAAAAGTCTTGAAGTTGTTAAAACAAATTTAATAATTAAATATGTCGAAAGCAAATTAAAATATAGAAAGTATATTTTTCAATCAGGGTAACTATTTTAATGATTCTACTTTAATATATATAAATAAGATATAGTTTCGCAATTAACATAATATATTTTTATGAAACTACCCAACACCTAAGTACTAAATTCCAGGAAACAATTATTTAATTCAATAAAACTGGTAATTTATAACGTTAAAGAAATCATAGTGTTTCAATCTCAATGCCTCCTAACACTTTAGTAAAACTAAAAGGAACCTTAACTAGTTATTCCTAAACTTGATTAGTGTTATTATTATTTCAATCTATTATTATAATAATTATAATTATAATTATACTTGGGATTAAAACTCGGGATGTTACAATTCTCCCCCACTTAGGAGAATTTCGTCCCCGAAATTTCGACCAATTCCATAAATGGAGAACCATCCCTAGACGTGGTTTTCGACCACACTGTTTATCTCCCCATCAGTTCCGTTCTTCTACTTAAGATACTTCGCATCCATACTTCTTGGCATATTCGTGTTCACCTTTGAACACTATATGCCTCATTCGCGCTCGACTTTCCTTCTTGTTTCCTTTTATCATCCCCTCATCTCATGGTTACTTGGACGAGATTCCCACTGGGTTACTATAGTCTCCCCCACTTAGCATCGACATACCTGGTTATGTCTATGTCAAATAATAGGCTTGGTCATTTCTAAGGATCAGCTGTCTAACTTCTTGACGGTTCTTCGAGATTAAAGGTGGTATTGAGGAGCATTGGGTTATACTAAATTTCTACGATTTGGCGAATTCTCGTGTCTACTTCTAAGTTCTCCCACTTGATGCATGAGGCTCGAAAAGATTGAAGATGAGAAGAAGAAACACGAAGCACTCAAGAAGTTTAATGATCTTTGCAAGGTGATCAAGGATGTGTTGGGTGACAAGGTTGAGAAGGTCCATGCTATCTGTTGAACGACGAGTATGGGTAGACCGCCAAGATGGAAGGATCATGAAACCACAGGCATTGAAAGACAACAGCATGGCTAGGTACACGTAAGGCAAGAAGACCATGAAAATTATCCCGGAGAATGCATTTTCAATAGGGAATTATCGAAAGATGCATTTCTAAGGAGTGATGGTTGACTCGATTAGTCTTGGTAATGGTACCTGATGGCTTGCCGACATCTAATGCAGCTCGATTCTCTCGAGGATCCTAATACCTATTACTCTACTCCTAACGAGTACGGGGGCTTAAGATCCTTAATTTAGACAATAGCACAACAATATGGGATAACAGTTGATGATATCCAGACTTCCTTTGATGTCAACTTTATTTTGGATAGGATAGGAGATTCAGCAGCCTACTCATTAGAGAGATAGGGCATAATAAACTCATGGAAGTGCCAATCAAATCCAAGGATAAGACAAGCCAAGAGGTTAAAAAAAGAATTGTTTTCAGTTTCTAACAAAAAGTAGGGATAGAGTCTCAGAAGTTGCTTCTTTGAAAATATTAGGAGGCATGATCAAAATAAATATGATCATCCAATCATGGGTCACATGAAAATGATTCTATGTTATTTGGAATGTTTCAACTTAGCAATCATGCGTTTTAGACTTTGCAAGAGGCAATTCGAGTCTACGACGGTCACAAGGCAAACAGCATCGAAAAGAATGACCAGATAATCAAACTTGTTGGCGTGCAAGAGATTGTAAGAATTATGAACCAAAGACAGATTCTGGCATCGACTTATCAAGTCATAATTGTATGTTGCCTTCAGGAACATATACGTGATTAAAGGAAGAATTGATAACTCTCTAGTTATATTTGAAACACACGAAGTCAAGCTTGTTCAAAATACAATTCCATTTGTCAAGGACAATAAAGAAATCCCATTTGATATCAGAAGGCCAAGGGGGTATGTAGGATTCAACCCATGCAAAATAAGAAGAGGCAAACTTTTGGTTTGTATTCAAGCGTTCAATTGGATTGGAAATGAAGGGTATAATGTACTTAAGAAGTTGTACATTAACGAGTGTATCATTAATTAATAAAATTCATTCACAATCAATCGATATTCGCAAAAGAATGAAATCTAGATTCAACAATTTATATCTAAGATGTCAAGATTTAGACGAAGAAATAAAGGTTCAAGATGCTAAGAAAATATTAAGGTTCTGCACAGCCGAATCAACGCTCCAAATTCGGGACACCGTCTGTAGATTTGATACATGAAGGGGAACAAAAGACCTATAGAATGAGTGGCACGACTTCAATCATGGTTTTTGATGCATAGAAATGCTATTGGAATTATTTTGTCTAAAGTGTCATATTTGGAATTCGTGCTTTTGGTTCAATCTCAAGGGTTAATCCTTCCCGTTGGGGTGGCAGCTAGCATGCCCTAGCCCGTTGGGGTTTTTCACTGCCCTTAGTCTTGACAATTACACGTTTTCCAAATATGACAATACCACAAATGGGGAAATTGGATTTGAACACTTTATGAAGTTTGAAACACAAGCCAAGAATTCAACTGCGAATTAAGGGATATTATTCTAAGTCCCCTAAATTCTAATTCCTAAGGTTTCGGCCTGCCATATTCCGACGTAACGCTTTTCACGAGTACAGAGGGAATCGTATCACCATACAACCACACCCTAGGATTTCTCTCCTCACAACATTTCCTCGCAATTCATAAGAGCATCATACCTATCGCCAAAGCACTCAAACATAACCACCTGTTCAAGGTGCTAAGGGACTTGTAAGAATCTTATCTACTATACACATAACCACGAAAATTTTTCCTCCGAGTTTTAACAAAGATCACTAAGGTCGTTGACGTGACACACTCAGTCAGTCATAACCCTCTTTGCCACAACTCTTTACTTGTCTTTTTTCACCCGGCTCACTAGTCCGAAGCAATTCTATAAGAAGACTTACTCACAAGGGTTTGGTCAAATGGTTACTCCTTCTAAACATTGATACATGCAAGAACTAATTTTTGGTTCTTAGGGAAAGTTCCCTTAGCTAAGAGCCAGATAAGGTAGTTGTCACGATAAACCAGCGGTTAGAGATTAACATCTCATAAGGGAATTTACTCATCTCACTCTATGGGTGACAACTATATACTCAGGTAGACAACAACTTATGCCAACAAACTTATACTTCTAAGTCATGCAACACATATAGAGCAAGCAGAATGTATCTATCCAATTGATAAGAACTCTTAATTTTCAGTATAAAATTACTAAACTTACACACATATAATACAATCTCACCAATAAGCATATACATATATATACCCTATCAAACTAATTTAAACATTTCAATATCTATCGGTTACTCGCTTGGTGAGTTAACCATAGGAGTTGTGAGTCCAAACTCCAAAGGCCGAGGGAAACTGCTCTGATACCATAATGTAACACCCTAATATTTATATAGCTTAAATACTAATAATTTGTTGGTTTTAAAATAGGACTTGAAAATTTCGTTTAAATCTTAACGAAAATCCGACAGAGTTTCCTCTGTTTGTCGGACTTCCCAAAAATTTAGAGTTTCCACCTGCCAACCCAGAACAATCCAGAAAACATTTCAACATTTCTAAATATATTAATTAACTTTAAAAGCCCTATTTACGACATATAATAAACTCGGGCTTATAGTGATTCGATTATTTCAAAAACCCAAACTAGATTAATTATAAAACAATGACTAAAATACACCCTTAACTAAATTACACTCCACGGTGTGGAGTGCACTCCTGCTCGGCCAAGGGCTGTGCTAGCTCAAGCTTAGTACCTGAAATGATAGTAAGGAGTGAGCATACACATAAAATGGGAAAGCAGTTTCTGAATATGACATAATAACTAACTAAGCCAATCACAAATATCAAATAAATCAAATAGCACACAATTTTAAACAACCAAAATAAGATTCCAGTTATAATCATTCCATATGCCTTAATTAATTCATATTCCCCTTAACACACAATTAAACAATAATTCCAAATTCCTTAATTCCATTGCTCATTTCCGTTATTCATTAGATACACTATTTCCCTTTCCTTAATTTCCAATTACCATTGCACCACTAGGAATTGATGCACCTGCTAGGCAATTCGGCACCTACTAGGGACTTTAAACCTGTCAGGACTGAGACACCCATTAGGCATCACCCGTTAGGACAATGCTGGTTAATTTAATTAACATTCATTTCCCATAAATTCCAATTCACATATTATTCATTTTCAGGTGGTTATGCAGTGGGATTGATCCTTTGGCGCACCGACGCCTAACGGGAATTTAGGACCTAATGGGCAATTGGCCTGACAGGAATTTGGCCCTAGCAGGCAATTCACCACCTAGCAGGGCACCTAGTGTGCCGGCTTGCCCAAGGATCAAGTCACACTGCATTCCCTTTTATTCCATATCAAAAATTCATTTTCCAAGTAGATATATATATAAACCAAAATTTTCCATCATTCCAGTCCATTTTCACAAAAGTCAAACCAAGCCTCAATGATCAACACATATATAATCACATAGCCACAACTTCACATTCTTTACAACAATTTAACATTTATTTATAAACAATTAGCACCAAACACATATATCATCACATTTAGCACCAACTAAGCATATACTTAATCACAAACATTTATTAGAGTTACATTCAATTTTATTACTTAACCAAGGCACTCTCATTAATTAAGATCATTATTATCAATTTTATTTAGTTTCTCCCCTAGGTTTTCTAATTTCCTAACTAACACATAACTCCTAGCAATCATTATATACATACCACAAACTATTCCCCAGAGTATGGTAATACTCACTAATACCCACTCCTTACCTTGCTTTTCCTTGGACACTTCCATTTTGCACGATAACGTCCGATCATACCAGAGTCCATTGCCTATGCGCAGTGACAGGTTCTAGAGCTTCTTCATCGTCTAGCCATATTATATAAATTATATAATAATCAATTTAATGCACCAAACGCGACTCAATTTAAAATCTCAATATTTACTTATCATATTTCAAAGTAGAGTATCCCGTAAGTTTTTAAAATCAAGAAATCATATACCTATAGTTTACAAACCAAAATAACATAGATTTCAAATTAAGATCATTGCCTTTTTAATAAAATAGTATAGCTTTTTATTGAAAATACACTTACATTTTGCAACTAACATAATCACCAAAATTCATTAAAGTTAATCAGTTTTAGTTTCAAGCCACAAAATCAACTATTGTTACTTGACACTATTAATTCCGAACTAAAAGGGAGCGTTCTCGAATCGAAAATAAGTTCAAGTCACTATTAAAACATTAAAATAACTATACTTCCCTTCAGTTTGAAATTAATGTTCAACGTCCTAACTCGAATTAACATCATGCCGACTATATTAGTTTCCTAACTAACTGAGATATCATTTATTTCAGGGACAACTCAACCAAGCTAAGTGACGGCTCACTTACTTAGGAACCCACACATTTAACAAAATATACTTTTAAAACTCATTATTTGGCATACGTTTAGTTTGACGTTATTATAAATCAAGTAAGCAATTAAGGTCATTACCAATAACAACATAATTAAAATCAATATAAACTATAATACAAGTTTAATTTCCAAAACAGTTTAATATTAACTAATTATTATCATTAACATTAAAATTAATATTAATATAAAAATTAAAGCACAACAGAGCAATTAGGAAAGTGTTAGGGATTTACCCTCAAATACGGTTTTGAAAGCCGGTTCGGTCAAGCCGGTTCAAAGCACAATGGAGCGGTTGGCCACGGTAATGGTGATGGTGATACCGGCGTCGATGGCGATAACGGCAACGGATCGAATCGGGCATGGAGAGGGAGCAATTTTTGAGCTCTGAGGCACCAACAACGAGCACCGCACAGCCACAGGAAGTGGATCCCCAGCCATGGCAGCGGCGACGGCTCTAGCTTCCTCTCACAGTGGCAGCGGCGCGACCTCCGGTAGCAGCACGAACAAGGCGGATCGCGATCTGAGAAGGAGAAGAGAAGGACGACGGAGACGAAAACCATGGCGGCGGCGGCGGTTTCATTTGCACAACCAGGGAAGGAGAGCGGTGGCGGTGATGGAGACGGCTCCATAGCAGTGGCGCCGCAACGAGTGCGAGAGAGAGACATAGAGGACGGAGGAAGGAGACACTGACTTGAGGAAGCAACACGGCGGCGATTTGAGAAGGAGAAGAGGTCGCGATTCGCGACTTGGAGGGAGGACGCGCGTTTCGCGCGTAGTGGCAGCGGCAGCAAAGGACAGAGGTGGTGGTGGGTGGCGCGAGCAGCGGCCCAAGCACGAAGAAGAAGTCATGGAGCAGGAGGGAGGGGCGGCGCTGCTGCAAGGTTGAGGGAGGGAATAGGGTTTACACGCACAACCCTCCTTCCTGTCTAGTTTTTTTTTTTTTTTTATTATTTTTCTTTTTCTTTTCATTTATTACTATTATTACTATTACTAATACTATTACTGTTACTATTATTAATATTACTATTAATATTAATATTACTTATGTTAGTATGGTTTTTAAATCACTAATATCATATTTTTTTTTTATTTTAAACTTCAAGAAATACTAATAATGAAATGTAAGCATCAAACAATTACCTGTATAAAATCATAAAGTTAAAAGTCTTGAAGTTGTTAAAACAAATTTAATAATTAAATATGTCGAAAGCAAATTAAAATATAGAAAGTATATTTTTCAATCAGGGTAACTATTTTAATGATTCTACTTTAATATATATAAATAAGATATAGTTTCGCAATTAACATAATATATTTTTATGAAACTACCCAACACCTAAGTACTAAATTCCAGGAAACAATTATTTAATTCAATAAAACTGGTAATTTATAACGTTAAAGAAATCATAGTGTTTCAATCTCAATGCCTCCTAACACTTTAGTAAAACTAAAAGGAACCTTAACTAGTTATTCCTAAACTTGATTAGTGTTATTATTATTTCAATCTATTATTATAATAATTATAATTATAATTATACTTGGGATTAAAACTCGGGATGTTACAAAAATATGAAAGCTTTGATCTTTGAAATTGAGAGAGAATAGAGTGGCTTGATTCTTGTAAAATTGATTATGAAAGTGTTCTAATTAATCACAAAGATTAGGAAAAGGTTTATATAGAATACTCAAAAGTTGGAGCACTTAAAAACTGATTTTGAGAAGTGAAAATCGTATTCTAAAAAACCAGATCAGCAGTATTTAATCGATTAAATTTCAGCTTAATCGAGTATTAATCGATTAAATTATGACTTAATCGATTAAATCCATACTGCACATGTTAGAAACTTGTTTTCTCAAAACTAAACCTTTCCTTTCAAACCTTTAAGCCACCTATTGATTCTAGATTAAGTGAAAACTCAAATTATGATATAATCATGACTATGATAGAGATTACTACCCTCTAAATAATCTACCCAAATAAAAGACCTAAGAAGCTTGAGAGGCAAAAGATAAAACAATTACAATTACACTCAAACTAAGTCTTCATGAGCTTGCTTTCTCTCTTCTTCATTTTATGTTTGTTGTTGCTTGTTGAACTTGAACTTGATCAACACATGATAGCTTGTTCAAAACACTTTGTCATTATCAAAACATTCATCGTGGAACTTACAATCTCCCCCTTGTTGAAAATGACAAACCATGTTTTGAATTTGATTGAAGTTGTTGATACTTTAACAATTTGATCACTTGGTGAGAAACTTGCTCCCCCTTAATCATTGCAATCGACATTTGAAATCCAATTGTTGATAGAAGCTTGATTCTCCCCCTATCTTGAACAACTTAGCTCAACCTACATAAAAACAACAAAACAACCTTTCTCCACAAAAACATATCATTTCTCCCATTTTTCAAAACATACCATTTTTCAAAATATGAAAATATGAAAGCTTTGATCTTTGAAATTGAGAGAGAATAGAGTGGCTTGATTCTTGTAAAATTGATTATGAAAGTGTTCTAATTAATCACAAAGATTAGGAAAAGGTTTATATAGAATACTCAAAAGTTGGAGCACTTAAAAACTGATTTTGAGAAGTGAAAATCGTATTCTAAAAAACCAGATCAGCAGTATTTAATCGATTAAATTTCAGCTTAATCGAGTATTAATCGATTAAATTATGACTTAATCGATTAAATCCATACTGCACATGTTAGAAACTTGTTTTCTCAAAACTAAACCTTTCCTTTCAAACCTTTAAGCCACCTATTGATTCTAGGTTAAGTGAAAACTCAAATTATGATTTAATCATGACTATGATAGAGATTACTACCCTCTAAATAATCTACCCAAATAAAAGACCTAAGAAGCTTGAGAGGCAAAAGATAAAACAATTACAATTACACTCAAACTAAGTCTTCATGAGCTTGCTTTCTCTCTTCTTCATTTGATGTTTGTTGTTGCTTGTTGAACTTGAACTTGATCAACACATGATAGCTTGTTCAAAACACTTTGTCATTATCAAAACATTCATCGTGGAAACTTGATCAACACTTGAACTTACAATCTCCCCCTTGTTGAAAATGACAAACCATGTTTTGAATTTGATTGAAGTTGTTGATACTTTAACAATTTGATCACTTGGTGAGAAACTTGCTCCCCCTTAATCAATGCAATCGACATTTGAAATCCAATTGTTGATAGAAGCTTGATTCTCCCCCTATCTTGAACAACTTAGCTCAACCTACATAAAAACAACAAAACAACCTTTCTCCACAAAAACATATCATTTCTCCCATTTTTCAAAACATACCATTTTTCAAAATATGAAAATATGAAACCTTTGATCTTTGAAATTGAGAGAGAATAGAGTGGCTTGATTCTTGTAAAATTGATTATGAAAGTGTTCTAATTAATCACAAAGATTAGGAAAAGGTTTATATAGAATACTCAAAAGTTGGAGCACTTAAAAACTGATTTTGAGAAGTGAAAATCGTATTCTAAAAAACCAGATCAGCAGTATTTAATCGATTAAATTTAAGCTTAATCGAGTATTAATCGATTAAATTATGACTTAATCGATTAAATCCATACTGCACATGTTAGAAACTTGTTTTCTCAAAACTAAACCTTTCCTTTCAAACCTTTAAGCCACCTATTGATTCTAGATTAAGTGAAAACTCAAATTATGATATAATCGTGACTATGATAGAGATTACTACCCTCTAAATAATCTACCCAAATAAAAGACCTAAGAAGCTTGAGAGGCAAAAGATAAAACAATTACAATTACACTCAAACTAAGTCTTCATGAGCTTGCTTTCTCTCTTCTTCATTTTATGTTTGTTGTTGCTTGTTGAACTTGAACTTGATCAACACATGATAGCTTGTTCAAAACACTTTGTCATTATCAAAACATTCATCGTGGAACTTACAATCTCCCCCTTGTTGAAAATGACAAACCATGTTTTGAATTTGATTGAAGTTGTTGATACTTTAACAATTTGATCACTTGGTGAGAAACTTGCTCCCCCTTAATCAATGCAATCGACATTTGAAATCCAATTGTTGATAGAAGCTTGATTCTCCCCCTATCTTGAACAACTTAGCTCAACCTACATAAAAACAACAAAACAACCTTTCTCCACAAAAACATATCATTTCTCCCATTTTTCAAAACATACCATTTTTCAAAATATGAAAATATGAAAGCTTTGATCTTTGAAATTGAGAGAGAATAGAGTGGCTTGATTCTTGTAAAATTGATTATGAAAGTGTTCTAATTAATCACAAAGATTAGGAAAAGGTTTATATAGAATACTCAAAAGTTGGAGCACTTAAAAACTGATTTTGAGAAGTGAAAATCGTATTTTAAAAAACCAGATCAGCAGTATTTAATCGATTAAATTTCAGCTTAATCGAGTATTAATCGATTAAATCCATACTGCACATGTTAGAAACTTGTTTTCTCAAAACTAAACCTTTCCTTTCAAACCTTTAAGCCACCTATTGATTCTAGGTTAAGTGAAAACTCAAATTATGATTTAATCATGACTATGATAGAGATTACTACCCTCTAAATAATCTACCCAAATAAAAGACCTAAGAAGCTTGAGAGGCAAAAGATAAAACAATTACAATTACACTCAAACTAAGTCTTCATGAGCTTGCTTTCTCTCTTCTTCATTTGATGTTTGTTGTTGCTTGTTGAACTTGAACTTGATCAACACATGATAGCTTGTTCAAAACACTTTGTCATTATCAAAACATTCATCGTGGAACTTACAATCTCCCCCTTGTTGAAAATGACAAACCATGTTTTGAATTTGATTGAAGTTGTTGATACTTTAACAATTTGATCACTTGGTGAGAAACTTGCTCCCCCTTAATCAATGCAATCGACATTTGAAATCCAATTGTTGATAGAAGCTTGATTCTCCCCCTATCTTGAACAACTTAGCTCAACCTACATAAAAACAACAAAACAACCTTTCTCCACAAAAACATATCATTTCTCCCATTTTTCAAAACATACCATTTTTCAAAATATGAAAATATGAAAGCTTTGATCTTTGAAATTGAGAGAGAATAGAGTGGCTTGATTCTTGTAAAATTGATTATGAAAGTGTTCTAATTAATCACAAAGATTAGGAAAAGGTTTATATAGAATACTCAAAAGTTGGAGCACTTAAAAACTGATTTTAAGAAGTGAAAATCGTATTTTAAAAAACCAGATCAGCAGTATTTAATCGATTAAATTTCAGCTTAATCGAGTATTAATCGATTAAATTATGACTTAATCGATTAAATCCATACTGCACATGTTAGAAACTTGTTTTCTCAAAACTAAACCTTTCCTTTCAAACCTTTAAGCCACCTATTGATTCTAGGTTAAGTGAAAACTCAAATTATGATTTAATCATGACTATGATAGAGATTACTACCCTCTAAATAATCTACCCAAATAAAAGACCTAAGAAGCTTGAGAGGCAAAAGATAAAACAATTACAATTACACTCAAACTAAGTCTTCATGAGCTTGTTTTCTCTCTTCTTCATTTGATGTTTGTTGTTGCTTGTTGAACTTGAACTTGATCAACACATGATAGCTTGTTCAAAACACTTTGTCATTATCAAAACATTCATCGTGGAACTTACAATCTCCCCCTTGTTGAAAATGACAAACCATGTTTTGAATTTGATTGAAGTTGTTGATACTTTAACAATTTGATCACTTGGTGAGAAACTTGCTCCCCCTTAATCAATGCAATCGACATTTGAAATCCAATTGTTGATAGAAGCTTGATTCTCCCCCTATCTTGAACAACTTAGCTCAACCTACATAAAAACAACAAAACAACCTTTCTCCACAAAAACATATCATTTCTCCCATTTTTCAAAACATACCATTTTTCAAAATATGAAAATATGAAAGCTTTGATCTTTGAAATTGAGAGAGAATAGAGTGGCTTGATTCTTGTAAAATTGATTATGAAAGTGTTCTAATTAATCACAAAGATTAGGAAAAGGTTTATATAGAATACTCAAAAGTTGGAGCACTTAAAAACTGATTTTGAGAAGTGAAAATCGTATTTTAAAAAACCAGATCAGCAGTATTTAATCGATTAAATTTCAGCTTAATCGAGTATTAATCGATTAAATTATGACTTAATCGATTAAATCCATACTGCACATGTTAGAAACTTGTTTTCTCAAAACTAAACCTTTCCTTTCAAACCTTTAAGCCACCTATTGATTCTAGGTTAAGTGAAAACTCAAATTATGATTTAATCATGACTATGATAGAGATTACTACCCTCTAAATAATCTACCCAAATAAAAGACCTAAGAAGCTTGAGAGGCAAAAGATAAAACAATTACAATTACACTCAAACTAAGTCTTCATGAGCTTGCTTTCTCTCTTCTTCATTTGATGTTTGTTGTTGCTTGTTGAACTTGAACTTGATCAACACATGATAGCTTGTTCAAAACACTTTGTCATTATCAAAACATTCATCGTGGAACTTACAATCTCCCCCTTGTTGAAAATGACAAACCATGTTTTGAATTTGATTGAAGTTGTTGATACTTTAACAATTTGATCACTTGGTGAGAAACTTGCTCCCCCTTAATCAATGCAATCGACATTTGAAATCCAATTGTTGATAGAAGCTTGATTCTCCCCCTATCTTGAACAACTTAGCTCAACCTACATAAAAACAACAAAACAACCTTTCTCCACAAAAACATATCATTTCTCCCATTTTTCAAAACATACCATTTTTCAAAATATGAAAATATGAAAGCTTTGATCTTTGAAATTGAGAGAGAATAGAGTGGCTTGATTCTTGTAAAATTGATTATGAAAGTGTTCTAATTAATCACAAAGATTAGGAAAAGGTTTATATAGAATACTCAAAAGTTGGAGCACTTAAAAACTGATTTTGAGAAGTGAAAATCGTATTCTAAAAAACCAGATCAGCAGTATTTAATCGATTAAATTTCAGCTTAATCGAGTATTAATCGATTAAATTATGACTTAATCGATTAAATCCATACTGCACATGTTAGAAACTTGTTTTCTCAAAACTAAACCTTTCCTTTCAAACCATTAAGCCACCTATTGATTCTAGGTTAAGTGAAAACTCAAATTATGATATAATCATGACTATGATAGAGATTACTACCCTCTAAATAATCTACCCAAATAAAAGACCTAAGAAGCTTGAGAGGCAAAAGATAAAACAATTACAATTACACTCAAACTAAGTCTTCATGAGCTTGCTTTCTCTCTTCTTCATTTGATGTTTGTTGTTGCTTGTTGAACTTGAACTTGATCAACACATGATAGCTTGTTCAAAACACTTTGTCATTATCAAAACATTCATCGTGGAACTTACAATCTCCCCCTTGTTGAAAATGACAAACCATGTTTTGAATTTGATTGAAGTTGTTGATACTTTAACAATTTGATCACTTGGTGAGAAACTTGCTCCCCCTTAATCAATGCAATCGACATTTGAAATCCAATTGTTGATAGAAGCTTGATTCTCCCCCTATCTTGAACAACTTAGCTCAACCTACATAAAAACAACAAAACAACCTTTCTCCACAAAAACATATCATTTCTCCCATTTTTCAAAACATACCATTTTTCAAAATATGAAAATATGAAAGCTTTGATCTTTGAAATTGAGAGAGAATAGAGTGGCTTGATTCTTGTAAAATTGATTATGAAAGTGTTCTAATTAATCACAAAGATTAGGAAAAGGTTTATATAGAATACTCAAAAGTTGGAGCACTTAAAAACTGATTTTGAGAAGTGAAAATCGTATTTTAAAAAACCAGATCAGCAGTATTTAATCGATTAAATTTCAGCTTAATCGAGTATTAATCGATTAAATTATGACTTAATCGATTAAATCCATACTGCACATGTTAGAAACTTGTTTTCTCAAAACTAAACCTTTCCTTTCAAACCTTTAAGCCACCTATTGATTCTAGGTTAAGTGAAAACTCAAATTATGATATAATCATGACTATGATAGAGATTACTACCCTCTAAATAATCTACCCAAATAAAAGACCTAAGAAGCTTGAGAGGCAAAAGATAAAACAATTACAATTACACTCAAACTAAGTCTTCATGAGCTTGCTTTCTCTCTTCTTCATTTGATGTTTGTTGTTGCTTGTTGAACTTGAACTTGATCAACACATGATAGCTTGTTCAAAACACTTTGTCATTATCAAAACATTCATCGTGGAACTTACAATCTCCCCCTTGTTGAAAATGACAAACCATGTTTTGAATTTGATTGAAGTTGTTGATACTTTAACAATTTGATCACTTGGTGAGAAACTTGCTCCCCCTTAATCAATGCAATCGACATTTGAAATCCAATTGTTGATAGAAGCTTGATTCTCCCCCTATCTTGAACAACTTAGCTCAACCTACATAAAAACAACAAAACAACCTTTCTCCACAAAAACATATCATTTCTCCCATTTTTCAAAACATACCATTTTTCAAAATATGAAAATATGAAAGCTTTGATCTTTGAAATTGAGAGAGAATAGAGTGGCTTGATTCTTGTAAAATTGATTATGAAAGTGTTCTAATTAATCACAAAGATTAGGAAAAGGTTTATATAGAATACTCAAAAGTTGGAGCACTTAAAAACTGATTTTGAGAAGTGAAAATCGTATTTTAAAAAACCAGATCAGCAGTATTTAATCGATTAAATTTCAGCTTAATCGAGTATTAATCGATTAAATTATGACTTAATCGATTAAATCCATACTGCACATGTTAGAAACTTGTTTTCTCAAAACTAAACCTTTCCTTTCAAACCTTTAAGCCACCTATTGATTCTAGGTTAAGTGAAAACTCAAATTATGATTTAATCATGACTATGATAGAGATTACTACCCTCTAAATAATCTACCCAAATAAAAGACCTAAGAAGCTTGAGAGGCAAAAGATAAAACAATTACAATTACACTCAAACTAAGTCTTCATGAGCTTGCTTTCTCTCTTCTTCATTTGATGTTTGTTGTTGCTTGTTGAACTTGAACTTGATCAACACATGATAGCTTGTTCAAAACACTTTGTCATTATCAAAACATTCATCGTGGAACTTACAATCTCCCCCTTGTTGAAAATGACAAACCATGTTTTGAATTTGATTGAAGTTGTTGATACTTTAACAATTTGATCACTTGGTGAGAAACTTGCTCCCCCTTAATCAATGCAATCGACATTTGAAATCCAATTGTTGATAGAAGCTTGATTCTCCCCCTATCTTGAACAACTTAGCTCAACCTACATAAAAACAACAAAACAACCTTTCTCCACAAAAACATATCATTTCTCCCATTTTTCAAAACATACCATTTTTCAAAATATGAAAATATGAAAGCTTTGATCTTTGAAATTGAGAGAGAATAGAGTGGCTTGATTCTTGTAAAATTGATTATGAAAGTGTTCTAATTAATCACAAAGATTAGGAAAAGGTTTATATAGAATACTCAAAAGTTGGAGCACTTAAAAACTGATTTTGAGAAGTGAAAATCGTATTTTAAAAAACCAGATCAGCAGTATTTAATCGATTAAATTTCAGCTTAATCGAGTATTAATCGATTAAATTATGACTTAATCGATTAAATCCATACTGCACATGTTAGAAACTTGTTTTCTCAAAACTAAACCTTTCCTTTCAAACCTTTAAGCCACCTATTGATTCTAGGTTAAGTGAAAACTCAAATTATGATTTAATCATGACTATGATAGAGATTACTACCCTCTAAATAATCTACCCAAATAAAAGACCTAAGAAGCTTGAGAGGCAAAAGATAAAACAATTACAATTACACTCAAACTAAGTCTTCATGAGCTTGCTTTCTCTCTTCTTCATTTGATGTTTGTTGTTGCTTGTTGAACTTGAACTTGATCAACACATGATAGCTTGTTCAAAACACTTTGTCATTATCAAAACATTCATCGTGGAACTTACAATCTCCCCCTTGTTGAAAATGACAAACCATGTTTTGAATTTGATTGAAGTTGTTGATACTTTAACAATTTGATCACTTGGTGAGAAACTTGCTCCCCCTTAATCAATGCAATCGACATTTGAAATCCAATTGTTGATAGAAGCTTGATTCTCCCCCTATCTTGAACAACTTAGCTCAACCTACATAAAAACAACAAAACAACCTTTCTCCACAAAAACATATCATTTCTCCCATTTTTCAAAACATACCATTTTTCAAAATATGAAAATATGAAAGCTTTGATCTTTGAAATTGAGAGAGAATAGAGTGGCTTGATTCTTGTAAAATTGATTATGAAAGTGTTCTAATTAATCACAAAGATTAGGAAAAGGTTTATATAGAATACTCAAAAGTTGGAGCACTTAAAAACTGATTTTGAGAAGTGAAAATCGTATTTTAAAAAACCAGATCAGCAGTATTTAATCGATTAAATTTCAGCTTAATCGAGTATTAATCGATTAAATTATGACTTAATCGATTAAATCCATACTGCACATGTTAGAAACTTGTTTTCTCAAAACTAAACCTTTCCTTTCAAACCTTTAAGCCACCTATTGATTCTAGGTTAAGTGAAAACTCAAATTATGATTTAATCATGACTATGATAGAGATTACTACCCTCTAAATAATCTACCCAAATAAAAGACCTAAGAAGCTTGAGAGGCAAAAGATAAAACAATTACAATTACACTCAAACTAAGTCTTCATGAGCTTGCTTTCTCTCTTCTTCATTTGATGTTTGTTGTTGCTTGTTGAACTTGAACTTGATCAACACATGATAGCTTGTTCAAAACACTTTGTCATTATCAAAACATTCATCGTGGAACTTACAATCTCCCCCTTGTTGAAAATGACAAACCATGTTTTGAATTTGATTGAAGTTGTTGATACTTTAACAATTTGATCACTTGGTGAGAAACTTGCTCCCCCTTAATCAATGCAATCGACATTTGAAATCCAATTGTTGATAGAAGCTTGATTCTCCCCCTATCTTGAACAACTTAGCTCAACCTACATAAAAACAACAAAACAACCTTTCTCCACAAAAACATATCATTTCTCCCATTTTTCAAAACATACCATTTTTCAAAATATGAAAATATGAAAGCTTTGATCTTTGAAATTGAGAGAGAATAGAGTGGCTTGATTCTTGTAAAATTGATTATGAAAGTGTTCTAATTAATCACAAAGATTAGGAAAAGGTTTATATAGAATACTCAAAAGTTGGAGCACTTAAAAACTGATTTTGAGAAGTGAAAATCGTATTTTAAAAAACCAGATCAGCAGTATTTAATCGATTAAATTTCAGCTTAATCGAGTATTAATCGATTAAATTATGACTTAATCGATTAAATCCATACTGCACATGTTAGAAACTTGTTTTCTCAAAACTAAACCTTTCCTTTCAAACCTTTAAGCCACCTATTGATTCTAGGTTAAGTGAAAACTCAAATTATGATTTAATCATGACTATGATAGAGATTACTACCCTCTAAATAATCTACCCAAATAAAAGACCTAAGAAGCTTGAGAGGCAAAAGATAAAACAATTACAATTACACTCAAACTAAGTCTTCATGAGCTTGCTTTCTCTCTTCTTCATTTGATGTTTGTTGTTGCTTGTTGAACTTGAACTTGATCAACACATGATAGCTTGTTCAAAACACTTTGTCATTATCAAAACATTCATCGTGGAACTTACAATCTCCCCCTTGTTGAAAATGACAAACCATGTTTTGAATTTGATTGAAGTTGTTGATACTTTAACAATTTGATCACTTGGTGAGAAACTTGCTCCCCCTTAATCAATGCAATCGACATTTGAAATCCAATTGTTGATAGAAGCTTGATTCTCCCCCTATCTTGAACAACTTAGCTCAACCTACATAAAAACAACAAAACAACCTTTCTCCACAAAAACATATCATTTCTCCCATTTTTCAAAACATACCATTTTTCAAAATATGAAAATATGAAAGCTTTGATCTTTGAAATTGAGAGAGAATAGAGTGGCTTGATTCTTGTAAAATTGATTATGAAAGTGTTCTAATTAATCACAAAGATTAGGAAAAGGTTTATATAGAATACTCAAAAGTTGGAGCACTTAAAAACTGATTTTGAGAAGTGAAAATCGTATTTTAAAAAACCAGATCAGCAGTATTTAATCGATTAAATTTCAGCTTAATCGAGTATTAATCGATTAAATTATGACTTAATCGATTAAATCCATACTGCACATGTTAGAAACTTGTTTTCTCAAAACTAAACCTTTCCTTTCAAACCTTTAAGCCACCTATTGATTCTAGGTTAAGTGAAAACTCAAATTATGATTTAATCATGACTATGATAGAGATTACTACCCTCTAAATAATCTACCCAAATAAAAGACCTAAGAAGCTTGAGAGGCAAAAGATAAAACAATTACAATTACACTCAAACTAAGTCTTCATGAGCTTGCTTTCTCTCTTCTTCATTTGATGTTTGTTGTTGCTTGTTGAACTTGAACTTGATCAACACATGATAGCTTGTTCAAAACACTTTGTCATTATCAAAACATTCATCGTGGAACTTACAATCTCCCCCTTGTTGAAAATGACAAACCATGTTTTGAATTTGATTGAAGTTGTTGATACTTTAACAATTTGATCACTTGGTGAGAAACTTGCTCCCCCTTAATCAATGCAATCGACATTTGAAATCCAATTGTTGATAGAAGCTTGATTCTCCCCCTATCTTGAACAACTTAGCTCAACCTACATAAAAACAACAAAACAACCTTTCTCCACAAAAACATATCATTTCTCCCATTTTTCAAAACATACCATTTTTCAAAATATGAAAATATGAAAGCTTTGATCTTTGAAATTGAGAGAGAATAGAGTGGCTTGATTCTTGTAAAATTGATTATGAAAGTGTTCTAATTAATCACAAAGATTAGGAAAAGGTTTATATAGAATACTCAAAAGTTGGAGCACTTAAAAACTGATTTTGAGAAGTGAAAATCGTATTTTAAAAAACCAGATCAGCAGTATTTAATCGATTAAATTTCAGCTTAATCGAGTATTAATCGATTAAATTATGACTTAATCGATTAAATCCATACTGCACATGTTAGAAACTTGTTTTCTCAAAACTAAACCTTTCCTTTCAAACCTTTAAGCCACCTATTGATTCTAGGTTAAGTGAAAACTCAAATTATGATTTAATCATGACTATGATAGAGATTACTACCCTCTAAATAATCTACCCAAATAAAAGACCTAAGAAGCTTGAGAGGCAAAAGATAAAACAATTACAATTACACTCAAACTAAGTCTTCATGAGCTTGCTTTCTCTCTTCTTCATTTGATGTTTGTTGTTGCTTGTTGAACTTGAACTTGATCAACACATGATAGCTTGTTCAAAACACTTTGTCATTATCAAAACATTCATCGTGGAACTTACAATCTCCCCCTTGTTGAAAATGACAAACCATGTTTTGAATTTGATTGAAGTTGTTGATACTTTAACAATTTGATCACTTGGTGAGAAACTTGCTCCCCCTTAATCAATGCAATCGACATTTGAAATCCAATTGTTGATAGAAGCTTGATTCTCCCCCTATCTTGAACAACTTAGCTCAACCTACATAAAAACAACAAAACAACCTTTCTCCACAAAAACATATCATTTCTCCCATTTTTCAAAACATACCATTTTTCAAAATATGAAAATATGAAAGCTTTGATCTTTGAAATTGAGAGAGAATAGAGTGGCTTGATTCTTGTAAAATTGATTATGAAAGTGTTCTAATTAATCACAAAGATTAGGAAAAGGTTTATATAGAATACTCAAAAGTTGGAGCACTTAAAAACTGATTTTGAGAAGTGAAAATCGTATTTTAAAAAACCAGATCAGCAGTATTTAATCGATTAAATTTAAGCTTAATCGAGTATTAATCGATTAAATTATGACTTAATCGATTAAATCCATACTGCACATGTTAGAAACTTGTTTTCTCAAAACTAAACCTTTCCTTTCAAACCTTTAAGCCACCTATTGATTCTAGGTTAAGTGAAAACTCAAATTATGATTTAATCATGACTATGATAGAGATTACTACCCTCTAAATAATCTACCCAAATAAAAGACCTAAGAAGCTTGAGAGGCAAAAGATAAAACAATTACAATTACACTCAAACTAAGTCTTCATGAGCTTGCTTTCTCTCTTCTTCATTTGATGTTTGTTGTTGCTTGTTGAACTTGAACTTGATCAACACATGATAGCTTGTTCAAAACACTTTGTCATTATCAAAACATTCATCGTGGAACTTACAATCTCCCCCTTGTTGAAAATGACAAACCATGTTTTGAATTTGATTGAAGTTGTTGATACTTTAACAATTTGATCACTTGGTGAGAAACTTGCTCCCCCTTAATCAATGCAATCGACATTTGAAATCCAATTGTTGATAGAAGCTTGATTCTCCCCCTATCTTGAACAACTTAGCTCAACCTACATAAAAACAACAAAACAACCTTTCTCCACAAAAACATATCATTTCTCCCATTTTTCAAAACATACCATTTTTCAAAATATGAAAATATGAAAGCTTTGATCTTTGAAATTGAGAGAGAATAGAGTGGCTTGATTCTTGTAAAATTGATTATGAAAGTGTTCTAATTAATCACAAAGATTAGGAAAAGGTTTATATAGAATACTCAAAAGTTGGAGCACTTAAAAACTGATTTTGAGAAGTGAAAATCGTATTTTAAAAAACCAGATCAGCAGTATTTAATCGATTAAATTTAAGCTTAATCGAGTATTAATCGATTAAATTATGACTTAATCGATTAAATCCATACTGCACATGTTAGAAACTTGTTTTCTCAAAACTAAACCTTTCCTTTCAAACCTTTAAGCCACCTATTGATTCTAGGTTAAGTGAAAACTCAAATTATGATTTAATCATGACTATGATAGAGATTACTACCCTCTAAATAATCTACCCAAATAAAAGACCTAAGAAGCTTGAGAGGCAAAAGATAAAACAATTACAATTACACTCAAACTAAGTCTTCATGAGCTTGCTTTCTCTCTTCTTCATTTGATGTTTGTTGTTGCTTGTTGAACTTGAACTTGATCAACACATGATAGCTTGTTCAAAACACTTTGTCATTATCAAAACATTCATCGTGGAACTTACAATCTCCCCCTTGTTGAAAATGACAAACCATGTTTTGAATTTGATTGAAGTTGTTGATACTTTAACAATTTGATCACTTGGTGAGAAACTTGCTCCCCCTTAATCAATGCAATCGACATTTGAAATCCAATTGTTGATAGAAGCTTGATTCTCCCCCTATCTTGAACAACTTAGCTCAACCTACATAAAAACAACAAAACAACCTTTCTCCACAAAAACATATCATTTCTCCCATTTTTCAAAACATACCATTTTTCAAAATATGAAAATATGAAAGCTTTGATCTTTGAAATTGAGAGAGAATAGAGTGGCTTGATTCTTGTAAAATTGATTATGAAAGTGTTCTAATTAATCACAAAGATTAGGAAAAGGTTTATATAGAATACTCAAAAGTTGGAGCACTTAAAAACTGATTTTGAGAAGTGAAAATCGTATTTTAAAAAACCAGATCAGCAGTATTTAATCGATTAAATTTAAGCTTAATCGAGTATTAATCGATTAAATTATGACTTAATCGATTAAATCCATACTGCACATGTTAGAAACTTGTTTTCTCAAAACTAAACCTTTCCTTTCAAACCTTTAAGCCACCTATTGATTCTAGGTTAAGTGAAAACTCAAATTATGATTTAATCATGACTATGATAGAGATTACTACCCTCTAAATAATCTACCCAAATAAAAGACCTAAGAAGCTTGAGAGGCAAAAGATAAAACAATTACAATTACACTCAAACTAAGTCTTCATGAGCTTGCTTTCTCTCTTCTTCATTTGATGTTTGTTGTTGCTTGTTGAACTTGAACTTGATCAACACATGATAGCTTGTTCAAAACACTTTGTCATTATCAAAACATTCATCGTGGAACTTACAATCTCCCCCTTGTTGAAAATGACAAACCATGTTTTGAATTTGATTGAAGTTGTTGATACTTTAACAATTTGATCACTTGGTGAGAAACTTGCTCCCCCTTAATCAATGCAATCGACATTTGAAATCCAATTGTTGATAGAAGCTTGATTCTCCCCCTATCTTGAACAACTTAGCTCAACCTACATAAAAACAACAAAACAACCTTTCTCCACAAAAACATATCATTTCTCCCATTTTTCAAAACATACCATTTTTCAAAATATGAAAATATGAAAGCTTTGATCTTTGAAATTGAGAGAGAATAGAGTGGCTTGATTCTTGTAAAATTGATTATGAAAGTGTTCTAATTAATCACAAAGATTAGGAAAAGGTTTATATAGAATACTCAAAAGTTGGAGCACTTAAAAACTGATTTTGAGAAGTGAAAATCGTATTTTAAAAAACCAGATCAGCAGTATTTAATCGATTAAATTTCAGCTTAATCGAGTATTAATCGATTAAATTATGACTTAATCGATTAAATCCATACTGCACATGTTAGAAACTTGTTTTCTCAAAACTAAACCTTTCCTTTCAAACCTTTAAGCCACCTATTGATTCTAGGTTAAGTGAAAACTCAAATTATGATATAATCATGACTATGATAGAGATTACTACCCTCTAAATAATCTACCCAAATAAAAGACCTAAGAAGCTTGAGAGGCAAAAGATAAAACAATTACAATTACACTCAAACTAAGTCTTCATGAGCTTGCTTTCTCTCTTCTTCATTTGATGTTTGTTGTTGCTTGTTGAACTTGAACTTGATCAACACATGATAGCTTGTTCAAAACACTTTGTCATTATCAAAACATTCATCGTGGAACTTACAATCTCCCCCTTGTTGAAAATGACAAACCATGTTTTGAATTTGATTGAAGTTGTTGATACTTTAACAATTTGATCACTTGGTGAGAAACTTGCTCCCCCTTAATCAATGCAATCGACATTTGAAATCCAATTGTTGATAGAAGCTTGATTCTCCCCCTATCTTGAACAACTTAGCTCAACCTACATAAAAACAACAAAACAACCTTTCTCCACAAAAACATATCATTTCTCCCATTTTTCAAAACATACCATTTTTCAAAATATGAAAATATGAAAGCTTTGATCTTTGAAATTGAGAGAGAATAGAGTGGCTTGATTCTTGTAAAATTGATTATGAAAGTGTTCTAATTAATCACAAAGATTAGGAAAAGGTTTATATAGAATACTCAAAAGTTGGAGCACTTAAAAACTGATTTTGAGAAGTGAAAATCGTATTTTAAAAAACCAGATCAGCAGTATTTAATCGATTAAATTTCAGCTTAATCGAGTATTAATCGATTAAATTATGACTTAATCGATTAAATCCATACTGCACATGTTAGAAACTTGTTTTCTCAAAACTAAACCTTTCCTTTCAAACCTTTAAGCCACCTATTGATTCTAGGTTAAGTGAAAACTCAAATTATGATTTAATCATGACTATGATAGAGATTACTACCCTCTAAATAATCTACCCAAATAAAAGACCTAAGAAGCTTGAGAGGCAAAAGATAAAACAATTACAATTACACTCAAACTAAGTCTTCATGAGCTTGCTTTCTCTCTTCTTCATTTGATGTTTGTTGTTGCTTGTTGAACTTGAACTTGATCAACACATGATAGCTTGTTCAAAACACTTTGTCATTATCAAAACATTCATCGTGGAACTTACAATCTCCCCCTTGTTGAAAATGACAAACCATGTTTTGAATTTGATTGAAGTTGTTGATACTTTAACAATTTGATCACTTGGTGAGAAACTTGCTCCCCCTTAATCAATGCAATCGACATTTGAAATCCAATTGTTGATAGAAGCTTGATTCTCCCCCTATCTTGAACAACTTAGCTCAACCTACATAAAAACAACAAAACAACCTTTCTCCACAAAAACATATCATTTCTCCCATTTTTCAAAACATACCATTTTTCAAAATATGAAAATATGAAAGCTTTGATCTTTGAAATTGAGAGAGAATAGAGTGGCTTGATTCTTGTAAAATTGATTATGAAAGTGTTCTAATTAATCACAAAGATTAGGAAAAGGTTTATATAGAATACTCAAAAGTTGGAGCACTTAAAAACTGATTTTGAGAAGTGAAAATCGTATTTTAAAAAACCAGATCAGCAGTATTTAATCGATTAAATTTCAGCTTAATCGAGTATTAATCGATTAAATTATGACTTAATCGATTAAATCCATACTGCACATGTTAGAAACTTGTTTTCTCAAAACTAAACCTTTCCTTTCAAACCTTTAAGCCACCTATTGATTCTAGGTTAAGTGAAAACTCAAATTATGATTTAATCATGACTATGATAGAGATTACTACCCTCTAAATAATCTACCCAAATAAAAGACCTAAGAAGCTTGAGAGGCAAAAGATAAAACAATTACAATTACACTCAAACTAAGTCTTCATGAGCTTGCTTTCTCTCTTCTTCATTTGATGTTTGTTGTTGCTTGTTGAACTTGAACTTGATCAACACATGATAGCTTGTTCAAAACACTTTGTCATTATCAAAACATTCATCGTGGAACTTACAATCTCCCCCTTGTTGAAAATGACAAACCATGTTTTGAATTTGATTGAAGTTGTTGATACTTTAACAATTTGATCACTTGGTGAGAAACTTGCTCCCCCTTAATCAATGCAATCGACATTTGAAATCCAATTGTTGATAGAAGCTTGATTCTCCCCCTATCTTGAACAACTTAGCTCAACCTACATAAAAACAACAAAACAACCTTTCTCCACAAAAACATATCATTTCTCCCATTTTTCAAAACATACCATTTTTCAAAATATGAAAATATGAAAGCTTTGATCTTTGAAATTGAGAGAGAATAGAGTGGCTTGATTCTTGTAAAATTGATTATGAAAGTGTTCTAATTAATCACAAAGATTAGGAAAAGGTTTATATAGAATACTCAAAAGTTGGAGCACTTAAAAACTGATTTTGAGAAGTGAAAATCGTATTTTAAAAAACCAGATCAGCAGTATTTAATCGATTAAATTTAAGCTTAATCGAGTATTAATCGATTAAATTATGACTTAATCGATTAAATCCATACTGCACATGTTAGAAACTTGTTTTCTCAAAACTAAACCTTTCCTTTCAAACCTTTAAGCCACCTATTGATTCTAGGTTAAGTGAAAACTCAAATTATGATTTAATCATGACTATGATAGAGATTACTACCCTCTAAATAATCTACCCAAATAAAAGACCTAAGAAGCTTGAGAGGCAAAAGATAAAACAATTACAATTACACTCAAACTAAGTCTTCATGAGCTTGCTTTCTCTCTTCTTCATTTGATGTTTGTTGTTGCTTGTTGAACTTGAACTTGATCAACACATGATAGCTTGTTCAAAACACTTTGTCATTATCAAAACATTCATCGTGGAACTTACAATCTCCCCCTTGTTGAAAATGACAAACCATGTTTTGAATTTGATTGAAGTTGTTGATACTTTAACAATTTGATCACTTGGTGAGAAACTTGCTCCCCCTTAATCAATGCAATCGACATTTGAAATCCAATTGTTGATAGAAGCTTGATTCTCCCCCTATCTTGAACAACTTAGCTCAACCTACATAAAAACAACAAAACAACCTTTCTCCACAAAAACATATCATTTCTCCCATTTTTCAAAACATACCATTTTTCAAAATATGAAAATATGAAAGCTTTGATCTTTGAAATTGAGAGAGAATAGAGTGGCTTGATTCTTGTAAAATTGATTATGAAAGTGTTCTAATTAATCACAAATATTAGGAAAAGGTTTATATAGAATACTCAAAAGTTGGAGCACTTAAAAACTGATTTTGAGAAGTGAAAATCGTATTTTAAAAAACCAGATCAGCAGTATTTAATCGATTAAATTTAAGCTTAATCGAGTATTAATCGATTAAATTATGACTTAATCGATTAAATCCATACTGCACATGTTAGAAACTTGTTTTCTCAAAACTAAACCTTTCCTTTCAAACCTTTAAGCCACCTATTGATTCTAGGTTAAGTGAAAACTCAAATTATGATTTAATCATGACTATGATAGAGATTACTACCCTCTAAATAATCTACCCAAATAAAAGACCTAAGAAGCTTGAGAGGCAAAAGATAAAACAATTACAATTACACTCAAACTAAGTCTTCATGAGCTTGCTTTCTCTCTTCTTCATTTGATGTTTGTTGTTGCTTGTTGAACTTGAACTTGATCAACACATGATAGCTTGTTCAAAACACTTTGTCATTATCAAAACATTCATCGTGGAACTTACAATCTCCCCCTTGTTGAAAATGACAAACCATGTTTTGAATTTGATTGAAGTTGTTGATACTTTAACAATTTGATCACTTGGTGAGAAACTTGCTCCCCCTTAATCAATGCAATCGACATTTGAAATCCAATTGTTGATAGAAGCTTGATTCTCCCCCTATCTTGAACAACTTAGCTCAACCTACATAAAAACAACAAAACAACCTTTCTCCACAAAAACATATCATTTCTCCCATTTTTCAAAACATACCATTTTTCAAAATATGAAAATATGAAAGCTTTGATCTTTGAAATTGAGAGAGAATAGAGTGGCTTGATTCTTGTAAAATTGATTATGAAAGTGTTCTAATTAATCACAAAGATTAGGAAAAGGTTTATATAGAATACTCAAAAGTTGGAGCACTTAAAAACTGATTTTGAGAAGTGAAAATCGTATTTTAAAAAACCAGATCAGCAGTATTTAATCGATTAAATTTCAGCTTAATCGAGTATTAATCGATTAAATTATGACTTAATCGATTAAATCCATACTGCACATGTTAGAAACTTGTTTTCTCAAAACTAAACCTTTCCTTTCAAACCTTTAAGCCACCTATTGATTCTAGGTTAAGTGAAAACTCAAATTATGATTTAATCATGACTATGATAGAGATTACTACCCTCTAAATAATCTACCCAAATAAAAGACCTAAGAAGCTTGAGAGGCAAAAGATAAAACAATTACAATTACACTCAAACTAAGTCTTCATGAGCTTGCTTTCTCTCTTCTTCATTTGATGTTTGTTGTTGCTTGTTGAACTTGAACTTGATCAACACATGATAGCTTGTTCAAAACACTTTGTCATTATCAAAACATTCATCGTGGAACTTACAATCTCCCCCTTGTTGAAAATGACAAACCATGTTTTGAATTTGATTGAAGTTGTTGATACTTTAACAATTTGATCACTTGGTGAGAAACTTGCTCCCCCTTAATCAATGCAATCGACATTTGAAATCCAATTGTTGATAGAAGCTTGATTCTCCCCCTATCTTGAACAACTTAGCTCAACCTACATAAAAACAACAAAACAACCTTTCTCCACAAAAACATATCATTTCTCCCATTTTTCAAAACATACCATTTTTCAAAATATGAAAATATGAAAGCTTTGATCTTTGAAATTGAGAGAGAATAGAGTGGCTTGATTCTTGTAAAATTGATTATGAAAGTGTTCTAATTAATCACAAAGATTAGGAAAAGGTTTATATAGAATACTCAAAAGTTGGAGCACTTAAAAACTGATTTTGAGAAGTGAAAATCGTATTTTAAAAAACCAGATCAGCAGTATTTAATCGATTAAATTTCAGCTTAATCGAGTATTAATCGATTAAATTATGACTTAATCGATTAAATCCATACTGCACATGTTAGAAACTTGTTTTCTCAAAACTAAACCTTTCCTTTCAAACCTTTAAGCCACCTATTGATTCTAGGTTAAGTGAAAACTCAAATTATGATATAATCATGACTATGATAGAGATTACTACCCTCTAAATAATCTACCCAAATAAAAGACCTAAGAAGCTTGAGAGGCAAAAGATAAAACAATTACAATTACACTCAAACTAAGTCTTCATGAGCTTGCTTTCTCTCTTCTTCATTTGATGTTTGTTGTTGCTTGTTGAACTTGAACTTGATCAACACATGATAGCTTGTTCAAAACACTTTGTCATTATCAAAACATTCATCGTGGAACTTACAATCTCCCCCTTGTTGAAAATGACAAACCATGTTTTGAATTTGATTGAAGTTGTTGATACTTTAACAATTTGATCACTTGGTGAGAAACTTGCTCCCCCTTAATCAATGCAATCGACATTTGAAATCCAATTGTTGATAGAAGCTTGATTCTCCCCCTATCTTGAACAACTTAGCTCAACCTACATAAAAACAACAAAACAACCTTTCTCCACAAAAACATATCATTTCTCCCATTTTTCAAAACATACCATTTTTCAAAATATGAAAATATGAAAGCTTTGATCTTTGAAATTGAGAGAGAATAGAGTGGCTTGATTCTTGTAAAATTGATTATGAAAGTGTTCTAATTAATCACAAAGATTAGGAAAAGGTTTATATAGAATACTCAAAAGTTGGAGCACTTAAAAACTGATTTTGAGAAGTGAAAATCGTATTTTAAAAAACCAGATCAGCAGTATTTAATCGATTAAATTTCAGCTTAATCGAGTATTAATCGATTAAATTATGACTTAATCGATTAAATCCATACTGCACATGTTAGAAACTTGTTTTCTCAAAACTAAACCTTTCCTTTCAAACCTTTAAGCCACCTATTGATTCTAGGTTAAGTGAAAACTCAAATTATGATATAATCATGACTATGATAGAGATTACTACCCTCTAAATAATCTACCCAAATAAAAGACCTAAGAAGCTTGAGAGGCAAAAGATAAAACAATTACAATTACACTCAAACTAAGTCTTCATGAGCTTGCTTTCTCTCTTCTTCATTTGATGTTTGTTGTTGCTTGTTGAACTTGAACTTGATCAACACATGATAGCTTGTTCAAAACACTTTGTCATTATCAAAACATTCATCGTGGAACTTACAATCTCCCCCTTGTTGAAAATGACAAACCATGTTTTGAATTTGATTGAAGTTGTTGATACTTTAACAATTTGATCACTTGGTGAGAAACTTGCTCCCCCTTAATCAATGCAATCGACATTTGAAATCCAATTGTTGATAGAAGCTTGATTCTCCCCCTATCTTGAACAACTTAGCTCAACCTACATAAAAACAACAAAACAACCTTTCTCCACAAAAACATATCATTTCTCCCATTTTTCAAAACATACCATTTTTCAAAATATGAAAATATGAAAGCTTTGATCTTTGAAATTGAGAGAGAATAGAGTGGCTTGATTCTTGTAAAATTGATTATGAAAGTGTTCTAATTAATCACAAAGATTAGGAAAAGGTTTATATAGAATACTCAAAAGTTGGAGCACTTAAAAACTGATTTTGAGAAGTGAAAATCGTATTTTAAAAAACCAGATCAGCAGTATTTAATCGATTAAATTTCAGCTTAATCGAGTATTAATCGATTAAATTATGACTTAATCGATTAAATCCATACTGCACATGTTAGAAACTTGTTTTCTCAAAACTAAACCTTTCCTTTCAAACCTTTAAGCCACCTATTGATTCTAGGTTAAGTGAAAACTCAAATTATGATTTAATCATGACTATGATAGAGATTACTACCCTCTAAATAATCTACCCAAATAAAAGACCTAAGAAGCTTGAGAGGCAAAAGATAAAACAATTACAATTACACTCAAACTAAGTCTTCATGAACTTGCTTTCTCTCTTCTTCATTTGATGTTTGTTGTTGCTTGTTGAACTTGAACTTGATCAACACATGATAGCTTGTTCAAAACACTTTGTCATTATCAAAACATTCATCGTGGAACTTACAATCTCCCCCTTGTTGAAAATGACAAACCATGTTTTGAATTTGATTGAAGTTGTTGATACTTTAACAATTTGATCACTTGGTGAGAAACTTGCTCCCCCTTAATCAATGCAATCGACATTTGAAATCCAATTGTTGATAGAAGCTTGATTCTCCCCCTATCTTGAACAACTTAGCTCAACCTACATAAAAACAACAAAACAACCTTTCTCCACAAAAACATATCATTTCTCCCATTTTTCAAAACATACCATTTTTCAAAATATGAAAATATGAAAGCTTTGATCTTTGAAATTGAGAGAGAATAGAGTGGCTTGATTCTTGTAAAATTGATTATTAAAGTGTTCTAATTAATCACAAAGATTAGGAAAAGGTTTATATAGAATACTCAAAAGTTGGAGCACTTAAAAACTGATTTTGAGAAGTGAAAATCGTATTTTAAAAAACCAGATCAGCAGTATTTAATCGATTAAATTTCAGCTTAATCGAGTATTAATCGATTAAATTATGACTTAATCGATTAAATCCATACTGCACATGTTAGAAACTTGTTTTCTCAAAACTAAACCTTTCCTTTCAAACCTTTAAGCCACCTATTGATTCTAGGTTAAGTGAAAACTCAAATTATGATTTAATCATGACTATGATAGAGATTACTACCCTCTAAATAATCTACCCAAATAAAAGACCTAAGAAGCTTGAGAGGCAAAAGATAAAACAATTACAATTACACTCAAACTAAGTCTTCATGAGCTTGCTTTCTCTCTTCTTCATTTGATGTTTGTTGTTGCTTGTTGAACTTGAACTTGATCAACACATGATAGCTTGTTCAAAACACTTTGTCATTATCAAAACATTCATCGTGGAACTTACAATCTCCCCCTTGTTGAAAATGACAAACCATGTTTTGAATTTGATTGAAGTTGTTGATACTTTAACAATTTGATCACTTGGTGAGAAACTTGCTCCCCCTTAATCAATGCAATCGACATTTGAAATCCAATTGTTGATAGAAGCTTGATTCTCCCCCTATCTTGAACAACTTAGCTCAACCTACATAAAAACAACAAAACAACCTTTCTCCACAAAAACATATCATTTCTCCCATTTTTCAAAACATACCATTTTTCAAAATATGAAAATATGAAAGCTTTGATCTTTGAAATTGAGAGAGAATAGAGTGGCTTGATTCTTGTAAAATTGATTATGAAAGTGTTCTAATTAATCACAAAGATTAGGAAAAGGTTTATATAGAATACTCAAAAGTTGGAGCACTTAAAAACTGATTTTGAGAAGTGAAAATCGTATTTTAAAAAACCAGATCAGCAGTATTTAATCGATTAAATTTCAGCTTAATCGAGTATTAATCGATTAAATTATGACTCAATCGATTAAATCCATACTGCACATGTTAGAAACTTGTTTTCTCAAAACTAAACCTTTCCTTTCAAACCTTTAAGCCACCTATTGATTCTAGGTTAAGTGAAAACTCAAATTATGATTTAATCATGACTATGATAGAGATTACTACCCTCTAAATAATCTACCCAAATAAAAGACCTAAGAAGCTTGAGAGGCAAAAGATAAAACAATTACAATTACACTCAAACTAAGTCTTCATGAGCTTGCTTTCTCTCTTCTTCATTTGATGTTTGTTGTTGCTTGTTGAACTTGAACTTGATCAACACATGATAGCTTGTTCAAAACACTTTGTCATTATCAAAACATTCATCGTGGAACTTACAATCTCCCCCTTGTTGAAAATGACAAACCATGTTTTGAATTTGATTGAAGTTGTTGATACTTTAACAATTTGATCACTTGGTGAGAAACTTGCTCCCCCTTAATCAATGCAATCGACATTTGAAATCCAATTGTTGATAGAAGCTTGATTCTCCCCCTATCTTGAACAACTTAGCTCAACCTACATAAAAACAACAAAACAACCTTTCTCCACAAAAACATATCATTTCTCCCATTTTTCAAAACATACCATTTTTCAAAATATGAAAATATGAAAGCTTTGATCTTTGAAATTGAGAGAGAATAGAGTGGCTTGATTCTTGTAAAATTGATTATGAAAGTGTTCTAATTAATCACAAAGATTAGGAAAAGGTTTATATAGAATACTCAAAAGTTGGAGCACTTAAAAACTGATTTTGAGAAGTGAAAATCGTATTTTAAAAAACCAGATCAGCAGTATTTAATCGATTAAATTTCAGCTTAATCGAGTATTAATCGATTAAATTATGACTCAATCGATTAAATCCATACTGCACATGTTAGAAACTTGTTTTCTCAAAACTAAACCTTTCCTTTCAAACCTTTAAGCCACCTATTGATTCTAGGTTAAGTGAAAACTCAAATTATGATTTAATCATGACTATGATAGAGATTACTACCCTCTAAATAATCTACCCAAATAAAAGACCTAAGAAGCTTGAGAGGCAAAAGATAAAACAATTAGAATTACACTCAAACTAAGTCTTCATGAGCTTGCTTTCTCTCTTCTTCATTTGATGTTTGTTGTTGCTTGTTGAACTTGAACTTGATCAACACATGATAGCTTGTTCAAAACACTTTGTCATTATCAAAACATTCATCGTGGAACTTACAATCTCCCCCTTGTTGAAAATGACAAACCATGTTTTGAATTTGATTGAAGTTGTTGATACTTTAACAATTTGATCACTTGGTGAGAAACTTGCTCCCCCTTAATCAATGCAATCGACATTTGAAATCCAATTGTTGATAGAAGCTTGATTCTCCCCCTATCTTGAACAACTTAGCTCAACCTACATAAAAACAACAAAACAACCTTTCTCCACAAAAACATATCATTTCTCCCATTTTTCAAAACATACCATTTTTCAAAATATGAAAATATGAAAGCTTTGATCTTTGAAATTGAGAGAGAATAGAGTGGCTTGATTCTTGTAAAATTGATTATGAAAGTGTTCTAATTAATCACAAAGATTAGGAAAAGGTTTATATAGAATACTCAAAAGTTGGAGCACTTAAAAACTGATTTTGAGAAGTGAAAATCGTATTTTAAAAAACCAGATCAGCAGTATTTAATCGATTAAATTTCAGCTTAATCGAGTATTAATCGATTAAATTATGACTCAATCGATTAAATCCATACTGCACATGTTAGAAACTTGTTTTCTCAAAACTAAACCTTTCCTTTCAAACCTTTAAGCCACCTATTGATTCTAGGTTAAGTGAAAACTCAAATTATGATTTAATCATGACTATGATAGAGATTACTACCCTCTAAATAATCTACCCAAATAAAAGACCTAAGAAGCTTGAGAGGCAAAAGATAAAACAATTACAATTACACTCAAACTAAGTCTTCATGAGCTTGCTTTCTCTCTTCTTCATTTGATGTTTGTTGTTGCTTGTTGAACTTGAACTTGATCAACACATGATAGCTTGTTCAAAACACTTTGTCATTATCAAAACATTCATCGTGGAACTTACAATCTCCCCCTTGTTGAAAATGACAAACCATGTTTTGAATTTGATTGAAGTTGTTGATACTTTAACAATTTGATCACTTGGTGAGAAACTTGCTCCCCCTTAATCAATGCAATCGACATTTGAAATCCAATTGTTGATAGAAGCTTGATTCTCCCCCTATCTTGAACAACTTAGCTCAACCTACATAAAAACAACAAAACAACCTTTCTCCACAAAAACATATCATTTCTCCCATTTTTCAAAACATACCATTTTTCAAAATATGAAAATATGAAAGCTTTGATCTTTGAAATTGAGAGAGAATAGAGTGGCTTGATTCTTGTAAAATTGATTATGAAAGTGTTCTAATTAATCACAAAGATTAGGAAAAGGTTTATATAGAATACTCAAAAGTTGGAGCACTTAAAAACTGATTTTGAGAAGTGAAAATCGTATTTTAAAAAACCAGATCAGCAGTATTTAATCGATTAAATTTCAGCTTAATCGAGTATTAATCGATTAAATTATGACTCAATCGATTAAATCCATACTGCACATGTTAGAAACTTGTTTTCTCAAAACTAAACCTTTCCTTTCAAACCTTTAAGCCACCTATTGATTCTAGGTTAAGTGAAAACTCAAATTATGATTTAATCATGACTATGATAGAGATTACTACCCTCTAAATAATCTACCCAAATAAAAGACCTAAGAAGCTTGAGAGGCAAAAGATAAAACAATTACAATTACACTCAAACTAAGTCTTCATGAGCTTGCTTTCTCTCTTCTTCATTTGATGTTTGTTGTTGCTTGTTGAACTTGAACTTGATCAACACATGATAGCTTGTTCAAAACACTTTGTCATTATCAAAACATTCATCGTGGAACTTACAATCTCCCCCTTGTTGAAAATGACAAACCATGTTTTGAATTTGATTGAAGTTGTTGATACTTTAACAATTTCATCACTTGGTGAGAAACTTGCTCCCCCTTAATCAATGCAATCGACATTTGAAATCCAATTGTTGATAGAAGCTTGATTCTCCCCCTATCTTGAACAACTTAGCTCAACCTACATAAAAACAACAAAACAACCTTTCTCCACAAAAACATATCATTTCTCCCATTTTTCAAAACATACCATTTTTCAAAATATGAAAATATGAAAGCTTTGATCTTTGAAATTGAGAGAGAATAGAGTGGCTTGATTCTTGTAAAATTGATTATGAAAGTGTTCTAATTAATCACAAAGATTAGGAAAAGGTTTATATAGAATACTCAAAAGTTGGAGCACTTAAAAACTGATTTTGAGAAGTGAAAATCGTATTTTAAAAAACCAGATCAGCAGTATTTAATCGATTAAATTTCAGCTTAATCGAGTATTAATCGATTAAATTATGACTCAATCGATTAAATCCATACTGCACATGTTAGAAACTTGTTTTCTCAAAACTAAACCTTTCCTTTCAAACCTTTAAGCCACCTATTGATTCTAGGTTAAGTGAAAACTCAAATTATGATTTAATCATGACTATGATAGAGATTACTACCCTCTAAATAATCTACCCAAATAAAAGACCTAAGAAGCTTGAGAGGCAAAAGATAAAACAATTACAATTACACTCAAACTAAGTCTTCATGAGCTTGCTTTCTCTCTTCTTCATTTGATGTTTGTTGTTGCTTGTTGAACTTGAACTTGATCAACACATGATAGCTTGTTCAAAACACTTTGTCATTATCAAAACATTCATCGTGGAACTTACAATCTCCCCCTTGTTGAAAATGACAAACCATGTTTTGAATTTGATTGAAGTTGTTGATACTTTAACAATTTGATCACTTGGTGAGAAACTTGCTCCCCCTTAATCAATGCAATCGACATTTGAAATCCAATTGTTGATAGAAGCTTGATTCTCCCCCTATCTTGAACAACTTAGCTCAACCTACATAAAAACAACAAAACAACCTTTCTCCACAAAAACATATCATTTCTCCCATTTTTCAAAATATGAAAATATGAAAGCTTTGATCTTTGAAATTGAGAGAGAATAGAGTGGCTTGATTCTTGTAAAATTGATTATGAAAGTGTTCTAATTAATCACAAAGATTAGGAAAAGGTTTATATAGAATACTCAAAAGTTGGAGCACTTAAAAACTGATTTTGAGAAGTGAAAATCGTATTTTAAAAAACCAGATCAGCAGTATTTAATCGATTAAATTTCAGCTTAATCGAGTATTAATCGATTAAATTATGACTCAATCGATTAAATCCATACTGCACATGTTAGAAACTTGTTTTCTCAAAACTAAACCTTTCCTTTCAAACCTTTAAGCCACCTATTGATTCTAGGTTAAGTGAAAACTCAAATTATGATTTAATCATGACTATGATAGAGATTACTACCCTCTAAATAATCTACCCAAATAAAAGACCTAAGAAGCTTGAGAGGCAAAAGATAAAACAATTACAATTACACTCAAACTAAGTCTTCATGAGCTTGCTTTCTCTCTTCTTCATTTGATGTTTGTTGTTGCTTGTTGAACTTGAACTTGATCAACACATGATAGCTTGTTCAAAACACTTTGTCATTATCAAAACATTCATCGTGGAACTTACAATCTCCCCCTTGTTGAAAATGACAAACCATGTTTTGAATTTGATTGAAGTTGTTGATACTTTAACAATTTGATCACTTGGTGAGAAACTTGCTCCCCCTTAATCAATGCAATCGACATTTGAAATCCAATTGTTGATAGAAGCTTGATTCTCCCCCTATCTTGAACAACTTAGCTCAACCTACATAAAAACAACAAAACAACCTTTCTCCACAAAAACATATCATTTCTCCCATTTTTCAAAACATACCATTTTTCAAAATATGAAAATATGAAAGCTTTGATCTTTGAAATTGAGAGAGAATAGAGTGGCTTGATTCTTGTAAAATTGATTATGAAAGTGTTCTAATTAATCACAAAGATTAGGAAAAGGTTTATATAGAATACTCAAAAGTTGGAGCACTTAAAAACTGATTTTGAGAAGTGAAAATCGTATTTTAAAAAACCAGATCAGCAGTATTTAATCGATTAAATTTCAGCTTAATCGAGTATTAATCTATTAAATTATGACTTAATCGATTAAATCCATACTGCACATGTTAGAAACTTGTTTTCTCAAAACTAAACCTTTCCTTTCAAACCTTTAAGCCACCTATTGATTCTAGGTTAAGTGAAAACTCAAATTATGATTTAATCATGACTATGATAGAGATTACTACCCTCTAAATAATCTACCCAAATAAAAGACCTAAGAAGCTTGAGAGGCAAAAGATAAAACAATTACAATTACACTCAAACTAAGTCTTCATGAGCTTGCTTTCTCTCTTCTTCATTTGATGTTTGTTGTTGCTTGTTGAACTTGAACTTGATCAACACATGATAGCTTGTTCAAAACACTTTGTCATTATCAAAACATTCATCGTGGAACTTACAATCTCCCCCTTGTTGAAAATGACAAACCATGTTTTGAATTTGATTGAAGTTGTTGATACTTTAACAATTTGATCACTTGGTGAGAAACTTGCTCCCCCTTAATCAATGCAATCGACATTTGAAATCCAATTGTTGATAGAAGCTTGATTCTCCCCCTATCTTGAACAACTTAGCTCAACCTACATAAAAACAACAAAACAACCTTTCTCCACAAAAACATATCATTTCTCCCATTTTTCAAAACATACCATTTTTCAAAATATGAAAATATGAAAGCTTTGATCTTTGAAATTGAGAGAGAATAGAGTGGCTTGATTCTTGTAAAATTGATTATGAAAGTGTTCTAATTAATCACAAAGATTAGGAAAAGGTTTATATAGAATACTCAAAAGTTGGAGCACTTAAAAACTGATTTTGAGAAGTGAAAATCGTATTTTAAAAAACCAGATCAGCAGTATTTAATCGATTAAATTTCAGCTTAATCGAGTATTAATCGATTAAATTATGACTTAATCGATTAAATCCATACTGCACATGTTAGAAACTTGTTTTCTCAAAACTAAACCTTTCCTTTCAAACCTTTAAGCCACCTATTGATTCTAGGTTAAGTGAAAACTCAAATTATGATTTAATCATGACTATGATAGAGATTACTACCCTCTAAATAATCTACCCAAATAAAAGACCTAAGAAGCTTGAGAGGCAAAAGATAAAACAATTACAATTACACTCAAACTAAGTCTTCATGAGCTTGCTTTCTCTCTTCTTCATTTGATGTTTGTTGTTGCTTGTTGAACTTGAACTTGATCAACACATGATAGCTTGTTCAAAACACTTTGTCATTATCAAAACATTCATCGTGGAACTTACAATCTCCCCCTTGTTGAAAATGACAAACCATGTTTTGAATTTGATTGAAGTTGTTGATACTTTAACAATTTCATCACTTGGTGAGAAACTTGCTCCCCCTTAATCAATGCAATCGACATTTGAAATCCAATTGTTGATAGAAGCTTGATTCTCCCCCTATCTTGAACAACTTAGCTCAACCTACATAAAAACAACAAAACAACCTTTCTCCACAAAAACATATCATTTCTCCCATTTTTCAAAACATACCATTTTTCAAAATATGAAAATATGAAAGCTTTGATCTTTGAAATTGAGAGAGAATAGAGTGGCTTGATTCTTGTAAAATTGATTATGAAAGTGTTCTAATTAATCACAAAGATTAGGAAAAGGTTTATATAGAATACTCAAAAGTTGGAGCACTTAAAAACTGATTTTGAGAAGTGAAAATCGTATTTTAAAAAACCAGATCAGCAGTATTTAATCGATTAAATTTCAGCTTAATCGAGTATTAATCTATTAAATTATGACTTAATCGATTAAATCCATACTGCACATGTTAGAAACTTGTTTTCTCAAAACTAAACCTTTCCTTTCAAACCTTTAAGCCACCTATTGATTCTAGGTTAAGTGAAAACTCAAATTATGATTTAATCATGACTATGATAGAGATTACTACCCTCTAAATAATCTACCCAAATAAAAGACCTAAGAAGCTTGAGAGGCAAAAGATAAAACAATTACAATTACACTCAAACTAAGTCTTCATGAGCTTGCTTTCTCTCTTCTTCATTTGATGTTTGTTGTTGCTTGTTGAACTTGAACTTGATCAACACATGATAGCTTGTTCAAAACACTTTGTCATTATCAAAACATTCATCGTGGAACTTACAATCTCCCCCTTGTTGAAAATGACAAACCATGTTTTGAATTTGATTGAAGTTGTTGATACTTTAACAATTTCATCACTTGGTGAGAAACTTGCTCCCCCTTAATCAATGCAATCGACATTTGAAATCCAATTGTTGATAGAAGCTTGATTCTCCCCCTATCTTGAACAACTTAGCTCAACCTACATAAAAACAACAAAACAACCTTTCTCCACAAAAACATATCATTTCTCCCATTTTTCAAAACATACCATTTTTCAAAATATGAAAATATGAAAGCTTTGATCTTTGAAATTGAGAGAGAATAGAGTGGCTTGATTCTTGTAAAATTGATTATGAAAGTGTTCTAATTAATCACAAAGATTAGGAAAAGGTTTATATAGAATACTCAAAAGTTGGAGCACTTAAAAACTGATTTTGAGAAGTGAAAATCGTATTTTAAAAAACCAGATCAGCAGTATTTAATCGATTAAATTTCAGCTTAATCGAGTATTAATCGATTAAATTATGACTTAATCGATTAAATCCATACTGCACATGTTAGAAACTTGTTTTCTCAAAACTAAACCTTTCCTTTCAAACCTTTAAGCCACCTATTGATTCTAGGTTAAGTGAAAACTCAAATTATGATTTAATCATGACTATGATAGAGATTACTACCCTCTAAATAATCTACCCAAATAAAAGACCTAAGAAGCTTGAGAGGCAAAAGATAAAACAATTACAATTACACTCAAACTAAGTCTTCATGAGCTTGCTTTCTCTCTTCTTCATTTGATGTTTGTTGTTGCTTGTTGAACTTGAACTTGATCAACACATGATAGCTTGTTCAAAACACTTTGTCATTATCAAAACATTCATCGTGGAACTTACAATCTCCCCCTTGTTGAAAATGACAAACCATGTTTTGAATTTGATTGAAGTTGTTGATACTTTAACAATTTCATCACTTGGTGAGAAACTTGCTCCCCCTTAATCAATGCAATCGACATTTGAAATCCAATTGTTGATAGAAGCTTGATTCTCCCCCTATCTTGAACAACTTAGCTCAACCTACATAAAAACAACAAAACAACCTTTCTCCACAAAAACATATCATTTCTCCCATTTTTCAAAACATACCATTTTTCAAAATATGAAAATATGAAAGCTTTGATCTTTGAAATTGAGAGAGAATAGAGTGGCTTGATTCTTGTAAAATTGATTATGAAAGTGTTCTAATTAATCACAAAGATTAGGAAAAGGTTTATATAGAATACTCAAAAGTTGGAGCACTTAAAAACTGATTTTGAGAAGTGAAAATCGTATTTTAAAAAACCAGATCAGCAGTATTTAATCGATTAAATTTCAGCTTAATCGAGTATTAATCGATTAAATTATGACTTAATCGATTAAATCCATACTGCACATGTTAGAAACTTGTTTTCTCAAAACTAAACCTTTCCTTTCAAACCTTTAAGCCACCTATTGATTCTAGGTTAAGTGAAAACTCAAATTATGATTTAATCATGACTATGATAGAGATTACTACCCTCTAAATAATCTACCCAAATAAAAGACCTAAGAAGCTTGAGAGGCAAAAGATAAAACAATTACAATTACACTCAAACTAAGTCTTCATGAGCTTGCTTTCTCTCTTCTTCATTTGATGTTTGTTGTTGCTTGTTGAACTTGAACTTGATCAACACATGATAGCTTGTTCAAAACACTTTGTCATTATCAAAACATTCATCGTGGAACTTACAATCTCCCCCTTGTTGAAAATGACAAACCATGTTTTGAATTTGATTGAAGTTGTTGATACTTTAACAATTTCATCACTTGGTGAGAAACTTGCTCCCCCTTAATCAATGCAATCGACATTTGAAATCCAATTGTTGATAGAAGCTTGATTCTCCCCCTATCTTGAACAACTTAGCTCAACCTACATAAAAACAACAAAACAACCTTTCTCCACAAAAACATATCATTTCTCCCATTTTTCAAAACATACCATTTTTCAAAATATGAAAATATGAAAGCTTTGATCTTTGAAATTGAGAGAGAATAGAGTGGCTTGATTCTTGTAAAATTGATTATGAAAGTGTTCTAATTAATCACAAAGATTAGGAAAAGGTTTATATAGAATACTCAAAAGTTGGAGCACTTAAAAACTGATTTTGAGAAGTGAAAATCGTATTTTAAAAAACCAGATCAGCAGTATTTAATCGATTAAATTTCAGCTTAATCGAGTATTAATCGATTAAATTATGACTTAATCGATTAAATCCATACTGCACATGTTAGAAACTTGTTTTCTCAAAACTAAACCTTTCCTTTCAAACCTTTAAGCCACCTATTGATTCTAGGTTAAGTGAAAACTCAAATTATGATTTAATCATGACTATGATAGAGATTACTACCCTCTAAATAATCTACCCAAATAAAAGACCTAAGAAGCTTGAGAGGCAAAAGATAAAACAATTACAATTACACTCAAACTAAGTCTTCATGAGCTTGCTTTCTCTCTTCTTCATTTGATGTTTGTTGTTGCTTGTTGAACTTGAACTTGATCAACACGTGATAGCTTGTTCAAAATACTTTGTCATTATCAAAACATTCATCGTGGAACTTACAATCTCCCCCTTGTTGAAAATGACAAACCATGTTTTGAATTTGATTGAAGTTGTTGATACTTTAACAATTTCATCACTTGGTGAGAAACTTGCTCCCCCTTAATCAATGCAATCGACATTTGAAATCCAATTGTTGATAGAAGCTTGATTCTCCCCCTATCTTGAACAACTTAGCTCAACCTACATAAAAACAACAAAACAACCTTTCTCCACAAAAACATATCATTTCTCCCATTTTTCAAAACATACCATTTTTCAAAATATGAAAATATGAAAGCTTTGATCTTTGAAATTGAGAGAGAATAGAGTGGCTTGATTCTTGTAAAATTGATTATGAAAGTGTTCTAATTAATCACAAAGATTAGGAAAAGGTTTATATAGAATACTCAAAAGTTGGAGCACTTAAAAACTGATTTTGAGAAGTGAAAATCGTATTTTAAAAAACCAGATCAGCAGTATTTAATCGATTAAATTTCAGCTTAATCGAGTATTAATCGATTAAATTATGACTTAATCGATTAAATCCATACTGCACATGTTAGAAACTTGTTTTCTCAAAACTAAACCTTTCCTTTCAAACCTTTAAGCCACCTATTGATTCTAGGTTAAGTGAAAACTCAAATTATGATTTAATCATGACTATGATAGAGATTACTACCCTCTAAATAATCTACCCAAATAAAAGACCTAAGAAGCTTGAGAGGCAAAAGATAAAACAATTACAATTACACTCAAACTAAGTCTTCATGAGCTTGCTTTCTCTCTTCTTCATTTGATGTTTGTTGTTGCTTGTTGAACTTGAACTTGATCAACACATGATAGCTTGTTCAAAACACTTTGTCATTATCAAAACATTCATCGTGGAACTTACAATCTCCCCCTTGTTGAAAATGACAAACCATGTTTTGAATTTGATTGAAGTTGTTGATACTTTAACAATTTCATCACTTGGTGAGAAACTTGCTCCCCCTTAATCAATGCAATCGACATTTGAAATCCAATTGTTGATAGAAGCTTGATTCTCCCCCTATCTTGAACAACTTAGCTCAACCTACATAAAAACAACAAAACAACCTTTCTCCACAAAAACATATCATTTCTCCCATTTTTCAAAACATACCATTTTTCAAAATATGAAAATATGAAAGCTTTGATCTTTGAAATTGAGAGAGAATAGAGTGGCTTGATTCTTGTAAAATTGATTATGAAAGTGTTCTAATTAATCACAAAGATTAGGAAAAGGTTTATATAGAATACTCAAAAGTTGGAGCACTTAAAAACTGATTTTGAGAAGTGAAAATCGTATTTTAAAAAACCAGATCAGCAGTATTTAATCGATTAAATTTCAGCTTAATCGAGTATTAATCGATTAAATTATGACTTAATCGATTAAATCCATACTGCACATGTTAGAAACTTGTTTTCTCAAAACTAAACCTTTCCTTTCAAACCTTTAAGCCACCTATTGATTCTAGGTTAAGTGAAAACTCAAATTATGATTTAATCATGACTATGATAGAGATTACTACCCTCTAAATAATCTACCCAAATAAAAGACCTAAGAAGCTTGAGAGGCAAAAGATAAAACAATTACAATTACACTCAAACTAAGTCTTCATGAGCTTGCTTTCTCTCTTCTTCATTTGATGTTTGTTGTTGCTTGTTGAACTTGAACTTGATCAACACATGATAGCTTGTTCAAAACACTTTGTCATTATCAAAACATTCATCGTGGAACTTACAATCTCCCCCTTGTTGAAAATGACAAACCATGTTTTGAATTTGATTGAAGTTGTTGATACTTTAACAATTTGATCACTTGGTGAGAAACTTGCTCCCCCTTAATCAATGCAATCGACATTTGAAATCCAATTGTTGATAGAAGCTTGATTCTCCCCCTATCTTGAACAACTTAGCTCAACCTACATAAAAACAACAAAACAACCTTTCTCCACAAAAACATATCATTTCTCCCATTTTTCAAAACATACCATTTTTCAAAATATGAAAATATGAAAGCTTTGATCTTTGAAATTGAGAGAGAATAGAGTGGCTTGATTCTTGTAAAATTGATTATTAAAGTGTTCTAATTAATCACAAAGATTAGGAAAAGGTTTATATAGAATACTCAAAAGTTGGAGCACTTAAAAACTGATTTTGAGAAGTGAAAATCGTATTTTAAAAAACCAGATCAGCAGTATTTAATCGATTAAATTTCAGCTTAATCGAGTATTAATCGATTAAATTATGACTTAATGGATTAAATCCATACTGCACATGTTAGAAACTTGTTTTCTCAAAACTAAACCTTTCCTTTCAAACCTTTAAGCCACCTATTGATTCTAGGTTAAGTGAAAACTCAAATTATGATTTAATCATGACTATGATAGAGATTACTACCCTCTAAATAATCTACCCAAATAAAAGACCTAAGAAGCTTGAGAGGCAAAAGATAAAACAATTACAATTACACTCAAACTAAGTCTTCATGAGCTTGCTTTCTCTCTTCTTCATTTGATGTTTGTTGTTGCTTGTTGAACTTGAACTTGATCAACACATGATAGCTTGTTCAAAACACTTTGTCATTATCAAAACATTCATCGTGGAACTTACAATCTCCCCCTTGTTGAAAATGACAAACCATGTTTTGAATTTGATTGAAGTTGTTGATACTTTAACAATTTGATCACTTGGTGAGAAACTTGCTCCCCCTTAATCAATGCAATCGACATTTGAAATCCAATTGTTGATAGAAGCTTGATTCTCCCCCTATCTTGAACAACTTAGCTCAACCTACATAAAAACAACAAAACAACCTTTCTCCACAAAAACATATCATTTCTCCCATTTTTCAAAACATACCATTTTTCAAAATATGAAAATATGAAAGCTTTGATCTTTGAAATTGAGAGAGAATAGAGTGGCTTGATTCTTGTAAAATTGATTATGAAAGTGTTCTAATTAATCACAAAGATTAGGAAAAGGTTTATATAGAATACTCAAAAGTTGGAGCACTTAAAAACTGATTTTGAGAAGTGAAAATCGTATTTTAAAAAACCAGATCAGCAGTATTTAATCGATTAAATTTCAGCTTAATCGAGTATTAATCGATTAAATCCATACTGCACATGTTAGAAACTTGTTTTCTCAAAACTAAACCTTTCCTTTCAAACCTTTAAGCCACCTATTGATTCTAGGTTAAGTGAAAACTCAAATTATGATTTAATCATGACTATGATAGAGATTACTACCCTCTAAATAATCTACCCAAATAAAAGACCTAAGAAGCTTGAGAGGCAAAAGATAAAACAATTACAATTACACTCAAACTAAGTCTTCATGAGCTTGCTTTCTCTCTTCTTCATTTGATGTTTGTTGTTGCTTGTTGAACTTGAACTTGATCAACACATGATAGCTTGTTCAAAACACTTTGTCATTATCAAAACATTCATCGTGGAACTTACAATCTCCCCCTTGTTGAAAATGACAAACCATGTTTTGAATTTGATTGAAGTTGTTGATACTTTAACAATTTGATCACTTGGTGAGAAACTTGCTCCCCCTTAATCAATGCAATCGACATTTGAAATCCAATTGTTGATAGAAGCTTGATTCTCCCCCTATCTTGAACAACTTAGCTCAACCTACATAAAAACAACAAAACAACCTTTCTCCACAAAAACATATCATTTCTCCCATTTTTCAAAACATACCATTTTTCAAAATATGAAAATATGAAAGCTTTGATCTTTGAAATTGAGAGAGAATAGAGTGGCTTGATTCTTGTAAAATTGATTATGAAAGTGTTCTAATTAATCACAAAGATTAGGAAAAGGTTTATATAGAATACTCAAAAGTTGGAGCACTTAAAAACTGATTTTGAGAAGTGAAAATCGTATTTTAAAAAACCAGATCAGCAGTATTTAATCGATTAAATTTCAGCTTAATCGAGTATTAATCGATTAAATTATGACTTAATCGATTAAATCCATACTGCACATGTTAGAAACTTGTTTTCTCAAAACTAAACCTTTCCTTTCAAACCTTTAAGCCACCTATTGATTCTAGGTTAAGTGAAAACTCAAATTATGATTTAATCATGACTATGATAGAGATTACTACCCTCTAAATAATCTACCCAAATAAAAGACCTAAGAAGCTTGAGAGGCAAAAGATAAAACAATTACAATTACACTCAAACTAAGTCTTCATGAGCTTGCTTTCTCTCTTCTTCATTTGATGTTTGTTGTTGCTTGTTGAACTTGAACTTGATCAACACATGATAGCTTGTTCAAAACACTTTGTCATTATCAAAACATTCATCGTGGAACTTACAATCTCCCCCTTGTTGAAAATGACAAACCATGTTTTGAATTTGATTGAAGTTGTTGATACTTTAACAATTTGATCACTTGGTGAGAAACTTGCTCCCCCTTAATCAATGCAATCGACATTTGAAATCCAATTGTTGATAGAAGCTTGATTCTCCCCCTATCTTGAACAACTTAGCTCAACCTACATAAAAACAACAAAACAACCTTTCTCCACAAAAACATATCATTTCTCCCATTTTTCAAAACATACCATTTTTCAAAATATGAAAATATGAAAGCTTTGATCTTTGAAATTGAGAGAGAATAGAGTGGCTTGATTCTTGTAAAATTGATTATGAAAGTGTTCTAATTAATCACAAAGATTAGGAAAAGGTTTATATAGAATACTCAAAAGTTGGAGCACTTAAAAACTGATTTTGAGAAGTGAAAATCGTATTTTAAAAAACCAGATCAGCAGTATTTAATCGATTAAATTTCAGCTTAATCGAGTATTAATCGATTAAATTATGACTTAATCGATTAAATCCATACTGCACATGTTAGAAACTTGTTTTCTCAAAACTAAACCTTTCCTTTCAAACCTTTAAGCCACCTATTGATTCTAGGTTAAGTGAAAACTCAAATTATGATTTAATCATGACTATGATAGAGATTACTACCCTCTAAATAATCTACCCAAATAAAAGACCTAAGAAGCTTGAGAGGCAAAAGATAAAACAATTACAATTACACTCAAACTAAGTCTTCATGAGCTTGCTTTCTCTCTTCTTCATTTGATGTTTGTTGTTGCTTGTTGAACTTGAACTTGATCAACACATGATAGCTTGTTCAAAACACTTTGTCATTATCAAAACATTCATCGTGGAACTTACAATCTCCCCCTTGTTGAAAATGACAAACCATGTTTTGAATTTGATTGAAGTTGTTGATACTTTAACAATTTGATCACTTGGTGAGAAACTTGCTCCCCCTTAATCAATGCAATCGACATTTGAAATCCAATTGTTGATAGAAGCTTGATTCTCCCCCTATCTTGAACAACTTAGCTCAACCTACATAAAAACAACAAAACAACCTTTCTCCACAAAAACATATCATTTCTCCCATTTTTCAAAACATACCATTTTTCAAAATATGAAAATATGAAAGCTTTGATCTTTGAAATTGAGAGAGAATAGAGTGGCTTGATTCTTGTAAAATTGATTATGAAAGTGTTCTAATTAATCACAAAGATTAGGAAAAGGTTTATATAGAATACTCAAAAGTTGGAGCACTTAAAAACTGATTTTGAGAAGTGAAAATCGTATTTTAAAAAACCAGATCAGCAGTATTTAATCGATTAAATTTCAGCTTAATCGAGTATTAATCGATTAAATTATGACTTAATCGATTAAATCCATACTGCACATGTTAGAAACTTGTTTTCTCAAAACTAAACCTTTCCTTTCAAACCTTTAAGCCACCTATTGATTCTAGGTTAAGTGAAAACTCAAATTATGATTTAATCATGACTATGATAGAGATTACTACCCTCTAAATAATCTACCCAAATAAAAGACCTAAGAAGCTTGAGAGGCAAAAGATAAAACAATTACAATTACACTCAAACTAAGTCTTCATGAGCTTGCTTTCTCTCTTCTTCATTTGATGTTTGTTGTTGCTTGTTGAACTTGAACTTGATCAACACATGATAGCTTGTTCAAAACACTTTGTCATTATCAAAACATTCATCGTGGAACTTACAATCTCCCCCTTGTTGAAAATGACAAACCATGTTTTGAATTTGATTGAAGTTGTTGATACTTTAACAATTTGATCACTTGGTGAGAAACTTGCTCCCCCTTAATCAATGCAATCGACATTTGAAATCCAATTGTTGATAGAAGCTTGATTCTCCCCCTATCTTGAACAACTTAGCTCAACCTACATAAAAACAACAAAACAACCTTTCTCCACAAAAACATATCATTTCTCCCATTTTTCAAAACATACCATTTTTCAAAATATGAAAATATGAAAGCTTTGATCTTTGAAATTGAGAGAGAATAGAGTGGCTTGATTCTTGTAAAATTGATTATGAAAGTGTTCTAATTAATCACAAAGATTAGGAAAAGGTTTATATAGAATACTCAAAAGTTGGAGCACTTAAAAACTGATTTTGAGAAGTGAAAATCGTATTTTAAAAAACCAGATCAGCAGTATTTAATCGATTAAATTTCAGCTTAATCGAGTATTAATCGATTAAATTATGACTTAATCGATTAAATCCATACTGCACATGTTAGAAACTTGTTTTCTCAAAACTAAACCTTTCCTTTCAAACCTTTAAGCCACCTATTGATTCTAGGTTAAGTGAAAACTCAAATTATGATTTAATCATGACTATGATAGAGATTACTACCCTCTAAATAATCTACCCAAATAAAAGACCTAAGAAGCTTGAGAGGCAAAAGATAAAACAATTACAATTACACTCAAACTAAGTCTTCATGAGCTTGCTTTCTCTCTTCTTCATTTGATGTTTGTTGTTGCTTGTTGAACTTGAACTTGATCAACACATGATAGCTTGTTCAAAACACTTTGTCATTATCAAAACATTCATCGTGGAACTTACAATCTCCCCCTTGTTGAAAATGACAAACCATGTTTTGAATTTGATTGAAGTTGTTGATACTTTAACAATTTGATCACTTGGTGAGAAACTTGCTCCCCCTTAATCAATGCAATCGACATTTGAAATCCAATTGTTGATAGAAGCTTGATTCTCCCCCTATCTTGAACAACTTAGCTCAACCTACATAAAAACAACAAAACAACCTTTCTCCACAAAAACATATCATTTCTCCCATTTTTCAAAACATACCATTTTTCAAAATATGAAAATATGAAAGCTTTGATCTTTGAAATTGAGAGAGAATAGAGTGGCTTGATTCTTGTAAAATTGATTATGAAAGTGTTCTAATTAATCACAAAGATTAGGAAAAGGTTTATATAGAATACTCAAAAGTTGGAGCACTTAAAAACTGATTTTGAGAAGTGAAAATCGTATTTTAAAAAACCAGATCAGCAGTATTTAATCGATTAAATTTCAGCTTAATCGAGTATTAATCGATTAAATTATGACTTAATCGATTAAATCCATACTGCACATGTTAGAAACTTGTTTTCTCAAAACTAAACCTTTCCTTTCAAACCTTTAAGCCACCTATTGATTCTAGGTTAAGTGAAAACTCAAATTATGATTTAATCATGACTATGATAGAGATTACTACCCTCTAAATAATCTACCCAAATAAAAGACCTAAGAAGCTTGAGAGGCAAAAGATAAAACAATTACAATTACACTCAAACTAAGTCTTCATGAGCTTGCTTTCTCTCTTCTTCATTTGATGTTTGTTGTTGCTTGTTGAACTTGAACTTGATCAACACATGATAGCTTGTTCAAAACACTTTGTCATTATCAAAACATTCATCGTGGAACTTACAATCTCCCCCTTGTTGAAAATGACAAACCATGTTTTGAATTTGATTGAAGTTGTTGATACTTTAACAATTTGATCACTTGGTGAGAAACTTGCTCCCCCTTAATCAATGCAATCGACATTTGAAATCCAATTGTTGATAGAAGCTTGATTCTCCCCCTATCTTGAACAACTTAGCTCAACCTACATAAAAACAACAAAACAACCTTTCTCCACAAAAACATATCATTTCTCCCATTTTTCAAAACATACCATTTTTCAAAATATGAAAATATGAAAGCTTTGATCTTTGAAATTGAGAGAGAATAGAGTGGCTTGATTCTTGTAAAATTGATTATGAAAGTGTTCTAATTAATCACAAAGATTAGGAAAAGGTTTATATAGAATACTCAAAAGTTGGAGCACTTAAAAACTGATTTTGAGAAGTGAAAATCGTATTTTAAAAAACCAGATCAGCAGTATTTAATCGATTAAATTTCAGCTTAATCGAGTATTAATCGATTAAATTATGACTTAATCGATTAAATCCATACTGCACATGTTAGAAACTTGTTTTCTCAAAACTAAACCTTTCCTTTCAAACCTTTAAGCCACCTATTGATTCTAGGTTAAGTGAAAACTCAAATTATGATTTAATCATGACTATGATAGAGATTACTACCCTCTAAATAATCTACCCAAATAAAAGACCTAAGAAGCTTGAGAGGCAAAAGATAAAACAATTACAATTACACTCAAACTAAGTCTTCATGAGCTTGCTTTCTCTCTTCTTCATTTGATGTTTGTTGTTGCTTGTTGAACTTGAACTTGATCAACACATGATAGCTTGTTCAAAACACTTTGTCATTATCAAAACATTCATCGTGGAACTTACAATCTCCCCCTTGTTGAAAATGACAAACCATGTTTTGAATTTGATTGAAGTTGTTGATACTTTAACAATTTCATCACTTGGTGAGAAACTTGCTCCCCCTTAATCAATGCAATCGACATTTGAAATCCAATTGTTGATAGAAGCTTGATTCTCCCCCTATCTTGAACAACTTAGCTCAACCTACATAAAAACAACAAAACAACCTTTCTCCACAAAAACATATCATTTCTCCCATTTTTCAAAACATACCATTTTTCAAAATATGAAAATATGAAAGCTTTGATCTTTGAAATTGAGAGAGAATAGAGTGGCTTGATTCTTGTAAAATTGATTATGAAAGTGTTCTAATTAATCACAAAGATTAGGAAAAGGTTTATATAGAATACTCAAAAGTTGGAGCACTTAAAAACTGATTTTGAGAAGTGAAAATCGTATTTTACAAAACCAGATCAGCAGTATTTAATCGATTAAATTTCAGCTTAATCGAGTATTAATCGATTAAATTATGACTTAATCGATTAAATCCATACTGCACATGTTAGAAACTTGTTTTCTCAAAACTAAACCTTTCCTTTCAAACCTTTAAGCCACCTATTGATTCTAGGTTAAGTGAAAACTCAAATTATGATTTAATCATGACTATGATAGAGATTACTACCCTCTAAATAATCTACCCAAATAAAAGACCTAAGAAGCTTGAGAGGCAAAAGATAAAACAATTACAATTACACTCAAACTAAGTCTTCATGAGCTTGCTTTCTCTCTTCTTCATTTGATGTTTGTTGTTGCTTGTTGAACTTGAACTTGATCAACACATGATAGCTTGTTCAAAACACTTTGTCATTATCAAAACATTCATCGTGGAACTTACAATCTCCCCCTTGTTGAAAATGACAAACCATGTTTTGAATTTGATTGAAGTTGTTGATACTTTAACAATTTGATCACTTGGTGAGAAACTTGCTCCCCCTTAATCAATGCAATCGACATTTGAAATCCAATTGTTGATAGAAGCTTGATTCTCCCCCTATCTTGAACAACTTAGCTCAACCTACATAAAAACAACAAAACAACCTTTCTCCACAAAAACATATCATTTCTCCCATTTTTCAAAACATACCATTTTTCAAAATATGAAAATATGAAAGCTTTGATCTTTGAAATTGAGAGAGAATAGAGTGGCTTGATTCTTGTAAAATTGATTATGAAAGTGTTCTAATTAATCACAAAGATTAGGAAAAGGTTTATATAGAATACTCAAAAGTTGGAGCACTTAAAAACTGATTTTGAGAAGTGAAAATCGTATTTTAAAAAACCAGATCAGCAGTATTTAATCGATTAAATTTCAGCTTAATCGAGTATTAATCGATTAAATTATGACTTAATCGATTAAATCCATACTGCACATGTTAGAAACTTGTTTTCTCAAAACTAAACCTTTCCTTTCAAACCTTTAAGCCACCTATTGATTCTAGGTTAAGTGAAAACTCAAATTATGATTTAATCATGACTATGATAGAGATTACTACCCTCTAAATAATCTACCCAAATAAAAGACCTAAGAAGCTTGAGAGGCAAAAGATAAAACAATTACAATTACACTCAAACTAAGTCTTCATGAGCTTGCTTTCTCTCTTCTTCATTTGATGTTTGTTGTTGCTTGTTGAACTTGAACTTGATCAACACATGATAGCTTGTTCAAAACACTTTGTCATTATCAAAACATTCATCGTGGAACTTACAATCTCCCCCTTGTTGAAAATGACAAACCATGTTTTGAATTTGATTGAAGTTGTTGATACTTTAACAATTTCATCACTTGGTGAGAAACTTGCTCCCCCTTAATCAATGCAATCGACATTTGAAATCCAATTGTTGATAGAAGCTTGATTCTCCCCCTATCTTGAACAACTTAGCTCAACCTACATAAAAACAACAAAACAACCTTTCTCCACAAAAACATATCATTTCTCCCATTTTTCAAAACATACCATTTTTCAAAATATGAAAATATGAAAGCTTTGATCTTTGAAATTGAGAGAGAATAGAGTGGCTTGATTCTTGTAAAATTGATTATGAAAGTGTTCTAATTAATCACAAAGATTAGGAAAAGGTTTATATAGAATACTCAAAAGTTGGAGCACTTAAAAACTGATTTTGAGAAGTGAAAATCGTATTTTAAAAAACCAGATCAGCAGTATTTAATCGATTAAATTTCAGCTTAATCGAGTATTAATCGATTAAATTATGACTTAATCGATTAAATCCATACTGCACATGTTAGAAACTTGTTTTCTCAAAACTAAACCTTTCCTTTCAAACCTTTAAGCCACCTATTGATTCTAGGTTAAGTGAAAACTCAAATTATGATTTAATCATGACTATGATAGAGATTACTACCCTCTAAATAATCTACCCAAATAAAAGACCTAAGAAGCTTGAGAGGCAAAAGATAAAACAATTACAATTACACTCAAACTAAGTCTTCATGAGCTTGCTTTCTCTCTTCTTCATTTGATGTTTGTTGTTGCTTGTTGAACTTGAACTTGATCAACACATGATAGCTTGTTCAAAACACTTTGTCATTATCAAAACATTCATCGTGGAACTTACAATCTCCCCCTTGTTGAAAATGACAAACCATGTTTTGAATTTGATTGAAGTTGTTGATACTTTAACAATTTGATCACTTGGTGAGAAACTTGCTCCCCCTTAATCAATGCAATCGACATTTGAAATCCAATTGTTGATAGAAGCTTGATTCTCCCCCTATCTTGAACAACTTAGCTCAACCTACATAAAAACAACAAAACAACCTTTCTCCACAAAAACATATCATTTCTCCCATTTTTCAAAACATACCATTTTTCAAAATATGAAAATATGAAAGCTTTGATCTTTGAAATTGAGAGAGAATAGAGTGGCTTGATTCTTGTAAAATTGATTATGAAAGTGTTCTAATTAATCACAAAGATTAGGAAAAGGTTTATATAGAATACTCAAAAGTTGGAGCACTTAAAAACTGATTTTGAGAAGTGAAAATCGTATTTTAAAAAACCAGATCAGCAGTATTTAATCGATTAAATTTCAGCTTAATCGAGTATTAATCGATTAAATTATGACTTAATCGATTAAATCCATACTGCACATGTTAGAAACTTGTTTTCTCAAAACTAAACCTTTCCTTTCAAACCTTTAAGCCACCTATTGATTCTAGGTTAAGTGAAAACTCAAATTATGATTTAATCATGACTATGATAGAGATTACTACCCTCTAAATAATCTACCCAAATAAAAGACCTAAGAAGCTTGAGAGGCAAAAGATAAAACAATTACAATTACACTCAAACTAAGTCTTCATGAGCTTGCTTTCTCTCTTCTTCATTTGATGTTTGTTGTTGCTTGTTGAACTTGAACTTGATCAACACATGATAGCTTGTTCAAAACACTTTGTCATTATCAAAACATTCATCGTGGAACTTACAATCTCCCCCTTGTTGAAAATGACAAACCATGTTTTGAATTTGATTGAAGTTGTTGATACTTTAACAATTTGATCACTTGGTGAGAAACTTGCTCCCCCTTAATCAATGCAATCGACATTTGAAATCCAATTGTTGATAGAAGCTTGATTCTCCCCCTATCTTGAACAACTTAGCTCAACCTACATAAAAACAACAAAACAACCTTTCTCCACAAAAACATATCATTTCTCCCATTTTTCAAAACATACCATTTTTCAAAATATGAAAATATGAAAGCTTTGATCTTTGAAATTGAGAGAGAATAGAGTGGCTTGATTCTTGTAAAATTGATTATGAAAGTGTTCTAATTAATCACAAAGATTAGGAAAAGGTTTATATAGAATACTCAAAAGTTGGAGCACTTAAAAACTGATTTTGAGAAGTGAAAATCGTATTTTAAAAAACCAGATCAGCAGTATTTAATCGATTAAATTTCAGCTTAATCGAGTATTAATCGATTAAATTATGACTTAATCGATTAAATCCATACTGCACATGTTAGAAACTTGTTTTCTCAAAACTAAACCTTTCCTTTCAAACCTTTAAGCCACCTATTGATTCTAGGTTAAGTGAAAACTCAAATTATGATTTAATCATGACTATGATAGAGATTACTACCCTCTAAATAATCTACCCAAATAAAAGACCTAAGAAGCTTGAGAGGCAAAAGATAAAACAATTACAATTACACTCAAACTAAGTCTTCATGAGCTTGCTTTCTCTCTTCTTCATTTGATGTTTGTTGTTGCTTGTTGAACTTGAACTTGATCAACACATGATAGCTTGTTCAAAACACTTTGTCATTATCAAAACATTCATCGTGGAACTTACAATCTCCCCCTTGTTGAAAATGACAAACCATGTTTTGAATTTGATTGAAGTTGTTGATACTTTAACAATTTGATCACTTGGTGAGAAACTTGCTCCCCCTTAATCAATGCAATCGACATTTGAAATCCAATTGTTGATAGAAGCTTGATTCTCCCCCTATCTTGAACAACTTAGCTCAACCTACATAAAAACAACAAAACAACCTTTCTCCACAAAAACATATCATTTCTCCCATTTTTCAAAACATACCATTTTTCAAAATATGAAAATATGAAAGCTTTGATCTTTGAAATTGAGAGAGAATAGAGTGGCTTGATTCTTGTAAAATTGATTATGAAAGTGTTCTAATTAATCACAAAGATTAGGAAAAGGTTTATATAGAATACTCAAAAGTTGGAGCACTTAAAAACTGATTTTGAGAAGTGAAAATCGTATTTTACAAAACCAGATCAGCAGTATTTAATCGATTAAATTTCAGCTTAATCGAGTATTAATCGATTAAATTATGACTTAATCGATTAAATCCATACTGCACATGTTAGAAACTTGTTTTCTCAAAACTAAACCTTTCCTTTCAAACCTTTAAGCCACCTATTGATTCTAGGTTAAGTGAAAACTCAAATTATGATTTAATCATGACTATGATAGAGATTACTACCCTCTAAATAATCTACCCAAATAAAAGACCTAAGAAGCTTGAGAGGCAAAAGATAAAACAATTACAATTACACTCAAACTAAGTCTTCATGAGCTTGCTTTCTCTCTTCTTCATTTGATGTTTGTTGTTGCTTGTTGAACTTGAACTTGATCAACACATGATAGCTTGTTCAAAACACTTTGTCATTATCAAAACATTCATCGTGGAACTTACAATCTCCCCCTTGTTGAAAATGACAAACCATGTTTTGAATTTGATTGAAGTTGTTGATACTTTAACAATTTGATCACTTGGTGAGAAACTTGCTCCCCCTTAATCAATGCAATCGACATTTGAAATCCAATTGTTGATAGAAGCTTGATTCTCCCCCTATCTTGAACAACTTAGCTCAACCTACATAAAAACAACAAAACAACCTTTCTCCACAAAAACATATCATTTCTCCCATTTTTCAAAACATACCATTTTTCAAAATATGAAAATATGAAAGCTTTGATCTTTGAAATTGAGAGAGAATAGAGTGGCTTGATTCTTGTAAAATTGATTATGAAAGTGTTCTAATTAATCACAAAGATTAGGAAAAGGTTTATATAGAATACTCAAAAGTTGGAGCACTTAAAAACTGATTTTGAGAAGTGAAAATCGTATTTTAAAAAACCAGATCAGCAGTATTTAATCGATTAAATTTCAGCTTAATCGAGTATTAATCGATTAAATTATGACTTAATCGATTAAATCCATACTGCACATGTTAGAAACTTGTTTTCTCAAAACTAAACCTTTCCTTTCAAACCTTTAAGCCACCTATTGATTCTAGGTTAAGTGAAAACTCAAATTATGATTTAATCATGACTATGATAGAGATTACTACCCTCTAAATAATCTACCCAAATAAAAGACCTAAGAAGCTTGAGAGGCAAAAGATAAAACAATTACAATTACACTCAAACTAAGTCTTCATGAGCTTGCTTTCTCTCTTCTTCATTTGATGTTTGTTGTTGCTTGTTGAACTTGAACTTGATCAACACATGATAGCTTGTTCAAAACACTTTGTCATTATCAAAACATTCATCGTGGAACTTACAATCTCCCCCTTGTTGAAAATGACAAACCATGTTTTGAATTTGATTGAAGTTGTTGATACTTTAACAATTTCATCACTTGGTGAGAAACTTGCTCCCCCTTAATCAATGCAATCGACATTTGAAATCCAATTGTTGATAGAAGCTTGATTCTCCCCCTATCTTGAACAACTTAGCTCAACCTACATAAAAACAACAAAACAACCTTTCTCCACAAAAACATATCATTTCTCCCATTTTTCAAAACATACCATTTTTCAAAATATGAAAATATGAAAGCTTTGATCTTTGAAATTGAGAGAGAATAGAGTGGCTTGATTCTTGTAAAATTGATTATGAAAGTGTTCTAATTAATCACAAAGATTAGGAAAAGGTTTATATAGAATACTCAAAAGTTGGAGCACTTAAAAACTGATTTTGAGAAGTGAAAATCGTATTTTACAAAACCAGATCAGCAGTATTTAATCGATTAAATTTCAGCTTAATCGAGTATTAATCGATTAAATTATGACTTAATCGATTAAATCCATACTGCACATGTTAGAAACTTGTTTTCTCAAAACTAAACCTTTCCTTTCAAACCTTTAAGCCACCTATTGATTCTAGGTTAAGTGAAAACTCAAATTATGATTTAATCATGACTATGATAGAGATTACTACCCTCTAAATAATCTACCCAAATAAAAGACCTAAGAAGCTTGAGAGGCAAAAGATAAAACAATTACAATTACACTCAAACTAAGTCTTCATGAGCTTGCTTTCTCTCTTCTTCATTTGATGTTTGTTGTTGCTTGTTGAACTTGAACTTGATCAACACATGATAGCTTGTTCAAAACACTTTGTCATTATCAAAACATTCATCGTGGAACTTACAATCTCCCCCTTGTTGAAAATGACAAACCATGTTTTGAATTTGATTGAAGTTGTTGATACTTTAACAATTTGATCACTTGGTGAGAAACTTGCTCCCCCTTAATCAATGCAATCGACATTTGAAATCCAATTGTTGATAGAAGCTTGATTCTCCCCCTATCTTGAACAACTTAGCTCAACCTACATAAAAACAACAAAACAACCTTTCTCCACAAAAACATATCATTTCTCCCATTTTTCAAAACATACCATTTTTCAAAATATGAAAATATGAAAGCTTTGATCTTTGAAATTGAGAGAGAATAGAGTGGCTTGATTCTTGTAAAATTGATTATGAAAGTGTTCTAATTAATCACAAAGATTAGGAAAAGGTTTATATAGAATACTCAAAAGTTGGAGCACTTAAAAACTGATTTTGAGAAGTGAAAATCGTATTTTAAAAAACCAGATCAGCAGTATTTAATCGATTAAATTTCAGCTTAATCGAGTATTAATCGATTAAATTATGACTTAATCGATTAAATCCATACTGCACATGTTAGAAACTTGTTTTCTCAAAACTAAACCTTTCCTTTCAAACCTTTAAGCCACCTATTGATTCTAGGTTAAGTGAAAACTCAAATTATGATTTAATCATGACTATGATAGAGATTACTACCCTCTAAATAATCTACCCAAATAAAAGACCTAAGAAGCTTGAGAGGCAAAAGATAAAACAATTACAATTACACTCAAACTAAGTCTTCATGAGCTTGCTTTCTCTCTTCTTCATTTGATGTTTGTTGTTGCTTGTTGAACTTGAACTTGATCAACACATGATAGCTTGTTCAAAACACTTTGTCATTATCAAAACATTCATCGTGGAACTTACAATCTCCCCCTTGTTGAAAATGACAAACCATGTTTTGAATTTGATTGAAGTTGTTGATACTTTAACAATTTCATCACTTGGTGAGAAACTTGCTCCCCCTTAATCAATGCAATCGACATTTGAAATCCAATTGTTGATAGAAGCTTGATTCTCCCCCTATCTTGAACAACTTAGCTCAACCTACATAAAAACAACAAAACAACCTTTCTCCACAAAAACATATCATTTCTCCCATTTTTCAAAACATACCATTTTTCAAAATATGAAAATATGAAAGCTTTGATCTTTGAAATTGAGAGAGAATAGAGTGGCTTGATTCTTGTAAAATTGATTATGAAAGTGTTCTAATTAATCACAAAGATTAGGAAAAGGTTTATATAGAATACTCAAAAGTTGGAGCACTTAAAAACTGATTTTGAGAAGTGAAAATCGTATTTTAAAAAACCAGATCAGCAGTATTTAATCGATTAAATTTCAGCTTAATCGAGTATTAATCGATTAAATTATGACTTAATCGATTAAATCCATACTGCACATGTTAGAAACTTGTTTTCTCAAAACTAAACCTTTCCTTTCAAACCTTTAAGCCACCTATTGATTCTAGGTTAAGTGAAAACTCAAATTATGATTTAATCATGACTATGATAGAGATTACTACCCTCTAAATAATCTACCCAAATAAAAGACCTAAGAAGCTTGAGAGGCAAAAGATAAAACAATTACAATTACACTCAAACTAAGTCTTCATGAGCTTGCTTTCTCTCTTCTTCATTTGATGTTTGTTGTTGCTTGTTGAACTTGAACTTGATCAACACATGATAGCTTGTTCAAAACACTTTGTCATTATCAAAACATTCATCGTGGAACTTACAATCTCCCCCTTGTTGAAAATGACAAACCATGTTTTGAATTTGATTGAAGTTGTTGATACTTTAACAATTTGATCACTTGGTGAGAAACTTGCTCCCCCTTAATCAATGCAATCGACATTTGAAATCCAATTGTTGATAGAAGCTTGATTCTCCCCCTATCTTGAACAACTTAGCTCAACCTACATAAAAACAACAAAACAACCTTTCTCCACAAAAACATATCATTTCTCCCATTTTTCAAAACATACCATTTCTCCCCCTTTGGCATTATCAAAAAGTAATATATATACCAATTGAAATATAAAATACTAAGCCAAAATAGAGAAATTCACTTTTATTTCTTCAAAGTAATATATACCATTATCAATTGAAATATAACAAGTACTATACTTTGAAATGTGATACCAATTGGCAAGAAAATATAACAATGAATTATGAACCAATAGAAATACTAAGAAGTCATAATACCAATTGAGATATCATCAATGTAAAGAAATATCACAACAATAATAGCATGATAATCATCTAATCATCAAAATTAGTATCATTAAGTGATCAATATCAATTATACCAATTGAACTTTTAGAAAAGTAATATTATTTGAGAACAATTCAATTATACCAATTGAAAAGACTAAACAATTGTAAATATTCAACAATATCATTTTACCACTTTGTAGGACATTCACTTGAGATGCAAATGTAATACCAATTGAAGATGCAAATGTATGAATAACACTTGTAAGCCCTTTGCTCTTCAATCATACCTACAAAACAATCATGCTTTGCTTTTTGGTATCCAAATGGTTTTGGATCCATTTTTGTTAGTGTAGGGACTCTCACCCTTTTTCATCCAAACAAATTCTCCTTTAGGTATACCATGCACTTTAATATAACACACATTTGAAGTATGTCCATGAGTACCACAATAGAAACATGTTGGAGAATTTGAAAAATCAACCTTTGAAAAATCAACAACATTTCTATGAGAATTACTCTTAGCATTAGTATAACCCAAACCAAACTTGTTTGAATTTCCTCTTTGAAAATTTAACAATGTGCGCAATCTAATATCACAACTTGTGAAACTTGCAAGCTTATTTTTCAAAATAGCATTTTCATCTTTGAGCAACTTGCAATTCTCACAATCAACCACAATATTCACTCTACTAGCACAATCACAAGAAGAACTAGCATATATAAGATCAAGAGTTTCATTTTCAAGATTAAGCTCATCAACTTGTTTTTGAAGTTCTAAAATCTCTTTTTGATGTTTCAAAATGAGCTTCTTTCTTTCAATGTTTTTCAAAGCTAGTTTTTCAAATTGTTCATGCATTTCTTCATAAGCATTATATAACAATTCATATTTAGAAGAAATTTCGGATTTAGTATGACTTACATTGCTATCCTCGCTTTGTTCACTTGATTCATCATTTGAACTTTTCTCTTCATTGACATGAACAAGCAAGTTGAGATTAGCAACTTCTTCATCATCCGACGAACTACTCGATGTGCTTTTCTTCTCTTCTACATCACTATCCCAAACTATATATGCCCTTTTAGATTTAGAATTTTTCTTGTCTTTCTCCTTCTTCTTGAGATACTTAGAGCACGAATACTTGAGATGTCCGGGTTTTCCGCATTCGTGGCAAACTACACCTTCTTTTGATGTCTTGGTCTTGTAGTGTGGGGAATCCTTCTCTTTACGTTTGTCTTTGTTCAACCTTCCTTTTCTCCTTAGAAATTTGTCAAACTTCCTTAGCAAAAGTTTCATGTCTTTTTCATCAACATCCGAATCGGAATCTTCACTATCATCATCATCGGAACTCTCTTTCTTTTTGTATGATCTATTGACTTTAAGAGCAAGTCCATTTCTTCCTTTGTTCTTATCCGACTCTTCATTGATACTTAATCGTCCAAGCTCCATTTCATGTTCTTGAAGCTTTCCAAAGAGTGTTGCTAGATCCATAGCATCCAAGTTTTTAGATTCAACAATAGCCGTTACTTTTGGTTGCCAATTTCTGTCTAAACATCTCAACACTTTGTTAGAAAGTTCACCTTGTAAGAAAGTCTTACCAAGAGCAAGTAAATGGTTAATAATGTGAGTAAAACGCTTTTGCATATCATTAATAGATTCATTTGGAAGAATTTGAAACAATTCATAATCACGCATTAAAGCATTCAATCTAGCTCTCCTAACCTCACTAGTTCCTTCATGAGTCACTTGTAAAGTGTCCCACATTTCCTTAGCACTAGAACATTGGGAAACCCTAAAGAACTCGTCATAGGATAAAGCGGATGTGATGATATTCTTTGCTTTATAATCATATTGTACTTTCTTTCTATCATCATCTTTCCACTTGTCCTCGGGGACCAATTGTTCTACACCTTCAACTAAACTAGAGGGGATATGAGGACCTTTTTCAACTACTTTCCAAATTTCACTATCTATGGCTTGGATAAAGATTTTCATTCTAACTTTCCAATATGCATAGCCTTCTCCTGAAAACAATGGAGGACGATTTATTGAATAACCTTCACCACCAAAGGGTATGAATCCCATTGCGATTTTCTTAAAGGATCTTTACGAAAAAGCTCTTATGCTCGTGTCTTTCGACCGAGCTCTGATACCAATTGAGGAAACCGCAACTGGTGGTTGAAACAACTAAGGAACCCTAGGAACACACCTAGAAGGGGGGGTTGAATAGGTGTTTAAGAAACCTTGAAAGATTTTCGAACGAAACAAATCGAAACAATCAAAACAAATGATTTTTGCAAAATCTTCAGGGTTTAATCGATTAAACTGATGATTTAATCGATTAATCTGAACTTTAATCGATTAAGCCAGAAAGAACAATTTTCCTTAATCGATTAAATATTCACTTAATCGATTATGACAGATAAAAAACTGAAAAATCACTTTTCAATCGAATACGAAAATCAATCAATCAACACTTAAGATCAGAGATTCAGCGGAAAAGATTAACACCTATATTCTTATTAATTAACCTAGGTTATGAAAATGATTTTCTCCAACTTAATTTGAACAATAAAGATTCAATTCAATCAATTATGAAAATCAATCTTTCTCTAGGTTTTCAACCAAGAACACAATGAATTGACTTGAATGTAAAGAGTTAAGGGTTTAGAGATACGACACAGCGATTTATCCTGGTTCACTTTCATCCGCTTGAAAGCTACATCCAGTCCCCTCTTCAACCAAGAAAGATACTCCCTTCTTGCTAGCCTAAAAGAGATACTCCACACTCTTGCCTTGTAATCCTATTGATCTTCTCTCTAATCTAACCTCTACCCCTTGTTGATAATCGACACAACAAGTCTTCTTTGCTTGATGATAATCCACACACCAAGGCTTCACTTTGCTTGATTCACAACCAAGACTTTCTTCTTCAATTTCTTGAATGAACTTGCTTGATGATAAACGACACACCAAGTCTTCTTTGTTGTTGTAGTTGGCTTGCCTTCTTGCAAAGATTACAACACAATAAATACACATGACACTCCTATGAATCTCATTCAATAGCTATGACAAATCATACAAGAGATTCAAAGGTTCTTGATCAAAAAATATGAAAATATGAAAGCTTTGATCTTTGAAATTGAGAGAGAATAGAGTGGCTTGATTCTTGTAAAATTGATTATGAAAGTGTTCTAATTAATCGCAAAGATTAGGAAAAGGTTTATATAGAATACTCAAAAGTTGGAGCACTTAAAAACTGATTTTGAGAAGTGAAAATCGTATTTTAAAAAACTAGATCAGCAGTATTTAATCGATTAAATTTCAGCTTAATCGAGTATTAATCGATTAAATTATGACTTAATCGATTAAATCCATACTGCACATGTTAGAAACTTGTTTTCTCAAAACTAAACCTTTCCTTTCAAACCTTTAAGCCACCTATTGATTCTAGGTTAAGTGAAAACTCAAATTATGATTTAATCATGACTATGATAGAGATTACTACCCTCTAAATAATCTACCTAAATAAAAGACCTAAGAAGCTTGAGAGGCAAAAGATAAAACAATTACAATTACACTCAAACTAAGTCTTCATGAGCTTGCTTTCTCTCTTCTTCATTTGATGTTTGTTGTTGCTTGTTGAACTTGAACTTGATCAACACATGATAGCTTCTTCAAAACACTTTTTCATTATCAAAACATTCATCATGGAACTTACAAGTGGCACACACAATGTGGAACTGCTTGAGATGTTTATGAGGATCCTCACCTGGAAGACCATTAAACTTGGGCAACAAATGAATTAGTCCAGACTTTAGCTCATACGGGTCATCGGGATACTGGATGCACAAATTTTCAATAGTGAAATCAGGTGCAGCCAGCTCCCTCAATGTCCTCTCACGTGGTGGAGGTTGAGCCATATTTTCAGAATAAACAGAATAAGAATCAGAATTTATAGGAATAGAAGAAAAAGAAGCAGACTCACTGTGTAAAGACATTTTGTCTAACTAATCTGTGATAAGTCCTATCAATTTCTGGGTTGTAGGGATGCAAGTAACTTGGGTTGCCCCTAGTCATGTACTGAACAGAACACCATCAACCATAATAGACTGTAACAGATATACATGACCAAAATAGGCAACAAAAATTTTTTATTTTTTAAAATTTTTTATTTATTTTTTTCAGCACCCTAAAATCATGAAAACATATCACAGAAAGTTTGAGGACAAAATTCAAAAAGGAACCAAGTCAAACAATTAAGACAGAGACCAAAAATTAAGAAAATAAAACTTGTAAAATAAAAAAGAAATAGTAAAAAGCCTTTTTCAGGATCCAGACGAAGGGATTTTACAACAAAGTGGTAATAATCAGATTATTTAGAAAATTCCCTTCGATTTGATATAAAATTCGTCAAATTCCGAGTTACGGGTCAAAAGTTGCGACGGTTTATAGTAAGTGTTGCTAAAACATGGAAAATTTTTCTGGAACTCGCAACTGGTGCAAATCTGAGTGACCGTGGTGCATCAAAACCTTTTTATATGATAAAAGTAGTGTGGATTCAAATTTTCGAGCAAAAATTCCACCCAGAACTATGTGAACTAGCAACCACAGAATCAATCAAATACACTAATTGCAGCAAAATAGCAAAACAGCAAATAGTGCAACTTCAACCAGTTATCAGAATTGACTACTAGACCCTAAATCAGACACAACACACTATAATAACTATGATACTAACTACGACACTAACTAACTACTAATGACCTTTGGCAAGAACCGGTACTCCCCGACAACGGCGCCAAATTTGATCGAGGCCGTACCCGACACAAATAAGAACAGTTTAAGTATAGTACTAGGAAGTGACTCCTAGGTCGTCTCCCAAGGAATATCTTATCAAGCAAAAGGTCGAACACATAGTATGCATAGAAAACAAGGGGGTTTTTGTTGGAAACCAACAAGCGGGCTAAGCAAATACTAGAGGGGGGTGAATAGTAATTTGAAGCACTAATACCAAATAATTCGAATGATAATTGAAGAATGGAGCTAAGACTGAATTTTCTGGAATCAAACACGAAATACTCGAGTCTTTTGTGAAATACTCGAGTTTTTCAGTGATGAACAACTCGAGTTTTTCTGAATATACTCGAGTTTTTCTTATCATATAGCAGTAAAAACAGATACGAAAATTCAGCAATTTATCTCAAATCAATTCAATACCAAACAGGAACTTATCCAACAGAATAGCAAGCAATCTAAATAACTTTTAACACAAAGATTCCTTGAACTTGCTACCTAATTGTATAAATCCTGATTGATTGAAATGACTTAAGTCTATTGAGCTAGAAAGTAGATTAAAAGCAATAAACCACCACTCAAGCAATTTTATCCCTGGTTCACTCCAACAATGAGCTACATCCAGTCCTCATAATCACTTAGGAGTTTCTACTAATAATCAAATTGTTAGAAATTACAAAGGATTGCTTGAGAATGGCCTCACTCAACCTAACCCTTCAAGAGTGTACCAAACTCTTGATTTCTACCCCAATTTGATTCCGGTGATTGAAGAACTCTTCACAAAGCTTCCTTGAACTCCCTTCAAGAAACTCCACCGGGCTAGGAACCTCCTAGTCTTGTTCTTGAGAACCTCTCAAGACATCCAACACCCTAAGCCACTTAGGGTTTGCTTGGGAACAATCCAAGACTTTGAATAATCAAGCTTTTTGTATGTGTATTACTAATCTCACAATGGATAAGCACAAATAAGCACAGCTCAATGTAAGAATTGAGGCCTAAAACTCAACTTGGAATAAAATGACAATATGAGTGAGAAGTTGAGCTTTTTGGAAATTAACACTTGATAAGAGAAAGTTATAAAAGCTTGAACACACTATGATCTTGTTGTCTTGTTTGTTCTTGCACAAATTCAAAGAGAAATTTTACAATAAGGTTCTGAAATGCTCTCTTGGGTTGGATGAGACTCAAATGCCCTCAATTGGGTTTTTGAGTCTCTCCAACGTTCATTTTTGCTGACTAGACAAAAATACTCGAGTCTTTTGGCAAATACTCGAGTCTTTTTGGTCGGTCACGAGTGAATTGGTGCACGAACAAGACTAACGGTCATATTTGCTGACCTGGCACAAATACTCGAGTTTATCGATAAATACTTGAGTATATACTCGAGTCTTTCTCAAAATACTCGAGTATTTTGATCAGATATGGGAAAAATTATTTTTCAATTTTATTTTTCTTCTCAAGTATTAATTTTGCTCAATCTCAACTTAATAATCATATAAAAATTTATTCCTAGAAGAGACTAACTATTTCTACCCACTCTCAACCATTCTCAACATAAATTAGAAATTTACAATTAATATTTGATTGAGAATGATTGGGCACTTGTCTTCTTTTCTTGACTTCTTGTTGATGTTGATGTTGCAATATCTTCAAGGCATGATTTGTTAATTATTTTGTCATCATCAAAACATAATCCACATAATTAGGAGCATTGAATTCACAGTCTCCCCCTTTTTGGTGATGACAAAATAATTAACACTTGATCCATTTGTTGAGCTTGATCCACTTGGAGATGCAACTCCCCCTCACTATAGGATCCTTTTCACCTATCTAAAAATTCAGCTTGTGCAAGAGGTTATGACAATTCAATTTTAGCACTAAGCCTATGGTATTAGAGTATTTAACAATTATCAGAGTATATACCATAATTAGAGAATTTTAGGTGCAACAATATCAAGACAAGTGTATACAAGTGTATAATATCTCTCCCCCTTTTTGTCATACGCCAAAAATATGTAACAATTTAGAAAAAGATCAAGGGAGGAGAGGTGCATAATCGGAAAACCCCATAACCAACTATGCAAATAAAACGGAGATATAATAACAATAAAGAGCTCCCCTGAAGCTTTGCACAAACATCATAATGAAGACCAAATTCATTAACATAAAAACATCATAAAAGGTCCAAAACAAAGGTGCAATAATAAACCCAAAGTCTCAAAACACCAAGTTCTCAAAATACAGAAAATGTAACAAAGACCAACATGATACAAACAGAATGAAAACTAAGATAGACTGCAAAGGTCAACATCATCAAAACATCGAAGGAGCTGGATCATCTGGAGGAGGATAAAATCGAGAGAAGGCCGCCATCATCTCATCAAACCGGCAGTGCATCTCCCCTGACTGCTGGTCCAGGCGGGCATTAATCTGGGTCGAGTGCTGATCCAAATGAGAATAAAACATGGCAAACTCTGCACTCATCCTAGTGTCTAGGCTAACAAAATCATCACGTTGGGCGTCCATAGCATGCACAATGGAGTCCATCCTCCCATCTAAAGTGTCCAGCCGTGTGATAATATTGTCTCTCCAGCCCAAGTTATCAAACCCAGATCCAGTAAAGTCATCAAAATTAATCTGATCCTCAATAGGGTCCCCTCCTTCAGCCTGGGCAAAGGCTGCAGCTTCCTCTTCCATCTGATGGGCATCCACCCCTTGTCAAGCTGCAACATTTGCAACCCTCTCCAACTCAGCTATGTCAGATCTGTACAGGTATTGGCCAGAGGGTTCATGAAATGCCATGTCTTGATGACTCAAGGTACCTTTGTTGAGGCAGTGCTGGTTAACATGAAGAGTCTTTTTCTCTTCATTCCTAGGGATAGGTACCTTGAAGTAACTCAACAGGAAACAAACATGCATGGCATAAGGCAAAGTTTTCGGGTGTTTAGACTTTGCAGCAAGGAGCATTTGGTCCAAAATTATGCGAGACCAATTTAGCTTCTCATTGTTCAGGATGGCACTAAGAAGCCTAAGTTCATTGTTTGAGGGCTTAGCATAATTGGGTGAGGTTTGAGGCACTAACTGATGGCATAGTATATAGTGCAACACCCCAGTGTGGACAGTCATATATGAGGAATGCTTAATTCCTTCGGTCCATACACGACCGGGGCGCAAACAACTTTGAAAAATTCTGTCCGCATCTGCCTTTAAAGAATTGTCCCCGTGTCGTGTAGTCCCAAAAGCAACAAAAAGGTTCTTAGCGCTAATTTTGAATCTAACACCCTCAACCATGGTTTCTATGACATCATTATGAAGCCTAAGGTCCGCATAAAAGGTTCTAACTAACCTAGGATAGATAGGGCCATTAAATTCCAGAAATTGAATAAGTTTTTGATACCTAAGGTTAGTAACAAATGAGAAACCCTTACTTTCAAGGAATGCACTGTTGATCCAAGAGATAACTCCGAACTCCCTAGTGGCAAAGCCTTCCAACCGTTCCAAGCATTCATCTTCTTGATAGTACTCCGGAATATCCTCCTCAGAAGATGATTCGGCAATCCTAACTCTCTTTCCTTTACCAGATGATGAAGCCATAGAGGAATTGATGAAAATTGAAGTTTTGGAAAGTTAGGGTTTGAAAAGGGGGTGACAGATTTGAGGTTGAAAAGTGTTGAAATTCGTTGAAATAATGGTAGAAAAGTGATTAGAGGATGTAAAACTAGTAAGATTTGACAAAAATTTGAGTAAAAACGGAGTTTTGAGGAGAGAGGTATGAGAAAACCGAGAGAAAAGAGAAAGGGGTTCGTGAAACTCGAGTTTGTGGGGGCTGGAGTATATATAAACTCGCCAAAATACTCGATTATATTCAACAATACTCGAGTTGTTCTTTGAAAAATACTCGAGTTTTTGAGAATATACTCGAGTAGTTCGTGACTCAGCCCAGATTTCCCCAGAAAACTCGAGTAAAAACGGAAAAACTCGAGTTTGGTCCGAAAGTTCAAATTTCAGGAAAACGCAAAATACTCGAGTTTTTGGAAAATACTCGAGTTTGGTCTGAAAGTTCAAAAATTGGGGGTTTCGAAAGACTCGAGTGTTTTGAAAAACACTCGAGTATTTTTATCAGACCCTGATTAAAAACTTTTTCAATTTAAAACTGATTTAATTTTGAATTAATATACTCGAGTTTTTTTGGAAAAACTCGAGTATTTTGACAGAACAGAAAGTAAAAACACAGTTTTAAAAGACCAAACACAAATCAAACACAAATGCTTCACCACCAACCTGGAAAACAGTACATAATCACACACAATTAACACATATAATTTTAAATATCATCAAGGACAATTTAACTAAGAATCAATAACACATTAGAGTAAGACTAATTTGGTGATTTTCCAAAAATGACACACAATGCAATTAGCCTATATTAGCTTCATCTAAAATACCAAGTTCTCTCCTAATATGATAAAAGGTGTCCCTTGGTAGAGGTTTTGTAAAAATGTCGGCTAATTGATTTGTGGTACTAACAAATTCAATTGTGCAATCACCCTTTTGTACATGATCTCTTAAAAAGTGATGTCTTATTTCAATGTGTTTAGTTCTTGAGTGATACACCGGATTCTTAGTCAAATTGATTGCACTCGTGTTATCGCATCTAATCGGAATATTTTCAAGTTTCAAACCAAAATCCGATAATTTTTGTTTCATCCATAACAGTTGAGCACAACAACTACCGGCTGCGATATATTCCGCTTCGGCGGTAGAAAGAGCGACACAAGCTTGCTTTTTAGAAAACCATGACACCAATGAACTTCCCAAGAAATGGCAAGTACCACTGGTGCTTTTGCGATCAAGCTTGCATCCCGTGAAGTCGGAATCCGAGTAACCAACTAAACTAAGATTGGCATCAGCAGGATACCATAAACCAGTGTTGATTGTTCCTTTTAGATACTTAAATATATGTTTAACTGCGGATAGGTGAGATTCTTTAGGATTAGCTTGAAATCTATCACACATGCATACACTAAACATAATATCCGGTCTAGATGCAGTGAGATATAGGAGACTACCTATCATACCCCTATACTTACTAACATCAACCGGTGTACCTTGTTCATCCTTGTCTAGGTAGCATGATGTGCTCATTGGAGTGTAGGCTTCCTTGCACTTGTCCAATCCGAATTTCTCAAGGAGCCCTTTGCAATATTTCCCTTGATGCACAAATATCCCCTCTTTGACTTGCTTTATTTGTAAGCCTAGGAAGAACTTGAGTTCTCCCATCATTGACATTTCAAATTCCTTTTTCATCAAATTTGAGAACTTTCTACAAAGAGACACGTTAGTAGCACCGAAAATGATATCATCAACATAAATTTGTACTAACAATATGTCATCTTTGGTTTTATAAATAAATAGTGTATTATCAACCTTCCCTCTTTGAAACTTGTTTTCTAATAGAAAGGAACTCAATCGATCATACCAAGCTCTAGGAGCTTGTTTCAATCCATAAAGTGCCTTTTTCAATTTATAAACATGGTTTGGAAATTCACTATTTTCAAAACCGGGGGGTTGTTTGACATACACTTCTTCATTTATAAACCCATTCAAGAAAGCACTTTTAACATCCATTTGATATAAAGTGAATTTCATGATTGAAGCATAAGCAAGTAAAATTCGGATTGCTTCAAGACGTGCAACCGGAGCAAAGGTCTCATCATAATCGATACCTTCCTCTTGGTTGTACCCTTGAGCTACTAGTCTAGCTTTGTTTCTTATAATCAACCCGGATTCATCAAGTTTGTTTCTATAAATCCATTTAGTACCAATTATGGTATGATCATCGGGTTTAGGGACTAGATCCCAAACTTCATTTCTTTCAAATTGGTTTAATTCTTCTTGCATAGCAAGAACCCAATGATCATCCTCAATGGCCTTTTTAATTGAATCGGGTTCAATTTGAGAAACAAAAGAGACATAGTGGCAAATGTTTTGAATAGACCTACGAGTAAGTACTCCCTTTGACATATCTCCTATGACATTGTCTATAGGATGAGCCTTGACCGATTTCCAAGTTGGAGGAAGTTCTTCCCTTACCTCTCCTTCATCAACTTTTGATTTCTCTCTCTCTTTTTCTTCTTTTGAAAAATCAATGCCATCTTCACTAGCATCACATAAAACACTATCTTCTTTTGAAGACTCATTAAAAACCACATGAATTGATTCCTCAATAGTTAAAGTTCTTTTATTGAAAATTCTATAAGCTTTACTATGAGAAGAATAGCCTAAAAATATGCCTTCATCGGATTTGGAATCAAACTTGCCAAGGTGTTCTTTTCCATTATTTAAAACAAAAACTTGGCATCCGAAGACATGAAAATGAGATATATTTGGCTTTCTTCCCTTGTAAAGTTCATAGGGGGTTTTATCCAAAGAGGGCCTTATCAAAATACGATTTAAAACATAACAAGCCGTATTGACGGCATCGGCCCAAAAATATTGAGGTACTTGAGAATCATTTAACATGGTTCTAGCAAGTTCCTCTAGCACCCTATTTTTCCGCTCTGCCACTCTGTTTTGTTCCGGAGTTCTTGGTGCGGAGAATTGGTGCTCAATACCATTTTTAGCACAAAATCTATCAAATTTGTGGTTTTCGAATTCACCACCATGATCGGTTCGGATAATAATTACTTTTTGATTTACTTGGTTTTTCAAAAGTTTGACATGATGTTTAAAAGATTTGTAGGTCTCACTCTTAGTAGTTAAAAATAAAGTCCAAGTAAACCTAGAGAAGTCATCAACAATCACCATTGCATAATAGTTGCCACCAAAGCATTTTACTTGTGATGGTCCAAACAGGTCCATATGAAGCATTTCTAATGGCCTTGATGTGGACATCACCATTTTTGATCCAAAGGTGTTTCTAGTTTGTTTACATTTCTTGCAAGGGGAACAAACACCTTCAATAGAAAAATTTAGCTTTGGTAAACCAACAACTAGATCTTTTGATTGAATTTTCTTCAATTGGTTTACATTTATATGAGCGGTCCTACGATGCCATAATCAAGTGTCATTTTCTTTGCTCACTAAACAAGTAGAGACCAAAGAAGTGACTTTGTTCAAATCAACTAAGTAAGTATTATTTGACCTTCTACCAACAAATTTGATTGATTCATCTTTGTCACTTTTAATGAGGCAATGGGTAGAGGTAAAAACTACATGATTACCAATATCACATAATTGGCTTATGCTCAAGAGATTATGTTCTAATCCTTGAACATAGAGCACATTATCAATAATCAAGTTTGAAGAGTTTCCGATTTTACCAATACCAAGGATTTTGCCTTTGTTGTTGTCCCCATAAGTGACATAACCCTTTTCCTTTGGAGTAAGCTCAATGAAGTGCCGCTTATCTCCCGTCATGTGCTTCGAACATCCACTATCAAGATACCACAATTGTTTTCCCGTTCGAAGGCACACCTACAAAATGAAATCACTTGTTCACTTTGGGTACCCAAACAATGTTGGGTCCCTTAGGGTTAGTGTTGGGACTTTCTCCCTTCTTAATCCACATATAAGTGCCCTTTTTCATTTCAAAATTCTTAATGTGGCACTCAATGTTGATATGTCCAACTTTTCCACAATAAGTACAAGTTGGTCTCTTTGAAGAATTTTTCTTAGAAAATGTTCCAACCACCTTGTACTTTTTGTCCTTTTTATGAACATATCCTAAACCGGTTTTGTTGTGATTATGTCTTTGAGAGTTCAACAACCGGTTGAGGTTTCTATCACTATGTGAGATTGTGAGTTTGTTTTTCAACTCTTTCACTTCTTTTTCAAGTCCATCACATCTCTCACATGGAGTGATAATCTCCTCATGATTTGCACAATCACTTTGATGACTAGAATTAATAAGTTCCAAGGATTCATTTTGAAGTTTCAACTCATTTATAGATTTTTGCAATTCATCAATTTCTTGTTGAAACTCAAAAATTTTCTTTCCTTTTTCCTTATTGATTTTAGCAAGCCTTCTAAATTGAATTAACATTTCATTGTAGGCTTCTTGCAAATCATCATAGGAAATGGAGTTTGAAGAGGAACAAGAAGATCTAGAGGTTACCTCATCATCACTTTCACCCATGTCATGATTAGCTCTTGATGAGGACTCATGATTGTTCTTGGCCATGAGACAAAGATTTGCATTTTCATCATCGGAACTACTTGAAGAAGATTCATTGCTCTTCTCCGGTGCATCCCAAACAATGTATGCATGCTTCCCCTTGGTCTCTTGGGTCTTCTTGTCATTCTTCTTCAAGAATGTGGCACATTCCATTCTAATGTGACCAACCCCACCACATTCATGACACTTAACTCCATCATTGGTACTCTTTTCTCTTTGTTTGGAGTCTTTGGTTCTCTTGAATTTGGATGAAGAGCCACCTTTCTTCCCTTTGAAAAATTTGTTGAACCTTTTCACAAACATCCCGAATTCTTCTTGATTTGGTTCACCATCGGAATCTTCACTTGTAGAGCATTCTTCAACTTCTTTTGTAGCTTTAGTTGAAGCTTTGAGTGCTATGCCCTTTTTCTTTTTGTCCGATTCCTCATGCATCCCAAGTCTTGTAAGTTCCATCTCATGCTCTTGGAGTTTGCCAAACAAAGTGGCTAAGTCCATGCTATTTATGTCTCTTGATTCCTTGATGGCGGTTACCTTGGGTTGCCAACTCCTATCAAGACATCTTAGAATTTTGTTAGTAGTTTCACCATTGCGAAATACTTTTCCCAAGGAAATCAAATGATTAACTATGTGAGAGAATCGCTTTTGCAAGTCACTAATGGTTTCATTTGGCAACATGTGGAACAATTCATATTCGTGTGTTAGAGAATTCAATCTTGCATCTCTAACCTCACTTGTTCCCTCATGTGTGACTTGCAAAGTATCCCACATTTCTTTTGCCGATTTACATTGGGAAACTCTATAAAATTCATCATGGGATAGAGCCGAAAAGATGATGTTTTTAGCTTTTAAATCAAATGAGACTTTTCTCTTTTCATCATCATTCCAACTACTCCTTGGAATTTCAACAATTTCATCATTTATTTTCTTTTTGGGAATGAAATGACCATTTTCAATTGCATCCCAAATATCCATATCAATTGCTTCAATAAAAACTTCCATGCGAGTTTTCCAATAAACATATCCTTCACCATTAAATAGTGGAGGACGGTTTATTGAAGCTCCTTCTCCACCAAAGTTATTGCTAGAGCCCATTTAGTTTCCAAAAGGATCTTTTTCGAAAAAGTTGTTTCACTCGATCTTTCGACCGAGCTCTGATACCACTTGTTGGAAACCAACAAGCGGGCTAAGCAAATACTAGAGGGGGGTGAATAGTAATTTGAAGCACTAATACCAAATAATTCGAATGATAATTGAAGAATGGAGCTAAGACTGAATTTTCTGGAATCAGACACGAAATACTCGAGTCTTTTGTGAAATACTCGAGTTTTTCAGTGATGAACAACTCGAGTTTTTCTGAATATACTCGAGTTTTTCTTATCAGATAGCAGTAAAAACATAAACGAAAATTCAGCAATTTATCTCAAATCAATTCAATACCAAACAGGAACTTATCCAACAGAATAGCAAACAATCTAAATAACTTTTAACACAAAGATTCCTTGAACTTGCTACCTAATTGTATAAATCCTAATTGATTGAAATGACTTAAGTCTATTGAGCTAGAAAGTAGATTAAAAGCAATAAACCACCACTCAAGCAATTTTATCCTGGTTCACTCCAACAATGAGCTACATCCAGTCCTCCTAATCACTTAGGAGTTTCTACTGATAATCAAATTGTTAGAAATTACAAAGGATTGCTTGAGAATGGCCTCACTCAACCTAACCCTTGAAGAGTGTACCAAACTCTTGATTTCTACCCCAATTTGATTCCGGTGATTGAAGAACTCTTCACAAAGCTTCCTTGAACTCCCTTCAAGAAACTCCACCGGACTAGGAACCTCCTAGTCTTGTGCTTGAGAACCTCTCAAGACTTCCAACACCCTAAGCCACTTAGGGTTTGCTTGGGAACAATCCAAGACTTTGAATAATCAAGCTTTTTGTATGTGTATTACTAATCTCACAATGGATTAGCACAAATAAGCACAACTCAATGTAAGAATTGAGGCCTAAAACTCAACTTGGAATAAAATGACAATATGAGTGAGAAGTTGAGCTTTTTGGAAATTAACACTTGATAAGAGAAAGTTATAAAAGCTTGAACACACTATGATCTTGTTGTCTTGTTTGTTCTTGCACAAATTCAAAGAGAAATTTTACAATAAGGTTCTGAAATGCTCTCTTGGGTTGGATGAGACTCAAATGCCCTCAATTGGGTTTTTGAGTCTCTCCAACGTTCATTTTTGCTGACTAGACAAAAATACTCGAGTCTTTTGGCAAATACTCGAGTCTTTTTGGTCGGTCATGAGTGAATTGGTGCACGAACAAGACTAACGGTCATATTTGCTGACCTGGCACAAATACTCGAGTTTATCGATAAATACTTGAGTATATACTCGAGTCTTTCTCAAAATACTCGAGTATTTTGATCAGATATGGGAAAAATTATTTTTCAATTTTATTTTTCTTCTCAAGTATTAATTTTGCTCAATCTCAACTTAATAATCATATAAAAATTTATTCCTAGAAGAGACTAACTATTTCTACCCACTCTCAACCATTCTCAACATAAATTAGAAATTTACAATTAATATTTGATTGAGAATGATTGGGCACTTGTCTTCTTTTCTTGACTTCTTGTTGATGTTGATGTTGCAATATCTTCAAGGCATGATTTGTTAATTATTTTGTCATCATCAAAACATAATCCACATAATTAGGAGCATTGAATTCACAGTTTTGTATTGAATGTTGAAATCTAGAATCAAAACAAAATTAAATAAAAACAAAGTAACGGATAAGGAAAAGCGGATAAACCACTTTGGCTCCCGTTCACAACTCTATCATCGATCACAAAAGATCAATTTCTTCCCTCTTCACTGTCCAACTCGTGAGAACTAAATACTAAGCGAAAATTCAATTCTCACCCCAAAACCCTAACCTCTAATTAAGCATTAAAAGCCAAAGCATGGAGATTTTACGAGTTTGCATAAATTAAGCATTCATACACATGGATTATCTCTATAGAATGGAACTAAGCGAACCATAATATATCAATAAGCATGAAAACAGTGAATAAAAACGAAATAGCATTAAGAACAAAACCTCAAGAGTATGTGATACATTACCAAAGGGATTTAACCTAAGAGTTTAGCCTTCCATGATGAAATAAGTCAAAAACGTGTAGAAAAGGAAGAGAGAGAAACCATAGCAGCCACCACAAGCTTGGAGAGCAAAACTAAGACTTCTCTTAGAGAGGGATTGGGAAAAACGTGGAATGATAGATGGCTGCTAGGTCTACACGAATTTGGCTTTTTAAATCACAAAACAGGCCTAAATCATGGGCCAAATCCTAAGGAAAGCTAATCTCTAAATTAAATCTAAAAATATCCTATAGATAAAATCTAAATCTTAAAAGATATAAACTAAATCTCAAATAATCCTAAAGATAGATTACAATCTTCACTTCATCATATATCTTCTCTTCCAAAATTAAATCTTCACTCCCAAAATGTCCAAAAAGCCCTTGTGCCAAATATGACCTGAAAATAATAATAATAGATTAAATTAGGCTAAATAATCTAAATTAATTAAAATCCGGAATAATAGTCTAATAAAGTCTAAAATAGTAAATCATTCTAAACAATGTCAAGTAGGCACCAAAAATCATCAATGAGAGCAAAATAAGGCTATGAATAATGGGAAATATAATGCTCCTCATGGGCCCAGGGCAACTCCTTTTGGGAAAGGGGTATTTTTGGGAAAATACTATTTCCGAAACTTGTATATATATATGCTGCTAAACTTTGATAGGTGCATAACTGCTAACCAAATGAAATATGATGCACAAAGTATGTTTTAGCCCTGCTGGCTACTGAATGAATATGAATATTTTGTTTAAAACAGGTTGCAGGTTAAACTAAATTTTTGGGAAAGTCCTACGAACAAAGGAAACCCCGTCCGTTTGTTCGGAGAATTTTTATAAGTATTTGAATTAATAAAGAAATTTTAAGTCACTAATTCGATTAAGGGTGAATAAGGGTAGTATTAAGTAGGGTGTTACATCAACTGCAGTGAAGCAACTCCTTGGTTGCACCACGTGGCGGCAATGTCCCCCCTGTCTCCCACGCTCCAACACGCACCCCTATCCCACTAATCTCCACAAACCCTATTAAAAACCCTACCTACCCAATTTAAATATACAACTCTCCCCCTCTCATACCCCCACGCCTCCCTCTAAGCATAAATACCCCTCAACCCCCCTCAGCTCCCCACATTTCAACCTACTATGCATACTTTCAATATATTTTCTTCTTATCTTTTCTTTCCTTCCAATCATCATTCTACACAAATTTTTTGTATACTCTTTGAGGTAAATTTTTATATTTTATATTTATATATTTTTTGGGGAATTTTAGTTTTTTATTTTTATGCACTTGTACAAAATTATAAATAAAATAAATAAATAAATATATATATATATAACACAGATAAAAAAATTAAGAAAATAAAATATAAAATATAAAAATTACCTCAAAAAGACTATACTAAAAATTTGTGTAAAATGAAGATTGGAAGGAGAAAAATATTGTAAAAAAGAAATATCTTTAAGATAGAATTTTGAGTTGAAGTAATTAGGAGCTGGGGGGTTTAATATGGGGTTCGGGTAGGAGTTGAGGGGTATTAAATGGTTGTTGGGGGGGACATTGTTGTCACGTGGCACAATCAGGGAGTTGCGTCAGTTGTGGTGACGCAACTCCCTAATTGAACCACGTGGCAACGATGTCTGCTGCTTTTTTTACCCAAATGAAATCCAATTGGCCAACCAAAACGTGCCACGTGGTACTCGAATCGCGTCGACAAGTTTGGCAAAAAAAATTGACTTTGACGGCCCCTTTTTCGTAAATAGTTTGGTTGACTACCCCATGTTTTCTAAATAGTTTTGAAACAACCCATTTTTCAAAATTTTTTATAAATAAAACTGCCTCACTTAAGTAAAAATGCTCATGCATCATACATGCAGTCATAAGGTTGGGCGTTATGGTATGGTTATTGGCACATGTGACGGTTCATGGAACCGAACAATCGAGAGTGCTATAGTGATTAGGTTGTGCTAATGAAACAACCGCGAGAATGGTTAGTCAGTAGAACCTTGATCCACTAGAAAAAGGGATTAGCTACAAGTGTTAGGGCCGCAACAATTCTATATGTCACTTAGGCACTTCAGGGCCGATTGCAGGTGGTCTTAGCTATAGCCAATTTGGACAGTAAACCGAAGTTGTACGTGGATTCGAGAGAGGTCAAAGTGCTATGAAAGTATTGGTTGCGTGATGCTTACTCCTGATTAGTCTTTTCCCTCCATGAGTGGAGGGAGATGTGAGGTTATAAATTGAGAATGGTGTGAAAATCTCTCTAAAGACATAAAAGTGTGGTTGTTGTAATGAAATGCTAAGCTCTAACTAAGGGAGGTTTCCCAACTATGATAGATAATCATCATGGATTATCAAGTTAGTTAGTACATCAAACGACAGATAAACAAAATTGGCATAAAAATGGTAAATTTACTATATGGTGGTGAAGTATGACAAATATTATTTGTTTAAAAAAGGTAGCTATAGGTGTAACAGTCAAATGTTGTTGATTTGTAAGGATACATTCATTACAACTTACAACAGAATTAAGCAAGAAGATTTATATGTTTAATTCTAATATTACACAAACTTGAAATGAGACATCATGAATATCTCTCTCTAAAGACATAAAAAGGCGACTTAATAAAATGTCTAAGTATAGTATAATATTAGGCTAAAAATACAGTCAAATGTAACTTTGTAAACATGTTGTTATGGTCCTAACTTCCGATAAGAATGTTCTATCACAAGTACACATTGAAATAAGTTATAACCATCTATAATTTATTTTTGGGACTGTGTGTTATTGTTGTTGTTTCCAACAATTTACAACTTAGAATTCAGTTGATTAGTTATTCCCTTTTTCTATAGTATTACGTCTACATATACACAAGAAGTTGGTCCAATGGTGTGAATCTCAGATTGATCCTCAAGTATCAAACAAGCCCAAAGGTTCATATTTGATAACTTGGAACGACACATGTTGGAACACGTGGATCGGGATTCGCTCTTTTTCGTTAGGGTGGAGACACTTTTAGTTGATGCCCAAAAAAAATAGATCTAAAGCATTCATTGATAAGAATCTTTATAATAATGCTCATGTTAATACAAAATTTTGTGACGACTAATGAACAGAAAAAGAAGTTATAATACCTAAATTTTGTTCACTTTTTTTTTCCTTCCTAAAACTTTCTCTACAATAAAATTTTGTTCTCATATTTATCTTCATCCCTTTTCTCTAGGAACTTAGCATAGTAAACCAAAATGAATTTCAATTTAAATGATACTTTGTACACAAACTTGATAAGTGTTTATAATTCTTCAACCAATAAAACCATTATTTCACCTTTGGTTACTCTTCCTCCCAATATTTCTTCGGATGGCATATGGGGTGGAAAAAATAGTGGCAGAATTCCAATGAAGAGATATATGCCCATATTTGAGTTGCAAATAATGGTGATTTATGTTGTCACCTTAATCTGCCAATTCATCCTGAAGCACTTGGACTTCCCTATATTTATTTCACAAATGTGGGTATGTCCTTCTACGTACAAATCAATTTCTAGAGTTTCCTCCAATATGGATGTTGGTTCCTGAAATTTTAATTTTAGTTTACATTAGTCTCTATACTTTTATTCATTTGGATTTTGATCACAAAAGTTATGGTATTTGTTACTCATCACCATACTAGTTGGATTTTAATCCCTATAGTTTATATTTATAAATGTATCGGTACTTGATCTTCAAAAATAATTCATTATTATAGTTTCCAAATTCAAAATACTGAGGTATTGATCCTTGGGAGACTAACATCATATTAGTGAGATTATATTAGCAAGAGTTAGTTCAATTGTTTCATGTTTGTTTCCCCTTGAGCACTAACTTGATTTTAGGACCTTCGTATGGAGAAAATCCTCATTGGAAGAGTTAACTCCAATATATTGTCGTTGTTCTCAGATCAAACAAGATTGCCTTTCATGGGGGATACTTATGGCTACACTAAGATTAGAGATTATATATGAACTAATATCCAAAGAAAAGTAATGGGTTCTAAATGTTTTTTTTCACCTATATAATTTTATATATCATTCAAACGTTAACTAATTTGAGATTTCCTTGTTCACGTTAACTAATAAGAGAAAACAAAAATTAGAAATCAAATTTTAAGGTAGCATCATAGAAAGCATTTAAAAGGGTTTTCATAACTTTTAATATGCACAAGGGTTTCTTGTTTTTGCAGGGCGGTCTAATTTTAGGCTCTTTACTTCAGCAAGAAACAACATTCAAATACAAGAAGATGATATTTCCTTATGGAAGTCATTCAATACTTGAAACAATAGCAGCAATTGGTTATGTATTTTTCATGTTCTTAACTGGTGTAGAAATGGATATCAGCATGATCAAAAGGACTGGAGTGAAGCCTTGGACCATTGCACTATTTGGATTGATTACACCTCCAGCTTTTTGTCTTCAACGACTTAAATATCCCAAACACCTTGACATTATTGCTGTCGTGCTAACACACACTTCACTTTCAACTGCAGTCATTGCTTCCCTTCTCAAGGAATTGCAAATCACAAACTCAGAACTTGGAAGATTGGCATTATCCTCAGTATTGGTGAGTGAAGTAGTGTGCACAATTGTGGGAAGTTTTTGCACTGCTCTAACTACTGCATATAATGAATCTATACCTGAAATAGGATTAAATATTCTAGTTTTGATAGCATTTTGTATAGTTGTGAAATTAGTGTGTCGCCCAGCGATGTATTGGATCGTCAAGCGTACTCCAGCAGGAAGAGTCTACCTTATCATCTCAATGGCACTTGTTTCAGGTTGGGTTACACATACACTAATACATCAAAATTTCACCCTAGGTGCTTTTATTTTTGGGTTGGCTGTACCAGAAGGATCTCCATTAGGATCTGCATTGGTTAAGAAGCTTAACTTTCTTTGCACATGTTTACTTATGCCAATATTTGTGACTTGTTGTGTGATGGATGCAAATATTTCCTTGGGATTTCCATTAGCAACAACTTTATTAATAGTTTTCTATATTGTTGTCACCCACCTTATCAAAACAATAGCTTGCATTGTTCCTGTCCTCTACTATAAGATGCCCTTTCAAGATGCTTTGGCCCTTGCCCTCATTTTAAACACCCAAGGCGTAGTGGAAGTTGGAATGTATTACAAATTACTATATGAAAAGGTATTGTGTTTATATCCATACACAAACATACTCACATATGATGCTACTTATTTTTCCTCTCGATAAAACCATTATCTATTATCCTCTTGAGAAAGTCTTACAAATATAAATACATTCTTAACTTTAATTTATATATGCCTGTATGCAGTATATTGAACGCACCACTTTTGAAATTTTGATGGTCAGCGTAATGATCATAGCATCCATGGTGAAATGGTTCATGAAATATTTGTATGATTCGTCAAGAAAATATGTTAGCCACCAGAAAAGGAGTATCATGAGTTTAACACCACACTCAGAGCTAAGAATGGTTGCTTGCATTCATAAACAATCTCATACCCTTGGCATAAAAGATGTCCTCGAACTTTGTTGTCCAACACTAGAACAACCTGTCATTGTGGAAGCAATTCATTTAATCGAGCTGGTTGGAATGTCGAGTCCCATTTTCATATCCCATCGTCTTCAAAGAATGGCATCAGGTACACAGACACACAAGTCTTACTCAGATCAAGTTGTCCTAACTTTTGAACTTTATGAACAAGAAAATCCAGGTACAGTAAAAACAGAAACATACACAGCTATATCTCCACCCAGCCAGATGCATGAAGATGTTCGTCAGCTTTCATTTGACAAAGATGCATCCATTATAATCCTTCAATTCCATCAAAGATGGTTTGCTAATGGTGGCTTTGATTATGATGATAAGAACATTAGGTCCTTTAATTCTAAGGTTCTACAAATAGCTCCATGCTCAATTGGAATCCTTGTGAGTCGTGCTAATTTTAATAGTGACTCAAACATTCGATTAGCCTTGGTTTTTGTGGGCGGAAAAGATGATAGGGAGACTTTTTTCTTAGCCAAAAGAGCAACAAGGAACCATAGGATCAACCTTGTTGTGTATCATCTTGTTCCTACGGGACACATGCCAGACATGGAGGATATGATAGATAATGAGGCTTTAGCAGATATTAAAGAACACTGTAGCTTGGGAAATGTAAGTTACAAAAAAATCATAGCAAATGATGGGCCAGACACATCATCTTTTCTTCGGAATATAGTAAATGCACATGATTTTTTTATAGTTGGAAGAAGACATGGAATAATCTCACCTCAGACACAAGGACTTGAAGATTGGAGTGAATTTTTTGAGTTAGGTGTAATTGGTGATTTGCTTGCTTCAAAAGATTTTGAGAGTCGAGCATCTATTTTGGTAGTGCAACAACAAGTCAAAGACGATTAGTTGATTGAAATATAGTTGCCAAAAGAAAATGACCTTGTACCTTTGTTTAATGTGGGAAACACTCAATTTGGTAAAGCAATTTTAAATTTTTTTTATGTCTTATCTATTCTCATGTATCAATATGATTAGATTCATAAAGAAAGATAAATTTTTTTGTTGCCATTTTAAGGAAAGAAAACTTATAAGATTTATTATATACAAAATCTAATCTTCCAAATAGAACCAAAAATCAGGGAAAGTGTAAATAAAGTTAAATTGAATATAGGAACGATATCTTAGTTGGGAAATAGCAAAGACAGTAAGTTATTAGAGCCAACAACAATCCACTATTCGTAAACAAAAATTATAAGTTATAACAACAATAAAGAAATTGTAGTGAAAGAAACCACAATCTACCTATATCTTGGCCAAACTCTATGCTTTATAACCATATTTTTGATACATGAATCATGTTCTGGTCCTATCGCGAGCTAGGATATCTACCACACATAATAGCCTTTCAGCGACCTAGCAGCCCTACTAAGAGGGGCTGGGACAAGAGGTGATCTACCTCATCCTACAAATGTTGGGCCATAAGCTAACATGAGCTTGTCCAAGCTTGTATAAAGGCGTAGTCAGAACACAATCCACGACTTAACTACAAAGCAAATCTCCTATAGAAAATGGCAGACTTTATGAAGATAAGTGGTAGATTTATACCAATAATCTTGAGATAATGGAATGATATGTTATTTATCCTATATTAGAGATGGATCTGATAGAATATCCCAAAAAGATCATACCTCAATAAAACGAGATACATATAGGAGTATCTACAATGATAGATAATCTAATCTGCACAAAGGAGATATGATAATAGAAAGATTATCCTCATAAATAGAAGATTGATCAAGGTAATTACATTAGGCGCAGTAGCTCATAAAGACTCTATAAATACAATCCTAATGAGATGGTCAGAGACACAGTAGCCACAACCACAATTATGACAATACTATACATACTATACTTGATATTTACCATCATACTCCATGAACAGAAGCTTCCACAACGAGAATAACTCAAAATCCTCCTATCCCCATGATGATAGTCGATCATAAACCCAACGTATAGCACTCAAAGCATCACCAAAGCCACTGTCAACAATATCGTGAGTCATAGACTCAGGATCCACACAGTGAACTAGATCTTCACATACAGAGGCCAAAAACCTGCAAACGACCTTCCTTGGTGAGGGGGCTTATCCCTAAGTCTCCTACAAAGGAATAACTTAGCATATTAATTTGTCCTCCCATGCACAATATCAATGTTCTTATAAGTTGGATGTACTCTTGAGTCCCACTAAAAAAACATATATTTAGAATAGGATACGTAATATAGAGAGGTACTTCTCGCTAGACTAAATGGGGGTAAGGGACCAAATACATAATTTAACATATTATTTTATTATATTTACCCCCAAAACTTATTTTAACCTTAAAATACATAAATTTCAAGGGTTAGTTGGGACCTTATTTGTAAAAATAAGAATGATGGGGGGTTGTGTAACACCCCGCATTTTTCCCGTACGTGCGTAAACGATTTCGTCGAAATAAACCCTGAAGTTTTGCGATAAAAGAGATTTTCACAAAAATATTTTATGTGAGAAAGAAATGAAATGATGATTTTTCAAGGATTTTTATAAACAAAATGTTTTTATAGATGTGAAGTGAATAATTTTGTTGAGTTTTGAAATGATTTTATTTTTAAGAAATAAGTTGTGATTTTATTAAAGAGTGATTTTTATTTAAAGTGAAGTTTTTGGGTCTGTTAACTTTAAAAATTCGTAACTTTTAAACCGTAACTCGGATTTTTACGAACTTTATATCAAAACGATCATATCGAAATGTAGTTTTCAAAAATGTATCTTTCATAATTTTCTGGATTGGTTGGCGAAAATTATTTTTCAGAGCTGTAAAGGACGAATTTTCAAGGAAATAATCATGAAAAATAGTTTTTGATCTGTAATAAATTTTTCCTTTTGGGATTTTCTTTAATATATTAAATTGTGATTTTAGAAAATGAAATAGGGGCTATAAGTGCAACCAATAAGTACAGTTTATTATTTAAAGATAAAAGTTATTAATATGTGTGCTTGATTAAGTGATAAATGTGTGCCTATGTGTGAATGTGTTGATTTGAGTTACTTGCCTTGTGTGTATGTATAATTGTGTGTAAATGGTTGTTTAAGTGTGATTTCTTAAGTAATGGTTACATTATCATATGAATTAGTAATTAAAACATGATTAAGAAATAAAAATTGAAGGACATGTGTGTGTGTGCGCAATGTGTGCCACGATTTTGTGTGGGTGTGCATGTGAAATATGTGTGTGTCATGTGTGTGGGAGTGACAAGTGTATGCATGGTAGGTGTATGTGTGTAGGTGTGACACTTGTGTGTGTGTGTGACTAAGCTAGTTTAAGGAAATAAAATAAAATGAAAGTCAAAACTTGGGGACCAAGTAGGTGTTTTAGAATGCCAAGAATACTCCCTCTTTGTTGCATGATGGTCGAACCAAACCAAAGGCCAAGGAAGGGAAATGATATTTTGCTCTTAGCTTATTTTCTTTCCCTTCATTCCATTAGTTCCATTCATTCTTCCATTCCCTTCATTTCCTTCGTCCCTTTTCATTCCATTTATTCTTTCACTTCTTCCTTATACACTTTCACTCGAAACACTAAACACAACCTTTAAGAGACTCATCCAAACTCTTAGAAAGAAAAAGAAAATAGAGAAAGAAAGGAGAAGGTGGCCGTGAGTTTTAGGAAGGAAAAGAAGAGAATCCAAGCCTAACCAAGTCCTATCCTTGAAGATCAAAACACTAGGAGAGCTAGAAGAACCAACCTTGTTATGGTAGGAACCAAAGATCAAGATGAAGGATTGTAATAGTTTAGTTTTCTTTTTCTAGTTCATAGATCTACTTCTATTTTCTTCTTGCATGTTGTTATTATATGTTGATCTTGCTTGATCAAGAACTTTTAAGGACTTTAAATATTTTGTAATATGTGATCTTGATGCTTTATGTTTCGGTTTAAAGTCTTTTGATGGATCTAATATTTTCTTAACTAAATCTTTAAAGATCTAAAGAAAACTAAAGTTTTTGTGAAAGCTAAAATAAACTCTCTTGCATGTCTATTTTTCCTTCTCTAAACCGTGGACTATTTGTGTTTATGTGATGATTTGATAAATAAATCCATGATTTAAGTTTATTTATTAATAAAGTGGAATTTGGTTTTTAGATCTTGATCTAAGCATGTGTTTGTGAATATTTGACAAGCAAATTTATAATCTAAGTTTGATCAATAATAAAGTGATATTCTTTGGCTTGCATGATAAATCTTTTGTTAGATCTAGATCCATGATGTGCTTCCATGTTTATTTGATGAATAATTTCATGATCTAAACTTAAATGGGTAAAAAGTTTAAAGTTCTAGTCTTGCATGTTGGTCAAATGATGTTTTTATTTGATTTGAGTGAGTGCATGCTATTTTTCAAAGTAAAGGTTGTGTTTTTCTTTTATGTATTATTCGGTTTTTGAGGAAAAAAATTGAAGAAATAAAATAATTTTTCAAAGTATAATCCTAAGTTGATCAAGTATATGTTATATTTTATAGAGGTCATTCGGCCATACTTAATTAAAAATGAAACTCATGTTTTTATTTTGGAAAAAGTTGATGCATGTTTGTTCTAAGACTAGATCTCACAATTTCTAACACATGCAAGTTATTTTCATGAAAGATTAAATAAGATCTTTATTTTTATTTGAGAAAATGATGAACTTGAATCTTATAAATAGTGTTTGAAAAAGTTTGCTTGGAAAACCTACATGTTTAGGTGTGAATGCATGACTTTTGTGTTGAAGAAAAATGAATGAAAATCTTGCTTCTGTACATGTTGACTTTCGGCCAACTAGGAGGAGTAGGAAACTAGGCTTGTTCCTCATTTAGGTTGCATATATGATTACATTATTTGAATTTAAAGACCTAAAAAGATACATGCATGAAAGTAATTAAATTTAAAAGGAATTATGATTGTTGTGTTGATTTTGGTAAGAAAATGAAACTAAAATTGTTAATTTTCCTTGTGGTGCCCACGGTTTTAGCTTAAAATAAAGGAAAATGATTTTATGATTGTATGTTTGTATTTGTGTATTTAATCCTTGCAAATTTTATGTGTATAATTCAGTCCACATATGTTTAATATGGTTGAACATTTGTTTTCATGAAAATGACTATGTCTCTGGATGCATAATACTATGTGAATGTGATGTGTGATTTCTGTATCTTGTGGTTTTGAAAATAAAAATGAATGAATTGATTTGATTTTGTAAAACGGAAATTTTGTAATATTGAATCAATGATTTTTAGTTTTAAATTTTATTTGTGATTAGAAAATAATAATCATGTGTGATTTGGGTAAATGATTAAGTCTAAATTATTTTCTAAAAGAGTAATTTAATTAATTTAGCTAAGATTATAATTTAATTGATGATTTAAAACAACCAACAATGTAACTTTTTGTGTGTGAGCTTGTGAGTGATTTGTATGCCTTGAACCGTGTATGTGATTGCCCTTTTGTGTTAAATGAATGTGTCAAATTGAATTGGAATTGTCTGAATTATGAAAAGTCTGTGTATAGCTTTTAAAGTAATTGAAAAATGTTTTTGAAATTCTTAATTGATATTCTGTGATCAGTATTTAATGACATTGTGAAATTTAGAAATTAAACAAGTAATTTAATTGGTTTTGAAGTTTTGCCTTTTTGTATTTGATTTAAGAAAGAATTTCAAGGAGTTGTTTTCTTAGAGATTTCATTCAGTGTTTAAAGAAAATAATCTTTTCAATCAAAGTGTCTTAAATTAATAAGAATGAACCTTGTTTTAAAAAGTTTTCTTGAGAGGATTTTCGGGTTTGAAACCTTTTTGATATTGGTAATGTGTCTTTAAGAAAGGAATTATTTCAAAGTGTTTTAAAACGAAATTAAGAATTCACGTAAATCGTTTCTAACGCACGGGGAAAAATTTTCTAGTTCGGGTGTCCGACGCGAAGGACACGTGGCAAGGATAACGACTGGAAATTTCGGAAAGCTTTTGGATGTGTCGTCATCCAGGTGAGTGAGAGTGATGTGGTCCCGTAACGCGGTTGCTCGCAATCCGAAGGGACGGATTGTGAGAGTACTGCGAATTAGGCAACATGGACGTTGAGATTAGATGTCTACCTGTCTTCTGTGCATACTAAATGTTTACTTGTTTGCATACTAAATGTTTATTCGTTGAGCATTCTTTATTCTGTTTAGAAAATGTTTGATGATGTTTGGATAGTGAAATGATGATGATGGAACTGTGGAAGTAATAAGGTAAATTGAAAAGAGAAAAGAGAAAACGAATGAGAAACATGAAAATAATTGAGAAAGAAATAAGTGATGAGATGAAGTTGAAGAGAAAGTATGAGAATGAGTGAGAAAGGGATAAAGTATGATGAGAATGGAATGCAAAAGAGAATTGATAGTTAAGTGGAAAGAGTTGAGATTGGAAAGAGGATGTGATTATGAAAGTGGTTGAGTAGAGATGTAATTCCTCGTTCATGTTTTTGGGATGAAGCTTAGTGTTGAGTTGAGCTTGCTCCTCCATTAACTCTCACCCAAAAATGTGACTTTTGAAAAAGGTTTTTGAAAAGAGAATTTTGAAAGAGATTTTGGGAAAATAACATTGTTTTGTGAAATCATGTTTTCGAAAAAGTTTTGCGAAAAGATATTTTGAAAAAGACGAGGAAAGATGCTAATGATGTGATAAGAAATATGTTGAGAATGAGTTTATGAGAACGGTGATGATGAGTAAGTGATTTTGAGGCCAAGGGCCATTGAGATTTAGGGGGAACGGATTGGGATTAGTGGTCGGGCTTCGTTCAAGGGATGCACCAAGGACGAGCCGACTGTTAGGATTAAGCCGTTAAATAAAGCGTAAAACTTTAAAAGACTTAAAAGACATGTACAAATGCGGTGAGGTATGAGTGTCGTATCGAAGTAGTGGAGAGGAAGGAACGATAAGTATCTGCGGATACTTAGGACGAGATTGCATGAGGGGAGGACGATGACGGTGACACGTCAAGAAGTCTAGAGTACTTTCTAGGCAGAACAACTCCACAAGTGGCACACAGAACAACTCCACAAGTGGCACACTAACGTGGTGGGGACTGGGTCTAATGTCGTGGCACGTTCTGCACCGGAACTAGAATTGTACTGTCGCCCCCTTGATTGCAAATCGAGAACAGTGAGAGGGACTGGAATGGGGCATTTGTGATTGCCGCTGAGAGCGTGCATTGTTATTATTATGATTATGATTTGAGGCAGGGCCTCCTGGTCTGGGACCATTTATGTGTTGTGACAGCTGTCGTGCCCGCGTGGTAAAGGTCCTGTACTCCTGTTTGCTTCCGACTAGGTTGGGTGGTTGACCGAGGAGATGTAGACGTGTGTGAGCTCAATGATGTTTCCCCCTCATCATTGATGCTAACCGAGATAATAAAACTTAATAGATAAAGATGTTTCAAAAGGAAAAGTATATCAAAATGTTAAGTATCGAATAAGATTATAAAGATGAGAGATGATTGTGGAATTTAATGGTGAAAGCTTGCGAGAAAGATTTTGAGAACGTGGTTGTAAGCGCAGGAATAAATCAATTGGTTATGAATGAGGATGCTGATGTGGTTGGGAAAGTTTCGATATGTTTTGTCATGTGTGATTCTTGTATGTTACGTGCATAACATGTTATAATTGTTGTTGTGTATGTCATGCTATTTCATTTATGCCTTTTATTATATTATCCGTCGATTTTTATTTTGAATCTACCCGAGACCGCAAGGTCAACCCGTTAGTGTTCGGAACACTGACTCTCTCCTACCTTGTTGTCGTATCGGCAACCGCTGATATTACAACGGGTAGATGGCGCAGCGGAAGCGTGGTGGGCTTCATCGACCAAAGTCCGGAGTTAGATGACAAATATTAGGAGGTATGACTAGAGGATAGGAATCCCCCTCAGAGCATGGTACTCCAATGTAAGTTCTTAGTTAACCTAGCTCTATCATACTGTACCCCGGCATAAGTTTTATTTAACATTGATGTTTTGGAACAATTGAACGGGCCATGTTTTAAATGATGTTTTGAGAACAGGTTTCAAAGTGCGGTGTCTTGTGACATCTTGGTTTGGAACTTGAAAATGTTGTGCAAAATGAGAACACGAGTTTTTAATTGTAACTATGTTTTAAAATCCAAAACGTTCTCATCTTGTGTAACACTTGTAAAAAAAATGGCCCTAATTTTCACTACTTTGAATTTTAGTTTTCAAGTTGCCGAATCGGGGTGTTACAGGTTGGGTGTTAAAGACCTGATTCTCTTTAATTTGTCCTTTTTGGATAAATGGAGGTGGAGGCTTTTTTCCCAGGAGGACTCTTTGTGTATTGATTTTCTGAAGGCCAAATATGGGGACTTTGATGCATCTTCACTAGTGAATACGAGTGGTAGTGGTGGTTATAGCAGAGCTTCATTTTGGTAGAGAGATCTTTGTGTCATTGGGTCATTTTTTGGAGGGAGTGATTAATTTAGAGATTGTCTAACAAAAAAGATTGGATGAGATAACGCTACTCTTTTTTGGGAGGATTATTGGTGTGTACTCTCCCTCTTAAGGACTGGTTTCCTAGATTATATGGAATCTCTACTGATAAATATAAATTAATTCAACAATTGGTTTTTGGAGTGGGGATGCGTGGTCTTGGAATCTTGGTTGGTGTCGGAGCTTCTTTATTTATGAAGTTGATATGGTTCATGAGCTTAATAACATCCTGGATGCTATGGTTATTACTGTTGATCTTGAGGATTCTTGGAAATGGACTACAGCTGGTGCTTTGGACTTTTATATGAAATCTGGTTATTTGTTTTTTCCAGCATTGTGTTCATGTGCCTTTGCCTGGTTTGGCTGGTGAGTACCCTTATGTTTTTAAAATGCTATGAAAATCAAAGGTTCCATTTAAAATTAGAGCTTTTTCCTGGAAACTCCTGTTGGGTCGGGTGGCTACTAAAGATAATTTAGCACGACATGATGTTGTTGTGGAAGTGGTTCGCCCTTTATGTCATGACGATGACGGGACATGTTGTCACCTGTTTATATCTTGTCTTGTTTCTGTTGTTTTTTGGCAAGCAGTTATGATTGGTTGAATTGCTCAATGATTCAGGATTCTTCTCTGCTGGATTTTTTTGTGGCGCACTGCGATTTTGGTACGACTTTCAAGCGTATAAATTTTCTCTCCAAGATTTGGATGTGTGCTTGTTGGACGATTAGCATCAAGAGAACTGACATCATTTTTAATAATGTGAATGTTGATGTTCCAGTTTGGCTTGATTCTCTTAAGGTCAAAACTTGGTCTTGGATCTCCTGCTTGTCTAGAATAGATGTCTCCTTTTCTAATTGTTGTATGGCTCCATTAGAATGTTGTTGGAAGTCAAGCCCTCTCATGGACTTCAAGAAGAATTAAAGGTTAAAGTTTTGATGATAACAAACTCAAGATTCAAGCAATGCAATCACAAGTCCTTTCAAGCTCAAGTTGAAGGCTCAAGCAAATAGAAGTCTTTAATCCCTTTCCCTTAGGACATGTTGCAAGGTAATGAGGTCTTATGTTCTTAATGAGTTAAAAGGACAATGAGTTTTTCACTTAAAGGAGAAGAAAAAGAGTTTTCGTGAAAATCAGTTTTCTAACTTAGTTTCTGTGGAAATGATTGATGAAACAACTCTGGATGATTTTATGTGATGAAAATCTATTTTTACAAGTGCAAGAAGGAGTAATCGATTACCTTCTTGAAGTAATCGATTAACTTTGTTGCATCACAGAAAAACCAGAGTGTGTGTAATCGATTATGTGAACTTGGCTAATCCATTACTTTTTGAATAAGAGTGATCGATTACCTGGATCAAGTAATCGATTAAAATGTTGCATCATACATTTTCCAGAAGCAAAGTAATCGATTATTGATTTGTAGTAATCGATTACATGATGTTGCATCATACAAAAATCAGAGGCTCAATAATCGATTATTGGATTAATGGTAATTGATTATGAGTTTCATCATATACTAAACAGAAGTGAAGTAATCAATTACATGCATGTGATAATCGATTACTGGTTTTTCAAAAGGTTTTCAAAGTTTCTATTTTTAAGGTGATAATCGATTACCTTTATGAAGTAATCGATTACCTCAAATTTTATTGAAAAACGTGTCAGAATCATTTTGATTTATTTCTAGATTTGCTTTTACCTAATTGATTCTAATTTATTTTCAAACTTCGAATTTGATTTTATTTTTGAATTTTTTCCTCAATTGTTTTAAATCAAATCCTTGATTTATTTTCTGAAATCTATTTGATATGTATTTGATTTTAAAACCTATTCTATGTTATTACAAAATCATATTTTATCTTATTCTGATTTTAAAATTGATTTTAATTTGTTGTTTTAAATCTTTTTGATTTATCAAAGTTTTATTGTTTGAAAGTTAGAAAAGAAAAATCACTCCAACATTCTAAACAATTCCTGATAATCTGATATTCACACTCTTTCTCTTCTTCTCCAACTTTTCTCTGGTTTTCATGTTCATACATTTTTAAGAACAAAACCTTGTTGGCCTTGTAACTTCTCACAAAAAGACTTCATTGCCATAGAGATATTATTGATGTATCCGTGTTGTTGAGAACACACTATACTATTGTAATCATTCACATCATATTGTACTTGAACCGTAGATCGTAGGGAGTGTTTCCTTAGGTGTGAAGGATTGTATTCCTTTGTAGGGCGAGGAACCCTTGTGTGATATTGAGGCCCTTAGCGAACGGAGGTTCCTAGTAGTGTGCGGGGTGCTCTAGTTGTAATTGGGTGCAGCTCAATTGCTGGCTATAGAAATTTCAAGCGGGTCGCTTGGGGACTGGACTAGGCCTTTCGACAGGAAGGCTGAACCAGTATAAAATTTCCTGGTGCAAGCTTTTCTATCCCTATCTCTTTTAATTTCCGCATTTTCGTTTATTTACATTTTCGCGCTACTCTTATTTTATTATCAATCGAATTCGCTCTCCATCTCAAACGTCTAATCTCTCCATCGCAAAAATATTTTTTAAATTGTAAGCGCTTTTGCAATAAATTAATAAAACTCGATTCATCCCCCTCTCGAGATTTGAGGCCATACCCAACAATTGGCATCAGAGCTAGTCTCTTGTGTTAAGACTTAACCGTCTCAAGAGTATGCCTTCAAACTCTCCGTTTGCTGGTGAAGGGAGTTCTATTAATCGTCCTCCCATGTTTGATGGGGTAGGGTATGCGTATTGGAAAGCCCGTATGAAAATCTTTATTCAAGGAGTTGGATTGAAAGTTTGGGATGCAATCGTAAATGGACCATATGTTCCGACTCATGTGGTTAATGGTAACACCGTCGAAAAGCCTATGGCTGAGTGGACGGAAGAGGAGGAACGTAGAGTCCAATACGACCTGAAAGCGAAAAATATAATAACATCTGCTTTGAGTTATGATGAGTTTTTCAGGATATCTACATGTGAGACAGCACAACAAATGTGGGATACATTAGAGGTCACACATGAAGGTACCAATGAAGTCAAGAGATCAAGATTCAACATTCTGACGGGAGAATATGAACTATTCCGAATGAAGGATGGAGAATCTGTACAGGAGATCCAAAAGAGCTTCACAATGATAGTCAATCAGCTCGTAACCTTGGGGAAGAAATTCACCAACGAAGAACTGATCAACAAAGTGCTGAGGTGTCTAGGGAGAGAATGGAAACCAAAGGTGACGACCATAATGGAATGAAGAAATCTCTCAACCATGACTCTCGCGACATTATTCGGAAAACTACAAGAACACGAGAGTGAATTGAAACGATTAGCACCATATGAAGAGGAGACCAAAAAGGTGAAGAGTCTCGCATTCAAAGCTGAAGCACCATCTACCGAAGGTGACTCCGACTAGGAATTAATCAATGATGAACACATGGGACTTCTGGTCAAAAAGTTCGGGAAGTTTCTGAGAAAGAAGAGCAACTTCACGACTCAAAATAGAAGAGATGCTAACAAAGGTGGAGGATCGGCTATCACATGTCATGAATGTGGCAAGCCCGGTCACATCAGAGCAGAGTGCTCCCAGTACTTGAAAAAGAAGGACAACTCAAAAAGGAACACCTCAAACTCAAGGAAAGGAAAGCAAGCATACCTGGCATGGTTAGACAACGATGAAAGTTCGGATGAGGATTCGGACGAATAGGAAGAAACAGCCAACCTATGCTTGATGGCACATGGAGATGAGGTAAATTCCAAACTTAAACTTGAACCTTCTTATGTTGAATTACAAGAGGCATTTGAGGAGTTACACGAGGAATCAATGAGGTTATCCTTATTGGTTAGTTTAGAAAAGAAAAAATCAGCTCTTATTTTACAAAAGAATTCTGATCTTGAAAAGGAAAATGAAATTTTGAAAAACAAAAATAAAGAGCTGAATACAACCTTGAGTAAATCCTCAAACACCTCTAGTAATGAAATTAAATTTAAAGCTAGTTCTTCTTCTTGTAAGTTTTGCAAGGACTTGGTAAAAGAAGTTGAGGATTTAAAAGAAACCCTTGCAAAGTTTACAAAAGGTAGAAATACTTTAAATTTAATGCTAGGGAGACAAAAATGTTTTTTCAGTAGAGCCGGTTTAGGATATCAACCCGGCAGGCACCAAAAACAGTTAAGCACCATTTTTGTCCCCGCTAGCTCACATAAGATACCTATGATAATATGTCATTTTTGTGGAAGAAAAGGCCATGGTGCACATGAGTGCGTACACCGAAAAGTGAAGTTCGTTAAAAAGAACAATGAAACTAAAAGGTGGCACGATGCAACTAGGGTAGTACTAACATACAAGGACCCAAAAAGATATGGGTACCTAAATAGAAAACATAAATCTTTTTCTTGTAGGTTATTCCGGAAGAAAGGAAAACGTGGTGGTACTTGGATAGCAGGTGTTCTAAACACATGACTGGAGACAAATCAAAATTTTCTCACCTCATTCCAAAGGACCAAGGACATGTAACTTTCGGAGATAACAACCAAGGAAGGATACTCGGAGTGGGTAAATTAGGTACTCCTTCTAACCCTTGCATTGAAAATGTTTTGCATGTTGAAGGCATAAAGCATAACTTACTAAGTATTAGTCAGTTATGTGATAAGGGAAATAAGGTTATCTTTGATTCTGATAGATGTATTATTGAGGGTAAAATTGACAATCTTATAAAGCTTGTTGCTCGCAGGGTAAACAATGTGTATGTAATTGATTTTAACTCAATTCCCTCAAATGATGCTAAATGTTTAATTAGTAAAGAGGATGAGTCTTGGCTATGGCATTGTAGAATAGGTCACATCCACATGAATCATTTGAACAAAATTTCTTCTAAAAACTTAGTAGTTGGTTTGCCAAAGCAAAAATTTTCTATTTCTGAAAAATGTGATCCGTGTTCAAAATCAAAACTCACAAGGGCATCTTTTCCTTCTAAAAACTTTGTTTCAACTCAAAGGCCCTTGGAACTATTACATATGGATCTTTTTGTACCGTGTCAAACTAAAAGCTTTGGTGGCAACTATTATTGTTTGGTTATTGTGGATGACTATTCTAGGTATACATGGACTTCATTCATTACTCATAAAAATGATGCATTTCATGAATTCAAAAAGCTAGCTAAGTTTGTTCAAAACCAAATGCATTTGAGCATTGCATCCATTAAGACTGATCATGGCGATGAATTTGAAAATCATCTTTTTGAAAAGTTTTGCGAAAAACATGGCATTAAGCATTATTTTTAAGCTCCAAGAACTTCGGAACAAAACGGTGTTGTGGAGAGGAAAAATCGATCTTTAAAAGAACTTTCTCAAACAATGCTTAGTGACATGAATTTGCCTGCATACTTTTGGGCTGATGTAGTGAGTACAGCATGTTATGTTATGAACCGTGTTTTAATAAGGCCTATTTTAAAGAAAATCCCCTATGTATCACACCCTCTTTTGTATATTATGAAAATTTGTTTCTCTATTGTTTATTGAATAGAGTATATGGACTTGCGTAAGTATAGAAGTAATAAAAAATTTTATCATAAAACAATTGGTGAAAATAATCCTTTCTTTCATAAGTTGGGTTTTCATTACGACTATTAAAAACTTTCCAACTCAGTACTAAAATCACAATTATCAGAGTAAGCGGAAAATAGGGACCTTGACTTGATAATTCACGTTTCATGCCATTTATATAAAGAGATATATATATATATAAACATAACCATACATATCATAATGTAGTAGTACCAACATACATCAAAGTCAAGTCGAGGTAGCAAGAGTTTATAAAATACAAGTCCATAATATAAAGCCAAAAGAAAAGACCACCACACTGAGATCTCTCAAAAATATGTACAATATATATATAGAGCAAAACATGAAAATCCCAGCAGTGGTTCAGTGATCCTCCTCCATAGCATCGTCTCCAGAGTCTCCAGGAGCTGCTCCACCTGTCCCACATCCTAATCATCTATACTATGCATCACCTGGTGGATCCCCAACTCCCCACTGGCTCCCACTGGAGTGCTCGACTGGCTCGCCCTCACTCTCAGCCTCCTCAGGATCCTCCTCTACCTCGTCCGACTGAGTGGGTGCCCTACCACTGGGCAATGGGTCGGCTGAAGGAGTCCCATGAACTGGACTCATCGGACTAGGTATAGGAGTCTCCTCACGGATCACTCGAGAAGCAGAGGGGTGAGATCTAGTAGCAGCTCTAAAACGAAAAGAATGAAAACGACGCGCTGGTCGAGTCGGGGGTGGTCCATGATAGGTATAAAAAGGGGGTACATGCAAAGTATAGATAATAGGGATGCGAAACCTACAAGGACGGACACGAGCCAAAGGAATAGGGTGATATAGAGTCACCTCTACCTCACCCTCAAATGTGGCTCTATGGTCCTCGTAGTACCACACTCCGCTAGGGAGCGGGCGCAACTCGATGCAAGCTAGATAGCGTGCCGTCACCTAAAATGGGCAAAAGGGGTAAGCAATATAATCCACATAATCGAATAAGAATAAATAAAGCCAATAACAATCACAAGTTCCAAGTATCCAGATGCATATGCGAATGAACAAACATGATTCAATTATGTGAGTCCCATTATTTATGTGTCATGATGCATGTCTCCCATTTCCATTGTCCATTAAACGTTCAATCCAATAATTCGCATACATGACCAACATGTATTGTGAAACTGCTCAGATAGTGTGCACACAACGTCACCAAGACGTAATAGCATTCCCTAATGCTGCCCACATTACCAAAATGTGTCATCGAGCCAGTTATCACCGAATTAGTTCCATCTCCTTTCTCCATGCATGTATGCACATAAAATTTATCCATTGAGATTAACCAATAATCTTATCATGTGCATCCAATATTATTCCATCAGTGAGTTATAATGTTGTTAATAATTTCCCCGTTCTTTTATTGGAACATGATTCCTTCCCATAAGCATAGTTGATCTTAATTGACATTACTTTAGGTATGTTAAAAGAAAATTACTTTTCTGTCCTTGGTCCAAAAGACTCGAGTGAATTTTCCAGGACTTGAGTGTTCCTCAGATTTATCAAAATACTCGAGTGTTCCTCATGAGACTCAAGTGTTATTTATTTTCCAGAAATATATTTTTAAATTCATCAAAATACTCGAGTGTTCTTCATGAGTACTCGAGTGTTCTTGAGTTTCCAGAAATTCAATTTTTCCAAAATCATCGAAATACTCGAGTATCATCCCAAATACTCGAGTATTTGCAGACAGACAACACTGCAAATTGAGTTTTAACATACCATTTCCAACTATAGTCAATTCCAACCCAAACCAATGATCAACAGAGCTTATATTACATATTTTAAACATGTTCCAATATAGAATTAACAACATTTAACGCTGAATCACAGAATTTCATCAATTATGCATAAAATCCATTTTTCCACAACTCAACATACCAAATTCAATTCTAGGCACATTTAGCTCAATTACAGCTTTGGTACAGCTTGCATGTAACCTAATAAACTTGTCCAAACCAATGTTTGAATCCAGAAAGGCCTCCAAGCCTCAAACCTAATTCCAACTATGCTCATAGAGTCTTTTGTTGACTCTCAACCTAAATTCACATGATTTAAACTTATTCTAGTGAATTAAAAGCTTCACCCTTACCTCTAAGTCGTGAATCAACAGGGAATTTGCAGAGAAATTGGCTGGAACACTCTAACCCCCAAAACCCTTTGCATGCAACCACAATTGAACAGGGCACCAAGACCAGAGAATTTGACATGCAAAAATGTTTTAGAAATTGGGGAAAATGGTTAAGATTGGTTCTCTGCAACATAAACTAGAGGTATGAACGAATTTGAGGTTCATAGGGTTCGTGAGCTTACCAAAATTCAAGCTTGAAGTCAGCTCCAGACCTCAGCTTTAGAGTTTTGACAGCAAAACCTCCAATCTTTCGAGCTCCAATTCTTCCTCTACACGAACTCTCAGCTCTCACTCTATATATCTTTGTAAAGCTCGAGATGCGAACTTTACAATGGTGTATTACTCTCAATTCAAATCTCAACAACGCTCGAGAAATCAAGACCCGAAATTAGGAACCCTAAGTTGATGCTTTCAGAGAAATTTGACCAAAAATCCTCCATTTCCTTCAACCATGAACTTATATAGATACTTCTAATGATCATGCAGCTCGCCACGATGCTCTATAACGTGTTCTGGGTGTGTTTTCGTGTCAACGAAAGAGAATCGTCGCGTGTTGACTCATCAAACGCACTAACGAGTTCTCCACTAACTCGATTACTCGAGTGTTTCCAGGAATACTCGAGTATTTTTGCCAATTTTTCAAAAATATTTATTTTAATGCCCTTCCCTCCAAAACTTTTCTAATATTGTTTCTAGGTCCTCATTCAGGGTTAATATGTAAAAACTTTATTTTTACATAAAATATTTTTATCAAAATATTTTCCACTTCCTATGAGCACCCATACTAACACATAATTAATCTAAATTAATTATAAAGTAATTAGAAAATAATTATGAAATAACCTTTCATAATCAAAATTTTCATTACATCAGGGGATGAAAATTTGGGGTGTTACACTATGACCTGTACAAGGGGAGAAAACCCAATATATCCCATTTGAGAGTCTTTGGATGTAAATGTTTTATGCATAACAATGGTAGAGACAATCTAGGAAGTTTTGATGCTAGAGCTGATGAGGGTATATTCCTTGGTTATTCTACTTCGAGCAAAGCATATAGGATTTTCAATAAGTCTCGTAATACTATTGAAGAATTTATTCATGTTACATTTGATGAATCTAACCCCAGAAAGCTCGGAAAGGTATCTGTTGATGATCTTGCAGGTATACTAGGAAATCTATATCTTGATGAGGATCTTGAGCCAATCCTGGAAGAAAAGAAGGAATCCCAAGAAAACGAAAAGGCAAATGAAATAAATGAAAATCAAATACAAACTCAAGGGAATTCCACCGAGCCTAATGCAGATCTTCCTAAGGAATGGAGAACATCACGACACTATCCAATAGATCAGGTTATAGGTGACATAACCAAAGGTGTAAGTACTTGTAATTCTCTTAGTAATTTGTGTAATCTTATGGCTTTTGTTTCTCAAGTGGAGCCAAAGAATATTTCCGAGGCTACAATTGATGAACATTGGTTACTGGCTATGCAAGAAGAATTAAACCAGTTCGAAAGAAACCAAGTTTGGGAACTTGTTCCTAGGCCTGATTCTCATCGAATTAATGGAACAAAATGGATTTTTAAAAACAAACTTGATGAGACTAGTATAATGATTCGAAACAAAGCTAGATTGGTTACACAAGGCTACAACCAGGAAGAGGGAATAGATTATGATGAAACTTTTGCCCCTGTTGCTAGGTTGGAAGCTATTAGATTATTATTGGCATTTGCATGCATTATAGATTTTAAATTATATCAAATGGACGTAAATAGTGCCTTTCTTAATGGTTTTATAAATGAAGAAGTGTATGTTAGTCAACCTCCTGTGACGACCCAACTTTTATTCCATAATTTAATATTCGTATTTAGAAAATACGGCCATTTTTTTTTTTTTTTGAAACTAAAAGTCAGTCATCATCCATTATCGAGTCTTTGCGGAAATTATAAAATCAATTATCATGAAAGAAACTATTCATATTATATTTCATAAAAAGGAAAGTACATTTCCATTACATCAAAACCATCAACACTAGGTTTAACTTAAGTACTCTAGGTCATTACATTATATTACATATCTTACAACAAAATTTATAATAACCTAGAGCAACTGGTTCGAAACTCAAAATATAAAATAGATAAGAGAAACCTGATGAGTAGCACTATCCACATTCCAACATCCCAACTCAACTCAATCATCAGTTCCCCACTGACTACCGGTTGAGTTGTCCATGAAATCATCATCAGCCACCGGATCGGCATCCTCCACAGGATCCTCATCCTCTATCGGATCCTCCTCCTCCTCCTCCTCTTCATGTGCCGGTTCAGATGGCACATATACCGGAGTCCGAGATCGGGCTCTAGTGGAAGGACGAGAGGGAGCAGGAACCTCCAAAATAATTCTTTCCTCAGAGGGTGATGGACTTGGTGGGAGGGTGCGTCTCGGAAAACGTCTTGGCGGTGGTGGTGGTGTTCCATGCCGAAACACAAAATTGGGCGGAATGTGCATAATGTACATCATTGGGATTCTCGTCCTACGCGGACGCATTCGGGACCATGGGTTTGGGTGACGGAAAGTGACTTCCACGTCCCCTTCATAGATAGCCCGATGATCCTCAAAGTTCCACTCCCCATTAGGGAGCGGCCTCATCTCCACGCAAATCATGTTCCTGGCCATGACCTACAACAAGGGATTAGGAGTGAGTCATAGCTAAATACAATAACAAATGAGCATAACAGAGGCTAGAAATAACAAGCACAAGTTTTCAGATAGCAATAATAAATGCATATGTATATGCTCAAACTGTCTTTTATAATATTTCATTTAGTTTCGTGATGCATGCCTACTCCTCATTCATGCTACGCGGTTCGGCATCCGAGTATCTCAGGCTCGGGATATTCATAATCCTATGGTTCATCAAACCGGAGCGTATTCACAACCCAGGCGTCACGATTTGATTGGGAATTTGGCCATCATAACATTTTCATGTTACGGAATCCAAATCATCACAGCATCTTCGTGCTATGGCATCACAGCTATCTCAGGGCTGCGGAATACTTCTACCTATACCAGATTCCACAATCAAAATCGGAGCATCTCCATGCATGTCAATGTCACATAATTGTTCATTGTCTTTTTCTCTTTTAATTCATATCTTTGAATATCATGCCTCCAATATAGAGACCCAAAATTCATAATCCTTCTTGCTTATAAACCATCTTTTCATTTTTGCATTAACTGGTGCTTGTGCTTTCCAAAAATTCCATCAGCAGCCCAGCCACTTTGTGATGGTTTTATACAATAGGAATTTAATTACGTTGTCATTAATTTGTGCAACGACCCCATCTAGGACTCCCAAAATATCAACCAAGTGGGTAAAAACTTCCACTGGGACGTGGGAATAAAATCAACCAAATGGGTGTACGCACCTCCATTGGGACATCCTGTCCGAATATGTCAACCACTGAATAAAATTCCAGTAGGACTCATCCAGGATAAAATCAACCAATGGGATTAAATCTATAGATATTAAGAGCAGAAATTAAAATTTAAGCATATAGGAGTTTAGACGAGTTAATCTTTAATTACTTCATAAAGAAGTAAAGATTTTCTGAAAATTATTTAAATTACTCGAGTAGTTCTTCACCTACTCGAGTGTTCATGTAAAATTACTCGAGTCCTTCAAGAAATACTCGAGTGTTCTTCCCATTTTCCAGAATACTCGAGTCTTTCTTCAATTACTCGAGTGTTTTAGCAGCAGCAGCACCAGTTTCTGCACTTTATAATGCCAATTCGAGTTCAGAGCCTTTCCTTTCCATTTTTATGCAAAACAGTAACTTAGATACATAAAATAAACATGTTAGAACATGTAATCAATATTGAAACAACATCAAATGCAATAAATCACAGAATCAACATAAACTTAGCAAATAACCATTTCAACATATGATTTTCATTTCCTTTTGTTTTTAACTTCGAAAATTGATCCAGTGAGCATCATTAGGTCCATTTAGACATGTTTGGTTTATAAAAACTTGGGTTTATGACCTCTATGTCATATTCCCAATTCAAACTTCACCCCTTGATGAACCATATGAGGTTCCTACATTTCCAGCTTGAAATAACTCATTCTAGTATTTAGATAACTCCTCCCTTACCTTAGAGAAGCTAATCAACAAGTAAAACGACAGAGAAATCGGTTGGATCAAAAATCCAAATTCTGGACTTGGTGAAAAAGAGTTGAACAGGCTGACTTTGGCCACAGATTTCACCACGGATTTGGCATGAAAAAGAATGAAACAAGTTAGTTTCAGAAACTAGGATATACTAACTTTAATCAGAAACAAGTTTGACACGAAAAGAATCCATGAATTTACCAAACGATTTCAATGAAGATGAATACTTGAGACTGAATGTTACTCTGTTTTCTCAGTTTTGAACCTCCAACTTTGAAGGCCTAGAACTTGATCTTCAGAAGGCTATTTGAAGTGATTTCGAGTTCTAATTCAAGAATGGAATCAGAACTTCAGTTTGTGTTTAGGTTTCAAGGAAAATGAGTGAGGATTGAGAGAGAACGAAGGGATCAAAGTGAACTCTGTAAAACAGGGAAATTTCTGGTCAAATTCGGGTTTTGGAACTTCAGAGGTGTTGATGCTTCAACCAAGCATCAATTTATAGCCTAAGAGTACTTCAACTCGAAGTAAGGTTCAGCTCTATGCTTGTCATGTCAAGAAACCGCGTTTTGGTGCGAAATTAATTGTAAAACCGACTTATACATTTAGCCAGACTACTCGATTTACTCGAGTCTTTTTCTTTCTACTCGAGTATTTTTCAAAAACTCAAGAACACTCGAATCTTTTCTGACATACTCGAGTCTTTTGGCTCAAAATTCAAATTTTCAAACAGATAGTGATTATACTCGAGTACCCTCTACAATACTCGAGTAAAATGTCTTAATTTCAGAAAAATCATTATTTTATTCAACACATTTATTTATTTAAATAATTTATTTATTTATTAAAATACAGGACCTTACACCTCCTGGTTTTGAAAATTTTGAACATCCTGATTATGTTTTTAAATTGAAAAAGACTCTTTATGGACTCAAACAAGCTCCTAGAGCATGGTATGAGCGATTGAGAAAATTTTTACTTGAAAAGGATTTTGGAAGAGGGAAGGTTGACAACACACTTTTTATTAAAAAGAAAGGAAAGGACATTCTTTTAGTTCAAATTTATGTTGATGATATTATATTCAGTGCTACTAACGAAACCCTTTGCAAGGAATTTTTGAGTTTAATGGAGGAAGAGTTCGAGATGTCGATAATGGGCGAGCTCAAATTTTTTTCTTGGATTGCAAATCAAACAAGCAAAGGATGGAATATTTATCTATCAAACAAAGTATTGCAAAGAATTGTTGAAAATATTCGGCATGGATAAGGCCAATGCAATAGCAACACCAATGAGCACATCCTGTTATCTTGATAAAGATGAAGGAGGTAAATCCGTTGAAATTACAAAGTGTCGAGGTATGATCGGATCCCTTTTATATTTAACGGCAAGTAGGTCGGACATCATGTTTAGCGTATGCATATGTGCACGTTTTCAGGCAAATCCAAAAGATACGCACATGGTTGCTGTCAAAAGAATAATGAAATATTTATCTGGCACAACTGATATGGGTTTATGGTACCCCAAAGGTTCCACTTGTAACCTTGTTGGGTATTCCGATTCTGATTTTGCTAGTTGCAAAGTAGATAGGAAAAGCACAAGCGGCACTTGCCACCTCCTAGGTAGTTCTTTAGTGTCTTGTGTAACACCCCAAAATTTTAATCCCTGATTAATGAAATGTTAATTATAAAGTTTATTATAATTAATTATTTCTATTTTTAATCTTTGATTAAAATCTGTGATTATGTTGTTAGTAAATGTGTGAATTTAATTTGGTAATTATATTTATGTGAAAATAAATAATTTGCACATTAGTCCCTGTTTTGGGACCTATAAGTAATTATAGGAAAGGTTTTGGAAGGAAAGAAAATAAAATAAACATTTTTCAAAAACTGACCAAAATACTCGAGTATTGCTGAAAAGACTCGAGTATTCTGGTCAGAGTTGCACGAGTTAGTGCGTTTTGGTGAGTCACCACCAACGATTCCCCACCGTTGACACGAAAACACCTCCATAAAACGTCTATAGTCATCGTGTCGAGTTGCATGGGTCTCCTATCAACCTATATAAGCCGATTAAAACTGAATTGAGAAGCATTTTGTCAAAATTGTGAAGGTTGCATGCTTTAGGGTTCCTGAATTGTTTCATTCGATTCTCCCTCTCTGTTTTGATTCGAGTCACAAATTATACACCAATACAAAATTCACATCTCGAGCTTTGTATAGACACCAAAATCGTGACTAGAGATTTTGTGTGTTGGAAGAATTGGAGCTCGAAAGTGAAGGCTTGTGTGCTGTCAATAGTCTCTGGAGCTTACTTTGGTCATTGATTTTGGTAAGCTCACGCACTCTCTGAATCTCAAACTTGTTTCTTTAGTTAGTTTGTGTTGCATAGAATATAGGGAGACTAATTTCCCCAATTCTTATTGTTGTTTCATGTTTCAACGAATTCAATTTTGGTGCTCCTCTCAAACTGCTTTGCATGTTGGTGCTTGAAGTGGTTTTTGTGTTGGGGAGCTTTTCTTTTGAAATTTTCTGTTGGTACACGTCTGTGAGGTAAGGGGAAAGCTTTCTATTCACTAGATAGAGTTTAAATTACATGAATTTGATTAGAGAGCCACCAAGAGGCTTTAAGGGCTTAGTTTGAATAGGGAAATTGGTTTGGAGACCAACCTGTGCTCTAAAGTTATTCTGAGAATGTTTGATATGTTGCATGCAAGCTATTTAGAACTTAAAATCATGAGTATTCTGTGTATTATGCAAATTGGTATGTTAATTTGTGGATTTTATAAGTTTTATGTATAATCTTGTGAATCTCTGTTAATTCTGTAATTTGATGTGTTATAAGTTCTTGAACATGTTTAATATATGATATATGAACTCTGTTGATCATTGGATTGGATTAGAAATGGTTAGAATTGAAAATGGTAGGTTAAAACCAGATTTTCAGTCTGTACTGTCTGTTAAGACTCGAGTACATGACTCGATACTCGAGTATCTCGTGATGCACCAGCGCATCTCTTTGCACCAACATTCGAGTATCGGGTCTAGGACTCGAGTATTGACTGATGCAGCAAGAGTGTTTTATGATGAACCACTCGAGTAATGCATGAACTACTCGAGTATTCTTGGTTGATGAACAACTCGAGTATTTCATGAACTACTCGAGTATTTTTAGAAGACTGGAAACCTGACTTTTCTGGAAAAGCATGAACGACTCAAGTAGCTTGTGAACTACTCGATTAATATGGAAAGACTGAAGAACTCGAGTATTATGAAGAATACTCGAGTATTTCTGTCCAGAAAATTAAGAATGCCATTTTTAATTCTGAATCATTCTGTTAATATTTAAATGATAAGAATCCAAGTGATCTAAGACTTAAAAGTAATTGATATGATGGTATGAAACTGTTGGATTAATAATGTGAGATATTATTAATTGAGATATACCAATCAATTCTTTTAAGTTGAGAAATTGCATTCATCCTAGAGTTCGGGTGTTAGATCGTTTTTCATGTTTTGGTAACATGAGGAGGGCCTTTGGGAGTGCCAACTGATGGCTTGCTTGATGACACATTATGGTTGACGATGTGGCCAGAGAAAGTGAGATGTTGATGATATGGTTATTCCGTTGAGACGACGGGGCGTTGCTCGAGGAGCACGTTATGTACTATTTCCAAGCTTGCCATGTACATTCTTGGTGAATGTACGAATGTTGTACACCTAGGATTACAACGCAGTGTTGAGTGCTGGTATGAAGTAAAGGATGGACATCAGAGAGTGACATAGATTGATGGAGTTAGGGTTGAGAGCTAGACTCATACATCATGTCACTCATCTAATTTAAAGTTGATAACTGAAAATAAGTATGAGCATTCTATTTGCATAAAATAATTGCTAAATGCTAAATGTGGTTGTTGTTTATTGCTACTTACATTCATATTTATGTTGTTCAATTATTTATGCTCTATTTATTATGTTTATAGAATTGCTTATCCCTGTGCCCTTCTAGGTGATGCCACGTTACATCGCTTGCATCGAGATCTGGCCACTTCCTAGTGGCATATGGATCTACGAGGATCACCGAGCGGTATTTGAGGGTGAGGTAGAGGTTACCTTCTACCACCCCAACCCGCTGATTCGGTTTCGTTCTCGTAGGTTTAGGATCCCCATCATATACACTATGCATGTAGCACCCTTTTACACTTACCATGGACCACCTCCCACACGACCAGCTCGCTCATATCACAGTTTTCAATTCCGACCTATCCGCTCACACCCTTTTACTTCTAGAGTCGTCCGAGAGGAGACTCCCCTATCTGATCCGAGGAGTCCTGCTAGGGTCTAGCCACCAGACCTTGTGCCCAGTGGAAGGGTACCCACTCCATCGGATGAGATAGAGGAGGACCCTGTGGAGGACAAGAGCGGAGGGGAGCTTGTCATTCACTCAACCGGGAGTCAGTGGAGGGACAATGATCCCTAGGTATGTGCAGAGGGTAGATGATGAGGATCAGGATCTGGTGTGTTGGTTGATGTGGAGGAGATGCTGCTGCTGATGTTGGATGATGACTACTACTGCTGCTTCTAGGAGACTTCTACTACTACTACTACTACTGCTGCTGCTACTTGTCTTACATGACCAGCTCTGGAGTTTTATATTTTGAGATGTATATATATTGTAGATATACTTATGAGAACTCTAGAGTTATGGTTTATTTTGTTATGGACTTGTATTGAATCTTGGACACATGACCTATGGACTATGTATCTCATGACCTATATATATATATATATATATATATATCTTATGTTCATACTACAACTTGTGCATAGTCCTGCTATTTCCGCTCACTCTGATAAAAGTATTTTAAAGAGTTCGGCTTTGATATTTGAAAATGGTATCAGTTCCGCAAAATGAGCGAATGGATGGCATCACTTAAGTTTTTACTACGTAAATACAATTTCTAAGAACAGATGCTATCTGGATTGTGAAAAGATTTCCTTGTTTTAGAAAACACCGAATTCAGTATAATGTTTTTAAATGATACAAAATCTAATCTCCAAGAATTCCATATTTTGTTTTGTGCACCCGTTTCTTTAGAAAATGAAAAGGAAAATTTAAGTTCTGTATTTTCTAATACTAAACAAGTCCATATCAAACTGAGTAATAGTCTATTCATTACTCTAATTTCTAAGTATTATATCAAGGGTGTCACACTGAGTGGTATCAGAGAAAAAGTCAGATCCTGTAGTAGTTGAAGTAGTCCCAAAAAGGTAGTCATCAACATCAAGCAGGTATCCACAAAGCATATTTATTATTTTGAATGCTAGTATCTTGCTTGATTCGAGCAATAGATACAATTGAATGCTTTGTCTGAGGTTATGGTTAAAGCGTTAGTATAGGTGGTGTGATGAATGTTTCTTTAGTTCATCATATGTGACCATAAGCCCATAGTGCAGGTCTATTATGACAACTAGAAACCAAAATCATACTAACGCGATGCTTGAGAGAATCACCGGTGTGTTGGAGTCTATGCAGCAACGACAACAACAGTAATCTCAGCAACCACCGCAACCAGTTAATCCACCTCATCAGTGTAATGTTGGTAATACCGAGGCTAAGAGTTTGGCGGATTTTAGGAGTTGTAATCCACCCAAGTTTGAAGGAGGATTTAAACCTAAAGAGGCTAATAAGTGGATTCATACCATGGATAAAATCTTCATAACATTAGACTGCACGGAAGTTCAGAAGGTGGCATATGCGGTCTATATGTTAGAAGATGAGGCTGAGAATTGATGGAACCATAAAGTTCAGCTTTTGCATTATGAAGGAATGGATTTGCACTAAGGTGTGTTTATGGAGAAGTTTCTCAATAAATACTTCCCAGAAGATTTGAGGAGAACGAAGGAAGTTGAGTTCTTGCAGCTAAATCAAGGAGACATGAGTGTGGGTGAGTACACAGCCAAGTTCGAAGAATTGATGAAGTACTCTCCATATTACCAGAATAATCCAGATGAAAGGAGCAAGTGTATCCAGTTTGAAAGAGGCTTGAGGCCTAAATTGAAGCCTATTTTTAGCTATCAACGGATTCAGAGTTTTCCAGCACTGGTGGATATGTGTAGGATGTATGAGGATGATAAAAAGGCAGAAGGGTTGCCAACTTCAGAGAAGAAAGACAATCAGAGTTAGGGCCCCCAGAGACGCAAAGGTTTCAATAATCGAGGCAAAGGACCATATGATCGCCGAGGGAAAGGCAAAGGGAAAGTTGGAAGTAATGATGGAAGAAATTTCCAAAGTGAGGCTCCCTATTGTGACAAGTGTAAACGTCATCATTATGGTTGTTTTTGTTGGGCGACAAGTGGCTGCTTCAATTGTGGAAAACCGGGACATTTTGCGAAGGACTATAAAGAACCAGCCAAGACTAATTCGAGAGGGACAGTTGACAAGCCCGTGGTTCAAGGAAGGGTTTTCACGCTTAGTAGTGTGGAGGCAAGCCAATCCTCTGATCTTGTGCAAGGTAATTACTTGCTAAATGGTCAGCTTTGCAATGTGTTGTTTGATTCCGGTGCAACGCATTCATTTGTTTCTTATGCATGTGTAAATCGTTTGACTTTACCCATATCTGAGTTGTCATATACTCTTAAAGTATAAACCCCTACTAATGCTCTTGTAGTTGTTTCTAAAGCATGTCTTAACTGTTGTATAAAAGTGTTAGGACAAATCTCTAGGGTAGATTTGATCTGTTTACCCTTATCGCAATTGGATGTGATCTTGGGAATGGAATGGTTAAGTCAAAACCAAGTGATCATTGATTGTGATAGAAATATAGTGATCTACAGAGACCCAAAACCTTCAGGCTATATGTGTTAGTTCAACACCGAAGTAGAAGAGAATGGTCCAAGGATTGAAGAGATTCTCGTTGTCAGAGATTTTCCTGAGGTATTCGCTGACGAGATACCGGGTTTGCCACCAAAGAGAGAGATTGAATTTGGGATTAATTTAGTTCCGGGAGCTGGTCCCATTTCTATTGCTCCTTATAGAATGGCACCACCGGAGATGGCCGAGATGAAGAAACAGATTGAAGAATTGTTGCAGAAGCAGATGATCCGACCAAGTGTGTCACCTTGGGGTGCTCCGGTCTTGTTCGTCAAAAAGAAAGATGGTAGCATGAGGATGTGTATCGACTACTGGTAGTTGAATAAGGTCACAATCAAGAACAAGTATCCTTTACCAAGGATAGATGACCTTATGGATCAAGTTCGTGGGGCCTCAGTGTTTTCTAAGATTGATCTGAGATCGGGGTATCATCAGATCAGGATTAGAGAAGATGATATCTCTAAGACTGCAATTCGATCCCAATACGGGCATTATGAGTATGTTGCGATGTCGTTCGGATTGACTAATTTACCAGCTATTTTCATGGACTACATGAATCGAATCTTTAGACCCTATTTAGATTCATTTGTGGTTGTGTTCATTGACGATATCCTTATTTATTCCAAAATTCCGGAGGAGCATGTTGAACACTTAAGAATAGCGTTGAATGTCCTAAAGGAGAAGCAATTGTACGCCAAACTTGCAAAGTGTGAGTTCTGGCTAGAGGAAGTTAAGTTTTTAGGACATGTGATATCAAACAAGGGAATAGCTGTTGATCTAGCGAAAGTAAGTTCAGTTCTACAATGGGAACAACCGAAGTCGGTCACGGAAATGAGAAGTTTTCTTGGTTTGGCTGGATACTACAGAAGATTCATAGAAGGTTTCTCGAAGATTGCGCTACCATTGACGAAGTTAACTCGGAAAGACCAACCATTTATATGGGATGAGAAGTGTAAAAGGAATTTCTGAGAATTGAAGGAAAGATTGGCATCATCTCCTATGTTGATTTTGCCTGATCCACATAAAAATTTTGAGGTGTACTGTGATGCATCAAAACAAGGACTTGTGAGTGTGTTGATGCAAGATGGAAAGGTAGTAGCTTATGCCTCGAGACAACTAAAGGTTCATGAAATGAACTATCCAACTCATGACTTAGAGCTGGCAGCTGTTGTCTTCGCTCTAAAGATTTGAAGGCACTATCTCTATGGCACTACGTTTCGGGTATTTAGTGACCATAAGAGTTTAAAGTATCTTTTCGATCAGAAAGAGTTGAACATGAGGCAACGTCGATGGATGGAGTTCTTGAAGGATTATGAGTTTGAGCTTCATTACCATCCTGGGAAGGCAAATGTTGTGGCGGATGCATTAAGTCGAAAAGCAATGCATATCAGTTCGATGATGGTCAAAGAAGTTGCGTTGATAGAAGAATTTAGAGATTTGAGCTTGACGATGCAAGTGGAGCCGACAAGTATCAAGATGGGGATGTTGCAGATTGCAAATGAATTTTTGAAAAGGATTCGAGAGTTGCAACAAGAAGATGATGAGCTTAAGGAAAAGAGGAAGCTTATAGAGGAAGGCAAAGAGTTAGAATTTCAAGAAGGGAAGGATGGAATTTTTCGCTTTAGAACAAGGATTTGTGTGTTCGATAATTCAGAAGTAAGGAGAATGATTCTGGATGAAGCGCATAAGAGCAAGATGAGTATGCATCCGGGAGCTACCAAAATGTATCAGGATTTGAGAAAGATATTTTGGTGGCCTGGTTTAAAGAAAGATGTGGCAAGGTACGTAGCGTGTTGTTTGGTGTGTCAAAAGGCTAAGGTGGAACACGAAAGGCCAGGAGGGGAATTACTTTCCTTAGAGATTCCGTTATGGAAATGGGATAGTATCTCAATGGATTTCGTGTCCGGATTGCCAACGACAGCTACTGGTCATGATGCAATCTGGGTGATTGTAGATTGCTTGATGAAGTCAGCGCATTTTATTCCGGTAAATGTGCGTTATTCTTAGGAGAAGCTCACTTAGTTGTATATCAAAGAAGTCGTTCCCCTGCATGGTGTGCCATCAAGTATTGTGTCAGATCGTGATCCAAGGTTTACATCGAAGTTTTGGCAGGATCTACATAAAGCTCTGGGTTCAAGGTTGAAGTTGAGTTCTGCATATCATCCTCAGACTGATGGTCAAACGGAGAGGACTATTAAGTCACTGGAGGACATTTTAAGAGACTGTGTTTTGGAAGGTCAAGGAAATTGGGAACAAATGTTGTCGCTCGTGGAATTCACTTACAACAATTGTTATCATACGAGCATTGGAATGGCACCATTTGAAGCTCTGTATGGGAGGAACTGTCAGACTCCATTATGCTGGTTTCAAGTGGGGGAGAGTTCTCTTATCGGACCAGATTTTGTACAAGGAAAAACTGAGAAGATTAAGATGATACAAGAGAAAATGAAGATTGCTCAAAGCAAGTAGAAGAGCTATGCTGATCGGAGGAGGAAACCATTAGAATTTGCTGAAGGTGACCATGTTTTAATTAGAATAGTACCAACCAAAGGTGTTAGTAGAGCTTTGAAAACCCAGAAACTATCACCTAAGTTTATTGGTCCTTACCAAATTCTTAAAAGAGTTGGTTCAGTAGCTTATCAAATATCCCTACCCCTGTCATTATCTAATCTTCATAATGTGTTTCATGTGTCTCAGTTGAAGAAGTATATTCATGTTCTCACCATTGTTCTTAGAATCCAACCTGATGACCTAGAAATACATGAGAACCTAACCTTTGAAGCTATGCCTATCCGCATTGAAGATTGAAAAGTCAAGCAGCTTAGAGGTAAGGATATTCTTTTGGTCAAGGTTATCTGGATTTGTGGTGATGTGAAGGAGGCATCTTGGGAATTAGAGGATAAAATGCGTCAGGACTATCCTGAGTTGTTTGTATAAGTTGAATTTCAGGGACGAAATTCCTTGCAAGTGGGGGAGTAGTGTAACACCCCAAAATTTTAATCCCTGATTAATGAAATGTTAATTATAAAGTTTATTATAATTAATTATTTCTATTTTTAATCTTTGATTAAAATCTGTGATTATGTTGTTAGTAAATGTATGAATTTAATTTGGTAATTATATTTATGTGAAAATAAATAATTTGCACATTAGTCCCTGTTTTGGGACCTAGAAGTAATTATAGGAAAGGTTTTGGAGGGAAAGAAAATAAAATAAATATTTTTCAAAAACTGACCAAAATACTCGAGTATTGCTGAAAAGACTCGAGTATTCTGGTCAGAGTTGCACGAGTTAGTGCGTTTTGGTGAGTCACCACCAACGATTCCCCACCGTTGACACGAAAACACCTCCATAACACGTCTATAGTCATCGTGTCGAGTTGAATGGGTCTCATATCAACCTATATAAGCCGATTAAAACTTAATTGAGAAGCATTTTGTCAAAATCGTGAAGGTTGCATGCTTTAGGGTTCCTGAATTGTTTCATTCGATTCTCCCTCTCTGTTTTCATTCGAGTCACAAATTATACACCAATACAAAGTTCACATCTCGAGCTTTGTATAGACACCAAAATTGTGAGTAGAGAGTTTGTGTGTTGGAAGAATTGGAGCTCGAAAGTGAAGGCTTGTGTGTTGTCAACAGTCTCTGGAGCTTACTTCGGTCATTGATTTTGGTAAGCTCACGCACACACTGAGTCTCAAACTTGTTTCTTTAGTTAGTTTGTGTTGCATAGAGTCTAGGGAGACTAATTTCCCCAATTCTTATTATTGTTTCATGTGTCAACGAATTCAATTTTGGTGCTCTACTCAAACTGCTTTGCATGTTGGTGCTTGAAGTGGTTTCTGTGTTGGGGCGCTTTTCTTTCAAAATTTTCTGTTGGTACACGTCTGTGAGGTAAGGGGAAAACTTTCTATTCAATAGATAGAGTTTAAAATTACATGAATTTGATTAGAGAGCCACCAAGAGGCTCTAAGGGCTTAGTTTGAATAGGGAAATTGGTTTGGAGACCAACCTGAGCTCTAATGTTATTTTGAGCATGTTTGATATGTTGCATGCAAGCTATTTAGAACTTAAAATCATGAGTATTCTGTGTATTATGCAAATTGGCATGTTAAGTTGTGGATTTTATAAGTTTTATGTATAATCTTGTGAATCTCTGTTAATTCTGTAATTTGATGTGTTCTAAGTGCTTGAACATGTTTAATATATGATATATGAACTCTGTTGATCATTGGATTGGATTAGAAATGGTTAGAATTGAAAATGGTAGGTTAAAACCAGATTTTGAGTCTGTACTGTCTGTTAAGACTCGAGTACATGGCTCGACACTCGAGTATCTCTTGATGCACCAGGGCATCTCTTTGCACCAACACTCGAGTATCAGGTCTAGGACTCGAGTATTGACTGATGCAGCAAGAGTGTTTTATGAATAACCACTCGAGTATTGCATGAACTACTCGAGTATTCTGGGTTGATGAACGACTCGAGTATTTCATGAACTACTCGAGTATTTTTAGAAGACTGGAAACCCGACTTTTCTGGAAAAGCATGAACGACTCGAGTAGCTTGTGAACTACTCAATTAATCTGGAAAGACTGAAGAAATCGAGTATTATGAAGAATACTCGAGTATTTCTGTCCAGAAAATTAAGAATGCCATTTTTAATTCTTAATCATTCTGTTAATATTTAAATGATAATAATCCAAGTGATCTAAGCTAAGACTTAAAAGTAATTGATTGATGATGGTATGAAACTGTTGGATTAATAATGTGAGATATTATTAATTGAGATATACCAATCAATTTTTTTAAGTTGAGAAATTGCATTTATCATGGAGTTCGGGTGTTAGATCGTTTTTCATGTTTTGGTAACATGAGGAGGGCTTCTGGGAGTGCCAACTGACTACTTGATTGATGACACATTATGGTTCACGATGTGGCCAACGAAAGTGAGATGCTGATGATATGGTTATTCCGTTGAGACGATGGGACGTTGCTCGAGGAGCACGTTAAAGCTTGTCGTGTACATTCTTGGTGAATGTACGAATGTTGTACACCTAGGAGTACAACGCATTGTTGAGTGCTAGTATGAAGTAAAGGATGGACGTTAGAGAGTGACAAAGATTGATGGAGTTAGGGTTGAGAGCTAGACTCATACATCATGCCACTCATCTAATTTAAAGTTGATAACTGAAAATAAGCATGAGCATTCTATTTGCATAAAATAATTGCTAAATGCTAAATGTGGTTGTTGTTTATTGCTACTTACATTCATATTTATGTTGTTAAATTATTTATGCTCTATTTATTATGTGTATATAATTGCTTATCCCTGTGCCCTTGTAGGTGATGTCACGTTACATCGCTTGCATCGAGATCCGGCCACTTCCTAGTGGCATATGGATCTACTGGGATCATCGAGCAGTATTTGAGGGTGAGGTAGAGGTTACCTTCTACCACCCCAACCCGCTGATTCGGTTTCGTCTTCGTAGGTTTAGGATCCCCATCATATACACTATGCATGTACCACCCTTTTACACTTACCATGGACCACCTCCCACACGACCAGCTCGCTCATATCACAGTTTTCAATTCCGACCTACCCGCTTACACCCTTTTACTTCTAGAGTCGTCCGAGAGGAGACTCCCCTATCTGATCTGAGGAGTCCTGTTAGGGTCTCGCCATCACCAGACCCTGTGCCCAGTGGAAGGGTACCCACTCCATCGGATGAGATAGAGGAGGACCCTGTGGAGGACGAGAGCGGAGGCGAGCCTGTCGTTCACTCTATCGGGTGTCAGTGGAGGGACGATGATCCCTAGGTATGTGCATAGGGAAGATGATGAGGATCAGGATCTGGTGTGTTGGCGGATGTGGAGGAGATGCTGCTGCTGATGTTGGGTGATGACTACTACTGCTGCTTGTAGGAGACTTCTACCACTACTACTGCTGCTGCTACTTGTCTTACATGACCAGCTCTGGAGTTTTATATTTTGAGATATATATATATTGTAGGTATACTTATAAGAACTCTAGAGTTATGGTTTATTTTGTTATGGACTTGTATTGAATCTTGGAGACATGACCTATGGACTATGTGTCTCACATATATATATATATATATATATATATATATATATATATATATATATCTTATGTTCATACTACAACTTGTGCATAGTCCTGCTATTTCCGCTCACTCTTATAAAAGTATTTTAAAGAGTTCGGCTTCGATATTTGAAAATGGTATCAGTTCCGCAAAACGAAAGAATGGATGGCATCACTTAAGTTTTTACTACGTAAATACAATTTCTAAGAACATATGCTATCTGGATTGTGAAAAGATTTCCTTGTCTTAGAAAACGCCGAATTCAGTATAATGTTTTTAATCATACAAAATCTAATCTCCAAGAATTCTAATACTAAACAAGTCCATATCCAACTGAGTAATAGTCTATTCATTACTCTAATTTCTAAGTATTATATCAAGGGTGTCACATCTTGGGCTAGCAAGAAACAGTCTAGTGTAGCACTATCCACAGCTGAGGCTGAATATGTCGCTACGGGTAGCTGTTGTGCCCAAATCTTATGGTTAAAACAACAACTCCTAGACTTTGGTGTAAGTCTAGATCACATTCCCATAAAATGTGATAACACTAGTGCAATAAATATTACCAAAAACCCAGTGCAACATTCTCGCACAAAACATACAGAGATTCGTCACCATTTTATTCGTGATCATATTCAAAAAGATGATTGCATTATTGAGTATGTGGACACTACAAGGTAGTTAGCTGATGTAACCACCCAATTTTGTCCGGGGTCAAATATATTATTTTGTAAAAATTTTGGTTAATTAATTTTTTTATTCTCAAATTTTTATAATTGAATAAATAATGAGAAAAAATAAAAAGTTTGTTTGAATGTATTATTCTTGTGTATTGAGTTGTTTTCGGGGTTAAAGCAAAAGGGGCTTAATACCAAAAAAAAATAGGGGTTTGGGCCACAAAACCCAGTTCCCTCCCCTCATTTTCATTTTCACGAAGCCACCAACAGCAGCAGAAGTTGTGTTGCTGCTGTTGTTCTTCCCCTTTCACCAAAATAAAAACCCTAGCCGCCCCCTTTCTTCTCTAATCCTCAAAAATTACTCAAATTTCTAGTTGTTTCTTCAATCCTAATCCAAAAATCTGTTTATAATTAAATGGAGATTCAATTTCAATTCGTGTTTCCTTCCCCCACGAAAAATCCGGTTCATGATTGAAGCTTCAATTCAATTCTTGATTCATCTCCATACTCAATCAATATTCGATATTTTGTTGCCCCATTTTGCGTTGAATCTGTATCTTCATCTCAAAGGGGTCAAAATCGATTCTTGCTGCTTTGGTTGTAGAAGGAAAATCAAATTGATTACTTGCCATTTTCGGTCCAAGGATTCGAATCTCTGGAAGCCTATAAAAGGAACAACAACAAGCACAAGGAGAAAAAAAAAGAGGGAGGAGGACAGTGAAAGAAAAATAAAAAAAAGAACGAAACAGAAGAAGAAACGCAGAGCAGAGGAGAAAGATATAACAGAAAAGAAGGAAGGAGCAGAGTAGACTCTCATCATCAGTACTGATATTTATCCTCAATTTTTAAATTTAATTTACTATTATTATTTTTTCGACTTTTTTTTGCAGTTGCAGTTGAACTGTATTGGATTGATGGTTATAAGGTTTATGATTCTTATGGGCTCGATTCCAATTCCAAATCATATACCTGGTTGCATATCACCAACAATATACTTGCTGCTATGATGGCTTGTTACTGAATATTACTCTTTCACAATGACTCATGTTTTTTGTATCACCTGAGATAGATAGAATTTTGAGTTTGGCATTTTAATTTCTAAACCCATAGCCCGTCGGTCTTCCTCCTTGTTAATTTTAAAAATGCAAACTTATTCTTGATTTTGTGTAATGCCACCGTTATCTTGATTTAGTGTAATGCCACTGTAATTGATATTAAAAAGCCACACGCGAGTATTGGGAAGCAGTGACTTGTTTAGATTTTCTTTTGGTACTATGTATTTCAATTCTTAGCTGCTTCGAGGTTAGTCCCAAGTGAATGAAGGGATAATATTTATGGTTCAAAAACAATGTAAAATTTCACTCTTATCGCGTTTTATCATTACTTATTTATTCGCATTTTTAACGGAATATTCACAATTAATTAGGGGTACCGACAATATTGTGACGTATTTGGTTAAATTCATTGGTGTGTTTTGGTAAGTTAATTTTTCCTTGCCTAAACGACAAGGTCTTGTACATGTTCCTCTTCGCATCAAACTTTTTTTCTAAAAAATTTAAAATTAAAACAATAAGAACTACGTAGCCTTGATTCCTCATTTTATGAGGGTACGTAGGACCAGGGGCAACCTTGTCAGGCACAATAATAAAAAACAATTATTTTTTTGGCAAACCAGTTATTTAGGTCTTTTAATTAAAATCAATCAATGGTACCATTTTCGAATGGGCGAACGGGGTGCTAATACCTTCCCCGACTCGTAACCGACTCCCGAACTCGGAATCTATCTAGTTCGAGACCAAGTTTTATCTGTTTTAATTTATATTTATTTTTTTTCGCGTTTTCGTAACAAAATGCGGTGGCGACTCCATATTGGGTCAGTCGACCCCCACTCGTAGGCGAGGCCCAGAGGGCGACCCGGGACCCCGGCCGCGACAGTTGGCGACTTCGCTAGAGACTATGCCAAATAAGAGAGTCAGGCCAAAATGATTGGTTTGTTTTAATATACCTTTTTTCTTTTATAATTGGTTTAATTTGCCTTTAATTAATTGTTTATTGTATATATCTGTTTAATTAAATTTTTTTTGTTTACATATTTGCTTAATTATTTATTCTTTATTGTAATTTCTTTTGATGTTTTATTTATTATAAAAAAAAGGCTTTGTTGCCCTCGAAATAGATTTTTTTTTACACAGATCTTGACACACACGAAAACCCTCTACCCGGGTACTATTGTTTAAGCCTTAAGTTTAGGGGTGCTTTTGCCATACCTTTGACTTACCAAGTGTATGGTCTCTTGTAGTGTGTAAAAGTATCACTCAGATTGGAAACCATTTCTTGTGAGCACGACCTTTGAGAGGTGTGTCCTACCTATTTTGGGAGGCGTAGCCAAGCTCTTGTCGATCGTTTGCGAGGTGGGTCCTCACCTTAAAGAGTGAGGGCAATCCGAGGGCCTTTATAAGTCTAGAGCCACCATTGAATACACGTTGTTTAACATTCTATTTTGGAACTTGAATAAATCTGTCATGATTCCCCTTCATTCACTATCAAAGATTAAGAGGTGTCAAAACAGTTAATCTGTTACCTACTTAACCTTCGAAAAAGCTATGGGGATTGTGTCAATCAAAAATTAAAAAATATATACAATTTTTCAAGTTATCAAATTAGAGTGTTACACTTTAGTTGTACCATAGAACAATGTCATAGGATTGTGGTCTATAGATATTTTAATCGCCCCCAAATAGGATCTTATGGATTCTAAGGGCACTGCACCATGCATTTTGCATCACCATATGCATGTGCATCATTCATAAAAAAATCTTTGAAAAGTCAAGGTTCCATCACCATTTCTCCAAAGCACCTTCTTGGACTCGATTATAAGCAAGGTCCATTGACATGTTGAAGTCATCAAATAAGCTCAAGAACATGGTGGATTGAATGAAGAGACAAGTGAACCATTTTGAACGAGGCTTTAAACCCTCGGATACTCAATCTCAACAATGAAGAGATCACAACTGACCATTCATTTCGTTATGTAAAAAAAATCCAAAAAAAAAAGTTGTTATTGCATATCATTTTAACAAGCATTTACTAGTGTTTGATCATGTGAATAAATCATCTCACCACATTTCCAATAAATAAAAATCATTGAAAAAAATTAATTCATGCATTGACTTGAGATATTTGATTTAATTTTGAAACTGGAAGGAGTAATTGAAATCCATCAATGGTGTGGACCCTCAAGTAGATTCTTTCAATGATACAAGGCATTCTTTGCAAATCCCAAACACTAAGGAGATACCCCTAGTTACCCCATTGAGCTTTGACATTTTGAAAGGAAGATCATTTCATTTAACCCGTAACATGTATATAACCTAGGGCGGGTAGTTTTTCAAACAATTTTTTCCAATTATTCAAATATCAAGAGGATTACTTTTTTCATAAACCCAAACACATTTAGTCCATTGTTCACCCCATTTGGGCTCCAACAGAAAATTTTATTCTCAAAATCTCAAAAACAATTTTTACCCGAGCAATAATGAGAGTCAAATGTAAAGAAAGAGGTTTCCGTGGCTGAAGTGAAAGCAAGAGAAATAAAGAGCTCACGGATATCCCAAGAAAACTAAAGTCAAAAGAATGAAAGCAAAAATACAAAAAAAAAAAGTTCCAGAAGCATGATGGGAGAATCCGCGATGCTTGCACAAACCACGCTAAGAGTCACACCAAAGAAAGATTCTCATTTAAGCTCCACATCAATTTTGGGACTTTATATCCATTCTTTCTTAAGCCACATCATCACCCCTTAACCACGTTACAACCATTAGAAAATCCTCTTGATGATATGAAAATTGTGCAAAATTTGTTTGGAAAGACTAGGTAGAAGGAGAAAATGGAGAAATAAGAAGGGTAAAGGAAACACAAATATTTTGAGCCTCATATCCTTTTGTTTAAAATGAAAGCCTCAAAGCCCTTGGCCACGTTACAAGCTTAAAAGACCTTGTTAAGGATTGATCTGCTTGAGAAACACACCAAGGTGAAAATAAAACTGACTCCTTTGACTTTTGAAAATTTTGATGAAAATATCTCATTTCTAATGTATGCATTAATTTACATCAAGACCATCACTTCATATCAACTCAAACACTTTTATATCACATGATCCTTGCATTAGTATTTCTTGTTAAATAAATATGCATTCTGTAACACCCCAAATTTAATTCCTAGTATAATTGATGATGGTCAAGCTTAGAGTGAAGGAAATAATGATATTGAGTTAAAAATAGTGGATTGAATGTAACACCCTCACAAATATTTAGTTTTATTAAGTTTTATTAAAAAGTGGACTTGAAAATTTTGACGAAAATCCGGCAGAGTTTCCTCTGTTTTTCGGACTTTCCCAAAATTTCCTGTTTGTACCTGTCCAGACCAGCATAGTTCAAAAGCTTAAATCATAAATATTACAATAAATGAAAACCTAATGCCCACAATTACCCAACTCTGGGCATACACTAATACACACATTTAATTATAAAAATACATTCTTAAACTTAATTAAAATTCACTCTTGGTATCATGAAAGACACCCCTCGTGGTGAGGGTTTCCTGCTCGGCCAGCACTGGTGTATGCTCCACTTGAGTACCTGAAAAATATTAACCACACATGGGAAGCATCACACAGAACTTAAAGAGAGATTTCTAAGCAGATATATACGACACACCAAGACCATTCAAGCCTATGCTATACTACTTAATTTATGTTCTTCTTCCTTTTTACCTCCTAAATGTTTCCCAATTCTTTTCCTTTCTAATTGTCTTCTTTTAGATAATCCCTAACCTCTAATTATTCTTGTTCCTCATTACTTTCGTTATTTTCCTTTTTATTCTCATTTTCCATTTGTATTTCCATTTTAAATTTCCTTTTTATTTCATTCTCATTACCCTTTATCCATTTTCCATTCAAATTCTTTTTAATCGACACGCCCTCACAGGCTCGCATCGATGCCGATACGCCTTCTCAGGTCCGCATCGGACTTCCACTTTCCTTTCTAATCGACACGCCCTCACAGGTTCGCATCGATGCCGATACGCCTTCACAGGCCCGCATCGGACTTTCATCTTTCCTTTTCAATCGACACGCCCTCTCAAGCTCGCATCGATGCCGATACGCCTTCTCAGGCTCGCATCGGATTTCTATCTTTTACCTTTCTTTCTCTTTTTTTTTCTTAGCCTCTTTTCTGGTTCACTGTATCATTCTCTTTTCTCTCATTTCGTTACTTAAGGACTTATTATCACATTACTTATTTTTCACTATTTCAAATATTTCTCTTTACTAGTTTATTCTTACTTTTATTTAACTCTACCTAGCTTGGTCATATGCTTTATATTTTAACTCTCGTTACTAACTCTTAATTAATTCCATTCCCTTTCTTTTCTTTTTCTTCTTCTCTTCCTTTGTTTCTTTTTCCTACATCACTCATATTTAATAATACCTAGCTCATGCATTTAGAACCAATTATATTATTTCTTTTTTTTTCGTTAACTCTCTCTTCCTTATTTTCCGTTTATTCCTTTCCTCTAATGGCTAATTACTCATTCACTCCATTTATTTCTATTAACCTTACTTTATCCTAATTTAGTTCTCAACTCATTCCTACACTTTCTTTATTTAATTCCGGCTCTCCAAAGTTAATCTCTAATTTCTCCCTTTTCTCACTTACGCTACTCACTCGTTCTTATAATTCCGTTTATTTATTTCTTTCTTATTATTCCGTTTATTTCGTTGCTAATTGTTTTAACTCCTCTTTAACTAAATTTTCTTTCCTAATTATCTTCCTTCATTATTAGCGGGCTACTCTAAGGTTCATTAACAATTAACATTTTCCCCGGTCCTAGCGATAGATATAACAACCCAGAAATACACCCCTTAAGGACTGATAATGAAACCCCTTACCTTGGGGTTCTATCAGACCCTGGTTCGAGGCACGACGGGGCTATCCTGTTCCTGCTCATGACGCTACGCGGTTTGTTGTTCGCATCACAGCGGTTCCTAAAATCCTTCGTCGTCTAACCATGTCACACAAATTAAATATCATCAATATAATGCGTTTTACGAAAAGGGGCTTTAACTTGAAAATCAAACAAGTTAATTTCGAAAACCTTTAATTAAAATTCATGAATCAAAATCAAATAAAATTAGAACCATAGTCCCTTAAATAAAAGCTTTTTCTTGAAAATATATTAACTTTCAATACCAACATAATAGTCAAAAATACATTAAAATTAAGTAGTTTTAGCTTCAAGTCACAAAATCAAATGTCGTGACTCGACACCATTAATTTCGGGTTGAAAGAGAGCGTTCTTTGTTCAACAGTACACTTCCCTTCAATTTGAAATTAATGCTCAACGTTTTGACTCGAATTAACGTTATGTCGTATATATCAGATTCCTAATTAACTGAGATATCATTTAGTTCAGGGACAACTCAACCAAACTAAACGACAGCTCACTTACTTAGGAACCCAGCACATTTAACAAAAGTACTTTTAAAATTAATCGTTCGACATAACAGTTAATTCTGCCCTAACATAATTCAACGTACTAATTAAAAATCATTATTAATGACAATATAATTAAAATCAATATAAACTATAATTACAAATTTAATTTCCAAAATAGTTTAATACTAAATAATTATTAACCATACTAGTATAATTAGTATTAGTATTATTATTATTAAAACATGGTATAGAGTAATTAAAAGGGTATTAGAGATTTACCCTCGAATATGGTCTTGAAGCAGCAGGGAAGACAAACCCGCTTCGGTTCACGACGATCCGGCTTACCCCGAACCAAGCAGCTACACCGGTCTGACCCGACTCAACCCAGAAACCAACTACCCGCTCCGGTCCAACCCGGTTCGTGGACGAACCGGTTCAGAACACACCCACACAGCAGCAACAGTTGCATCCATGGCAGCAACAACACCACCTCCATGATAGGGGCAGCAACAAACAGTGGCGGAGCGGCGACGGCGGCGGTTCGAAGTGAAAAAGAGAGAGATCGCGCAAGATGGTGGAGGAGAGAGAGAGAGCGCGCGACAGCACGAATGGCGGCGGCTGGTGTTGTTAGCTCCTTGAAAAACGGCGGCTGCGCGACTGGAGGAGGGGAAACTCGACTTCGACGATGAGGGAGGATGCGTGAGAGAGAGACGGAGGCGAAGCCGGAGGCACAAACCGAGGACGGAGAGCGGCGGCCAAGGAGAGAGAGTCCGCATGAGGGAGATAGAGAGAGGGAGGGGTGGCGGCTGGATCCCTTGAGAAGAAGACTAGGGCTTCCTGCCCACACACACCTCACACACGCACAACACCTTCTTCTCTTCTTCTTCTTCTTTTTTTTATATAAATACTTTTATTATTATTATTATTTTTATTTTCATATTATTATTAGTGTATGTTAGTATTATTTTAAAAGTACTATTAAACACATTTTTTTTAAAACATATATACTAATACACACTTTTATTTATTAATTCATTTTATTTTAAAATTCAAAATACCAATAATCAATTTAAATAATAGAATAAAAATTATAAAGTAAGAAACTTATAAATATTTCCAGTAAAATATTTTCATATGAAATATATCAAAATAAAGTAAAACACATAAAGTATATTTTTGATATAGGATAACTATTTTAAATGAATTTACTTTAGAACATAAAGGAAATGAAATATATTTTCGTAATTAACATATTGTATTTTTATAAAAATACACAACTAAATAATTTATTTTTGAGAAACGTTTATTTAAGCCCATATATCTCTTAAATATATTAGGGATTAAAACTAGGGATGTTACATTTCTCCCCCACTTATTGAAATTTCGTCCTCGAAATTCCAATTGTCCCTTATCTCGAAGGAGTATCCCTTGTCATAGTTTCCGACCATGTCATTTTAATTCCTTCGGTTCCAATCTTCCATTCCTTGGATTGAAATCCTCCCCCACTTAGCATCGACATAGTTATATCAATGCCGAGGGAGTAGGTTCGGTCGCTATCAAAAGTTGGTCGTTCCGATTCCCAAACATATTATTTTGAGATTGGAAATGACACGGGGTTTTACTAATGGTTGGTGATTATTGAGTTCGGTTAAGTTCCTGCAGTCTTGGCGAATGCTCCAGAGTGTATCCAAATCTTTTCACGAAGTATCAGAAGCTTGAAGAGAGTGAAGATGAAAAGAAGAATTATGCAAGGAGGGTTTAATGGTCTCCACGAGGTGACCAAGGATGTTTTAGGCGACAAGGTTGAGAAATTGGGAGGTAAGGCCATGTCGTTGTTCTTCTGTTGGATATATTATATTTGATGAATACGAGTGGATTGTCGGCATGAAAGTGTCATGCACGCGCAGGTATCGCCGGGTAATAACGTGACTGAGTACATGTCCAGCAAGAAGACAACAGAGATTATTCTAGAGAGTGCATCTTCAATGAAGAATCATCGAAAACGCATTTTCTACAAATTAATAATCGATTTGATTGGTCTTAATATGAATGGCAGTGGATGGATATCTGTCGGCTTCTCTGACAACTATTTAAGAGTCTGAATAGATACTTAGGGAGTTTTGAGTTTCTGAATATCTAGTTTGGTTTTCAAAGGGTCTCAGGTGACCACTATAGAGCTCGCGAGGTCCTATTGGGGTTCTATGTCTAATGGTGCTTACCTTAGGCGAGGGTGATATCTTAAGGCTTTCATCTCCTATGTTCTGGCGTTAGGTTCGCTTCCGTTGCAAGGGTTGGTTTGTCTATCTTTCGATTAGTTAGCACGACAAGATTTAAGACCATGTTGACTACTTGTCCGTGCTATCAAATATGTATTAAATTTTCCAAGGTATGGAAATCGCACATACTTACATCTCTCCGAGCTCTTGCACCAAGTGAAAAAAGTGAGTCGGCGTTTCTACCGAGCTGAGTTAAATGGAAGCAATTGAAGGTGTTGTCAGGAATTGATATGTCTAACTAATGGATGTTTATGAATTCTAACAGGTTCCTAAGGAGCGGGAGTTCGATTTGGTCCTACGGTGTTGGAATTTCCTATGTTGGTTGTTCTAATTAAATTAGAAATTACAATGATGTCATCTGTTAGTAAACGCAAAGACTGGGGTAGCTAATCCCAATCTCACCTCTACTAAGAGTAATATCACTGTCGGGTCTGTCGATAACATTATCCCCTAATAGATGTAAAAGTTAAAGTGATCAGTTCTAACCTTACTCTCCACTAGTGACAATATTATCAATGCGATTGGTGGGTCTCTAACTAGAATACTAGCGCTCGTCTTTTCTTTCTAAACTGAATTGGACAAGTTTGTTTTATATAACTGAATCGGGACGGAGACTTGAGGGTCTGATGTAATTTCCTATCTTAGGGACATAATATGCCTCTACACTTCTCGTCTGGATTCCCTTCGTCCTTTTCAACCATAAGATACATTCCTCCTCTTTGAGTTGAGCCAAGAATCATCATATACCCCGATGAGGTCTCCCACATCATGGGCATAGTGGTGTAGCACATGGAATGGCAATTGCCTCTATTTGACTTAAGTCCATCTGAACTAAGTCCCTTAGGATTGACACAACCTTAGCTCTATTACTAGAAGTGTCTCCCATAATACTGGAGTTCAGTAATAGAAACAAGTTAAGGCACGAATAGTCGGATATTCCTAGAATTAATTAAATCCGATATCATGGGTATGTAAATATACTGACTAACAATGGCTGGATTCGACAACAACTTTGGTCACTCGGTTGGTGAGCGTACCAATGAGTAACTCATAACTCCGAGGCCGAGGAGAAATTTCTCTGATACCATAAATGTAACACCCTCACAAATATTTAGTTTTATTAAGTTTTATTAAAAAGTGGACTTGAAAATTTTGACGAAAATCCGGCAGAGTTTCCTCTGTTTTTCGGACTTTCCCAAAATTTCCTGTTTGTACCTGTCCAGACCAGCATAGTTCAAAAGCTTAAATCATAAATATTACAATAAATGAAAACCTAATGCCCACAATTACCCAACTCTGGGCATACACTAATACACACATTTAATTATAAAAATACATTCTTAAACTTAATTAAAATTCACTCTTGGTATCATGAAAGACACCCCTCGTGGTGAGGGTTTCCTGCTCGGCCAGCACTGGTGTATGCTCCACTTGAGTACCTGAAAAATATTAACCACACAGGGGAAGCATCACACAGAACTTAAAGAGAGATTTCTAAGCAGATATATACGACACACCAAGACCATTCAAGCCTATGCTATACTACTTAATTTATGTTCTTCTTCCTTTTTACCTCCTAACTGTTTCCCAATTCTTTTCCTTTCTAATTGTCTTCTTTTAGATAATCCCTAACCTCTAATTATTCTTGTTCCTCATTACTTTCGTTATTTTCCTTTTTATTCTCATTTTCCATTTGTATTTCCATTTTAAATTTCCTTTTTATTTCATTCTCATTACCCTTTATCCATTTTCCATTCAAATTCTTTTTAATCGACACGCCCTCACAGGCTCGCATCGATGCCGATACGCCTTCTCAGGCCCGCATCGGACTTCCACTTTCCTTTCTAATTGACACGCCCTCACAGGCTCGCATCGATGCCGATACGCCTTCACAGGCCCGCATCGGACTTTCATCTTTCCTTTTCAATCGACACGCCCTCTCAAGCTCGCATCGATGCCGATACACCTTCTCAGGCTCGCATCGGATTTCTATCTTTTACCTTTCTTTCTCTTACCTTTTCTTTCTCTTTTTTTTTCTTAGCCTCTTTTCTGGTTCACTGTATCATTCTCTTTTCTCTCATTTCGTTACTTAAGGACTTATTATCACATTACTTATTTTCCACTATTTCAAATATTTCTCTTTACTAGTTTATTCTTACTTTTATTTAACTCTACCTAGCTTGGTCATATGCTTTATATTTTAACTCTCGTTACTAACTCTTAACTAATTCCATTCCCTTTCTTTTCTTTTTCTTCTTCTCTTCCTTTGTTTCTTTTTCCTACATCACTCATATTTAATAATACCTAGCTCATGCATTTAGAACCAATTATATTATTTCCTTTTTTTTCGTTAACTCTCTCTTCCTTATTTTCCGTTTATTCCTTTCCTCTAATGGCTAATTACTCATTCACTCCATTTATTTCTATTAACCTTACTTTATCCTAATTTAGTTCTCAACTCATTCCTACACTTTCTTTATTTAATTCCGGCTCTCCAAAGTTAATCTGTAATTTCTCCCTTTTCTCACTTACGCTACTCACTCGTTCTTATAATTCCGTTTATTTATTTCTTTCTTATTATTCCGTTTATTTCGTTGCTAATTGTTTTAACTCCTCTTTAACTAAATTTTCTTTCCTAATTATCTTCCTTCATTATTAGCGGGCTACTCTAAGGTTTATTAACAATTAACATTTCCCCCGGTCCTAGCGATAGATATAACTACCCAGAAATACACCCCTTAAGGACTGGTAATGAAACCCCTTACCTTGGGGTTCTATCAGAACCTGGTTCGAGGCACGACGGGGCTATCCTGTTCCTGCTCATGACGCTACGCGGTTTGTTGTTCGCATCACAGCGGTTCCTAAAATCCTTCGTCTTCTAACCATGTCACACGAATTAAATATCATCAATATAATGCGTTTTACGAAAAGGGGCTTTAACTTGAAAATCAAACAAGTTAATTTCGAAAACATTTAATTAAAATTCATGAATCAAAATCAAATAAAATTAGAACCATAGTCCCTTAAATAAAGCTTTTTCTTGAAAATATATTAACTTTCAATACCAACATAATAGTCAAAAATACATTAAAATTAAGTAGTTTTAGCTTCAAGTCACAAAATCAAATGTCGTGACTCGACACCATTAATGCTCAACAATACACTCCCCTTCAATTTGAAATTAATGCTCAACGTTTTGACTCGAATTAACGTTATGTCGTATATATCAGATTCCTAATTAACTAAGATATCATTTAGTTCAGGGACAACTCAACCAAACTAAACGACAGCTCACTTACTTAGGAACCCAACACATTTAACAAAAGTACTTTTAAAATTAATCGTTCGATATAACAGTTAATTCTGCCCTAACATAATTCAACGTACTAATTAAAAATCATTATTAATAACAATATAATTAAAATCAATATAAACTATAATTACAAATTTAATTTCCAAAATAGTTTAATACTAAATAATTATTAACCATACTAGTATAATTAGTATTAGTATTATTATTATTAAAACATGGTATAGAGTAATTAAAAGGGTATTAGAGATTTACCCTCGAATATGGTCTTGAAGCAGCAGGGAAGACAAACCCGCTTCGGTTCACGACGATCCGGCTTACCCCGAACCAAGCAGCTACACCGGTCTGACCCGACTCAACCCAGAAACCAACTACCCGCTCCGGTCCAACCCGGTTCGTGGACGAACCGGTTCAGAACACACCCACACAGCAGCAACAGTTGCATCCATGGCAGCAACAGCACCACCTCCATGATAGGGGCAACAACGAACAGTGGCGGAGCGGCGACGGCGGCGGTTCGAAGTGAGAAAGAGAGAGATCGCGCACAATGGTGGAGGAGAGAGAGAGAGCGCGCGGCAGCTCGAATGGCGGTGGCTGGTGTTGTTAGCTCCTTGAAAAACGGCGGCTGCGCGACTGGAGGAGGGGAAACTCGACTTCGACGATGAGGGAGGATGCGTGAGAGAGAGACGGAGGCGAAGCCGGAGGCACAAACCGAGGACGGAGAGCGGCGACCAAGGAGAGAGAGTCCGCATGAGGGAGATAGAGAGAGGGAGGGGTGGCGGCTGGACCCTTTGAGAAGAAGACTAGGGCTTCCTACCCACACACACCTCACACACGCACAACACCTTCTTCTCTTCTTCTTCTTCTTTTTTTTTATATAAATACTTTTATTATTATTATTATTTTTATTTTCATATTATTATTAGTGTATGTTAGTATTATTTTAAAAGTACTATTAAACACATTTTTTTTAAAACATATATATTAATACACACTTTTATTTATTAATTCATTTTATTTTAAAATTCAAAATACCAATAATCAATTTAAATAATAGAATAAAAATTATGAAGTAAGAAACTTATAAATATTTCCAGTAAAATATTTTCATATAAAATATATCAAAATAAAGTAAAACACATAAATATATTTTTGATATAGGATAACTATTTTAAATGAATTTACTTTAGAACATAAAGGAAATGAAATATATGTTCGTAATTAACATATTGTATTTTTATAAAAATACACAACTAAATAATTGATTTTTAAGAAATGTTTATTTAAGCCCATATATCTCTTAAATATATTAGGGATTAAAACTAGGGATGTTACATTGAAGACTTGATTTTGGGGTTAACAACATAGGATATTAAGAAATTCAAAATAAAATATTTACAACTCTAAACACAAATTCCACCGTTGGATGTGAAGATTGGTATGTAGGGAAGCTTGCTTTAAAATTTGAGGAAGATCCAACGGGTAACGAAGAAGTTATGGCCTCTCAAAGTCTGGGTACTGCAAAACTGAACAGCTTAATCGATTAAACTGCAGCTTAATCGATTAAGGTCAGAAAATGGGAAATTTCATAATCGATTATTAATTGATTAACTGATGTAGATGCAGAAAAAAATAAAAGTGCAAAACGTGTTCTTCTCTTCCAAAATTCGAACCTCTCTCTCTCTCTCTCTCCTCTAGGGTTCCATTCTTCATCATCAAATCCACCAAGAACAAGTGGAATTTCTTCATTTCATCAACCAATCTCTTCCTCCTTGCTCCAAGTAAGTATTCAAGCCTTTGATTCCTTCCCTCTCTCTAATTCGAGTTTTCTCTCTCCTCCCTCTCATGGAGGTTTTCATTTCTAAGCATAGAACCTTCAAGTTTTCCATGGGGTTTAGTTTGAGAATCATGGAATGAGCAATAACCCTCATTTTTGTGGCTTTATAATAGGTTCTATCACTCTCTTGTGGATTTTGAGCTCTTGGTGGGCAAACTCAAGTATAGGACACTTGGACTCTCCTTATCCTTAAGTGTTTGAGGTAAGGGGGTGGATATAGTGAGCTTTACCTTGTTCTAGGGAGTAGGTTCTAGTTAGTATATAATGCTTGTTAGGGTTATGTGTTAGGGGAGAAAATTAGATTATAAAACCCTAGGTTATTGAATATAAAATTCTAATTAATTGAATATGCATGATGATTGGATGTTAAGATTAGTAAAAGGAAACTCAATAATATGAAAATGAGTAATTTAATAAATGAAATTTGGTTAATGATTATATTGAAGTACTTGAGGAATTGGGTAATGTGATAATAAAGTTGACATAAATGATTTCTATGATTATTGACTTTAATTGTAAAGTTGTGAATTAAATGATAATTAATTACTGTAGCAAATATATGTATGTGTTGAGGAATAAATTGATATAGGAAGAAAGGGAATGGAAACGACTAAATGTGATAAATGTGCACAATTGTATCTAATTGTTAAATAAGTAAAAATGTTAAGTATTATCAATTGTGAATAAATATCATGGTTTATGAATTGAACTTGTGAATATAGGAAACGGAAGTAAAATGATTATGTGCAAACCAAAGTAAAAGATGATATATGCAAAATTAAAATGAAGGGCGAATCTAAATGTTGGGCTATAAAAGAGAACACTATTTAGTATAATTGTGATAACTGAGAAAGGAAATGAATAAGGAAATTACATGAATAATTATGTGTTGATTGTGGTTAAATGTGATATGAATGAATGGTTTATAAAGAGAATGATGTTAAGTATAATGTAGGTGGTAGTATGAGGTACCTTCCGGTGTGGAGGTGAAGTACCCACCGGCCAAATTGTATGAGGTACCTTCCGGTGTGGAGGTGAAGTACAATGGTATGAGGTACCTTCCGGTGTGGAGGTGAAGTACCCATAGCCAAATGTATGAGGTACCTTCCTGCGTGGAGGTGAAGTACGATTGAGTGTTGATCTCTGACCTGAGGGACACGAAATGAATAAAATGTTAAAAATGTGTTGACCTCTGACCTGAGGGACACGATATGAATTAAAATGATTGAGTGTTGACCTCTGACCTGAGGGACACCGGATTAAATAATGAGTTGGGTGTTGACCTCTGACCTGAGGGACACCGGATGAAATGTGTATTAGTGTGTTGACCTCTGACCTGAGAGACACACCGTTAATTAAGAGAGTGAAGTGTTGACCTCTGACCTGAGGGACACAAGATGAAATGAATGTTATAGGGTGTTGACCTCTGACCTGAGGGACACCGGATGAATTAAAGAATTGAGTGTTGACCTCTGATCTGAGGGACACATAATTTAAATATGGAAAAGAATGAGAGCCTCTGTTTTGAGGTGATAAATGTGTTGCATGAAATTGTGCATTGGCCTCTGATTTGAGGTGATGTACGGAAATAAAGTGGATATTGAAATGAATAATGAAAATGGATATTGAAATGAATAATGAAAATGGATATTGAAATGAATAATGAAAATGGAAATTTGGAATGAATAATGAATATGGAAATTATGAAATGTGCATGGCGTGCTATATGTGAATATATGCTCTATTTGCTAGTTGTGTTTGACCTAGCGGGTTGTTATGTTTAGTTAGAAACTGCTTTCTATTTCATGTGCAATGCTCACTCCCTTACATTTTCAGGTACGGAGATTGAGTTGGCACAGCCCCCAGCCGAGCAGGAGTACTTTCCCTTACAGGGAGAGTAGGGTTATTATGGGTTTTGGAGGATATTATGATCTTAAGCCTCCTACACTATTTTGATGTAAAATTTGTTATTCATATTTTAAGTGAGGCTTAGGATGTTTTATTTTGACAAAGTTATATGTTTTGGTTATGACACTCAAACTTAGTATTTTCCACTATTACTCTGATATATTTGGAGCCCATGGGGCCTTGATATGATTTAGAAATATAATCTGAAGCCCTGCTGGCTATTAGTTGTTTATTTGAAAATTATTTATCACAGGTTAAATTTTGGATTAGTCCGAAAAACAAACAAAACTCCGTCCGTTTGACGGTTAATTTTAATGAATTAAAAAGGAATTTTTAAGTCCGTATTTTAGTATAAGGGGAATTAAGGGTAATTAATCTTAGGTGTTACACATTCCAAAAAAAGAAAAAAAAGAAAGAAAATTGCTCGCTAGGTTGAAAACTCGAAAGGGCGGCCTAGGCAAAAGTTAGAGCAACCCGCTAGGTTGAAAACCTGAAAGGGCGACCTAGGCAAAAGTTAGGGTCAAATAAAAGGGAATGAATGAAGCCTTCATATAAGGGCAGTTTATGGGATGCGGTCCCTCTTCAAAGCCAATACTGAGGTAATATTGTTGAGTTGATTCCCTTATCCTCTCAGGCACATACATTGGGCCCTGATATTATTCGAACATAAAGCAAGCCAATACCGGGGCAGATTTTTTATTATTTTCTTTTATGAAGAAAAATAATAAAAAATCTTGCGATCGATCGCCACTCCAGATTAAGCTTTCTCCTAAGCTCTCTCAAGCACTTATTGGGATCATATGCTATTCAAGACGAATCAAGTCAACACTGGGGCTGATTTTTTTTATTATTTTTCTAAAAAAAATAATAAAAAAAAAACATGTGATAGCCAAGCACAAATCAAGCTAATACTGGGGCAGTTTTTGGAATAAAATTGTCTTTTGAAGTATGAAGATTACCAGTAAAGATGAAGAAACTGGGGCAAATTTATTCTTGTCCTTTCAAATGGTGTAAGTGCAAGCATGGAGCCAATCAGGCGAACAATTCATCAATCCATCAACACAATTATTCAATGGTGAACCATGCTTCGGTCGAGTCCATTATGGTTGCAAAAAAAAAAAAAAACAAAACAAAAAAAGGGACATGTTGCATTTAGTTAGACTTCATTCCATACGCATGCAACATACATCATGCATCATACCCCTAAAAAATGCATACATTTGAGGTCATAGCATTTCATTACAAAATTCAGTTGAAAGTCAAATAAAAATAAATACATCAAGCATCATTACATTTCATAACATTCACATTACATCATCACATTCAAACATTCAAAAACTGATCCAAGGTTATCTCATTTTCTGAGCAACTGATCCAAGGTTGTCTCATATTCCGAGTGACTGATCCAAGGTCATCTCAATTATTCGAGTAACCGATCCAAGGTTATCTCATTTTTTCGAGCAACTGATCCAAGGTTGTCTCATAGTCCGAGTGACTGATCCAAGGTCATCTCAATTATTCGAGTAACTGTAACAGCCCGATTTTCGTAACACAAAATACCCAACTTTTATTTATTAAGTTGCTAAAAAATGAGGCCATTTTTTTTTTGTAAACACATTATTGAAATGTCAATAATATACTTTAATACCCTTCACTGAAAACCGAGTTGTTACTAAAACTCATACTTACTTACATGAATCTCTGAAAACATATATCATCGGAAAATAGTTTGGTTTCAAACCCAACATAGCTCTTTGTATTTCATCAGAAAAACTTATACAATTCCCAAAAGGTTTCATGTTTACACTTCTTCGAAAATAGGGCATAATCTAAAATAAACTGAATTACATAAATAGTTCATCACTTAGGTAATCCTTGACTCAAAACACTAACAACAGACTTAGACTAAATACACTATCCTTAAACCTTCCTGTCGAAAACAACCGGATGAAGTTTCCCTTTCATCTTGCGTCTTTTCTTCGCACCCAAAATTGATGCCATCCATAAGGAGTAGCCTTCCAATCATCTCCGTGCCTTTTCCAGGTGGTGATCTCCATTCGATGCTTCATCTGCCCGTTGAAATACCAGCAGCACCGATATGCCAACGAACAGGAGAGAGTAAGCATTCCGAACGACGCATCGTCGACGGTGTGGGTTTATAATAGGCAAGATATCAAGACAATACAAACATAAAAATACAACATAAATACACACAACATTCAAGTTATTCATTATCATATCATTATCTTGCCAAACTCATTATCGTTTCTCATCATGAACATTCTTTCTTTCTCAACTGCTTTCTCACTCTCAATTACTTTCTCATTCTCAACTTGTAAATCTTTCACTTTCATTCCTTTCCCTCTTCATAGGGTTTCATTCATCTTTTCATACTTTCCATTCTCAATTCATTTCTCATTATCAACATTCCATAAGGTTTCGCTTCTCATAATTATGAATCTTTCATGGCTCTTAAACTTTTCTTATCAAGTCTTATTAGATCACAACCATCGATGATTGGGGGAATTTAAAATATCATCGAGGTACACATTTCTTTCGCAGTTAGAAGACACGCCTACATCTCCTCGGTCAACCACCCAACCTAGTCGGAAGCAAACAGGAGTACAGGACCTTTACCACGCGGGCTTGACAGCTGTCTCAACAAATCAAATGGCTCCAAGCCAGGAGAACTGTAGAAAATTGGGTATAGTCTCAAATCAAATAATATAATCAAGGCACACTGTAGAAAAATCGGGTACAATGGCAAAATCAAAGAGCCCCGTTCCAGTCCCTCTCACTGTTCCTGAATTGCCATAGGGGTGACAGTACTATTCTAGTTCCGGGTGCAGAACTTACCACGGCTTAGGACCCAGTCCCCACCACATCTGGTTACCACATGTGGAATTCTTTCCTCCCAGAATAGTACTCAAGGCATCATGACGTTTTACCGCCCTAGCCTACCCTATTGCATTCACAACCCGAATATCCCTGATATTCGGGGTATCTTCCTCTCCACTACTTCGATATCACACTCATGACTCACCGCATTCGCATTCGTCAATGTCTTTTAAAGAGTTTTAAAGTTTAATTATTACCCTATGGTCGGCTCATCCTTGGTGCATCCCTTCAACGAGTCCCGACCGCTAATCTCTCAATCTTTTCTCAACAGAGCACAAAGCTGGGATCGCATCAACATACATGCATCTCATTTCACAATCTTTCTCAGAATAACAATTCATAGTCCTTCTCAAAAACTCATTTCATAATCTTTCTCCAAAACCTCATTTCATAAACTTTCTCAAAATCTTATTTCACAAACTTTCTCAAAATCTCGTTTCACAAACTTTCTCAAAAGCTCATTTCATCATCTTTCTCAAAATAACCACATATCTCTTTTGGAATATCATCCCTCTGGCTTCACATAGTTCAACTCATATCATATCTCACTTCAGTAAACAACAACAACATCACTTTCCCCCAGCTCTGGCTCATCCATATCATTATCATCAAATTTTGCTCAATAGCATTATTCTCATCAGCATTACAATACTTTTCACTCACACCATGACTTATCTCTTACCACATTCTTTCGGTTCTCACAATATTTCATATCTTTCCACAATCTCAACTCTTTATCTCTTTTCTGATCGTTCTCATATCTCTTATCATTATCTCTCTTTTCTTAATGTCTTATCAGGGCTGCCTTATTCCATAAGGACTTAGGCCAAACTGGGTATTATATCTTCTTTTAGTGTTTCATCACTTTCAGAACCTTTAATATCATTCGTCTTTCTTTTCAGTCATATATCATCACTTTCTCAAGCTTATTCACATTATCTCATTTTCAAGACGTAACAGACGTCTATCAGCATGCTTTTCTTATTACTTAACAATTCAAACATCATTATGCATAATTAAACAGATAAACATAAGCATGCTATTTCAAATTATCATCATATAATTTCATCACACAGCAACATGTGGTCTTTGTCTCCTTCGTATAAGTGGCCACACAACACAAACAATTGCCACTATACTACTGACTCGGAACCACCAAGTTCCGATCTTTGAGATGATCCGAAACATCCTAATAAATCACCTAAATACCACGGTGTCTTAGGGAAGCTTCTCTCTCACCTCTAGTCCCAGCAAATATATGCACACGATCCCTGCGGATCCGTATCGCTGTCAGCTGCTCCAATTTCCCGATTTGCAAATCCCTTGCTTAAAACAAGACATATAATTATTACAAGGCTATTCCGCTAACACTCGTGCTTAATATCGAATCATTGAAAACTCGTCTTAATTCTCGTCGGGTAATCGTCAAAGAAAACCTTTACTTTTCCAAAGCAAATCCAACTTTTGAACATACTTTAAACATCTCAAAATCTTTCTAAAACATTTGACAAAACACTTTAGAACCATTTATTTTGGTTGCTGGTCCGTTCCGGACAGCCATTAACCAAAACTCAAAAACACCGAAAAACTTAACTTTTTCAATCCAACTCTTTCTCAATTCAAATATCACTTAAAACTTAAACTTTAAACCAACCAAACACATTTTCAGGGTTGAAAAACAATTTAAATAAAATCTGGACAGCGGAGGTACAAGTCCATAAACCACTCTTTAGAAAATCCGAAAACATCGTAAGATCGCATTTTTAATCCCTTAACACTTTTCTTTTAAATAACACTTAAAACAATTTATTTTCAAACACAACATCATGAATTGAAATAGGGCAGCAACCACAACTTTTTCATCCAATTAAATCATCCTTGAGGTCCATGAATTTCCAAAAGTTTTTCATGCCAATTCAACACTACACCTTAAACAAGTACCTTGCAAACTTATTCATGCATAGCCTAAACATATCATCAAGCAATCACTCATTCAATTATTTCGAGACATCATGATCATCATACAGGTCCAGCCAGATCACAAGATAAAGTACAAAATTCATATTTGTCGAAAACATTTAAATAGGTCTTTTGTTCGATTACTGGAAAGCACAAAAGATAGAATTTAAAACTATACCAAATCAATTCGTTTAATCCTCAAAATTTCCATAACATACACATATATGACAAAGTTCATTACATAAAATTTTCAAGTCATTTGAACAATCCTTAGTTAGGTTTCGAATCATATTTTGCACGAAAACCACAACCACACTGCTGCTGACCTGAGGCTAAAATGGCACAATTAAAAATAGTAGTTCAAATCCAAATTGCATAAGAATTGGTATAAATCTTCCTTACACAATCAAGACCATCTCATAAAAATTTCATATTATTTGGAGTTGTGAAAGTGATATTTTTCCAATTAAATTCGTCACTAAGTCCGGAAAATCTGAACCAAACGGTTCACTGTTTTTCCTTTAGTAAAATTATCAAATCCACTCCAAATATCTTCAAATTTTACAGAGAACATATAGGGATGTTGAAGAAGCTACCATAAAAATTTCAAGTAATTTAGAGCAGCACAAGTTTGAAAATTCTGTCCATCTTTAAACCGAAAAACTTGTTTTCTCAAAATCGTCCTCACAAGGTTAGCTCTCATAGAAATAGGAAATCAATTCAAAAAATCATTCAAAAATTCAGAGAAGCTCATTTTAACATACTTAGATTAGTGACAAAATTTAAAAATTATTGAACATGTACAAATATCATTTGTCAAGGTTAAAATCACACACATCACAATTTCAGCACAAAACTTTATCAAACAAACTTGTTCATTCATTTCCTTTCATGAAAATTAAAAATAAACTCAAGAAAATAATGAAGCTTAACAAATCATCAACATGCATTCAAAGATAAACTCATTTACCTATTTTTCATGCTTAAACCGAATTTATATACATGCATGAATAAAGACTTAAACTTTTTATCAAATAAACATCATTTATTCACTTAAGCACTTTCTCATACAAATCAACACAAAATTAATCCATCAATTATTTTTTTCCTTCAAAAACCGAATCAATATATCATGAAAACATTTTACTTTAACTCATTTACAACATGCATCAAATATGTTTTAGTTTAAGCATCGATCTAGATATGCATGCACATAAAAGCACTAGATCTAGTCTTAAAACAAACATGCACCAACATTTACAAATAAAAATCAAACCTTTTAAACTAAAAATCAAAGACCGAATTAAACTAACCTAGATCTTGACATGCACATACTTAAAATTAGTAGATCTCAAGAAAAATCACACATGCATCAACACACAAGAATCAAAAATCAAGGCTTTAAGAGAAAAATTAAAACCAACCTCAAAGCACACTCCTTTTCACTAGATCTTTACATGCATGTAAGAAAATTAAGCTCAATTCAAGAAAATCACATGCATGAAAATAGAAACACTAGATCTAGCTGGAAACCAACATGCATCAAGGAACAACTTCAAAAATCGATTTCATTTTCCAAATACATGCATAAAAACCGAAGTGCATCAAGAAAATAAAAATCCTTCCTACAAAATAGTTACAAAAACCGAATCACCCTTCAATCCTTTCTGCATGTTCATTTTTCATTTTAAAGCTTCAATCTTTATTCATTATTCTTTGAAAAATATAGATCAATATTAGAAATCAACATGCAAGAACAAACTTTGAACAAATCAACATCTTTACAACAAAAACATATAGAAACCGAAAATAAAAATGATAGAAAAGAAGAACAATAAGCATCAAGTCAATACCTAAGGAAGATGAATGAAAATGAGCTAAAGATCAAAGCTTTCTCTCCTTCCTCTTCTTCTCTCCCTCCACGGTTTCTAACTCTCTCTCTCTCTCTCTCTCAAGTTCTAGAGCTTGATGTGGCTCTAGAACACAAGTGTTTAGGAAAATGGGTGGAAGAAACAAAGAAAACCTTCATCTTCTTCTTGCTTCCTCACGGCTCCTTCTCTCTTCCACCACCTCTTCTCTTTTGTTTTCTTTTTAAGTGTATGAGTGTGTATATGAGGGTGTAAATGAGGGAGGAGAGGGGTATATATATATATATATGCAAATGGGTCTTGGGCTTGGGCTTAAAGGAGAATGGGTTAAAAGCCCAAAAGTCCAAGGGTAGTTTAGGAAATTTATATCTAATTCTAAGGGTAGTTTTGGGTAGTGCACAATGTTGCATGTAAATATTAATTTGGTGGGAGACAAGCTAGAGCAATTTAGGGAAACAAATCAAATCATGCATCACATCAATTTCTTAAAGATATGTTTACTCTTATTTATTGTATAATTCCATGCATCACACAAAACATACATATGCACATGCATACACATTGCATTTTCATTTTCTAAAATCACCTTCTCATATATAAAAGAGATTCCCAAAAGGAAAAGTTCATTAGAGGTTAAAAACTATTTTTCATGAAATTGCCTTCAAAATTCGTATTACACGGACCTGAGGAATAATTTTCGTAAATCAGCCCAAAAAATTATAAAAGTCACATTTTTGAAATATACATTTCAATACGATCGTTTTCATATAAAGATCATAAAATTCGGAGTTACGGTTAAACAGTTATGAATTTCTGAAGTTGATAAATCTATTAAAGTCCCTAAAGAAATTCATTTCTTCAATAAACTAACAACAATAAAATCATAACTCGCTTCTCATTAATTAAAGCAATCCAAACTCAATAAAATCATTCGCTTTGGACTCTATGAAAATCTTTGTTTACCAAAGCTCCGTAAAATCGACAACTCATTACGTGACCGAATAAAATACTCACTGAAAATCCTTTGTAAAACAATATCTCAAAATTCTTCTTTAATGAAAATTTATTTATTTTAGTCGGGAAAATACGGGATGTCACAGTAACTGATCCAAGGTTATCTCATTTTTCGAGCAACTGATCCAAGGTTGTCTCATATTCTGAGTGACTGATCCAAGGTCATCTCAATTATTCGAGTAACCGATCCAAGGTTATCTCATTTTTCGAGCAACTGATCCAAGGTTGTCTTATATTCCGAGTGACTGATCCAAGGTCATCTCAATTGTTCTAGTAACCGATCCAAGGTTATCTCATTTTTCGAGCAACTGATCCAAGGTTGTCTCTTATTCCGAGTGACTGATCCAAGGTCATCTCAATTATTCGAGTAACCGATCCAAGGTTATCTCATTTTTCGAGCAACTGATCCAAGGTTGTCTCATATTCCTAGTGACTGATCCAAGGTCATCTCAATTATTCGAGTAAACATTTATGTAACCTCAAACAGAGATCTACATAAACTCCCGTTTTTCCTTTTTAATTATTATCCAAGTTCAATCAAAATCCTTTTCTTAACCCCTTATCTTTTCCCTTACTCTTTTCCTTTTACTTGCGGTGTATGTATGTCTCCCCCAAATCGAAGGCCTACATACATACTCCATTTATTATACAACTCCTAATGACGATGTATTGTCTCCACCAAATCGAAGGCCTACATACATCGCCCATTAATTTTTTCCATTTTCATTATCTTATCCATTTTTATTTCCTTTTCCTTTATTCTTTTCCTTTTACTCGCGGTGTATGTATGTCTCCCCCAAATCGAAGGCCTACATACATACACCATCTAAGATGTATGTCTCCACCAAATCGAAGGCCTACATACATCGCTCTTCCATTACCTTTTACATTATTTTATCCATTTTTATGTCCTTTTCCTTTTACTTACGGTGTATGTATGTCTCCACCAAATCAAAGGCCTACACACATACACCATCTTCGATGTATGTCTCCACCAAATCGAAGGCCTACATACATCGCTCTTCCATTACCGTTTACATTATTTTATCCATTTTTATGTCCTTTTGCTTTTACTTACGGTGTATGTATGTCTCCACCAAATTGAAGGCCTACATACATACATCATCTACGATGTATGTCTCCACCAAATCGAAGGCCTACATACATCGCTCTTCCATTACCGTTTACATTATTTTATCCATTTTTATGTCCTTTTCCTTTTACTTACGGTGTATGTATGTCTCCACTAAATCGAAGGCCTACATACATACACCATCGACGATGTATGTCTCCACCAAATCGAAGGCCTACATACATCACCCTAGTTACGTTGTATTGTCTCCCCCAAATCGAAGGCCTACAATACAACCCCTATTTACGATGTATTGTCTCCACCAAATCGAAGGCCTACAATACATCGCCCACTATGATGTATGTCTCCACCAAATCGAAGGCCTACATACATCGCCCATGGATCCATTACTAGTTATCCACATTATATGTCATTAATTTGTCGACCAATTCCGTTTATTTTCACCTAATCATTTCAAGCACAAGTATCATCACATATATAACCAAATAGCCACAATTTCACATTCATAATTATCACCATTCCCATGTTCAAGTAATGTCAAGTATAACAAGTATTCACATTCCACACCCTTAATAACAATTTTTTCCATTTATTTATAGACAATCAGCACCAGGTACATATATATATATATATATATATCATCACTAATCATAACCAATCACCAAGTATTCACATGAACATTTCACATTCAACATTTAAATTTCATACCCATTTCTAAGCCTTTTATCTAAGTTCATTTGATTTATTTAGTATCCTAATCGCAACTATGCACCTTTAACATTTAGTTCACATAATCATTTCTCACAGATATCAAACATTTAAGTCGACATACTCAGGTATGTCTCAGAGTCAACTCCCTAGGGTTCTTCACTTCCTACTTAAATAACATATATTCGGCACATTTATTATCAATTATATCCTACGGTTCATTTCATGCATTTTATAATTCAAATATCCTATGGTTTATTCCCTAAATCAATTATCTACACCTAGTCATCATTACAACAACCTAGAATCTATATCCTAAGCAAAGGTAATACAAACCCCTCTTACCTTCTAGAGAGAGAGAGAAAAATTGGGTTTTTGATGGAGCTCCCCTTCAAGCCTCCAAATCTAAGTTCATTGGCCTCTATCTACTAGCCCTCAACCAATTTCCATGCTTCCCTTGATGATTAAGAGGTCCTATGCCACGGATTACCAAATTGGGGTTTAGGGTTTCCTTGGAAAATAGAGAAATCCAAGGTTTAAGAAGGAAAGAAAGAGGGAAAAGGTGTTGGTTTCCATGAGGGAGGTTGTTGGTGCCTCAAATCATGGAGCTTAGTGTTGGTGATGGTGATTTGGTTCATGGAACCAAAGAGAGAGACGGAGAGAAGAAGGAGCAGAGAAAGAAATGGGAATTTGCACTTAAAACTCGTGTTTACCGACTTAAATTTGGTGCAGCAGGGTCGTGGATATCGATATCCACCTATGGATGATGGATATCGATATCCAACATCGATATCCCATGTTGGATATAGATATCCAATGCTAAAAATGACAACACCTTTCGCAATTCATATGACCATAACTTCTTCGTTAACCGTTGGATCTTGCTCAAATTTGAAGATAACCTTCCTAACATACCTATCTTCAAATCCAACGGTTGGTTTTCGGTTTTGAGCTCTAAATATTTAAATCCTAATTTTTCTCCCTATTTAGAAACTTTAACTATTTTCTGACTATTCTTTGTTCTAATATCTATCACTTGGTTCTTCCTACCATTTTTCACTTCTTAAGTTCACTAATCTCCTAATTAAACTTGGGAATTAAATTAGGGATGTTACAGAAAACATCATATTAAGTCATTTAATTATTTTGCTAAAGGTATTATAAATAGCGGGATGTTACAGAAACAGCCTTGAAAAAATTAACCACAAACACTGCCATATTCATGGAAGGGACAAGGGCGAGCTTCACCAATCAAGGAACTAGCATCCGCAACTTGGAGATACTAGTGGGTTTGCTTGCAAAGCAGATGTCGTAGATCATAACCAACTCCAAGGAGCGATGCATGGCTGTCACCATTCGAAATAGCAAGTCATATGAGGAGCCATCAAAGAAGGATGATGCAACTGAGGTTGAGAAGAAGGAAGAGGAGCAAAAGCAACCAAGTGGAGGAGGCTCAACTGCAATGCAACAGACGCAGGATCCACCTACGGATCAAGAGAAAGGCATACCCAAACCAGCACCACTACCTCCGAGGATCCCTTATCCTCAGAGGTTGAAGAAAGAGGATGACCAGAAGCAATTCTCCAAATTCATGGAGATGCTACGGAAGGTGCAGATCAACATCCCGTTTGTAGAGGCTCTCTCACAAATGCTTCTGTATGCCAGATTCATGAAGGAGTTGCTGACGAAGAAGAAGCGGATGCTGACTGACGAGACATTCACGATAGCAGAGAAGTGTAGCAGCATCTGTAACATCCTACATTTTATACTTTAAGAAAATACTTTTAATTCACATTTATTTGAGAAAATATTCGGGATTTATAAAAATTTTGACAGAGTTTCCTTTATAAATTGGACTTTCCCCGAATAGAATTAAACCTGTCAGTCCAGAACAGTTTTCAATCCAGTAAAATATAACTTTCGGTTCAAACTATACAAACTTTCTAAAATACTTCAATTGACAAAAGAGACGATATAATTATATATTAATAAAATACACTTGAATGAAAACATCATTATTAATTAAACAACGTTTACAAAATCTATTTATTACAATATAAAACCTATGAATGATGCCTACAAATGGGACCGTGAGGTCACCCTATGCAATATACTCTTCAGCAAGAGTATGACTTTCTCGGCCTTGACGTTCTGTGTGCCTGTCTCCCTGGTGTACCTAATATGTCCACTGTAAGGGTGAGTACTTCAAAATCTAGATCAAAGAAAACGTTTAAAAACAGTAATAAATCATAAGTATGCATATTCACACAAAAACAACAACAATTATACAATTTACCACTCACTTAACCAATGAAGCATCACAACACTACTCAGTTCAATAACTATATATCTGTATAGGGTATAATACTTTAATATAATACTTTAATGCACAATCACATGGTTATGCCCTGCTAACGTCACACTTGGTGATTTAATTCTCGAATCCGATATTAAACATTTCATTTCATTATATTCACTTTAACACTTTGATCGGATTCAATGAATTAAAACACCTATAACAATGCATTCACACTTTCCCTTTCACTTTCACACTTCAACTCTATACACTTATACACTTTAACAATAACAATCATGTACATTGTACTTCACCTCCATTGCGGAAGGTCCCTCATACAATGCACAAGTAATAACTATAACAATCATGTACATTGTACTTCACCTCCACTGCGGAAGGTCCCTCATACAATGCACAAGTAATTTCTTTTCACTTTAACTTTTAACACCTTTTACACTTTTTCAATAACAACTAACCGCCTCACAACCCCCCTTCACTCTTGGGAAAAATCGACCAGGAGTAAGCATTTCTCAACCCCTAGTTGGATACTTCACCTCCACGCCGGAAGGTCCCTCATATCCGCTTGCACAACACTTCACCTCCACGCCGGAAGGTCCCTCGTGCGATTTGGGTTGATTTTTCCAAATCGGGCTTTAGCATAAATCACCCTCGACTGGCCAAAACGAGCCAAAGTATTAGAATTACCATGGTTTGCATAGAACCAACCCCCAACACGGGAAGCAAACCCGTGTGCTTTGCAGGATCAAAGTTCTCCATGATAATTCCAGTAATATACTCTTGCCCTCATCAATCGCAAAGCGACGTGTGTTTTTCCCCTACTCCTAACGTCCACCTTTACACCATGCATGATCCAATATCTCAAGTGTTTCTCAATTGAATTTAAGACCCTTTTTATTCTTTAGAAAATGTCATTTAATTGGTTTAAACTCAATTGAGAAATACTTGGCCCTATTTAATGCATAACTATATGAATGTCATTTACAATTTACTTATATACATTTTAATAATAATAATCGTACAAACAATATCAATCAACAATCAGTCGACATACTCAAGTATGTCTCAAGGTCAGACATTTAAGTCACTTTCCTAGGGTTCTTCACTTCCTACATTAACAATTTATAAAATCAATTAATATAACATACATACATAACATATCATTGGAACTTAGAGTTTTCTAGCTAAACTCTACCCTCTTACCCATCAACCTAACCAATCAATCAATACACCTATTTATAACTCTATTACTATAATTAAACCCTTTCTCTAATACTAAACCAAAGTACACCCCTTACCTCTTGAAGAGAAGAGGAGAAGGATGGGAATTTGAGAGAGCACCAACACCCACTCCAATCCAAGCCTCCTAAGTGCTTCCTCTCTTGATTCCTATGGATCCTCAAGCTCCTTGGACTAATTTGAGGCACCACATGACCAATTGCACACTTTAGGGTTTAGGGTTCAATTTGGGGATTTTGTGAGAAAGAGAGGGAATTGACAATTGAGAGAGGGAAATCCATGAGGGAGTAATGGGAAATTGATTTGGGGGTTTGATTTGTGGATTCATGGTGGTGGCTGTGTGAAATCACAAACCCTAGGGGAGGAGAGGAAGAGAGAATTCGTGTGGAAGAGAGAAGAGAGAGGAAACTTTGTGAAAAATGGCTCAAAAACGAGTTTATAAGGCTGATTCAGCAGTGGTTAATCGATTAACTGGGTGGTTAATCGATTAACTGGGTGGTTAATCGATTAACCAGTGTAATTTTTGCCAAAACCAACATTCAGGCCTTAATCGATTAACCCCATGCTTAATCGATTAAGTCATGTGCAACATTCAGGTCTTAATCGATTAACTCACGGCTTAATCGATTAACTGGTTCAATCCATCATTTCATTGCACTTCAAAGTGTCATAACTTTTTCGTTAACCGTCGGATCTTGCTCAAATTTTGAGGCAAGCTTCCTAATATACTTATCTTCACATCCAACGGTGGAATTTGGGTTTAAAGCTATGGATCTTATATTTCTAACTTTCTAAAGTCCTATACTCTTAATCCTTAAATAACCTTTCTAAACCACAATCTTAACCTAATATATTCCTTTCTCTTCACCCCAAACCTATTCTAACCTATTTCTATTTCATATAAACCCACTCTAAGCTAACTACTACACTCTAAGCACTTAAACACATACTAATTCGAATACCAACTATTGTTTCTAAACGAAATCGACACTTAAGAATACTAAGACACTCATCGAAATCCTACTCACTAATGCACCTAATCACTTTGCAAATTTGGGGATGTTACAATTCTCCCCCACTTATATGAATTTCGTCCCCGAAATTCGGCTTACTTCCACGAAAAGAGGATGTAGAGCTATATGCTCAACCGAAAGAAAGGTCTTAACCTACTTAGGGTAGACACCATCTTGGGAATTTACTCCCCCACTTGGGATGCAGCTCCGGTTAGGTTTCTTTACTAGGCCTACTGGACTGCTATTGAGACTTTCACCAAAAAGTCCCACTTAGTTTCTTAAGGTTCCAAACGTAAAGTTCGAAGTCTAGGGGCAATACCTGTCAATACAGACCTACTTAGTCCTATATCCAACACTACCTAACATTATTCAACAAAATCTAAGGATCCAAACTTTCACAACACATATTCATACACAATACAGATGAAAATAATCAAAACACAAAACATTTATCATTTAAGAAAAGTCAATGTCACAAAATTAAAATTTCAAACATAAATTAAAGAAAAATCAAATACAGAAACAAGGCATCAGAGTATTATGATATATATATATATATAAAGATTTTCATTTTAAAAAATCAAATACAATTTAAGTAAAAGAACCATCATTTAAATTTGATTGAAAAGTGCATTCCTGAAAAGAAAACAAAACATCAACTCAAACAATTAGGTAAAAACAATCTATACACGCCAAAAGGAGTTTTGTATTGAAGAGAAGAAAAAGGTTTGAAAAGTTTGCAAATGGAAAGACTCCCTTAGAATCACAGAGGATCTTGATTCGTGTACGGATGGAAATAAGGTTTGAAAAGGAATAGTTAAATACATCGGCTATCCAAAACAATTGTAAACACTCATTGAGAAAATTAAATAGTTGAATACTATATATATGTATCCATAGAATAATTGAAAGTATATTTAAGGGATGAGGTAGAAAATGCATTTAAATACCCACAGGTGTAACACCCCGCATTTTTCCCGTACGTGCGAAAACGATTTTTAACGAAAGAAACCTTGAAATCATGATTTTCTGAAAAAGTATTTTTCGAGAGAAAGAAATGCAATGATGATTCTCCATGGATTTTTATAAACAAAGTATTTTATATAAGAAAAGTGAATGATTTTGTTTGGTGATTTTTATTAAAAGATGATTTTGTAAGAAATGAAATTTTTGGGATCTGTTATCTTTGAAAATGTGTATCTTTTAAACCATAACTCGGAATTTAATGATCTTTATATGAAAACGATCGTTTTGAAACCTAGAATTTGAAAATGTAATTTTTAGAATTTTCTGAACTGTTTTATAAAAATTTATTTTCAGATTAGAAGAAAAACGAATTTTAAAGAAATTGTGTCTTGTGATGTGTTTTGACATGCATTCTATGTGATGTGTGTTTGATGTAATGTGTGTGCATTATGTAATGGTTGTGAGTGTGATTTCCTAAAATTATTTGCATTAGCATATGAATTAATAAATTAAAGTAAATATGATTAGAAAATAAAAGAATAATAATCATGTATGCATGTGTGAGACATGTGTGTGAATGTGTGAGTGCCACGGTTGTGTGTGCATGTAGGTAGGTGTCAAATGTGTGTGTGTGCTATGTGTCATGCGTGTGTGTGTGTATCAGAACCTTAGGAAGTAAGAAAGTTAAGGAACCAAACTAGGAACAAAACCAAACCAAATTAGAAGAAACCCTAACTAGAGCCAACTACCCATTAGAACCTACATGACCCTAAGACCTAGATCACATCATCATGTTCCCTTGACTTTGGAGACTTAGCCATGCAAACTTTTGAAGAGACCAATTCGCCCTCCTTACTTACACATGGGCCGAATTTTACAAGGCCAAATTGGGAAATTGTGAACTTGCCTACATATAGAAATAAACCTTAGTTCATTCCATTTTCATCCATTTTCATTTCCATCTCTTCCAAACACCAACACCACTCTAAGGACTCATTCAACCTTTAGAGAAAAATATAGAAAGAGAGAAAGAGAGTGTTGGCCGTGAGGCCTTAGGAAGAAGAAGGAGAAAAATCCAAACCTTAGATCAAGCCATTCCTTGGGAGATCAAGAGTGTTAGAAGCCAAGAGACCAACCTTCTTGCTAGGAAATTCGAAGAACAAGAGGAAGAAATGTAATAGCCTAGTTTTTCTTTTTAGTTTGTAGATTCCTTTCTTTTTCTTCTTGCATGTTTATTTTTATGAGTTGTAAGATGAATATATGTGTTACTCTTTCTTGATCTTGGACTTTCATGGACTAAAATTAATTGGTAACAATTGTACCTCTATGTTTTGGTTCGGTTTATACTTTCTTGATTTGATCTTGATATTTTTCTAACTCAAAACCTAAAAATCCAAAAGTTTTGTTTAAGATTTTGTGAAACTTGACATGAATCTTTCTTGCATGCATGTTTTTCTCGTTCTAAATCATGATCTATGTGTTTATGTGCTTATTTGACAAATTAATTCATGATCTAAGTTTAATAAATGGTAAAGTAAAATTACTTGGTCTTGCATGTTAGATTTCTTGTTGAAACCGTGAGCTCTCATGCCTTTAAGAAATGATTTGGTAAATTAATTTGTTCTTTGAACATGATTAATAATAGATCTAGAATTTTTAGTTTTGCATGTTAAATTTTGTTTGCTTAAATGAAGATCTATGTTGTGTTTGTGTGATTTCTTCATGGATAACTAAATGATTTGAGCTTGCTTGAAAATAAAGTGGAAATCTTTTATTTTTCATGATTACTTGATGATGACTTGTTGATTTATATGCCTATATTTCATGATCCAAGTTTTTAAATCATGCATGTTCATTTTAAGTAGGAAATCATGTTTTATGCATGTTACGGTTAAATTAGAAGATTAAAATAACAAGTTTTAAAATGATTCATGAGGTGCAAACATGATTTGGCTTTAGTAAAGGGATTTATGTGTGCTATTTTTGGTATTAGGCCATTCGGCCATATTAAGTAAAAATGAATCCCACGTTTTTATTATATGAAGAGTTGATGCATGTGTGTTATGGGACTAGATCTAGTAACTTTAGGTACATGCATGTTATTTTTAAATGTTTAAAATGTATTCTTGATTTTATTGAAGATTAAGTGATTTTTGAAAACTTGTTTTAAAACCTTACATGCCTTGATGAATGATTTTGTGATTCTGTATGATTGTAGAAGTGAATAAGACCTTGTTCGTTGCATCTTAGTATTCGGCCATGAGGAAAAAGAATAGGAAATTATAATTGATCATGGTTTAGGATTCATCTACGATGAAATTAAATTAATCTAAAGGCTTAGAGAGTTCATGCATGAATCATTGAGAAAAATAAAAATAATGAAATCTTGAATTGTAGCTTAACTTGTTGTTTGATTTAAATTGTTAAATTCTCTTTTAATGTTCCCAGTTTTAGTCCAAAAAGGAAAGGAAAATAATTTCCTTTGTCTGTGCTTCTGTATGTACATTAAATCTTTGTAAAATTATGCCTACATGATTCGGCCAAAGTGTGCTAATGTAGCTAGGAAGATTATCTCTATGAAATGACCCTTGTGAATGATTGTGTGTTTATGTGCATGCTGTTATGTGTGTTATTGGAATGGTATGTTGTTGTCTGCTTGATTCCCTTTTGGTTTTTTTTAGAATAAAAATAAATAAATTGATTTAATAAATGATATTTGATGACTTAAAGTGTGATTAGTATTGTGTGAAGTTGTGAGTGTGTTTTCAATATTTGAAAAGTGATGTGTTGTTCTTATTTCTAAATAATTGAAAAATGTTTTACTGAAAAATATGATTTAAGAAACTTAAATCGATTTTCTTAAGTTCTAAGTTTTGTTTAAAGATTAAGACTGATGATTTTACAGTATGAACGTTTTATGAGAGAATTATTTTTCCAAAGTTTTCTTGAAAATGTTTTTATTCGGATTTGAATACTTTTTGAATGTGAACAAGGTGTTTTCAAAGAAAATGATTTTAAAGTGTTTTAAAAATAAGTTAAATGAATTAGTTAAAAACGTTTCTAACGCACGGGGAAAAATGCTATAGTTCGAATGACGGACGCAAAGGAAACAAGGCGGAATTAGTGATCGACGGATCTTGGAAAGCTTGCGGGAGCTTACGGTATTTGAGGTGAGAGAGGGGCTTCCCTTAAGACGCCGTGGTAGTAGGTAACTTATTAAGAGGTCCAATCATCTCAAAGGTTGGACTCCAATCTCATTTAGTGTAGTGGTGTATGTGATAGCAATTGTTTGTTTGTGTGTTTGGCTATCCACCCGAATGACTGAGATTGGTTTATTAAGCATGATGTTATGTTTTCTGATTGTTTATGTTTGAGTTACTTATTTACCCTGCTTCACAAGTGATCTGTTTACTGGTTAAGTAATGATGTTGTTTTTTGAGAAATATTGTGTGTTGAATAATGTGAGGATAAGAAATAAATTGTGAAAGTAAGAAAGTGCAATTGAAAGAAAGAAGAGTGATAATGAAAGTTGTATGAGTGAGAAATAATGACGGAAAGATGAAATGTGACGGTAAAGAGATAAAGAGATGAGACTGAGTATGAGTTATGGAAGTGAGAAAGAGTTGTGGAAGTAAGATGTGGATTGGCTCTTGTTGTTTTAGTCTAGGACTAGTGTTGAGTTGAGCTTGCTCCTCCATTAGCGCCCAGCAAAAATGTGTTTTGGTTTATGTTTTTGGAAAGAAGCCTAGTGTTGAGTTGAGCTTGCTCCTCCATTAGCACTCATCCAAAAACATGCCTTTTTGAAAAATGGTTTTTGAAAAGAGGTTTTTGAAAAGAAATTTTGGAAAAAGGTTTTCGAAAAGATATTTGAGGAGATGTGAAACAATGTTTTCAAACGAGTTTTATGAAACAATCTTTTTGAAAAGATTTTTTGTGAAAGGATATGTTGTTGGGAAAAGTTTTGGAACCAACCTTTTTGGTAAAGTTTTTGAAATGATGTTTGAGAAAGTCTTTTTGGAAACGATATTTCTGAGGAAAGTTTTGTGAAAGGATCTTTTTGAGAAAATTTTGTGAAAGGTTATCTTGGGAAGGTTTTGTGAAATGTTTTGTGCAAGAAAGTTTGTGAAGTTATGTTTTCGAAAAGTTTTTGCGAAAAGATGTTTCTGAGAAAAATGAGGAAATGAGCCTTGAGAAAGAGAGGAATTTTGTGTAATGGGATTGAGATGAGAAAGATGATGAAATGTGATAAGGAAAGTTGAGGAAATGAGTTCTGAGAATGAGTATGAGATGTGATGTGATGAATTGGGGAACAGTTTGAACGATTAGTGGTCGGGTTCATTGAAGGGATGCACCAAGGGTGAACCGATCGTTAGGAATAAGCCGATAATAAAACTTCTAAAACTTTAAAAGACTATTAAAAGACATGAATAACGCGGTGAGGTATGAGAGCGTGTCAAAGTAGTGGAGAGGAAGGAACGATAAATATCTGCGGATACTTAGGACGAGATTGCATTAGGGGAGGACGATGACGGTGAAACGTCAAGAAGTCTAGGGTACTGTTCTAGGCAGAACGAACTCCATAAGTGGTGCACTAACGTGGTGGGGACTGGGTCTAATACCGTGGTAAGTTCTGCACTCGAGACTAGAACAGTACTGTCGCCCCCTAGATTGCAAATCGAGAACAGTGAGAGGGACTGGAACGGGGCATTTGTGTTTCCGCCGAGGGCGTGCATTGATTACATGAAATGATTATGATTTGAGGCTGGGCCTCCTGGTCTGGGACCATTTATGTGTTGTGACAGCTGTCGTGCCCGCGTGGTAAAGGTCCTGTACTCCTGTTTGCTTCCGCCTAGGTGTGGATGGATGACCGAGGAGATGTAGACGTGAGTGCCGTTTTCCTCAATGATGGTTCCCCAAGTCATTGAGTGAGTTGAAATGATAAGACTTAATAAACTTAATGATTCGAGAAGAATGGTTTAGCGATGGTGTTAAATATAGAATGAGATGTGAGAAGAGATGATACCATGGTATTCATATGATGATGATGATGTTTGTAATGATGATGATGATCATGTTTGTTTATATGAGTTGTTTGTCATTTACTGCTTTATCTTAATAATTGCCTATTGTAAATCCACATAGTCGACATTACATGTTTTGGGTAGCTCACTCTCTCGTACTTCTGCTTTGTATTGGAAAATTTTTGTATGGTCCTTAGAAAGGGAAACACGGAGAGACTGCTAGCTCGTTATGAGGAGGAAAAGAAAGCCCGAGAAGCAGCTATGGAGAGCATTGTTAGGGAGACTGACGAGGATGCCTCTACTCTTGACCCGAGGAGTGGACGTACCAAGAATCAGAGTAGCGCAGCGGAAACGTTAGTGTCGATGACTAGCGGTTAGGTAATTTCCCTTTCGGAGTTTTGTATTTCCATTGCAGTTACTTAGAAATCCAGGCTCTATAGTGCTGTAACCCCCAACTAAAGTTTATTTTAGTACTAATGTTTTGAAATGAGTAACGGGCCGTGTTTTAAACAATGTTTTTGAAAACGAGTTTCAAAGTGCGGTGTCTTGTGACATCTCGGTTTGGAACTTGAAAGGTTTATGCAATGTGAGAACATGAGTTTTAAATTGTAACTGTGTTTTGAAAACCCAAGTGTTCTCATCTTGCATAACACTAAAAACAAAATTTTGCCCTAATTTTCACTACATTTAATTATAAACAGCTGTGGTTTTTCAAGTGGCCAAATCGGGGTGTTACAACAGGGACTAGTTTATATATATAAAAGAAAAGGAATTCGAATGTACAAACATTCCTAGTTTCGAATGTAAGAAGGACACCTTATGAAAGCTAAGATTGAAAAGTAACTTGGACATAAATAGGGTTGAAACATAAAGGTTATTAGGAAAAATAGACATAGGGGTTATCATTGAAAAATTAATCTAATGGAGGTTGATAAAATAAATTAAAGGTGTCATATAACTATATACATTTCAATCATAGGTATAGAAAATAAGTTGTTGTTTTTCATTACAAGTTTATCACTTGTAAGGTTTTCCATAAAAAGGTTACTTTGAAAGATATAATTACACTAGGGAAAAATGGAGACTCAAAATTACCATGTGAGGAAACACAAGGCAATTAACTTTGAAAAATTTTGATTTAGTAATTAATTAATAAAAACTAATATAGTACTCTTTTAAAATTCACTCTTAATAGAAGGTAGAAAAATCTTAGTTGAAAATCGATCTAAAATAGCACGTATATAGTATTTGAAAGAATTTGAAATTTGGGGATTACCCAAAATCATAAGAAAAGGTGCCTGAAAACATTTGGACTTAACATATAGTCCTAATAAGTTTAAAAATCGTAAGTGTATATATATAAAAGTCCAGCGTTCGAAAACATTTTAAAACCCGCTTCCTATATGCAAATCTATATGCCTACACACCTATGCTTAAACTCTAGGACTCAACGAATCGAACCTAGCTTCTACCGCCCAGTCTATGAATGAAAAACTATTGGGGTTCTACACTCAATCTAAAAGAAACTCTACAATGCAAGACTTCAACTAATACTACGCTCACTAATCTTCCTAAGGTTTAAGGTTTCCTAATTGGTTCCTTAGGCTCAAAGATCAACAACTACAACTCGACCTTAAGCCCTAGATAAAACTTCCTTATTGTTAACTAGACTTTGGTGCTACGACTTTTTATAATGGATGCTAAGACTAGAACTTGGACATTCACAAACTACATTCCATGGAAGAGTTATTAATAGTTTGAAAATAGTTTGCACTTCCGGAATACAATTTGTTCAATAAGTCCAACAAATTCCTTGGAGTTCTATATGAACTTGAAGGAATAAAGGATAACATCCATCACCCTGGTTCAGGTTCTAAACTAGACTTCGGCTCTAGGGTAGCTACATTACCTTTAACTCACCTCACAACCTTCGATTCACATTTTCCACTTCCACATTAAAATACAAACAATAAAGTACCAACTTCTGTATAAAAGGTTTGGTACTTGGTGAAAAAATAATTTTAAAGAGTTTGCATTTTCTTTAAAATGAGGAAAAACATTTTATACTTTTGTAAATTCTTTTCATTTAAAACTTAAACAAAATCGTTGTTTAAGAAAAGACATGTCAAGCACTACAGTTCAAATTATTTATATAAGTTTTCAAAATCATTTCACATCCATTTGAAATTGATTCTGAAGCTTGAGGATTCCTTTGACAAAGAAAATAAGAATCCTCTATAGTCATCAAACTCAAACGAAAGGGATAGATTCCCCGATCAAAAGTTTAATGTCATTCACCTTTCCAAATCCTAGTGAATGCCTTTCCTTTCATTTTAGTTTGTAGGTTCAAATTGACTTATGTCGCTTTCATTTAATTCCCATCAATTGATAATCAGTGTAATTTAAAAGTAAACTACACTGTCATGCAATTAGTTAGGAATTCGCAATGTGAGTAAAACTTTCTTGAAAATCAGTGTTGCAAAATTCAGTCAATTATCAGAGTTTGAATCAATTCCATACTTTGAAAAATATCAAAACATTACTGTACTTGACATTCATTTTCAAATCGTAGTACTAGTACTTTTCGAAAATAGAATCTTAGAAAATTTTGTTGCAAAAGCTTTTTCATACCTAAAAAAAATCAGAGTACATTTATCACCAAAATATAATGTGGAAATGTAGAAGGCAATTAGGTCTTGCTAAGGCGACACTTGGTTATTACAGCTAAAGGCAACTACCATGGGTTAACACCTATTCACTTCCGCTGCGCACTCTGATAAAGAATGCTCGAAGTGTAAACTAGACTACCTCTAATGCCGATCCTATCCTCAGACTTAGAAAATAACTCCAACAATTATTTGGTTGGATTCAAGGACTTTAACAATGTCATCTTCCGATGAATACAAAATACGAGGGATCCTTCTCGATTCTATATTACATTGGAGATAAAATTGTTTTCGTACTACTTGAGTTCCAATCAAATAAAGGATGTCTCATCTTCGATTCAAAAGAAGGCCTTGAAATTTCATTTTAAAGTGAAATATCAATCCCTTGTCATATTCGAAATAGACATAATTAATTCAAAGCTAAGAGCTAGTCCTTCCCGTTGGGGTAGCAGTTTCATGCTCTGTCCCGTTGGGAGTTTTCCTTTCCCTTAGTCTCTACTTTCTGTCCATTTCTAAATACAACAAAGTTATACTTTTGAAAAATTGAGTTAGCCCACTTCCAATTGAAGATACAATTCTATGACTACTAAACTACGACTCACCCTACTAAACTATACCTATTTCCACTTATGATGCATGCATGAAACACTAATGTGCACTACTTAATTAACTACCTATTAGTTACTCTCATGTGGAGTAACTCCTTGGGAGTAGGAAAATCCATACTCCGGGCCGAGGATTGCAACCATTGCTCTGATACCATATTGTAACATCTTACATTTTATACTTTAAGAAAATACTTTTAATTCACATTTATTTGAGAAAATATTCGGGGTTTATAAAAATTTTGACAGAGTTTCCTTTATAAATTGGACTTTCCCCGAATAGAATTAAACCTGTCAGTCCAGAACAGTTTTCAATCCAGTAAAATATAACTTTCGGTTCAAACTATACAAACTTTCTAAAATACTTCAATTGAGAAAAGAGACGATATAATTATACATTAATAAAATACACTTGAATGAAAACATCATTATTAGTTAAACAACATTTACAAAATCTATTTATTACAATATAAAACCTATGAATGGTTGCCCTACAAATGGGACCGTGAGGTCACCCTATGCAATATACTCTTCAGCAAGAGTATGACTTTCTCGGCCTTGACGTTCTGTTTGTCTGTCTCCCTGGTGTACCTAATATGTCCACTGTAAGGGTGAGTACTTTGAAATATAGATCAAAGAAAACGTTTAAAAACAATAATAAATCATAAGTAGGCATATTCACACAAAAACAACAACAATTATACAATTTACAACTCACTTAACCAATGAAGCATCACAACACTGCTCAGTTCAACAACTATATATCTGTATAGGGTATAATACTTTAATATAATACTTTAATGCACAATCACATGGTTATTCCCTGCTAACGTCACACTTGGTGATTTAATTCTCGAATCCGATATTAAACATTTGATTTCATTATATTCGCTTTAACACTTTGATCGGATTCAATGAATTAAAACACCTATAACAATGCACTCACACTTTCCCTTTCACTTTCACACTTTAACTCTATACACTTATACACTTTAACAATAACAATCATGTACATTGTACTTCACCTCCACTACGGAAGGTCCCTCATACAATGCACAAGTAATAACTATAACAATCATGTACATTGTACTTCACCTCCACTGCGGAAGGTCCCTCATACAATGCACAAGTAATAACTTTTCACTTTAACTTTTAACACTTTTTCAATAACAACTAACCGCCTCACAACCCCCCTCCACTCTGGGGAAAAACCGACCAGGAGTAAGCATTTCTCAACCCCTAGTTGGATAATTCACCTCCACGTCGGAAGGTCCCTCATATCCGCTTGCACAACACTTCACCTCCACGTGCGGAAGGTCCCTCGTGCGATTTGGGTTGATTTGTCCAAATTGGGCTTTAGCAGAAATCACCCTCAACTGGCCAAAACGAGCCAAAGTATTAGAATTACCATGGTTTTCATAGAACCAACCCCCAACACGGGAAGCAAACCCGTGTCCTTTGCAGGATCAAAGTTCTCCACGATAATTCCAAAAATATACTCTTGCCCTCATCAATCGCAAAGCGACGTGTGTTTTCCCCTACTCCTAACGTCCACCTTTACACCATACATGATCCAATATCTCAAGTGTTTCTCAATTGAATTTAAGACCCTTTTTATTCTTTAGAAAATGTCATTTAATTGGTTTAAACTCAATTGAGAAATACTTGGCCCTATTTAATGCATAACTATATGAATGTCATTTACAATTTACTTATATACATTTTAATAATAATAATCGTACAAACAATATCAATCAACAATCAGTCGACATACTCAGGTATGTCTCAGGGTCTGCAATTTAAGTCACTTTCCTAGGGCTCTTCACTTCCTACATTAACGATTTATAAAATCAATTAATATAACATACATACATAACATATCATTGGAACTTAGAGTTTTCTAGCTAAACTCTACCCTCTTACCCATCAACCTAACCAATCAATCAATACACCTATTTATAACTCTATTACTATAATTAAACCCTTTCTCTAATACTAAACCAAAGTACACCCCTTACCTCTTGAAGAGAAGAGGAGAAGGATGGGAATTTGAGAGAGCACCAACACCCACTCCAATCCAAGCTTCCTAAGTGCTTCCTCTTTTGATTCCTATGGCTCCTCAAGCTCCTTGGACTAATTTGAGGCACCACATGACCAATTGCACACTTTAGGGTTTAGGGTTCAATTCGGGGATTTTGTGAGAAAGAGAGGGAATTGAAAATGGAGAGAGGGAAATCCATGAGGGAGTAATGGGAAATTGATTTGGGGGTTTGATTTGTGGATTCATGGTGGTGGCTGTGTGAAATCACAAGCCCTAGGGGAGGAGAGGAAGAGAGAATTCGTGTGGAAGAGAGAAGAGAGAGGAAACTTTGTGAAAAATGGCTCAAAAACGAGTTTATAAGGCTGATTCAGCAGTGGTTAATCGATTAACTAGGTGGTTAATCGATTAACCAGTGTAATTTTGGCCAAAACCAACGTTCAGGCCTTAATCGATTAACCCCATGCTTAATCGATTAAGTCGTGTGCAACATTCAGGTCTTAATCGATTAACTCACGGCTTAATCGATTAACTGGTTCAATCCATCATTTCTTTGCACTTCAAAGTGTCATAACTTTTTCGTTAACCGTCGGATCTTGCTCAAATTTTGAGGCAAGCTTCCTAAGACACTTATCTTCACATCCAACGATGGAATTTGGGTTTAAAGCTATGGATCTTATATTTCTAACTTTCTAAAGTCCTATACTCTTAATCCTTAAATAACCTTTCTAAACCACAATCTTAACCTAATATATTCCTTTCTCTTCACCCCAAACCTATTCTAACCTATTTCTATTTCATATAAACCCACTCTAAGCTAACTACTACACTCTAAGTGTAACATCCCGAATTTTAAACCCAAGTATAATTGAATTAATAATAATAAACCATAAATAAGTATTCAAAAGAAGTATTTTAGCATTGGAAAAGAATAATAATAAAGACAAGTAGGTTAGAAAAGAAAGGAGTGTTAAATTAAAGTTAGGAGCAGGCCAGAAAAATAGATAATTCGGTACTAAAACATAACAAAGGATAGAAAATCAAAATAAAAGATTTAGGAATCAAAACAAAATTTCCACCGTTCGATGTGAAGGGGTGATTTTTAGGAAGTTGGTCGTCAAATTTGAGCAAGATCTGACGGTTAACGTAGAATTTATGGCAATTTGAAGATAGGGGAAAATAGAAGAAAAATAGAAAAGCAAACTAGCAGTATCTGATCATTATACTCGAGTATTGACAGAAATACTCGAGTATTTCTGCCTGATGTCACCACTGAAGCTATTTCGCTTAAGCGAAAATTTTGCGATCTGCAAAAATAAAAAGGCACGTTGTGTAACACCCCGATTTGGCAACTTGAAAACCATAATCGTTAAAGTGAAAATTAGGGGCCATTTTTTTTATGGGAATTATACGCACGTGAGAACGTTTCCAATTTGAAAACGAGTTATAAAACATTACGTTCTTAGAGGCACGTTTGTTAGTTCCATGATGAATGTTTTGATAATGACAAAAGGTTACAAAGTGTTTTGAACAAGCTATCATGTGATGGTCAAGTTCAAGTTCAACAAGCAACAACAAACATCAAATGAAGAAGAGAGAAAACAAGCTCATGAAGACTTAAGTTTGAGTGTAATTGTTTTTGTTTTATCTTTTGCCTCTCAAGCTTCATAGGTTTTCATTTGGGTAGTTTGTTTAGAGGGTAGTGAATCTCATTCATAAGTCATGATTAAATCATAATTTGAGTTTTCACTTAACCTAGAATCAATAGGTGGCTTAAAGGTTTGAAAGGAAAGGTTGGTTTTTGAGAAAACAAGTTTCTAAAATGTGCAGTGTGGATTTAATCGAGTATGATGCAATTATACTCGCATGGTACTCGAGTATGCTGCAATTTACTCGAGTAAACACTGCTGAACTGATTTTTAAAATACGATTTTCACTTCTCAAAATCAGTTTTCAAGTGCCATAACTTTTGGGTATTCTATAAAAACCTTTTCCTAACCTTTGTGATTATAATCTATCATTTTGATATTCATTTTACAAAGAATCAAGCCACTCTATTCTATCTCAATTTCAAAGATCAAAGCTTTTCTATTTTCATATTCTTTGATCAAGAACCTTTGAATCTCTTGTGTGATTTGTCATAGCTATTGATTGAGATTCATTAGGATTGTTATGTCTATTCATTGAGTTGTAATCTTTGCAATAAGGCAAGCCACTACAACAAACAAAGAAGCCTTGGTGTGTCGATTATCATCAAGCAACGTTCATTGAAGAAGAAGAAGTCTTGGTTGTGAATCAAGCAAAGAGAAGCCTTGGTGTGTGGATTATCATCAAGCAATTGAAGACTTGTTGTGTCGATTATCAACAAGGGGTAGAGGTTAGATTAGAGAGAAGATCAATAGGATTACAAGGCAAGGGTGTTGGTTATCTCTTGTAGGCTAGCAAGAAGGAAGTCTTGTGAGGCATTCACTTGTAATTTGAGAACTCTAATTCCTCATAGTGAAGAATCTCTCTTGGTTGAAGAGGGGACTGGATGTAGCTTTCAAGCGGATGAAAGTGAACCAGGATAAATCGCTGTGTCGTATCTCTAAACCCTTATGCTTTATATTCAAGTCATTTGATTGCGTTCTTGGTTGAAAACCTAGAAAGATTGATTTTCATAATTGATTGAATTGAATCTTTATTTGTTCAAATTGATAAAGGGAAAATCATTTTCATAACTAGGTTAATCAATAAGAACATAGGTGTTAATCATTCTCGCTGAATCTCTGATCTTTCATGTGAATTGATTGATTTTCGTATGCGAATGAAAACTTGATTTTTCTGGTTTCTGTCAGATATAATCGAGTAAACGAGTCTTTAATCGAGTACTACTCGAGTACTCTGAAATCTACTCGAGTAAACCTGAACAAAATTGCAAAAATATTTTGTTTTTGATTGTTTCGTTGTTTCGTTCGAAAATCTTTCAAGGTAGCTTAGATACCTATTCAACCCCCCCTTCTAGGTGTATTCCTAGGGTTCCTTTGTCTCTCCAACCACCAATTGCGGTTTCTTCAATTGGTATCAGAGCTCGGTCGAAAGACACGAGCATAAGAGCTTTTTCGTAAAGATCCTTTAAGAAAATCGCAATGGGTTCCATGAATCCCTTTGGTGGTGAAGGTTTTTCGATAAGTCGTCCTCCATTGTTTGCCGGAGAAGGCTATGCATATTGGAAAGTTAGAATGAAAATCTTTATCCAAGCCATAGATAGTGAAATTTGGAAAGTAGTTGAAAAAGGTCCTCATATCCCCTCTAGTTTAGTTGAAGGTGTAGAACAATTGATCCCCGAGGATAAGTGGAAAGATGATGATAGAAAGAAAGTTCAATATGATTATAAAGCAAAGAATATCATTACCTCCGCTTTATCCTATGACGAGTTCTTTAGATTTTCTCAATGTTCTAGTGCTAAGGAAATGTGGGACACTTTACAAGTGACTCATGAAGGAACTAGTGAGGTTAGGAGAGCTAGATTGAATGCTTTAATGCGTGATTATGAATTGTTTCAAATGCTTTCAAATGAATCTATTAATGATATGCAAAAGCGTTTTACTCACATTATTAACCATTTACTTGCTCTTGGTAAGACTTTCTTACAAGGTGAACTTTCTAACAAAGTGTTGAGATGTTTAGACAGGAATTGGCAACCAAAAGTAACGGCTATTGTTGAATCTAAGAATTTGGATGCTATGGATCTAGCAACACTCTTTGGAAAGCTTCAAGAACATGAAATGGAGCTTGGACGATTAAGTATCAATGAAGAGTCAGATAAGAACAAAGGTAGAAAGGGACTTGCTCTTAAAGTCAATAGATCTTACAAAAAGAAAGAGAGTTCCGATGATGATGATAGTGAAGATTCCGATTCCGATATTGATGAAAAAGACATGAAACTTCTACTAAGGAAGTTTGACAAGTTTCTAAGGAGAAAAGGAAGGTTGAACAAGGATAAAAGTAAAGAGAAGGATTCCCACACTACAAGACCAAGACTTCAAGAGAAGGTGTAGTTTGCCATGAATGTGGAAAACCCGGACATCTCAAGTATTCATGCTCTAGGTATCTCAAGAAGAAGGAGAAAGACAAGAAAAATTCTAAATCTATAAGAGCATACATAGTTTGGGATAGTGATGAAGATGACAAGAAAAGCACATCGAGTAGTTCATCGGATGATGAAGAAGCCGCTTGTCTCAACTTGATAACTCTAGTAGATGATGAAGAACAAAGTTCAAATGATGAATCAAGTTATCAAAGCGAGGAAAGCGATGTAAGTCATACTAAATCCGAAATTTCATCTAAATATGAATTGTTATATAATGCTTATGAAGAAATGCATGAACAACTTGAAAAACTAGCTTTGAAAAACATTGAAAGAAAGAAGCTCATTTTGAAACATCAAAAAGAGATTTTAGATCTTCAAAAGCAAGTTGATGAGCTTAATCTTGAAAATGAAACTCTTGATCTTATATATGCTAGTTCTTCTTGTGATTGTGCTAGTAGATTGAATATTGTGGTTGATTGTGAGAATTGAAAGTTGCTTAAAGATGAAAATGCTATTTTGAAAAATAAGCTTGCAAGTTTCACAAATGGTGATATTAGATTGCGCACATTGTTAAATTTTCAAAGAGAAAATTCAAACAAGTTTGGTTTGGGTTATACTAATGCTAAGAGTAAATCTCATAGAAATGTTGTTGATTTTTCTAAAGTTGATTTTTCAAATGCACCAACATGTTTCTATTGTGGTACTCATGGACATACTTCAAATGTGTGTTATATTAAAGTGCATGGTATACCTAAAGGAGATTTTGTTTGGATGAAAAAGGGTGAAAGTCCCTACACTAATAAAAATGGATCCAAAACTATTTGGATACCAAAAAGCAAAGCATGATTATTTTGTAGGTATGATTGAAGAGCAAAAAGGGCTTACAAGTGTTATTCATATTTGCATCTTCAATTGGTATCAAAAGAAGTCCTACAATATGTTACAAATGTTGTTGATAGATTTGTGAACTTCAAATGGTATCTTCTCAATTGGTATTACTTTTCTAAATGTTTAATTAAATCATTTGGTATCATTGAGTAGATTCATAGATGGTTATCATGATATAGTGACATGATTTGGTTGTTATTAAAGAAATATCACAATTGGTATCAAAATTTTGTTGATATATGTTACTTCTTTACAATTGATATCTTCTTTGTTAAGTGATATTATGATATTTTTAGTTCTCAATTGGTATCATATTTCATTGTTATATTCTCTTGCCAATTGATATCACATTTCAAAGTATAGTTCTATTGTATTTGTTCAATTGGTATCAATCTTGTAAAGAAATGATCATTGATTTCTTACCTTGGCTTAGATGTTATATTTTAATTGGTATATATTGCTTTTTGATAATGCCAAAGGGGGAGAAATATGATGTTTTGAATTGAATGGAATGTTTCTCAAAGGTGGAGAAATGATTGTTGGATAAATAATATGATTTTTAGATGTTTGTTTGGAGAAAGGTTGTTTTTGTTGTTTTTATGTAGGTTGAGCAAAGTTGTTGAAGATAGGGGGAGAATCAAGCTTATCTCAATTGGATTCAAATGTCAAAAGCATTTATTGAGGGGGAGCAAGAGTCTCACCAAGTGATCAAATTGTTAAAGCATCAACAACTTCAAAGAACTTTTGGAGAACTTCAAAACATGATTTGTCATTTTCAAAAAGGGGGAGATTGTTAGTTCCATGATGAATGTTTTGATAATGACAAAAGGTTACAAAGTGTTTTGAACAAGCTATCATGTGATGATCAAGTTCAAGTTCAACAAGCAACAACAAACATCAAATGAAGAAGAGAGAAAACAAGCTCATGAAGACTTAAGTTTGAGTGTAATTGTTTTTGTTTTATCTTTTGCCTCTCAAGCTTCATAGGTTTTCATTTGGGTAGTTTGTTTAGAGGGTAGTGAATCTCATTCATAAGTCATGATTAAATCATAATTTGAGTTTTCACTTAACCTAGAATCAATAGGTGGCTTAAAGGTTTGAAAGGAAAGGTTGGTTTTTGAGAAAACAAGTTTCTAAAATGTGCAGTGTGGATTTAATCGAGTATGATGCAATTATACTCGCATGGTACTCGAGTATGCTGCAATTTACTCGAGTAAACACTGCTGAACTGATTTTTAAAATACGATTTTCACTTCTCAAAATCAGTTTTCAAGTGCCATAACTTTTGGGTATTCTATAAAAACCTTTTCCTAACCTTTGTGATTATAATCTATCATTTTGATATTCATTTTACAAAGAATCAAGCCACTCTATTCTCTCTCAATTTCAAAGATCAAAGCTTTTCTATTTTCATATTCTTTGATCAAGAACCTTTGAATCTCTTGTGTGATTTGTCATAGCTATTGATTGAGATTCATTAGGATTGTTATGTCTATTCATTGAGTTGTAATCTTTGCAATAAGGCAAGCCACTACAACAAACAAAGAAGCCTTGGTGTGTCGATTATCATCAAGCAACGTTCATTGAAGAAGAAGAAGTCTTGGTTGTGAATCAAGCAAAGAGAAGCCTTGGTGTGTGGATTATCATCAAGCAATTGAAGACTTGTTGTGTCGATTATCAACAAGGGGTAGAGGTTAGATTAGAGAGAAGATCAATAGGATTACAAGGCAAGGGTGTCGGTTATCTCTTGTAGGCTAGCAAGAAGGAAGTCTTGTGAGGCATTCACTTGTAATTTGAGAACTCTAATTCCTCATAGTGAAGAATCTCTCTTGGTTGAAGAGGGGACTGGATGTAGCTTTCAAGCGGATGAAAGTGAACCAGGATAAATCGCTGCGTCGTATCTCTAAACCCTTACTCTTTATATTCAAGTCATTTGATTGCGTTCTTGGTTGAAAACCTAGAAAGATTGATTTTCATAATTGATTGAATTGAATCTTTATTTGTTCAAATTGATAAAGGGAAAATCATTTTCATAACTAGGTTAATCAATAAGAACATAGGTGTTAATCATTCTCGCTGAATCTCTGATCTTTCATGTGAATTGATTGATTTTCGTATGCGAATGAAAACTTGATTTTTCTGGTTTCTGTCAGATATACTCGAGTAAACGAGTCTTTAATCGAGTACTACTCGAGTACTCTGAAATCTACTCGAGTAAACCTGAACAAAATTGAAAAAAATTTTTGTTTTTGATTGTTTCGTTGTTTCGTTCGAAAATCTTTCAAGGCAGCTTAGACACCTATTCAACCCCCCCTTCTAGGTGTATTCCTAGGGTTCCTTTGTCTCTCCAACCACCAATTGCGGTTTCTTCAACGTTACCCTTCAAGTTCCAAATCGAGATGTCACGGGACATCGCACTTTGAAACTCGTTTTCAAAACATCACTTAAACAAGACGGCCCATTTGCTTTAGTCTCAAAACATCATCATTACAAACTTGTTTGGGGTTACAGCAGGTTAGATCCATGTATCTAATAACTTGTAGTGGAATACAATACTCAAAAGGGAATTACCTATCTTCTAGTCATCGAATTCTACTCTTGCTTTCCTCTTGATGCTGTTCTGTCGCTCGTCTTCCTCCTCTGTCAAAAGATCCTCAGGGTTCGGACACCCATCCTCCTTACTCAGAAAATTATCTGTGTCGGCCTCAGTTCCATGTTGGAATCCTCCTTGCATTGGTGGAGTTCCCCCTTCCCCCGGGCTCAGCTGATATCTTTCAAGGTTAATCATCTGGGATTCGCATCAATTACATAACAGAATTGTAGGAGAAAGAGAGAGTGAGCAACCCAAAACGGCAATGTCGACTATGTGGGATTACATTAGGTAAATATTAAGACAAAATGAACATCAAAGTCATCCACCAAGCAAATATAATCAACATCATACATATGTTGGAAAACTACACTCGGTGGTTGAAACAACTAGGAAACACTAGGAGAACACCTAGAAGGGGGGGGGGGGGGTTGAATAGGTGTTTAAGAAACCTTGAAAGATTTTCGAAAGAAACAAATCTAAATGATTCAAACAAATGATTTTCTTGAAAATGCAAAGCTTTAATCGATTAACAAATGCTATTACTCGAGTAATGACATTAGTTACTCGATTAATCCCTTTCTAAATTGAAAAATCACTTTTCAATTAAATACGAAAATCAATCAATTAACATGTATAATATGATCAGAGATTAAGCGGAAACAATCAACACCAATATTCTTATTGATTAACCTAGATTATAAAAATGATTTTCCCTTTATCAATTTTGCACAATAAAGATTCAATTCAATCAATTATAGAAAAATCACTTTTTCTAGGTTTTCAATCAAGAACACAATTTAAAGACTTGAATTGTAAAGAGTAAGAGTTTAGAGATACGACACAGTGATTTATCCTGGTTTACTTTCATCCGCTTGAAAGCTACATCCAGTCCCCTCTTCAACCAAGAGAGATTCTTCACTATGAGGAATTAGAGTTTCTCAAATTACAAGTAAATGCCTCACAAGACTCCCTTCTTGCTAGCCTACAAGAGATACCACACCCTTGCCTTGTAACCCTATTGATAATCTAATCTAACCTCTTCTCTTTTGCTTGCCGATACCTCACAACAAGACTTCCAATTGCTTGCTTCACTCACAAGACTTCCAAATGCTTGTTCTTCAACAAGGCTTCCAAGTGCTTGATGAAATGCCTCACCAAGGCTTCCAATGAAACTTGCTTGATTCACAAAATCAAGGCTTCCAATGTTGTAGAATGTTTGCCTCTTGCAAAGATTACAACTCAAATGAAAAACAATAACAATCCTATGAATCTCTTTCAAAAGCTATGAAATATCAACATGAGAGATTCAAGGTTCTTGATCAAAGAATATAAAAATGAGAGCTTTGATCTTGAGAGAGTGAGAGAGAATAGTGTGGCTTTGATTCTTTGTAAAATTGTGTATCAAAATGATTCTAGTTGATTCTCATTGATAGAAATGATTGGGAAAAGGTTTATATAGAATACCCAAAAGTTGGAGCACTAAGAATGGCTTTTGAGAAGTGAAAAACGTATTTAAAAAACCATATCTGATCAAGTTACTCGAGTGAAATGAGTGTTACTTGAGTAAACCGAAAGCAAGATAATTTTCACTCGAGTGAGACAAAAAAATACTCGAGTAAAGTGCAGATAATCGATTATCAAAAGTTTTTTAATCGATTATCAGTTTAAAATACACTGTTAATCAATTATCAAAATCTGTTAATCGATTATTAACATTAAAAATCACTTAAAACTTGTTTTCTCAAAAACTAAACCTTTTCTTTCAAACCTTTAAGCCACCTATTGATTTTAGGCAAAGTGAATACTCAAAATATGATATAATCATGCATTCAAAAAAGATTCACTACCCTCTAATGACTCTACCCAAACTCATAAACTAAAAGACTTGTGAGGCAAAAGATAAAACAATAAAACATAAACTACCAAACTATGTCTTCATGAGTTGGTTCTCTCTTCATAACTGGATGTTTGTTGTTGCTTGTTGAGCTTGAACTTAATCAACACATTTGTACCTTGTTCAAAACCTTTTGGCATTTATCAAAACATTCTTCATGGATCTTACAATCTCCCCCTTTTTGAAAATGACAAACATGTTTTGAAATCGTTTGAAGTTCATTGAAGTTGTTGATGCTTGAACCATTTGATCACTTGGTGAGACTCTTGCTCCCCCTCAATTAATGCTTTTAACATTTGAAATCCAATTGAGTTAAGCTTGATTCTCCCCCTATCTCCAACAACTTTGCTCAACCTACATAAAAACAACAAAACAACCTTTCTCCAAACATACCATTTAAAAAAAATATTTCTCCCCTTTGTTTCAAAACATCATATTTCTCCCCCTTTGGCATTATCAAAAAGAAATATATACCAATTGTAACTAAACAAATACCAATTGAAATAAGATCTATGCAAAAATAGAAGAAATATAACCAAAGCATGATAATCATCTAATGATTAAAATTAATATCATTGAGTAATCAATATCAAACAAATTGTATACCAATAACATGATACCAATTGTAAAACAATTGTAAGAATTTGATACCAATAGTATTTTCTCAATAGTATAAACAATATCACATTATAAGAAATAATACCAATTGAGAGAACTATGAGCAATATCTAACAATATCAATTGTAGATACCAATTGTATAATATCAAATGTTACCAATTTGTAGGATTTTCTTCTTGATACCAATTGAAGAAGATCAATAATGTCAATTGTATCAAATGTGTATAGACCTTCATTTGCTTCTTCAATCATACCTACAAAACAATCATGCTTTGCTTTTTGGTATCCAAATGGTTTTGGATCCATTTTTGTTAGTGTAGGGACTCTCACCCTTTTTCATCCAAACAAAATCTCCTTTAGGTATACCATGCACTTTAATATAACACACATTTGAAGTATGTCCATGAGTACCACAATAGAAACATGTTGGTGCATTTGAAAAATCAACTTTAGAAAAATCAACAACATTTCTATGAGATTTACTCTTAGCATTAGTATAACCCAAACCAAACTTGTTTGAATTTTCTCTTTGAAAAATTTAACAATGTGCGCAATCTAATATCACCATTTGAGAAACTTGCAAGCTTATTTTTCAAAATAGCATTTTCATCCTTAAGCAACTTGCAATTCTCACAATCAACCACAATATTCAATCTACTAGCACAATCACAAGAAGAACTAGCATATATAAGATCAAGGGTTTCATTTTCAAGATTAAGCTCATCAACTTGTTTTTGAAGTTCTAAAATCTCTTGTTGATGTTTCAAAATGAGCTTCTTCCTTTCAATGTTTTTCAAAGCTATTTTCTTAAATTGTTTATGCATTTCTTCATAAGCATTATATAACATTTCATAATTTGAAGAAATTTCGGATTTAGTAAGACTTACATCGCTTTCGTCACTTTGCTCACTTGATTCATCATTTGAGCTTTCCTCTTCATGTACTTGAGCTATCAAGTTGAGACAAGCGTCATGTTCATCATCCGAAGAACTACTAGTTGTGCTTTTCTTGTCTTGTTCATCATCACTATTCCAAACTATGTATGCCCTTTTGTATTTTGCATTTTTCTTCTCTTTCTCCTTCTTCTTGAGATACTTAGAGCATGAGTACTTGAGATGACCGGGCTTTCCACATTCATGGCAAACTACACCTTCTTTTGAAGTCTTGGTCTTGTAGTGTGGGGGATCCTTCTCTTTACTTTTGTCCTTGTTCAACCTTCCTTTTCTCCTTAGAATTTTATTGAACTTTCTTAGTAGAAGCTTCATCTCCTCTTCATCAATATCCGAATCGGAATCTTCATTATCAACATCATCATCAACGGAACTCTCTTCCTTTTTATATGACCTTTGAGCTTTAAGAGAAATTCCTTTTCTCTCTTTGTACTTATCCGACTCTTCATGCATTTGCAAACGTCCAAGCTCCATTTCATGTTCTTGTAGCTTTCCGAAAAGTGTTGCTAAGTCCATGGTGTCCAAGTCCTTTGATTCAACGATTGCGGTAACCTTGGGTTGCCATTCCCTACTTAGACATCTTAAAACTTTGTTAACAAGTTCACAATTCACGAAAGTTTTACCAAGAGCAATGAGATGATTAATAATATGAGTAAAACGTTTTTGCATAAAACATATAGATTCATTAGGCAACATACGAAACAATTCATATTCATGCATCAAAGAATTTAATCTAGCACGCCTAACTTCACTAGTGCCTTCATGTGTGACTTGCAAGGTGTCCCACATTTCTTTGGCATCTTTACATTGGGAGACTCTAAAGAACTCATCATAAGATAGAGCGGAGGTGATGATATTCTTTGCTTTTAAATCATATTGAATTTTCCTTTTATCATCATCGGTCCACTTATCTTTGGGAGTTAGTGTAAGCACACCTTCTACATCTTTTGAGGGAATATAAGGACCATTTTCAATGGCTTCCCAAATGTTCACATCTATAGCTTCTATAAAGATTCTCATCCTAATTTTCCAATAACCATAACCCTCTCCACCAAACATAGGAGGGCGATTAATTGAAGCACCTTCACCACCAAAAGGATTCGTAGAACCCATTGTAGTTTCTCAAAGATCTTAACGAAAAAGCTCTATGCTCGTGTCTTTCGACCGAGCTCTGATACCAATTGTTGGAAAACTACACTCGGTGGTTGAAACAACTAGGAAACACTAGGAGAACACCTAGAAGGGGGGGTTGAATAGGTGTTTAAGAAACCTTGAAAGATTTTCGAAAGAAACAAATCTAAATGATTCAAACAAATGATTTTCTTGAAAATGCAAAGCTTTAATCGATTAACAAATGCTATTACTCGAGTAATGACATTAGTTACTCGATTAATCCCTTTCTAAATTGAAAAATCACTTTTCAATCAAATACGAAAATCAATCAATTAACATGTATAATATGATCAAAGATTAAGCGGAAACAATCCACACCAATATTCTTATTGATTAACCTAGATTATAAAAATGATTTTCCCTTTATCAATTTTGCACAATAAAGATTCAATTCAATCAATTATAGAAAAATCACTTTTTCTAGGTTTTCAATCAAGAACACAATTTAAAGACTTGAATTGTAAAGAGTAAGAGTTTAGAGATACGACACAGTGATTTATCCTGGTTTACTTTCATCCGCTTGAAAGCTACATCCAGTCCCCTCTTCAACCAAGAGAGATTCTTCACTATGAGGAATTAGAGTTTCTCAAATTACAAGTAAATGCCTCACAAGACTCCCTTCTTGCTAGCCTACAAGAGATACCACACCCTTGCCTTGTAACCCTATTGATAATCTAATCTAACCTCTTCTCTTTTGCTTGCCGATACCTCACAACAAGACTTCCAATTGCTTGCTTCACTCACAAGACTTCCAAATGCTTGTTCTTCAACAAGGCTTCCAAGTGCTTGATGAAATGCCTCACCAAGGCTTCCAATGAAACTTGCTTGATTCACAAAATCAAGGCTTCCAATGTTGTAGAATGTTTGCCTCTTGCAAAGATTACAACTCAAATGAAAAACAATAACAATCTTATGAATCTCTTTCAAAAGCTATGAAATATCAACATGAGAGATTCAAGGTTCTTGATCAAAGAATATAAAAATGAGAGCTTTGATCTTGAGAGAGTGAGAGAGAATAGTGTGGCTTTGATTCTTTGTAAAATTGTGTATCAAAATGATTCTAGTTGATTCTCATTGATAGAAATGATTAGGAAAAGGTTTATATAGAATACCCAAAAGTTGGAGCACTAAGAGTGGCTTTTGAGAAGTGAAAAACGTATTTAAAAAACCATATCTGATCAAGTTACTCGAGTGAAATGAGTGTTACTTGAGTAAACCGAAAGCAAGATAATTTTCACTCGAGTGAGACAAAAAAATACTCGAGTAAAGTGCAGATAATCGATTATCAAAAGTTTTTTAATCGATTATCAGTTCAAAATACACTGTTAATCAATTATCAAAATCTGTTAATCGATTATTAACATTAAAAATCACTTAAAACTTGTTTTCTCAAAAACTAAACCTTTTCTTTCAAACCTTTAAGCCACCTATTGATTTTAGGCAAAGTGAATACTCAAAATTTGATATAATCATGCATTCAAAAGAGATTTACTACCCTCTAATGACTCTACCCAAACTCATAAACTAAAAGACTTGTGAGACAAAAGATAAAACAATAAAACATAAACTACCAAACTAAGTCTTCATGAGTTGGTTCTCTCTTCATAACTTGATGTTTGTTGTTGCTTGTTGAGCTTGAACTTGATCAACACATTTTTAGCTTGTTCAAAACCTTTTGGCATTTATCAAAACATTCTTCATGGATCTTACAACATACTTATCAAAGTAATATAAGCGTAAACCACATCTGATCATTCATGTTAATATTTTCACATCTTTCATCATGAGACTTCCCTCTCCTTCCTCATTCTCATACTCATCCAGTACTTCACAAATACTCATATTCAATTCCCTTCTTAGAACATATCCATCACTCGAGACCAGCATAATCATCAATAACATCTTTATTATTACTACCATTATCTTTGAAATATCTGGGTTAATTAAGTCTTATCAATTCGATTAGCATCAATGATGAGGGGGAGACATCATTGTGCTCACACTCGTCTACATCTCCTCGGTACACCAGCCAACCTAGTCGGAAGCAAACAGGAGTACAGGACCTTTACCACTCGGGCATGACAGCTGTCTCAACAAATGGCTCCAAGCCTCAAACACAAGTGATATCACAAACAGGCTCACTGCCTCGCAGTGGCAAAACACATTGCCCCATTCCAGTCCCTCTCACTGTTCTCGATTTGCAATCTAGGGGGTGACAGTATGTTTCTAGTAGGCCTGCGGAACTTTACCACGGTATTGGACCCAGTCCCCACCACGTTAGTGCACCACTTATGGAGTTCGTTCCGCCTAGCAACATACTCTAGACTTATTGACGTATCACCGTCATCGTCCTCCCCTAATGCAATCTCGTCCTAAGTATCCGCAGATACCTATCGTTCCTTCCTCTCCACTACTTCTAAACGACACTCATACCTCACCGCTTTTATCAATGTCTTTTAGAATCTTTTAAAAAGTTTTAATTACGGCTTAGCCCTAATGATCGGTTCATCCTTAGTACATCCCTTCAATGAAACCCGATCTCTATTCGTTCGCATCTAATCCCCCTAAAACTCATACATCATCGCTCGAATCATCACAACATCATCGTATCATCTTTCTTTCTCACATATCAGCAATCACATGGCTCTCACTAGCAATCAGCTCCTCGGCATTATCATCACTTCTTAAATCAATTGTTTCTCGGCATGCCATCTTTATCCTCATCGCCAATTGTGACTTAGTAGCATCTCCGATGTCCCTCCACCCTAGTTCTGGTTCAGCAGCATCCACAGCTCCTCTCACTCTTTCCAATTCCAGTCATCTTCTTTGTTTTTCTTATAAATCATTCTTATCATTTGGATTCATAATTCTTTTCTTTTGCATTCTTAATTTGATGCTTTCATAGCTTATTTATTAACGCATAGTCCAATAATTCTCAACAATTTCACGTTTGCTTAACAATTAAACAAGTCATAATATAACCAAACAAGTAAACATACATAATCAGGAAACACAACATCATATTTATATTCCAATCTCAGTCGTTCGGGTGGATAGCTAAATCAATCAAACAAGCGCTATCACATACACCACCACGCTAAATGAGATTGGAGTCCAATCTTTGAGATGATTGGACGCCTTAATATGTTACCTAATTACCACGGCGTCTTAAGGATATGCCCCTCTCTCACCTCAATGATGAGCGTCCTAAAGCTCTCCAGGGTTACCGATTATTATCCTCGTCTCCTTTTCCTCTTTCGTCCGTCGCTCGAACTAAGACATTTTTCCCGTGCGTTAGAAACGTTTTCAATATGTCCTTTTAATCTACTTTTTGAAAACAATTTCTTATTATTGTTATGAAAATTTGTTGTTAATCGTTCAAAGCTTTTAGATCCAACTCTAATCCATAATTAAAACGGTTTGAGAAAACTTTGAAAACGATTCAAAAAAAATGTTCTTTTATTCAAATAAACTCTTAATTCAAACTATTCATGTCATGAAAACATAGTTCTTAAAATACTCTTCAAAACATCAAAAATCAAGGATAAAACTCTAGGGTCACATTAACCAGTTCATAAAAATCCAAGACACTTATCATTCACATATCACAAAACACTCTTAGACCAAAGGAAATAACTAATTAAATTACAACACCAACATACGAATTTACTCATACACAAGAAGATAATTCAAATTTAATTTCTTTTAATTCACTATGGCAAAACCGTAGTGCCTATAATTAGCATTTTCTAATTACTAATTATTTCTAAATCTTAAAATCATAGAATTAGCATCATGAAAATCAATTTAGTCAATTTCACTTATTTCTTGTTCCTAATCCGAAAAGAATAGAAAGAATGAACATAGTATTGTGTCAAACATAACATAGAACATAATCAATCTCCTAGGTCATTTGGAAAGAAAATTATTTTAAATACTTGAACATGCATTAACCGAATTATCTAAGTACAATCTTGCAAACATACAACACATAATCAAAGACATCAAACAAGGGAATTATTTGGTTTCTTTCAAGACTGGAACCGTGAGCATCATAGGGAAACTTAGCAACTTCAATTTTATTTTCTTAATTCTAAATTAAAACAACAGTTAAAGCTACAAGTTACTTCAAAGATTTTATCTTATTTTCCTTCAAATCGATTAGTCTACACATGCATCTTTATGCTCTAAATTAAGCTAATCTTGGCCTATATACTACCTAAATGAGGATGAAACACATTTCCCTAATTTCCTATTTCAAGGCCGAATGATGTTGGAAACCAACAAGCGGCTCAATATAGTCTAGAGGGGGGGGTGAATAGAATATTGAAGCCTTATTACAGATTTTTTCGTCCGCCTAAGAGAATGGTTTTATGAAAATAAATTTTCTTAAGAATTCAGTTCAGATTACTCGAGTAACTCAAGCCTTCACTCGAGTAATACGCAACCAAAAATAATTTCACTCGAGTATTCAGCAAATCACTCGAGTATTACGAAAGCAAATTTTAAATCACTCGAGTAACAGAAAACCTACTCGAGTAATGTTTATAAACTGAAAGCAGATTACTCGAGTGACAAGAACTTTACTCGAGTAAACTGGGTAAAATTCAATTTAAAACTTTGTTTTCAATGGAGTTCTTCAAGAATAACAATGCTATGATGATTCAACAAATTATGAATGATTAATATGAACAATTTCAAGTAATATTAACATGCAATTTTAGATCAATTGAGTAGAATTAAGAAAACCCCAATTCTAACCTAAAAATGCAAATGTTAATGAATTAATGAAATACAAGGAATGAAAATAAAAGAGACACAAGGATTTATCCTGGTTCACTTTCACCCACTTGAAAGCTACTCCAGTCCCCTCTTAAATCAAGAGAGATTCTTCACTAGAAATCTTCAAATGTAGATTTTACAATGTTTTAAGATGCAACTAGATTCTTAGTTCTCCTATCTTAAAACCCAACTCAAAGTGTGTACCAAACACTTTGATCTAATCTACCCCTTTTGAGAATTCTAGATTTCCTTGCTAATTGATTGAAGATGCTTCCAACCAATCCTCTTTTCTTGCTTTGATTTGATCCTCAAAGTCTTCCTTGTGAGATTCTTCACTTGTGTTGAAACTTCAATGATGCAATCACAAATTGCAAATCTTCAACAACCACTAAGAACAAAAATATGACCTCAAGAATATTTGAACAATGATAGAAAATAGAGTGAAGAATGAAAAGTTCTTTGTTGAATCTTGATAGCTCTTGAAAGATGTAAAATAGCTCTTGAATTACTTTTCAAAGTGTATTAGAAAATTGTAAGAATGAAAGTCTATTTCTTTGAAAGAGAAAATTAAGTCCTTTTAAAATTTTCCCAACACTGATTGAATTACTCGAGTAAACCAAACAACGTCACTCGAGTGAAACATGTCAGATTAAGTTACTCGAGTGATGTGTAAACCATTACTCGATTAACCTGTCAGAACATAAATTACTCGAGTGAACCAATACTCATTACTCGAGTAAACTGATCAGAATCCGAATAAAAACAAAGTTTTTCTAAAATGATTTTCACAAGCTATTTAATCAAGATTTAAAGTATCTTCACTCTTAATCAGACATTATTTAAATATTCTTAAAAACACCTAAGCTACCCACACCAATGAGATGCATTGCATAAAATAAAGATTACATTGAAATAGAATTAATAAAAATCCTAATTCTAATCTTCATGTGGTGTAGCTTGCTTGTTGCCAATGTTGTTGCTTGGAGAGAGATTGTTAGCATCAAAACATGAGAATCCTACAAACTCCCCCTTTTTGATGATGACAAACCTCCTTTCAAATTAAGCACTAAGTTTTAACATACTCCCCCTAAATGTAAAACATCTAGGAAAAAAATATAATAAAACTTAACCTACAAGAACAACATCAACAAAATATTCTCCCCCTTTTGGCATCATTAAAAAGATAATATTTTTGAGAAAAGTCCTTTGCCAAAAGTTGAAGGTAAGTAGTTCACAATGGTATAGAAAATATATAACAATAAAGACAATGCCTCAACGTATATAAACAACGAATATAAACGAACAACGAATATAGCACCATAAATCAGAGTATCAGAGCATCACACTATGCAGCAAATCATAGCAGATAATCAAAACGAAAACTAAACAAACTAGACCATACACAAGGTCCTAAAGTCATAGTAGCAACAGAGTCAGAAACATGAAACAGAAACATAAACAGAGAATATGCAAATGAAACATGCAACAGAAATCAACAGCAAACATCATCAGCATCCACAGGTCTAGGAATCAGGTGGAGGAGGAGGAAAATGATGAGAAAATAATCCAGACATGTAATCCATCAAACGATGCTCCATGGCAATATTCTTCACATCCTGTCTCATCTCCAACTGAGTGAATTGAGCATTGATGTGCTCAACTAATGACTCATGAGCAGCTTGTGCATCAAATGGAGTACCAAGATTATCCAAATCGATATAGTCCTCAATACGATCGGTATCCATCGGATCAGTAGAAGTAGGAGGAACAGAAGAGGATGCACCAGCCCTATCACCAAGTAAATTCCTTTTCCTAGTACCTGAAACTCTTGCAGCCTTTGCAGCTTCAGCCATTTCCTTAATCTGTGATTTCCATAACCAAGTGCGACTGTCCCTATGCCAAGCAATTTTCATATAACTAATGTGCGAATCATTAAGACACCAGTTATTTTTCTTTTCCTTTTCAGCTGGCTCATCATCAGGGATTGGAACACGATAATACCTCATGATCTTGGTGACATGCATAGGATATGGCAAGAATTGGGTAGGAGGAGATTGAGCAGCAGCTTCCATACGAGCTAAAAACATTTTATTCCAATTCATCTCATACCTCTTTTTAATCCCATGAAACAAAGTAAGATCATCATCTCCCAATTGAGCATAATTTTGATTGCATTTTGGAATCAAACAATAAGAGATAATATACATGAGCACCCTATCCACAGCATGCAAAGGTGATACAGTTCTAGTAGTTCTATCACCCCAAGATTCACCAGTACGCAACAAATCAGTATAAATCTTATTAGTATCCACATCCAAATCCAGACATTCAGTATCACCAATAAAAGTTCCCTTGTTTTCTAAACCAAACATCATAGTCAAATCCGCAGGCTTTATAACAAAATGATGTCCTCTAACCATTGTTTGATACTCACCATCTAGCTTAGTAAAATTTTGATAAAATTGTCTGACAAGCCTAGGGTAATAATGAGTCTCAAATTCCAAAAACCTCTTCAAATTCTGAAATTCTAAATCCTCTACAAACGGAAATTGCTCCTTATGCAACCAAGCAAATTTAACATACCTTGTAAGACCAAAAGAGCGATTGATAAATGCCGGTTCCCGCAAATCTCGGTTGATTCCAGAAAACCAAGTATCATTACGACCTGCTCCTTGCTTTGCTTTCTTTTGAGGAGGTTGATAGTGAGAGGAAGAAGCCATTGATTCAGAAAAAGCAAATTCGGTTTTGGGGGTTAGGGTTTTGATTTGGGGTTTTCGGATTTTTGGATAAAATTGGTGAAATTGATGAATGAAAGGAGTAGAAATGATGATATAATGATGAAATATGGAAGAAATTTGTATGATTTGTGAGTTTTGTGGCTGAAAGATGATGATTTGATGAAGACCCGTATGAGAGAGAAGAGAGAAAGACGAACAAGAGAGAGAAAAAATCGGGAAAATGATGCAGATTTCAACAGTTCAGCTTTTAAAATCACGTAAGTTACTCGAGTAATGTTCATACGTTACTCGAGTGATTCGAGCAGTACTCGAGTGAAAGAGTATGTTACTCGAGTATGCCGAAAGATAAAACGATTTTACTCGAGTGATGGATGAACTTAATCGAGTGATACGCAAGTCATTTTAAAATTAATCGAGTGACAGACAGAATTACTCGAGTAATACGAAAGAGTTTTTAAAATTACTCGAGTGAAATTTCTGTTACTCGAGTGAACTGTCCAGAATTTCAAAAATTTCAATTTTTCATGCAAAATCATTTTTCATGCACAAACACAGAGAAACACTTAGCATGTAGCAAGTAACACACATACAAATAAAGCAATTAGCATATTATAGAAAACATACACACATAACTGCATAAAAAAAAATGATAAACACTTTAATAAGATACAACAACTCAAAATACAAGTCACATTGAAATAGGCTTGAAGGTGAGTATAAAAAGCATCAAATACAATTAGCTAATAGTTAATTCATCAAAAATACCAAGTTCTCTTCGAATCTTATAAAATGTGTCCCTTGGTAATGGTTTTGTAAAGATATCAGCTAATTGATCCGAAGTTTGAACAAACTCAATAACACAATCACCTTTTTGAACATGATCTCTCAAAAAGTGATGCCTAATTTCAATATGCTTTGTCCTTGAGTGTAATACTGGATTTTTAGTCAAATTAATTGCCGAAGTGTTATCACACTTTATAGGGATATTTGTTAAATTTAAACCAAAGTCAGATAATTGTTGCTTCATCCATAAAATTTGAGCACAACAACTACCTGCAGCTATGTATTCGGCCTCCGCGGTTGATAAAGCTACACAATTTTGCTTTTTAGAAAACCACGATACAAGTGAATTACCAATTAAATGGCATGTTCCGCTTGTACTTTTTCGCTCAACTTTACAACCGGCAAAGTCAGAGTCCGAATATCCTATAAGTTTTAGAAAAGCATCCCTAGGATAATAAAGTCCAGTATTCGTTGTACCCTTTAAGTATTTCATTATTCTTTTGACAGCAGTTAGATGCGACTCTTTCGGTTTTGCTTGAAAACGTGCACACATACATACACTAAACATGATATCAGGCCTAGATGCAGTTAAGTATAACAAACTACCAATAATACCACGATACTTCGTTACCTCTACCGCTTTTCCAGCCTCATCTTGATCTAGGTAGCATGCAACGCTCATTGGTGTAGAAGCGGATTTGCACGAATCCATTCCAAAACGTTTGAGAAGCTCTCTACAATATTTACTCTGATGAATATAAATGCCATCATTAAGCTGCTTTATTTGAAGGCCAAGAAAGAATGTAAGCTCTCCCATCATCGACATCTCGAATTCACTTTGCATCAATTCTGAAAACTTCTTACACAAGTTATCGTTAGTAGCACCAAATATAATATCGTCAACATATATTTGAACCAATAAAATATCCTTACCGGAACGTTCAATAAAAAGTGTAGTGTCAACAGTGCCTCGTTTAAAACCTTTTTGTAATAAAAAATTGCTTAGTCGGTCGTACCAAGCTCTAGGAGCTTGTTTCAAACCGTACAAAGCCTTTTTCAGTTTGAAAACGTAGTCCGGATGCTCAAAACTCTCGAATCCGGGAGGTTGTGACACATAAACTTCCTCTTGAATGTATCCGTTAAGAAAGGCGCTCTTAACATCCATTTGAAACAATTTAAAATTCATAATTGAAGCAAAAGCGAGAAGAATACGAATAGCTTCTAATCTAGCAACGGGAGCATATGTCTCATCGTAATCGATTCCTTCTTCTTGACTATAACCTTGTGCTACCAACCTAGCTTTATTCCTAACAATAATACCCGATTCATCTAACTTATTCCTATATACCCACCGAGTACCAATTTCAGGACGATCATCGGGTTTTGGCACAAGCTCCCAAACTTGGTTTCTTTCAAATTGATTTAATTCTTCTTGCATGGCCATAATCCAATGATCATCTTGAAGAGCCTCTTTGATATTCTTAGGTTCTATTTGAGATACAAAGGCAACATAATAACAAAAATTATTTAAAGTGCGTCGGGTTACCACTCCCTTCGCAATGTCACCTAAGATATTAGAAATCGGATGATTTTTGTTGGACTTCCAAGCTATTGGTAATTGAGGTTGTATCTCTTGTGCTAAGTCTTTATCTTGTGCTTGCACCTCTCGATCTTCATTTTGATTCTCTTCCATTTGTTGTGGTGTTGAATTCTCATGATCCAAAAATGTACCTATATAATCATCACAAGAAACAACACAATCTCCTTTCGAAGATTCATCAAATACAACATGCACGGATTCCTCAACGGTTAATGTTCTTTTATTGTAGACTCTATATGCTTTGCTATGAGTTGAATAACCTATGAATATGCCTTCGTCGGCTTTAGAGTCAAACTTGCCGACCGGTTCCTTTCCGTTATTTAAAACAAACACCTTACACCCAAAAACATGAAAATGTGAGATATTTGGCTTTCGCCCTTTTAAAAGTTCATAAGGTGTTTTATTTAAATGCGGATGAATAAGAACCCTATTAAGCACATAGCAAGCGGTGTTTACCGCATCAGCCCAAAAATATTTAGGAACATTTGATTCTATCAACATAGTACGAGCAAGTTCCACTAATATTCTATTTTTCCTTTCTACAACTCCGTTTTGCTCCGGAGTCCTAGGGGCCGAAAATTGATGATCAATACCAAACTTATCACAAAACGCATCAATCCTAGTGTTTTCAAACTCACCTCCGTGATCACTTCTAATAGACACAATTTTCAAACTTAGTTGATTTTGGATGAGTTTGGCAAATTTTTTAAAACATTTATAAACTTCACTTTTTGCGGATAAAAATAAAGTCCATATGAATCTAGTAAAATCGTCTACTAAAACAAATCCATAGTAATTGCCACCTAAACTTTTAATTTGTGAAGGGCCAAACAAATCCATATGGATTAGCTCCAAAGGCTTTGTTGTGCTTATCACATTTTTAGGTTTAAAAGAACTTTTAACTTGCTTGCACTTTTGACAAGAGTCACAAATGCCATCAAGCTTAAAGTTTAGTTTAGGCAAACCAATCACTAAATCTTTTCGCAAAAGTTTGTTCAATTGATTCACATTCACATGAGCAATTCGTCTATGCCAAAGACGAATTTCATCATCAAAAGATTTGAAACATTTTGAAAATAGTGAAGTTATCTCATCCAAATCAATTAAGTAAGTGTTATTAGAGCGACGACCAACAAACTTAACACTATCATCTATAGAAGACTTAATGAAGCATAATTCCGGAGTAAATGTCACATAATTGCCCATATCACATAGTTGGCTTATACTAAGCAAGTTATGTTCTAAGCCTTCTACGTATAGGACATTTTCTATGACAAGATTAGATACGTTACCGATTTTCCCGACTCCTAGAATTTTGCCCTTGTTGTTGTCGCCGTATGTCACAAATCCACCATTTTTCGGAGTAAGTTCCATGAAGTGCGTTTTGTCTCCCGTCATGTGTCTCGAACAACCACTATCCAAGTACCATTTTCGCTCTTTGGTTCGAAGACACACCTACAAGAAAGATATCATTTGGTTGACTTAGGTACCCAAGTGATCTTGGGTCCTTTGTTGTTAGCATGAGGAGAAGTCCCCTTAACAATCCAAATATATTCACCGCTTGGTATACCAAATTTCTTTATATTACATTTATTCGTGGTATGCCCAAAGATTCCACAATAATGACAAGTTGGGTTTTTAGAAATCTTATTCTTTGAAAATCCACCAACTTTGCGATAATTGCGTTTCTTAGGTTTGGTATAGCCAAGACCGGATCTATTGCTATTGTTCCTTTGAGTTGAAAGCAAATGATCTAAAGAAGTATCTCCTTTCATGAGCCTTGCAAGTCGATCATTCAAATTAAAAACTTCTTTTTCCAAAGACTTGCAATTTTCACAAGATGGAGTCTCATTTGATTTCAATTCACAATTGCATGTAGAGTTTGCATAAATGAGTTCTAGAGTTTCATTTTGAAGCTTAAGTTCTTCTAAATCTTTTTGAAGTTCAATTATCTTTTCATGTTGCTTCATTATGAAATTCTTTCTTTCAACATTTATTTTAGCAAGTTTCTTCAACTCTTTATGCATCTCTACATACACATTGTACAATTCATTGAATGAAGGAGAATTAGAACTTGAGCTAGCATCGGAAAGATAATCTACCTCATTGACGTTCTCACTTGATTTAATGCTCGAAGATTCCTCTTCATCAAGCTTTGTCATTAAACATAGATTTGCAAGTTCTTCATCATCCGATGAGCTAGATGTTGATTGACTCTCCACTTCATCCCATACTATGTAAGCCCTTTTTCCTTTAGAAGAATTGAATTTTGAGTTGTCACCTTCCGACTTCTTAGAATGAGTTGGACAATTCGATCGATAGTGACCAAGCTTTCCACATCCATGACACTTGATGTGATCCTTGTTAGTCTTATTTCTTGGTTGTGAGTCCTTAGAATCTCTTTGTCTATTTCTATTAAAGTTCCCCTTTTTCTTAAGGAACCTACCAAGCTTTTTAACTAGCAAGCCAAGGGTCTCATCATCTATATCGGAGTCCGAGTCATCCACTTGAAAGTTTTCCTCTTGTGCCTTAAGGGATTTTGAAGTTGATTTAAGAGCTATCCCCTTTTTCTTCCTATCGGCATCTTCATTCATGGATAACCGTCCAAGCTCCATTTCATGCTCTTGAAGCTTTCCGAATAGAGTTGCTAAATCAATTTGATCCACGTCTCTAGCTTCCATAATGGCCGTCACCTTAGGTTGCCATTCCCTGCTAAGACATCTCAAAATCTTATTAACAACTTCACCATTAGATATAACTTTTCCAAGTGCAGAAAGATGATTAATGATATGAGTGAACCGCTTTTGCATGTCACCTATGTTTTCATTAGGTAACATACGAAAGAGTTCATATTCATGCATGAGTGTATTTAGCCTAGCCCTTCTAACCTCCGAAGTGCCCTCATGTGTGACTTGTAATGTGTCCCACATTTGTTTAGCATCAACACATTGAGATACTCGAAAGAACTCATCATAAGAAAGAGCGGACGTGATGATATTTTTAGCTTTTAAATCAAATGCAACTTTCTTCTTATCATCATTGTCCCAACTCGATTGAGGTTTAATTGAAACAACATCATTTACTTTCGTTTGAGGAACAAAAGGTCCATTCTCTATGGCGTTCCAAATTTCCATATCTATGGCTTGAATAAAAATTTTCATGCGGACCTTCCAATAAGCGTAACCCTCACCACTAAATAGTGGAGGACGATTAATGGAAGTTCCTTCACCACCGAAAGGATTTGAAATTGAGCCCATTGTTTCCAAGTAAAAAGGATCTTTTCGAAAAAGCTTTTTAAGGCTCGGATTTTTCGTCCGAGCTCTGATACCACTTGTTGGAAACCAACAAGCGGCTCAATATAGTCTAGAGGGGGGGTGAATAGAATATTGAAGCCTTATTACAGATTTTTCGTCCGCCTAAGAGAATGGTTTTATGAAAATAAATTTTCTTAAGAATTCAGTTCAGATTACTCGAGTAACTCAAGCCTTCACTCGAGTAATACGCAACCAAAAATAATTTCACTCGAGTATTCAGCAAATCACTCGAGTATTACGAAAGCAAATTTTAAATCACTCGAGTAACAGAAAACCTACTCGAGTAATGTTTATAAACTGAAAGCAGATTACTCGAGTGACAAGAACTTTACTCGAGTAAACTGGGTAAAATTCAATTTAAAACTTTGTTTTCAATGGAGTTCTTCAAGAATAACAATGCTATGATGATTCAACAAATTATGAATGATTAATATGAACAATTTCAAGTAATATTAACATGCAATTTTAGATCAATTGAGTAGAATTAAGAAAACCCCAATTCTAACCTAAAAATGCAAATGTTAATGAATTAATGAAATACAAGGAATGAAAATAAAAGAGACACAAGGATTTATCCTGGTTCACTTTCACCCACTTGAAAGCTACTCCAGTCCCCTCTTAAATCAAGAGAGATTCTTCACTAGAAATCTTCAAATGTAGATTTTACAATGTTTTAAGATGCAACTAGATTCTTAGTTCTCCTATCTTAAAACCCAACTCAAAGTGTGTACCAAACACTTTGATCTAATCTACCCCTTTTGAGAATTCTAGATTTCCTTGCTAATTGATTGAAGATGCTTCCAACCAATCCTCTTTTCTTGCTTTGATTTGATCCTCAAAGTCTTCCTTGTGAGATTCTTCACTTGTGTTGAAACTTCAATGATGCAATCACAAATTGCAAATCTTCAACAACCACTAAGAACAAAAATATGACCTCAAGAATATTTGAACAATGATAGAAAATAGAGTGAAGAATGAAAAGTTCTTTGTTGAATCTTGATAGCTCTTGAAAGATGTAAAATAGCTCTTGAATTACTTTTCAAAGTGTATTAGAAAATTGTAAGAATGAAAGTCTATTTCTTTGAAAGAGAAAATTAAGTCCTTTTAAAATTTTCCCAACACTGATTGAATTACTCGAGTAAACCAAACAACGTCACTCGAGTGAAACATGTCAGATTAAGTTACTCGAGTGATGTGTAAACCATTACTCGATTAACCTGTCAGAACATAAATTACTCGAGTGAACCAATACTCATTACTCGAGTAAACTGATCAGAATCTGAATAAAAACAAAGTTTTTCTAAAATGATTTTCACAAGCTATTTAATCAAGATTTAAAGTATCTTCACTCTTAATCAGACATTATTTAAATATTCTTAAAAACACCTAAGCTACCCACACCAATGAGATGCATTGCATAAAATAAAGATTACATTGAAATAGAATTAATAAAAATCCTAATTCTAATCTTCATGTGGTGTAGCTTGCTTGTTGCCAATGTTGTTGCTTGGAGAGAAATTGTTAGCATCAAAACATGAGAATCCTACAAATGATGTCTCACATGGAACAAGAATTTTAGTCTACTTTTTTTGACATACTAAAGACAACAAATCAAAGCAATTCATGTAAATCACACATGACCATTTAATCACATCAACAAGCATGAATTATCATGAGGTTTTCTCTAAACCTTTGATTAGAATTCAACTCATGATTTTCTTAAAATAAAGACATGATCTATAACTTAATCCTCAAAAAGAATAGCATGCATGGACTCGAAATTATTAAATCTTCCTCTAATGCATACATGCACCCAATAATCAAGCATCAAGACATTTTTTACACTCATGGCCGAATAGCCTTCATGCCAATACAACATGAATAAAACAAGCATTTCAATTAAATCTTGCTCATAAAAAAGAAAATTCATTTTAAAGACCCTTGTCCTAATTATTTCTTCTAGGCCGTAACATAAACATAGGAAAACTTAATTCTTTGATTTGAAAATTGACATGCAAACCTCAATATTTCAACTTGTAAGCTAATAAACATGAATTAAAACATGCATATATAAAGATCAACCGAATTCATCGCATGGTTAACATGTTAGGTTAACAATTCCCTATTTTCTTTTTAGTTAAGTTTAGATCATGAAATTTCCAATCAAATATTTACATAGGTACACATAGGTCACAGATTTAATTCAAGAAATCATCATGCAAGACTTGAAATTCTTATTTTTAACATGAATGGCACTTAGATCATGAAATTGTCTAGCAAACCTTCACATATATGCACATAGGTCACAGATTGGACACAAGGACTTAACATGCAAGGTACAAATTCTTCACTTTATCACCAACCGAATTTAGATCATAATTTATTTAGCAATTTCTTCATAAAAACCTTATAGATCACGGTCCAATTAAAAGGATCCAACATGCAAGACTTAAGACCTTTATTCTTTCACAAATCATGCTTGGATCATAATTGATTTACCAAAACTACTCACAAAAACCTCATTGATCACGGTTTAGAAGAAGAAATTCAACATGCATGGAGTTTCAAATCCTCATTTTCATGAAAATCTCAAGCAACAATTTAGATCTTCTAAGAGTTTGTTTTAGAAAAGCTTCAAGATCAACTAGAAAGAGTTACAACCGAAACATAGAGTTTATGAGTTCACATATTACAACCAATTTCAAAAGTCTATAGTCAAAGCTAAAACACACTTGTGTTCATGAAAACAAGCAAGGGAAATGAAAGGAAAGAAATGTTACAAATCCAAAAGAAAATACAACTATCATGATTTTCTTCTTGATCTTCATGAAACCTACCATGGAAGTTGGTGTTTTAACTCCTACTGTGCTAGATCTTCAAGGGTCTTCAAGGTCTTGGTTTATTTCTCCTTCTTCCCCCTCCTTGATTTCCTACGGCCACACCTCTTTCTCTCCTTTTCTTTTTCTTTTCTTTTGTGTTCTAAGGGTTTGGTGTTTCCCTTAGAAAGTGTTTGGATTTGTGAGTGAATGAGATGGGAATGAAGTGTGAGAATTAAGCTAAGATAAGATAGATTTAAGGGGCACCGAAGTTGCCTCCTTTGTCCTCAAGTTGAGCTTCGGTCAAGGCACCACAAAAAAAGCAAGTTTGGGTTTCTAAAATTTTTCATGGCAAGGCTTTGATTAAAGAGGCAAGGTGCTTAGGCTAGGCTAGGCTTTCATCATCCACTCTCACTTCCACTCCTCTCTTTCTTCCCTAAGTCAAAGCTCTATCCTACACACATACACTCCTCACCGTGGCTCACATACAAGCCCACACCTCATGCATACACACATGTCCACACCGTAGCACACACATATGTCCACACTTCATGCAAATTTTATTTTCATTTCCTAATCTTATTTAATCAAGATGCTATGGTCATGGCTTCCTATGATCATGCAATATTTTTAAGAGGCATGCATACTCCTATATGCCTTCACCGTAACACATTAATACACACACATACACACACATATTTGTTTTCAAGCAATATTTACATATCAAGCAAACACACATCACAATAAGCACACATCACAAATTAATTCTAAGTCATGGCAATTGATCTAATCCTTTACAAAAACACATCATCATCCTAGGGAAACTTGATCTATTTCAAAATGAAACAATTCATCCACGCAAGGCACATAATTAGCAATTCTTAAAAATCAAACTCCTTGTACAATTAGAAAATTTCCAAAAGATAATTTATTTAAGGTCATTCTGCTTTTTAGAAAAGAAATCATGGTTTCACAAAATTCAATTCCCAAGATTTTCAGAAATACGATTTGTAATTGAATCCAGAAAGTTCTTAAAATTACATTTTCAAGGTTTATCCGTACAAGTATAAATTCTTTTCATAAGGAAATTATTTTCGAATAAAACCATAAATAATCCTTTTAGAAAAATCCTTTTGAAAATAGAATTCAAGGTTTATTTTTTAACGAATTCGTTTACGCACGTACGGGAAAAATGCGGGGTGTTACATTCTCCCCAACTTAGCGATTTCTCGTCCTCGAGAAATGCTGTGTAGAGCGAATCCGGACATGGACGCGTAGCTCAATCCTTTATCTTTTAACTGCAACGTTCGTCGCGAACATCCGCGGTCGTGCTCCGTTAATCTGCTGTTCTCACGAGTTATTCAAGCGGATTACTGTTGCAAGTAATCTCTTGGGTTAAGATTCTACTACATCTTAGAGTTTAATTCTCCCTTCATCAATTCAGGCCTTGTCAAATTGCATATCTCCACTTGCTCCCCAACTTGAATAAATCTCATCCGTTCATACACACTCTCCTTTATCCTTGTCTATCACTCCTTGTTTTCCTGGATACTTTACGATTTACAACTTTATGTAAGAAGACTGGTATGTCGGATGCCGAACACCAAGGGTTTATGTTTTCAATGAAATTTTAGGAAAGAACAAATGTTTGGTTAAAGTCAAAAATGAAGGCTTTTTGGGTTCATCAATGTTCGCAATAGATGGGTCAGGTTTCTTTAACAATAAGGGCTAAAATATTTTGAAAAGGTTTTTTCAAATGTTTTGTCAAAGCGATTGGGCACAGTTCAGAGTTTCCACAAGGAAGTTTGCAATAACAATGGAGAGTCCTAATCACAAGACAGGGTCTCAGGTCAAAAGCTCAAAAGTTATGCTGAATAAAGAAGTCTTCATCAGAAGGAGTTCAACAAGAAGGGTTCGAATCACAGATTGACGTTACAGGACGGCACTGGACTCTGCTCCCGGATTACATTGCGGTCGGAAATCAACACCTCCTAGAAATACGCTGAGGCATTCCTAACGTTCCTATTCTTATCTATTGCTATCTTACAACTAACGCGCACTCAGAATCACGCGATAGAGTATGTAAGTCCACACACAAGAGTTATTAGATTAACCATTGCTCTGATACCACTTCTTTAACACCCCGATTTGGCAATTTGAAAGTGAAAATTAGGGGCCATTTTTTTTATGGGAATTATACGCACGTGAGAACGTTTCCAATTTGAAAACGAGTTATAAAACATTACGTTCTCAGAGGCACGTTACCCTTCAAGTTCCAAACCGAGATGTCACGGGACATCGCACTTTGAAACTCGTTTTCAAAACATCACTTAAACAAGACGGCCCATTTGCTTTAGTCTCAAAACATCAGCATTACAAACTTGTTTGGGGTTACAGCAGGTTAGATCCATGTATCTAATAACTTGTAGTGGAATACAATACTCAAAAGGGAATTACCTATCTTCTAGTCATCGAATTCTACTAGCGCTTTCCTCTTGATGTTGTTCTGTCGCTCGTCTTCCTCCTCTGTCAAAAGATCCTCAGGGTTCGGACACCCATCCTCCTTACTCAGACAATTATCTGTGTCGGCCTCAGTTCCATGTTGGAATCCTCCTTGCATTGGTGGAGTGCCCCCTTCCCCCGGGCTCAGCTGATATCTTTCAAGGTTAATCATCTGGGATCCGCATCAATTACATAATAGAATTGTAGGAGAAAGAGAGAGTGAGCAACCCAAAACGGCAATGTCGACTATGTGGGATTACATTAGGTAAATATTAAGACAAAATGAACATCAAAGTCATCCACCAAGCAAATATAATCAACATCATACATACTTATCAAAGTAATATAAGCGTAAACCACATCTGATCATTCATGTTAATATTTTCACATCTTTCACCATGAGACTTCCCTCTCCTTCCTCATTCTCATACTCATCCAGTACTTCACAAATACTCATATTCAATTCCCTTCTTAGAACATATCCATCACTCGAGACCAGCATAATCATCAATAACATCTTTATTATTACTACCATTATCTTTGAAATATCTGGGTTAATTAAGTCTTATCAATTCGATTAGCATCAATGATGAGGGGGAGACATCATTGTGCTCACACTCATCTACATCTCCTCGGTACACCAGCCAACCTAGTCGGAAGCAAACAGGAGTACAGGACCTTTACCACGCGGGCATGACAGCTGTCTCAACAAATGGCTCCAAGCCTCAAACACAAGTGATATCACAAACAGGCTCACTGCCTCGCAGTGGCAAAACACATTGCCCCGTTCCAGTCCCTCTCACTGTTCTCGATTTGCAATCTAGGGGATGACAGTATGTTTCTAGTAGGCCTGCGGAACTTTACCACGGTATTGGACCCAGTCCCCACCACGTTAGTGCACCACTTATGGAGTTCGTTCCGCCTAGCAACATACTCTAGACTTATTGACGTATCACCGTCATCGTCCTCTCCTAATGCAATCTCGTCCTAAGTATCCGCAGATACCTATCGTTCCTTCCTCTCCACTACTTCTAAACGACACTCATACCTCACCGCTTTTATCAATGTCTTTTAGAATCTTTTAAAAAGTTTTAATTACGGCTTAGCCCTAATGATCGGTTCATCCTTAGTACATCCCTTCAATGAAACCCTATCTCTATTCGTTCGCATCTAATCCCCCTAAAACTCATACATCATCGCTCGAATCATCACAACATCATCGTATCATCTTTCTTTCTCACATATCAGCAATCACATGGCTCTCACTAGCCATCAGCTCCCCGGCATTATCATCACTTCTTAAATCAATTGTTTCTCGGCATGCCATCTTTATCCTCATCGCCAATTGTGATTTAGTAGCATCTTCGATGTCCCTCCACCCTAGTTCTGGTTCAGCAGCATCCACAACTCCTCTCACTCTTTCCAATTCCAGTCATCTTCTTTGTTTTTCTTATAAATCATTCTTATCATTCGGATTCATAATTCTTTTCTTTTGCATTCTTAATTTGATGCTTTCATAGCTTATTTATTAACGCATAGTCCAATAATTCTCAACAATTTCACGTTTGCTTAACAATTAAACAAGTCATAATATAACCAAACAAGTAAACATACATAATCAGGAAACACAACATCATATTTATATTCCAATCTCAGTCGTTCGGGTGGATAGCTAAATCAATCAAACAAGCGCTATCACATACACCACCACGCTAAATCAGATTGGAGTCCAATCTTTGAGATGATTGGACGCCTTAATATGTTACCTAATTACCACGGCGTCTTAAGGATATGCCCCTCTCTCACCTCAATGATGAGCGTCCTAAAGCTCTCCAGGGTTACCGATTATTATCATCGTCTCCTTTTCCTCTTTCGTCCGTCGCTCGAACTAAGACATTTTTCCCGTGCGTTAGAAACGTTTTCAATATGTCCTTTTAATCTACTTTTTGAAAACAATTTCTTATTATTGTTATGAAAATTTGTTGTTAATCGTTCAAAGCTTTTAGATCCAACTCTAATCCATAATTAAAACGGTTTGAGAAAACTTTGAAAACGATTCAAAAAAAATGTTCTTTTATTCAAATAAACTCTTAATTCAAACTATTCATGTCATGAAAACATAGTTCTTAAAATACTCTTCAAAACATCAAAAATCAAGGATAAAACTCTAGGGTCACATTAACCAGTTCATAAAAATCCAAGACACTTATCATTCACATATCACAAAACACTCTTAGACCAAAGGAAATAACTAATTAAATTACAACACCAACATACGAATTTACTCATACACAAGAAGATAATTCAAATTTAATTTCTTTTAATTCACTATGGCAAAACCGTATTGCCTATAATTAGCATTTTCTAATTACTAATTATTTCTAAATCTTAAAATCATAGAATTAGCATCATGAAAATCAATTTAGTCAATTTCACTTATTTCTTGTTCCTAATCCGAAAAGAATAGAAAGAATGAACATAGTATTGTGTCAAACATAACATAGAACATAATCAATCTCCTAGGTCATTTGGAAAGAAAATTATTTTAAATACTTGAACATGCATTAACCGAATTATCTAAGTACAATCTTGCAAACATACAACACATAATCAAAGACATCAAACAAGGGAATTATTTGGTTTCTTTCAAGACTGGAACCGTGAGCATCATAGGGAAACTTAGCAACTTCAATTTTATTTTCTTAATTCTAAATCAAAACAACAGTTAAAGCTACAAGTTACTTCAAAGATATTATCTTATTTTCCTTCAAATCGATTAGTCTACACATGCATCTTTATGCTCTAAATTAAGCTAATCTTGGCCTATATACTACCTAAATGAGGATGAAACACATTTCCCTAATTTCCTACTTCAAGGCCGAATGATGTCTCACATGGAACAAGAATTTTAGTCTACTTTTTTTGACATACTAAAGACAACAAATCAAAGCAATTCATGTAAATCACACATGACCATTTAATCACATCAACAAGCATGAATTATCATGAGGTTTTCTCTAAACCTTTGATTAGAATTCAACTCATGATTTTCTTAAAATAAAGACATGACCTATAACTTAATCCTCAAAAAGAATAGCATGCATGGACTCGAAATTATTAAATCTTCCTCTAATGCATACATGCACCCAATAATCAAGCATCAAGACATTTTTTACACTCATGGCCGAATAGCCTTCATGCCAATACAACATGAATAAAACAAGCATTTCAATTAAATCTTGCTCATAAAAAAGAAAATTCATTTTAAAGACCCTTGTCCTAATTATTTCTTCTAGGCCGTAACATAAACATAGGAAAACTTAATTCTTTGATTTGAAAATTGACATGCAAACCTCAATATTTCAACTTGTAAGCTAATAAACATGAATTAAAACATGCATATATAAAGATCAACCGAATTCATCGCATGGTTAACATGTTAGGTTAACAATTCCCTATTTTCTTTTTAGTTAAGTTTAGATCATGAAATTTCCAATCAAATATTTACATAGGTACACATAGGTCACGGATTTAATTCAAGAAATCATCATGCAAGACTTGAAATTCTTATTTTTAACATGAATGGCACTTAGATCATGAAATTGTCTAGCAAACCTTCACATATATGCACATAGGTCACAGATTGGACACAAGGACTTAACATGCAAGGTACAAATTCTTCACTTTATCACCAACCGAATTTAGATCATAATTTATTTAGCAATTTCTTCATAAAAACCTTATAGATCACGGTCCAATTAAAAGGATCCAACATGCAAGACTTAAGACCTTTATTCTTTCACAAATCATGCTTGGATCATAATTGATTTACCAAAACTACTCACAAAAACCTCATTGATCACGGTTTAGAAGAAGAAATTCAACATGCATGGAGTTTCAAATCCTCATTTTCATGAAAATCTCAAGCAACAATTTAGATCTTCTAAGAGTTTGTTTTAGAAAAGCTTCAAGATCAACTAGAAAGAGTTACAACCGAAACATAGAGTTTATGAGTTCACATATTACAACCAATTTCAAAAGTCTATAGTCAAAGCTAAAACACACTTGTGTTCATGAAAACAAGCAAGGGAAATGAAAGGAAAGAAATGTTACAAATCCAAAAGAAAATACAACTATCATGATTTTCTTCTTGATCTTCATGAAACCTACCATGGAAGTTGGTGTTTTAACTCCTACTGTGCTAGATCTTCAAGGGTCTTCAAGGTCTTGGTTTATTTCTCCTTCTTCCCCCTCCTTGATTTCCTACGGCCACACCTCTTTCTCTCCTTTTCTTTTTCTTTTCTTTTGTGTTCTAAGGGTTTGGTGTTTCCCTTAGAAAGTGTTTGGATTTGTGAGTGAATGAGATGGGAATGAAGTGTGAGAATTAAGCTAAGATAAGATAGATTTAAGGGGCACCGAAGTTGCCTCCTTTGTCCTCAAGTTGAGGTTCGGTCAAGGCACCACAAAAAGGGCAAGTTTAGGTTTCTAAAATTTATCATGGCAAGGCTTTGATTAAAGAGGCAAGGTGCTTAGGCTAGGCTAGGCTTTCATCATCCACTCTCACTTCCACTCCTCTCTTTCTTCCCTAAGTCAAAGCTCTATCCTACACACATACACTCCTCACCGTGGCTCACATACAAGCCCACACCTCATGCATACACACATGTCCACACCGTAGCACACACATATGTCCACACTTCATGCAAATTTTATTTTCATTTCCTAATCTTATTTAATCAAGATGCTATGGTCATGGCTTCCTATGATCATGCAATATTTTTAAGAGGCATGCATACTCCTATATGCCTTCACCGTAACACATTAATACACACACATACACACACATATTTGTTTTCAAGCAATATTTACATATCAAGCAAACACACATCACAATAAGCACACATCACAAATTAATTCTAAGTCATGGCAATTGATCTAATCCTTTACAAAAACACATCATCATCCTAGGGAAACTTGATCTATTTCAAAATGAAACAATTCATCCACGCAAGGCACATAATTAGCAATTCTTAAAAATCAAACTCCTTGTACAATTAGAAAATTTCCAAAAGATAATTTATTTAAGGTCATTCTGCTTTTTAGAAAAGAAATCATGGTTTCACAAAATTCAATTCCCAAGATTTTCAGAAATACGATTTGTAATTGAATCCAGAAAGTTCTTAAAATTACATTTTCAAGGTTTATCCGTACAAGTATAAATTCTTTTCATAAGGAAATTATTTTCGAATAAAACCATAAATAATCCTTTTAGAAAAATCCTTTTGAAAATAGAATTCAAGGTTTATTTTTTAACGAATTCGTTTACGCACGTACGGGAAAAATGCGGGGTGTTACATTCTCCCCAACTTAGCGATTTCTCGTCCTCGAGAAATGCTGTGTAGAGCGAATCCGGACATGGACGCGTAGCTCAATCCTTTATCTTTTAACTGCAACGTTCGTCGCGAACATCCGCGGTCGTGCTCCGTTAATCTGCTGTTCTCACGAGTTATTCAAGCGGATTACTGTTGCAAGTAATCTCTTGGGTTAAGATTCTACTACATCTTAGAGTTTAATTCTCCCTTCATCAATTCAGGCCTTGTCAAATTGCATATCTCCACTTGCTCCCCAACTTGAATAAATCTCATCCGTTCATACACACTCTCCTTTATCCTTGTCTATCACTCCTTGTTTTCCTGGATACTTTACGATTTACAACTTTATGTAAGAAGACTGGTATGTCGGATGCCGAACACCAAGGGTTTATGTTTTCAATGAAATTTTAGGAAAGAACAAATGTTTGGTTAGAGTCAAAAATGAAGGCTTTTTGGGTTCATCAATGTTCGCAATAGATGGGTCAGGTTTCTTTAACAATAAGGGCTAAAATATTTTGAAAAGGTTTTTTCAAATGTTTTGTCAAAGCGATTGGGCACAGTTCAGAGTTTCCACAAGGAAGTTTGCAATAACAATGGAGAGTCCTAATCACAAGACAGGGTCTCAGGTCAAAAGCTCAAAAGTTATGCTGAATAAAGAAGTCTTCATCAGAAGGAGTTCAACAAGAAGGGTTCGAATCACAGATTGACGTTACAGGACGGCACTGGACTCTGCTCCCGGATTACATTGCGGTCGGAAATCAACACCTCCTAGAAATACGCTGAGGCATTCCTAACGTTCCTATTCTTATCTATTGCTATCTTACAACTAACGCGCACTCAGAATCACGCGATAGAGTATGTAAGTCCACACACAAGAGTTATTAGATTAACCATTGCTCTGATACCACTTCTTTAACACCCCGATTTGGCAATTTGAAAGTGAAAATTAGGGGCCATTTTTTTTATGGGAATTATACGCACGTGAGAACGTTTCCAATTTGAAAACGAGTTATAAAACATTACGTTCTCAGAGGCACGTTACCCTTCAAGTTCCAAACCGAGATGTCACGGGACATCGCACTTTGAAACTCGTTTTCAAAACATCACTTAAACAAGACGGCCCATTTGCTTTAGTCTCAAAACATCAGCATTACAAACTTGTTTGGGGTTACAGCAGGTTAGATCCATGTATCTAATAACTTGTAGTGGAATACAATACTCAAAAGGGAATTACCTATCTTCTAGTCATTGAATTCTACTAGCGCTTTCCTCTTGATGCTGTTCTGTCGCTCGTCTTCCTCCTCTGTCAAAAGATCCTCAGGGTTCGGACACCCATCCTCCTTACTCAGACAATTATCTGTGTCGGCCTCAGTTCCATGTTGGAATCCTCCTTGCATTGGTGGAGTGCCCCCTTCCCCCGGGCTCAGCTGATATCTTTCAAGGTTAATCATCTGGGATCCGCATCAATTACATAATAGAATTGTAGGAGAAAGAGAGAGTGAGCAACCCAAAACGGCAATGTCGGCTATGTGGGATTACATTAGGTAAATATTAAGACAAAATGAACATCAAAGTCATCCACCAAGCAAATATAATCAACATCATACATACTTATCAAAGTAATATAAGCGTAAACCACATCTGATCATTCATGTTAATATTTTCACATCTTTCACCATGAGACTTCCCTCTCCTTCCTCATTCTCATACTCATCCAGTACTTCACAAATACTCATATTCAATTCCCTTCTTAGAACATATCCATCACTCGAGACCAGCATAATCATCAATAACATCTTTATTATTACTACCATTATCTTTGAAATATCTGGGTTAATTAAGTCTTATCAATTCGATTAGCATCAATGATGAGGGGAGACATCATTGTGCTCACACTCGTCTACATCTCCTCGGTACACCAGCCAACCTAGTCGGAAGCAAACAGGAGTACAGGACCTTTACCACGCGGGCATGACAGCTGTCTCAACAAATGGCTCCAAGCCTCAAACACAAGTGATATCACAAACAGGCTCACTGCCTCGTAGTGGCAAAACACATTGCCCCATTCCAGTCCCTCTCACTGTTCTCGATTTGCAATCTAGGGGGTGACAGTATGTTTCTAGTAGGACTGCGGAACTTTACCACGGTATTGGACCCAGTCCCCACCACGTTAGTGCACCACTTATGGAGTTCGTTCCGCCTAGCAACATACTCTAGACTTATTGACGTATCACCGTCATCGTCCTTCCCTAATGCAATCTCGTCCTATGTATCCGCAGATACCTATCATTCCTTCCTCTCCACTACTTCGAAACGACACTCATACCTCACCGCTTTTATCAATGTCTTTTAGAATCTTTTAAAAAGTTTTAATTACGGCTTAGCCCTAATGATCGGTTCATCCTTAGTACATCCCTTCAATGAAACCCTATCTCTATTCGTTCGCATCTAATCCCCCTAAAACTCATACATCATCGCTCGAATCATCACAACATCATCGTATCATCTTTCTTTCTCACATATCAGCAATCACATGGCTCTCACTAGCCATCAGCTCCTCGGCATTATCATCACTTCTTAAATCAATTGTTGCTCAGCATGCCATCTTTATCCTCATCGCCAATTGTGACTTAGTAGCATCTCCGATGTCCCTCCACGCTAGTTCTGGTTCAGCAGCATCCACAGCTCCTCTCACTCTTTCCAATTCCAATCATCTTCTTTGTTTTTCTTATAAATCATTCTTATCATTCGGATTCATAATTCTTTTCTTTTGCATTCTTAATTCTTTTCTTTTGCATTCTTAATTTGATGCTTTCATAGCTTATTTATTAACTCATAGTCCAATAATTCTCAACAATTTCACGTTTGCTTAACAATTAAACAAGTCATAATATAACCAAACAAGTCAACATACATAATTAGGAAACACAACATCATATTTATATTCCAATCTCAGTCGTTCGGGTGGATAGCTAAATCAATCAAACAAGCGCTATCACATACACCACCACGCTAAATGAGATTGGAGTCCAATCTTTGAGATGATTGGACGCCTTAATATGTTACCTATTTACCACGGCGTCTTAAGGATATGCCCCTCTCTCACCTCAATGATGAGTGTCCTAAAGCTCTCCAGGGTTCCCGATTATTATCCTCGTCTCCTTTTCCTCTTGCGTCCGTCGCTCGAACTAGGACATTTTTCCCGTGCGTTAGAAACGTTTTTGATATGTCCTTTTAATCTACTTTTTGAAAACAATTTCTTATTATTGTTATGAAAATTCGTTGTTAATCGTTCAAAGCTTTTAGATCCAACTCTAATCCATAATTAAAACGGTTTGAGAAAACTTTGAAAACGATTCAAAAAAATGTTCTTTTATTCAAATAAACTCTTAATTCAAACTATTCATGTCATGAAAACATAGTTCTTAAAATACTCTTCAAAACATCAAAAATCAAGGATAAAACTCTAGGGTCACATTAACCAGTTCATAAAAATCCAAGACACTTATCATTCACATATCACAAAACACTCTTAGACCAAAGGAAATAACTAATTAAATTACAACACCAACATACGAATTTACTCATACACAAGAAGATAATTCAAATTTAATTTCTTTTAATTCACTATGGCAAAACCGTATTGCCTATAATTAGCATTTTCTAATTACTAATTATTTCTAAATCTTAAAATCATAGAATTAGCATCATGAAAATCAATTTAGTCAATTTCACTTATTTCTTGTTCCTAATCCGAAAAGAATAGAAAGAATGAACATAGTATTGTGTCAAACATAACATAGAACATAATCAATCTCCTAGGTCATTTGGAAAGAAAATTATTTTAAATACTTGAACATGCATTAACCGAATTATCTAAGTACAATCTTGCAAACATACAACACATAATCAAAGACATCAAACAAGGGAATTATTTGGTTTCTTTCAAGACTGGAACCGTGAGCATCATAGAGAAACTTAGCAACTTCAATTTTATTTTCTTAATTCTAAATCAAAACAACAGTTAAAGCTACAAGTTACTTCAAAGATTTTATCTTATTTTCCTTCAAATTGATTAGTCTACACATGCATCTTTATGCTCTAAATTAAGCTAATCTTGGCCTATATACTACCTAAATGAGGATGAAACATATTTCCCTAATTTCCTACTTCAAGGCCGAATGATGTCTCACATGGAACAAGAATTTTAGTCTACTTTTTTTGACATACTAAAGACAACAAATCAAATCAATTCATGTAAATCACACATGACCATTTAATCACATCAACAAGCATGAATTATCATGAGGTTTTCTCTAAACCTTTGATTAGAATTCAACTCATGATTTTCTTAAAATAAAGACATGATCTATAACTTAATCCTCAAAAAGAATAGCATGCATGGACTCGAAATTATTAAATCTTCCTCTAATGCATACATGCACCCAATAATCAAGCATCAAGACATTTTTTACACTCATGGCCGAATAGCCTTCATGCCAATACAACATGAATAAAACAAGCATTTCAATTAAATCTTGCTCATAAAAAAGAAAATTCATTTTAAAGACCCTTGTCCTAATTATTTCTTCTAGGCCGTAACATACACATAGGAAAACTTAATTCTTTGATTTGAAAATTGACATGCAAACCTCAATATTTCAACTTGTAAGCTAATAAACATGAATTAAAACATGCATATATAAAGATCAACCGAATTCATCGCATGGTTAACCTGTTAGGTTAACAATTCCCTATTTTCTTTTTAGTTAAGTTTAGATCATGAAATTTCCAATCAAATATTTACATAGGTACACATAGGTCACGGATTTAATTCAAGAAATAGTCATGCAAGACTTGAAATTCTTATTTTTAACATGAATGGCACTTAGATCATGAAATTGTCTAGCAAACCTTCACATATATGCACATAGGTCACGGATTGGACACAAGGACTTAACATGCAAGGTACAAATTCTTCACTTTATCACCAACCGAATTTAGATCATAATTTATTTAGCAATTTCTTCATAAAAACCTTATAGATCACGGTCCAATTAAAAGGATCCAACATGCAAGACTTAAGACCTTTATTCTTTCACAAATCATGCTTGGATCATAATTGATTTACCAAAACTACTCACAAAAACCTCATTGATCACGGTTTAGAAGAAGAAATTCAACATGCATGGAGTTTCAAATCCTCATTTTCATGAAAATCTCAAGCAACAATTTAGATCTTCTAAGAGTTTGTTTTAGAAAAGCTTCAAGATCAACTAGAAAGAGTTACAACCGAAACATAGAGTTTATGAGTTCACATATTACAACCAATTTCAAAAGTCTATAGTCAAAGCTAAAACACACTTGTGTTCATGAAAACAAGCAAGGGAAATGAAAGGAAAGAAATGTTACAAATCCAAAAGAAAATACAACTATCATGATTTTCTTCTTGATCTTCATGAAACCTACCATGGAAGTTGGTGTTTTAACTCCTACTGTGCTAGATCTTCAAGGGTCTTCAAGGTCTTGGTTTATTTCTTCTTCTTCCCCCTCCTTGATTTCCTACGGCCCCACCTCTTTCTCTCCTTTTCTTTTTCTTTTCTTTTGTGTTCTAAGGGTTTGGTGTTTACCTTAGAAAGTGTTTGGATTTGTGAGTGAATGAGATGGGAATGAAGTATGAGAATTAAGCTAAGATAAGATAGATTTAAGGGGCACCGAAGTTGCCTCCTTTGTCCTCAAGTTGAGGTTCGGTCAAGGCACCACAAAAAGGGCAAGTTTGGGTTTCTAAAATTTTTCATGGCAAGGCTTTGATTAAAGAGGCAAGGTGCTTAGGCTAGGCTAGGCTTTCATCATCCACTCTCACTTCCACTCCTCTCTTTCTTCCCTAAGTCAAAGCTCTATCCTACACACATACACTCCTCACCGTGGCTCACATACAAGCCCACACCTCATGCATACACACATGTCCACACCGTAGCACACACATATGTCCACACTTCATGCAAATTTTATTTTCATTTCCTAATCTTATTTAATCAAGATGCTATGGTCATGGCTTCCTATGATCATGCAATATTTTTAAGAGGCATGCATACTCCTATATGCCTTCACCGTAACACATTAATACACACACATACACACACATATTTGTTTTCAAGCAATATTTACATATCAAGCAAACACACATCACAATAAGCACACATCACAAATTAATTCTAAGTCATGGCAATTGATCTAATCCTTTACAAAAACACATCATCATCCTAGGGAAACTTGATCTATTTCAAAATGAAACAATTCATCCACGCAAGGCACATAATTAGCAATTCTTAAAAATCAAACTCCTTGTACAATTAGAAAATTTCCAAAAGATAATTTATTTAAGGTCATTCTGCTTTTTAGAAAAGAAATCATGGTTTCACAAAATTCAATTCCCAAGATTTTCAGAAATACGATTTGTAATTGAATCCAGAAAGTTCTTAAAATTACATTTTCAAGGTTTATCCGTAAAAGTACAAATTCTTTTCATAAGGAAATTATTTTCGAATAAAACCATAAATAATCCTTTTAGAAAAATCCTTTTGAAAATAGAATTCAAGGTTTATTTTTTAACGAATTCGTTTACGCAAGTACGGGAAAAATGCGGGGTGTTACACGTTGGGGGTCATTCAACCCCCAAAACCCCCATTCGTCCTCCCTCCCTCTATTATTTCTGGTTGCAAGCTTCTCCCTCCCCCACCACGTGCAGCCACCGCCTCAGGGCCGCCGCTCCGACCCAGTACCGCCACCATAGCTCTCTATTTCTCCCTCCTTCTTTCCTCCTCTCCATAGATCTCTCTCTCTCTCTTTGCCTCATCTCCTTCCCTCCCAACCTCCATTGAAGGCCATGGTTGAAGCTTGAAGCTCCAAGACCATCAAGCATTCCTTCTTCTCTTCCAATAAGCTACATCATCATCATCAACTCTCACTTCTCTATTTCCTCTCCTTCAAGTCTTTGGGGTAAGTTGATCAAGCCTCTCTCTTTCCTTTCAATCCTTCCATTTCCTCCTTTGATTTGGGTATTGGTATTACCATCACTTATTATTATTACTGTTATTGTTTCTTGCCCCAATTTTACAAGAGTAAGTTGAGGTCTCCCACACCCTAAGGGGATTCGACCCACACAAGAGGAAAAAGGGAACTCATCAAGCTTGCTCTGTTTCATGGATTAGTGGACACCGACACCTCTCCTACATTAGGGTCCTTTGCTCTCCTAAGGTTTAGTCTCTTTTAATTATTTTAAGGTAAGGGGTTTATTGCCGCACGGTGGTTGTGTAACTGGTACTGTGTAGTCATGCCTGAGATTATCTGATTATGTGTGATTAGGGAACTTAGAATTTACTTTCATGATTTGGCATGCTTATATGAGTTAATTGCTAACTGAAAAATGTTAAATGCTAATTGTTGATTAAATGTTTAAATGTTAATAATTATGTTTTAAATGTTGATATGTGAATGTTGATGCATGAAGTGATGGGGATGGGAGTTTGGTTTAGAGTAGTATTAATATTAGCAAAGGAGTGAAAATTGAGAAAATTTAGTGAGAGTTCTATTTTCAGAAATAAAGTGATTTAGAAGGAAAGAAAAGAAATAAATTAAAGAGAGTAAGGTGAGAGAATTAGAATAAAATGAACCATTAAAAGTAATTGAATTAAAAAGGGTAAAGAAGGAAAGAGAGTAAATGTCACAGGTTGGTTGTGAGGACCCTGTGGCTGGCGCAGGTGGGTTGTGGTGACCTTGCGGCCAATTAAAAGGCACTGTCACATGTTGGTTGTGGGGACCCTGTGGCTGGCGCAGGTGGGTTGTGGTGACCCTGCGGCCAAGTAGAGCACACCGTTACAGGTGGGTTGTGGTGACCCTGTGGCTGACAGAGGTGGGTTGCGGGGACCCTGTGTCCTGGCGCAGATGGGTTGTGGTGACTCTGCGACCAGTGGTGACGACTTGCACAGGTTGGTTGTGGTGACCCTGTGGCCTATGATAGAAAACGGTGTCAATGGGTACTGGACCCTAGAAGACGTGTGGTATGTGGAATCCGTACGCATGGGTTGAGTAAGACGTGCGGCCTTTGGGGATCCGTACGCATCGGTAAGACGTATCCTCGGCAGACGGGGAACGCAGTGGCGGGAGCCCCACGACACGATAAAGGAATAAAGAAAGTAATAATAGATAAAGGAAAATAGTAAAAGATTAAGTGAAATGCAAAGAAATAATAGGAAGTCAGGGGGAGTAAAGGAAGTGCGAGGAAAATGAATAGAATAGGTAGAATAGGAAATGAGAGAAAAGGAAAGAGTATAAGAAAGTAGATAAAGGAAAGGATTAGAATTGGATGAAGCATGGGCGTAGGACGACAATGTGAATAGGATAATGATTAAATAGAGTAAGCGTGAATATTGGTTGGAAGGTACAAAGAATTGGAGATGGTTGTGTTTGTAGTGAGTAGGTGATTGGGTGTGTTTATATTCGTAATGTTTGATTATTTGCTAAATGTGCTTGACTTGGGTTATGTTCTATGTTTTACCAGTTAGTGCAATTCTCACCCTTACATCCACAATAGGTACAGGTGCAGCCGTGCAGGTCAGGAGCTTAGCTGAGAGTTGGGCCGAGCAGGAGCACACTTCCCCACGGGAAGTGTGAGTATCCCATTTTAATTTTGTGTCGACCCGGGCCATTTTATGTAATTTATGTATTTTGAATTAATTATGAAATTATGTATTTTAAATATAATGTGTAATGTCGGTGGCCCGGAGATATTAATTTAGGATTTGAGAAGTCGGGTATCCGTGTTTTAGTATTTTATCGGGTACCATAGGAATTAAAACAAATATGTTATATTTACTATTCTGGATATCTGGTCAGGTAATCAGTGAAAACTAAATTTTGGGAAAGTCGGAAAAACAGAGGAGACTCTGTCCGATTTTCTGGAAAAATTATAATAAGTATTTTAATTAAAATAAATTTTCAAATCCATATTTTCAAAATAGGTAAAATAAAATAGGTTGTTACATTTATGGTATCAGATCAGTTTCTTCTCGGTCTTGGAGTGTGAATCCACATCTCCACTGGTTTACTCACCAAGCGAGTGACCAATAGTTCGTGTCAAGTTCCCTACTAGCTACATAGGATATATATATATATATATACATATAGATGCATTAACTTATCCTTTCCTTCAGAATTGGATATCATGGCTTGGTGGCGCAATGACGGAGACAGGATCGCGGAGATTCTGGAAAACTTAGCCCAACAAAACCAGAATCAAGCGGAGGCCGTTACGGCTGCCGCAAATGCAGCTGCAGCAATGAATTAGCATGCCCAGGCACAAGTGGCCCCAACCGGTATTGATTGGTTGACGCGGTTTAGGAAGAATGGACCACCTAAGTTTGAAGGAGGCTGCAATCCCAACGAAGCTCAGAGGTGGCTTTAAGAAATGGAAAAGATCTTTCGTACAATGACACCACCTGCCGAGCAGCAAGTCCCTTTGGCAACATACATGTTCACTGGAGAAGCGAAGTATTGGTGAGTGCATGAAAGGAGGAACATGGAAATGGTCAACCAGCCGATTACATGGGACATGTTCAAGAGGGAATTCCTTGAAAAGTATTTTCCGGAAGATGTGCGCCGAGAAAAGGAGCTGGAATTTCTGAATTTAACACAGGGAAACATGAGTATCGAAGAATATGCTGCATGCATTGAAGATCTCATTCGACATTCTGGAGGCTACCGGGATGCGGATGGAAGGACTAAGTCTGTCAAGTTCGAATCAGGACTCCGCACTGAGATCAGGCTAGCCTTGGAGTACCACAACATAGACAATTTGGCTAGGTTGGTGAATATGGCTAGCACATATGAAAAGAGTTTGAAACGAGAGCAAGTGGAAAAGCGAAGCAGGGGTAAGCAACCGTCTGAAGGCTTTAGCAGGGGCAAGGGACTAGCACAGGAAGCAGACCCATTTTATGAGGTCAATACTAGAGTGACTGTACCAAAAGAGATGGCTCCAAACGTGAGGGCCCCCAGATCGAGACCGCCATGTCCACATTGCGGAGGATTTCATACTCGCACTTGTTGGATGCTTAAACAGCGTAGAAAGGAAGGCCTCTGTTACCAGTGCGGGCAACCCGGGCACCATGCTGCGGAATGTCCCAATACCGCACAGTAGGCAGGGCGAGGGAATTGGCTCAAGGTAATTTTTCACTTAGAGTGTATCAAGTGCCTATATTTAATATTTTTTTTATATATAAGACAAACTTGTTCAATTCAGTTTAGAAAGAAAAGACGAGCGTTAGTATTCTAGTTAGAGACCCACTAATCGCATTGATGATATTGTCACTAATAGAGAGTAAGGTTAGAACCGATCACTCTGACTCTTACATCTGTTAGGGGATGATATTATCAACAGACCCGACAGTGATACTGCTCTTAGTAGAGGTGAGATTGGGACTAGCTACCCCAGTCTTTGCGTTTACTAAAAGAAGATATCATTGCAATTTCCAATTAAATTAGAACAACCAACATAGGAAATTCCAACCCCGTAAGACCAAATCAAATTTCCGCTCATTAGGAACCTGTTAGAATTCCTAAACCTCCATTAATTAGACAAATCAACTCTTGACAATATCGTCAAATACTCACCTGACTCGGCTCAGTAGAAATGCCGATCCACTTTCCATTTAGTACAAGAGCTCGGAGTAATGTAAGCACGTGAAAGTTCCATACCTTAGAAAACTTAACATAAATCCAATGACACCACCCCTAATCAATTTGATTTCATTTCCAATTCCGCCACTCAAGCACAAGCCTGGACAGGCTGATCTTATCAACAACCCAACCTCCTCCTTGACATTAACCCACTCTGGTATGTCGATACTGCTAGGAAATAGGATGCGACAAACGCAGCGGAAAAAAAATATCCTATTTCCATCCAAGATCCATGTGAAAGCATGATTTGAGATAGAGAATAAAATTACCTTTTGCAGGGAAGAGGAGACCAACGAATCTTATCACGAAAGCTTCGTCAACCACGAGCACATCGATGTGTTGTGCCTCTATTGGTATCCACACGAACAAATTCCCAATTGGAGTCACGTCTCTCTTCTCAATGCTAGTAGAGAAGAGAGAGTCTGTGTATCACTCACTCTCTGATATGACGGCTAGGGTTACCGTTCTGTGTCTCACAATCTTGCAAACCCCTAAAGCTAATAATATTATATTTATAATATTATCAGACCAACTGGTTGGGCTTTTAGAAGATAAATTCGAATTCTATCTTATATGTAGAAGATAAAATCAAATTTATATCTTATACATAAAGATAAAACGAATCAAATGTGATATCTCCAATTTTATATCATATCAGAAAGATTTAATTTTATAAAAATACAACTATTGTATTTTTATCAAATGTGATATCTCCAATTTTATCTGCTCTTAGTGTGTGACCCTATAGGTTCCTGTAACGTTGGCTGTAATGTTAAAATCACATTTTAACTTTACAAGCAATGAGCGGTATCTAGCAACACATCATTGCTACCCAAGTGACAGGAATGTCTGTGATTTGACTAAACCTTTTATTGTGACCAATGAACATGTGTAATTTTAATCCCTTTGTCCAAATATCATAGTTACACTCATGGCATGGAACGTGTCACCCATGAATAGTGTAACCTATGGTTTCTTGATCCCTGAGTAGACGCGTCTAAACAAGTCTCGTCAATATCTCATATTGACTGTCTTGAGTATGGCCATACATTTCACCGTCTTACTCAATCAAGGGGCCCAAAGATATAATTCCTATTGATAAGGAAGGAAAAATCCCATCTACGTCACTCACATCCCTCTACATGATTTGTCATATACCCGACTACAACCGTTATGATCACCTGGTTAAAGATGACGTTTGATTGCGTGAAAGTATATAATTCCTCATGTTGGGAACCGTAGCGACTTCAGGTCGAAGGACCATGTACACCATTGTCACTATGAGAATCGCTTATGACACTCACTTAATAACCCATGTAGCATTCTCATGGCGGGTCAATCCAGTACACAATTGTCCCAATGTGTACTTACGTGAAGACTTGATATCCTATATCCATGACCGGTGAGATACAGTCATCAGTCTGCCACATACTAGTCTCGATGTATTATAGTTGTCCTTATTAACTATAATACTCGACTAGGGAATCTTTAAGGATAATTATCAATCAATAAGATCTCACTATCAAGTCATGTACTTGATATTCTTATGACATTGAACATATAATCCTAAGGACTTTATTACATCTATTTTAATTAAAAAATTAAAGCATAAATATAATAAATGAAATGCCTCATTATTATTAATAGTAATAATCCATAAACATGAAATAAGTACAAGTGAAAGAGAAAATACGATTGCCACTAGGGCACTCTCCAACAATCTCCCTCTTGCACTAGAGCCAATTGTTCATGTATCTAATACCATAAGCCCTAACATGTCCCGCATGCTTTTTTATGGCAAGAGGTTTAGTCAGTGGATCAGCAATATTATCATCTGTTGAAACTCTGCATATCTTCACATCTCCTCTATCAATTATATCTCGAATGATGTGAAAACGCCGAAGTATATGTTTGGATTTCTGGTGAGATCTCGGTTCCTTAGCTTGCGCAATGGCTCCATTGTTGTCACAATAGAGGTCCACTGGAAACTCAATACTAGGAAAAACATCAAGTTCAGTTATGAACTTCTTAATCCAAACCGCTTCCTTTGCTGCTTCTGATGCAGCTATATACTCAGCTTCTGTTGTAGAATCAGCTACAGTCTCTTGCTTTGAACTCTTCCACCATATAGCCCCACCATTCAAACAAAATACAAATCCAGATTGTGATATGAAATTGTCCTTATCAGTCTGGAAGCTAGCATCGGTGTAACCCTTTACAACCAGCTCATCTTCACCTCCATATACCAAGAAAGCATCCTTAGTTCTTCTTAAGTACTTTAGGATATTCTTGACTGCTGTCCAGTGACCTTCACCTGGATCTGACTGGTATCTGCTCGTCATGCTCAAAGCATGCGAAACATCAAGTCGAGTACATATCATGGCATACATGATAGATCCAATTGCAGATACATATGGAATTCTATCCATGCGTTCCCTTTCTTCCTTAGTGGAAGGACACTGTTCCTTTGACAAGGTTATACCATGTGACATTGGCAAAGATCCCCTTTTGGAATCCTGCATGTTGAACCGTGTCAACACTTTGTCTATGTAGGAACTTTGACTTAGGCCAAGCAATCTCCTTGATCTATCTCTATAAATCTTGATACCTAATATATAGGTTGCTTCACCCAAATCCTTCATAGAAAAGCAATTCCCTAACCAAGTCTTAACAGACTGTAAGGTAGGAATGTCATTCCCGATGAGTAGTATGTCATCCACATACAACACAAGAAAGACAATTGCGCTCCCACTAACCTTCTTATATACACAGACTCTTTTTCGTTCTTGATGAAACCAAATTGTTTGATTGCATCATCTAATCGAATATTCCAACTCCTAGAAGCTTGTTTCAATCCATAAATGGATCGTTGCAGCTTACAAACCTTTCCAGCATGCTTTAGATCAACAAAACCTTCAGGCTGTGTCATATACACATCCTCTAAAAGATTTCCATTAAGGAAAGCAGTTTTGACATCCATCTGCCAGATTTCATAATCATGAAATGCTGCAATAGCAAGCAAGATCCTAATGGATTTAAGCATGGCAACTGGTGAAAAAGTTTCATCATAGTCAATACCATGAACTTGTTTGAAACCTTTAGCAACCAATCGTCCTTTAAAGGTATGTACATTACCATCCATGTCAGTCTTCTTCTTGAAAACCCATTTGCACCCAATTGGTTTTACCCCATCAGGTAGATCAACCAAGATCCAAACTTGGTTGGTGTGCATGGACTCCATCTCAGATCTCATGGCTTGAAGCCATTTCTCAGAGTCAGGGCTTTTATAGCCTCTTGGTAAGTAGTAGGTTCATCCTGATCAAAAATCATAATGTCATCCTCTTGATTCAAGAGAAATCCATATCTCTCTGGCTGAAGAGGAATCCTACTTGACCTACGCAAAACTTGTGTAACTTGAGCAGGTTGTACATCCACAACATCTTGTGGAACTTGCTCAATATCCATCGCTTGGTCTTGGCTACTTTGGGATTCTTGAATCTCATCAAGATCTATTTTCCTCCCACTATTTCCTTTAGAGAGAAATTCTCTTTCAAGAAACACGCCTGTGCGAGCGACAAACACTTTGCCTTCTGTGGGATTGTAGAAATAGTATCCCTTAGTTTCTTTGAGATATCCTACAAAGTAGCATTTGTCAGATTTGGGACTAAGTTTATCAGAAAGTAGACGTTTCACATAAACATCACAACCCCAAATCTTGAGAAAAGACATACTAGGACGCCTCCCAGTCCATATCTCATATGGTGTCTTTTCAACCGCTTTCGATAGGGATCGGTTAAGTGTAAAAGCAGCTGTAAGCAGAGCATGTCCCCAAAAAGAGATTGGAAGGTCCGATTGACTCATCATACACCTAACCATGTCCAACAAGGTTCGGTTTCTCCTTTCTGAAACACCATTCCACTAGGGCGTTCCAGGAGGAGTGAGTTGAGATACTATACCACACTCTTTTAGATAGTCATCGAACTCTTGGCTAAGGTATTCACCACCTCGATCAGATCGAAGGGCTTTAATACTTTTGCCAAGTTGATTTTGTACTTCATTCTTGAATTCCTTGAACTTTTCAAAGGTTTCATGTTTGTATTTCATTAGATATACATACCCATATCTACTAAAATCATCAGTAAATGTGACGAAGTACGGGTAACCTCCTCTAGCATTTGAACTCATAGGCCCGCATACATCTGTATGTATGAGTCCAAAAGTTCAATAGCCCGTTCACTGCTGCCAGTAAATGGGCCCTTTGTCATCTTGCCCAACAAACAAGACTCACATGTCTCATAAGATTTAAAATCAAATGAGTCTAAGAATCCATCTTTATGAAGCTTAGAAATGCGTTTCTCATTTATATGGCCCAAACGATAATGCCAAAGAAAAGTTTGGTTTGTATCATTTGATTTAAACCTTTTAGCATTAATGTTATAGACTGAATGATCAAGATCTAACAAATAAAGACCATTTATTAATTGTGCACTGCCAAAAAAACATCTCATTCAAATAAATGGAACAACACTTGTTCCTTATTGAAAACGAAAAACCTACTTTGTCTAAACATGAAACTGAAATAATATTCCTACGAATAGCAGGTACACAATAAACATCCTCTAGTTCTAAAACTAATCCACTAGGTAAGGTTAAACTACAAGTTCCAACAGCAATGGCGGCAACTCTTGCTCCATTTCCAACTCGCAGTTCGACTTCACCTTTAGCTAATCTTCTACTCCTTTTTAGATCCTGCACATTAACACAAATGTGAGATCCACATCCAGTATCTAATACCCATGGTGTTGAAGCAGAAAAATTAACTTCTATAACAAAAATACCTGAAGAAGAGGCTCCGCTTTTCTTCATTTCTTTCTCTTTAAGGTAATCTGGGCAATTCCTCTTCCAATGTCCCTCCTTGTTACAATGGAAGCAATTTCCCTCCTTAGCCACCCCACCTTTAGGCTTAAGAGCCTTAGCTACTCTAGCTTTGCCCTTATCCTTAGGTTTTTGTGCTTTCCCTTTGGCCTTACCTTTACCCTTTCCATTTTGAACCAACAATACAGTTTTTCCCTTGTTGATATCATGCTCAGCAGTTTTCAACTTCCCTAACAATTCAATTAGAGTGCTGTCAATGTTGTTCATGTTGTAATTCACGACAAACTGACTAAAGCTTTGTGGTAAGGAATGCAGAACTAAGTCAACGGCCAACTCTTGACCTAGTGGGAAACCCATCCTCTCAATGTTCTCAATATAACCAATCATCTTGATTACATGATGACTAACTGGGCTTCCCTCTGTCATCTTACAAGTGAAAAGGGACCTTGTGACCTCAAAACGATCATGCCTTGCTTGCCCTTGATAGAGCTCCTTAAGGTGTACAATCATATCGTACGCACTCATGTTCTCATGAACCTTCTGAAGGTCAGGGGTCATAGTGACAAGCATGAGAGTTGCAACTTCTAAGGCATCATCTTGATGTCTACGAAAAGCATTCCGCTCAACAGCCGGTGCATTAGCGGGGGGTGCTTCAGGGAGCGGTTGCTCTAGCACATACATCTTTTTCTCATTCCTAAGGACAATCCTTAGGGTTTGATACCAGTCCAGGAAATTAATTCCCGTCAGCTTGTCCTTCTCAAGGACGGATCGCAGTGATAAGTTATTTGAATTGTTTGAAGCCATGGTGATCTAACAACAAAATAAAAGCAGAATTAAAATCATGTTTATTAAATATTTAATAAGGACTTTCATTAAATATTACTCCCACTATTTTCCTCAAATCAATAACCCTCAATATTGACTCGGAAAATCTCAGCGCAAGATTTTCTAGTGGGACCAAGATCCATATTTCATCTTATTATGAGTCAACTTTAGCTGATCACCCATAATTTGATTATTTAGGTAAGGAACCCTTTCCCAATCACATCTCATGTGACTCTTGGATCAATTGGGTGAATAACATTTATTCAAAATTAACTTATTAATTTATACCCAATTCTTTTGCCTATAGATCTTCAATCCTATTTAACCATCCATTTAAGTTAGACCCAATGGTTGACATAACGAATATTACATTTATTCCTTCGCGTCTGACCAATGTAGATAAATGTACTCTACTTTAGCAGACCCACATTCAAAACAACATCAATCATGTTTTCGCAAGTGGCTCTGATACCACTGCTAGGAAATAGGATGCGACAAACGCAGCGAAAAAAAAATATCCTATTTTCATCCAGGATCCATGTGAAAGCATGATTTGAGATAGAGAATAAATTTACCTTTTGCAGGGAATAGGAGACCAACGAATCTTATCACGAACGCTTCGCCAATCACGAGCACATCAATGTGTTGTGCCTCTATTGGTATCCACACGAACAAATTCCCAATTGGAGTCACGTCTCTCTTCTCAATGCTAGTAGAGAAGAGAGAGTCTGTGTATCACTCACTCTCTGATATGACGGCTAGGGTTACCGTTCTGTGTCTCACACATCTTGCAAACCCCTAAAGCTAATAATATTATATTTATAATATTATCAGACCAACTGGTTGGGCTTTTAGAAGATAAATTCGAATTCTATCTTATATGTAGAAGATAAAATCAAATTTATATCTTATACATAAAGATAAAACGAATCATATCTTAATCATATCAGAAAGATTTAATTTTATAAAAATACAACTATTGTATTTTTATCAAATGTGATATCTCCAATTTTATCTGCTCTTAGTGTGTGACCCTATAGGTTCCTGTAACGTTGGCTGTAATGTTAAAATCACATTTTAACTTTACAAGCAATGAGTGGTATCTAGCAACACATCATTGCTACCCAAGTGACAGGAATGTCTGTAATTTGACTAAACCTTTTACTGTGACCAATGAACATGTGTAAGTTTAATCCCTTTGTCCAAATATCATAGTTACACTCATGGCATGGAACGTGTCACCCATGAATAGTGTAACCTATGGTTTCTTGATCCCTGAGTAGACGCGTCTAAACAAGTCTCGTCAATATCTCATATTGACTGTCTTGAGTATGGCCATACATTTCACCGTCTTACTCAATCAAGGGGCCCAGAGATATAATTCCTATTGATAAGGAAGGAAAAATCCCATCTACGTCACTCACATCCCTCTACATGATTTGTCATATACCCGACTACAACCGTTATGATCACCTGGTTAAAGATGACGTTTGATTGCGTGAAAGCATATAATTCCTCATGTTGGGAACCGTAGCGACTTCAGGTCGAAGGACCATGTACACCATTGTCACTATGAGAATCGCTTATGACACTCACTTAATAACCCATGTAGCATTCTCATGGCGGGTCAATCCAGTACACAATTGTCCCAATGTGTACTTACGTGAAGACTTGATATCCTATATCCATGACCGGTGAGATACAGTCATCAGTCTGCCACATACTAGTCTCGATGTATTATAGTTGTCCTTATTAACTATAATACTCGACTAGGGAATCTTTAAGGATAATTATCAATCAATAAGATCTCACTATCAAGTCATGTACTTGATATTCTTATGACATTGAACATATAATCCTTAGGACTTTATTACATCTATTTTAATTAAACAATTAAAGCATAAATATAATAAATGAAATGCCTCATTATTATTATTAGTAATAATCCATAAACATGAAATAAGTACAAGTGAAAGAGAAAATACGATTGCCACTAGGGCACTCTCCAACAGATACTAAGTGGGGGAGAATCTAACGATTCAACCTGAGTTCCACTCGAACAACGACAATGAAAGAGAAAGAGAGTCGAACGAAAGATAGTTAATCGGGGAATTCGGACCATTGCCTTGACCTTAAGGTAGAATTAACCTCCGAACATACCCATAATTGACGGAAGTCGTAGAATAACTGAAGTCGGAGCAATCCTAGAGTAGAATGCGGCAACACGATTGAAGTCGTCACTTTCAATGTGACTCTTAGCTCATAGAAATTGTGATAGGAACCAGAAATTTTAAGTATGCATTAGCCTATAGAAGTGGTAGTAAACTACAAACCTTGTCAACCGACTCCTTAGTAGGTCCTTTTCACGTTATGGAACCGAGTACTCGGGATTGACAAAGTATTGCGATTAAGAGAATCACAACCGACCGGGTAGGCGAACTCAAGAATTCCAAAGAGTGAGTACGAACGGAGAAATCAAAATGAAATATCTGAAGACGAAATTGGCGAGTGGTTGTGGGAGCTGCATAGCCATAGTAGGACGACAGGGCGGATGACAGTTGATAATTAACAAAGGCAAGTTGTCTGAGAATGAAGCAGAAACGTGAAACTTCACTCCAAGACGAAATGTCGCAGCACGGCAAACGACAACCTTAGCCCTTAAGAGTCTTGTGCAGTTACTGAATCCTAACCTAAGGAAGTAAGTAATACGGTCAGACATTAAGTTAAGGGATGACCTCAGTCTCTTGAAGCTCTGTGCACTCCACAGAACTCCGATTGACTGAGATAAACCCTACCGGAGACGAGTAACTATGCCGAAGAACCCACCTTGGGAATCCCTCCAATGAGAGAATGGAACCGAAGGAATTAAAAAGACATGGTCGGAAACTATGTCATGGGATGTTCCTCCAAGTTAAGGGACAACTGGAATTTCGAGGACGAAATTTCAATAAGTGGGGGAGAAATGTAACATCCTGAATTTTAAACCCAAGTATAATTGAATTAATAATAATTTGGGATAATTGAAATAATAATAATAAACCATAAATAAGTATTCAAAAGAAGTATTTTAGCATTGGAAAAGAATAATAATAAAGACAAGTAGGTTAGAAAAGAAAGGAGTGTTAAATTGAAGTTAGGAGCAGGCTAGAAAAATAGATAATTCGGTACTAAAACATAACAAAGGATAGAAAATCAAAATAAAAGATTTAGGACTCAAAACAAAATTTTCACCGTTGGATGTGAAGGGGTGATTTTTAGGAAGTTGCTCGTCAAATTTGAGCAAGATCCGACGGTTAACGTAGAAGTTATGGCAATTTGAAGATAGGGGAAAATAGAAGAAAAATAGAAAAGCAAACTAGCAGTATCCGATCATTATACTCGAGTATTTTGTGAAATATTCGAGTATTTTGGGTCAAAATACTCGAGTATTGACAGAAATGCTCGAGTATTTCTGCCTGATGTCACCACTGAAGCTATTTCGCTTAAGCGAAAATTCTGCGATCTGCAAAAATAAAAAGGCACGTTGGGGGTCATTCAACCCCCAAAACCCCCATTCGTTCCCCCTCCCTCTATTATTTCCGGTTCCAAGCTTCTCCCTCCCTCCACCACGTGCAGCCACCGCCTCAGGGCCGCCGCTCCGACCCATCACCGCCACCATAGCTCTCTTTTTCTCCCTCCTTCTCTCCTCCTCTCCATAGTGTCGTGTCCTTGATCAAGATCAGCCTTGAAGCTATGGAAAAGCCTCAAAGAATGACCTCAATAAAGAGATTAATGTAGGACTTGTAGGATTTCTGCGTATCCAGTTGGGATAAACAGGTTCTCCCTAGTCAACAATGTGTGTGCGAGTGTCAACTTAGGGATGAGAAGACGTACCTTAGCCCCTATAGCATGGTGGTTCTTATAGGGGATTACCTGTGTGTCATGGGCCGTTCTGATAAGGCTCCCGAAGAGGAAGAATTTGAGTAGGATTCGTTGAGTCTTTATCCATTACCGTTATATCTAACCAAGTATTGTGGGAATTTAGGAGAAGTGGTTAAGCTAGATGAGACTGTAAGTGATAGAGATAAGGATGAAAATCCTGTGTTCTGGGTTAATCTCATAAGCGTATTACACCTCTGTAAGAACCCATTTTGCTCGGTGTTTCATTCCGACCGTAGGCCTTGTCCCAGCGTCTTGGCGGTCGGACTAAGGTAGATTAAGTCGGGCAGCGCTCGGTTTACTACAGGTCCACTACATAAGCCCCCCAAGCTTGGTAGGGTGATTTGAGCCCTGCCGAGTTAATAAGACAAGCGAATTGTTTTCCGACCAAGCTTTGTTTGAAAAAGATATCCGACCATTTGAGCGATCCTACCAGAGCTGTCGTTTGATTGACCTAGACGTGACCCCTCAACTCTATTTGCGTCTACACGTGTCCTTCACTTTTACTGGGAAATGGAACGTTATGATTTCAAACCTGTTGGGGGTACCACGTATTAACTTTTGCCGTAAATGGGCTTTTTCTAACTTAGGCCCAAGTCTTTTGAGATAGTGGTGGGAAGTTTCTTAGATGAATTTCAAAGGGCGGTTTCTCATAATTCAGAACTTTCATTTAGAACTTCAGAAACATCTTGAACTCTCTCTCTTCTTTGTTCATCGTTTTCCAGTGACTATGATCATCAAAACCAGGGTTCTTCAACGGCATTCTTGTTACTATTTCATTTTGTTTCTCTTCATTGAGTGCGTTTCTCACTTCGTGACCTTCGTGTTCCTTTGGTTTCTTGATCATTCATCGATATCAAGTAATGAACCTCTCTTCTTGTTTCTGACTACTTTTTCTGGCTTTTTTCTCTTTCTTCTTTGCTGTGTTGCATGCGATTGTTTCTGCCATTTGCTGTGTGTATGTGCTTAGAATTTTCTTTTTTATGTATCAACTCTGGCCCTTCTTCCCTTGTTTTTGAATAGATTTTTCTAGGGTTCGAACAAACCCCAATTTGTTGTTGTGGTTCCCCCACTTGCCTTTCGAAATTCTTTATCCCCCTTTAACATTTACTGAGCGATCGCTGTAGTATTTCTTAGGTTTTCTTTACGTTTTGCTGCACTTAACTTCTTAGGGTTAGTACTGAGGCTGCGTTAATCATGAGTGAGGAGTCTGTAAACTCTGACGTACCAAGAACACATAAAGGAGGAAACCCAGAAATTTGTGTTAAACCGATAGCCATGCGTTTTCCTCGATCTTTGAAAGAGTTCAGACAGGGTGTGATTCACTATAGGATTTCCGAGAGGGTAGAATTGAGGAGGTTAAGGAAGCAACAGAGAGGTATTAGACATTTCAATTGGTTTGGGGAAATTCTGCCCAGAAAGGGAGGTGTTCCCCGACCGACGGTAATCGTAAGTATTTGATCCGACATAACCAAGTTTTTCTGCTTCTGACTCCAAGTGTGCCCCCTTTTCCTCAGGTATGAAGAGAAAGTGTATCACTAATCCTGAACTCTACCCACTTCCACCAGATGCAGCTGAATACGATTGGGTAGACCAAGAGGTTCTCGGTACTCGGTCCGAGCTTTCAACGGAAGAGTCACTAGAACAAACTCGGGCTATAATTTTACATGTCCTGGAGATAACACTGGGAATCTCTATTCTGTTAGTCCGGTGGGTTTGAACGAGAGGGTTTGCACAAAAATTCCAGAGGGTAGTTTTGGTTTCTATTTTTAGAAAGAGGTGATTACTCGGCTAGGGATTAGAATGCCCTTTACTAAATTTGAAATAGGTGTCTTGAGTACTTTGAGAGTGGTCCCTTCCCAACTGCATCCGAATGCTTGGGCTTTTGTGAGGGGGTTCCAGCAAGTTTGTGTTGGAGAGTGCCCTAGTGGCAATCGTATTTTCTCTTTTACTCGTACTTATTTCATGTTTATGGATTATTACTATTAATAATAATGAGGCATTTCATTTATTATATTTATGCTTTAATTGTTTAATTAAAATAGATGTAATAAAGTTCTTAGGATTATAAGTTCAATGTCATAAGAATATCAAGTACATGACTTGATAGGGAGATCTTATTGATTGATAATTATCCTTAAAGATTCCCTAGTCGAGTATTATAGTTAATAAGGACAACTATAATACATCGAGACTAGTATGTGGCAGACTGATGACTGTATCTCACCGGTCATGGATATGGGATATCAAATCTTCACGTAAGTACACATTGGGACAATTGTGTACTGGATTGACCCGCCATGAGAATGCTACATGGGTTATTAAGTGAGTGTCATAAGCGATTCTCATAGTGACAATGGTGTACATGGTCCTTCGACCTGAAGTCGCTACGGTTCCCAACATGAGGAATTATATGCTTTCACGCAATCAAACGTCATCTTTAACCAGGTGATCATAACGGTTGTAGTCGGGTATATGACAAATCATGTAGAGGGATGTGAGTGACGTAGATGGGATTTGTCCTTCCTTATTAATAGGAATTATATCTCTGGGCCCCTTGATTGAGTGAGACGGTGAAATGTATGGCCATACTCAAGACAGTCAATATGAGATATTGACGAGACTTGTTTAGACGCGTCTACTCAGGGATCAAGAAACCATAGGTTACACTATTCATGGGTGACACGTTCCATGCCATGATTGTAACTATGATATTTGGACAAAGGGATTAAACTTACACATGTTCATTGGTCACAGTAAAAGGTTTAGTCAAATCACAGACATTCCTGTCACTTGGGTAGCAATGATGTGTTGCTAGATACCGCTCATTGCTTGTAAAATTAAAATGTGATTTTAACATTACTGCCAATGTTACAGGAACCTATAGGGTCACACACTAAGAGCAGATAAAATTGGAGATATTACATTTGATAAAAATACAATAGTTGTATTTTTATAAAATTAAATCTTTCTGATATGATTAAGATATGATTCGTTTTATCTTTATGTATAAGATATAAATTTGATTTTATCTTCTACATATAAGATAGAATTCGAATTTATCTCCTAATAAAAAGCCCAACCAGTTGGTCTGATAATATTATAAATATAATATTATTAGCTTTAGGGGTTTTTAGATGTGTGAGACACAAAACGACAACCCTAGCCGTCATATCAGAGAGTGAGTGATACACAGACTCTCTCTTCTCTACTAGCATTGAGAAGAGAGACGTGACTCCAATTGGGAATTTGTTCGTGTGGATACCAATAGAGGCACAACACATTGATGTGCTCGTGATTGACGAAGCGTTCGTGATAAGATTCGTTGGTTTCCTCTTCCCTGCAAAAGGTAATTTTATTCCCTATCTCAAATCATGCTTTCACATGGATCCTGGATGGAAATATGATATATTTATTTTATTTTTTTTTTCTTTTCCGCTGCGTTTGTCGCATCCTATTTCCTAACAGTGGTATCAGAGCCACTTGCGAAACCATGATTTGATTATTTTTGATTAAACATGTTTTAATATGATTATGATTTGTTGGGATTAATCAAAAATTAAAATAAAAAAAAAACAAATCCTGGAGTTCACGTGAATCATCAATTGATAAAGGAATACACAGTGGTTTATTAATATTAGTTTGTCACGTGATAAAGGAATTCACGTGGAAAAGCAAGCAATAATGCACCGCATTAATTTGGCCTGGAGTTAACGAATCAATATTTTTTTTCCGCTTGTTTTAATGAATTCACGCGCTGTGAATTAATGAATCAACTTGCCGCATGCTAAGAATTAATGAATTCTTGTGCTGTGATTCTTTGGCAAGACGAATTGGAATTTGATTCCTTGGCCGTAACAAACATAACATAATTTTTTTTAAGAATTTTCTATAAGGGCTGAGGATAAGAAGCTATAAAAAGTATCTTTGCATTGAAAAAATAAATGTTTAAGACTTTAAAAGTTAGTGGGTTAGCTTTCCAAGACATTTTTTCTACTTTTTCACCTCTTATCCTCAGCCCTTAGGGCTGAGGTTAAGCAATCCCTTTTTTTAATAAAATAATAATTTATTTTATTTAATATGTTGCTTGTTGTATGGTGAATGGTCATGGGCTCTTAGATCGTTTCGCGCCTTGTGTATGTTTTATTTTCTTTTGGTTTATTTTTAAATACGGTCTGCGTGTCGTGCCTCTCTCTTTATTCAATATGTATTTCTATTTGTAATATTTTTATTAAAAAATTGCGAAAGACTTGAAGATGAAAAAGAAAGGAGATTTAAGGAAGGCTCTTGGAGAAGGACCGGTGCATACATTCAAGGAATGCTCTTGGAGAAGAAGCTATGCGTTTAGGATCTTTGTATTAATTCACTCATTGGCTTGGGTGAATTAGTTTTTCTAGGCCATGACCATATCACGTAGTTTATAATTATAGTATGTATGTGATGCATGTTATCGTTATAATGTATGTTAATGTAAGATAAAATAGGTGAGATCACTTAAATATAAAACTCCTCAAACTGAAATATTAAGTTACATGCCTTCCAATGCTTGACACTCGTCTTGATTGATGTCGTTTTGAATGTGAGTCTGCTAAAGTAGAGTACGTTTATCTACATTGGTCAAACGCGAAGGAATAAATGTAATATTCATTATGTCAACCATTGGGTCTAACTTAAATGGATGGTTCAATAGGATTGAAGATCTATAGGCAAAAGAATTGGGTATAAATTAATAAGTTAATTTTGAATAAATGTTATTCACCCAATTGATCCAAGAGTCACATGAGATGTGATTGGGAAAGGGTTCCTTACCTAAATAATCTAATTGTGGGTGATAAGCTAAAGTTGACTCATGATAAGATGAAATATGGATCTTAGTCCCACTAGAAAATCTTGCGCTGAGATTTTCCGAGTCGATATTGAGGGTTATTGATTTAAGGAAAATAGTGGGAGTAATATTTAATGAAAGTCCTTATTAAATATTTAATAAACATGATTTTAATTCTGCTTTTATTTTGTTGTTAGATCACCATGGCTTCAAACAATTCAAATAACTTATCACTGTGATCGGTCCTTGAGAAGGACAAACTGACGGGAATTAATTTCCTGGACTGGTATCGAAACCTAAGGATTGTCCTTAGGAATGAGAAAAAGCTGTATGTGCTAGAGCAACCGCTCCCTGAAGCACCCCCCGCTAATGCACCGACTGTTGAGCGGAATGCTTTCCGAAGGCATCAAGATGATGCATTGGAGGTTGGAACTCTCATGCTTGTCACCATGACCTCTGAGCTTCAGAAAGTTCATGAGAACATGAGTGCGTACGATATGATCGTACACCTGAAGGAGCTCTATCAAGAGCAAGCAAGGCATGAGCGTTTTGAGGCCACAAAGTCCCTTTTCACTTGTAAGATGACAGAGGGAAGCCCAGTCAGCCATCATGTTATCAAAATGGTTGGTTATATTGAGAATATTGAGAGGTTGGGTTTTCCACTAGGTCAAGAGTTGGCCGTTGACTTAGTTCTGCATTCCTTACCACAGAGCTTTAGTCAGTTTGTCATGAATTCAACATGAACAACATTGACAGCACTCTAACTGAATTGTTAGGGAAGTTGAAAACTGCTGAGCATGATATCAACAAGGGAAAAATTGTATTGTTGGTTCAAAATGGAAAGGGCAAAGGTAAGGCCAAAGGGAAAGCACAAAAACCTAAGGATAAGGGCAAAGCTAGAGTAGCTAAGGCTCTTAACCCTAAAGGTGGGGTGGCTAAGGAGGGAAATTGCTTCCATTGTAACAAGGAGGTACATTGGAAGAGGAATTGCCCAGATTACCTTAAAGAGAAAGAAATGAAGAAAAGCGGAGCCTCTTCTTCAGGTATTTTTGTTATAGAAGTTAATTTTTCTTCTTCAACATCATGGGTATTAGATACTGGATGTGGATCTCACATTTGTGTTAATGTGCAGTATCTAAAAAGGAGTAGAAGATTAGCTAAAGGTGAAGTCGAACTGCGAGTTAGAAATGGACCAAGAGTTGCCGCCATTGCTGTTGGAACTTGTAGTTTAACCTTACCTAGTGGACTAGTTTTAGAACTAGAGGATGTTTATTGTGTACCTGCTATTCGTAGGAATATTATTTCAGTTTCATGTTTAGACAAAGTAGGTTTTTAGTTTTCAATAAGGAACAAGTGTTGTTCCATTTATTTGAATGAGATGTTTTATGGCAGTACACAATTAATAAATGGTCTTTATTTGTTAGATCTTGATCATCCAGTCTATAACATTAATGCTAAAAGGTTTAAATCAAATGATACAAACCAAACTTTTCTTTGGCATTGTCGTTTGGGCCATATAAATGAGAAACGCATTTCTAAGCTTCATAAAGATGGATTCTTAGACTCATTTGATTTTGAATCTTATGAGACATGTGAGTCTTGTTTGTTGGGCAAGATGACAAAGGGCCCATTTACTGGCAGCAGCGAACGGGCTAATGAACTTTTGGAACTCATACATACAGATGTATGTGGGCCTATGAGTTCAAATGCTAGAGGAGGTTACCCGTACTTCGTCACATTTACTGATGATTTTAGTAGATATGGGTATGTATATCTGATGAAATACAAACATGAAACCTTTGAAAAGTTCAAGGAATTCAAGAATGAAGTACAAAATCAACTTGGCAAAAGTATTAAAGCCCTTCGATCTGATCGAGGTGGTGAATACCTTAGCCAAGAGTTCGATGACTATCTAAAAGAGTGTGGTATAGTATCTCAACTCACTCCTCCTGGAACGCCCCAGTGGAATGGTGTTTCAGAAAGGAGAAACCGAACCTTGTTGGACATGGTTAGGTGTATGATGAGTCAATCGGACCTTCCTATCTCTTTTTGGGGACATGCTCTGCTTACAGCTGCTTTTACACTTAACCGATCTCCATCGAAAGCGGTTGAAAAGACACCATATGAGATATGGACTGGGAGGCGTCCTTGTATGTCTTTTCTCAGGATTTGGGGTTGTGATGTTTATGTGAAACGTCTACTTTCTGATAAACTCAATCCCAAATCTGACAAATGCTACTTTGTAGGATATCCCAAAGAAACTAAGGGATACTATTTCTACATCCCACAGAAGGCAAAGTGTTTGTCGCTCGCACAGGCGTGTTTCTTGAAAGAGAATTTCTCTCTAAAGGAAATAGTGGGAGGAAAATAGATCTTGATGAGATTCAAGAATCCCAAAGTAGCCAAGACCAAGCGATGGATGTTGAGCAAGTTCCACAAGATGTTGTGGATGTACAACCTGCTCAAGTTACACAAGTTTTGCGTAGGTCAAGTAGGATTCCTCTTCAGCCAGAGAGATATGGATTTCTCTTGACTCAAGAGGATGACATTATGATTTTTGATCAAGATGAACCTACTACTTACCAAGAGGCTATAAACAGCCCTGACTCTGAGAAATGGCTTCAAGCCATTAGATCTAAGATGGAGTCCATGCACACCAACCAAGTTTGGATCTTGGTTGATCTACCTGATGGGGTAAAACCAATTGGGTGCAAATGGGTTTTCAAGAAGAAGACTGACATGGATGGTAATGTACATACCTTTAAAGGACGATTGGTTGCTAAAGGTTTCAAACAAGTTCATGGTATTGACTATGATGAAACTTTTTCACCGGTTGCCATGCTTAAATCCATTAGGATCTTGCTTGCTATTGCAGCATTTCATGATTATGAAATCTGGCAGATGGATGTCAAAACTGCTTTCCTTAATGGAAATCTTTTAGAGGATGTGTATATGACACAGCCTGAAGGTTTTGTTGATCCAAAGCATGCTGGAAAGGTTTGTAAGCTGCAACGATCCATTTATGGATTGAAACAAGCTTCTAGGAGTTGGAATATTCGATTTGATGATGCAATCAAACAATTTGGTTTCATCAAGAACGAAGAAGAGTCTTGTGTATATAAGAAGGTTAGTGGGAGCGCAATTGTCTTTCTTGTGTTGTATGTGGATGACATACTACTCATCGGGAATGACATTCCTACCTTATAGTCTGTTAAGACTTGGTTAGGGAATTGCTTTTCTATGAAGGATTTGGGCGAAGCAACCTATATATTATGCATCAAGATTTATAGAGATAGATCAAGGAGATTTCTTGGCCTAAGTCAAAGTTCGTACATAGACAAAGTGTTGAAACGGTTCAACATGCAGGATTTCAAAAGGGGATCTTTGCCAATGTCACATGGTATAACCTTGTCAAAGGAAAAGTGTCCTTCCACTAAGGAAGAAAGGGAACGCATGGATAGAATTCCATATGCATCTGCAATTGGATCTATCATGTATGCCATGATATGTACTCGACTTGATGTTTCGTATGCTTTGAGCATGACAAGCAAATACCAGTCAGATCCAGGTGAAGGTCACTGGACAGCAATCAAGAATATCCTAAAGTACTCAAGAAGAACTAAGGATGCTTTCTTGGTATATGGAGGTGAAGATGAGCTGGTTGTAAAGGGTTACACCGACGCTAGCTTCCAAACTGATAAGGACAATTTCAGATCACAATCTGGATTTGTATTTTGTTTGAATGGTGGGGCTATATGCTGGAAGAGTTCAAAGCAAGAGACTGTAGCCGATTCTACAACAGAAGCTGAGTATATAGCTGCATCAGAAGCAGCAAAGGAAGCGGTTTGGATTAAGAAGTTCATAACTGAACTTGATGTTGTTCCTAGTATTGAGTTTCCAGTGGACATCTATTGTGACAACAATGGAGCCATTGCGCAAGCTTAGGAACCGAGATCTCACCAGAAATCCAAACATATACTTCGGCATTTTCACATCATTTGAGAGATAATTGACAGAGGAGATGTGAAGATATGCAGAGTTTCAACAGATGATAATATTGCTGATCCACTGACTAAACCTCTTGCGATAAAAAAGCATGAGGGACATGTTAGGGCTTATGGTATTAGATACATGAGTGATTGGCTCTAGTGCAAGTGGGAGATTGTTGGAGAGTGCCCTATTGGCAATCGTATTTTCTCTTTTACTCGTACTTATTTAATGTTTATGGATTATTACTATTAATAATAATGAGGCATTTCATTTATTATATTTATGCTTTAATTACTTAATTAAAATAGATGTAATAAAGTCCTTAGGATTATAAGTTCAATGTCATAAGAATATCAAGTACATGACTTGATAGTGAGATCTTATTGATTGATAATTATCCTTAAAGATTCCCTAGTCGAGTATTATAGTTAATAAGGACAACTATAATACATCGAGACTAGTATGTGGCAGACTGATGACTGTATCTCACCGGTCATGGATATGGGATATCAAGTCTTCACGTAAGTACACATTGGGACAATTGTGTACTGGATTGACCCGCCATGAGAATGCTACATGGGTTATTAAGTGAGTGTCATAAGCGATTCTCATAGTGACAATGGTGTACATGGTCCTTCGACCTGAAGTCGCTACGGTTCTCAACATGAGGAATTATATGCTTTCACGCAATCAAACGCCATCTTTAACCAGGTGATCATAACGGTTGTAGTCGGGTATATGACAAATCATGTAGAGGGATGTGAGTGACGTAGATGGGATTTGTCCTTCCTTATTAATAGGAATTATATCTCTAGGCCCCTTGATTGAGTGAGACGGTGAAATGTATGGCCATACTCAAGACAGTCAATATGAGATATTGACGAGACTTGTTTAGACGTGTCTACTCAGGGATCAAGAAACCATAGGTTACACTATTCATGGGTGACACGTTCCATGCCATGATTGTAACTATGATATTTGGACAAAGGGATTAAACTTACACATGTTCATTGGTCACAGTAAAAGGTTTAGTCAAATCACAGACATTCCTGTCACTTGGGTAGCAATGATGTGTTGCTAGATAACGCTCATTGCTTTTAAAATTAAAATGTGATTTTAACATTACTGCCGACGTTACAGGAACCTATAGGGTCACACACTAAGAGCAGATAAAATTGGAGATATTACATTTGATAAAAATAAAATAGTTGTATTTTTATAAAATTAAATCTTTCTGATATGATTAACATATGATTCGTTTTATCTTTATGTATAAGATATAAATTTGATTTTATCTTCTACATATAAGATAGAATTCAAATTTATCTCCTAAAAAGCCCAACCAGTTGGTCTGATAATATTATAAATATAATATTATTAGCTTTAGGGGTTTTTAGATGTGTGAGACACAAAACGGCAACCCTAGCCGTCATATCAGAGAGTGAGTGATACACAGACTCTCTCTTCTCTACTAGCATTGAGAAGAGAGACGTGACTCCAATTGGGAATTTGTTCGTGTGGATACCAATAGAGGCACAACACATTGATGTGCTCGTGATTGACGAAGTGTTCGTGATAAGATTCGTTGGTTTCCTCTTCCCTGCAAAAGGTAATTTTATTCCCTATCTCAAATCATGCTTTCACATGGATCCTGGATGAAAATATGATATATTTATTTTATTTTTTTTCTTTTCCGCTGCGTTTGTCACATCCTATTTCCTAACAGTTTGTTCGGCCCTGGAGTGGTCTTGCACTCTTCCCCTTTTTTTCTATCTGTTTGCCCCCCAGTGCAATACTTTTGAGAGAGGTTCGGCGAGGCGACCTTGGGTTTCTTTAAAGTCCCGCCATGGATATGCTCTTTTCACTAAATTCTATGAATCTTGGAAGGGGTTCAAACCTTACTTTTTCAAATATAATTTTGTTGGCAATGGTTCCTGCTGGTTTACTCGTCCTGGGGAGAGGCGACCACTCCCACGGTTCCCTCTTCAGTGGAGTGCAAGTTTTTTCAACCGATCGATCGCATCATATGCATCGGATTGGAAGGAGCTTGCTGAATTCGAGAAAGAGGTATGCCGAGCTGGTGAGAGTTATTTGCAAAAGAATGGAATGATAGAGACGAAGGATATCGTGAACATCCCTTCGTCGGATGTCAAAGCTGAACTTGGTAAATTGTTTATTTTCTCTTTGCTGTTATATTTGTGATTTATTTGGATCTTAATAAGTTTTCTTTGTAGAGAAAATGGCTTCACGAATGGCTGCCTTACTTCAAGGGGGAAAGAAGAGGAAGACACCTGCAACGAGCTTGGCTTACAGGTCTTCAAGCTTAAGTACCCCAAGCTTAAGTACTTCCACACCTACAGCTTCTCCAACCGAGGCATCCCCTCGGCCAACTTCTAATGTAGTTGTTGTTGCTGCTACAGTTTCATTGGGCCCTAGTGGCCAAGTCCAAGTTACTTCTCCCCCTCAACAACAAATTCGCCGCCGACGGCTGGATAAAGGAAAAGAGAAAGTGTCTGACAGTGCGAATCTGAGGGTTGAGGGGCCAAGTGTTAAAGCTGCCGTTATTCCATCTTCTGCTGCGAACCCATCAGAAACATCCATATGGGATCAACAATTTGATGAACGGTTCGCCAAATATGTCAGCACTGAATCTGACTGTTCTCAGTTTGGAACTCTCACCGCCGACGAGTGGTCTCGATGCAACATGACTCTGACGAAGTATCTTCTTCGTAGTGCCAACCTTACTTACTTTTTGGCCAAGCAAGCAGGTGATCTTTTTTCTAGTTTGAACGTTGAAAAGAAAGAGGCTCGTGCTATGTCTGTTGCTCAAGAGGCTAGCCTCTCGGACGAACTGGTCCGAGTGAAAAATGAGTTAGAGAATTTGAAGGCTGACAAATCTGAGCTGGTCAGAGAGAGGGATTCTTTGAAAGTTTCCCAAAAAGCTGCTGAGGACAAGAAGAAGGAGGTCGAGGAGGCAATGAAGAAAGAATTGCAAGAGAACCGACAGAAGATGGATGAGTTGAGATCTGAAGTTGAGAGGTCTGCTGTTGTTGCTCGGAAATTGAAGGAGAAGGCTCTTCTTCACAAGAAAAAGGCGGAAAGAAACTTTTACAACTGGAGCAAGAGTGTTGATGATTCTTTTGTCTCGGCCATTAAGCAAATTCAATTTCTGAATCCTGAGACTGAATTCAGGGTGGTCGGAGCTCATCCATTTCATACTGTCGACAATGGGAAGTTGATTGATATTGAGACCAAGGCCGAAGTCGATTTACAAGCTGAGGATCTGCCAAATCCTCTCGTTGATTTGACTGAAGCCCCTGAGTTTGATGATTCCAACACTGTTTTGTCTGATATTGAGGAGTGATTCCGAGCTTTGGAGATCAGTTTTTGCTGCTTGTATGCAGAATTTAATTTTTTGTTGCTCTTTGTAACCGAGCGTCGTTACTTAGCCCCTTTGAGCTCTTTTCTTTTAAGTTGTTGCTCGCTGTATTCGAGCATACTTCCTTGACCGCTATGAACAATTTACTTTAACTTTACTGAATGTTAATCAATTTGCCCTGTATACAAATTGTGTTGCGTAGATTATCTTCGTTACTTTTGGGTTTTGTTTGTCACGTGACCCTTTATATTTAGTACAAAGTTGATTGCCGCACGATCGGTTTGTAATTTATTGGGCAAGGGATCGCTTCAATCGTATGTATAATTTGTTGTGAGTAGGACTCGGATCGCCGACTTTAGCCGAAGCGGGACCCTCGGACCGCGACATAAGGAATGTAATTTCCTAAATTCGGGCGTTCTATGAATACGTTGCTGAACTCTCGTGAAGAGTTGAATCTCGATTTAGCTCGGTGGCTAGCTGAGCCAAATGAGTCGCATGTCATTTCACAATGTTCGAAGGAGAATTTCAAAGAAATACGTATTTTTATTGATAAGAGAATACAAAATGAAGTTGCTCATTTTCTAAATAATTCTTAACAATTTGTCACTAATCTAAGAAGGATGTTATCCTTGTAAGATCCATGAAGAATGTTTTGATAAATGCCAAAAGGTTTTGAACAAGCTTCAAGTGTGTTGATCAAGTTCAAGCTCAACAAGCAACAACAAACATCAAGTTATGAAGAGAGAACCAACTCATGAAGACTTAGTTTGGTAGTTTATGTTTTATTGTTTTATCTTTTGCCTCACAAGTCTTTTAGTTTATGAGTTTGGGTAGAGTTTATTAGAGGGTAGTGAATCTCTTTTGATTGCATGATTATATCATATTTTGAGTATTCACTTTGCCTAAAATCAATAGGTGGCTTAAAGGTTTGAAAGAAAAGGTTTAGTTTTTGAGAAAATAAGTTTTAAGTGATTTTTAATGTTAATAATCGATTAAAAGATTTTGATAATTAATTAACAGTGTATTTTGAACTGATAATAGATTAACAAACTTTTGATAATCGATTATCTGCACTTTACTCGAGTATTTTTTTGTCTCACTCGAGTGAAAATTATCTTGCTTTCGGTTTACTCGAGTAACACTCATTTCACTCGAGTAACTTGATCAGATATGGTTTTTTAAATACGTTTTTCACTTCTCAAAAGCCATTCTAAGTGCTCTAACTTTTGGGTATTCTATATAAACCTTTTCCTAATCATTTCTATCAACTAGAATCATTTTGATACACAATTTTACAAAGAATCAAAGCCACACTATTCTCTCTCACTCTCTCAAGATCAAAGCTCTCATTTTCATATTCTTTGATCAAGAACCTTGAATCTCTCATGTTGATCTTTTCATAACTTTTGAAAGAGATTCATAGGATTGTTATTTTGTTTTCTATTGAGTTGTAATCATTGCAAGAGGCAAACATTCTACAACAAAGGAAGCCTTGATTTTGTGAATCAAGCAAGTTTAGTTGAAAGTCTTGAAGAAGCATTTCATCAAGCATTTGGAAGGCACTTTGAAGAATCTCAAAGTACTTGGAAGTCTTGTGAGTGAAGCAAGCAAAGAAGACTTGTTGTGGGGTTATCAACAAGCAAGTAGAGGTTAGATTAGATATCAATAGGGTTACAAGGCAAGGGTGTGGTATCTCTTGTAGGCTAGCAAGAAGGAAGTCTTGTGAGGCATTTACTTGTAATTTGAGAAACTCTAATTCCTCATAGTGAAGAATCTCTCTTGGTTGAAGAGGGGACTGGAGTAGCTTTCAAGTGGATGAAAGTGAACCAGGATAAATCACTGTGTCGTATCTCTAAACCCTTAACTCTTTACATTCAAGTCTTTAATTGTTTTCTTGATTGAAAACCTAGAAAAAGTGATTTTTCTATATTTGATTGAATTGAATCTTTATTGTTCAAATTAATTTGAGGAAAATCATTTTCATAACTAGGTGAATCAATAAGAATATTGGTGTTGTTTGTTTCCGCTTAATCTCTGATCATATAATATTTGTTAATTAATTGATTTTCATTGGTTTTAATCGTTTAGATTTGTTTCTTGCGAAAATCTTTCAAAGTTTCTATAACACCTATTCAACCCCCCTTCTAGGTGTTCTCCTAGTGTTCCTATTTGTTTCAACCACCGAGTGTAGTTTTCCAACAATCCTTCGTTTATTCAACCTAAACAATTCTGAGCAATAGAGTAACCTATTTGTAAAAAGTGAAAAATATAATAGGAGCTTAACTGTAATAAGCTCTGAGCTTGGCCACGTTCCAGCTGTTATTGATTTCCATGCCCGAAAGAGTTTCCAATTTGTAAGCACCAGATCCAGATTTAGCCTTCACTCGGTATGGGCCTTCCCACTTTGGCTTCAATTTTCCAACTCCAGCATTTCCTTTGCCAATATCTGCTCGGCGAAGAACTAAGTCTCCAACCTCAAAACTTCGTGGTCGAACCTTCTTGTTGTACTCCCGAGCTTGCCGTTCTTTCACTTTTCTTTCATGAGCAGCGGCGTTTTTTCGAATTTCCTCAAGTAAAGTGAGTTGTTCACTAAGCAAATGGTCATTAGTTTCTGTAGGACGCTCGAGTGTCCTAAAGGTAGGGATTCGCTTTTCGATCGAAATGACTGCGTCACAGCCGTATGTCAAACGAAAAGGAGTTTCTCCTGTAAACGAGTGTACAGTTGTCCTGTGTGACCATAAGACGCTCGGAAGTTTATCCGCGCAAGTGTCGACTGCATTACCGAGTTTCTTCTTAATTCCATCCAAGATGGTTCTGTTGGCTGCTTCGGCTAACCCATTTGTCTGTGGGTGTTCAACAGAACTGAAATAGTGAGTGATTCCCAGCTCGGTTGCTAGTTGCTGAAAGTGAGAGGCTGCAAACTGTGATCCATTATCAGTAACTATGGCACGAGGCACTCCGAACCGAGAGATAATTTCCTTCACAAAGAAAGATTGAATACGGGCCGTAGAGATTGTTGCTAACGGTACCGCCTCAATCCACTTAGTGAAGTAGTCAATAACCACTACCGCAAATTTGAGTTGCCCCGATGCGGTGGGAAACTTCCCGATGATGTCCATGCCCCATTGATAAAAGGGCCAAGGGGAACCGAGAGAATGTAGCTCCTCAGCAGGTCTTTGGTAAATGTCGCTGTGAAACTGGCATTGAACACATTTCTTTACATGTTCCATGGCGTCCTTTTGCAATGTGGGCCAAAAGTAACCTGCTCGGATTATTTTCCTAGCTAGGGATTTTCCATCCATATGGTGGCTGCAAACTCCACCGTGAATCTCTTCAAGTATCTCCTCGGCTTGGGATGGGTTGACACATCTGAGCATGGGGGAACCAAACCCTTTTTTGTACAGGACTCCATTCAGAACTGTGTATTGAGCTGCCTTTTTAACCAATTTTCGAGCCTCTGTCTGATCTTGGGGGACGAAACCATTTTGCAAATAGGTAAGAAGAGGATCCATCCAAGATTGAGATAATGAGATAGTTAAAATGACACTCGGTTGGGGAATCGTTTCTTGTATCAAAGTTTTATTATTTTCTGACCCCTTCGTACTTGCCAATTTCCACAAAATGTCGGCTCGGGAATTAGAATCTCTTGGGACGTGGAAAATGTCAAACTCTGAAAAGTTAGAGATGATTCTTTTTACCTCTTCAAGATATTTTTGTAAGATGGGCTCCTTTGCCGAGTATTGCCCCTTGATCTGTGAAACTACTAACTGTGAGTCACTGAAAACTGACACTCGCTCTGCTCCAAACTCATGAACCATCTTGACGCCCGCAAGAACTGCCTCGTACTCTGCTTGATTGTTTGATGTTTGGAACTCGAATTTCAATGAATATTCCATGCTCAATCCTTCGGGGTTTTCAATGATGACCCCGGCTCCAGCCCCTTTCCTATTGCTCGATCCATCTACATATACTGACCATAAATTCTGAGAGGTATCCGAGGGGACATCTGTGAACTCGGTGACGAAGTCAGCCAGAACTTGAGATTTCATCGCCTTCCTCGGTTCATAGGTGATGTCAAATTCAGACAATTCGACAGACCATGAAACCATTCTGCCTGCTAGGTCGAGTTTGTGAAGGAATTGTCTGAGAGGTTGAGCTGTTCTTACCAATATTCTGCGTGCCTGAAAATATTGTCTCAATCTCCGAGCCGACGTAACCAAATAGTACGCAAGTTTCTCAAGCTTTTGATATCTCAATTATGATCCTTGAAGTGCTCGGCTAACAAAATATACGGGAGCTTCCATTCCTGAATCTTCTCGAACCAAAACCGAACTGACTGCTGCTTCTGCCACTGACATATATAGAATGAGGTTTTCCCCATAAATAGGGCTGTGGAGGACTGGTGGACTGGAAAGATACTCCTTCAATTGAACAAAAGCTTGCTCACAGTGCTCGTCCCAAAGGAAATCTTTGTTTTTCCTAAGGAGCTGATACCATGGCAAAGCTTTCCGAGCAGTCTGGGATAAGAATCTGGAGAGTGCCGCCACTCGACCCGTGAGTTGTTGAACTTCTTTAAGACTAGCTGGACTCCTCATTTCAAGGATTGCTTTGCATTTATCTGGATTGGCTTCAATACCTCTCTCGGTTAACATGAAACCGAGGAAAGATCCGGCTGGGACTCCGAACACGCACTTTTCAGGATTCAACCTCATGGAGTACTTTCTCACTCGGTCCAGTATTGCCCTGAGGTCCTGAGCATGGTTTTCCTGCTGCCTGCTCTTTGCAATAATGTCATCGATAAATACCTCCATGTTTGAGCCAATCATGCCTTGAAAAACCTTGTTCATCATCCTCTGATAGGTAGCTCCCGCATTCTTCAACCCAAAAGGCATGACATTGTAACAATAAGTGGCCTTGTCGGTGATGAATGCGGTCTTATCTTGGTCGGCAGGAAACATTAGGATCTGGTTGTAACCAGAGTAAGCATCCATAAACGACAGAAGTTTGTAGCCAGCTGAGCTGTCGACGAGCTTGTCAATAACAGGGAGTGGATATTGGTCTTTGGGACAGACTTTGTTCAAGTCTGTGTAATCGACACACATCCTCCATTTTCCATTGGGCTTTTTGACCAAGACGGTGTTAGCTAACCAGTCTGTATAGTCGATTTCCCGAATGAAACCTGCTCGGAGTAATTCAGCAACTTTTTCTTCAATAGCAGCGGCCTTTTCAGCACTAACCTTCCTTTTACGTTGTGCCACCGGTTTCGAACCCGGAATGATACTTAACTTATGACAAATAAAATTAGGGTCGATTCCAGGCATATCAGCTGAGGTCCAAGCGAACAGGTCCTTATTTGAAATCAACAGTGCGGTCAATTCATCTTTAAGACTTGTGGGTAGCTGGGAACCGATTTTCACTTGTCTAACGGGATCGTCGGACAGCGTCAGGAACTCCCACTGTCCCTTTGGGGTTGGTCTATTTTTGTCGGAGTGGTCCCGCATATCCAGATCTGCCAAGTTAATGTTGCCCTTACCCAAAGAGACTCTTTCCAAGTTGCTCTGATCCTTGTTTTTAACTTTCCCCAAACTGGCGTTTTAACATTTTCTCGCTGCCTCTTGTTCGGCCTTGACTGTTACGACTCTATCATCAATTCCGACGAACTTCATGGCTAAATGAACTGTTGACACTACCGCCCCGAATGCTTGCAAAGAAGTTTTCCCAAGAATGGCATTGTAAGCCGCTGGACAGTCTACCACCAAAAATTTGACTATCTCGGTTCTGGCCGAAGGCTGTTGTCCGAGAGTTACAGGAAGTTGGATGTATCCCTTAGGCTCAATGGTGTCACCCGTGAAACCAATTAATTCTCCTTCAAAAGGGGTGAGATTGCACTCCCTGAGTTTAAGAGCTTTGAATAGAGGGAAAAACATAATGTCCGCCGAGCTCCCTTGATCGATAAAGACTCGTTTTACCTCGTAATTACCAATAAGGGCAGTGATCACCATGGGGTCATTATGTCCTGGAAGGATTCCATCCAAATCGCCATCATCAAAAATAATGGGAACGATTTTTGTTGATCTCTTGGCTATGGGTTTCTGACTGACTGCTAAAATTTGGTTAATGTACTTCTTTCTGTCGGCCTTCTTCTCTCCACCTCCAGCAAAACCTCCCGCAATAGTGTTAACTAAGAATTCATTTTTAGTAGGGTTGGTATCAGTAGCTGGAGTGGGGTCGGTTTTTTGTCTCTCGGTGTTTCTATCGTCTGGAGACCTACTTCTTTGGCGTTTGGATTTTACTGGCGACTGAGATCTGTTCCTGCCTCTTCGGCCAACTGCATCCCTGATATATTGTTGTAGTTTACCATCTCTGATCATTTCTTCGATTAGATCCCTCAACCAGATACACTCGTCGGTCGTATGACCATAACCTTTATGGAAGTCACAGTACTTTGACCTATCACGTTCTGCGCCCTTTCTTAAAGACGGAGGTCTTTGGGCAGAGCATAAGTCGGTCTGCATTGTTTCCCGCAGGATTTGACTCCTTGGAACAGTTAGAGGAGTGTATTCCTGAAATTTATTCCTTGGAGGAATCCTTCGGTCCCGATCATTCCTATCTTGTCTGCCACCAAAACGTTCGTCACGCTTTTGTTTGCTCTGGCCTTGAGGGTCGGCTCGCTGTCTTTCTTCCCTGACTTTCTGTCCTTTATGAAATTACTCCAAATTGATGAACTTATTTGACCTCTGTCTCAGCTCGGCCATATCTTTTGGAGGTTTCCCAATCAACGACTTTCTGAAATCCCCAGACTGTAAACCTTGCGTGAACAATAGTACTGCCACACCAGGCTCTAACCGAGGAACCGAGCTAGCCTCCGCATGAAAACGCGAAAGGTAATCTTTCAATGATTCATCTTGTTTTTGGGTAACTGCTGCTAAGGTGTGGTCGGATTTAGGCTGGATGCAACTAACCGTGTATTTGTTTAAAAACACTCTTTTCATCTCCTCCCAAGAATTTATTCAGTTCCGAGGGAGGGATGAATACCAACGTAACACTGACGGTTCTAGGGTCATGGAAAAGGCTCGGCATTTCATCTCCTCCCCTCCTCCGTAATAATTCATCGCTCCCTCATAAGAGACAATATGGTCCACTGGATCAGTTAGGCCGTTATAATGTGGTACATTAGAAGGGCCCAAGTATCCTTGGGGGTTTGAAACGCCATGATATATGGTGTAAAGGGATGACCAGGGTGGAAATCACCCTGATCCAGATTCATGGTGGGGTTAGTATGGATATTTTGTGGTGGGGGAAGTTGCATTACCGGAAGTGGTTGTGGGTCCATGGTTTGTGTCATTGGGTTTTGGGGTGGTATGGCGGTCGGTTAGCTCTGGGAAATCATTGCCATAGCTTGTTGTTGAAGGTCGGCAGTAGCACGTCCTTGTTGTTCGATTAAGGCTGTTTGTCTATTGAGAATGTTGATCATCTCTTGTTCCCGAGCCCGAGCCGATGCAGATGTTGTATAAGACCTGCTGATGGAATGGGTATGGCGAGAGTTTCCAGGTGCAGTTCTTCCAGGATTCAATCTGGTTCTAGGTGTTGTACTTATGTGGTCTAGATTGGGTGGGATAGGAGGGGTGCGTTGGGTGTTTCGCCCATGGTGTGCTTGGGTTCCCGTGGTCCTAGATGTGTTTCGGGTAGTTGGGGCTGTGCTACTTGAATCACCATGGGTGGAGGGAGGCGGTGTAGGAGGGGGTGGTGGTGGTGGTGGAGGCAGTATGGTTCATAAAACTTGGAGTGGTTGGGGATTGCTTCCAGTCCTAGGATGGGAAGATTGTGGTGTTTGGGAGTGAGTAGTGTGATTACTACTACGATTATGGCTACGATGAGGGGGTGGATGACTTTGTGAATGGTTTGGTGGCTGGGAATTATTCCCTGCCCCAGAATGGGAGGTTCGTGGCGGTTGCCCATTATCTCCACGATTATGGTTGAGAACATCGCGCAGATTGCCCGCAGACTGAGGCTGCGTGTTGTTGTTATCAGCGTTTCTGGGCCTGCCACGGGTGCGGGTGATGCAGTCATGGAGGTCACCAACTTGACTTCTGGTGGTGACCATGATGGTGGTGGTGGGAATGATATGTTACTCAATCCCCACAGACGGCACCAATGTCGTATCCTTGATCAAGATCAGCCTTGAAGCTATGGAAAAGCCTCAAAGAATGACCTCAATAAAGAGATTAATGTAGGACTTGTAGGATTTCTGCGTATCCAGTTGGGATAAACAGGTTCTCCCTAGTCAACAATGTGTGTGCGAGTGTCAACTTAGGGATGAGAAGACGTACCTTAGCCCCTATAGCATGGTGGTTCTTATAGGGGATTACCTGTGTGTCATGGGCCGTTCTGATAAGGCTCCTGAAGAGGAAGAATTTGAGTAGGATTCGTTGAGGCCATGATAAGATCATATCCATAAATCCCTTATGCGATAAGTCTTTATCCATTACCGTTATATCTAACCAAGTATCGTGGGAATCTAGGAGAAGTGGTTAAGCTAGATGAGACTGTAAGTGATAGACATAAGGATGAAAATCCTGTGTTTAGGGTTAATCTCATAAGCGCATTACACCTCTGTAAGAACCCAGTTTACTCGGTGTTTCATTCCGACCGTAGGCCTTGTCCCAGCGTCTTGGCGGTCAGACTAAGGTAGATTAAGTCGGGCAGCGCTCGGTTTACTACAGGTCCACTACATAGATCTCTCTCTCTCTCTCTCTCTCTTTGCCTCATCTCCTTCCCTCCCAACCTCCATTGAAGGCCATGTTTGAAGCTTGAAGCTTCAAGACCATCAAGCATTCCTTCTTCTCTTCCAATAAGCTACATCATCATCATCAACTCTCACTTCTCTATTTCCTCTCCTTCAAATATTTGGGGTAAGTTGATCAAGCCTCTCTCTTTCCTTTCAATCCTTCCATTTCCTCCTTTGATTTGGGTATTGGTATTACCATCACTTATTATTATTATTGTTATTGTTTCTTGCCCCAATTTTACAAGAGTAAGTTGAGGTCTCCCACACCCTAAGGGGATTCGACCCACACAAGAGTAAAAAGGGAACTCATCAAGCTTGCTCTGTTTCATGGATTAGTGGACACCGACTCCTCTCCTACATTAGGGTCCTAAGCTCTCCTAAGGTTTAGTCTCTTTTAATTATTTTAAGGTAAGGGGTTTATTGCCGCACGGTGGTTGTGTAACTGGTATTGTGTAGTCATGCCTGAGATTATCTGATTATGTGTGATTAGGGAACTTAGAATTTACTTTCATGATTTGGCATGCTTATATGAGTTAATTGCTAACTGAAAAATGTTAAATGCTAATTGTTGATTAAATGTTTAAATGTTAATAATTATGTTTTAAATATTGATATGTGAATGTTGATGCATGAAGTGATGGGGATGGGAGTTTGGTTTAGAGTAGTATTAATATTAGCAAAGGAGTGAAAATTGAGAAAATTTAGTGAGGGTTCTATTTTCAGAAATAAAGTGATTTAGAAGGAAAGAAAAGAAATAAATTAAAGAGAGTAAGGTGAGAGAATTAGAATAAAATGAACCATTAAAAGTAATTGAATTAAAAAGGGTAAAGAAGGAAAGAGAGTAAATGTCACAGGTTGGTTGTGAGGACCCTGTGGCTGGCGCAGGTGGGTTGTGGTGACCCTGCGGCCAATTAAAAGACACTGTCACAGGTTGGTTGTGGGGACCCTGTGGCTGGCGCAGGTGGGTTGTGGTGACCCTGCTGCCAAGTAGAGCACACCATCACAGGTGGGTTGTGGTGACCTGTGGCTGACACAGGTGGGTTGCGGGGACCCTGTGTCCTGGCGCAGATGGGTTGTGGTGACTCTGCGACCAGTGGTGACGACTTGCACAAGTTGGTTGTGGTGACCCTTTGGCCTATGATAGAAAACGGTGTCAGTGGGTACTGGACCCTAGAAGACGTGTGGTATGTGGAATCCGTACGCATGGGTTGAGTAAGACGTGCGGCCTTTGGGGATCCGTATGCATCGGTAAGACGTATCCTCGGCAGACAGGGAACGCAGTGGCGGGAGCCCCACGACACGATAAAGGAATAAAGAAAGTAATAATAGATAAAGGAAAATAGTAAAAGATTAAGTGAAATGCAAAGAAATAATAGGAAGTTAGGGGGAGTAAAGGAAGTGCGAAGAAAATGAATAGAATAGGTAGAATAGGAAAGGAGAGAAAAGGAAAGAGTATAGGAAAGTAGATAAAGGAAAGGATTAGAATTGGATGAAGCATGGGCGTAGGACGACAATGTGAATAGGATAATGATTAAATAGAGTAAGTGTGAATATTGGTTGGAAGGTACAAAGAATTGGAGATGGTTGTGTTTGTAGTGAGTAGGTGATTGGGTGTGTTTATATTCGTAATGTTTGATTATTTGCTAAATGTGTTTGACTTGGGTTATGTTCTATGTTTTACCAGTTAGTGCAATTCTCACCCTTACATCCACAACAGGTACAGGTGCAGCCGTGCAGGTCAGGAGCTTAGCTGAGAGTTGGGCCGAGCAGGAGCACACTTCCCCACGGGAAGTATGAGTATCCCATTTTAATTTTGTGTCGACCCGGGCCATTTTATGTAATTTATGTATTTTCAATTAATTATGAAATTGTGTATTTTAAATATAATGTGTAATGTCGGTGGCCCGGAGATATTAATTTAGGATTTGAGAAGTCGGGTATCCGTGTTTTAGTATTTTATCGGATACCATAGGAATTAAAACAAATATGTTATATTTACTATTCTGGATATCTGGTCAGGTAATCAGTGAAAACTAAATTTTGGGAAAGTCGGAAAAACAGAGGAAACTCTGTCCGATTTTCTGGAAAAATTATAATAAGTATTTTAATTAAAAGAAATTTTCAAATCCATATTTTCAAAATAGGTAAAATAAAATAGGTTGTTACATTTATGGTATCAGAGCAGTTTCTTCTCGGTCTTGGAGTGTGAATCCACATCTCCACTGGTTTGCTCACCAAGCGAGTGACCAATAGTTCGTGTCAAGTTCCCTACTCGCTACATAGGATATATATATATATATATACATATAGATGCATTAACTTATCCTTTTGTAACACCCCACATTTTTCCCGTACGTGCGTGAACGGAATTTGTTAAAATAAACCCTGGGATTCGGTTTTATAAGGAATTTTCAGAAAGTATTTTTTGGATTTATATAAACAGAACGTTTTTATAAATAAAAAGTGAATAATTTTGTTAATGCTTGGCTAAATGGCGGTTTTAATAAAGATGATTTTTGAAAACGATTTTTCTTTTGGGATTGAAAAAAATATGAATCTTGAGTTGTGTCTTGAAGAAAATAAATTTATTAATTTGGCTTGAAAATTTTATGAGTGCTTGATTTAATATGTGTGTATGTGTGTTTAACGTGTGATGCATGAAGATGGCCATGAAATGTGATTTCTTAGAGTTGATTTCATTGTGTATGAATTGGACATTATAGTAGAAAATAAAGTGTGAATCATGTGCATGTGAGTGTTATGTATGTAGGTGTATGAATATGTATGTATGAATGTGTGTAGTTGTATGTGCATATGTGTGTTTGACCGTATAAGGCATGAAAAAAAAATGAATAAGGAAATGTGATTGGAAAATAAAATAAAGGACATGTGTGTGTGTGAGAAGGTGCCACGGTTGGTGCATGTGTGTGTGTGTGTGCATGGATGTGCTACGTGTGTGTGTGTGTGTGTTCATGAAGGTGGGTGTACTATATGTGTTCTATATGTGTTACACGTGTGTGTGTAGTATGCATAAGCTAGGACTAAAATTCTAGAAGCTTAAAGGATGAGAAAGTGGAAACCAAGTAGAAACTAAGTTAACTATTCAACTAAACTAGAACCAAACTAAGTTGGAATTGTGGCCAAACCCTAAATAATTCCTAACTAGTACTTAAGTCTAAAGTAACCCTAAAAGTCTTAACCTAGCCTACCTTGTCCCTTGACTTTAGTAAACCTTATCCATGCAAACAATTGGAAGCCCAAAACTACCCTTTCCACTTTCTCATGGCCGAATTACTCTTAAGGCTAGAAAAGGAGAATCTCAAGCCCTTGACTTTGCCTACATAAGCCGTATGTGTATGTGTTGGCCTTGGTTCGCATTTTCATTTCCTCCATTCATTTCTTCCCATCCAAACATATGGTCCAAGAGCACATCAAACTCTTGAGACCCTTAGAGAGAGAGAGAGGATAGCCGAGAGAGAAAAAGAGAAAAGAGGAGTGAAAACCCAAACTCCTCAACCAAACCTTTTTGATTTCTTTCTTCAAACACACCCTTCCTTAAAGATCAAGAAGAAAAGCCACCTATCAACCCTAAGAGGAGAGGGCCGAAGCAAACCCTAGGAGGAAAAGAGAAGAGATTTGAAGTTTAAAGATTAGGATTTTGTTTAAGGTAGTCATTTAAGAGAGTTTAGTGTAGTGATTTTGATTTGTAAAGGACTTTATATTGACATTAATTTTCGTGGTGCATGTGTTTATTTCTTCATGATCTTAAAGTTTTGTTGACTTGCATGTCAATCTTATGATTTGATCTTGAATAATTGTACTTGGAAGCTTTGATCTCCAACTTGTTCTTCATGGTTTTGTTTAGGTTTGTGTCTAAGTTTATGTTTTGCCTAGATCTTCTTTTGCATGATATGATCTATGATAGATCTTTGGGAAAACATGAATCTTGAATTTGTATGTTTGTGTTGAGTGCAAATCTTAATTTCTTTTTGATGCATGTCTCGGTTGGGATTTCTCTTAGATAGATCTAAAGGTTTTCCAATTAAATCTTAAAGGTCTAAAGAAAAACTAAGATTCTCATGAAAACCAAAATAGATCTCCTTGCATGTTTACCTCTCTTTCTCTAAACCATAACTTTGTATGCGTGTATGTGATTATTGGATAGGAAAATCCATGATCTAAGTTTAATTAATAATAAAGTGAAATTAAATGACTTGCATGTTATGTGTATGTGTTGATCTTGAGTATTTGTGCTTGAGAAGCTTTGATCTTTAATTTGCACATTTTCTTCTTCATGGTTTTGCCTCTATGAGGATCAAGTTGATTTCATTTTTGTCTTGCATACATGATTTATTGATAGATCCATAAATTTCAAGTATATAAAAGTCTAAATTTTGATTAAAAGCTTGAAAATAATTTTCAAGCCCCGTTCGGTTTTGAGAACAATTTTTCTTAAATAATTTTCATTTCTTTTGAATAACTAAAGTGATTCCTCATTTGCATGAATTGATCTAGTGTTTGATGTTGTGTAAAAGGCCATACGACCATGTTTAGTTAAGTGAGATCTATGTCTTCATTTTTATACAAAATGCATGAATGTCAATTTTTAAGGGAAAGATCATGTTTTCTTTAATATGTGTCTCGGTCTTAAAAGAAAATTTAAATGAATCAAGTTTTGCAATGACTTTTCAAGTGTAAACCTTAATTGGAATTAAGTGTGTAAGTATATGCATGATTTATTTTTAGGACCATTCGGCCATGTCCAAAAATAATAAAATCTATGCCTTTATGTTATAAAAAGTTCATGCATGATATTTTCATGAAGTTAGAACTAAATCTTTATTTTTGTTTTAAGAAAATGATGGACTTGAGTTTATGTTTTGTGGATGATGTGAATGTATGACTTTTGGTGTGTGTTGAAAAATGAGTGAACCACCTTGTCTCCTTGCATCATTAGACTCGGCCATCCTAGAAGAAGTAGGTAGCTAGGTTTGTTTCTCAATTAGGATACATGCATAATGAAATTAATTGAATATAAGAGTTTCAAAGGTGTTTGCATGTCATGAATGGGAATTCTTGAAATAATTTGTGAGTCAAAATGTTATTTGATTTAAAGCTTTGAAAATGAAATTAAAATTTAGAATCTCCTTATTGTGTACTCAAGGTTTCTAAGATTAAAATAAGGGAAATGATTTCATGAATTATATGCTCCTTGTACATTAAATCTTTACAAAACCATGTATGCATGATTCGGTTTTGTTAGGATAATTTAGAAACTAATTTTAAATCATTTTCTTAAATATAACCTAGTTAATTTATTAAGATTAAAATCTAATTGATTGGTTTTGAATGATTGCAGTGTGGTTAGCCTTATGTGAGTTTGTATGTGTGCTCAGAAAATTGTGTGTGCTGCTGTTGCGCTGAACTGAATTTGTTTTACTGTTTGTGAACTGTATTTGTGAAAAATCTTTTCAAATTAAATGGGATTTGAAACCTTCGGATAATGGCGACGTGTTTTCAAGACTAGAATTATTTCAAAGAATTTCAAAACGAACTTAATAACTTATCGAAACGTTCTAACGCACGTGAAAAATGTCTAGTTCGGGTGTCGGACGCGATGGGAACGTGGCAAGGCTAGCAACGGAAAATCTTGGAAAGCTTTCGGATGTGTCGTCATCCAGGTGAGAGAGAAGCTCCCCTTAAGACGCCGTGGTATTAGGCAACATATTAAGGCGTCCAATCATCTCAAAGGTTGGACCCGGTCTCGTTAAGGCGAGGAAGAGGGATAGCGAGTGTTTGTTTGTTTGTTTGTTGTGGGCTATCCCTACAAGTCGCTGAGACCGAAGTGTTGTCTATAGTTGATATGTTTACTGGAATGATATGATGTTCTGTTTTGTCAATTATGCATGAGTATCTTGATTTGGCTTAGTACGTGGATGATTTAATTTATTTGCTAAAAGATGTTTGGTCTTACCGTGGGATATGAAATGATAATGAGGAAGTGAGAAAGGAAGTGAAAATAAGGATGATGAGAAATTATGAAAATATTTGAGGGAAAGATAAATTATGAATGAGAAAGATAGAAAGGCGATGTGAGTAAAGGGAAGAGATAAAGAGTTGAAATTGGAAAGAGAACGTGATTATGGAAGTTAGAAGTGGTAAAGTAAAGATGCGATCCCTCAACCATGTTTTTGGGAAGAAGCTTAGTGTTGAGTTGAGCTTGCTCCTCCATTAACACTCACCCAAAAATATGATTTTTGAAAACAGTTTTTGAAAAAGAAACTTTTGAAAAGATTTTGTGAAGTCATCTTTTTGAAAAGGTTTTGCGAAAAGAGTTTTTGAGAAAGAAGAGGGAATGAGTCTTGAGGAAATTGGAAAGAATTATGCTGAGCATGAGCTGACGAGAATTATTGAGATGAATTTGATGTGTGGCTTGAGGCCATTGTGATTTTAGGGGGAACGGATTGCGTTTAGTGGTCGGGCTTCGTTGAAGGGATGCACCAAGGACGAGCCGACTGTTAGGATTCAGCTGTTAATTAAAACGCTAAAATTATAAAAGATTTAAAAGACGTTCATAAATGCGGTGAGGTATGAGTGTCGTATCGAAGTAGTGGAGAGGAAGGAACGATAAGTATCTGCGGATACTTAGGACGAGATTGCATAAGGGGAGGACGATGATGGTGAAACGTCAAGAAGTCTAGAGTATAATTCTAGGCGGAACGAATCCCACATGTGGTGCACTAACGTGGTGGGGACTGGGTCTAATACCGTGGTAAGTTCCGTATCGCGAACTAGAAATTATACTGTCGCCCCCTTGATTGCAAATCGAGAACAGTGAGAGGGACTGGAACGGGGCATTTGTGTTGGCCTCCGAGGGCGTGCATTGATTGAATGATATGATTATGATTTGAGGCAAGGCCTCCTGGTCTGGGACCATTTATGTGTTGGACAGCTGTCGTGCCCGCGTGGTAAAGGTCCTGTACTCCTGTTTGCTTCCGACTAGGTTGGGTGGTGGACCGAGGAGAAGTAGACGTGTGTGAGCTCAATGATGTTTCCCCCTCATCATTGAAGCTATCCGAAATAATAAAACTTAAAAGCACAAAGATGTTTTAAAGAAATATACAATAAAAATATCCAGCATCGAATGAGAATTATGAGACAAGTATATAAGAAAGAATTCTCGGAAGTGTGATGAAATTTGGAAAAGTGTGATGAGAGGAAGAAGGATTAAGAGAAATTGTGAAAGATTATAAGAAGGTGATTGTGAAATGTTAAAGTTTGTGTTCAGTTATATGAGTGTGTGATAGTGGTATTATTGTTGTTTGTGTTGCTTATTGTTTTTCCTTAATACTTGCCTATTGTAATTCCACATAGTCGACATAACTGTTTGGGTAGCTTACTCTCTCCTCTTCTTCTGTTCTCCTCTTCTTCTGCTTTTCTTTCTTCTTCTGGAAAATGTCGTACGCCGATTAGACACAAAAGAAATCGAGGTTCCAGATCCAGCGTGTTCGGGAAGTAGGAACACATCCGTAGAAAGGAGACGACCCGGTGGAAAGATCTCTGGGACAGTAGACGAGGACGACCTTACTGGCGGACCGTGAGCGGGATCCATCAAGATGTAGAGCCAGACTAAGGAAGTAGAGTGTATGACTAGAAGCTAGGTCTCCCCTCAGAGCATGGCGCTCCAATGTAAGCCCTTAGTTACCTAGCTCTATACTCCTATACCCCGACTGAAGTTGTAATTAAAACACGGATGTTCGAAACCAAGTAAACTGGGCCACGTTTTAAATAACGTCTTAAAAGCGGGTTTCAAATTGCGGTGTCTCGTAACACCTCGGTTTGGAACTTGAAAGGTCCATGAATATGAGAACATGTGATTTTGATTGTAACCATTGTTAGAAAAGTTAAACGTTCTCGTATTCATACCTTACTTGTTTAAAAAAAATGGCCCTAATTTTCACGGTATTTACTTTAAGTTTTCAAGTTGCCAAAATCGGGGTGTTACAGAATGGTATCAAAGCTATGTTGAACTAAGTAACCTTACACATGGACTTGCATACTCTGCTGTATGTCTTTGTGTGTGAGTTAGTATTAGGATTGTGATAGACGAGAGTAGGAACGTTAAGAGTGCGTGAATGTTCTCATGGAGCATGTTAGATTCGTCTACATCAAGACTTGAAGCAGAGATCAGTGACGCTATGAGCCGTTGATGCGTGATTCGAATCTTCTTTTGTGGACCCTTCTTTGATGTAAACCTCTTTGTTGATGATAACCTCTAAGTTATTTGAGACCTTGTCTTGTGACGGGAATTCTCTTTTATTGTTGAAGTCTTTCTTGTGTAAACCCTCTGCATTGCCAAATCGCTTTGGCATGGCACTTGAAAGAACCTTTTTCTGAAACCACTGACCATGATTTTTGATGAAACTTTGATTTTTTATGAACCTGAAATACCTTTTGACCAGACATTTGTTCCTTTCTGAAGTCTTGGTAAAAGAGTCTTGAACCCTGACCCATGTATCCAGTCGAATAGATATTCCTAACCAAGGGAGTAGGTGATGGAGTGTAGATTGGGTAGAGGATGTAAGGATTAAGGAGAATGAAGATGAGTTAGTAGGAACGAAGGAAGTATGAGTCTTAGATGAATGGTGAGTCATGAAAAGTGGTTAAGACTAAGAATTTTGATGACAAATTAATCAACATGATGGTTTAGATGGTGATAAGATGAGGAGGAAATTAAGGTGATGTTCAAGATTTAGAGTCGTAAGTGTCTGGATTTGGGTCATAAAATGGATAGATATAGGTGGATAAGTGATGATATGGTAGAGTCGAAGTGATAAGGTGATGAAAATGGTGGTTAGAGTCTTTAAGCGATTGACTCAAGATTAAGTAACAAGTTGGGATTGAATGTGATGATGGATAATAGGTCTTGAAGTTGAGAAAATCTTGATAGTTTAGAATAAGAGGGGAACTGTCGAAAATAGAAAGAGGTTTAGACTGTTTAAGATATATGACCCCGCGTCAGAGATAAGGAGTGAGATAATACATGTTTCTTGAGGATTAGTGGTGGATTAGAGTGAAGGGAAGATTTAATGGTAACTCTAGAAGTCTGATTAAGAAAAGTATATGGTGAGAAGTACGACAATTAGAGGATAGAATGAAGTTAGGTGCTGGGAAATTTTGTAGGAATGGATTAAAGAGTGGTGAAGGATAGGAGTGTTTAGAAGCTAAGTTGGTAATCCTAAACGCGGTATATGGAGGTATGTGTCATCTAAGTTGGGGAGCAGTTGAAGATGTGAAGTTTTTGAGGGATAAATCGTCTAGGCTTGAATTGACGATAAGAGTTTAACTCTGAGCGTGGTAGCGTCTTGACCCCAATTGTCCATGACCCTGTTGTCTTTGCACACTGATTGAAACCTTTGAACCCTTAGTCTTTTGTCACCAGTGAAACCATATTGTTTGGAACCCATCAAGTTTGCTGTTGAAAATACCCCGAAAGATTACTTTTGCAAGTAATCCGTCCAATTCGTTTTAAAGAGCGATGAATAAATGGTACGTGTCCGAAGATGCGACAATTGTTGTAGTTAAGGCAGCAAGGAATTTCTTCACGGAGTTATGCGTCCACGGATTTGTCAGACTCTACACAGCATTTCTCGAGGACGAGAAATCTTTAAGTTGGGGAGAATGTAACACCCCACATTTTTCCCGTACGTGCGTGAACGGAATTTGTTAAAATAAACCCTGGGATTCGGTTTTATAAGGAATTTTCAGAAAGTATTTTTTGGATTTATATAAACAGAACGTTTTTATAAATAAAAAGTGAATAATTTTGTTAATGCTTGGCTAAATGGCGGTTTTAATAAAGATGATTTTTGAAAACGATTTTTCTTTTGGGATTGAAAAAAATATGAATCTTGAGTTGTGTCTTGAAGAAAATAAATTTATTAATTTGGCTTGAAAATTTTATGAGTGCTTGATTTAATATGTGTGTATGTGTGTTTAACGTGTGATGCATGAAGATGGCCATGAAATGTGATTTCTTAGAGTTGATTTCATTGTGTATGAATTGGACATTATAGTAAAAATAAAATGTGAATCATGTGCATGTGAGTGTTATGTATGTAGGTGTATGAATATGTATGTATGAATGTGTGTAGTTGTATGTGCATATGTGTGTTTGACCGTATAAGGCATGAAAAAAAAATGAATAAGGAAATGTGATTGGAAAATAAAATAAAGGACATGTGTGTGTGTGAGAAGGTGCCATGGTTGGTGCATGTGTGTGTGTGTGTGCATGGATGTGCTACGTGTGTGTGTGCATGAAGGTGGGTGTACTATATGTGTGCTATATGTGTTACACGTGTGTGTGTGTGTAGTATGCATAAGCTAGGACTAAAATTCTAGAAGCTTAAAGGATGAGAAAGTGGAAACCAAGTAGAAACTAAGTTAACTATTCAACTAAACTAGAACCAAACTAAGTTGGAATTGTGGCCAAACCCTAAATAATTCCTAACTAGTACTTAAGTATAAAGTAACCCTAAAAGTCTTAACCTAGCCTACCTTGTCCCTTGACTTTAGTAAACCTTATCCATGCAAACAATTGGAAGCCCAAAACTACCCTTTCCTCTTTCTCATGGCCGAATTACTCTTAAGGCTAGAAAAGGAAAATCTCAAGCCCTTGACTTTGCCTACATAAGCCGTATGTGTATGTGTTGGCCTTGGTTCACATTTTCATTTCCTCCATTCATTTCTTCCCATCCAAACATATGGTCCAAGAGCACATCAAACTCTTGAGACCCTTAGAGAGAGAGAGAGGATAGTCGAGAGAGAAAAAGAGAAAAGAGGAGTGAAAACCCAAACTCCTCAACCAAACCTTTTTGATTTCTTTCTTCAAACACACCCTTCCTTAAAGATCAAGAAGAAAAGTCACCTATCAACCCTAAGAGGAGAGGGCCGAAGCAAACCCTAGGAGGAAAAGAGAAGAGATTTGAAGTTTAAAGATTAGGATTTTGTTTAAGGTAGTCATTTAAGAGAGTTTAGTGTAGTGATTTTGATTTGTAAAGGACTTTATATTGACATTGTTTAAGTTTAATTTTCGTGGTGCATGTGTTTATTTCTTCATGATCTTAAAGTTTTGTTGACTTGCATGTCAATCTTATGATTTGATCTCGAATAATTGTACTTGGAAGCTTTGATCTCCAACTTGTTCTTCATGGTTTTGTTTAGGTTTGTGTCTAAGTTTATGTTTTGCCTAGATCTTCTTTTGCATGATATGATCTATGATAGATCTTTGGGAAAACATGAATCTTGAATTTGAATGTTTGTGTTGAGTGCAAATCTTAATTTCTTTTTGATGCATGTCTCGGTTGGGATTTCTCTTAGATAGATCTAAAGGTTTTCCAATTAAATCTTAAAGGTCGAAAGAAAAACTAAGATTCTCATGAAAACCAAAATAGATCTCCTTGCATGTTTACCTCTCTTTCTCTAAATCGTGACTTTGTATGTGTGTATGTGATTATTGGATAGGAAAATCCATGATCTAAGTTTAATTAATAATAAAGTGAAATTAAATGACTTGCATGTTATGTGTATGTGTTGATCTTGAGTATTTGTGCTTGAGAAACTTTGATCTTTAATTTGCACATTTTCTTCTTCACGGTTTTGCCTCTATGAGGATCAAGTTGATTTCATTTTTGTCTTGCATACATGATTTATTGATGGATCCATAAATTTCAAGTATATAAAAGTCTAAATTTTGATTAAAAGCTTGAAAATAATTTTCAAGCCCCGTTCGGTTTTGAGAACAATTTTTCTTAAATAATTTTCATTTCTTTTGAATAACTAAAGTGATTCCTCATTTGCATGAATTGATCAAGTGTTTGATGTTGTGTAAAAGGCCATACGACCATGTTTAGTTAAGTGAGATCTATGTCTTCATTTTTATACAAAAAGCTTGCATGTCAATTTTTAAGGGAAAGATCATGTTTTCTTTAATATGTGTCTCAGTCTTAAAAGGAAATTTAAATGAATGAAGTTTTGCAATGACTTTTCAAGTGTAAACCTTAATTGGAATTAAGTGTGTAAGTATGTGCATGATTTATTTTTAGGACCATTCGGCCATGTCCAAAAATAATAAAATCTATGCCTTTATGTTATAAAAAGTTCATGCATGATATTTTCATGAAGTTAGAACTAAATCTTTATTTTTGTTTTAAGAAAATGATGGACTTGAGTTTATGTTTTGTGGATGATGTGAATGTATGACTTTGGGTGTGTGTTGAAAAATGAGTGAACCACCTTGTCTCCTTGCATCATTAGATTCGGCCATCCTAGAAGAAGTAGGTAGCTAGGTTTGTTTCTCAATTAGGATACATGCATAATGAGATTAATTGAATATAAGAGTTTCAAAGGTGTTTGCATGTCATGAATGGGAATTCTTGAAATAATTTGTGAGTCAAAATGTTATTTGATTTAAAGCTTTGAAAATGAAATTAAAATTTAGAATCTCCTTATTGTGTACTCACGGTTTCTAAGATTAAAATAAGGGAAATGATTTCATGAATTTATATGCTCCTTGTACATTAAATCTTTACAAAACCATGTATGCATGATTCGGTTTTGTTAGGATAATTAAGAAACTAATTTTAAATCATTTTCTTAAATATAACCTAGTTAATTTATTAAGATTAAAATCTAATTGATTGGTTTTGAATGATTGCAGTGTGGTTTGCCTTATGTGAGTTTGTATGTGTGCTCAGAAAATTGTGTGTGCTGCTGTTGCGTTGGACTGAATTTGTTTTACTGTTTGTGAACTGTATTTGTGAAAAATCTTTTCAAATTAAATGGGATTTGAAACCTTCGGATATTGGCGACGTGTTTTCAAGACTAGAATTATTTCAAAGAATTTCAAAACGAACTTAATAACTTATCGAAACGTTCTAACGCACGGGAAAAATGTCTAGTTCGGGTGTCGGACGCGATGGGAATGTGGCAAGGCTAGCAACGGAAAATCTTGGAAAGCTTTCGGATGTGTCGTCATCCAGGTGAGAGAGAAGCTCCCCTTAAGACGCCGTGGTATTAGGCAACATATTAAGGCGTCCAATCATCTCAAAGGTTGGACCCGGTCTCGTTAAGGCGAGGAAGAGGGATAGCGAGTGTTTGTTTGTTTGTTTGTTGTGGGCTATCCCTACAAGTCGTTGAGACCGAAGTGTTGTCTATAGTTGATATGTTTACTGGAATGATATGATGTTCTGTTTTGTCAATTATGCATGAGTATCTTGATTTGGCTTAGTACGTGGATGATTTAATTTATTTGCTAAAAGATGTTTGATCTTACCCTTGGATATGAAATGATAATGAGGAAGTGAGAAAGGAAATGAAAATAAGGATGATGAGAAATTATGAAAATATTTGAGGGAAAGATAAATTATGAATGAGAAAGATAGAAAGGCGATGTGAGTAAAGGGAAGAGATAAAGAGTTGAAATTGGAAAGAGAACGTGATTATGGAAGTGAGAAGTGGTAAAGTAAAGATGCGATCCCTCAAACATGTTTTTGGGAAGAAGCTTAGTGTTGAGTTGAGCTTGCTCCTCCATTAACACTCACCCAAAAATATGATTTTTGAAAACAGTTTTTGAAAAGAAACTTTTGAAAAGATTTTGTGAAGTCATCTTTTTGAAAAGGTTTTGCGAAAAGAGTTTTTGAGAAAGAAGAGGGAATGAGTCTTGAGGAAATTGGAAAGAATTATGCTAAGCATGAGCTGACGAGAATTATTGAGATGAATTTGATGTGTGGCTTGAGGCCATTGTGATTTTAGGGGGAACGGATTGCGTTTAGTGGTCGGGCTTCGTTGAAGGGATGCACCAAGGACGAGCCGACTGTTAGGATTCAGCCGTTAATTAAAACGCTAAAATTATAAAAGATTTAAAAGACATTCATAAACGCGGTGAGGTATGAGTGTCGTATCGAAGTAGTGGAGAGGAAGGAACGATAAGTATCTGCGGATACTTAGGACGAGATTGCATAAGGGGAGGACGATGACGGTGAAACGTCAAGAAGTCTAGAGTATAATTCTAGGCGGAACGAATCCCACATGTGGTGCACTAACGTGGTGGGTACTGGGTCTAATACCGTGGTAAGTTCCGTATCGCGAACTAGAAATTATATTGTCACCCCCTTGATTGCAAATCGAGAACAGTGAGAGGGACTAGAACGGGGCATTTGTGTTGGCCGCCGAGGGCGTGCATTGATTGAATGATATGATTATGATTTGAGGCAAGGCCTCCTGGTCTGGGACCATTTATGTGTTGGACAGCTGTCGTGCCCGCGTGGTAAAGGTCCTATACTCCTGTTTGCTTCCGACTAGGTTGGGTGGTGGACCGAGGAGATGTAGACGTGTGTGAGCTCAATGATGTTTCTCCCTCATCATTGAAGCTATCCGAAATAATAAAACTTAAAAGCACAAAGATGTTTTAAAGAAATATACAATAAAAATATCCTGCATCGAATGAGAATTATGAGACAAGTATATAAGAAAGAATTCTCGGAAGTGTGATGAAATTTGGAAAAGTGTGATGAGAGGAAGAAGGATTAAGAGAAATTGTGAAAGATTATAAGAAGGTGATTGTGAAATGTTAAAGTTTGTGTTCAGTTATATGAGTGTGTGATAGTGGTATTATTGTTGTTTGTGTTGCTTATTGTTTTTCCTTAATACTTGCCTATTGTAATTCCACATAGTCGACATAACTTCTTTGGGTAGCTTACTCTCTCCTCTTCTTCTTCTTCTCTTTCTTCTTCTGGAAAATGTCGTACGCCGATTAGACGCAAAAGAAATCGAGGTTCCAGATCCAGCGTGTTCGGGAAGTAGGAACACATCCGTAGAAAGGAGACGACCCGGTGGAAATATCTCTGGGGCAGTAGATGAGGACGACCTTACTGGCGGACCATGAGCGGGATCCATCAAGATGTAGAGCCAGACTAAGGAAGTAGAGTGTATGACTAGAAGCTAGGTCTCCCCTCAGAGCATGGCGCTCCAATGTAAGCCCTTAGTTACCTAGCTCTATACTCCTGTACCCCGACTGAAGTTGTAATTAAAACACGGATGTTTGAAACCAAGTAAACTGGGCCACGTTTTAATTAACGTCTTGAAAGCGGGTTTCAAATTGCGGTGTCTCGTAACACCTCGGTTTGGAACTTGAAAGGTCCATGAATATGAGAACATGTGATTTTGATTGTAACCATTGTTAGAAAAGTTAAACGTTCTCGTATTCAAACCTTACTTGTTTAAAAAAAAAAATGGCCCTAATTTTCACGGTATTTACTTTAAGTTTTCAAGTTGCCAAAATCGGGGTGTTACACCTTTCCTTCAGAATTGGATATCATGGCTTGGTGGCGCAATGACGGAGACAGGATCGCGGAGATTCTGGAAAACTTAGCCCAACAAAACCAGAATCAAGCGGAGGCCGTTATGGCTGCCGCAAATGCAGCTGCAGCAATGAATCAGCATGCCCAGGCACAAGTGGCCCCAGCCGGTATTTATTGGTTGACGCGGTTTAGGAAGAATGGACCGCCTAAGTTTGAAGGAGGCTGCAATCCCAACGAAGCTCAGAGGTGGCTTCAAGAAATGGAAAAGATCTTCCGTACAATGACACCGCCTGCCGAGCAGCAAGTCCCTTTGGCAACATACATGTTCACTAGAGAAGCGGAGTATTGGTGGGAGCATGAAAGGAGGAACATGGAAATGGTCAACCAGCCGATTACATGGGACATGTTCAAGAGGGAATTCCTTGAAAAGTATTTTCCGGAAGATGTGCGCCGAGAAAAGGAGCTGGAATTTCTGAATTTAACACAGGGAAACATGAGTATCGGAGAATATGCTGCATGCATTGAAGATCTCATTCGATATTCTGGAGGCTACCGGGATGCGGATGGAAGGACTAAGTGTGTCAAGTTCGAATCAGGACTCCGCACTGAGATCAGGCTAGCCTTGGAGTACCAGAACATAGACAATTTGGCTAGGTTGGTGAATATGGCTAGCACATATGAAAAGAGTTTGAAACGGGAGCAAGTGGAAAAGCGAAGCAGGGGTAAGCAACCGTCTGAAGGCTCTAGCAGGGGCAAGGGACTAGCACAGGAAGCAGACCCATTTTATGATGTCAATACTAGAGTGACTGTACCAAAAGAGACGGCTCTAAACGTGAGGGCCCCCAGATCAAGACCGCCATGTCCACATTGCAGAGGATTTCATACTCGCACTTGTTGGATGCTTAAACAACGTAGAAAGGAAGGCCTCTGTTACCAGTGCGGGCAACCTGGGCACCATGCTGCGGAATGTCCCAATACCGCACAGTAGGCAGGGCGAGGGAATTGGCTCGAGGTAATTTTTCACTTAGAGTGTATCAAGTGCCTATATTAATTATAATGCGTAATGTCGGTGGCCCGGAGATATTAATTTAGGATTTGAGAAGTCGGGTATCCGTGTTTTAGTATTTTATCGGATACCGTAGGAATTAAAACAAATATGTTATATTTACTATTATGGATATCTGGTCAGGTAATCAGTGAAAACTAAATTTTGGGAAAGTCGGAAAAACAGAGGAGACTCTGTCCGATTTTATGGAAAAATTATAATAAGTATTTTAATTAAAAGAAATTTTCAAATCCATATTTTCAAAATAGGTAAAATAAAATAGGTTGTTACATTTATGGTATCAGAGCAGTTTCTTCTCGGTCTTGGAGTGTGAATCCACATCTCCACTGGTTTACATACCAAGCGAGTGACCAATAGTTCGTGTCAAGTTCCCTACTAGCTACATAGGATATATATATATATATATATATATTCATATAGATGCATTAACTTATCGAATCCATATTTTCAAAATAGGTAAAATAAAATAGGTTGTTACACTAAGCACTTAAACACATACTAATTTGAATACCAACTATCGTTTCTAAACGAAATCAACACTTAAGAATACTAAGACACTCATCGAAATCCTACTCACTAATGCACCTAATCACTTAGCAAATTTGGGGATGTTACAGCATCATCAAATCCAACCTTCCACCAAAGCTGAAGGATCCAGATAGCTTCACCATTTCAGTTAGCATAGGCAAGGAGTACTCAGGTAAGGCTCTCTGTGACTTAGGAGCTAGCGTAAATATTATGCCTTTGTCTGTATTTGAGGAATTGAAAATAGGAGAGGTTAAGCCTACCCCGGCATTACTTCAGTTAGCTGATAGAACCACCCTCCGCCCATATGGAGTGGTGGAAGATATTCTGGTTAAAGTGAAAGATTTTATCCTGCCCTTAGATTTCATGATCTTAGATGTATAAGAGGATGAAAATATTCCTCTAATTTTTGGAAGGCCATTCTTGGCCACAGCAGGGGCAGTGATTGATGTGCCTAGGGGAGAAGTAATTCTTCGAGTGAATGGTGAGCAAACTACAGTTAAAATTTTTGAAAAACCACCAATGACCCTGGAGAACTTTGCTCCTCTCATGCGCATTCAGAACTCGAATCGAGAGAGTGTTGGAAAGAAGTGGAAAAACAAGGTGCTACCTTTGAAAGGATCTTGGCAACCATCCTAACCTCTGAAAAGAGGTGACCCGTCAGGCACGTGACGTTAAACAAGCGCTTGTTGGGAGGCAACCCAATGTTAAGTAACTCCTTTAGATTTTATTTTTTTAGGGTAGTTTAGTTTTAGGTAGTTTTATATAAAAAAATGAAGTCACAGGTCAAGCCACGCCCAGGCGTGGAGAGGGTGCAGAATCGATGTTTAGGGGTATGACCCATTTGCTCTCATTAGTTCCCAATATGTCACCCTAGACTTGGTACTTTGCAAAAATATTGTCCTGTTTTCGTAGTTTTTAATTTTTATTTTGTAGTTTTAGTTTAGATTAGTTTGCTTGAGGACAAGCCAACCTCTAAGTTTGGGGGAGTGGTATAAAATAAAAATTTTTGTGATCTGAATTGTTCTCCCATATTTGGTGTTGGTTTGTGTCCTTGGTAGAAGTAGGTAATTATTCTAGACTTAGGACTGTTTTTCTGATGATTTGTGTAAATACTTAGTTTAGGATAAGACTCGCTGACTTTTGATATTGATTTGATTGAGCTGTAAATATTGTTTGAATCTGGTTATTTTGACAAACTTTTTGAGAATTTTTGATTAGTGAACTGACCTTTAGCCTAGTGAGATTTTGAGCCTATACACTGAAGGGGTATATGATTATTGAATTATTTGAAACCCCTATTTCTTTCATGAGTCTGTTCACTTTGGCTTTGTGTTCTAGAACTTGACCTGTGACCATTTCAAAATTGATAATTGTTTGCATGCATTAAGATGATTAAGGCACTTAGGATGTGTTTTTGTGGCTCTCAGATATTTTGCATTGATAATATTTCCTTTAGTTGCCCATTTTGAGCCTATTGAAATATATGATTTTTGTTTGGTACCCTGCATTAATTGCATAATTCATTGTGAGTACCTTAGGAATTTTGAATGAGCAATTGAGAGGAATGGATAAGGAAAAGTAAAAAATGGTACAAAGTGTTGTGAGTCTACTTCTCTTCCATGAATGAAAAAGAAAAAATAAATAAAAAGGAATTTGGAAGAGAGTAGAGGAAAAAAATTGAAATGAAAAGAAGTATGAAATTGATGGTGAGTTGAGTGTGACTTAATTGTATTCATTGCTCATTCATGATTTTTAAGGGAAATTTGTTTTTGCATTTTAGCCCTTAGTTTTATCTTTTCTTTCTTTTATCCCACCTTACACTTTTAACCATGGCCTCATTACAACCAAAATATAAGACCTTTAGATTTTTGTGTGCATTCAATAATTTCAGTGGAGATTTGGGTCTATAGTCAAGCTTATGGTAACACATTGTCATTGTATGAACTTGAGTGAATTACATATATATAACCTTGATACACATGAGAGATATACACTGTGTGGTTTAGAGTGTTCATTAATCATTGTTTTTTGTTGAGTTTGTTTTTCTAACTAGGTTTCAATTGTATGAATTGCTTGTGAAAATAAGTGTTTGAGTCTGTGACTCGAAGTCCTAGAATAGGTGTGTACATTTTGATTTAGAGGGTAGTCTTGTGTTCTAGAGTTTTTTATTTTACTTTTGCCTGGGACATGCAAAATACTAAGTTTGGGGGAGTGATTTGGGTCCAATATATGATGTTTTGATCATGAATTAGACTCCCTTTTACTAAGTATTTGGCTTGTTTCGCTTGTAAATTTAGGACTTCTTGTATAATTTTAGGATTTTGTTATTAGTTTAGAATCCATTGAACGTTTTGATCCGTTTTGGGTATGTTTCAGGTACTTTCGGAGCTTAATTGAAGAAAATAATTATGGAACTAGAAAGAGGGCGACAGGACCTTGAAAATGGCGCAAGAACGAAGCGAAATGGAGCCGGACAAGGTGCCAGGCGCGCCCAGGCGTGGAGCCTAGGGCGCCAAGCGCGCAGTGTTCGTGCAGGCCCAGTTGGGCCAAATTCTGATGCGTTTTTTAGGGATTTTCTTAGGTTTTGTAAATATATATTTATTCTAGGATTAGAAACTGGGTTAGCAGCTTTTAGAGAGGGAGATTACATGATTTTGGAGAGCTTTAGAGGAGAAGAAGATCGAAGATTGGAAGATTGAAGATCTCTTCGCGGTAATCCTAATTGTCTATGATTATGGATTACTCTTCCATTATTTCTGTTCTTATTTTCTCAATGTGTAACTAAAACCCTCGTGTTAGGAATTGGTGGATTTGTATGGATTAGTTTATTGTTTTCATGAATTGATGTTATTCCGTTTCTAAATCAAGTGTTCGATTGTATTTTCACTGTTATGCATGGAAGTAGCTAATCTATGTTTTGGATCTCTAAATCTTCAATTGGAAAATTAGGATTTAGAATAGGGCTTCAATCAAACAATATAATTATTCAACTCGTAGGGATACTTTTGGGTAATTATATAACTTGTTATAAATTCCACTGTTCTTAATTAATGGTTATTCAATGGTTTAATCACTTAAGGGGTTAAGGGTTATCAAATTGAATAATAAACAGTAATTGCACAAGAGGGATCTAGTAATTACTACCTTAGGAATTTGTTCTTGATTTAAAGAAAAACAGAGATTCATGATTCATAAACAACGCCTACAATGAAATCATGTTCCTAACTCATTTTCTTAAATTGCTCAACACTTTTATTTAATTTCTGTTTTTATTTTATTTCAATTCAATCTTAATTAATGAATTAGAAACCTATAGATTTCGCTTCTAACTACTCTTTGGTGAGAATTAATTTAACAATTTGCAATCCCTGTGGGACGATATCTGGTCTTATTGGCTATATTACTTGTCGATCTAGTACACAACAATATACAATATATCACATATCAAAATAAAGATGTTCAAGAGCAAGTCAGACTGGTCCTCCATGCATCCAACTGGGTTCACTGCAGCAACACATCCGGTCCGGGATCCATATCACCTACACTATGCTTATACCTAGGAACCACTAGGTCCTCCTCGAGGTCTAGTAGCCGGCTCAACTGGTACCTCTTCCTCGCTCTCCCCCTCCTCAGGATCCTCCTCAATCTCGTTTGACGAGGTAGATGCCCTACCACTGGGCCTATGATCTGCAGCAGGTGCAGTCCTAATGGTACCTGTCGGACCATAGATGAGGGGATATCATTTTCAGTGAAAACTCTAGAAGTAGAGGGATGAGAACGAGTGGTCGTTCGGAAACGAAAACTATGGAACCTACTGGTAGTGGTGGTCCCCTATAGGTATAGAACGGGGGTATGTGCAAAGTATAGACGACAGGGATCCAAAACCTACGAGGTCGCACCCGAGCAAGGGGGTTAGGGTGATAGAAAGTAATCTCAACTTCACCCTCAAAAGTAGCTCTGTGCTCCTCAAACGTCCATGTACTGCTAGGGATAGGTCTGATCTCGATGCAAGCTAGGTATCTGGCCATCACCTAATAAGGGCACAGTGGTAAGCATATACATACACATAATCAAATAAGAACAACTGGAAATTAAACAACGACATATATAAAGTTATCAATCAACGTGTATATGCATATGATTAAGCCAGATTCATATATAATTAAACTCTTTAATTATAATGGCATGAAATCTCAATCCTGGGATTCTCAAACTAAATATCCTCACAGACGTCCATCCATAACATCGATGTATTCTATTCCAAGAATACTTTTAATACGTTCTATTCGCAGAACGTATGGCGTACTAGCTCGGAAGTGATAACAACGTCACCTTATCTGGTGAACGTCACGTCGCCATAACGTAAAACTATCACTTGTGATACACAACCGGAGTGATAAACAATGTCACCATATCTGGTGAACATCACATCGCCAAAACGTAAACCTTATCACTTGTGTGCATCACGCCGTCGAAACATAATAATCATATCAACAGTATATCACATACTGCCCACATCGTCAACCATGATGTGTCATCAAGCTAGCAGCAACATTTGGCACTCCCGGAGGCCCTCCTCATGTTCATCGAACATGATAAACGATATCTTACCACCATTCGCCATGCATGAATGCAATGAATAAATTCATTAATATTAGCCCTTAGTCTCATCATACCACACGCTCGTTGTGGCAAGAGACAATACCGAAATCATCAAGCATGGCATAACTTATAACCAACATTATCAATGAACTGAATAGATCATTTCCTTTAATTTATTTTATAAGGCCCAACTCATTATAAAAAAAATATAAGTTTTATGCATATCACTTGGAAATAATAGTCCCATATTATTTCAGGTATGGTTTCAGTGTGATCTCTTCAAAACAAACACTTAATTGTAAGTTAAAAATTATTAGAAATTAAAAATGGTATTTTGCTGAATTTTTAACACTTATAATCGATTACCCTGAACTGGTAATCGATTACCACGTGTATTTTTCAAAACCTGAAACAGATACAAAGAAGTAATCGATTACTCTATCATGGCAATCAATTACCCATATCAGCAAAGTGCAAAAATCTTGAGTTTTAACATACCATTTCCAATTCTAATCAATTTTAACTCAAAACCACCATTCACAGAGATCAAATGGCATAAAAAAAATATGCTCCCACACTGAAATCAAATCAAATCTCAGAGAATCCAACATTCTCACAAATTATTCATAAAACACATATTTTAACAATTCAAAATATCAAATCTCTATTCATGCAAGTAAAACATAATTCCAGGCATCAAACACTTAGTATGTACCTCATATAAGTTGCTCATACCACTAAGTATGCACCTCAAAAATCCACATTTAATTTAGAAATTAAAAATGGTATTTTGCTGAATTTTTAACACTGGTAATCGATTACCCGGAACTGGTAATCAATTACTACGTGTATTTTTCTCAAAACATGAATCAGATGCATCAGGATAATCGATTACTCTATCGTGGTAATCGATTACTCATGACAGCAAATGCACAAAAACTGAGTTTTAACACACCATTTTCAATTCTAATCAACTCTAACTCAAAACCATCATTTACAGAGATCATATGGCACAAAATAAACTTGCTCAAACATTGAACTCAAACCAAAACTCTCATAATCTAACAACACCAAGAGATATGCATAAATCACATCATTTAGCAACTCAAGGTATGAAATCACAATACATGCAACAAAACCATGATTCCAAGCATTAAACACTTTGCGTGTACATAATATAATGTTGAATTCAATACAATGTTTTAACGATACAAATTATTCTCTCCAAGAGTTCCATGTTTTGATTTGTGCACCCGCCTTAAAAGAAAAATTTTATTTCTATATTTTCTAAATACTTACAAGTCCATATTTTATTCGATATAATAGTATAAATAGTACATTAATTACTAGATTATAAAAAGGGTGTCACACTGAGTGGTATCAGAGCAAAAGTCAGATCCTGTAGTAGTTGAAGTAGTTTCGCTAGAAAGGTAGCCATCAACATCAAGCAGGTATCCACTGGCATATTTATTGTTTTGAATGCCAGTATCTTGCTTGTTTTGAGCATTAGATACAATTGAATGTTTTGGTTGAGGTTTTGGTTAAAGACCTTAGTATAGGTGGTGTGATGAATGTTTCTTTAGTTCAACATATGTGACCATAAGTCCATAGCGCAGGTCTATTATGGCAACTAGAAACCAAAATCACACCAATGTGATGTTAGAGAGGATTATTGCGGTGTTGGAGTCCATGCAGCAGCAATCTCAGCAACCACCTCAACCGGCTAATCCCCCTCACCAGTGCAATGTGGGCAATGCTGAGGCAAAGAGTCTGGCAGATTTTAGGAGTTGTAATCCACCCAAATTCGAAGGAGGATTTAAACCTGATGAGGCCAATAAGTTGATTCATACCATGGACAAGATTTTGAGAACTTTGGATTGCACGGAAGCTCAAAAAGTAGCATATGCAGTCTACATGCTAGAGGATGAAGCTGAGAACTGGTGGAATCACACGGTTCAGCTCCTACACTATGAAGGAAGGGATGTGAATTGGGGTGTATTTATGGAGAAGTTTCTCAGTAAATACTTCCCTGAGGATTTGAGGAGAAAGAAGGAGGTGGAGTTCTTGCAGCTGAAACAAGGAAACATGAGTGTGGGTGAGTACGCGGCCAAGTTCGAGGAGCTGATGAAGTACTCTCCATACTATCAGAACAACCCTGATGAAAGGAGCAAGTGTATCAAGTTTGAGGGAGGCTTAAGGCCCAAACTAAAGTCAATTTTCAGCTATCAATGAATCCAAAGCTTTCCTGCACTTGTGCACATGTGTAGGATGTATGAAGATGACAAGAAAGCTGAAGAGTTGCAAGCAACCGAGGGAAAAGATAGCTGGAATTATGGACCTCAAAGGCGCAAGGGTTTCAACAACCGAGGCAAGAGTCCGTGTGATCGCCGAGGGAAAGGCAAAGGGAAGATTGGAGGTAATGAAGGAAGGAACTTTCGGAGCGAGGCTCCATTCTGTGACAAGTGCAAGCGCCATCATTATGGCCGTTTTTGTTGGGGAACAAGTGGCTGTTTCAACTGTGGGAAACCGGGACACTTTGTGAGAGACTGCAAGGAACCGACCAAAGCCAATGCAAGAGGGACTGCTGATAGGCCTATGGCTCAAGGAAGGGTTTTCACACTTAGTGGTGTGGAGGCAAGCCGATCTTCTGATCTGGTGCAAGGTAATTACTTGCTAAATGGTCAGCTTTGTAATGTTTTGTTTGATTCTGGTGCAACGCATTCATTCGTTTCATATGAATGTGTAGATCGTTTGAGTCTACCTATGTCCGAGTTATCATACACTCTGAAAGTAGAAACCCCTACTAATGCTCCTATAGTTGTTTCTAGAGCATGTCTTAACTGCTGTATAGAAGTGTTAAGACAAACCTCTAGGGTAGATTTGATCTGTTTACCCTTATCACAATTGGATGTGATCTTGGGGATGGACTGGTTAAGTCGAAACCAAGTGATCATCGATTGTGATAGAAAAGTCGTGATCTATAGAAACCCAACACCCTCTGGCTATATGTGCTTGTTCAACATTGAAGTGGAGGAGAAAGGCCCAAAGATTGAAGAGATCTCCGTTGTCAGAGACTTTCCGGAGGTATTCGCTGATGAGATACCGGGTTTGCCACCGAAAAGAGAGATTGAATTTGGAATCGACTTAGTTCCGGGAGCTGGTCCCATTTTTATCGCTCCTTATAGAATGGCACCACCGGAAATGGCCGAGATGAAGAAGCAGATTGAAGAATTGTTACAAAAGCAGATGATCCGACCAAGTGTATCACCATGGGGTGCTCTGGTTCTGTTCGTCAAGAAGAAAGATGGTAGTATGAGGATGTGCATCGACTACCGGCAGTTGAACAAGGTCACAATCAAGAATAAATATCCTTTACCAAGGATCAATGACCTTATGGATCAAGTTCGTGGGGCTTCAGTATTTTCCAAGATTGATCTGAGATTAGGGTATCATCAGATCAGGATTAGAGAAGAGGATATCTCCAAGACTGCATTTCGATCCTGATACGGGCATTATCAGTATGTTGTGATGTCGTTCGGATTGACCAATGCACCAGCTATTTTCATGGACTACATGAATCGAATCTTTAGACCCTATTTAGATTCATTCGTGGTTGTGTTCATTGACGATATCCTTATTTACTCCAAGAACCCGGAGGAGCATGCTGAACACTTGAGGATAGTGTTAAGTATCCTGAAAGAGAAGCAGTTGTACGCCAAACTTGCAAAGTGTGAGTTCTAGATGGAGGAGGTTAAGTTTTTAGGGCATGTGATTTCGAACAAGGGGATAGCAGTAGACCCAGCGAAAGTAAGCTCGGTTTTGCAATGGGAACAACCGAAGTCGGTCACAGAGGTGAGGAGCTTTCTTGGTCTGGCTGGTTACTATCGAAGATTTATAGAAGGTTTCTCAAAGATAGAACTGCCCTTGACGAAGTTAACTCGGAAAGACCAACTCTTTATTTGGGATGAGAAGTGTGAAAGGAGTTTTCGAGAGCTGAAAGAAAGATTGACCTCATCCCCTGTGTTGATTTTGCCTGATACACAGAAGAGTTTCGAGGTGTATTGTGATGCATCGAAACAAGGACTTGGGAGTGTTTTGATGCAAGATGGGAAGGTAGTCGCTTATGCCTCGAGACAGCTAAAAGTTCATGAAATGAACTACCCAACTCATGATTTAGAGCTGGCAGCGGTCGTCTTCGCTCTAAAGATTTGGAGGCACTACGTTCCGGGTGTTTAGTGACCATAAGAGCTTAAAGTACCTCTTTGACCAGAAAGATTTGAACATGAGGCAACGCCGATGGATGGAGTTCTTGAAGGATTATGAGTTCGAGCTTCATTACCATCCCGGGAAAGCAAACGTGGTGGCAGACGCATTGAGTCGAAAAGCAATGCATATCAGTTCGATGATGGTCAAAGAAGCTGCATTGATTGAAGAGTTTCGAGATTTGAGCCTGACTATGCAAGTGGAGCCGACAAGTGTCAAGATAGGGATGCTGCAAATTGCGAATGAGTTCTTGCAAAGGATTCGTGAATTGCAACAAGAAGATGAGGGACTCAAGGAGAGAAGGAAGCTTATGGAGGAAGGCAAGGAGTTAGAGTTCCAAGAGGGAAAGGATGGAATCCTTCGTTTTAGAACAAGGATTTGTGTACCTGATAATCTGGAGGTAAGGAGAATGATTCTGGATGAAGCTCATAAGAGCAAGATGAGTATGCATCCGGGAGCTACCAAAATGTATCAGGACCTGAAGAAGATGTTTTGGTGGCCTGGTTTAAAGAAAGATGTGGCTAGTTATGTGGCGTGTTGTTTGGTGTGTCAAAAGGCGAAGGTGGAACACCAAAGGCCAGGAGGAGAATTACTTCCCTTAGAGATTCCACTATGGAAATGGGATAGTATCTCGATGGATTTCGTGTCAAGATTACCAAGGACAGCTACTGGTCATGATGCAATCTGGGTGATCGTAGATCGCTTGACCAAGTCAGCGCATTTTATTCCCGTTAATATGCGCTACTCTTTGGAAAAGCTCACTCAATTGTATATCAAGGAAGTTGTTCGCCTGCATGGCGTACCATCAAGCATCGTGTCAGATCGCGATCCGAGGTTTACGTCGAAGTTTTGGCAAGATCTGCATAGAGCTCTGGGTTCAAGACTGAAGTAGTGTTCTGCATACCACCCTCAGACTGATGGTCAACGGAAAGGACTATTCAGTCACTGGAGGACATCTTAAGAGCTTGTGTTTTGGAAGGTCAAGGGAATTGGGAGCAAATGTTGCCGCTCGTGAAATTTACTTACAACAATAGTTTTCACGCAAGCATTGGAATGACACCATTTGAAGCTCTGTATGGAAGAAGGTGTCAAACACCATTATGCTAGTTTCAAGTGGGGGAGAGTTTTTTGGTTGGACCAGAATTTGTACAAGAAACAAATGAGAAGATCAAGATGATACAAGAGAAGATGAGGACAGCTCAGAGTAGGCAGAAAAGCTATGCTGATAGGAGGAGGAAACCCTTAGAATTTACTGAAGGTGAACATGTGTTCCTTAGAATAGTACCGACCAAAGGTGTTAGTAGAGCCTTAAAAATCCAGAAACTATCACCTAAGTTTATTGGTCCCTACCAGATTCTTAAAAGAGTCGGCCCAGTAGCCTATCAATTAGACCTGCCCCCGTCACTAGCTAATCTTCACAATGTGTTTCACGTGTCTCAGTTAAAAAGGTATGTCCATGATCCCACCATTGTTCTTAGAATCCAACCTGATGACCTAGAAATCCATGAGAACCTAACCTTTGAAGCCATGCCTATTCGCATTGAAGATCGAAGAGTTAAGCAGCTTAGAGGGAAGGATATTTGTTTGGTCAAAGTCGTCTGGATTTGTGGTGATGTGATGGAAGCATCTTGGGAATTAGAGGATAAGATGCGTCGGGACTATCCTGAATTGTTTGTATAAGTTGAATTTCGGGGACGAAATTCCTTGTAAGTGGGGGAGTAGTGTAACACCCCAAAATTTTAATCCCTGATTAATGAAATGTTAATTATAAATATTATTATAATTAATTATTTCCATTCTTAATCTTCGATTAAAATCTGTATTTATGCATTTAGGGAATGTGTGTGAATTTATTTAAGTATAAGTATGCATAAAATAAATATTTTGCATATTAGTCCCTGATTTGGGACCTAGAGGTAATTATAGGAAAGGTTTTGGAGGGAAAGTAAATAAAATTATTATTTTTCAAAAACTGGCCAAAACACTCGAGTATTTTCTTGACTACTCGAGTATTTTGGACAGAGTTGCACGAGTTAGTGTGTTTGGTGAGTCACCATCAACGATTTCGTTTCGTTGACACGAAATCACCACCCTTCCACGTTCATAGAAGTCGTGTCGAGCTGCATGAGCCTCTGATCCAACTATTTAAACCAATTGAACCCGGATTGAGAAACATTTTGGCAAAAATCGTGGAGTTTGCATGCTCTAGGGTTCCTGGATTCGATCAATCGATTCTCCTTCTCTGTTTTGATTCAAACCACAAACCATACACCAATACAAAGCTCACATCTCGAGCTTTGTATAGACACCGAAATTGTGAGCTAAGAGTGAGTGTTTTGGGAGATTCGAAGCTTGGAAGTTGGAGCTCGTTTGCTGTCATCAGCTTTTGGAGCTCACTTTGATCATTGATTGTGGTAAGCTCATGTCCCTCCTGAGTCTCAAATTGATTCCTATAGTTAGTATGTGTTGCATAGAGTTTAGAAATACTAATTTCCCCAATTGTTATCTCTGTCTTCCATGTCAACCAATTCAATTTTGGTGCTCCACTCAAAACTGTCCTGCATGTAATGCTTGAAGTGATTTTGGGTGTTGTGGAACTTTTTCTTGCAAATCCTTGGTTGAGTCACGTCTGAGAGGTAAGGGGAAGTCTTTCTATTCACTAGATAGAGTTTAAATTTCATGATTTTAATTAGAGAGCCACCAAGAGGCTCTAAGGGCTTAGATTGAATAAGGAAATTGGTTTGGAGACCAACTTGCACTCTAAAATTGTGTTGAGCAAGTCCCATATGTTGCATGCAAGCTATCTTGAACATAAAATCACAAGCTTATTGAGTATATTGCAATTTGCCATATTGAGTTGTGAAATTGTATGTTTTATGTATAACCTCTTGATTCTCTGGCAAATCTGTTAATTGATGTGTTCTAAGTGTTTGAGCATGTTCAATATGTGTTATATCAACTCTGTTGATCATTGGATTGGACTAGAAATGGTTAGAATTGAAAATGGTGTGTTAAAACCAAGTTTCCAATATGTTCTGCAAGAAAAGACTCGAGTACTTGGCTTGATACTCGAGTAAATTTTTGGTAAAACAGTGTATTTTGTGTTAGAACACTCGAGTACCATGCCCAGAACTCGAGTATCGACTGATGTATGGGGACATTTTATGGTAAACCACTCGAGTAATGCAGGAGTCATTCGCGTGTTCTGGAGTTGATGAAGAACACTCGAGTACTCAGGAATCACTCGAGTATTTTTATGAATCCGAAACCCAAATCCTCAGAAAGGCATGAACAACTCGAGTAACTGAGAATTACTCGAGTAATCTGGAAATAATTGAAGAACACTCGAGTATTCTGAGGAACACTCGAGTATTTTACCCAGAACATTAAAAATTACCATTTTTAACTCTGAACCATTGATTGATACTTAAATTATAATAATCCAAGTGATCTAAGACTTAAAGGAAACTGATTGATGATATGGAAATTTTCGTTTGAATGCCGAGACGCTACTCGGGTGGCACGTCAGGTATTATTAAAAAGAAAAACACCAATCAATTCCTTTAAGAGAAAAATAATGCATTCATTTTGGAGTCTAGATGATAGATCGTTTATCATGTTTTGATAACATGAGGAGGGCCTCTGGGAGTGCCAATTGACAGCTCGCTTGATGACACGTTATGGTTGACGACGTGGTCGGCTTAGTGAGATGCCGATATGGTTATACCGTTTTGATGACGGGTCGTTCGGATGACGGGACGTGCTCGGGTGGCATGGATTCCAAGCTTGTCGTGTACATTCTTGGTGAATGTACGAATGTTGTACAACTAGGAGTACAACGCACTGTTGAGTGCTGGACGAAGTAAAGGATGGACGTCAGAGAGTGACATAGAATGATGGAGATAGGCTTGAGAGCTAAGTTCATACATCATGCCACTCATATAAACTAAGGTTGATAAATGAAATAAGTACGAGCATCTTACTTGCATACTATATCTGCTAAATGCTAAGTGTGATTGTTGATTATTGTTGCATGTATATACCTTCACATTGAACATACATTTATGCTCTATTGATTATGTGTATAGAATTGCTTACCCCTATGCCCTTGTAGGTGATGTCACGTTACATCGCTTGCATCGAGATCCGGTCACTTCCTAGTGGCACATGGATCTACGAGGACCATCGCGCGGTGTTCAAGGGAGAGGTAGAGGTTACCTTCTACCACCCGAACCCGCTGATTCGATTTCGTCCTCGTAGGTTTAGGATTCCCATCATATACACTATGCACGTTCCCCCTTTTTACACATATCATGGACCACCTCCCACACGACCAGCTCGCTCTTATCACAGTTTCCGTTTTCGACGTACCCGCTCACACCCTTTTTCTTCGAGAGTCGTCCGCGAGGAGACTTCCCCTTCTGATCCGAGGAGCCCAGTTAGGGTCTCACCTTCTCCTGACCCGGTACCCAGTGGTAGGGTACCTACTCCATCGGATGAATCGAGGAGGACCCCGTGGAGGACGAGAGCGGAGGCGAGCCAGTCGTTCATTCTACCGGGAGTCAGTGGAGGGACGATGATTCCTAGGTATGTGCGTATGGTAAATGATGGGGATAAGGGGATCCGATGTGGGGATGCTGTGGAGGAGATACTGTTGCTGCTGATGATGATGATGTTTATTTCTGCTACCTGGAGACTGCTACTACTATCACTACTACTACTGCTGCGACCAGATCTATGTGACCACCTCTAGAGTTCACCTTTTGATATGTATATTTTGTAGTTATGCTTTTGAGAGCTCTAGGGTTATGGTTTTATTTTGATATAGATCTGCCATGGACTTGTAGTTGGACCTTGGAGATGTGACTATGGAACTATGTATGTTATGACCTACTTATATATATATGTACATTATGTTTCTATTACAATCATGCTTAGTTCCACTGTTTTCCGCTTACTCTGATTTAATTCCACTTAAAGAATTCGGCTACGTTAATTGAAAATGGTATCAGTTCCGCTAAAGAAAAGAATGGATAGTATCGCCTAATCATTCTATATAAATACAATTTTCAAAAGTATCGATGCTATCGTAAATTATGAAAAGATTTTATCATCCTAGAAAATGTCGAATTCAATACAATGTTTTAACGATACAAATTATTCTCTCCAAGAGTTCCATGTTTTGATTTGTGCACCCGCCTTAAAAGAAAAATTTTATTTCTATATTTTCTAAATACTTACAAGTCCATATTTTATCCGATATAATAGTATAAATAGTACATTAATTACTGGATTATAAAAAGGGTGTCACATATTACTCTCAACCTAACTCTCCGAATTGAAGACGAAATTGAGAGGCGAAATTCAGAACCCTAATTCGTATATCTCAGACCAACACAAGCAAAAATCAACAAAATTCTATCAACCTATGAGCTTATATAAAGCAATTCAGGGTTCATGCATGGCGACACGACATCTCCATAAGGTGGCAAGGAAAATTATATGTCAATTTCTGGGTAATTTGGATTAATCAAGCGTTGATTCATCAAACGCACTCAACCCTAACTGTTCTGCACTTTGGTAATCGATTACCAAGTCGTGGTAATCGATTACCACGATGAAAATTTTCAAAAATTTATATTTTAATTAATTTGCCTCCAAAATCCTTTGTAATATTACAATTAGCTCCTACCCTAAGGGCTAAATTGCAAAACTAATATTTTTGTACAAATTTTTGTACAAGTTTTTGAATCAACTTAAATTAATTATATAATAACTATTTGTTGGAAGTCAAGCTCTCTCATGGACTTCAAGAAGAATTAAAGGTTAATGTTTTGATGATAACAAACTCAAGATTCAAGCAAAGCAAGCACAAGTCCTTTCAAGCTCAAGCTGAAGGCTCAAGCAAATAGAAGTTTTTAATCCCTTTCCCTTAGGACATGTTGTAAGGTAATGAAGTCTTATGTTCTTAATGAGTAAAAGGCCAATGAGTTTTTCACTTAAAAGAGAAGAAAAAGAGTTTTCGTGAAAATCAATTTTCTAACTTAGTTTCTGTGGAAATGATTGATGAAACAACTCTGGATGTTTTTATGTTATGAAAATCTATTTTTTTACAAGTGCAAGGAGTAATCGATTACCTTCTTGAAGTAATCGATTAACTTTATTGCATCACAGAAAAACCAGAGTGTATGTAATCGATTATGTGAACTTGGCTAATCCATTACTTTTTGAATAAGAGTAATCGATTACCTAGATCAAGTAATCGATTATATTTGTTTCATCATACATTTTCCAGAAGCAAAGTAATGGATTAATGCTTTAAGATTATCGATTACATGATGTTGCATCATACAAATATCAGAGGCTTAGTAATCGATTATTAGATTAGTGGTAATCGATTCTATGAGTTGCATCATATACTAAACAAAAGTGAAGTAATCGATTACATGCATGTGATAATCGATTACTGGTTTTTCAAATGAATTTCAAAGTTTCTATTTTTTAAGGTGATAATCGATTACCTTTATAAAGTAACCGATTACCTCAAATTTTGTTGAAAAACGTGTGAGAATCATTTTGATTTATTTCCAGATTTATTTTTACCTGATTGATTCTGATTTATTTTTCAAAATTCGAATTTGGTTTTAGTTTTGAATTATTTCCTTATTTGTTTTAAATCAAATCCTTGATTTGTTTTCTTAAATCCACTACTACAAAAAAGCCTTTTGAAGGAGGTTATTTAACCTGAGAGAGGGCGGTTCCGAACCCCCCTTAAATCTATTGCCGTTAAAAATACTATTTTAATAAAGGCAATTCGGAACTGTCCTTTTTTTTTAAAGAGGGCGGTTCGGAACCAACTTTTTTTTAAAAAATAACCTCCTTTAAAAAAGAGGGTTGTTCCCATTTTTTATTTAAAGAGGGCAGTTCGGAACTGTCCTTTTTAATTTAAATAACCTCCTTCTTTACAATTTTTTTTAACTAGATTGTGTTTTAAGAACCGCCCTCTTTTTTTTAATAGCTATTTCTTTTTTGGATTTTTCAATTATAGAACTAATGTCTAAATTTTTAATTTCCCTGTTTGCATTATTTTGCATTGACATAAATAAATAATTATCGCAATACCATACATATTAGTTCTAAAAAATATATAATACAAGACGTTTAATCCAACCAATTTTTTTTATAAGAGAAAATTTTATTAAAAGACACCCAGCTCAGCAGTAAGAGACCACCAACTAAGCAAAGAAAAACAAAACAAAAAAAGAAGAAAAACACATAAACATACAGTACCCCCACCAGATATAACAATACACAAGACATAACACCTCGAAATAAGAGGGTACTATAGCATAAACCATAACCAATTGACTTCATTATATAATGTAAGTGTAGCATGTTGTACTAAAGCATGAATGAGTGTGACAATGGTTGTCTTGCTGAATCCATATCATCGAAATTAATCTTCCTCTCCATTGGCTACTTGTCCTCGGACTAGACTTTCTCTTGTTTGACTGCAAAAGCCAAACCAGTCAGAAATTTAGATTTTAGATCAAACTACTAGAAAAATTTTATCAGGCACAAACTATAATTCAAGCACCGACATAGACCAAATCTTCAGAAGAGAAACATTAGCATAACCTAAAGTCCGAATTGGAAAAAAACACGCAACATTCAAGCCAGCGCATAATGGAGAATAGAAGATGCAAACAAACAAAAGCTTTAACCATTCAGAAAGTTGCTAACTTACTTAACTAAGAATTCATCCTGCTGCTCCAGTGTTGAATATATTGCCCAGCAACATGCATCATACTATGAATATGTGTAGCAGATATAGAAAGGAATAGAAAACATCCCAAATGTTGGATTTTCTGCTCTTATAAACAGAAAATAGAAGGTAACATTGGATTTTCTGCATATGCAGAGACATCCCTACCCCTCCCAATTGTTCCCTTTAACACTTGAGTCAAGCCTGTCTCTCTCTTAGCCTCCCCCTCCCACCCCAATTCACACTACCCTTCCTCTCCCCTGTTCCCTGAGTCCTCCTTGCCAGCTGCCCAGCTTGTAGTCATAACCACCATTCCTGTAACCGATCTCTATTTTGACGGTTTATCTACTGTTACAGTCATCTCTCCAATTCTATCATTTTCTTTCTCTTTCAATACACATGTGGTTAATATGACCCATTCTTACCCAGCCCATTCTTATTCCTTCAACTATATACCTGGATTACGGATCTATCATTTTGCCTCGGTGTGTTGTGAGCTGTTAGTATGACTACAGTCAAGACCTAAACTCCATGGAAGAACTATTGCTCACAATTATATGTGGGTGTAAAGAAGCACAAAATTATAAATAAGGAAAATTGACAATTCACACTAATTTAAGTTTTACAAAATCTAAAAGCGTTAACCACATTGCACAAAACCATGTGATATTTAATTCCTTGTTTTTTAGACAATTCGCATTATAACCACAAATTAGTAGTTTGCTTTTTCTTTTTCTTTTTTTAACTATGATTGGAAAACTACAAAACTTTTTTCTTTCTTTTAAGGTGCGGGGCAGAGAACACAATTTAAGCATCTAAAAAAAAGCCTAGACAGGACCACCGATGAAATGAGAAGAAATTGGATGAACCATTAATCCCTATTTTTCTAACTAGCAAGTAGCAAAACGAAAAATTTCATCTCTTCACATGATAAATGCAAATCGTTCCATTCAGCATTAAAATCACACAACTTCTACTAATTCCAAACTTGTAAAACATAAAATCCCCATCGCTTTACCCCGCAAAAATCAAAGGCTCACAGACAGCTTGATCAAACAATAACATAACTTATCATAACATCAAAAACACAAATCAAAAAGCCCCTTTTTTCATTAAAATTCAGCTACAATAATCCAATTCATAACAGACAGATATTTACTGTTTTTAATTTTAACTTTGTATAACATTGTTCCATGCAGGTAAAAAAGACCGTAAAAAGAGAAAACTAATAATCAACCAATGCATAAGTACAAAAGAGTAGTATTTAATTAAAGTTACCTCTTCTGTAGTTGTACTCTTTTTGACCCACAACAGCTTCTTTTTTTGGTCAGTAGTCAAGCCACCACCCCCAACTAAGTTCTTATTCACTGTCACACATCAAAATTTATAGATGAGTAAGGCATGAATTACAAGGAATTAAAGATATTTATAGACAATTCACACTAACTTATAGTTCCACATTGCACAAAACCATGTGATATTTAATCACTATGTAGACACAAAATAATCTAATAAACCAAAGATATCAAATATCTTCAACAACTATATGCATTAAACACTCACTAACACATAAACACAAAAACTCAGTAATGTGAAATTCAAAATCAAATGAAAGCAAAACACAACATAAGTGTTTTTGTCCAATAACCAGTAAAGTTTGAAAGAGCAAGCTGTAAACATCATAACCAACACAACACACTAATAAGTAATACGTAATAAGGCAAATATCAGATTTTCATTCAAACAAATTTAACAGAGACTTGTACAGTGACTTCTTTGCTTTGACCAAATTTGATACTTTTAAAATTTCACCTTCAATGTAATGCAAATTAATTAAGTTGTCAAATGAATAAGCATAATGAATACAAGCAGAAAGATACGACCACAAATTGTTTTGTGAAATTGCACGCATGTTTTTGTTGCAGGTGTCGATTAATTATACATTAAAGAAGGTTGCATCATTCCTCATTCAGTTTGGCTTTTCATCACATAGGTGTAGTGTCAACACTAGAAGCAGAATCCAAGGATGAATTTTAATTCAGCAAGCAGAAGCAAACTGCCTGTTCTGTGATAAGGAGAAGGAAACGAGTGAGCTCCTATTCCTGTAGTGTTATTTCTCAAGGAAAATTTTGTGTAACATCTTATCATGGTGGAACTATCAAATTGAGATCCCTCAACAAGCAAACACATTGAAATTCATCCTTGATTCAATTTAATCCAGAATCTCCTATACCAAAAGCGAAAATTAGGGAATAAAACTAAAATTACCAAACAAATCATAAACTAAAACTCATATAGGGTTTTCTATTCCCAATTTCAGAGAATTGAATTAAGAATAAGGAATAAGGTATATTTGTAAAAGAACTCACAGATTAGGGTTTTTTGTTCTCAATCACGGTGGTGTCCTAACCAGCGAACCGTACGGTGGTGTACGAACCGGCAGAAACGAAGACGAACCAAAGAGGAGAAGAACTGCGACGGTGGAAGAACCGGAGAAGACGATCGCGAACCGAAGATGAGACGGCGGAGTGAAACGAAGAAGATGAACCACTGCGTTGATGGCCTTCGTTCTCTGCTTCGGTGTGGTGGCGGTGGCCGGTCTTCCATGCTTCGTTCTCTGCTTCGAAGAGTGGAGGTGACGGGAGCGGTGAATCTTAATGGCGGTGGCGGCTTCCTTTTCCCTCTTCTGTTTCGTGATGGGGTTTGGTGGCTAGAGCGGCGAGGTTGAAGGCGCGGCTTCTCTTGTGTTCTCTGCTTCGAGTGTTGAGCAGTGTGAAACAATTGCGTGATTTTATTTTCCTTTTTTTTTAATTCAAGGTTTAAGAGGACGGTTCAACAAATCAACCCTCTTCAATAATGCTTTGGATTTTAAATTTGCTAAACAAAGGAGGTTCTTGAGCGGAACAGCCCTTAAAAATTAATTTTTTTAGGCTGGTTAGGATAAATAACCCTTCTCTTTAAAGCATTTCAACTAAAGAGGGCTGTTCCTTAACGGAACCGCCCTTAAAATACCGCCTTCAATTAACAAAATTGTAGTAGTGATCATTTTGATTTGTTTTTGATTTTAAAACTTATTACGAAATCATATTTTATTTTATTTTGATTTTAAAATTGATTTTGATTTGTTGACTTAAATCATTTTATGATTCAACAAATTTTTTCTTTCAAATAGAAATAAGAAAATCACTCCTACATTCCAATTAATTGATTATTTCATTCTTTTCAGAAAACCTGATATTCACGTTTCTCTCTTTCTCTTCTTCTCAAAATTTCTGACTTTCACGTTCATCTGTTTTCTAAGAACTCATAAACTCTTGTTGGCCTCTTAGCTTCAAAAGAAAGACTTCATTATCATAGCACTTGATTGTTGTATCTGTGTTATTGAGAACACGCTATACATTTGTAATCACTCACATCATTTGTATTGAAACCATAGTGGTTAGGGAGAAAATCCCATAGTTGAACGTGTGAGACGTTCGTAGGGTGAGGAACCCTGCTGTGTTATTGAGGCCCCTAGTGAACGGAGGTTCCTAGTAGTGTGTGGGGTGCTCTGGTTGTAATTGGGTGCGGCTCAATTGCTGGTTATAGAAATCTCAAGCGAGTCACTTGGGGACTGGAGTAGGCCTTTCGACGGGAAGGCTGAACCAGTATAAAATTTCCTGGTGCAAGCTTTTCTATCCCTATCTCTTTTAATTTCCGCATTTTCGTTTATTTACGTTTCCGCGCTACTCTTACTTTATTATCAATTGTGTTCACTCTCCTTCTCAAACGACCAGTCTCTCCATCTCAAAAATAATTTTTAAAATTAAGTGCTTTTGCAATAAATTAATAAAACTCGATTCACCCCCCCTCTCGAGATTTTGAGGCCAAATCCAACACTATTGTAATTAATTTATTTAATATTCAGAAGACGAAAATTTGGGTGTTACAGGCCTCACCTCCCCGATACCCAATCTCTTGTAGATAGAGAGGGGCATAGTGCCTTCCCAATATCTAGTCCGCCAATATTGTAGGGAATAGTAAAGCTCCCAGGATCCTTGAGCTTTTGAGGAAGTTTCTTTTGAATAATGGTGTGACACCCTTCCGAATATATATAGTATAATATAGTAATTAAACTATATTAAAGGATAATACATATGGACTTGTAAGTATTAGAAAATGTAAAAGTAAGATTTTCTTTTAAAGCGGGTGCACAAACCAAAACTTGGAATACTTGGAGAAGAACTTCTAACTCATTTCAAACAGTTGTATCGAATTCGGCAATTTCTAAAACCTTTTCATGAATTGAGTAACATTCGTGTTTCGAAATCGTATTTATATAATAGAAAGTAAATGAAGCTACCCGTGCTTTGATTTGTGAAACTAATACCATGTAGCCGAACTCGTTTAATGATTAACTCAGAGTAAGCGGAATTTATAGGACTATGCAACTAATAGCAATATAAACATAGGTTTCATATATATGAAAAGAGTCATGAGTACATAGTCCCAGTAACAAAGTCTCCAAGTCCAACAAGTCCATAACAGATCTACATCATCATATAACCATAGCCCTAGAGTACCCAAAAGTATATTTACAAAATATAGACATAACAAAATATGGACTCTAGAGGTGGTCACGTAGATTTGGTATCATCAGCAGTAGTAGTAGTGATAGTAGCAGTCTCCAAGAAGCAAAAGGTAATAGCATCATCATCAACACAGCAGCAGCAGCAAAATCTCCTCCACAGCAACGCCACATCGTATCCTCGGATCCACATCATACACCATATGCACATATCTAGGGATCATCATCCCTCCAATCACTCCCGGTAGAATGCACGACAGGCTCGCCTCCGCTCTCGTCCTCCACCGGATCCTCCTCGTTCTCATCCGAGGGAGAGTGTACCCTACCACTGGGTACAGGGTCGGGAGATGGTGTGACCCTAATGGGGCTCCTCGGATCAGAAAGGGGAGTCTCCTCGCGGACGACTCTAGAAGAAAAAGGGTGTGAGCGGGTAGGTCGAAAACGGAAAATGTGATAAGAGCGAGCTGGTCGTGTGGGAGGTGGTCCATGGTATGTGTAAAACGGGGGTACGTGCATAGTGTATATGATGGGAATCCTAAATCTACGAGGACGAATCGAATCAACGAGTTTGGATGGTAGAAGGTAATCTCTACCTCCCCCTCGAACACCGCGCGATGGTCCTCATAGATCCATATGCCACTAGGAAGTGGCCGGATCTCGATGCAAGCGATGTATCGAGACATCACCTACAAGGGCATAGGGGTAAGCATTTCTATACACATAATCAATAGAGTATAAATTTGTACAATATGAGTATGTAAATATGCAACAATTAACAACAATCACATTTAGCACATAGCAGTTATTGGATGCAGATAGGATGCTCATACATGTTTCATTTATTACACTTAATTTAAATGAGTGACATGATGCATGAGTTTAGCTCTCAAGCCTATCTTCATCAAACTATATCACTCTCTGACGTCCATCCCTGACAACCCAGCACTCAACCGTGCGTTGTATTCCTTGGTATACAACAATTCGTACATTCACCTAGAATGTACACGACAAGCTTGGAATCCATGCCACCCGAGCATATCCCGTCATCCAAACGGACCGTCATCCAAACAGTATAACCATATCGGCATCCACTAAGCTGACCACGTCAACAACGTGTCATCAAGCAAGCGTATTGGCACTCCCAGAGGCCCTCCACATGTTTACCAAAAACATGATATACGTCCTACCATCCAACTCCAGAATGAATGCATCACTTTCTAAGCTTAAAGGAAATTGATTAATTCCTTATTGGCCACCTAGGCATAGTTTATCTTTAAAAAGAACCGTCACCAAACGGTACACTTATATTAATCAATCTCTTTTAAGTTCAGATCCTTTGGATTATTATAGTTAAATTCTTAACCAATTAAGTCATAATTGAAAATGGTATTTCTCAGGTTCAGGTAAATTACTCGAGTTTAATTCAGCATACGCGAGTGTTTTTCAACTTTTCCAGATTACTCGAGTGTTCTTAGGGTTACTCGAGTGTTCATGACTTTCTGGGGATTTGGGTTTCAAATTCACTAAATTACTCGAGTAGTCCATGGGTTACTCGAGTGTTCATCATGATTTCCAAAATACTCGAGTCACCCCTGCATTACTCGAGTGGTTTGCCTTAACATGTCCCCAGGTCCTACTCGATACTCGAGTACTAGACACAATACTCGAGTGTTCTTGCTCAAATTACATTGTTTTACAAACATTTTACTCGAGTACCCTGTCCAATACTCGAGTGTTTCACAGCAGAACAGACTGTAATTTTAGTTTTAACACACCATTTTCAGTAATACTCAATTTTAGTCTAATCCAGGGGTCCACAAAGTTAATATATCATAAATAGAACATGTTACAACACTCATTTCATATCAAATTACAGATTTGACAGAGAATCAATCCCTAATGCATAAAATACACAATTTGACAACACAACCCCTCAAATTGCATAATAAGAACAATACTCATGAAATAGGGTGCATTTAAGCTTGCATGCATGATTCAGAACTTGCTCAACACAGTTTTAGAGCATGACTTGGTCTCCAAACCAAAGTTCCTATTCAATCTAAGCCCTTAGAGCCTCTTGGTGGCTCTCTAATGCATTTAATGGAATTTAAACTCTTTCTAGTGTACGAAATTACTTCCCCGTACCTCTCAGACGTGAATCAATCAGAGAATTTCCAAAGAAGGCTCTCCAACACCAGAAATCCTTTAGAGCATGACATGCAGAGCAGTTTGAGTGCATTACCAAAATTGAATTGGTTCACACATGAAATAGAGATACAAATTGGGGAAATTAGATTTTCTAGACTCTATGCAACACAAACTAACTAGAGAAATCGAATTTGGAACTCAAGGACTCGTGAGCTTACCAGAAATCAAAATCGAAGTAAGCTCCAGACACAACTTGACCAAGAACAGCTCCACTTCGAAGCCTTGAATCTTCCACTACACTCACTCAATCCTCACGATTTTGGTGTTTATACAAAGCTTGTGATGTGAGCTTTGTATTCGTGTATAGTTTATGACTCAAATCGAAACAGGGAGAGAGAATCGATCGCTTGAACCCAGGAACCCTAACTTGGATAGAAAGCTCGAATTTGACCAAGAGCTTCAACAAATCGGTTTTGATAGGCTTTTATTGACATGGAGAAGGCCCATGCAGGGCGACACTACGCCATTGAGCTGTTGGTGACGGAGTATTCGTGTCAACGGAGGGGAATCGGTGGTGGTGACTCACCCAACGCACTAACTCGTGCAACTCTGTCCAGAATACTCGAGTATTCCAGAAAATACTCGAGTATTTTGCCCAGTTTTTGAAAAATAATAATTTTATTTAATTTCCCTCCAAAACCTTTCCTATATTTACTTCTAGGTCCCAACCCAGGGACTAATATGCAAAATACTTATTTCATGCATTATTATATTTATTAACTCAATTCACACACATATTTTAATCAAGGATTAATATTGAAATCATTAATTATAATTCATTTATAATTAACATTTCATTAATCGGGGATTAAAATTTTGGGGTGTTACACTACTCCCCCACTTACAAGGAATTTCGTCCCCGAAATTCAACTCATACAAACAAGTCGGGATAATCCTGACGCATCTTATTCTCTAATTCCCAAGATGCTTCCATCACATCACCACAAACCCAAACGACTTTGACCAGATGAATATCCTTTCCTCTAAGCTGCTTGATTCTTCGATCTTCAATGCGAACAGGCACGGCTTTAAAGGTTAGGTTCTCATGAATTTCTAAGTCATCAGGTTGGATTTTAAGGACAATGGTGGCGTCATGGATATATCTTTTCAGTTGAGACACGTGGAATACATTGTGAAGGTTAGCTAGCGACGGGGGCAGGGCTAATTGATAGGCTACCGGGCCGACTCTTTTGAGGATTTGATAGGGACCAATAAACTTAGGTGATAGTTTCTGAGTTTTCAGGGCTCTACTAACACCTTTGGTTGGTACTATTCTAATGATGAACACATGGTCTCCTTCATCAAACTCTAAGGGTTTCCTTCTTCTATCAGCATAGCTTTTCTGCCTGCTCTGAGCCGTCTTCATCTTTTCTTGTATCATCTTGATCTGTTTCGTGGTCTCTTGCACAAAATTTGGTCCAACCAGAGAACTCTCCCCCACTTGAAACCAGCATAATGGCGTCCGACACCTTCTCCCATACAGCGCTTCAAATGGTGCCATTCCAATGCTCGTGTGATAACTGTTGTTGTAAGTAAATTCCACGAGTGGCAACATTTGTTCCCAGTTCCCTTGACCTTCCAAAGCACAGGCTCGTAAGATGTCCTCCAGCGACTGAATAGTCCTTTCCGTTTGACCATCAGTCTGAGGATGGTATGCAAAACTTAACTTCAATTTTGAACCTAAGGCTTTATGCAGATCTTCCCAAAACTTCGATGTAAACCTCGGGTCGCGATCTGACACAATGCTTGACGGTACCCCATGCAGACGAACAACTTCCTTGATGTATAACTGAGTGAGCTCTTCCAAAGAATAGCGCATATTCACAGGAATGAAATGCGCCGACTTGGTCAAACGATCCACGATCACCCAGATTGCATCATGACCAGTAGTTGTTCTTGGCAATCCCGACACAAAGTCCATCGAGATACTATCCCATTTCCACAACGGAATCTCCAAGGAAAGTAATTCTCCTCCTGGCCTTTGGTGTTCCACTTTCGCCTTCTGACACACCAAACAACACGCCACATATTCAGCCACGTCCATCTTTAAGCCAGGCCACCAAAATATCTTCTTTAGGTCTTGATACATTTTGGTAGCTCCCGGGTGCATACTCATCTTGCTTTTATGTGCTTCGTCCAGAATCATCCTTCTTACTTCCAGATCATCAGGCATACAAATCCTTGTTCTAAAACAAAGGATTCCATCCTTCCCTTCTTGGAATTCCAACTCCTTGCCTTCCTTCATCAGCTTCTTCTTTTCCATAAGTTTCTCATCCTTGTGCTGCAATTCCCGAATCCTTTGTAGGAACTCATTAGCAATCTGCAACATCCCCATCTTGATACTTGTCGGCTCTACTTGCATTGTCAAACTCAAATCTCTAAATTCTTCTATCAGTGCAGCTTCCCTGACCATCATTGCACTGATATGCATTGCCTTTCGACTCAACGCATCAGCCACCACGTTTGCCTTCCCAGGACGGTAATGAAGTTCAAACTCATAATCCTTCAAGAACTCCATCCATCGGCGTTGCCTCATATTCAACTCCTTCTGGTCAAAGAGATACTTTAAGCTCTTATGGTCACTAAACACCCGAAATGTAGTGCCATAAAGATAGTGCCTCCAGATCTTTAATGCAAACACAACAGCTGCCAACTCCGGGTCATGAGTTGGGTAGTTCATTTCATGAACTTTTAGCTGTCTCGAGGCGTAGGCAACGACTTGCCCCTCTTGCATCAAAACACTTCCAAGACCTTGCTTCGATGCATCACAATACACATCAAAACCCTTCTGTGTATCGGGCAGAACCAACACAGGGGATGATGTCAACCTTTCCTTCAACTCTTGGAAACTCCTTTCACACTTCTCATCCCATAGAAATGGTTGATCTTTCCGAGTCAACTTGATGAGCATTTTATTTCCCATTATTCCTTGCATTATTTTACTCCTATTATTGATACTTGTTGCCTATTTGACATTGTTTAGCTTGATTTAGTGATTTAGAGTTTATTGGACTAATATTCTGAATATTGTTTAATTTGGGATTATTTAGCCTAATTAATTCTATTTCTATTTTCAGGTCATATTTGGCTCAAGGGTTTTTTGGACATTTTGGGAATGAAGATTTAATGTTGGAAGAGAAGATATATGATGAAGTGAAGATTGTAATCTATCTTTAGGATTAGTTGAGATTTAGTTATATCTTTTAAGATTTAGATTTTATCTATAAGATATTTTTAGATTTAATTTAGAGATAAACTTTCCTTAGGATTTGGGCCCATGATTTAGGCCCGTTTTGTGATTTAAAAAGCCAAATTCGTGTAAACCCTAGGAGAGACCTTCCATTCACGTTTTTTTACATTCTCTCTCATAGAGAAGACTTAGTTTTGCTCTCCAAGCTTGTGGAGGCTGCTAGGGTTTCTCTCTCTTCCCTTTTCTACATGTTTTTGACTTGTTTCATCATGGAAGGCTAAACTCTTAGGTTAAATCCCTTTGGTAATGTATCACATACTCTTGAGGTTTTGTTCTTAATGCTATTTCGTTTTTATTCACTGTTTTCATGCTTATTGATATGTTATGGTTCGCTTAGTTCCATTGTATAGAGATAATCCATGTGTATGAATGCTTAATTTATGCAAACTCGTAAAAACTCCATGCTTTGGCTTTTAATGCTTAATTAGAGGTTTGGGTTTTGGGGTGAGAATTGAATTTTCGCTTAGTATTTAATTCTCACGAGTTGGACAGTGAAGAGGAAAGAAATTGATCTTTTGTGACCGATGATAGAGTTGTGAACGCGAGTCAAAGGGGTTTATCCGCTTTTCCTTATCTGTTTCTTCGTTTTAATTTAATTCTGTTTTGATTTCAATTATTCAATATTCAATATAAAAAAAACCCCCTGTTTTCTATGCATACTATGTGTTCGACCTTTTGCTTGATAAGATATTCCTTGGGAGACGACCTAGGAGTCACTTCCTAGTACTATACTTAAACTGTTTTTATTTGTATCGGGTACGGCCTCGATCAAATTTGGCGCCGTTGCCGGGGAATATCGGTTCTTGCCAAAGGTCATCAGTAGTTAGTTAGTGTCGTAGTTAGTATAGTTATTATAGTGTGTCGTGTCTGATTTAGGGTCTAGTAGTCAATTCTGATAACCGGTTGAAGTTGCACTGTTTGCTGTTTTGCTATTTTGTTGCAATTAGTGTATTTGATTGATTCTGTGGTTGCTAGTTCACATAGTTGTGGGTGGAATTTTTCCACGAAAATTTATCTCCACACTACTTTTATCATATAAAAAGGTTTCGAGGCACCACGATCACTCAGATCATCACTGGTTGTGAGTTCCAGAAAAATTTTCCAAGTTTTAGCAGCACTTTCTTCAAATTGTCGCAACTTTTGACCCGTAACTCGGAATTTGACGAATTTTATATCAAATCGAAGGGAATTTTCTGAATAATCTGATTTTTCTGACTTTGTCAGAAAACTCCTTCGTCTGGATCCTGAAAAAGCCGTTTTACTATTTCTTTTTTATTTTACAAGTTTTATTTTCTTAGTTTTTGGTCTCTAATTTAATTGTTTGACTTGGTTCCCTTTTGAATTTTGTCCTCAAACTTTTTGTGGTATGTTCATGATTTTAGGGTGCTGAAAAAAATAAAGAAAAAATTTTAAAAAAATAAAAAATTTTGTTGCCTATTTTGGTCATGTATATTAGTGACAGTTTGCTATGCTTCATGGTGTTATGTTCAGTACATGACTAGGGGCAACCCAAGCTACTTGCATCCATATAACCCTGAAATTGATAGAACTTATCACAGACTAGTTAGACAAAATAGGAACCAGTCCATAGGTAGTGAGTCTATTGAGTCTTTACATAGTGAGTCTGCTTCTTTTTCTTCTATTCCTATAAATTCTGATTCTTATTCTGATTATTCTGAAAATATGGCTCAACCTCCACCACGTGAGAGGACATTGAGGGAGCTGGCTGCACCTGATTTCACTATTGAAGATTTGTGCATCCAGTATCCCGATGACCCGTATGAGCTAAGGTCTGGGCTAATTCATTTGTTGCCCAAGTTTAATGGTCTTGCAGGTGAGGATCCTCATAAACATCTCAAGCAGTTCCATATTGTTTGTGCTACTATGAAACCACATGATGTGCAAGAGGATCATGTTTTTCTTAAGGCATTCCCACACTCCCTAGAGGGGCTAGCCAAGGATTGGTTGTACGATCTGGCCCCTGGTTCTATCACAGTCTGGGATGACCTGAAGAGGGCATTTTTGGAGAAATTCTTCCCTGCATGCAGAACAACAGCAATCCAAAAGGATATATCAGGCATCAGGCAACAAAGTGGAGAAAGTCTCTTGAGTATTGGGAGAGATTCAAGAGATTGTGTGCGAGCTGCCCCCACCATCAGATCTCAGAGCAGTTGCTTATTCAATATTTCTATGAAGGTCTCAACCTCATGGAGAGAAACATGCTTGATGCTGCAAGTGGTGGTGCCCTAGGAGACATGACACCTTTAGAAGCCAGAGTCAAGATTGAGAAGATGGCTTCCAATTGTCAACAATTCCATGCAAGGGGCAACAGCGATGCAATCATAGTGAGAGGAGTGAATGATGTTGGCACAAGTTCTGGTAAGGTTGAGAAGCTTGAACAGAAGATAGATTCACTTACAACTTTGGTCACTCAATTGGCCATCAACCAGAAGAAGTTGTCCCTGCCTGCTAGATTATGTGGCATATGCACATCCGTTGAGCACCCCACAGATGCATGCCCTTCTGTGCAGCAGCAACCAACGACTGGTGCTGACCAACTTGAGGCATATGCCGCCAACATCTTCAACAGTAGAAACCAGCAGCCACAGAACTTTGATCTCTCTACCAATAGATACAACCCTGGATGGAGGAACCATCCCAACCTGAGATGGTCTGATCAGCAGCAACCTTCACAGGTTCAATTTCAGAACAATTCTAGACCACCATATGTACCTCCTCCAGTCCAGCAACAGAGACAACAATAGGCTAATTCTGCACCACCAGCTCCTAGTACTGAGCAGCAGCCTTCATTGGAAGAGCTGATGAAACAGATGACCATGCAAAATCTCCAATTCCAACAGGAAACTAGAGCATCCATTCAAAGACAAGAGGCCTCCATTCAATCTTTGACCAATCAGATGGGACAGATGGCAACAGCAATCAACACTATGCAATCTCAGAATTCTAACAAGTTGCCATCCCAAACAGTGATCAATCCAAACCAGAATGTGAATGCCATTAGTCTAAGGTCAGGGAAGCAGATTGTCACACCCACACCAGAATCTGACCTCAACAAAGATGATCTAGTTTCAACCAACAAGAAGAGCCAAATGGTCGAGGAGAGTGAGCACACAAGTACCAAAAAATCCCATCCAGCTCAGCCTTCCACAAGCACAACACCTGCTGCTGCCCAACAACCACCCCTCATTCCTCTTCCTTTCCCACCAAGGGGGGTGACTCAAAGCAAGAAAATGGAAGAGATTGACAAAGAGATACTTGACACATTCAGGAAGGTGGAAGTCAACATACCCCTTCTTGATGCAATCAAGCAGATTCCAAGTTATGCAAAGTTCTTGAAGGATCTATGCACACACAAACGGAAGCTCAAGGGCAATGAGAGGATCAGCATGGGAAGAAATGTCTCTGCTCTTATAGGTAAACCCGTCCCTCATATTCCTGAAAAGTGTAAGGATCCTGGAACTTTCTCTGTGCCTTGTATCATAGGTAATACTAAATTTGAGAATGCTTTGCTAGATTTAGGAGCATCTATTAATGTTATGCCTATGTCTATTTTCAAGTCTCTTTCACTTGGACCTCTTCAACCTACGGGTGTGGTTATTCACTTGGCAAATAGATCTACTGCCTACCCCGCAGGTTTGATAGAGGATGTCCTGGTTCGGGTTAAAGAGCTTATCTTTCCTGCTGATTTTTATATCCTTGATATGGAAGAGGACACCTTTCGTAGTGCTGTCCCTATCATATTAGGGAGACCATTTTTGAAAACAGCCCGAACCAAGATAGATGTGCATGCAGGTACACTTTCCATGGAATTTGATGACAGTTTGGTTCGATTCAATATTTTTGATGCTATGAAACATTTTTCTGATGACCACTCTGATGATCTGATTGATGAGCATGTTCTAGACTTTTTGCATGATTATGATTTGCCATCTTTCACTAGCTCATTTACTTGTTCTGCATGTTCTGATTCCGAAATGTGCACTGCATGCATTGAAATTGACCAGTTTTTAAATTCTGCTACTGCATCTGTTGATTCATATGATATAGATTCAGATCATGCTAACCCCATTTCTGTTTTGCATGAGTCTAATTCACTTGTTCAGGTGCAGGCGGCAGGATCCAATTCTGCTGCTCCTTTAGTTCCATCTGTGATGCAGGCACCTTTATTGGACCTGAAGCCCCTTCCTCCTCATCTCAAATATGCTTACTTGGAGGCTAAGCAGAAACTTCCAGTGATCATCTCTACCTCCCTTTCTGTTGATCAAGAGAAGAAGCTGCTGGATGTGATTAGAGCAAACAAAAGGGCAATAGGATGGACTTTGGCAGACATACCTGGTATTAGCCCCTCCATGTGCATGCATCGGATTTTATTGAAGGATGGGGCTAAACCAGTGAGACAACCCCAGAGACGATTGAACCCCCAGATTCTTGATGTGGTGAAGAAAGTGGTCACCAAGCTGCTGCAAGCTGGCATTATCTACCCCATTTCAGACAGCACTTGGGTAAGCCCGGTTCAAGTAGTTCCCAAGAAGTCTGGGGTGACAGTTGTCAAAAATGAGAAGGATGAGCTGATTCCCACTAGAGTGCAGAACAGTTGGAGAGTCTGCATTGATTATAGGAAGCTCAACCAGGCGACCCGCAAGGATCACTTTCCTCTTCCCTTCATTGATAAGATGTTGGAGCGCCTGGCAGGTAAATCTCACTATTGCTTCTTAGATGGTTTCTCTGGTTATTTCCAAATCTGTATTGCACCAGAGGACCAACATAAGACTACATTTACCTGTCCTTTTGGTACATTTGCTTATAGGAAGATGCCTTTTGGCCTATGCAATGCTCCTGGCACTTTTCAAAGATGTATGATGAGTATTTTTAATGACTTACTTGAGCATTGCATAGAGGTATTCATGGATGATTTTAGTGTATATGGTTCCTCTTTTGATGCATGTCTTGATAGTTTGTCTAAGGTGCTTAATAGGTGCATTGAGACTAACCTTGTCTTGAATTTTGAAAAATGTCATTTTATGGTAGAACAAGGCATAGTCTTAGGGCACATTATTTCGCATAAGGGCATAGAGGTTGACCCTGCTAAGCTGCATGTAATATCACATTTGCCTTACCCCTCTTGCGTGCGAGAGGTGCGTTCTTTTCTTGGCCATGCAGGTTTCTATCGCAGGTTTATTCAGAACTTTAGAAAGATAGCCCTTCCACTATCCAACTTGCTTCAAAAGGATACCGCATTTGAGTTTGGAGACCAATGCAAGAAAGCATTTGATGAGCTAAAGAGAGCACTCACCACCACTCCCATCATCCAACCACCTGACTGGACTCTCCCATTTGAGCTCATGACCGATGCCTCGAATTATGCTTTGGGAGTAGTTCTCTCCCAAAGGGTTGGTAAGATGTCTCATGTGATTTATTATGCATCTAGGACTTTAGATTCCGCACAAGTTAATTACACCACAACTGAAAAAGAGCTGTTAGCCGTTGTCTTTGCACTTGATAAGTTTAGATCATATCTATTAGGTTCTAAGGTTGTGGTGTATACTGATCATGCTGCTCTGAAGTATCTTTTGAAAAAGACAGATTCCAAACCTAGGTTGATTAGATGGATGTTGCTCCTCCAGGAGTTTGATCTTGAGATTCAGGATCGGAGTGGTGCACATAACCTTGTCGCAGACCACTTGAGTAGAATAGAGAGAGAGGAGGATTCATTTCCTATCCGGGATGACTTCCCGGATGAGCAGCTTTTAGTTTTGCATGTTTCACATCCCCCTCCCCTTATTCCTTGGTTTGCTGATATTGTAAATTATATAGTTGCATCTGTTTTTCCACCCTTGGCATCCAAAGCTCAAAGAGACAAATTGAAGAGCGATGCCAAGTATTATGTATGGGATGACCCCTATTTGTGGCGTTCTTGCAGTGATCAGGTCATTCGCAGGTGCATTCCAGACCAGGAGATCCAATCGGTTCTCCAATTTTGCCATGCTTCACCAGTTGGAGGCCACCTTGGCACTCAAAGGACAGCACGAAAGGTGCTGGATTCTGGATTTTATTGGCCTACCATCTTCAAGGATGCAAGCAAAATCTGCAGCTCATGTGAGCAATGTCAAAGAGCAAGAGGCGCCCTATCTTGGAGGCAACAGATGCCGCAACAACCTATGTTGTTCTGTGAGGTGTTTGATGTCTGGGGTATAGATTTCATGGGTCCCTTTCCTGTTTCTTTTGGTTTTTATTATATCTTACTTGCTGTGGATTATGTATCCAAATGGGTGGAAGCTAAGGCCACCAGGACTAATGATGCTCAGGTTGTTGTAGATTTTGTCAGGACTAATATCCTTTGCAGGTTTGGCATACCTAGAGCCATAGTCAGTGATCAAGGCACACACTTCTGCAATAGATCCATGCAATCTTTGCTCAAGAAGTATGGGGTTGTGCACAAAGTTTCTACACCATATCACCCCCAAACCAATGGGCAAGCTGAGATTTCAAACAGAGAGATCAAGCGGATTATGGAGAAGATGGTGAAGCCTAATAGAAAGGATTGGAGCACACGATTGGAGGATGCTCTATGGGTCCATCGGACTGCTTACAAGGCACCCATAGGGATGTCACCCTATCGGGTTGTCTTTGGTAAGGCATGCCACCTGCCTGTGGAGATAGAGCACCGTGCATATTGGGCTGTGAAGCAATGTAACTTAGCTCTTGATCAAACGGGTGAGGAGAGGAAGCTGCAGTTGAGTGAGCTAGATGAGATCCGTTTGGAGGCCTATGAGAATTCCAAGTTCTACAAAGAGAAGACCAAGAAGCTCCATGATAGCTCAATTTGCAGAAAGGAGTTCTTGGTTGGTCAAAAAGTGTTGCTCTACAACTCTAGGCTTGGACTCATGAGTGGAAAGCTCCGGTCTAAATGGATTGGACCGTTTGTAGTCACCCAGGTGTTTCCTTATGGCACTGTGGAGATCAAGAGTGAGTCCACAGACAAGAGCTTCAAAGTCAATGGCCACCGACTCAAGCCTTTCCTAACCTCTCCTACTTTGGATGATGCACCTGTGGAGGAAGCCTCATTGGTCGACCCCATTTTTGACCCACCATGATTTAGGGAGTCTTCTTTTCTCCTTCTTTACTACTTTTATTCCACTTGTCTATATCTATCTGATTCTGCTATTTGTTTTCCATTGAGGACAATGTGTGATTTAAGTGTGGGGGGGGGAGAGTAGTTTAGGTTGCATATTTTTGCTTTGATTTTTTAGGTTTTGCTAAGTTTTGGGCATTTTCTTGCATGTTTTTGCTTCATTTTAGTAGAGTCTTGGTATCTTGTGTCTGAATTCATGCATTTCTGTGTGTAAAGTTGCTTTTGATAATTAAGAGGTGGTAACACTATGATAGAATTGTCCCTTTTGTGAGGATTTGAGCCTTAATTGTGGGTGGATTGCTATATATGCCACCTAATTTTTCTTTCATGTGTGATTGCACTCTGGATTACTTGCACTCTAGAACTTGACTTGACTCTTGTTGATACTTGATATTCCCATGCACATTTTGAAATGATTTAGGCATTGTTTTTTTTCTTGAATAAGCCACTAGCCATATGAGCCTACCTTGAATGAATTTATCCTTTGATAGCCCCTTTGAGCCTTTATATCCCTTTTCTTTGTTCTTTAGCTCATTACAAGCCTATGACTGAAAAACCATGATTGTCCTAACCTTAGGGAATGTTGGAGCTTTGGAATTGTTTTGGGAATGGGTATTAAGTAAGCGAGGGTGCTTTGTTCTTCATCTCTTGTGAGTTCTGGGTTTTGCCTCTATGGTCGGTGATGTAATTATGGCTTTATCTCATTATGCCATTTTTATTGTTTCTTCTTTTCTTTCGTTCATGAAGTTCTGCAATGTAATGCAATTCAAAAAAAAAAGAAAAAAAAAGAAGAAGAAGAAGAAGAAAAAGAAAAAGAAAAAAAAATGGAATAAAAGGTTGATTGAGGCATGGAGGTTTGGAATTAGAGGTTGTTGTTATGTTTACCATTTCATTCTGGGGTGGATTGTGCTTATTTTTTTTTACTTGTTCCCCATTGCTCCTCTATTCCCTGGGTTTTAGCTACATTTCCCATATTTTTATCCTACCTTGTCCTTGGCCCCATTACAACCCTGAAAAGACCTTTTGATCTTAATGTGCATGTGTGTTGATTGTTGATGTTAGAGGCTTGTCAAGCCTATGGTTGTGTTTGTTTTTCATGATGTGCCTTGAGTGTAAACACTGATTAACCTTAAACACTTGAGTGTAAACACTATTGAGTGATCCTTGTGAGTTTCTATCATCTTTGTGACTACCCTCTTGATGTCATTGGTTTTCTTTGCATATTTGAAATAATTGGATGATGTTCATGGATGCCTTGATTCTTTGGTCCTTATTTTCTTCATGTGCTCGATTTTGCCCATTTCTTTGCATTTCCTAGAATTCATTGTGAAGTATGTAATCTCTTAGGTTTGCATTCATTAGTTGTAGTAATCTTGTTGCATGATTCACTTTGGTGCATATTGATCTTCTCAGTCCTAATTCTTAGTTTTGCCCAGGAGTGCAAAAGAATAAGTGTGGGGGTATTTGATGAGCATTTTATTTCCCATTATTCCTTGCATTATTTTACTCCTATTATTGATACTTGTTGCCTATTTGACATTGTTTAGCTTGATTTAGTGATTTAGAGTTTATTGGACTAATATTCTGAATATTGTTTAATTTGGGATTATTTAGCCTAATTAATTCTATTTCTATTTTCAGGCCATATTTGGCTCAAGGGTTTTTTGGACATTTTGGGAATGAAGATTTAATGTTGGAAGAGAAGATATATGATGAAGTGAAGATTGTAATCTATCTTTAGGATTAGTTGAGATTTAGTTATATCTTTTAAGATTTAGATTTTATCTATAAGATATTTTTAGATTTAATTTAGAGATAAGCTTTCCTTAGGATTTGGGTCCATGATTTAGGCCCGTTTTGTGATTTAAAAAGCCAAATTCGTGTAAACCCTAGGAGAGACCTTCCATTCACGTTTTTTTTACATTCTCTCTCAAAGAGAAGGCTTAGTTTTGCTCTCCAAGCTTGTGGAGGCTGCTAGGGTTTCTCTCTCTTCCCTTTTCTACACGTTTTTGACTTGTTTCATCATGGAAGGCTAAACTCTTAGGTTAAATCCCTTTGGTAATGTATCACATACTCTTGAGGTTTTGTTCTTAATGCTATTTCGTTTTTATTCACTGTTTTCATGCTTATTGATATGTTATGGTTCGCTTAGTTCCATTGTATAGAGATAATCCATGTGTATGAATGCTTAATTTATGCAAACTCGTAAAAACTCCATGCTTTGGCTTTTAATGCTTAATTAGAGGTTTGGGTTTTGGGGTGAGAATTGAATTTTCGCTTAGTATTTAATTCTCACGAGTTGGACAGTGAAGAGGAAAGAAATTGATCTTTTGTGACCGATGATAGAGTTGTGAACGCGAGCCAAAGGGGTTTATCCGCTTTTCCTTATCTGTTTCTTCGTTTTAATTTAATTTTGTTTTGATTTCAATTATTCAATATTCAATATAAAAAAAACCCCCCTGTTTTCTATGCATACTATGTGTTCGACCTTTTGCTTGATAAGATATTCCTTGGGAGACGACCTAGGAGTCACTTCCTAGTACTATACTTAAACTGTTTTTATTTGTATCGGGTACGGCCTCGATCACAACTTCGTCAAAGGTAATGCAATCTTCGAGAAGCCTTCTATAAATCTTCTATAATACCCAGCCAGACCAAGAAAACTTCTCACCTCCGTGACCGACTTCGGTTGCTCCCATTGCAAAACTGAACTAACTTTCTCCGGGTCAATTGCTATTCCTTTGTCTGAAATCACATGCCCCAAGAACTTAACCTCCTTCAGCCAGAACTCACACTTTGCAAGTTTGGCGTACAACTGCTTCTCCTTCAGAATGCTCAACACTATCCTCAAGTGTTCAGCATGTTCCTCCGGGCTCTTGGAATAAATAAGGATATCATCAATGAACACAACCACGAATGAATCTAAATAAGGTCTAAAGATTCGATTCATGTAGTCCATGAAAATAGCTGGTGCGTTAGTCAATCCGAATGGCATCACAACATACTCATAATGCCCGTATCGGGATCGAAATGCGGTTTTAGAGATATCCTCTTCTCTAATCCTGATCTGATGGTATCCCGACCTCAAATCAATCTTGGAAAATACTGAAGCTCCACGAACTTGATCCATAAGGTCATCTATTCTTGGTAACGGATACTTGTTCTTGATGGTGACCTTATTCAGCTGCCGGTAGTCGATGCACATCCTCATACTACCATCTTTCTTCTTGACAAACAAGACCGGAGCACCCCAAGGTGACACACTTGGTCGGATCATCTGCTTCTGCAATAGCTCCTCGATCTGCTTCTTCATTTCAGCCATTTCCGGTGGTACCATTCTATAAGGAGCAATAGAGATGGGACCAACTCCCGGAACTAGGTCAATACCAAATTCAATTTCTCTTCTTGGTGGCAAACCAGGGATCTCATCCACAAATACCTCCGGGAAGTCTCTGACCACAGAAATCTCCTCTATCCTCGGACCATGTTCTTCTACTTCAGTGTTGAACAAACACATGTAGCCAGAAGGTTTTGGGTTTCTATAGGTCACTACCTTTCTATCACAATCGATGATTACTTGGTTTTGACTTAACCAGTCCATTCCCAAGATCACATCCAATTGTGCCAAGGGTAAGCAGATCAAATCTACTTTTGAGGTTTGTCCTAACACTTCTATACAACAGTTAAGACATGCTCTAGAAACAACTACAGGAGCATTGGTAGGGGTTTCTACTCTCAAAGCATAAGGTAATTCAGACACTGGTAAACTTAATCGATCTACACATTCATATGAAACAAATGAATGCGTTGCACCGGAGTCAAACAAGACATTACAGAGCTGACCATTGAGCAAGTATTTACCTTGCACCAGATCAGAGGATTGGTTTGCTTCCACACCACTAAGGGTAAAGACCCTTCCTTGAGCCATAGGTCTATCAACAGCTCCTCTTGTGCTAGCCTTGCCCGGTTCCTTGCAATCTCTCGCAAAGTGTCCCGGCTTCCCACAGTTGAAACAGCCACTCGTTCCCCAATAAACACGGCTGTAATGATGGCGCTTGCACTTGTCACAGAATGGAGCCTCGCTCTGAAAATTCCTTCCATCCGATCCACCAACTTTTCCTTTGCCTTTCCCTCGACGATCATACGGACCCTTACCTCGGTTGTTAAAACCTTTACGTCTCTGAGGTCCATAGTTCTGATTGTCCTTCTTTTCAGAGACTTGTAATTCTTCAGCTTTCTTGTCATCTTCATACATTCTACACATGTCCACTAGAGCAGGAAAGCTTTGAATTCGCTGGTAGCTGAAAATCGACTTCAACTTGGGCCTCAAGCCTCCTTCAAACTTTATGCACTTGCTCCTTTCATCAGGGTTGTTCTGATAGTATGGAGAGTACTTCATCAACTCCTCGAACTTGGCCGCGTACTCACCCACACTCATACTCCCTTGCTTCAGCTGTAAAAACTCCACCTCCTTCTTTCTCCTCAAATCTTTAGGGAAATATTTATGAAGAAACTTCTCCATGAATACACCCCAATTCACTTCCCTTCCCTCATATTGCAAAAGCTGAACCGTGTGATTCCACCAATTCTCAGCTTCATCTTCCAGCATATAGGTTGCATATGCCACCTTCTGAGCTTCCGAACACTCCAAGGTTCTCAGAATCTTATCCATGGTATGAATCCACTTATTGGCCTCTTCCGGTTTAAATCCTCCTTCAAACTTAGGCGGATTGCAACTCCTGAAATCAGCCAAACTCTTCGCCTCGGTGTTACCCACATTACATTGATGAGGCGAATTAACCGGTTGCGATGGTTGCTGAGATTGTCGCTGCATAGCCTCCAATACCGTGGTGATCCTTTCTAACATCGCATTGGTGTGATTTTGGTTTCTTGTTGCCATAATAGACATGCGCTATGGGCTTATGGTCACATATGTTGAACTAAAGAAACTTCAATTACACCACCTATACTAAGGCTATAGCTTAAAATTCTAAATTCACATTCAATTGCGTCTTGTGCTCAGAAGAGACAAGATACAAACAAGTCAATTGTATCTAAAGCTCAATAAATAAGATACCAGCAGTCAAGATAATGAACATGCCCAGGAGGTACCTGCTTGATGTTGATGGCTACCTTTCTGAAACTACTTCCACCACTACAGGATCTGACTTTTGCTCTGATATCACTCAGTGTGACACCCTTCCGAATATATATAGTATAATATAGTAATTAAACTATATTAAAGGATAATACATATGGACTTGTAAGTATTAGAAAATGTAAAAGTAAGATTTTCTTTTAAAGCGGGTGCACAAACCAAAACTTGGAATACTTGGAGAAGAACTTCTAACTCATTTCAAACAGTGGTATCGAATTCGGCAATTTCTAAAACCTTTTCATGAATTTAGTAACATTCGTGTTTCGAAATCGTATTTATATAATAGAAAGTAAATGAAGCTACCCGTGCTTTGATTTGTGAAACTGATACCATGTAGCCGAACTCGTTTAATGATTAAATCAGAGTAAGCGGAATTTATAGGACTATGCAACTAATAGCAATATAAACATAGGTTTCATATATATGAAAAGAGTCATGAGTACATAGTCCCAGTAACAAAGTCTCCAAGTCCAACAAGTCCATAACAGATCTACATCATCATATAACCATAGCCCTAGAGTACCCAAAAGTATATTTACAAAATATAGACATAACAAAATATGGACTCTAGAGGTGGTCACGTAGATTTGGTATCATCAGCAGTAGTAGTAGTGATAGTAGCAGTCTCTAAGAAGCAAAAGGTAATAGCATCATCATCAACACAGCAGCAGCAGCAAAATCTCCTCCACAGCAACGCCACATCGGATCCTCGGATCCACATCATACACCATATGCACATATCTAGGGATCATCATCCCTCCAATCACTCCCGGTAGAATGCACGACAGGCTCACCTCCGCTCTCGTCCTCCACCGGATCCTCCTCGATCTCATCCGAGGGAGAGTGTACCCTACCACTGGGTACAGGGTCGGGAGATGGTATGACCCTAATGGGGCTCCTCGGATCAGAAAGAGGAGTGTCCTCGCGGACGACTCTAGAAGAAAAAGGGTGTGAGCGGGTAGGTCGAAAACGGAAACTGTGATAAGAGCGAGCTGGTCGTGTGGGAGGTGGTCCATGGTATGTGTAAAACGGGGGTATGTGCATTGTGTATATGATGGGAATCCTAAATCTACGAGGACGAAATCGAATCAACGGGTTCGGATGGTAGAAGGTAATCTCTACCTCCCCCTCGAACACCGCGCGATGGTCCTCATAGATCCATATGCCACTAGGAAGTGGCCAAATCTCGATGCAAGCGATGTATCGAGACATCACCTACAAGGGCATAGGGGTAAGCATTTCTATACACATAATCAATAGAGTATAAATTTGTACAATATGAGTATGTAAATATGCAACAATTAACAACAATCACATTTAGCACATAGCATTATTGGATGCAGATAGGATGCTCATACTTGTTTCATTTATTACACTTAATTTAAATGAGTGACATGATGCATGAGTTTAGCTCTCAAGCCTATCTTCATCAAACTATATCACTCTCTGACGTCCATCCCTGACAACCCAGCACTCAACTGTGCGTTGTATTCCTAGGTATACAACAATTCGTACATTCACCTAGAATGTACACGACAAGCTTGGAATCCATGCCACCCGAGCATATCCCGTCATCCAAACGGACCGTCATCCAAACGGTATAACCATATCGGCATGCACTAAGCCGACCACGTCAACAACGTGTCATCAAGCAAGCGTATTGGCACTCCCAGAGGCCCTCCACATGTTTACCAAAAACATGATATACGTCCTACCATCCAACTCCAGAATGAATGCATCACTTTCTAAGCTTAAAGAAAATTGATTAATTCCTTATTGGCCACCTAGCCATAGTTTATCTTTAAAAAGAACCGTCACCAAACAGTACACTTATATTAATCAATCTCTTTTAAGTTCAGATCCTTTGGATTATTATAGTTAAATTCTTAACCAATTAAATCAGAATTGAAAATGGTATTTCTCAGGTTCAGGTAAATTACTCGAGTTTAATTCAGCATACTCGAGTGTTTTTCAACTTTTCCAGATTACTCGAGTGTTCTTAGGGTTACTCGAGTGTTCATGACTTTCTGGGGATTTGGGTTTCAAATTCACTAAATTACTCGAGTAGTCCATGGGTTACTCGAGTGTTCATCATGATTTCCAAAATACTCGAGTCACCCCTGCATTACTCGAGTGGTTTGCCTTAACATGTCCCCAGGTCCTACTCGATACTCGAGTACTAGACATAATACTCGAGTGTTCTTGCTCAAATTACATTGTTTTACAAACATTTTACTCGAGTACCCTGTCCAATACTCGAGTGTTTCACAGTAGAACAGACTGTAATCTTAGTTTTAACACACCATTTTCAGTTCTACTCAATTTTAGTCCAATCCGGGGGTCCACAAAGTTCATATATCATAAATAGAACATGTTACAACACTCATTTCATATCAAATTACAGATTTGACAGAGAATCAATCCCTAATGCATAAAATACACAATTTGACAACACAACCCCTCAAATTGCATAATAAGCACAATACTCATGAAATAGGGTGCATTTAAGCTTGCATGCATGATTCAGAACTTGCTCAACATAGTTTTAGAGCATGACTTGGTCTCCAAACCAAAGTTCCTATTCAATCTAAGCCCTTAGAGCCTCTTGGTGGCTCTCTAATGCATTTAATGGAATTCAAACTCTTTCTAGTGTACGAAATTACTTCCCCTTACCTCTCAGACGTGAATCAATCAGAGAATTTCCAAAGAAGGCTCTCCAACACCAGAAATCCTTTAGAGCATGACATGCAGAGCAGTTTGAGTGCATTACCAAAATTGAATTGGTTCACACATGAAACAGAGATACAAATTGGGGAAATAAGATTTTCTAGACTCTATGCAACACAAACTAACTAGAGAAATCGAATTTGGAACTCAAGGACTCGTGAGCTTACCAGAAATCAAAATCGAAGTAAGCTCCAGACACAACTTGAACAAGAACAACTCCACTTTCAAGCCTTGAATCTTCCACCACACTCACTCAATCCTCATGATTTTGGTGTTTATACAAAGCTCATGATGTGATCTTTGTATTCGTGTATAGTTTATAACTCAAATCGAAACAGGGAGAGAGAATCGATCGCTTGAACCCAGGAACCCTAACTTGGATAGAAAGCTCGAATTTGACCAAGAGCTTCAACAAATCGGTGTTGATAGGCTTTTATTGACATGGAGAAGGCCCATGCAGGGCGACACGACGCCATTGAGCTGTTGGTGATGGAGTTTTCGTGTCAACGGAGGGGAATCGGTGGTGGTGACTCACCCAACGCACTAACTCGTGCAACTCTGTCCAGAATACTCGAGTATTCCAGAAAATACTCGAGTATTTTGCCCAGTTTTTGAAAAATAATAATTTTATTTAATTTCCCTCCAAAACCTTTCCTATATTTACTTCTAGGTCCCAACCCAGGGACTAATATGCAAAATACTTATTTCATGCATTATTATATTTATTAACTCAATTCACACACATATTTTAATCAAGGATTAATATTGAAATCATTACTTATAATTCATTTATAATTAACATTTCATTAATCGGGGATTAAAATTTTGGGGTGTTACAAATGGCGCTGCATTCCTCAGTGAGCAGCACTGTTTCATCGTCTTTCAGCTTCCTTTTGTTGTTCAAGAGCTCCTTCATGAACTTCGCATATGTAGGCATTTGCTCTAGAGCTTCAGCAAACGGGATGTTTATCTGAAGTCTCTTGAAAATCTCCATGAATTTGGTAACAGCTTCTTGGTTTCCTCTTTTTTCAATCTTTGAGGGAAAGGAACGCTGCTAATGATCGGAGGAGTCTTCTCCTTTTCCTTAGTTGTAGCAACAGGTTGGTCTTTTTTGTACCTTAGGAATTTCAGGAGTTCGCTCTTCATGATCTTGTTGCTTCTCCTCTGTGGTCTCAATTATCACCTTGTTACTCTTCTTCGGTGGCTCCTCCAAAGACTTGCCACTTCGAAGAGTGATGGCCTTACACTAATCCTTCGGATTAGGAATAGTGTCGCTAGGAAAGGATCCTGGCAGTCTCTCTGATAATTGCCTGGCCATCTGACCCACTTGGACTTCAAGATTGCCAATACTTGCATTCTGATTCTAGAGAGTTGCTCTAGTTTCTTCTATGGAGCTCATTGATGTCTGAGGAAGCTTCTCAAAAGCAACCTCTCATGAGGCAGGTTTCTTCTCAGGTGGTGGTTGAAGGGCAGGACTATTCCAGGAGAAGTTGGGATGATTGCGATACCCCGGGTTGTAGGTATTGGAGTATGGATTGTTCCTTTGATTACCTCCAACATAGTTAACTTGTGCTTTTGGACCTGCAAAATTGAAAGTTTCTAATGCACACTCACCATTACAGTGGTTGCCTTGGCAGAAGTCACAAGTTAGTACTAAACCAGGAATATCAGAAGGGATAGAGGAAATACCTGCTGAGGCGCCCATTTGGATCTGGCTCAATTTTTTGGTCAATGCAGCAATTTGTTGCTGCATTTCCTTGTTCTGTATGAATAAAGCCTATACGTTCTCAGGCTCCATATCATTCTTCTTCAAGATACTCTTCCTGATAGTAGCATGGCTGCTATTGTGAGCCATCTTTTCCAACAACTCCCTTGCTTCTTCAGGGGTCTTGCTCTCCAAAGAGCCTTGTGATGCACAATCAGCCATGTTCTTGTTGGATGCATTCAGTCCATCATAGAATAGTCGCATTATCATCCTCTCCGGAATGGAATGAGTGGGGCACCTCTTGAGCATTTGATTATACCTTTCCCAAGCCTCATGGAAGGATTCACCATCCCGTTGATCAATGAATATCTTGGCTAGGGGTGTAAGTGATCCAGTCCCAGATCGCGAGACCGGTCAGATCAGACCGGACTGGACCGAAAAACATGGTCCAGTCTGGTCTCGCGGTCCGGTCCGGTCTGAATATTTCTAGACCGTTCTCAATCGGTCCGGTCCACGGTCTCACAGATTTTGAGACCACCAAGACCGGACCGGAGCGATAGCTGAAATATATATAAAAAAAATAAATAAAACTCAAACACACTCACACAGTCACACACTCACACACACAGACACAACACAACACAACCCTAAATAAAACACACTCAAATGTCCCTCTCTCTCTCTCAGGACACACTACACACATCAGTTCAGACCCTCCTTCACAGACACAACCCTCCCTCCGCCGCCGCCGCCCTCCCTCCCTCCGCCGTCTCAAGCGTTCCTTCTCTCTCCCTTCACCGTTCTCTCCGGCGGCCCTCTCTCTCCCATCACAGTTCTCTCCCTCCGCCGCCGCCCTCCCTCTCTCTCTCTCCCTCTGCTCTCTTTCTCTCTCCCTGTTGCCGCCATCGCTCGCTGTACCACCATCACAGCCGCCGTCGCTCGCTGCACCAGGCCCTCTCCAGTCCAGTCGCGAATCGCGACTCACTTCTTCAGATCGAACCGCCGCTCTTCTTCTTCAGCTTCGGTTCACGCCTTCGGTTATGCCTCCACCATGCCTTCAGTTCTTCATCTTTCGTCATCGACGCTCCTCTTCTTCTTCTCGAAGGTATTTATTTATTTACTTATTTATTTTTTCTCTGTATTTTTTTCTCTGTATTTTGTTAATTAATTGATATAATTAATTTCCCTTTTTATGAAATGTTCATTCCATAGGCACTTGTTATTGTGTTGAATCTGATTGTTGATATTCTAATAGAAAAAAAAATACATGTTAAAATAGGAAAAACAGGTTCTCCAGTGGAAAAAAAAAAGAAAAAAAACAGGTTTTTTATTTTTTTTATTATTATGGTCTAAATAGACCGGACCGGACCGGACCGAACCATTCATGAACGGTCTGGTCCGGTCCGGTCTTTACAGATAGATAACGTCAGGACCGGACCAGACCGGACCACACTAATTTAAACGGTCCGGTCCCTAAAGTCCATGAAAGACCGGACCGGACCGGACCGTTACACCCCTAATCTTGGCCAAATATTCCCAGGAAGTGATGTTCCCTTGTGGTTTGAAACGGAGCCACTATGTGTAACACCCTATATAATAATTACCCTTAAACCCGAGAACTAGGATTTAAAAAATTTATTTTCATTAATATAAAAACATCAGAGTTAATAAGCGGAAGACTTAAATTCGATTAAAGCGTAAATTAAGTACATCCAGTTCGGTCATTCAAAATACAAATAAGAGTTTTAGCTCGGCCCAACTAGCCGAGCCCCAATACATTACAAAACAATATTTTAGCTCGACCCAATTGGCCGAGACCCATCCACCTATCTGACTCTAAATAACTTACTCTCCCTGTGAGGGAGAGTGATCCTGCTCGGCCGGGGACTGCGTCTACTCGGGCTCAGTACCTGAAAAATGGTAAGGAGGTGAGCATTACGCAGAACTTGAATAAGCAGTTTCTAAAATGACATACCGAACTACCAAGCCAAACACCAGTAGTCAAATAGCACATAAATAACAAGTAATCAAACCCATATATCTCATTCCATATATCAACATTTAGCTCGGTTCGCATACCCACAATCTCATCTAGCTCGGCTCACATTCTACCATCTCATCTAACTCTGCTCACATCATAAACCAGTTTTGCTCATTACCTACTAACTTTACCTCGGTTCACATTCTCAACCACTATATCCTTCCCTAACTAATTATACCTCGGTTCACATTCTCTTACCTCGGATTACCATCATTATCTCGGACTCATTACTCATTATTCCATTTTCACATAGTTTACAATCTTTTACTCTTCTTGGATGCATACACCCAATGCATGTCTTACACCATTTAAAGTCGGATATCGGACTGTCCATAACTGCGAGTACCCAGTACCCGTCTTACAGCTGCACATACCCGGTATGCGTCTTACGCGATCAATGCACGCACCCAGTACGCGTCTGCTATGACCAGGAGCACTACCGCCGATCATTCTATGGGGTTAAGGAGAGTCCATAACTGCGAGCACCCAGTACTCGTCTTATAGCGGCGCATCTCGGCGACTTACGCGATCAATGCACGCACCCAGTACGCGTCTGCTATGACCAGGAACACATCCCACCGATTCCGTGCTCGGAACCTTGTGTGAATCATAACTGCGAGCACCCAGTACCCGTCTTACAGCTGCACATACCCAGTATGCGTCTGACGCGATCAATGCACGCACCCGGTACGCGTCTGCTATGACCCGATCACACAACCATTTCTCTTTTATTCCTCTTATCCATTTAACCATCTTTTAGCTCGGCCTCTCTCGGCTCCACTCTTCAATTTATTCCTCTTTACATTAATCTCATTATTTACTTAGCTCGGCCTCTCTCGGCTCAACCTCTCTACTTCCCCCTTTAACCATCTTTCTAGATCGGCATCTCTCTCGACTAAACTCGGTAGCCATTCCCTCTTTCCATTAACCTTACTCATTTTCTGCCTTATTACTCTGTCTCTCCTACTTTGCATCTCTACCATTCTCTCATACCCATTCCCGAAGTCACTCAGCTCGGCCACAGACATGAATCATAACTATCAAAGCTCAATAAACATTTATACACAAAGTTCATATTCACTTATACAACAACAACAACAATAAGAATAAAACATTCAACCAATCCATCATGTAAATACCAACATATAGCATATAACGATACTCATCCCTACTTCAAACTCATGTTTCTAATTCATTTATTAGTTCCCTTTTACCCTTTTTACCATTTCCTTTCTACATTAACCTAGATCCATTTCCTAATCTAACACCCACTCTTAGTACCCTTTATGAACACCCTAGAAACCCAAACTCAAGTAGAGGTAACACTCACTCCTTACCTCAAACCGTGAGAGATAAGAGTTGAGAGCTTGAGAATGGCTTCCTTGACCTAGACCTTGACCTTGTGAGCTTCACACCCTTGAATCTGTGTCCTTCTTCCTACCACCACCACACCACCACGTTCCAGCTCTTGGCTGCCACCACAACAATACGCCGGTCCAGGGACGCCAGAACAGAAGAGAACAGAGAGGAGGAGGGTTTTCCGGTTGGGGTTGAACTTGGTGAAAGAGAAGAAGAAAGAAAGTATGTTGGTGCTGGGATTTTCAGAGAGAAAGAGAGAGATTCGAAGGAGGAAGAGAATGAGGAAAGCAAAGTGTTGTGGGTGGGGCTTTCTTTTATTCATTTAGGAAAAACATTTGTGTGGCTAGGATTTATTGACTTCTTGTGGAAGCTAGATTGTGTGGACAGGATTCATTGGCTTCTTGGGGAAGCCATGAATAGTACTTGAAAGGGACATAAAGCAATGATAATGACATAAAGTGAATGGCCAGGGCAGTGTACGGATGGTACAAATCCCAAAGGGCTACAGCTCAACATGAGCTGGCACGGAGGAGCTAAGACGTGTCGGCCCGGGTACGTCGGCTAGGATACGTCAGCTCGGCATTTAGGAACAGTAATAGTCCGAGCTTCCCTCTCGGATAGGACGTTGAGGTTGGCTACTCCAGACTGGACAATGGGTTCCACGTTGGGTTCCCATCCAGCTCGGTTCATAAGCACACAATCTCAACTAGCTCGGCCGGGATCGGACCGAGGTCCTATACTTACATCCTAGGTCGGCCTATGCTCATACTACCCTCCTAACCTTATACAATTTCTAAGGCCTAATCCTATCCTTAAATAAGTATTTATATACTAAAATTATATTATTTAATATTAATTTTTAGAATGTTACATTCCTCTCCCACTTACAGGAATTTCGTCCTCGAAATTTAGTCGGCATTGAACAGTTGCGGATATGACTGCTTCATCTTCTCCTGAATTTCCCAAGTAGCTTCCTCTACATCATTCCGATTCCAGACGACCTTGACCAAGGAGATTTCCTTTCCTCTCAGTCGTCTGACTTGTCTGTCTTCAACTCGGACTGGTAGGACTTCGAAGGTCAGATTGTCCCTTAGCGGCAGCTCGTCCACTGCTATCACATGTGAGGGGTCATGAATGTACCTCCTGAGTTGCGAGACATGGAACACATCATAGAGCTTAGACAAGTGTGGAGGTAGAGCAATTCTGTAGGCTACTGGTCCGACCTTCTCCAGTATCTGGTATGGTCCAACAAACCGAGGGGTCAACTTCTTTGATTTGATAGCTCGACCGATACCCGTTACAGGGGATACCCGAAGGAATACATGATCTCCTTCAACGAAGTTCAAGGGTTTTCTTCTCTTGTCGGCATAACTCTTCTGTCGATCTTGGGCTACTCTCATCTTCTCTTGTATCATTCGGATCTTCTCGGTTGTCTCATGAACAATGTCAGGACCAATCAACAAGTTTTCTCCTATCTGGAACCAGCATAACGGCGTCCGGCATTTACGACCATACAATGCTTCGAAAGGAGCCATTCCAATACTTGAATGGGAACTGTTGTTGTAGGTAAATTCGACCAATGGCAATAGTGTCTCCCAGCTTTCCGACTGTTCAAGCACACATGTCCTCAGTAAGTCTTCAAGAGTCTGAATGGTGCGCTCGGATTGTCCATCGGTTTGGGGATGATAAGCTGTGCTAAATCTCAACTTTGTACCTAAGGCTTCTTGCAAACTCTGCCAGAATCGAGATAAGAAGCGAGGATCACGGTCCGACACTATGCTGCTCGGTACACCGTGAAGTCGGACAATGTCCTTGATCTACAGTTGCGTCAGCTTCTCTAGGCTGTACTTCATGCTGATCGGTAGGAAATGAGCACACTTTGTAAGTCGGTCCACCACCACCCAAATGGCTTCCTGCCCTGATCTCGTCCTTGGTAGACTTGACACAAAATCCATCGAAATGCTGTCCCACTTCCATTGTGGAATCTCCAAGGATTTGAGTAATCCACCTGGTTTCTGATGCTCGATCTTGGCTTTCTGGCATGTCAAACACCGAGACACATAATCGGCCACGTCGGTCTTCAACTTCGGCCACCAAAACAACCTCTTCAGATCCTGATACATCTTTGTGGCTCCCGGATGAAGACTCATCTTTGTCTTGTGGGCTTCTTCCATTAACTCTCTTCGGACTTCAAAGTCCAAAGGAATGCAAACTCTGCCCCGAAACCGTACGAGACCATCGGGTCCCTTAGTGAAGTCGGGCTCATCCTTGTCTCCGGCTTTTTCTAAAAGCTTCTGGAGTTCCAGGTCGGCAGCCTGTCTTTCCTTGATGAAACCCACAAAATCATTGGTTACTTGCAGCATTTTCAGTACAACACTGTTTTCCTTCTTCTGTATGCCGAGGTTGAGGTTGCTAAACTCCTGCATCAACTGCATCTCTCGGACCATCATGTTACTCAAATGAAGACTCTTCCTGCTCAGTGCGTCGGCCACCATGTTGGCTTTTCCAGGGTGGTAGTGCAAGTTGAAATCGTAATCTTTCAAAAATTCCACCCATCTATGTTGTCTCATGTTGAGTTCTTTCTGGTCGAACAGATAGCCAAGACTCTTGTGGTCACTAAACACCTCGAATTTCGTGCCATACAGGTAGTGTCTCCAAATCTTAAGGGCAAACACCACGGCTGCCAATTCAAGATCGTGGGTGGGGTAATTCTGCTCGTGTTGCCGAAGTTGCCGAGAGGCATAAGCCACCACCTTTCCCTGCTGCATCAACACACAGCCGAGACCCTGCTTTGAGGCATCACAAAATACGTCAAAGGCTTTGGTTGGATCCGGCAAGATCAACACGGGCGAACTCGTCAACCTTTTCTTTAGCTCTTGAAAGCTCTGCTCGCACACCTCGGACCATTGGTAGGGTGCATCCTTCCTGGTTAACGAAGTCAACGGTAGAGCCAGTTTAGAGAATCCTTCAATGAATCTCCTGTAGTACCCTGCAAGACCGAGGAAACTCCTGATCCCAGTTACCGAGTTGGGTCTCTCCCACTTAAGTACCGCTTCCACCTTGGAGGGGTCAACTGCTACACCTTGCTCGGATATCACATGTCCGAGGAAGTGAACCTCTTTAAGCCAAAAACTGCACTTAGAAAGCTTGGCGTAGAGTTCCTTGTCCTTCAAAACCTGCAACACCGTCCTCAAGTGCTGCTCATGTTCGCTCGGATTCCGATAGTAGATGAGGATGTCGTCGATGAAGACTATCACAAACGAGTCCAGATGGGGTCGGAAGATCCTATTCATGTAGTCCATGAAGATAGCTGGGGCGTTGGTAAGTCCGAAGGGCATAACCACGTACTCAAAATGCCCATACCTCGTTCTGAAGGCTGTTTTCGGAATGTCTTCTTCTCGGACTCGGATCTGGTGGTATCCAGATCGGAGGTCTATCTTTGAGAATACCGACGCTCCCTTGAGTTGGTCCAATAAGTCATCGATCCGAGGGAGGGGAAATTTGTTCTTCACCGTTACCGCGTTGAGCTTCCGATAATCAGTGCACATTCTGAGGCTACCATCTTTCTTTTTAACAAATAAAATCGGAGCTCCCCAAGGTGAGACGCTTGGTCGGATTAGCCTTTTGGCCAAAAGTTCTTCCAGCTGCTTCTTAAGCTCTTCTAGCTCGGGAGGTGCCATTCGGTACAGAGCAATTAAGATCGGGCCAGTTCCCGGAAGAAGGTCTATACTGAATTCTACTTCCCTGCTCGGTGGTAAGCCAGGCATTTCGTCCGAGAAAACCTCTGGAAATTCTCCGACCACAGGAATTTGGTCTAAGGTCGATTCCTCTGTTGTCTCTAACTTCGCAACAGAAGGGCCACTAAAGATTACGGTCTTTTCTCGGCAATCAAGCAGGACATGGTGTTGAGACATCCAGTCCATGCCGAGGATAATATCTAGCTTGGTTAAGGGTAGACAAATCAAATTGACTTTAAATTCTCTGCGTAATACTTGGATAGGACACTCTAGACACATTTTAGAAGTGATTACAGAAGAATTGGTTGGGGTAGAAATGGATAGTTTGTAAGGCATTTCTACTGGGGATAGTTTTAGCTTGTTCATACAGTCAAGGGAAATGAAAGAATGTGTGGCTCCACAATCAAATAACACAGCACATGTAATGCTGTCTACTTGACAAGTACCTCGGATCAGCTCGTCAGCATCAGTCACCTCTTCACCATCCATGGTATACACTTTGCCCCTCTGCATTGGTCGGTTGACACCGGTCGGTTGAGCCTTGGTCACATTGACCTCTTCCTTCACAATATTCTCGGTACACCGAGCTGCAAAATGACCAGGCTTGCCACATCGGAAACAGGATCCTCTTGCTCTGCTCGGATCCAGACTCCAACATTCTCCCCTGTGCTGCCTTCCACAGTGTTGACAGATCGGATAAGGGCCAGGGACAACCACCATCTGACCGCCGCTCCTTGGAGCTGCTGACATTCTTGAGCTCGGATTCACATAGGGAGCAGACCTCTGAACAGCTCCTTTTCCTCTGATCGGACCCACTGTCTTCTGTGCCGACCTGCTCCTCTTTCCATCAGCTTTCCTTTTGAGCCCCTTCTCATAAGTTCTAGCCATGTTTACCAATTGCGAGAGATTGGCCACGTTCTGGTATTCGAATGCAAGCCGAATATCGTCACGGAGACCAGATTCAAACTTGATGCACTTGGTACGCTCATCAGCATCTCGGTAGCTTCCAGAATAACGGATCAAATCCTCGAACTGGGCGGCGTATTCTCCGACACTCAAGTTCCTTTGCTCCAGCTTGAGAAAAGCGAGCTCCTTCTCTCTCCTGACATCCTCGGGAAAATACTTTCCGAGGAATCGAGCTCGGAACAACTTCCAAGTAATGGCCTCATTAGCCGCTTCCAGTCCACGGCTGTGCTGATCCCACCAGTGCTAGGCTTCACTAGCCAGCACAAACTCGGCCAACCTCACCCTGTACTCATAGGGCGGTTGCAGAGATCGGAAGATCTTCTCAATATCTTGGAGCCACTTCTGAGCTCCATCAGGATTGTAACCCCCTTCAAACCGAGGTGGTTCGTTCTTCCTAAATCGGCTCATCCAGTCAATCTCGACCAGAGCCAGAGGTTGAGGCTGAAGGGCTGCAGCTGCTGCGGCTGCGGCGATGTTCTAAGCGAGGTTCTCTGCCTGATTCTGCTGAGCCTGCGCTTGGTTCTGCTGTAGTTGAACCAGAGTTTCCAACACAGCAGCAATTCGGTCGTTATCAGCTCGTCTCCCAGCCATGCTGCTCGGTCATGGAGAGAAAGCCAATTAACTTCCGAGTAATCAAGTAAATATATATATATAAACATATATACCTATGAGTTCTATTGTCTAACTTAGACTTCTAGACTTTACTTATTTGTCACTCTCTTGATGAGTAACCACTGGAGTCCTTTGCAACTCCAATAGGCCGAGGAGAAACTGCTCCGATACCAAAAATGTAACACCATATATAATAATTACCCTTAAACCCGAGAACTAGGATTTAAAAAATTTCTTTTCATTAATATAAAAACATCAGAGTTAATAAGCGGAAGACTTAAATTCGATTAAAGCGTAAATTAAGTACATCCAGTTCGGTCATTCAAAATACAAATCAGAGTTTTAGCTCGGCCCAACTAGCCGAGCCCCAATACATTACAAAACAATATTTTAGCTCGGCCCAATTGGCCGAGACCCATCCACCTATCTGACTCTAAATAACTTACTCTCCCTGTGAGGGAGAGTGATCCTGCTCGGCCGGGGACTGCGTCTGCTCGGGCTCAGTACCTGAAAAATGGTAAGGAGGTGAGCATTACACAGAACTTGAATAAGCAGTTTCTAAAATGACATACCGAACTACCAAGCCAAACACCAGTAGTCAAATAGCACATAAATAACAAGTAATCAAACCCATATATCTCATGCCATATATCAACATTTAGCTCGGTTCGCATACCCACAATCTCATCTAGCTCGGCTCACATTCTACCATCTCATCTAACTCTGCTCACATCATAAACCAGTTTTGCTCATTACCTACTAACTTTACCTCGGTTCACATTCTCAACCACTATATCCTTCCCTGACTAATTATACCTCGGTTCACATTCTCTTACCTCAGATTACCATCACTATCTCGGACTCATTACTCATTATTCCATTTTCACATAGTTTACAATCTTTTACTCTTCTTGGATGCATACACCCAGTGCATGTCTTACACCATTTAAAGTCGGATATCGGACTGTCCATAACTGCGAGTACCCAGTACCCGTCTTACAGCTGCACATATCCGGTATGCGTATTACGCGATCAATGCATGCACCCAGTACGCGTCTTCTATGACCAGGAGCACTATCGCCGATCATTCTATGGGGTTAAGGAGAGTCCATAACTGCGAGCACCCAGTACTCGTCTTATAGCGGCGCATCTCGACGACTTACGCGATCAATGTAGTACGCGTCTGCTATGACCAGGAACACATCCCACGGATTCCATGCTCGGAACCTTGTGTGAATCATAACTGCAAGCACCCAATACCCGTCTTACAGCTGCACATACCCAGTATGCGTCTGACGCGATCAATGCACGCACCCGGTACGCGTCTGCTATGACCCGATCACACAACCATTTCTCTTTTATTCCTCTTATCCATTTAACCATCTTTTAGCTCGGCCTCTCTCGGCTCCACTCTTCAATTTATTCCTCTTTACATTAATCTCATTATTTACTTAGCTCGGCCTCTCTCGGCTCAACCTCTCTACTTCCCCCTTTAACCATCTTTCTAGCTCGGCCTCTCTCTCGGCTAAACTCGGTAACCATTTCCTCTTTCCATTAACCTTACTCATTTTCTGCCTTATTACTCTGTCTCTCCTACTTTGCATCTCTACCATTCTCTCATACCCATTCCCGAAGTCACTCAGCTCGGCCACAGACATGAATCATAACTATCAAAGCTCAATAAACATTTATACACAAAGTTCATATTCACTTATACAACAAAAACAACAACAATAAGAATAAAACATTCAACCAATCCATCATGTAAATACCAACATATAGCATATAACGATACTCATCCCTACTTCAAACTCATGTTTCTAATTCATTTATTAGTTCCCTTTTACCCTTTTTACCATTTCCTTTCTACATTAACCTAGATCCATTCCCTAATCTAACACCCACTCTTAGTACCCTTTATGAACACCCTAGAAACCCAAACTCAAGTAGAGGTAACACTCACTCCTTACCTCAAACCGTGAGAGATAAGAGTTGAGAGCTTGAGAATGGCTTCCTTGACCTAGACCTTGACCTTGTGAGCTTCACACCCTTGAATCCGTGTCCTCCTTGCTGCCACCACCACACCACCATGTTCCAGCTCTTGGCTGCCACCACAACAATACGCCGGTCCAGGGACGCCGGAACAGAAGAAAACAGAGAGGAGGAGGGTTTTCCGGTTGGGGTTGAACTTGGTGAAAGAGAAGAAGAAAGAAAGTATGTTGGTGCTGGGATTTTCAGAGAGAAAGAGAGAGATTCGAAGGAGGAAGAGAATGAGGAAAGCAAAGTGTTGTGGGTGGGGCTTTCTTTTATTCATTTAGGAAAAACATTTGTGTGGCTAGGATTTATTGACTTCTTGTGGAAGCTAGATTGTGTGGACAGGATTCATTGGCTTCTTGGGGAAGCCATGAATAGTACTTGAAAGGGACATAAAGCAATGATAATGACATAAAGTGAATGGCCAGGGCAGTGTACGGATGGTACGAATCCCAAAGGGCTACAGCTCAACATGAGCTGGCACGGAGGAGCTAGGACGTGTCGGCCCGGGTACGTCGGCTAGGATACGTCAGCTCGGCATTTAGGAACAGTAATAGTCCTAGCTTCCCTCTCGGATAGGACGCTGAGGTCGGCTACTCCAGACTGGACAACGGGTTTCCACGTTGGGTTGCCATCCAGCTCGGTTCATAAGCACACAATCTCAACTAGCTCGGCCGGTATCAGACCGAGGTCCTATACTTACATCCTAGGTCGGCCTATGCTCATACTACCCTCCTAACCTTATACAATTTCTAAGGCCTAATCCTATCCTTAAATAAGTATTTATATACTAAAATTATATTATTTAATATTAATTTTTAGAATGTTACACTATGCGCCTTTCCCCTTAATGACAGAGGGAAAATTCTCAACCTTATTGCCTCATCATCACTTGCACCTTGGATTCTGAAGAAGTCCAGGTAGGTCAAGAAGTTAGCGATGTGATCATTTGGATCTTCATCCGGACCACCACTGAATTGATTTTGCTATAGCAGGTTCAAGTAGGCACCCTTGATGTCAAAATTTGGGGCACTGACAGCAGGTCACACTATGTTGGTGCCACATGAGGTCAAGTTGATCATTGCATAGTCAGCAAGAATGCATCTATCAGTTGGAGGCTCACGCTCTTCAGCCATTATTCTTGCTCGTCTCTTTCTCTCTCTCTGTGTGCTTGTTTCCTTAGTTTTTCGCTGTCAACTCAATCTCGGGATCGAATTGAAGATTGCTGGAATCGCCTGCAGAGCGCAAGTGCATTTACCAATCTCGGCAAAGAGGGTTAAAAGCACTTGTTGATAATAAATGGAGACAATTTAAGAATAAACAGAAAACAAAAATTCCACTACGTAACTACTAAAAAGTACCGAAAAATTATTAAAATCTAATTTTAAATCCCCGGCAACGGCGCCAAAAACTTGTTGGGATTCTGACAAGTATACCAGATCGTACAAATAATGTAATGATAAATAGAGTATAGTTCCCACGAGAATTAAAATTGACTCTAAAAATTCTCACCTAATTGTAGTTACTAAGTGAAACCTAAATTTGGATTTAATTTATTTGAGAATTGTTGAATTAAACTAATTTAAAGACAAAATTGAGAATAAATAAGGTTTATTCAAGGATGGGAAAGCTTGGGAACTTGGTTTCATTGTAGGTTACAAGAGTAATTGCTAACGAATCAATGAATTTCCTAAGTCTCGAACCAATTTTGCAAAGGTAAAGGCAGCCTAATTCCTTAAGTCAACCTTATTTCTTAGTGATCCAATCTCTCTCAATTCCTTAAGCAGAGCCTTAAACCCTAATCTTACCAATTAATGTTCAATCAAAATTGTTAAATGGTTATCCAATTCATATAAATATTTCTATCCCTATGCAATTGAATTGTTTGAGTAAAGGTCTAAATCCTAATTCAATATTCCTATTCAATTAAAATTACCAAATCATAAACGGTACCAAATTCATGATAAACAATGAAAACTTAATCAAACACGAAACTTAATGGAAAAACATTAATTCATTAAACAATAACTATGATGGTTCCATACAAATCCACCATGTTCCAAAAACAGAGTTTAGTTACACATGTTCAAAGGAGAAGAATCAAGGAGAAATAGAGAATACATTATTGAAGCCATGAATAATACCTCTAATCTCCACACAATGAAGGATCTTCAAAAGCCCAATAATTATTTGCCTCCCCTCTGGTAACTCCCCTAAAACCTAATTAAATCCTATTTTAAAAAGAGTTCTGAGCTAATCTTAAAACAAATCCATTCTAAAATCCCTAAAAAGATATAATTTTAGCTACTGATTTCTGCGACACTCGCCTAGGCGAGAATTAGGCTCGCCTGGGCGAGTTATTGTTAGTTTTGTTGATAGGATTGGTAGCCGTCACCCAAGAGGGGGGCTGAATTGGGTGTTTATGAAAACATTGGAAAATATTCGAATTAAATCGTTTTCAATAAACTTAAAGAGATTTTGCAGCGGAAAACAATATATTGATGAAAACGATTGCGCAGAATCGAATAATATTAATACTATTATGAAAAACTAATATGCGCGGATACGAATTAAAATAAGAACAACGAAAACCGTTACCACGCTTATTATTTTAAATTCGCTTAAAATAGATTATTACTGTTATGATGCACAACAAATAAATATAACAACGGAATATAAAAGAGATAAGGGACAGAAGAGATTGCACCAGTGATTTTATCCTGGTTCGGCAAACCCGGCCTACTCCAGTCCCCAAGCGACCCGCTTGAGCTTTTCACTAAGCCAAGACGCCACGCGTCCCCAAGTACAACCAGAGCGTCCCGCAAGCTACTAGGAACCTCCTTTCGCCAGGGACCTCGATACACAACTAGGAAAACCTTTCCTAGATTTCCAGATAGCCTAACTACTAGGTGACCCACCGTTCGTCTAGCACTACCCACACACAAAGGGTTCCTCACCCTATAACCACGAATGCAGCACGTTCACACTAGGAGATTCACTCCCTAGTCTCTAAGGGTTACACACCCCTATACAACACTGGTTAAGGTATGATTGATCGGGTACAAGACCTATAGTGCACTCTCAATAGTGCTGATACAACAATAAAGGCCACTCTAACAAATATGTGTTCTAGATAACACAGATACAACAATATAGCACTAGGATAATGAAGTCAAATGAAAAACGTTACAAGGCCAACACAAGGTTTTGTTTTCTTAAAAAATGTCTGAACATGAAGAACAGAGAATAATGGAGAAGAAGAGAAAAAGCGTGAATGATCAGAGTTGTTCAAAATGTAGAAGTGTTGAAATGATTTTGAAAAACAAATAAATAGAGTTAGTTTTGAAATCAAAACAAATCAAAGAATAAAATAAAAGATTTAAGAATTAAAACCAAAGATTTGAATTTTGAATTTTGAATTTGAAAAAAGAATCAGAATCAAATCAAAAACTATTTTGGAAATAAAATAATTTAAGTTTTAAAATCAAAACCAAATAAAAAAGATTTAGAAAATAAAACAAAGATTTGATTCTTAAAACAAAAAAGGAATATTTTCAAAAATAAAATCAAATTCGAATTTTGAAAATAAATCAGAATCAATTAAGTAAAAACAAATCAGGAAATAAATCAAAATGATTCTGACACGTTTTTCAATAAAACTTGAGGTAATCGATTACTTCAGGGAGGTAATCGATTATCCCTTTAAAAAATAGAAGCTTTGAAATTCATTTTAAAAACCAGTAATCGATTATCACATGCATGTAATCGATTACTTCACTTCTGTTTAATGTATGATGCAACACATATAATCGATTACCACTATTCTAATAATCGATTACAGAGCCTCTGATTTTTATATGATGCAACATCATGTAATCGATTATCTCAAAGCAATAATCGATTACTTTGTCTCGGGAAAATATATGATGCAACAATTATAATCGATTACTTGAGCTATGTAATCGATTACTCTCATAAGAAAGTAATGGATTAGCAAAGTTCACTTAATCAATTACAAGCTCTCTGATTTTTCTATGATGCAACAAAGTTAATCGATTAACTTAGGCAAATAATCGATTACTCTCTCTTGCATACATAAAAATATTCAGAGTTTTGTAACATCAAGTATTTTCACCAAAACTAAGATAGAAAAACTGATTTTCACAAAACTTCTTTTTCTTCTCCTTAATTATGAAAAATATATTTTAGAAAAAACTTATATTGGCCTTTTAACATAATATAAACCTTGACTTCATTACCTTACATAATGTCCTAAGGGAAAGGGTAAAAGGTCTTCATTTGCTTGAATCTTCAACTTCATTTGCTTGAGTCTTCAACATGAAGCTTGGACTTGAAGGTTGAAGAGCTTGTGATTGCACTTGATATGAACTTGAGAATCTTGAGTTTGGTATCATCAAAACCATATGCTGATTTCACTTGAAGTCCTTGGGAAAGCTTGACTTCCAACACTCCCCCTTTTTGATGATGACAAACCTGTATTCTGAATGATCTGCATCACAAGTGTTATACAAGCAAATGTATATATAATAAACACATCCTTATCCCTAGAACACAAATAATACAACAAGGATACAGAAAGGATATATAACAAATTAAATGCTTCGCATCCTTGCATCATTAAGCATCATTCAGGAATTCTTCTCCCCCTTTTGTCAACAGCAAAAAGTGGGTTCAGAATTCTTCTTTTGTTGTTATGCTTGAGCTTTTCTTCTCCCCCTTTTGTAATTCTTCATATATGCTATGAAGCTCAAGAATTCTTCTCCCCATGAGTAAGCTTGACTTCTCACTTTTCTTTCCATGGGAGTTATCACGTGATCCCTTTTGTTTTGACGACGACATTTGGTTCTCTTCCCCTTTTGTCTTCATTAAGCCCATGTCTTTTGTCAAATATCTCTCCCCTTTTGATCAATTTAAACAAAATGCTAAACTCCCCCTAAAACACTGGGTAGAAGCATTAATAATAACAAGGAGATTAAAGTATGAGACTTTCACATCTTCCCCTATTTGACATCAGCATAAGGAGTTATGGGAAAAATAAATTTTTATCCCAATACATAGTTAAAGAGACGCATGATGTCAAGATAGAGTGAAGAAGCGAAACATGTTTTTATGCAGATTTGAAAAAGTTTTTCTCCCCCTTTCTAAAAGAATGATTCAACCAAGCAAGATATAAAGGGATATAAAATGCATCATTAAAACATGTTTATGCTTACTATCATCACAAAAATTTGAGAGTCCTATATGCCATGACAATAAATATTCAATGCACTTCAGCATAAAATATCATGTAGCACATATCATAAGTAGAAGCATCATAAAATGATTAAAATAAATAAAGATCAGTGATACTTATAGTGATGATTTGAAATAGAGAGCTTTGGAGTTCCTTCTATTGATAAATTCATCATGTATTATTTTGAAAGATGGTCTCCTCTTGTTCAATGCGTTGAACCTTTTCCCATTCCAAGAGATCATCTTGATCTTGCCGTATCACCTTCAAGTATTTGAGTATTGCCCAGTTCTCTTTTCATTTGAATCCATTAACCAAGATTGTAGAGGACGTTGCTTACTTATACTTGTAGGAATACCTGCAAAGCTAATTTGCACATGTATCTCTTGGTATCCAAGTTAATTGGATCCTTAGGAATTAGTAACACATGAATATATCGAACATGCTGAAAAATAATTTTTCCTTCAAAAAGATTTAAAAAAAATATCGAAGAAGGAATAAATCATTTTAAAACATTTCAGCATTAAGATAAACATATGTATCACAAAGATAAGTAACATAAAATAGTTAAAAAAAATAAGAATGGTGACACTTATCATTTGTGACACATTCTCAAGTTATAATGTTTGGGCACTTGTGAAGTTCTTCCTTAAAGAGTTTTTCTATTCTTTGCCTTGAAGGAAGTCTCCACCTTTTTAATATGTTCCCCTTTTTCTCAAGCATCATGATGAAGGAGAGTCTTAATTCCTCCTTTGGATTTCTTTCATATAATCTCAATGCTCATACCTTCTCTTGTACTTGATGCATTACCTGTAAAAGTACTTAGGAACAATTCTTTTGGTATCCAAGGACTTGGATCCTCTATGATTAGTTACATCTCTTCACTAATATCAGAGATATTGTGAAGGTAAAATATGAATAAACAATTTAAACATATGCACTAATCATAAAAAGAAATAACACCATGCTTATGTTATAAGTCCATGTCGTACCAAACATGACCTTACAAATACAAGCATGTCCTTATATATCAATGCAATATTATTACAGATAAAGTGTAATCATGTGATAGAAGATAACAACAAAATTTTAACCTCACATGATGCAACACACTATATGTAACAGGTATCTAGGACTATATCAAAAATAATCATGTGCTAAAAAGAATTTTCAAAAAGGTGTAAAGCACACATGATTTAATTCAACCAAGGAGTGATCATGATAATTAAAAATATTTTTTTTAAAATTTAGCACCCATGATCCACCTTAGTATGAATAAAAATTAGAATAGTCCAAGTATACCTTTGTATAGTCATTGATATAAGAAGAATAAGAGATTGATACCTTAGGTTTGTTGACCAATGAAGTTCTTGCCTTTACCCATTGCTTCACCTTTTGATTTTTGAACATATCGGATCTTCCATTTTTCTCATGTGAAGCTTTGATGTTGGTAGGCATCTTTCTCCTTTGATCGACCCATTTGGTTTTTGTCCTCTTAGGTACCATCTTTGTTATTTTCCCTTTTTCTCCTCCACTTGGTTTATGCCATTGCTTTTTCCATGAGGTCCTCAACCTTATGATTTCACCTTTTTGCACGCAAGAAGCTTTGGTTGTGAACATCTTTCTCTTTTGACCATATTGTTTGTTTTTGGACCATTTACCCATAACTTTCATAGACTTCCCCTTTCCTTGTCCAATTTGTTCTTCCTTTGGTTTAATTTCCTGCACATTCACAACACTAGAAGAACCTTTTGGTACCCATTTCATCTTGGGTCCTTGGGGGTTAGTCATAGATTCCTTAGAGGCCTTTGGAACCCATTGCAAGCTATTTCTCATATTATAATTCTTACGATAAAAGCACAAATGAGAAATATGTCCTAAACAACCACAATAATTGCAACTAATGGGTTTGGACGATGATTTGATTTTTTCAAAATTATTTTCATGAAACTTGGAATTTTTTAACTTCACATTGAGAAATTTCATTGTCAAACACTTTGCTTGATTTTTGAATATCAACATCATTTTCAATTTCACATTCACGCAAGGAATTTGAACAAATGGATTTTTCAATGTTACTATAATCAAAAAGTGCATCCTCAACTTGTTTTTCAATATCAATGCAATTTTCAAAAATAGTTGAGGAGCTATTTTCTAAAAATATCTCTTTATCAAAAATATCTCCATTTTTCAAAATATCAATTTCATTTTCAATTAAGGAGAATTTTTGTAAAGAGTCCAAGTTTCTATTTTCTAAAGATATCAACTCATCATTCAAATCATTTTATGCAAATTGTAGTTTATTAGAACAAGGACTATTTGAAATTACCTCATGGTCCTCATGATTTAAGTAGTCGGATGTTTTAATTTCATCTGTCATTGATTCCGCATCCGAGTCACTTGATTCCTTCAGTGAGTCCATAAAGGTTTCAAATATCCTCTCTAAGTCATCACAGTTGCTTTTTGAGTTACTCCCCACACTTTCACTTTCATCATCAGAATCTTCGTCTAGGGAGTTGGTCCTTTCACGTTCTATAACAACTTCTTGTTGTTCCTTCTCCTCTTTCCTGTGGACACTTACACTTTCAACAAGATCATTAGTAGCATAGTGTAGATGTAAAGTGTCCCAAATATCTTTAGAATTTTCACAATTTTCAATAATAGTAAATGCATCATGGTTCAAAGCATTTTTAAAAACATGCATAGCTTGAAAATTCAAGGAAGAATATTTTTCATCAAAACCATGTAAAACGACATTCCATAAACGAATGCTGATAGATTGTAAAAATATTTTCATTCTCGCACTCCAATAGTGAAAATTATTTCCATCAAAAAATGGTGCTTCATCGAATGAAAATCCCTCCATATTAAAATCAAAAAGAAATATCCCAATGCTGCCAATCTACAACGGATCTTTTACTCAGGCTGTTAGGCCTTTACCAGAGCACGAAGCTCTTATACCAATTGTTAGTTTTGTTGATAGGATTGGCAGCCGTCACCCAAGAAGGGGGGTGAATTCGGTGTTTATGAAAACATTGGAAAATATTCGAATTAAATCGTTTTCAATAAACTTAAAGAGATTTTGCAGCGGAAAACAATATATTGATGAAAAAGATTGCGCAGAAGCGAATAATATTAATACTATTATGAAAAACTAATATGCACGGATACGAATTAAAATAAGAACAACGAAAACCGTTACCACGCTTATTATTTTAAATTCGCTTAAAATAGGTTATTACGAAAATAGTTGTTATGATGCACAACAAATAAATATAACAACGGAATATAAAAGAGATAAGGGATAGAAGAGATTGCACCGGTGATTTTATCCTGGTTCGTCAAACCCGGCCTACTCCAGTCCCCAAGCGACCCGCTTGAGCTTTTCACTAAACCAAGACGCCACGCGTCCCCAAGTACAACCAGAGCGTCCCGCAAGCTAATAGGAACCTCCTTTCGCCAGGGACCTCGATACACAACTAGGAAAACCTTTCCTAGATTTCAAGATAGCCTAACTACTAGGTGACCCACCGTTCGTCTAGCACTACCCACACACAAAGGGTTCCTCACCCTATAACCACGAACGCAGCACGTTCGCACTAGGAGATTCACTCCCTAGTCTCTAAGGGTTACACACCCCTTTACAACACTGGTTAAGGTATGATTGATCGGGTACAAGACCTATAGTGCACTCTCAATAGTGCTGATACAACAATAAAGGCCACTCTAACAAATATGTGTTCTAGATAACACAGATACAACAATATAGCACTAGGATAATGAAGTCAAATGAAAAACGTTACAAAGGCCAACACAAGGTTTTGTTTTCTTAAAAAATGTCTAAACGTGAAGAACAGAGAATAATGGAGAAGAAGAGAAAAAGCGTGAATGATCAGAGTTGTTCAAAATGTAGAAGTGTTGAAATGATTTTGAAAAACAAATAAATAGAGTTAGTTTTGAAATCAAAACAAATCAAAGAATAAAATAAAAGATTTAAGAATTAAAACCAAAGATTTGAATTTTGAATTTTGAATTTGAAAAAAGAATCAAAATCTAATCAAAAACGATTTTGGAAATAAAATAATTTAAGTTTTAAAATCAAAACCAAATAAAAAAGATTTAGAAAATAAAACAAAGATTTGATTCTTAAAACAAAAAAGGAATATTTTCAAAAATAAAATCAAATTCGAATTTTGAAAATAAATCAGAATCAATTAAGTAAAAACAAATCAGGAAATAAATCAAAATGATTCTGACACGTTTTTCAATAAAACTTGAGGTAATCGATTACTTCTGGGAGGTAATCGATTATCCCTTTAAAAAATAGAAGCTTTGAAATTCATTTTAAAAACCAGTAATCGATTATCACATGCATGTAATCGATTACTTCACTTCTGTTTAATGTATGATGCAACACATATAATCGATTACCACTATTCTAATAATCGATTACAGAGCCTCTGATTTTTATATGATGCAACATCATGTAATCGATTATCTCAAAGCAATAATCAATTACTTTGTCTCAGGAAAATATATAATGCAACAATTATAATCGATTACTTGAGCTATGTAATCGATTACTCTCATAAGAAAGTAATGGATTAGCAAAGTTCACTTAATCGATTACAAGCTCTCTGATTTTTCTATGATGCAACAAAGTTAATCGATTAACTTAGGCAAATAATCGATTACTCTCTCTTGCATACATAAAAATATTCAGAGTTTTGTAACATCAAGTATTTTCACCAAAACTAAGATAGAAAAACTGATTTTCACAAAACTTCTTTTTCTTCTCCTTAATTATGAAAAATATATTTTAGAAAAAAACTTATATTGGCCTTTTAACATAATATAAACCTTGACTTCATTACCTTACATAATGTCCTAAGGGAAAGGGTAAAAGGTCTTCATTTGCTTGAATCTTCAACTTCATTTGCTTGAGTCTTCAACATGAAGCTTGGACTTGAAGGTTGAAGAGCTTGTGATTGCACTTGATATGAACTTGAGAATCTTGAGTTTGTTATCATCAAAACCATATGTTGATTTCACTTGAAGTCCTTGGGAAAGCTTGACTTCCAACAGTTTTAAACTGTGAAAACCCCAAGGTTTTTAAGTTGTTGGCCCCACTCACCTGGGCGAGAATTAGGCTCGCCTGGACGAGTTTCTTGCTGATCCAACTGTTTCAGCACTGCTTTGCACCAAACTCTGATTCCAAGGCTTGCTTCTTCCTTCCTTACCATAAATCATCAAATTAAGCCTCCAAAACCTCAAATTTAGAACAAATTGAGACGAAATCCTCAAGGATCTCGTTCTTCACATTAGCAGCTAAAAACTCAATCTTTTTCCTAAAATACTTAGAGAAACAAGCTAAAAACCTTGTAAAAGGGAGTTATTATTCAATGAAAAACATTATATTATAGGCTCAAATCAACGCACATGTAGTTGTGTGCTGTGGGGGAACCGCAAAGTCTTAAAGAGTAAAAGCCTTAAAGCAAGAAGAAGTAAGTTGCGAATACCCAAATGTAGAGCAAAATAAGATTAGGATTAAAATGTCAAAACGAGAATGAAATGATAAGTGTTTGTGATTGGAATAAATGGGATTGAATTATCTGATACTTATGTGATTGACTGCTTATTTGTCTATGACTTAGTTGTTATTATGCCTATTTAGAATTCATTCGCTAAGTTTTGCGTAATGTTCACCTCTTAACTGTTTTTGTTGGAAGTCAAGCTAGTGTTGGAAGACATGCTTCAAACTCTCTTATGGACTTCAAGTATAATTCAAGACGATGTTTTGATGATAACAAACCAACTCAAGTTAAAGCTCACAAGTTTCATCCATAATCAAGGTTGAAGATTCAAGCAAGGCATAGTTTAGAAACCTTTTCCATAGATCATTTGTAAGGTAATGGAGTTTCTATTCTTTACGAGTTTACAAAAGCCAATAAGTTTTTCATTTTAAAAGAGAGAAGAAAAATGTGTTTTTCATGAAAAGGTGTTTTCTATCTTAATCTTTGTGAAAATACTTGATGTTACAAAACTCTATATATTTTTATGCAAGAGAGAGTAATCGATTAGCTGCTCAAGATAATCGATTAACTTTGTTGCATCATAGAAAAATCAGAGAGGTTGTAATCGATTAAATGAATCTTGTTAATCAATTACTTTCTTATGGAAGTAATCGATTACCTGGCTCAAGTAATCGATTAAAATTGTTGCATCATATATTTTTCAGAGGCTTAGTAATCGATTACAGGCTCTGTAGTAATCGATTACATGATGTTGCATCATATGCATATCAGAGGCTCAGTAATCGATTAATTGTTTAGTGTAATCGATTAAATGAGTTGCATCACATATTGAACAGGAGTGGTGTAATCGATTAATCATTGTTGGTCTAATCGATTACTTGTTTTTCAAATGAATTTAAGAATTTCTATTTTTTGAAGGAATAATCGATTACCTTCAGAAAGTAATCGATTACTTCAAGTTTTATTGAAAAACGTGTTAGAATCATTTTGATTATTTCCTGATTTGTTTTTATATAAAAGATTCTGATTTATTTTATAAAATTCGAAAATGATTTTAAATTTGAATTATTTCTTTTTTAGTTTTAAGAATCAAATCTTTATTTTATTTCGTAAATCGTTTTGATTTAGTTATGATTTTAAAACTTATTTCAAAATCTTATTTTATTCTAATTTGATTTAAAAGTGATTTTGATTTATTGAATAAAATCTTTTTGATTCAAAAACGTTTTCTATTTTAGAAACAAACTCACTCCAACATTCAGTTGATCATTCATTCATATCTGACATCTTTTCTGAAAGCACGTTCTCTCTTCTTCTTCTCTAATCTTCTGGTTTTCACGTTCATACTTTTGGAAGAACAAAAACCTTATTGGCTGAGTAACTCTTAGAGAAAAAGCAATTCATTATCATAAGAGAATATTGTTGTATCTGTGTTGTTGAGAACACACATTGCTATTGTAATCACTCTCATATTCATTGTATTTGAACCTTAGTGGTTAGGGAGAGAATCCCTTAGTGGACGTTTGATACGTCGTAGGGCGAGGAACCCTGCTGTGTGATTTGAGGCCCCTAGCGAACGGAGGTTCCTCGTAGTGTGCGGGGTGCTCTTGGGTGTAATAGGGTGCGGCTCTATTGCTGATTATAAAACTCTCAGGCGGGTCGCTTGGGGACTGGACTAGGCCTTTCGACGGGAAGGCTGAACCGGTATAAAATTCACCGGTGCAAACTTTTCTATCCCTATCTCTTTATTTTTCCGCATATTTCAATTATTTACGTTTCCGCGCTACTCAATTTATTTTATCTATCGTTTTCGCAATCCGTTTCAAATGCTTAATCTCACCATCTCAAAACAACTTTTTAATTTGTAAATGATTTCACAATACATTAATAAAACTCGATTCACCCCCCCTCTCGAGATTTTGAGGCCAAAACCAACAATTGGTATCAGAGCTAGTCTCTTGTGTTAAGACTTAACCGTCTCAAGAGTATGGCTTCAAACTCTCTGTTTGGTGGTGAAGGGAGTTCTATTAACCGTCCTCCCATGTTTGATGGGATAGGGTACGCGTATTGGAAAGCCCGTATGAAAATTTTTATTCAAGGAGTCGGATTAAAAGTTTGGGATGTCGTCGTTAATGGTCCCTATGTTCCTACCTATGTGGTTAATGGTAACACCGTCGAAAAGCCTATGGCTGAGTGGACGGAGGAGGAGGAACGTAGAGTCCGGTACGAACTGAAAGCGAAAAATATTATAACATCTGCTTTGAGCAATGGTGAGTTTTTCAGGATATCGACATGCGAGACAGCACAACAAATGTGGGATACGCTAGAAGTCACGCATGAAGGTACAACTGAAGTGAAAAGGTCGAGAATCAATACTCTGACTGGGGAATATGAATTATTTAGAATGAAAGATGGAGAATCCATTCAAGAGATCCAAAAACGCTTCACGATGATTGTAAATCAGCTAACAACATTGGGGAAGAAATTCACCAATGAGGATCTCATCAACAAAGTTTTAAGATGTTTGGGAAGAGAATGGCAACCCAAAGTGACGGTGATTGCTAAATCAAGAAACCTTTCAACTATGACGCTGGCAACTCTCTTCGGGAAGTTACAAGAGCATGAAAGTGAATTGAAAAGATTGGCTCAACACGAAGAAGAGAACAAGAAGGTCAAAAGTTTGGCATTCAAGGCTGAAGCACCAGCAACAGAAAGTGACTCGGACAAAGAACTGTTAAATGATGAACACATGGGTCTGTTGGTCAAAAAGTTCGGGAAATTTCTGAGGAAGAAAAGCAACTTAAATAGAAGGGACAACAACAAGAGTGGAGGGTCATCCATCACATGTCATGAGTGTGGCAAGCCTGGTCACATCAGAGCACACTGCTACCAGCTGAAAAAGAAAGAAAATTCAGAAAAAGTCACCTCAAATTCAAAGAAAGGGAAGCAAGCATATTTGGCATGGCTGGACAACGAAGGAAGTTCGGATGAGGATTCAGACGAACAAGAAGAGACAGCCAACATATGTTTGATGGCACACGGAGATGAGGTAATTTCTGAACTTAATTTTTCTTATGATGAATTACAAGAGGCTTTTGAAGAATTACATGAGGAGTCAATGAGGTTATCCTTATTGATTTCTATAGAAAAGAAAAATTCAGCATCTCTTTTAGAAAAGAATAAAAATCTTATTAAAGAAAATGAATTTTTGAAAAATCAAAATAAGGAGCTGAATTTGACTTTGAAAAATTCTTCAAACACCTCGAGTAACGAAGTTAAATTTAAAGCTAGTTCTTCTTCTTGTAAGTTCTGCAAGGACCTTGTTAAAGAAGTAGAGGATTTAAAAGAAACCCTTGCAAAATTTACGAAAGGTAGAAATACTTTAAATTTAATGCTAGGGAGACAAAAATGTTTCTTTAATAGAGCGGGTTTAGGATATCAACCCGGTAGGCATCAAAAGAAATTAAGTACCATTTTTGTCCCTGCTAGCAATCATAAGAAACCTTTAATTATTTGTCATATTTGTGGTAAAAAGGGCCATGGTGCACATGAATGCATACACTGGAAAGTGAAGTTCGTTAAACCGAACAATGAAACTAAAAGGTGTCATGATTTAAACTATGGCTATACTAACGCTCAAGGACCCAAAAAGATATGGGTACCTAAAAAGAAACCTTGAATTTTTGCTTGTAGGTTACTCCAGAAGAAAGAAAATCGTGGTGGTACTTGGACAGCGGATGCTCAAAACATATGACGGGAGATAAATCTAAATTTTCGCATCTCGTTCCAAATGACCAAGGACATGTGACTTTCGGAGATAACAATCAAGGAAAGATTCTCAGAGTCGGTAAAATTAGTACACCTCCTAACCCTTGCATTGATAATGTTTTACATGTTGAGGGCCTAAAACACAACCTGCTAAGTATTAGTCAGTTGTGTGATAAGGGCAATAGGGTTATTTTTGATTCTGATAGATGTATTATCGAGGGTAAAGTTGATAATCTTATTAAGCTAATTGCTCGCAGGATAAACAATGTTTATGTTATTGATTTTAACTCAATACCCTCAAACGATGCGAAATTTTTATTAAGTAAAGAGGATGAATCGTGGTTATGGCATCGTAGAATAGGTCACATCCACATGGCTCATTTAAATAAAATTTCTTCTAAAAACTTAGTACTTGGTTTGCCAAAGCAAAATTTTTCTATTTCTGAAAAATGTGATCCTTGTTCAAAATCAAAACTCACAAGGGCATCTTTTCCTTCTAAAAATCTTCTTTCAACTCAAAAGCCCTTGGAACTTTTACATATGGATCTTTTTGGACCTTGTCAAACGAAAAGCTTTGGTGGCAACTATTATTGTTTAGTTGTTGTGGATGACTATTCTAGGTATACATGGACGCTTTTTATTACTCATAAAAATGATGCATTTCATGAATTCAAAAAGCTATCCAAGTTTCTTCAAAACCAATTGCATTTGACCATTGCATCCATTAAAACTGATCATGGTGGAGAATTTGAAAATCATCTTTTTGAAAAATTTTGCGAAAAAAAAAGCATTATTTTTCAGCTCCAATAACTCCTGAGCAAAACGGGGTTGTGGAGAGGAAAAATCGTTCATTAAAAGAGCTTTCAAGAACAATGCTTAATGACATGAATTTGCCTGCATATTTTTGGGCCGATGCAGTGAGTACAGCTTGCTATGTTATGAACCGTGTTTTAATAAGGCCTATTTTAAAGAAAACCCCCTATGAGCTGTACAAGGGGAGAAAACCAAATATTTCCCATTTTCGTGTTTTTGGATGTAAATACTTTGTGCATATAATGGTAGAGAAAATCTAGGAAGTTTTGAGGCTAGAGCTGATGAGGGCATATTCCTTGGATATTCTGTTTCGAGCAAAGCATATAGGATTTACAATAAATCTCGTAATACTATTGAAGAATCTATCCATGTATCATTTGATGAATCTGATCCCAGAAAGTTGGGAAAGGTATCTGTTAATGACATTTCTGGTATCCTTGGAGATCTATTCATTGATGAGGATGAGGAGCCAAATGCTAAAGGAAAGAAACATTCCGAAAGCAATGAAAAATTAGTTGAATCAGTTGAGGAGAAAAATCAAGAACAATCCATGGAGCTCAACGCTGATTTGCCTAAGGAATGGAGAACATCGAGGCACCATCCCATTGATCAAATCATAGGTGACATCACAAAAGGTGTAAGTACTCACAATTCTATTAGCAATCTATGTAACTTCTTCGCATTTGTTTCTCAAGTGGAGCCAAAGAATATTTCTGAGGCTACACTTGATGAGCATTGGCTTTTGGCAATGCAAGAGGAATTAAACCAGTTCGAAAGAAATCAGGTTTGGGAACTTGTTCCTAGGCCCGAGTCTCATCCAATTATTGGAACTAAGTGGATTTATAAAAATAAACTCGATAAGGCTGGTTTAATTGTTCGAAACAAAGATAGGTTAGTTTCACAAGGTTACAACCAGGAAGAGGGGATAGATTATGAGGAAACATTTGCCCCTGTTGCTAGGTTGGAAGCCATTAGACTGCTTTTAGCTTTTGCATGCAGTTTAGATTTTAAATTATATCAGATGGACTTAAAGAGTGCCTTTCTAAATGGTTTTATAAATGAAGAAGTTTATGTGTGTCAACCTCCCGGCTTTGAAAATTATGAACACCCGGATTATGTTTATAAATTGAAAAAGGCTTTGTACGGACTCAAACAAGCTCCTAGAGCGTGGTATGACCGTCTTAGCAAATTTTTATTAGAAAATAATTTTGAAAGAGGGAAGGTTGATAACACGCTTTTTATTAAAAAGAAAGGAAAGGACATTCTTTTAGTTCAAATTTATGTAGATGATATTATTTTCGGTGCTACTAATGAAACCCTTTACAAGGATTTTTCAAGTATGATGCAGGAAGAGTTCGAGATGTCTATGATGGGCGAGCTGAACTTTTTCCTGGGATTGCAAATAAAACAAGCAAAGGATGGGATTTTCATTAGCCAAACAAAGTACTGCAAGGAACTATTGAAACGATTTGGCATGGATAAGGCCAAGGCAGTAGCAACACCAATAAGCACATCTTGTTATCTGGACAAAGATGAAGGAGGTAAATCCGTAGAAATCACTAAATATCGAGGTATAATCGGATCCCTTCTCTATTTAACGACAAGTAGGCCGGATATAATGTTTAGTGTTTGTTTATGTGCTCATTTCCAAGCGAATCCAAAAGAAACGCACATGGTTGCTGCCAATCGTATAATGAAATATCTGTCTGGCACAACTGATATGGGTTTATGGTACCCCAAAGGTTCTTCGTGTAATCTTGTTGGGTATTATGATTCTGACTTTGCTGGGTGCAAAGTAGATAGGAAAAGCACTAGCGGCACTTGTCATCTTCTTGGAAATTCTTTAGTATCATGGGCTAGCAAGAAACAGTCGAGTGTAGCCCTATCTACAGCTGAGGCCGAATATGTCGCCGCATGTGACACCCTTCCAGATTACCCAAATATAATATAGTATTTATGCTTTATATTGGATAATATATGGACTTGTGCGCTAAGAAAATATGGTAAATAAAATTTTCTTTAAAGTGGGTGCACAATTCATCAAATGGAACTCTTGGAGAATAAATTCTAAAATCCTTTAAAACACTTGTATCGAGTTCGGCGATTTCTAAAACCTTTTCTCAAACAGGATAACATTCGTTCTTTAGAAATTTCTTTACATTTTACAATCAATTGAAGCTACCCATACTTTGTTCAATAAAACTGATACCGTCAATTAATACTTATAGCCGAGCTCTTTTATAAGTTAAATCAGAGTAAGCGGAAATTACTGGACTATGCAACTGATATAATATAAACATAGATTTTCATATATATGAAAGAGTCATAGATACATAGTCCATGAGATAAGTCACCAAGTTCCAAAATATAACAAGTCCATATAAACAGATCTACATCACTATGATCCTATAACCCTAGAGTAAAACATATGTACAATATATACATCATCAAAATACAACCCCAGGGATAGTCACGTAGATCCATCAGCATCAGATGCAGTAGTAGTAGCAGCAGTAGTCTCCCAAAAACATAGGTAATAAGGTAGTAGCATCATCATCACAGCAGCAGCAGCACATCTCCTCCACACACCGGATCCTCGGATCCACATCATACACCATATACATGTACCTAGGGATCGTCGTCCCTCCAGTCACTCCCAGTAGAATGCACGACAGGCTCGCTCCCACTCTCGTCCTCCACCGGATCCTCCTCGATCTCATCCGAGGGAGAGTGTACCCTACCACTGGGTACCGGATTAGGTGATGGTGCAACCCTGACTGGGCTCCTCAGATCAGAAGGGGGAGTCTCCTCGCGGACGACTCTCGATGAAAAAGGGTGAGAGCGGGTAGGTCGAAAATGAAAGCTGTGGTAAGAGCGAGCTGGTCGCATGGGAGGTGGTCCATGGTAAGTATAAAACGGGGGTACATGCATAGTGTTTATGATGGGAATCCTAAACCTACGAGGACGGAATCGCATTAGCGGGTTAGGGTGATAGAATGTGAACTCTACCTCCCCCTCATACACCGCGCGATGGTCCTCATAAATCCATACGCCACTAGGAAGTGGCCGGATCTCGATGCAAGCAATGTAACGAGACATCACCTACAAGGGCATAGGGGTAAGCAATTCTACTCACATAATCAATAGAGAATAAATCATGCAACATATGAAAGATAATAATGCATCAATTAATAACAATCACAATTAGCATTTAGCAAGTATCAGATGCACATAGGATGTTCACACTTAATTCAGGTATATCAATTGCATTAGGTGAATGACATGATGCATGACTTTAACTCTCAACTTATCTCCACATTTTCTAAGTCACTCTCTGACGTCCATCCCTGACAACCCAGCACTCCACAGTGCGTTGTATTCCTAGGTATACAACAATTCGTACATTCACCTAGAATGTACACGACAAGCTTGGTATCCATGCCACCCGAGCATATCCCGTCATCCAAACGGATCGTCATCCAAACGATATATCCATATCGGCATCCACAAAGCCGACCACGTCAACGACGTGTCATCAAGCAAGCGTATTGGCACTCCCAGAGGCCCTCCTCATGTTTATCGAACATGAATACGTCCTACCATCCAAACTCCAGAATGAATGCATTTTAGACTTAGGGGAAATTGATTAATACTTCACTAGCCATCTAGGCTTAATTTTTATCAAAAAGGATCGTCACCAAACGATCGAATTGTATTGATCAATTTCTCTAAGTCTTGATCCCTTGAATTACCTTTAATAATTCCTTAATTAATTAAGTTAGAATTGAAAATGATGTTTTCAGATTCTGGGCATTTTACTCGAGTAAAGTTCAGAATACTCGAGTGTTCTGGAGATTTTCCAGATTACTCGAGTGTTCTTAAGCTTACTCGAGTGTTCATGTCTTTCTGAGGATTTGGGTTTTAATTTCAACAATTTACTCGAGTAGTTCATGAGTTACTCGAGTGTTCTTGGACTTTTCCAGAATACTCGAGTGACTTTGAATGACTCGAGTGTTTGACCTATAACAAATTCTCAGTTCATGCCCGATACTCGAGTAACAGACAAAATACTCGAGTGTTCTTATGAAATTTACTTTATTTTGAACACGATTTACTCGAGTACCTTGCCATTTACTCGAGTGTTTCTCAGCTGACAGTATTGAAAACTGGTTTTAACATGCCATTTTCATTTCTACTCAATTTAAGTCCATTTCAGGGATCAACAGAGTTAACATATCATTAATCAAATATGTTACAACACTTATTTCAATTCAAAACACAGAATTGACAGAGAAATCATTGATTATGCATAAAAAGGCATTTTAACAACTCTATACCTCAACTCACACAATAAGCATAATATTCATGAAACAAAGCTCATTTAAGTTCACATGCATGATAACAAACTTGCTCAATACGAATTTAGAGCATGGATTGGTCTCCAAACCAAAGTTCCTATAGAATCTAAGCCCTTAGAGCCTCTTGGTGGCTCTCTAACACATTTAATGGATTTCAAACTCTATCTAGTGAATATAATTACTTCCCCTTACCTCTCAGATGTTTTCCAAATGAAACTTGGCAAGAAAGAGACTCCAAACTCCTCAGACCAACTTCAAGAACCATGAGCAGAGCATTTTGAGTACCATACCAAAATGGAATTGGTTTGTACATGGAACAGAGATTTAAATTGGGGAAAATTAGATTTATTAACTCTATGCAACATGAACTAACTAAAGGAATTAAGTTTGAGACTTAGGGATTCACGAGCTTACCGAAATCGATGATCAAAGTAAGCTCCAGACACCAACTCGAGCAAGAACAGCTTCACTTCAATTCTTCAATTCTCTTAGCTTACTCACTCAAATCTCACGATTTCACTCTCTATACAAAGCTCAAGATGTAAGCTTTGTATTCGTGTTTGGTTTGTGTTTCAAATCAATGTAGAGAAGGAGAATCGAAGCTCACAACTCAGAAACCCTAACTTCTTCAATTTCAACAAAGTTAAGCAAAATTCTTGGCTAAGGGTTGAAGATGAGCTTTTTATAGGCATAGAGAGGCATCATGCGTCGCGACACGACTGCCATGGAGGTGGCTTGAAGACGATTTCGTGTCAACGAAAGGAATCGTTGGCTGTGACTCATCGAACGCACTAACTCGTGCAGTTTGACCCAGAATACTCGAGTGTTTCTGATAATACTCGAGTATTTTACCCAGATTTTGAAAAATAATTATTTTATTTACTTTCCCTCCAAAACCTTTCCTATAATTGCTTCTAGGTCCCAACCCAGGGACTAATATGCAAAATATACATTTTAGGCATTTAAATTATTTATTAAATAATTTCTCACATGCAAGCTAATTATATACACACATATTTTAATCAAGGATTAATATAGAAACTATTAATTATAATTAACATTTCATTAATCGGGGATTAAAATTTTGGGGTGTTACACTGCTCCCCCACTTACAAGGAATTTCGTCCCCGAAATTCAACTCATACAAACAAGTCAGGATAATCCTGACGCATCTTATTCTCTAACTCCCAAGAGGATTCTATTACATCTCCACAAACCCAGACAACTTTGACCAGATGAATATCCTTCCCTCTCAGCTGCTTGATTCTCCGATCTTCGATGCGAACTGGCACAGCTTTGAAGGTTAGGTTCTCATGAACTTCTAAGTCATCCGGTTGGATTCTAAGGACAATGGTGGGATCATGGACATATTTCTTCAATTGAGACACATGGAATACATTATGGAGATTGGCTAATGATGGAGGCAAAGCTAATTGATAGGCTACTGGGCCGATTCTTTTTAGAATTTGATAGGGACCAATAAACTTAGGTGATAGTTTCTGGGTTTTTAAGGCTCTACTAACACCTTTGGTTGGTACAATCCTAATGAACACGTGGTCTCCTTTGGCAAACTCTAAAGGTTTCCTTCTCCTATCAACATAGCTTTTCTGCCTACTCTGAGCCGTCTTCATCTTCGCTTGAATCATCTTGATCTGCTCCGTGGTCTCTTGCACAAAATCTGGCCCAACCAGAGAATTCTCCCCCACTTGAAACCAGCATAACGGCGTCTGACACTTTTTTCCATACAGAGCTTCAAATGGTGCCATTCCAATACTCGTGTGATAACTATTGTTGTAAGTGAATTCCACGAGTGGCAACATTTTCTCCCAATTCCCTTGTTCTTCCAGTGCACAAGCTCGCAGAATGTCTTCCAATGACTGAATAGTTCTTTCCGTCTGACCATCAGTCTGAGGGTGGCATGCAGAGCTTAACTTCAATCTTGAACCCAAGGCTCTGTGTAGATCTTGCCAGAACTTCGACGTGAACCTTGGATCGCAATCAGACACAATACTTGATGGTATCCCATGAAGACGAACAACTTCCTTGATATACAACTGAGTGAGCTTTTCCAATGAGTAGCGCATATTCACTGGAATGAAATGCGCTGACTTGGTCAACCGATCCACGCTCACCCAGATTGCATCATGACCAGTAGACGTCCTTGGCAATCCCGACACAAAATCCATCGAGATGCTATCCCACTTCCATACAGGAACTTCTAAAGAAAGCAACTCTCCTCCTGGCCTTTGGTGTTCTACCTTCGCCTTTTGACACACCAAACAGCACGCCACATACTCAGCTACGTCCTTCTTCAGTCCCGGCCACCAAAATAATTTCTTCAAATCCTGATACATCTTGGTGGCTCCTGGATGCATACTCATCTTGCTCTTATGCGCTTCATCCAGAATCATTCTCCTTACTTCCAAATTATCCGGAATACAAATCCTCATTCTAAAACGCAGGATTCCATCCTTCCCTTCTTGGAATTCTAACTCCTTACCTTCTTGCATCAACCTCTTCTTCTCCATAAGTTTCTCATCCTTGTGTTGCAATTCTCGAATCCTTTGCAGGAATTCATTAGCAATTTGCAACATCCCCAACTTGATACTCGTCGGCTCCACTTGCATCGTCAAATTTAAATCCCGAAACTCCTCTATCAGTGCAGCTTCTCTAACCATCATTGCACTGATATTCATTGCCTTTCTACTCAATGCGTCCGCCACAACGTTAGCCTTCCCAGGATGGTAATGGAGCTCAAACTCATAGTCTTTTAAAAATTCCATCCATCGGCGTTGCCTCATATTCAACTCCTTTTGATCAAAGAGGTACTTTAAACTCTTATGGTCACTAAACACCCGGAACGTAGTGCCATAGAGATAGTGCCTCCAAATCTTTAAGGCAAACACCACAGCTGCCAACTCCAGATCGTGAGTTGGGTAGTTCATCTCATGAACCTTTAGCTGTCTCGAGGCGTAGGCGACAGCTTGCCTATCCTGCATCAAAACACAGCCAAGTCCCTGTTTCGACGCGTCACAATACACATCGAAACTCTTTTGTGTATCGGGTAGAACTAATACAGGAGACGATGTCAACCTTTCCTTCAACTCCCTAAAACTCCTTTCACACTTCTCGTCCCACAGGAATGGTTGATCTTTCCGAGTCAACTTTGTCAGAGGCAGTGCGATCTTCGAGAAACCTTCGATAAACCTTTTATAATACCCAGCCAATCCGAGAAAACTTCTAACCTCCGTGACCGACTTCGGTTGCTCCCATTGCAAAACCGAGCTTACCTTCATCGGATCAACTGCAATTCCTTTATCTGAAATCACATGCCCCAAAAACTTAACCTCCTTCAGCCAGAACTCGCACTTTGTAAGTTTGGCGTACAGCTGCTTCTCCTTCAAGATGCTCAACACTACCCTCAAATGCTCAGCATGCTCTTCGGGGCTCTTGGAGTAGATCAGAATATCGTCAATGAACACAACCACGAATGAATCTAGATAAGGTCTAAAGATTCGATTCATGTAGTCCATGAAGATAGCTGGTGCATTAGTCAATCCGAATGGCATTAAGACATACTCATAATGTCCGTATCGAGATCGAAATGCAGTCTTAGAGATATCCTCCTCTCTAATCCTGATCTGATGGTACCCCGACCTCAAATCAATCTTGGAAAATACTGAAGCCCCACGGACTTGATCCATAAGGTCATCTATCCGTGGCAACGGATACTTGTTCTTGATGGTGACCTTATTCAGCTGCCGATAATCTATACACATCCTCATGCTACCATCTTTCTTCTTGACGAATAAGACAGGAGCACCCCAAGGTGAGACACTTGGTCGGATCATCTGTTTCTGCAGCAACTCCTCAATCTGCTTCTTCATTTCCGCCATTTCCGGTGGTGCCATTCTATAGGGAGCGATAGAAATGGGACCAGCTCCCGGAATTAGGACGATACCAAATTCAATCTCCCTTCTTGGTGGCAGACCAGGAATCTCATCAGCAAATACTTCCGGAAACTCTCGGACAACAAGAATTTCTTCCATCCTTGGACCATCTCCTACCACCTCAGCATTGAACAGACACACATAGCCCGATGGTTTTGGGTTTCTATAGGAAACCAGTTTTCTATCACAATCAATGATCACTTGGTTCCGACTTAGCCAGTCCATCCCCAAGATCACATCTAATTATGCCAAGGGTAAGCAGATCAAATCTACTGTAGAGGTTTGTCCTAACACTTCTATACAACAGTTAAGACATGCTCTAGAAATAACTACAGGAGCATTAGTCGGGGTTTCTACTCTGGGAGTATAAGACATCTCAGACACAATCAAGCCTAAACGGTCTACGCATTCATATGACACAAATGAATGTGTTGCACCAGAGTCAAACAAAACATGGCAAAACTGACCATTAAGCAAGTATTTACCTTGCACCAGATCAGAGGATCGATTCGCTTCCACACCACTAAGGGTGAAGACCCTTCCTTGAGTCACCGGTCTATCAGCAGTTCCTCCTGAGTTGACTTTTGCTGACTCCTTGCAATCTCTTGCGAAATGCCCCGACTTTCCACAATTGAAGCAACCACTTGTTCCCCAACATACCCTACCATAATGATTGTGCTTGCACTTGTCGCAGAATGGAGCCTCGCTCCGATAATTCCTTCCCTCAGAACCACCAACTTTACCCTTGCCTTTCCCTCTGCGATCATATGGACCTTTGCCTCTATTGTTAAAACCCTTTCGTCTCTGTGATCCATATCCTTGATTGTCCTTCTTCTCTGGCACTTGCATCTCCTCAGCCTTGGTGTCATCCTCATACATCCTACACATATCCACCAGTGCAGGAAAACTTTGAATCCGCTGGTAACTGAAAATTGACTTCAACTTTGGCCTCAATCCACCTTCAAACTTGATGCACTTGCTCCTCTCGTCTGGATTGTTCTGGTAGTGTGGAGAGTACTTCATCAGCTCTTCAAACTTTGCCGCGTACTCGCCCACACTCATGTTCCCTTGCTTCAACTGCAGGAACTCCACCTCCTTTTTCCTTCTCAGATCTTCAGGAAAATATTTCTGGAGAAACTTCTCCATAAATACTCCCCAACTTATCTCCCTTCCTTCATATTGCAGAAGTTGCATGGTGTGATTCCACCAATTCTTGGCCTCATCCTCCATCATGTAAGTCGCATACGCCACCTTCTGAGCATCCGAACACTCCAACGTTCTCAAAATCTTGTCCATAGTGTGAATCCACTTATTGGCCTCTTCCGGTTTAAATCCTCCTTCAAACTTTGGCGGATTACAACTTCTAAAATCAGCCAGAGTCTTCGCCTCAGTGTTTCCCATATTACACTGGTGAGGCGGATTAGCCGGTTGAGATGGTTGCTGAGACTGCCTTTGCATAGCTTCCAATACCGTGGTGATTCGCTCCAACATCGCGTTGGTGTGATTTTGGTTTCTAGTTGCCATATTAGACCTGCGCTATGGGCTTACGGTCACATATGTTGAACTAAAGAAACTTCCATTACACCACCTATACTAAGGCTCTATCCTAAGCTTATTAAATCTACAAGCAATTGCGTCTTGTACTCAAAAGAGACAAGATACAAACAATTCAGGGTATTCAAACCTTTAACAATCAAAATAACAGCATTCAAGGTAATAAGTGCTTTGGAGATACCTGCTTGACGTTGATGACTACCTTTCTGGAACCACTTCTACTACTACAGGATCTGACTTTTGCTCTGATACCACTCAGTGTGACACCCTTCCAGATTACCCAAATATAATATAGTATTTATTCTTTATATTGGATAATATATGGACTTGTGCGCTAAGAAAATATGGTAAATAAAATTTTCTTTAAAGTGGGTGCACAATTCATCAAATGGAACTCTTGGAGAATAAATTCTAAAATCCTTTAAAACACTTGTATCGAGTTCGGCGATTTCTAAAACCTTTTCTCAAACAGGATAACATTCGTTCTTTAGAAATTTCTTTACATTTTACAATCAATTGAAGCTACCCATACTTTGTTCAATAAAACTGATACCGTCAATTAATACTTATAGCCGAGCTCTTTTATAAGTTAAATCAGAGTAAGCGGAAATTACTGGACTATGCAACTGATATAATATAAACATAGATTTTCATATATATGAAAGAGTCATAGATACATAGTCCATGAGATAAGTCACCAAGTTCCAAAATATAACAAGTCCATATAAACAGATCTACATCACTATGATCCTATAACCCTAGAGTAAAACATATGTACAATATATACATCATCAAAATACAACCCCAGGGATAGTCACGTAGATCCATCAGCATCAGATGCAGTAGTAGTAGCAGCAGTAGTCTCCCAAAAACATAGGTAATAAGGTAGTAGCATCATCATCACAGCAGCAGCAGCACATCTCCTCCACACACCGGATCCTCGGATCCACATCATACACCATATACATGTACCTAGGGATCGTCGTCCCTCCAGTCACTCCCAGTAGAATGCACGACAGGCTCGCTCCCACTCTCGTCCTCCACCGGATCCTCCTCGATCTCATCCGAGGGAGAGTGTACCCTACCACTGGGTACCGGATCAGGTGATGGTGCAACCCTGACTGGGCTCCTCAGATCAGAAGGGGGAGTCTCCTCGCGGACGACTCTCGATGAAAAAGGGTGAGAGCGGGTAGGTCGAAAATGAAAGCTGTGGTAAGAGCGAGCTGGTCGCATGGGAGGTGGTCCATGGTAAGTATAAAACGGGGGTACATGCATAGTGTTTATGATGGGAATCCTAAACCTACGAGGACGGAATCGCATTAGCGGGTTAGGGTGATAGAATGTGAACTCTACCTCCCCCTCATACACCGCGCGATGGTCCTCATAGATCCATACGCCACTAGGAAGTGGCCGGATCTCGATGCAAGCAATGTAACGAGACATCACCTACAAGGGCATAGGGGTAAGCAATTCTACTCACATAATCAATAGAGAATAAATCATGCAACATATGAAAGATAATAATGCATCAATTAATAACAATCACAATTAGCATTTAGCAAGTATCAGATGCACATAGGATGTTCACACTTAATTCAGGTATATCAATTGCATTAGGTGAATGACATGATGCATGACTTTAACTCTCAACTTATCTCCACATTTTCTAAGTCACTCTCTGACGTCCATCCCTGACAACCCAGCACTCCACAGTGCGTTGTATTCCTAGGTATACAACAATTCGTACATTCACCTAGAATGTACACGACAAGCTTGGTATCCATGCCACCCGAGCATATCCCGTCATCCAAACGGATCGTCATCCAAACGATATATCCATATCGGCATCCACAAAGCCGACCACGTCAACGACGTGTCATCAAGCAAGCGTATTGGCACTCCCAGAGGCCCTCCTCATGTTTACCGAACATGAATACGTCCTACCATCCAAACTCCAGAATGAATGCATTTTAGACTTAGGGGAAATTGATTAATACTTCACTAGCCATCTAGGCTTAATTTTTATCAAAAAGGATCGTCACCAAACGATCGAATTGTATTGATCAATTTCTCTAAGTCTTGATCCCTTGAATTACCTTTAATAATTCCTTAATTAATTAAGTTAGAATTGAAAATGATGTTTTCAGATTCTGGGCATTTTACTCGAGTAAAGTTCAGAATACTCGAGTGTTCTGGAGATTTTCCAGATTACTCGAGTGTTCTTAAGCTTACTCGAGTGTTCATGTCTTTCTGAGGATTTGGGTTTTAATTTCAACAATTTACTCGAGTAGTTCATGAGTTACTCGAGTGTTCTTGGACTTTTCCAGAATACTCGAGTGACTTTGAATGACTCGAGTGTTTGACCTATAACAAATTCTCAGTTCATGCCCGATACTCGAGTAACAGACAAAATACTCGAGTGTTCTTATGAAATTTACTTTATTTTGAACACGATTTACTCGAGTACCTTGCCATTTACTCGAGTGTTTCTCAGCTGACAGTATTGAAAACTGGTTTTAACATGCCATTTTCATTTCTACTCAATTTAAGTCCATTTCAGGGATCAACAGAGTTAACATATCATTAATCAAATATGTTACAACACTTATTTCAATTCAAAACACAGAATTGACAGAGAAATCATTGATTATGCATAAAAAGGCATTTTAACAACTCTATACCTCAACTCACACAATAAGCATAATATTCATGAAACAAAGCTCATTTAAGTTCACATGCATGATAACAAACTTGCTCAATACGAATTTAGAGCATGGATTGGTCTCCAAACCAAAGTTCCTATAGAATCTAAGCCCTTAGAGCCTCTTGGTGGCTCTCTAACACATTTAATGGATTTCAAACTCTATCTAGTGAATATAATTACTTCCCCTTACCTCTCAGATGTTTTCCAAACGAAACTTGGCAAGAAAGAGACTCCAAACTCCTCAGACCAACTTCAAGAACCATGAGCAGAGCATTTTGAGTACCATACCAAAATGGAATTGGTTTGTACATGGAACAGAGGTTTAAATTGGGGAAAATTAGATTTATTAACTCTATGCAACATGAACTAACTAAATGAATTAAGTTTGAGACTTAGGGATTCACGAGCTTACCGAAATCGATGATCAAAGTAAGCTCCAGACACCAACTCGAGCAAGAACAGCTTCACTTCAATTCTTCAATTCTCTTAGCTTACTCACTCAAATCTCACGATTTCACTCTCTATACAAAGCTCAAGATGTAAGCTTTGTATTCGTGTTTGGTTTGTGTTTCAAATCAATGTAGAGAAGGAGAATCGAAGCTCACAACTCAGAAACCCTAACTTCTTCAATTTCAACAAAGTTAAGCAAAATTCTTGGCTAAGGGTTGAAGATGAGCTTTTATAGGCATAGAGAGGCATCATGCGTCGCGACACGACTGCCATGGAGGTGGCTTGAAGACGATTTCGTGTCAACGAAAGGAATCGTTGGCTGTGACTCATCAAACGCACTAACTCGTGCAGTTTGACCCAGAATACTCGAGTGTTTCTGATAATACTCGAGTATTTTACCCAGATTTTGAAAAATAATTATTTTATTTACTTTCCCTCCAAAACCTTTCCTATAATTGCTTCTAGGTCCCAACCCAGGGACTAATATGCAAAATATACATTTTAGGCATTTAAATTATTTATTAAATAATTTCTCACATGCAAGCTAATTATATACACACATATTTTAATCAAGGATTAATATAGAAACTATTAATTATAATTAAATTATAATTAACATTTCATTAATCGGGGATTAAAATTTTGGGGTGTTACACCGCAGGTAGCTGTTGTGCACAAATCCTATGGTTGAAACAGCAACTCCTAGACTTCAGGGTAAGTCTAGATCACATTCCCATAAAATGTGATAATACGAGTGCTATTAGTATTACCAAATACCCAGTGCAACATTCTCGTACTAAGCATATTGAGATTCGTCATCATTTTATACGTGATCATATTCAAAAGGGTGATTGTATTATTGAGTATGTTGATACTTCACGGCAGTTGGCTGATATCTTTACGAAACCGCTTCCAAAAGAAAATTTCTTTTTCATTCGTAGAGAAATTGGTTTAACTTCTGCCTCTCACCTATTTTGAGTATGTGATTTTATCTCTCTTGTTATTATTGATGCATCTTCTCAGTGTTTCAGGGGGAGATAGCACATTCTTTTTTATGATTACAAAAGGGGGAGACATATTCTGATATTTTGATACAGGGGGAGAGATACTCTGAAGATGCAAATTTGAATTGATATATATTGTTTATGCATCAATACAGGGGGAGATGCTATGAATTGTTATATTCTTTATAATAATTGTTCTAGGGAAGGTTAATGTTATATATATATAATATGTGTGTGTGTGTGTGTTTTTTTTCTTGTATAACACTTGTGATGCAGATAGTAAAGAGCATATCAGAATCGTTGTTTATCATCATCAAAAAGGGGGGAGTGTTGGAAGTCAAGCTAGTGTTGGAAGACATGCTTCAAACTCTCTTATGGACTTCAAGTATAATTCAAGAAGATGTTTTGATGATAACAAACCAACTCAAGTTCAAGCTCACAAGTTTCATCCATAATCAAGGTTGAAGATTCAAGCAAGGCATAGTTTAGAAACCTTTTCCTTAGATCATTTGTAAGGTAATGGAGTTTCTATTCTTTACGAGTTTACAAAAGCCAATAAGTTTTTCATTTTAAAAGAGAGAAGAAAAATGTGTTTTTCATGAAAATGTGTTTTCTATCTTAATCTTTGTGAAAATACTTGATGTTACAAAACTCTGTATATTTTTATGCAAGAGAGAGTAATCGATTAGTTGCTCAAGATAATCGATTAACTTTGTTGCATCATAGAAAAATCAGAGAGGTTGTAATCGATTAAATGAATCTTGTTAATCAATTACTTTCTTATGGAAGTAATCGATTACCTGGCTCAAGTAATCGATTAAAATTGTTGCATCATATATTTTTCAGAGGCTTAGTAATCAATTACAGGCTCTGTAGTAATCGATTACATGATGTTGCATCATATGCATATCAGAGGCTCAGTAATCGATTAATTGTTTAGTGTAATCGATTAAATGAGTTGCATCACATATTGAACAGGAGTGGTGTAATCGATTAATCATTGTTGGTCTAATCGATTACTTGTTTTTCAAATGAATTTAAGAATTTCTATTTTTTGAAGGAATAATCGATTACCTTCAGAAAGTAATCGATTACTTCAAGTTTTATTGAAAAACGTGTCAGAATCATTTTGATTATTTCCTGATTTGTTTTTATATAAAAGATTCTGATTTATTTTATAAAATTCGAAAATGATTTTAAATTTGAATTATTTCTTTTTTATTTTTAAGAATCAAATCTTTATTTTATTTCGTAAATCGTTTTGATTTAGTTTTGATTTTAAAACTTATTTCAAAATCTTATTTTATTCTAATTTGATTTAAAAGTGATTTTGATTTATTGAATAAAATCTTTTTGATTCAAAAACGTTTTCTATTTTAGAAACAAACTCACTCCAACATTCAGTTGATCATTCATTCATATCTGACATCTTTTCTGAAAGCACGTTCTCTCTTCTTCTTCTCTAATCTTCTGGTTTTCACGTTCATACTTTTGGAAGAACAAAAACCTTATTGGCTGAGTAACTCTTAGAGAAAAAGCACTTCATTATCATAAGAGCATATTGTTGTATCTGTGTTGTTGAGAACACACATTGCTATTGTAATCACTCTCATATCCATTGTATTTGAACCTTAGTGGTTAGGGAGAGAATCCCTTATTGGACGTTTGATACGTCGTAGGGCGAGGAACCCTGCTGTGTGATTTGAGGCCCCTAGCGAACGGAAGTTCCTAGTAGTGTGCGGGGTGCTCTTGGGTGTAATAGGGTGCGGCTCTATTGCTGATTATAAAACTCTCAGGCGGGTCGCTTGGGGACTGGACTAGGCCTTTCGACGGGAAGGCTGAACCAGTATAAAATTCACCGGTGCAAGCTTTTCTATCCCTATCTCTTTATTTTTCCGCATATTTCAATTATTTACGTTTCCGCGCTACTCAATTTATTTTATCTATCGTTTTCGCGATCCGTTTAAAACGCTTAATCTCTCCATCTCAAAACAATTTTTTAATTTGTAAAGGATATCACAATACATGAATAAAACTCGATTCACCCCCCTCTCGAGATTTTGAGGCCAAAACCAACAGTTTTTATACAGCTGGTACCGAGATTGAGCTTGCATTAGTATCGACCGAGCAGGAGTACACTCCACCCCGTGGAGTGTAAATTAGTTAAGAGGGAATTATATTTATTTTGCTATAATTAATTTATTGTGGTTTGGAAATAGTTTAAAATGTTGTGAGCCCTGAGTTTTGTTTTATTTTGTTGTTAAGAGGGCATGAAAGCTAAGAAGTATTGTTAAAAATGTTTTATAGTTTTTCTGGACTGAACTGGATTGAGCAGGTAAAAAGTATAAATTTTTGGGTAGTCTGAAAAACAGAGGAAACTCCGTCCGATTTTCCGGAGAATTTTTATAAGTAATTAAGATTTAAAACGAAATTTTTAAGTCACTAATTTTAAAATAAGAATTAAAAGTTAGGATCACAATTACTAGAAAACTGTTTTTTAGTGATCGCAAATTTCAGTCACTAATTAGTGATTTTCAGTCACTAAAATGGTTAGTGACTGAATTAGTGACCGATGTAGTGCGGTGGAAAAAACTGGCCAAAAAAAAAATTAGTGACGGAAAATCTATTTTGTCGCTAATTTGTGACCGACAAACAAATAAAATTTCGTCGCTAAAGCGATGACCAAATAAACACGGAACCCATTTAACAAAGGATAATTTTAATTAGAGACAGCACATATCCGTCAATAATCTCTTCCGTCACTATTCCGTCCATACTTAGTGACGGATTTGTATGTTTTGTGCCTGCTTTTTTAAGTCACTATTAGTGTCTGATTTATAAAAATTAGTGACAGTGTTGTTCCGTCACTATTTATGAAATTGGTTACCTCACTTTCTGGTCACTAATAATTGTGTATTCCATCCCTGTTTTATGAAATTAGTGATCACATTTTTTGGTCACTAATAACTGTATTCCATCCCTGTTTTTATAGCAAAATATATTAGCTACGTACACTTATAAAAATCAAATAGAGTATGTAATTAAGATAAAGATAACAAACATCCAAAACAACAAATTAATTGTTGTCCAGCATGTACACCAACATAAAAGCCATGTCCTCATAATCCATAAATTCTAAACTACATAGAAATTGTCATAAACGATTACACCAAGTTATCACCATAAAGTTTCAAATATCTTCCCAAATACAAAAAAAAGGTTCAATATCTAAATAAACAGTAATCACTAAAGGGTGGGAGGGACTTGGTCATCACCGTCACCATCATCACCAATGACAAAATCATCATCATGATCATCAGCGAGGTGGACACTGCTCCCAGTAGTGCGCATGGTGCTAAAAGCCTCAGGCATGGTCATCCCCAAGTGATACAATACCGCCTGAAGTGTAACACGAATATCACCTATCTCTTTGTTTTTCTCACCAAGTGTAGCACGAATATCTCCAGTCTCCTTATTTTTCTCACCAATTTGTTCTTTAAGGCCGCTAAATGTACCCTCAAGTTTGGTGATCTTCTCTACATAATGAGAGGTAGTAGGCACTTGTTTTTATATTATCAAACGAAAGCATAGATTTAATTTACCTCAACGTGAAAGGCAATCGTAGTGGCAATGAGAGAGATAAGTCTTTACCCCATCTTAGTATAAAAATCCTTGAAGCTAACCTACAAGATGACTTATGATTTCACATTGAAAATTTAGCACAGATTCAGATTTAGTTCAAATAATGAGAGATTAAGTTGGAGATGCTCCTTAATAAGTCATATTAGCAAACATAAGATACCTTAATGAAATTCAAATTCAAGGATCACTACAACAGAATAGCTAAAAGATCCCGGTTCCGCATGCCTATTGATCCCGGTTCCGAACTGGGACTGTATCCCCTGGTATAACAAGAATGTCGCTTTTGATCCCTGTTGTTTTGGAAAAAACGGAAACGGGATCTAAAGAGAAATTAGGAACCGGGATCAATAATACTAAATAATCACTGATGAAATTTTTAAAGGAACCGGGATCAATAATTCTTATGATCACTATTAAGTTTTTTATTATGAACCGGGATCAATAATTCTTATGATCACTGTTAAGTTTTTTATAAAGAACCGGGATCAATAGTACTTATAATCAATATTAATTTTAATAATTTTATTCTTGATGTCTTTTATTTATTTATTTATTTTATCAACAAATAAGTTTTATTATTAAAAGAGCATAATGGCATTCAGTAACAAGAAATATATATATATATATATATATATATATATATATATATATAAGATGGAAAAAACATGAAACTTGGAAAAAAATTAAAAAATACCAATATCTCGGCATCACTAAATTTGCAATTGTCTATCATTTCACTTTTGCAAATGGCAAAAGATTTTAGTTTTCAACTTACACTAAAATCTTAAAATTTACATCATTAAAATTCCTACCAACACACTAACCACATTAACAACAACGATGTAACAGCCCGATTTTCGTAAACCAAAATAATTAACTTTGTGAATTAAAAATTACCAAAAATGAGGCAAATTTTTTTTTTTTTACATTGTTGAAGGACTTGAAAACATATTTGAAAAGTTATTAATCTCCTTCAACCTTCTCTTTCGAAAACCGGGTTGTTACTTAGATTCCAAAACTCTTTCACCTTGTTTTCCGAAAACGTTTTATGAAGAAAACACTTTAATTTCTACTTAAACGATTTCATAAAAGAGGGTTCTTACATTTCTTAAAAGTCGGGCATGCTTCAAAATAACTGAAGTACAGTAATAGCTCATGACTTAGGTAATCCTGAATATCAAATACAAACAATCAACTTATTCTAATTCTATCACTGGCTCTTTTCTCCTATCAAAGACGACCGGTCTCAGCTTCTCCTTCTCCCTTGCAGGGGTCTTTGTACCGGAAGATGATGCGACCGCATCCTTGGGTTCTTCTTCAGAACTTGGCTTAAGTTCCACTCCGAAGAGTCTCACTGAGTTCTCCTTCCCTTGATTCCGAGGCGGGACATGTGTAGGATATACTCCCCAAACACAAACTAGGTGTAGATCCACCCAACTTATGTTCCGGGTCTTCGATCACCAACTGTGCACATCCCGACCATGCCCATCCTCGACGTATAGATTCCATCCGCGTCCCTTATGAGGCCAGTTAACGATCTCCAAACGACGATCCATCTGCCCGTTGGGATACCAGCGACACCGATGTACCAACGAACAGGAGAGAGTAAGCGATCCGGACGCGTAGCGTCGACGGTGTGGAATTACGGTAGGCAAATTTAATAGGACACACACAACAATACACAACACACACACAAGCAAACATGCTATTATTATTATCCACGATTCATATTTATTTCGTTTTATCATCATTTCCTTCATACTTCTCTTTTGTTCCTCATCCCTTTCACAAGTCTCAATATCTTTTCCACATCATCCATTCTCAATTTCTTATTCACTCTTTGCACTTATTGAACTCTTACTCTCATAAATATAATAAGTGTCTTATCGAGTTATAACCATCGATGATCGGGGGAGTTAAAGGATCATCGAGGTACGCGTTTCTTTCGTAGTTAGCACTCACATCACAAGTCTACATCTGCTCGGCCAACCATCCACCTAGTCGGAAGCAAACAGGAGTACAGGAACTTTACCACGCGGGCACGACAGCTGTCTCACATAAATGGTCCCTGACCAGGAGGCCCAGCCTCAATAATATCAATTCATAATAATCATGGCACACTGCCTCGCAGTGGCAAAACAAAATGCCCCGTTCCAGTCCCTCTCACTGTTCTCGATTTGCAATCTAGGGGGCGACAGTATTGTTGTAGTGCGCGCACAGAACTTACCACGGTATTAGACCCAGTCCCCATCACGTTAGTGCACCACTTATGGAGTTCGTTCTGTCTACAACAATACTCTAGACTTCCTGACGTTTCACCGTCATCGTCCTCCCCTAATGCAATCTCGTCCTAAGTATCCGCAGATACTTATCGTTCTTTCCTCTCCACTACTTCGGGTTAACTCTCATATCTCACCACGTTCGCTGTTAATGTCTTTAAAAGTCTTTTATCTATTTAATTAACTTAATAGCCGGCTCACTCTTCGTACATCCCTTCAGTGAGTCCCGACCACTAACTTTGCACAACTTTTCTCATTCACTCTCACATAGCACAGAGCTGGGATCACATCATCGGATTCGTATCTCATTTCTCAACTTTCTCTCCAATCACATCATCATTTCTCAAACCTTCCTTTTTACCATCCCTCAAAATCTCTACTTTCACAACTTTCTAAAAACCTTCTTCTCCAATTTTCTAAAAATACTGTTTTTCCAAAAGCTTTCCGAAAATCTGTTGCCACCAACTTTCACAAGACATTATTTCAAAGAGACCTTCTCAAACGTGTTGTTTCAAAAATATTCTTTCATAAAACTTTTTTTTTAAAGATCGTTCCATAAAAATTCCTTTGGAAACATTGTTTCGCAACTTCTTCAAAACTCCCATTTCAAAACCTTTTCAAAGACTTCATTTCACAAACCTTTTTCAAAACCTTTTCGAAAGTTCCTTTCTTTTTAAAACACACTTTGTGCTGAGCGCTAGTGGAGGAGCAAGCTCAACTCGACACCAGTTCCCAGACTAAAACCATGCCGAGCGCTAATGGAGGAGCAAGCTCAACTCAACACTAGTCCCAGACTAAAATCAAAAACAAAGGAGCCCAGCTCCACTCAATTCACTTCTCAATCCACAATCCACAATCCACATCACTCTCCCCAGCTCTGGCTCGTTCTCATCATTATCCTCAATTTCTTTTCCAATCCACTCTTATCTTTCTTCCACTTAATCTCTTATTCCTTTATTATCATTCCATCATTTTCAATTCCATCACTTTCTTAACTCTTTCTCTTCTCTTTCATTCTCTGATTTAAATCGCGACAAACGTCCATCCATCATTTACTTATCATAACCAACAACAATAAGCATTATGTAACCGAATTAAATAATAGCATACTACAACACACAACATCACACAATAGCATTGTGGTTTTTGTCACCTTCATATAAGCAGCCACAAAAAGCATACAATTGCTGCTTATACTACTGACTCCAACCACTCAGTTCCGATCTTTGAGATGATACGGAACGTCCTAATAAATCACCTAGCTACCACGGTATCTTAGGAAAGCTTCTCTCTCACCTGAGGTCCAGCGATTAAACGTGCATAGTCGTCTCTGAGCTTGGTTGCTGCCACTGCCTTAATCCCTCGTCTGTAACATCCCTCGTATTAATTAAAACGTATTTCATTCATGATTATTTCCTTAAAACAACTCTAACGTTTCTCAATTCCTTAAATACTTCAAAAATCATTTTGAAAACATCAATTAAAGAAATCTAAACCATTTGGTTAGGTGACTGGTCCATCTTGGGCAACACCTTAACCGTATTTGAAAACATCGAAAATTCACCGGTTTTCAATCCGGGTTTGTCTAAAATCAATTACTTTATAAAAACCAAACTTTGAGTCTCATGGACTCAATTTAGAAATCAAAAACAACTTTAAAATACACTTGGACAGCAAAGGAAATGTTTCACAAAAATTAAATGAAAAATCTGAAATCATCGTGAAAACTCATTTTGTTTCAAAACTCTTTAAATCAATATTAACACTTTGAAAACTCACGTTTTGACATAAAACAAGTCACAAACACAATCTCACACACTTAAATAAATCAAATCAAATACAAACTAAGCATACATACGGTCACCACACATCTTGATCACTAATTCTCATAAACAATTATTCAATTTAATCACAAACAAACATTCATTCTCAAGCAACCATTTCACAAATCAAACACTAAACCACAAACTCAAAACCATTTCATTTTTATAAACAAAAACATCTAAACACATTTAGACTTGCAAACCGAATACATACACACATGGTTATCCAAGCATAAAACTCATACATTTCACAAATACATGCATTTTTTCCTAGGTTACCTAATGGAAAAGAATTCCAACCTAATCATCATGCATAAACCGAAACTATACACACAAACCAAATTAAGATTCATGCATCATCAAACACACAAAATCATGCAATTATTTTCTTCTTTTCTTAACAAAAACCGAGATATGCACAAAGAAACACATAGTCCTTCACTTAAATTAAATCAAGAATCTCATAAGAACATATAACATAAATCAAATTAGAAAAATCATTTTGTTTCCTCTAATTTCCCTTCAAGACCGAGGCTTGCATCCAAAGAAAATACATCATTTCATTTAAAATTGACACGCAAGAATGAATCTTAAGTTTTTCTAACATTTTTAAATTGATTTTCAAAGGAATCATAAAATAGTTTTTCAAGGTCAACCCTTCACCTACATGCACATAATTCATGTAGATCAAATCATGAATTTAAACATAAGACACAAATAGAGGACAAAAATCATTTTGGGTGAAAAAGAAGCCAAAACCGAGACACACTCTAGGAAAAATAGGAAAGCTCTTGTTCCAGAAAATCATTTGCAAAACCCAAAACAAAATCAAGATCAAAACAAAATTTAAGAATCAAGACTTTTTCCAAGATCAAATCAAAATCACACATACACGGTCCAAGATCAACATCATAAATTAACATGCAAGGCCAAAAATTAAAAACAAGTTTAGATCAAGCATAGATCTAACAAATAAGCACATAAACACCTTTTGATCTACGGTTTTAAGCATGAAAATCAAGCATGCAAAGAAGATCTACTCTAATTTCACAAAGATCATACATAAAATTTTAGATCTAAAAGAAAAACATCAAGATCTAACATGAAAAATTACAACCGAATCATAAAGTCCCTCATTTAGTTCATTACAATTTATTTAGGTCTAAGGAAATCAAGATCAAAGCAAAAGCATTACATGCAAGCTTAGATCAAACCGAAAATAAACATGCAAAGGAAGAAAAGAAAATTACAAGATTACAAATCAAACAAATTTTGATTCTTCTAGGTTTTTGGTTTATACCAAGAAGAAAGGTCTTCTAAAACACTTGATCTTCAAAGAATTCCTAAGTTTAAGGCTTGCTCTCCTTCCTCCTTCTTCTTCCTATCTCACGGTTTCTTCTTCTTTCTTCCTCTTTTCTTTCTATTTTTCTTTTCTTTGTGTAAGAGTTTGAGAGGCTCTTAGACTTTGTGTTTGGGTGGGTGTTTGGGCAAAGAAAGAAATGAGTTGAGAAATGAATGGTGGTGCATCTAAGGCCAAGCTTATATCAACAATTCAAGGTTTCCTATTTTCTCCGTCAAGCAATTCGGCCATAAGCTAAGGAGGAAGGGTAATTTCGGCCTCCCTTAGAATTGCATGGGTGGAGGTTAGTATTCCTTAAGGAGACAAGGTAGGGAACACTAGGCTTTTAGGGGTTACTTAGGGGGCAAGACTTTTGACACTCCATTAGGGTTTTCTTCCACTTAGTTAGGACTTAGTTAGGGACTTTGGCTCATTTGGTTAGGTCTTGGTTACTTGGTTTCCATGCTTAGGAAATCTCTAGGCTTCTTACTCACTCACCTATGTACACGACACATATATATTCATGCATCCTCACACACTTACACGTATCACACACACATGCATACACACTCACCTACTTACACGTCCAACACACACTCATACATGCATATTCACATACACACACATTACACTAACACATACACATATCAATCACACTTGTATTTATGCATTCACACACATATACATGCATACACACTCTTACACGTTGCACACATACCACACACACATATTTATGCATTTATCATCACATACATTTACTAATCAAATCTCACATGATCAAGACATACATACACAAAACCGTATCTATATATGCATACATATCTATAGGAAATAAATTTTCAAATCATTCATGTGCAAAATTATAAATCTCTTAAAAATATCAAACACCTAACCACAGAAAACAAGTCACTTTTTTTTTTCTAGAAAAACAACTTTTAAAACTCATAATCCTATCTCTTGAAAACCCTCTCTTTAAAATCATTTACCACTCGAAAACATGATTTAAGAAATTTCTTCAAGAAAATACTCTTTCGAAAAAACTTTTCTCAAAAATAAATTTCTTTAGTGTTTTAATTTAATATGAGGAATTTATGGGGTGTTACAAACGGCGGTAATCTGGAATCATGATAATCCAATAGTTGTACTAAGAATAGCGAAGCCTTTTGCAACATATTTTGCAACATATCCCACAAGCAAGACACCATGATTTATCAATCCTTGATCAAATACATGGATCATCTAAAAACAAATAAATAGACACAACATTAAGAAATCACCACTATGCTCTATCTTTGATATATTCAGCATGGATAGACCTAAATTAAGAAAAATCTAACCACATGAAGAGTTAAACCAACTAGGAGGATTCTATTTAAAATGAGGGTTGACATCAAGGAAATGATTTTCCAGAGATCATCTGAAGGCATAATTGTTTGCAAAAGAATTAAGTTTTTGAGAACTACCGTTCTTATGTCTTATGAACTTGCCTCAACATTTACGTGAAATGATTTCTCCATGATTCTTTTTCTTAAATGGCTCATTGTTTCTCGTCGTCTTCTTTCCCAGTGAACTTACAAAACCAGTTTCTGGGTGCACTACATCAAACTACAACCAACAGGTTTACTAGATAAGAAAACCAAAAAGAACACAGGTAACAAAATAAAGGAAACATAAATAAGATCATGCTTACTCACTTAATATTCATTCCCCTCATCGCAAAAGCCACTTGAGGCTCAGAGATCTTATCATAATACATATTGTCAACTAAATAATCTAGGAACAACATCTATATGATGACATGACAGTAAACTGTACATTACTTGATTGCACCAAGTCAAATGATAGAGCTTACTTGATATATCTTTTTTTCGAAAGAGTGGTCAAAGGTTACCTTATGCATAATATGCTCACTGTCACAAACCATCCATGATAAACTTCCAACGATGATACTCAATAGTAATCTCAATACGGTTTTTTTTTTATTCCCTCTATGCAAAAACTTGATCATGAAGAAATTCATTACAATTTTTCTTTTTGCAACATTTTACTATTTATTATTGTTAGCCATTGTGATCTTTCAATTTGTCTCAGCAACAATTTCCTACGGCAAAAATTATGCATGCAGATGCAATTATGCAAGGAGTTCACATCAAAATCTAGGCAGAAAGTCCCACTATAAAATATAGGATAACGCTAAATAGTACATGAAGGAAGTCAGAATTGATAAAATGTTACCTGATCTTCAACGAAGAGGCGCGGGGGTGTGCACCATGCACCACGTTGGAAGGTATTAAAGGAGCTCACACTGCTCAGTCCAGTAAGTGAGCTAACAGTTGACATTTGGGGGCTTTGCTGACCATCACCATATCCCCAACTATACCCTTGTATTTTTATTTTTTATACATGATAGAGTGAAACAATTGGAAAGAAGCTGCGGATGCTTTACAAATGAAATGAAGTATTGAACCAGATTACCAACATTTCAAGCAACCTTCAAAGTTACCTTTTTAATGAGGAGGATATGAAAGAACAAGAGCTGAGCGACAGGCAAGGTAGCGATCATAGCGAGAACGGTGCAGACAGACTGGAAAGGAAAAACATTTCTGTAATCAGAAACAGCCTCAATAAATTTTGCCAAACAAAGATAATATATACACACACATGATACATATTTACATATACACTCACAGATTTCCGGATGAAAAAAATAAGTAAATAACCATTACGGTAATACAGTAACCACATAATATAGATAAAAAAGAAAAAGAAGCATAATGCTCACCACCACAATAACATAGGGAGCCACAGAGAAACTGCTTCCCAACTTGGAGGAGATAGCCACAGAAAATTGCTTCCTCTCAACAAAACGACATATAATTACGAGTATCCCAGTCGACTATTGAAGAATAAGCTGCAATCTCAAGCCCAAGGAGCACAGAACAGTCAATAGTTAATCAAAACAAAAAGGACTAGGAAATAAAAATGCTTACTTGTGGTACTCTATAGATTATGGCATGTTGCTTGCAACATCTACTGAGAAAGGAGTACACTGATGTTACTCTATAGATTGTTAGCCAATGAAGCAGATACACTGATGTTGGTGTCTCTTGACTTCATAATGATGTAAGAAAGAAGCACAATATGAATCTCAAAGGAGCTGTAAAATCAATACATCTAAGCATAAAGTATTACTAAAGGAAGGTTTGGCTGCATCAAGTTTTTTGGAAAGCAAGTTGAGACATTGTGTTAGGGATAGACCCAACTACCCAAGTGGTTGACCATGAGGCCACATATCTCCTCTCAATCTCAACATTTTTCTATAATTCTATTACTATAGTAGTGATGATGAATGAGAAAGTTCAAAAGAGAATTTGTTTACTACGCTTGACCTCAGTACCCAACTTTTTTGTCCACTGCTGCTCATCCGCACACTAAGATCAGAAATTTTATGATACGGGAGAAAAGCCACTTAAAATTCTGTTTGCCAGTTATCAATTAAAGGCTACTGAAAATTCTCTTAAACCATACCTCATTGTAACATTAAGAACTCAGGCGCTACTCACAAGCACTACATAAGAAAAATTATAAGAGGAATAACAGCATAATTGTCATTAAGTAAAGAATTTCAAAATCATGTTGAGGAAAATGAGCGAGTAATTTGAATGAGATGCTTACTATCTTGATGTGGATAGAGCATGAGAATTACGCCGGGATACACCTTCATCTTGAACAGTATGAAGTGAAATGTCAGTGCAGTTCTTGAGGCAGCAAATTACCAGTTCAAAGACATTTGATCAACAAACTAAACAATCACTAAACAATTTATTCTTGATATAAATTTAAGCAAAATCAAGGGTCATGGGTGCTAACTTTTCTGTCTCTTACAGTTTCAACAACATCAATGAAAGCAACTCAAAGAGCTTCATTTCTAAAAGCACAAAGAATTGAAAATTACATATGGAGTTATAGATTTAAGAATCCAAATAATTAGGATAATCAACAAGTCAATAGCTTAAATATGATAATGGATTCCTAAAATTGGTTAACTCACCTTTGCATAAGTAAAGCAATATCAGTAGCCTTAGGTTTTTGTTCCTCTTTCTGCCTGAGCACGTGCTTCAGGGGATAAATCAAAGCCCATTGTTGCATAAAAAAACCAGAGAGGATGGAGAGCTCGAGTGGGAGGCGAAGGCTCAGGAGTTTGGTTCATGGCGGCACCGGCGTCCCTGTGAACCGCGTTTCGCGGCGAGAGACCGAGGGAGGAAGACGAACGCACAACGGAGAGAGCAAGGGACCGAGGATGAGCGCGAAACAGAGAAGGGAATCGAATGAAGAAGAAGAAGGTGCGTGGCCACAACCGGGGCAGCGACGGTGGCGGTTTGGAAGAGGGGGAGAACGAGAAAGGTCAAGGGAAGAAGTAGAATATGGGAGGGGGGTAGCGGTTGGAAGAGGAAAAAAATTAGGGTTCCCTTTCCTCTTTAGGTGATAACATTGATCTCAGTTCCGTTTTTTTATTATTCATTCCGGTTGAAGTAAAACAATGGGATAAATAAGGTTTATGTGATTTTTAATTTAAAAATTAAAAAAAATTATATATGTTATAACATTGATCCCGGTTCCGTGTTTTTTATAACCGGGATTAATAAATTCATGGTATTTTTTAATTATCATTTGTCTATTAATCCCAGTTCTAGAACGGAACCGGGATTAATATCCGGTTACTTTTTTGCAATTTTGTAGTAGTGGATATACATTATCTTGTGATGAATTGCTTCTTGCACCTAATATGCTAGTTGAGTTTATGAGATCATAACACCATATATTCCCTAGAAAAGCTAATAATCAATGTCCTAAACCAGTATATCTACTTGAAAGCTTGTTTGGTACTTCACCAAAAAGTTTATTATAAAAAAGAATGAAGCCAAACACGGAAATAGTTCAAGGGAGAAGGGGTCTTGCTAATAGAAGAATGAACCGGGTACCCAAAAACAAAAAAACAAGGACAGGCAACACGGTAAAAGGAAAATATACTAGCTAAGATTCTCTGAATTTTGTGATCACATAGAGCATTCTCATAATCATAGTTTATAACTCTCCAGTTATTTAGGAAAGATCTCTGTTGTTCCATCTGCCAGCTCAACTTGGAAGCAAGACTTTCATGAAAAGGAGCATAATCTCTCCAACTTCTTCACTAACTCTATTGTTGTTGGTGCTGATACAATTATGTGGTGGCCATTGGAAACTGCACAGACAGAACCAATCAATCGAACATAATCATTTGCAGCAGAAAAACAGATAAAAACCAGACTACACAAAACATTGATCGAAGAAGCAAACTTTATCTACAAAACTGTAAAAATACAAAGCTTTTGAATTGATAAGAAGTTGATATGAAGCAAGGGGTAATGAAGGCTTACCAGAAAATGATGATACATAAATAACAAGTAGGAATACATGAATGGCAGCCTTTGACAACACACTAAGATTAAAAAAATACTTTGCTATAAACTTATCAAGATGCAACCATCAATATAAAAAGTACAAACCATAGAGCAATTTCACAATAACTAGTGTTATTTGATGCGCCAAATGCCAATGAAAGGGAAGATGGTATATATAGCAACAACAAAAATTAAAAAGCACAAATGCATGCACACAATAGAGTATCACTACAATAGAAGTGGAACTTCACTTGTAAAGGCCATTAACTGAGACTTTAGAAACTACATACAATAATCAGTACTCCACAGATTCAAAAGAAAGGCTTAAAAAATCGTAGTTATGACAAACCTTAATAATCTTCACACATTTAGTGCTCTCAGCCAGACCAACCATTGTTTCATCAAAAACCTAGCCAATTACAGAAGATCATAGATAACCATAATTAAATATAACAGCAAAAGCAAGGTAGATATATTTAAAATAATTAGAGAAATTACAAAGGATGGCGGCACTGCTGAACCAAAGTGGCGGTAAACCACTTTGTCGAACCGGTTCTCTGTATTGTGTGAAGACCCAACTCCCACATGAATAAAAAATCATCATAGACGTGTTATCAACTTAAAAGAAGAGGAAAAAATATATTATAAATCAGGGATTGAATCAATATAAATTGGAAGTAAAAGGCTGAAAATTGATATAGTTATTTTATCTAGAGAATTATATCAAAGCTATTTAGCTTCAATTCTTTTATCAAATTTCCATCAATTTTGTAACACCCCGATTTCGGCAACTTGAAAACATCATCTCTTTAACAAAAATATAGTAAAAATTTGGGAAATTTTTTTTTAAAAGGTGACATGGACATGAGAACCTTTAAGTTCAAAAACATTTCATTAATTAACTTGATTGTAATAATATTCTCATGTCACACATCACAAGTCAAGTTCCAAACCGAGATGTTACTTAACATCACACTTTGTAACTTGGCTTCATAAATCTGCTTTGAGAAAACATTTTCATTTCTTGTTTTATAAAACTTTATTCTTTCAAAAGCCATATTCAATAAAATATCAAGTGGGGTACAGAATGATATGACAACGTTAACCAAGTAGTTGCAAGGAATACAGTGCTCAAGGGAATTACCTACTACTAATCTTGAGGTCTAAACTTTCTCGCTGAAGTCCACTGCAGAGCCTCGTACAGACTTACCGCAGGGTCAACCATCTATCCGTTGCAATACCGGAATAACCCGATACGACAACATGATAGGAGAGATGGTCAACATTCCAGAAGTACAACATGACAGGACAGTAAAGTATTAACTAGAGGCATATAATAAAGACATATAATCTACTAACTTCTCATGCACTACAATTACTCATGCGATGCATATGACAACTATATTCATGTAAGCACATAGGAAACACTTATAAACAAAGCATATCATAATATATCAAACATATCAAAATCATAACTCATCACAGTACACATCACTGCACTTGGCATCACAAGCCCTCGAGTATTCAAGTATCATCATCTTTCTCAATCCTTTCAACAAACACTAATACTTTCTTTCTTTGAATCTTTTCAATAAATTCTTTATACTTCCATTCTTGTAATCTCTCATTATTCTTAAGTCTTATCAAACGGTTCGCTCAATGATGAGGGGGAAACATCATTGAACTCGCACACACGTCTACATCTCCTCGGTCATCCACCCAACCTAGTCGGAAGCAAACAGGAGTACAGGACTTTTACCACGCGGGCACGACAGCTGTCACACAATCAAATGGTCCCAGACCAGGAGGACTCAGCCTCAAATCAATTCAATTCAATTTACATATATATCAAGGCACGCTCTCAGCGGCAATCTCAAATGCCCCGTTCCAGTCCCTCTCACTGTTCTAGATTTGCATCGAGGGGGTGACAGTATAATTTCTAGTTCGTGATGCGAAACTTGACATGGCATTAGATCCAGTCCCTACCACGTTAGTACGCCACATGTGGAATTCGTTCCGCCTAGAAATATACTCTAGGCTTCTTGACGTTCACCGTCCTTGCCCTCCCCTCCTGCAATCCCCACCTGAGTATCCGCAGATACCCATAGTATCTTCCTCTCCACTACTTCGATACGACACTCATACCTCACCGTGTTTTTAAATGTCTTTTACAGTCTTTTAAAGTTTTAGAGTTTTAATTAGCGGCTTAATCCTAACAGTCGGCTCGTCCTTGGTGCATCCCTTCAACGAAGCCCGACCACTAATCGCAATCTGTTCCCCCTAAATCTCAACAGCATCCTGCCTCATATCACTTTCATCTCACTATCATGATTCTCATAAACTCATTCTCAGCATATTTCTCATCACATCATCAGCATCTTTTCCTCGTCTTTCTCAAAATATCTTTTCGCAACACTTTTCCGAAAACATGATTTCACAAAAAAATTTCAAAAATAATGTTTCCAAAAACTTTCACAAATCTATTTTCACCATTTCTCACAAAATCATTGTTTTCACAAATTTTTCTCAAAAGGATCATTTCATAAATCTTTCTCAAAAATATTATTTTCACAAAAGCTTTTCAAAAAATCTCTTTTCAAAACCTTTTTCAAAAATCACATTTTTGGATGAGTGCTAATGGAGGAGCAAGCTCAACTCAACACTAGGCTTCTTTCCAAAAACATGAACGAGTAATCACTTCTCCACTCAAACCACATCTCACTTTCATAACCACGTTCTCTTTCAAATCTCAACTCTGTATATCTTTTACAATTTACTCCTCTTATTTCTTCTCATACTTCTCAAGTCTTACTCTTTCTCCTAATTCTTATTATCATTCATCACACTTCTAGATTTTCCAGACAGAATATAACAATCACAAAGATATCCAGTCCATAATAAATTCAATCATGCAACATATTTACAAAACAGGAAAACATCTAACACATATATGTATCACATATGATAATGCAGCATGTAACATACTACAATTACTCTAATTAGACTCGATGTACTCAGTTTAGAACTAAGTCTACGCGTCACGATGACCTAGGCCTACTGCATCTCTCACCTCACATTCCAACATCTGAAATCGTCGCGGGTCCTTCCCAACAAGTCGGCCATTTCGCTTCTCGACTTATACGCACCTTGTACTAAATGGAGGATACTAGCGTTATAATTCTATCTTAAACAATCGTCCTATTCAACATTACGACGCGTTTTCGAAAACTCTTTTTATTTCTCGTCGAAAAATCGTAAATCGTTAAAACTTTTTCAAATCAATTCGACTTTTGAAAATACTTTAAATATCTTAAAAAAATTGACAAAATACTTTGAAATCATGTGTTTTGGTTGCTGGCCCGTTCTAGACAGCCATTAACCAAAACTCAAAAACACCGAAAAATCACTGTTTAGTTCGTATAACACTTTATTATAAAATAAACGCTTAAACGATTTATTTTTCAAAATTAAAACCGTAAAATGAATTAAGGGCAGCAACCATTAAGTCCAAGGTTATTCATTTAATTAAATCAAGACTAAACCATTTTAGAACCAACTAATTTTCAAACCATTCACAAAATCAAACGCAACACTTTGGTTAGCTAAATAATTTATTCATGCATAACCTAAACATATCGTCAAACAATCACTCATTAAATCATTTCAAGGCATCATAATCATCATACAAGGCAGCCAAGTCATAATATCAAGCATAAAAGTTCACATTCATCAAAAACATTCAAATAGAAACTTAGTGTGATTAAAGGTGAAACAGAAAAGATAAAATCCAAAACTAAATCAAATAAATTTATTTAATCTTCAGAATTTCCAGAACACACACATATATGCCAAAGTTCATCATACAAAAATTTCAAGTCATTTAAACAATCCTAAGCTAGGTTCCAAATCAGATTCCACATGAAAAGCAAGTCGGAGCTGTTGCTGGTATGAGGCAAATTTGACATGATTAAAAATAGTTTCTCAACTCCGAATTGCATAAAAATTGGTATAAATCTTCCTTATACAGTCAAGACTACCTCATAAAATTTTCAGATTATTTGGAGTTGTGAAAGTCATATTTTTCTAATTGAATTTGTCACTAAGTCCAGAAAATCTGAACCGAGTGGTTCACTGTTTTGCCTTTGGTAAAAATATCTATTTAACTCCAAATCTCTTCAAATTTTACAGAGGGCATCTAGAGAGGTTCAGGAAGCTACCATAAAAAAATTTCAAGCAATTTAGAGCAGTACAAGTTTGAAAATTCTATTCTTCTTTAAGCTGAAAAACTCATTTTCTCAAAATCATTTTCACAAAGTTGGCTTTCATAGAAATAGAAAATAAATTCCAAAAAAAATCATTTAAAAATTCAGAGAAGTTCATTTTAACATACTTAAGACGGTTACAACATTCCAGAATTATTGATCACACATAACTATCATTTATCAAGGTCAAAAACACATACACCACAATTTTCAGCATAACATTTATTCAACAAATTTGTTTTATCCATTTCTTTTCATTAAAAATACACACATACATACAAATCAACACAAAATCAACTTAAAGTTCATAGAAGTCACATATTTATTATTTAGACTTAAGAAAATTTTAATCTTTTTCATTTAGACATGCAAACCGTGGCTTACACTTAAACTCACAATATCACACAATTTCTTATTCATTTAAAACATCATCAATTCCAAGATCTTAACATGCAAGGGATCAAACATAAGAAAAAATCAAGTTTTCAACCATAACAACCAAAACCGTGACCATCACAAAGAAATCACCAAGAAAATTCATTCTTTTTCAAAAATCTTTTCATCAAAGCACAAGCATCACACATATCATAATTTAAACATTGATCTTGACATGCATGTAAGTAAAATCACTAGATCTAACTTAAAAATCAACATGCAAGAATAAAGGCTTAAACTCTTTCACAAATCAAATTTAGATCTTGTACTTAGCCATTGAAAATACATCTTAGATCACAAAGATGCAAGATCAAGGATTTTCACTTTATAAATAAACAAGTTTAGATCATGAAATTTTTTTGTCAAATAATTACATACACACACATAGATCACGGATCTAAACAAGAAGAATAACATGTAAGCGATTCATTTTATGTTTTCACAAAAATTTCAAACAAAGCTTTAGATCTTTTAAGGTTTTGGTTAGAAAATATTAGATCTAATAAGAAAACTTTAAACCGAAAACATCAAGCATCAAGATCACATATTACAAATTATTTGAGTCCTTAAAGTCCAAGATTAAAGAATAACAACATATTAAACCATAGAATAAGACATGCAAGAAGAAAATAAAATAGATCTATAAATTAAAAAGAAAAACTAATATATTACAAATCTTCTTTCTTTGATCTTCAAATCCTACCATGAAAAGGGGTTGGTCTTCTAGTCTCCTAACCTTTGATCTACAAAGAATAAGGCTTGAAACCTCCTTCTTCTTCCTCCTCAAGTCCACGGCCATGCTCCCTTTCTCTCTCCCTATTTCTTTTCTTCTTTTTCCTCTAAGAGTTTAATGGGCTCTTAGGGTGGTGTTTAGTGTTTGGAGTGGAAGTAAAATGTAGAAGTGAAGGAGGAAATGAAGAGTGAAGGAACGAAGGAATGAAGGAATGAGAGGAAATGAACTATAGCTTCACCCATATATAGGCCACCCGAATTTCCCTTCCTTGCCCTTAACAATTTTTGGTCCATGTTCCATAGGAAGGGGCGGTTTTGACATCACAAAAAGATGCATGGGTGGTCTTTATCAAATGCAAGGGGGACAAAGTTGAATAGGTTAGGCTTTTTAGGAGTCACTTAGGCTTAAAACTAGTTAGGGTTTGGTTACACTTCTAACTTAGTTTGGTTTTGGTTTGGTTCACTTAGTTTCTATTTTCTTAACCTTTAAGCTTCTAGAAAATTAGTCCTAGCTTATTTCTACACATGCATACACGTACACATACAACATATATACATACATACACAACCGTATTATGCACACACGTATACATACACATATTCACAATCAAGCACACACTTTAATCACAAAATAATTAAATCAATCAAACATACATATTAACACTTTTTCCTTTAAATAATAAACTGCACTTATTGGTTGCAATTATAGCCCTCATTTCACTTTCTAAAATCATACTTTAATGTAATAAAGATAATCCCAAAAGGAAAAATTTATTAAAAATCAAAAACTATTTTTCATGATCAATTCCTTTAAAATTCGTCCTTTACAGTACTGGAAAATAATTTTCGCAAACCAATCCATAAAATTATGAAAGATACATTTTTAAAAACTACATTTCGATACGATCGTTTTGATACAAAGATCATAAAAATTGGAGTTACGGTTAAAATGTTATGGATTTTCGAAGTTGATCAATCTTTTAAAGTCCATAAAGAAAATTCATTTTTACAAATCACCATCAATAAAAAGCATTTCTCATAAAAGAATCATTTTTACTAATTCCATAAAAATATTTATTTACCAAAACTTCGTAAAATCAACACCTTAATTCGAAATCGAATAAAATACTCATCGAAAACCTTTGTAAAACAATATCGCAAAACTTTTCCTTTAATAAAATTTTATTCGTCCTAGTCGGAAAAACGCGGGATGTTACAAATTTTCTCTGGATCAGCATTATCTGCATTGCTTTTTCTAACTAATAAGCCTCTCAACAATTTCTAGAGGTGGATCTCCTTGTCTTCGAAAAACTTGATCTCCCATTTTATCTCATATACCTCTGGTTGATCCAAGGCAAACTCCTTCAACTGATGACATCATGAGTATGAAACAAAAATCAACAAAAGAATCATAAACTAAAGATGTGATGAAAAAAATTGCTGATTAACTTTTTCGTATAGGCGGAGTCTAAAGTTAAGCTTTTAATTGAACAATGGAGAAACGAAGCTAAAGTTCATTAATTGAAATTCCGCACGTTGATTATTGTAAACAGAACTTGCAAATGAAAGACATAATACTAGCAGATTTGTGGTTGTCAAAATTAATAAGCCTAGTCACTGGTTTTATTCTATTCTTGGTTCTTTGTTTTAAAAAGCAGTTCTCAAAAACACTTTTGTCCACTTCATGGCTTATTCAGCTACATTGTCCTGAAATCAAGCATGGAAAATGGTTATGGGGCTTAACATAACAAAGTAGTAAACTATAAGATATTGTTAGAAAGTAAAAAGTCAACGTCCTATAAATACATTGACAAGGTAAAGTGCGATTAATTGTAGTAAATTAAAAAAAAGCACTAAACAACATCTATCTTGCTGTACTCAAAACTACAACTTATGACAAGCAACAAAACCAGATGAGCCCACACTGTTACCACTTTTGCAGTGATACATAACATGTGAAAAATTCAACTTAAAATGCTTCTAAGTTATGAAACTTCAAAATATTGCACCAATAAGAAATATTCAAAAACCAAATAACACATTTAAATCAGAACTCCATATTCGAATCATGTCCTTTAACTTTGAAATTAATCATCAAAACTTCAACCAAACTCCAGATTAAACATAAGTTCACACTCATGATCATGTATCCTCCACAAATAACAATATAAATCTAATAATATCATCTAAATACTATTTCAAATTGAGGAGAAAAGAACACATTCAATTGTGAAACCAAATCCATGACTCAGATTCAAGAAGCAGAATAAATTGGACAACTAAAACCAAAGTCCAGAAAAAAAATCATGTATTTTAATCCACAATTTAGGCATAGGCATCACCTCCACAACACACCAACACACCATATCAAAGAAAATATAAATTAAAAGGAAAATGGGGTTTCAATTAAGATGACTTGGTGAAGGACCAAAAAAAAGTAGTAAACTTACTCACTGAAACAGAGGAGTTGAAGGACTTGTGATGGCGGTGGTGGTGGGCTCAAAGAACACTACAAAAAAAAACCATTTATTGCAACGACATTTTGCAACGACTTTTTGCTAAAAATAGGTGTTCAAAAGACCTGTTAAACACCTTAAAAAAGTCGTTGCAAAAGACCTGTTTTCTGCAACGACTTAAAAAGTCGTTGCAAAACACATGTTTTCTACAACGACATTATCGTTGCCAATAAGATTATAACTTTTTAATAAAAAATAAAAAAATTAAATTATTAAAAAAGGGTATAACGAAGCACCATGGACAAAGAATGGATTGCTATTAAATAGTGTGGTGGACTCGGCCTAGCCGAGGTCCTCAGACCCCTTGCCTAAGGCCTCACGGCCCTATAAGAAGCCCTCTGTGTGCTGGTCCGAGCTCAAGGCTCAACGGCCGAACATATACCAGATACGGGTCGACCTCATACTCCTACCCAGGTCCGACTTCCCTGTCCGACACCTCCCAGAGTCCGACACCAAGGACAGGATGACGTGTCTCACCTTATCCACAAGGACAGCTCATCACCTTATCCACAAGGACAGCTCATCCACTCATAGCTCAGTACAAGCTGGTCCTACTTGGGCCTAAGGCAAGCCCATTAGGGCAAACAGATCCTCCCTATAAGTAGCTCCGTACTACATGGGGCTCAGGTACGTCCTCTAACCCTAATTATCACCCTCACACACCAGTGATTAGGGTTGCTTCTTGGCTCTCCCCTTAGCCACCAGAGGACTCCCACCAAACATCACACAGAAACCCTAGACTGAGGCTCCTTTGAAGGTCTTCTTCCCTAACCCTTGGAGGACCTCACCGTCTAGGACATCACATTGGCGTCGTCTGTGGGGAAAGATAAACTTCATTCCCAGAAATTCTACCATGCTTGAGACACAACCAGTTCAGAAGAGGTTGAAGGGGCGCTCAGGGAGGGTCCCGTCAACGGAGGACTTGCGATTGCACCTTGAGGCCAACGGGACAGCAAGGTCTCCACCACCTCCACCTCCCCCTCCACCACCACCTCCACCGTCTTTACATCCTCGCGCAACAGAGGTTTTGGCCATGATGAGACACCAAACGAAGACCATAGAACACCAAAGCCAAGTCAGAGCAAACCTTCAACGGTCTCCCGTGCGGCGTTTTGCTGAACAAGCTGTTGTTCAAGCTCCAGCCCCTAATGAATTCCAACAACAAACAGGAAATTTTGTTGTACAAGGTTTGGGTAAGTCACCGGAAAATCTCCGAGTGGAAACTATCTCGGGGGGTTTTGCCGGTGGCGGCGAGAAGAGGTCGGAAAGGAAAAAGTATGTCAATCAAGTACTAGCGGTTCGCCACAAGCCTATCTGTAAGAAACCACCTCGAAACATTCCCATCTGCTTTTCCGACCAGGATATGATAGGCATCATCCCAGATCACAATGATCCAATGGTGATCGCGGTGATGATCTGCAACTTCGAAGTCGCCCGAGTCTTCATCGATCAGGGAAGCTGGGCCGATATTCTTTTTCTTCACGCTTTTAAAGAGCTGAAGCTGAGGTCAGCCAACCTCGTGGAATTTGAAGGCAACCTTATCAGCTTCACGGGCCAGGCAATTCGCCCCCTAGGAGCCATCCATCTCCCGGTGACCTTAGGCAAGCAGCCTTCTGCCCAAATGGAGATCATCAAGTTTTTAGTCATTGATTCCGAATCCCCCTACAACGTGATACTGGGACGAACCTGCTTACAGGCTTTCGGAGCAGTGGTCTCAACAGTTCACTTAGCAATGAAATTCGTCGGTTCCAATGACGAGATCGTCACAGTCAAAGCCGACCAGGTGAGAGCCCGACTCTGCTACAACGCGAGTCTACAGGAAATTAAAAAGAAGCAAGAGGAGCTCACTGGTCCAACATTGGCCAAAGGGAAGATCCTATTGGCGGAACTGGATGTTCGAGCCGAGCAGGATGACCTTAGGCCTTCTCCTCAAGGAGAGTGGTTGGCAGTTCAAATTGACCCCTCTAACCCCGACAGAACTGTCAAAGTGGGTGCCGACCTCCCTAAGGAGATCCAGGATGAGATCATCGCACTATTACGAGCTAATCTGGATCTGTTTGCTTGGACCTCGGCCGATATGCCGGGGATCGACCCGAACTTTATCTGTCACAAGCTCAGTGTAGACCCGAAGGCAAGGCCAGTAGCACAGAAGATGAGACGGGTTGGGACCGAGAAAGCAAAAGTCATCCAGGAAAAGGTGTTCGAGTTGCTCAAAGCCGGGTTTATAAAAGAAGTCCCATACGCCGAATGGGTTGCAAATACTGTTTTGGTTAAAAAGGCAAACGACAGTTGGAGGATGTGTGTGGATTACACCGACCACAACAAAGCCTGCCCAAAGGACCAGTATCCGCTGCCGATTATTGACCAGCTCGTTGATAGTTCGGCAGGCTACCAGTTGTTGTCGTGATCAAGACAAGACCACATTCACGATCGAAAAGGCAACTTATTGCTACACTGTCATGCCTTTCGGCCTAAAGAATGCTGGAGCAACCTATCAAAGGATGATGAACAAAGTCTTTGATGGGATCATTGGTACCACCATGGAGGTTTATATCGACGACATGATCACAAAGAGCAAGAAAAAGGAAGACAATGTCCGAGATCTGACCACGGTTCTTGAGAGGGTAAGAGCACATAGGATGAGGTTGAATCCGAAGAAGTGTACCTTCGGGGTCCCCGCTGGTGCCTTCCTCGGATTCATGCTATCCGAGAGGGGAATCGAAGCAAACCCCGACAAATGCCGAGCTATATTAGAAATGAAGAGTCCTGCCGACCTCAGAGGGGTGCAACAATTAACTGGCAGGATGGCGGCACTGTCTAGATTCCTTCCTCAAGCTGCTAAGAAGGCCTTACCTTGGTACCAACTTTTGAAAAAAGGTACAACTTTTAACTGGGATCTTAACTGTGAAGCCTCTTTCCTTGCGCTTAAGGAATATCTCTCTTTCCCTCCAGTTCTCTCCAGCCCTCGAGAGGGGGAGAATCTTTTCATTTATCTTTCCGTAGGAGATTCCGCCCTCAGCTTGGTGTTGGTCCGAGACGAGGGCCGAATTGAGTTCCCTGTTTATTTCATAAGCCGAGCTCTGCAAGGTCCCGAGCTTCGGTATTCCAAGATTGAGAAATTCGCATTTTGTCTCATCCTGGCTGCACGACGGCTACGACAATATTTCCAAAGCCACCCTATTGTCGTAAGAACCGCCCAGCCCATTAAACAAGTTCTGCAAAAGCCCGACCTCGCCGGGAGAATGAAGGCTTGGGCAATCGAACTGTCCGAGTTCGACATCTCCTACGAACCGAGGAACGCAATCAAGTCACAAGTATTGGCAGATTTTGTGTCCGAGTTCACAGAGCCCCACCAAAGCTCTAGCTTGGATACTTGGGTGATATATGTTGATGGTTCGAGCAATCAAATGGGTGCAGGAGCTGGTGTTATTCTGGAAAATGTGGATGGTCTCAGCATCGAATACTCCCTGAAATTCGAGTTTTTAACCTCGAACAATCAGGCCGAGTACGAAGCAGTCATTGCCGGCCTCCGCATGGCTAAGGAGCTCGGTGCAACTGAAGTCCAAATTATGAGCGACTCCCAGTTGGTGGTTTCCCAAGTCGTTGGAGACTACCAAGCGAAAGAACCCATCCTGCAGAAATACCTTGATAAAGTTAAATCCCTGGCTCTTGATTTTGCAAAATTCTCCATCACCCATATCCCCCGCAGTTCAAACTCCCGAGCCGATGTGCTTTCCAAGTTGGCAAGCAAGAAAGGCGGAGGGAACAATAAAAGCCTCATTCAAGAACAAATCTCGACCCCAAGTGTAGTAATGGCCATTTCAGTACTGCCGAACTGGATGCATCCGATAAAGGCATACCTCGAACATGGAATACTCCCAGCCGATCAAAAGGAAGCAAAGAAACTTAAGAGAAAGGCGGCTGAGTATGTCATTATGGATGGAGTCCTTTATAGAAGAGGAATGTCTTCTCCACTCCTCCGATGTCTTACCTCCGAGGAAGCTCAAGAGACCTTGAACGAGGTTCACGGAGGAATGGGGAGCCACCACGTCAGTGGTAAATCCTTGGCAAGGAAGATACTAAGGGCCGGATATTTTTGGCCGACCTTAGTTACAGATTCCATTGACCATGTTCGACGATGTCCTCAATGCCAATTCTTCAGCGATGTTTATCAGAAACCCTCCGAGGAGCTCCACTCTCTAGCTTCCCCCTGGCATTTCAGCATGTGGGGAATGGACATTGTGGGACAGTTCCCAACGGCTCCAGGCCAGCTAAAATTCATTGTGGTAGCAATAGACTACTTCACCAAATGGATTGAGGCTGAGCCACTAGCAACTATCACTTCGGCAAGGATCCAGAAATTTTTTATGAAACAAGTCATCTCCCGTTTTGGCCTTCCACTCACATTAATAACCGACAATGGTAGCTAGTTCGCCGCCAATAACTTCCAGATATTGGCTGAGAATCTCGGGATTTCTCATCGGTTTTCTTCGGTAGAGCACCCCCAGACTAATGGCCAAGCCGAGGCCGCCAACCGAGCTATCGTTGACGGCCTCAACAAGAGAATTACACAGGCCAAAGGAGCATGGGCCGATCTGCTACCCGAGGTCCTCTGGTCAATTAGGACCACGGTCCAGTCCTCAACCGGAGAGACCCCCTTCAGATTGACCTATGGTTGCGACACGGTCATCCCCATCGAACGAAGGATTCATACCTTCCGAATGAGGGACAGACCCGAAGAAGAAAACGGAAACTTGATCAAAGAAAACTTGATACTGGCCGAAGAGATCCGGGATGCAGCCTCTGCTCGGGAAAAGAAAGCAAAGGAAAGGCAGGCCAAACAGTATAACAAAACGGTACAACCCAGGTCTTTCGAGGCGGAGATCTCGTTCTCAGGAGAGCTGACATCGGTCTTAAAAACCGAAGAGATGGGAAATTTGCTCAAAATTGGGAAGGCCCCTACAGAGTCGTTTCAAAAACACACTCTGAGGCATACAGACTAGAAACTCTTGAAGGAGCCGAGCTCAAAAATTCTTGGAACGTTGCAAAACTGAGAACCCACTTCAGCTAGGTTTACCTCAGATGTTATCGGTGACCCCAGCCAAAAGTTTAAGTTCTATCTTCATTTCTGTTAACATTTTACACTTACTTCCCCTAGTCATTCTCTTATTTTCCACTTGGGGAGATACCCACTTTTTTAATTCATAGGCAATGTACTCATGTTTATAATTAGTGAAAAAGTACAAACTTGCCCATTACTCAAGTGCTACAGTTTTATATACATCCGTACTAGCTTCTCATTTAGCACTAGCCACCTAAATGTTGCATGGCGCTATGCATAGCCAACGTCTTGTAAAGGAGATCGGCTCATATGCACAGTGTACAAGGGACACCCGATAAAGAACAGATTGCTGTGAAATGTTTCCACATAGCTTCACTCAGCATTCTCCTTTACATCGGGGACGAGGACACCCACCTCGGCTAAGGCGGGTAGATCCGAGATCCCTACCGTATGCACTTATATACAGTACCTCTGTTCTGAGGATAGCTTATAAGATTACTGCACTTACTGAGTCGGCCGAGCTTGGTCTCATCATTGATATGATCAGACGCTCCTAGCATGACAGTTTTAGCTATAATGAATCCTGAATACAATAAGTGAAAACAGTACTTGTATTTTCAAAAACAGTCGTGTTTAGGTTATCTAAAATGCAACAAGTCTCAAACACTTGCATTCTTATTTAAAGCTTTCTTGGTGACTACCTAACTGATCGCAGTTCGGATATGAGGACGAACGAGTAAAAATGCAACGAGTTGGTAAAGTAAAACTCGCATTCATGCAACAAGTTAAAGAAAAGACTTGCATAACTCCGACCTCGGACATAGTACGTATGCAACAAGTTAGAATAAAAACTTGCATAAATATAACAGCATGCAACATGTAACATCCTACAATTTTATACTTTAAGAAAATACTTAATTTAATATTTATTTGTGAAAGTATTCGAGGTTTGTAAAAATTTTGACGGAGTTTCCTTTAAAAATTAGACTTTCCCCAGACAGAATTAAACCTGTCAGTCCAGAACAGTTTGCAATTCGAGTAAATCAAAACTTTCAATTCAAAATAATAACATACATATAACTCTTCAATATACAAAATGCTTAAACAAAACAAGATCATTAAATTACAATTAAATTTACAAAACTCTCTTTATTACAATATAAACCTATGCATGGTTGCTCAACCTCGTGACCCTTGGGTCACTTAAACCAATATACTCTCTACTATGAGTATACCGTTCTCGGCCTTGATCCTTTCGTGCCTATCTCCTTGGTGTACCTAATATGTCCACTGTAAGGGTGGGTACTTTGAAATCTAGATCAAAGAAAACGCTTAAAAACAGTAATAAATCATAAATAGGTATATTCAAACACAAACAATAACAATTAAGAAAATCACAATTCACTTATCAAGTACAACATTATAACTCTATCCAATTTGACTATACTACATGTGTATATCTTTAATATAATGCATTAATGCGCAACCACATGGTTATGCTCTACTAACGTCACACTTAGGTGATTTAATCCTTGAATCCGATATTAAACATTTCATTTCAATTTAAACACTTTAACACTTGATCGGATTCAATGAATTAAATTCCTATAACAATTCATTCAAACTTTCCCTTTCACTTTCACACTTTTCACTTTACTTTTAACACTTTTACACTTTTAACGATTGGGTACATTGTGCTTCACATTCTCCCCGCAGGAGGGTTCCTCACACAATGTACCTATACACTTTTAACACTTTAACCTTTAACACTTTTTAACGATTGGGTACATTGTGCTTCACATTCTCCCCGCAGGAGGGTTCCTCACACAATGTACCTATACACTTTCCCTTTTCCATAACAATAATAACACAACCACCTCACAACCCTCCCTCCACTCTGGGGAAAAACCGACCAGGAGTAAGCATTTCTCAACCTCTAGTTGGGTGCTTCACCTCCACTTAGGAAGGTCCCTCGCTCACCCGCTTGCACAACACTTCACCTCCACTTAGGAAGGTCCCTCATGCGATTTGGGTTGATTTGTCCAAATCGGGCTTTAGCAGAAATCACCCTCGACTGGCCCAAAGAAACCAAAGTAAATAGAACTATTATGGTTTGCATAGAACCAACCCCCAATACGGGAAGCAAACCCGTATCCTTTGCAGGATCAAAGTTCTCCATAATAATTCCTAACATTTACTCTTGTCCTCATCAATCGCGAAGCGACGTGTGTTTTTCCCCTACACCTAACGTCCACCTTTTCACCATGCATGATCCAATATTCTAAGTGTTTCTCAATTGAATTTAAGACCCTCTTTGTCCTTTAGAAAAATGTCATTTAATTGGTTTAAACTCAATTGAGAAATACTTGGCCCTATTTAATGCATAACTATATGAATGTCATTTACAGTTTACTTATATACACTTCAATAATATTAATACAAACAATATCAATCAACAATCAGTCGACATACTCAGGTATGTCTCAGGGACTGTAATTTAAATCACCTTCCTAGGGTTCTTCACTTCCTACTTAACAATTTATAAAATCAATTAATATAAACATACATTAATATCATCTCACTAAAACTTAGGGTTCCTAACTATACTCTACCCTCCTACCCATCAACCTAACCAATCAATAATATACCCAATTATAACTCTATTACTATAATTAAACCCTTCCTCTAATACTAGACCAAAGTACACCCCTTACCTTGAAGAGAGAGAGAGAGAGAGAGAGAGAGAAATTGGGGTTTTGATGGAGCTCCCACACCAAGCTCCAATCCAAGCTCCTAAGACTCCTACTCCTTATCCTTAAGCACATTCCAAACTCCTTTGCATGATTAGAGAGCTTTATGGAGTGGATTGGGAAAGTTAGGGTTTGGGTTGGATTTGGGGTTTTTATGAGAAAGAGGGGAAATTGAAAATTGAGAGAGGGGAATGTATGAGGGAGTGATAAGGAAGTGATTTGGGGTGTTTAATTTCATTTTCTATGGTGGGAACTTGAAGAAATCAAAAGCCCTAGGGGAGGAGAAGAGAGAATCGTGTGAGAGGAGAGAGAAAAGTCTTGAGAAAAATGATTCAATTCAACGTGATTTTTGCTGATATAACAGTGGTTAATCGATTAACCCGATGGTTAATCGATTAACACTTGTTAATTTTTAAAGGATCACTCGATTAACCTGGTCTTAATTGATTAAGGTCGAAACGTGCTATAAATTTAATCGATTAACCTGTGCCCTACTCGATTAAGGCCGAAAGGTGCCATAAATTTAATCGATTAACTCACAGTGTTAATCAATTAACCTAATCAGTCCACTTATCCCCTTGAACTTCGAATCGCTCTAACTTCTTCGCTAACCGTCGGATCTTGCTCAAATTTTGAGGCAAGTATCCTAAGATACTTGTCTTCACATCCAACGGTGGGATTTGGTTAAGAGCTATGGGTCTTTTATTCTTAATTTCCTAGAGTCCTATGCTCTTAATCCTTAAATAACCTTTCTAAATCGCACTTTTAACCTAACACATTCCTTTCTCTTCACTCTAAACCTATTCTAACTTATTTCTACTTCACACAAACCCACTCTTAGCTAAATACTACTCTCTAAACACTTAAGCACACACTAATTCTAATACCAATTAACTTTTTCAACTGAAATCGAAACCTAAGAATGCTACGACCCTTAAAGCAATTCTATTCACTAAGGCACCTAAACACTTAGTAAATTTGGGGATGTTACACAACAAGTTAAAACTAGAAAGAACTTGCACAAAAATAAAATGTTGTACACAATAAGCAAAGCAAAATACAATCCAACATTGTCAAACATGTTACAAAAAACATTGACAAATCGCAAGCTGCCCAGCATAAGGGACTTATGCTGCTTCATCTTCAACATCGGACAGGACAACCGAGCTTGGGTTGAACTCCTCATCTGGCTTCTCCACCAAAGGATCGAGCAGATTCTCTTCGGGCTGGTCAAGGTCAACCTCGAGCCCATCCTTGTTGATGAGCATTTTATTTCCCATTATTCCTTGCATTATTTTACTCCTATTATTGATACTTGTTGCCCATTTGACATTATTTAGCTTGATTTAGTGATTTAGAGTTTATTGGACTAATATTTTGAATATTGTTTAATTTGGGATTATTTAGCCTAATTAATTCTATTTCTATTTTCAGGTCATATTTGGCACAAGGGCTTTTTGGGCATTTTGGGAGTGAAGATTTAATTTTGGAAGAGAAGATATATGATGAAGTGAAGATTGTAATCTATCTTTAGGATTATTTGAGATTTAGTTTATAACTTTTAAGATTTAGATTTTATCTATAGGATATTTTTAGATTTAATTTAGAGATTAGCTTTCCTTAGGATTTGGGCCCATGATTTAGGCCCGTTTTGTGATTTAATTAGCCAATTTCATGTAAACCCTAGCAGCCACCTTCCATAATCACGTTTTTACATTCTCTCTCTTAGAGAAAGCTTAGTTTTTCTCTCCAAGCTTGTGGTGGCTGCTAGGGTTTCTCTCTCTTTCCTTTCTACACGTTTTTGGTATTTTTCTTCATGGAAGGCTAAACTCTTAGGTTAAATCCCTTTGGTAATGTATCACATACTCTTAAGGTTTTATTCTTAATGCTATTTTGTTTTTATTCACTGTTTTCATGTTTATTGATATGTTATGGTTCGCTTAGTTCCATTCTATAGAGATAATCCATGTGTATGAAAGCTTAATTTATGCAAACTCGTAAAAACTCCATGCTTTGGCTTTTAATGCTTAATTAGAGGTTTGGGTTTTGGGGTGAGAATTGAATTTTCGCTTAGTATTTAGTTCTCACGAGTTAGACAGTGAAGAGGAAAGAAATTGATCTTTTGTGACCGATGATAGAGTTGTGAACGCGAGCCAAAGGGGTTTATCCGCTTTTCCTTATCTGTTACTTCGTTTTTATTTTAATCCTGTTTTGATCTTAGATTTCAACATTCAATACAAAACCCCCCTATTTTCTGTGCATACTATCTGTTTGACCTTTTGCTTGATAAGATATTCCTTGGGAGACGACCTAGGAGTCACTTCCTAGTACTATATTTAAACTGTTTTTTTATTTGTATCGGGTACGGCCTCGATCAAATTTGGCGTCGTTGCCGGGGAATCTATCGGTTCTTGCCAAAGGTCATTAGTAGTTAGTTAGTGTCGTAGTTAGTATAGTTATTATAGTGTGTCGTGTCTGATTTAGGGTCTAGTAGTCAATTCTGATAACTGGTTGAAGTTGCACTGTTTGTTGTTTTGCTATTTTGTTGCAATTAGTGTATTTGATTGATTTTGTGGTTGCTAGTTCACATAGTTGTGGGTGGAATTTTTGCACGAAAATTTATATCCACACTATTTTTATCATATAAAAAGGTTTTGAGGCACCACGATCACTCAGGTCATCACTGGTTGTGAGTTCCAGAAAAATTTTCCATGTTTTAGCAGCACTTTCTTCAAACTGTCGCAACTTTTGACCCGTAACTCGGAATTTGACGAATTTTATATCAAATTGAAGGGAATTTACTGAATAATCTGATTTTTATGACTTTGTCGTAAATTGCCTTCGTCTGGACCCTGAAAAAGGCGTTTTACTATTTCTTTTTTATTTTACAAGTTTTATTTTCTTAGTTTTTGGTCTCTGATTTAATTGTTTGACTTGGTTCCCTTTTGAATTTTGTCCTCAAACTTTCTGTGATATGTTTTCATGATTTTAGGGTGCTGAAAAAAATAAAGAAAAAAATTTTTAAAAATAAAAAATTTTTTGTTGCCTATTTTGGTCATGCATATCTGTGACAGTTTGTTATGCTTAATGGTGTTCTGTTCAGTACATGACTAGGGGCAACCCAAGCTACTTGCATCCTTACAACCCTGAAATTGATAGGACTTATCACAGATTAGTTAGACAAAATAGGAACCAGTCCATAGGTAGTGAGTCTATTGAGTCTTTACATAGTGAGTCTGCTTCTTTTTCTTCTATTCCTATAAATTCTGATTCTTATTCTGATTCTTATTCTGTGTATTCTGAAAATATGGCTCAACCTCCACCATGTGAGAGGACACTGAGGGAGCTGGCTGCACGTGATTTCACTATTGAAGATTTGTGCATCTAGTATCCCGATGACCCGTATGAGCTAAGGTCTGGACTAATTCATTTGTTGCCCAAGTTTAATGGTCTTGCAGGTGAGGATCCTCATAAACATCTCAAGCAGTTCCACATCGTGTGTTCTACTATGAAACCACATAATGTGCAAGAGGATCATGTTTGTCTTAAGGCATTCCCACACTCCCTAGAGGGGCTAGCCAAGGATTGGTTGTACGATCTGGCCCCTGATTCTATCACAGGCTGGGATGACCTGAAGAGGGCATTTTTGGAGAAATACTTTCCTGCATGCAGAACAACAGCAATCCGAAAGGATATATCAGGCATCAGGCAACAAAGTGGAGAAAGTCTCTACGAGTATTGGGAGAGATTCAAGAGACTGTGTGCGAGCTGCCCCCACCATCAGATCTCAGAGCAGCTGCTTATTCAATATTTCTATGAAGGTCTCAACCTCATGGAGAGAAACATGCTTGATGCTGCAAGTGGTGGTGCCCTAGGAGACATGACACCTTTAGAAGCCAGAGCCAAGATTGAGAAGATGGCTTCCAATTGTCAACAATTCCATGCAAGGGACAACAACGATGCAATCGTAGTGAGAGGAGTGAATGATGTTGGCACAAGTTCTAGTAAGGTTGAGAAGCTTGAACAGAAGATAGACTCACTTACAACTTTGGTCACTCAATTGGCCATCAACTAGAAGAAGTTGTCTCTGCCTGCTAGATTATGTGGCATATGCACATCCGCTGAGCACCCCACAGATGCATGCCCTTCTTTGCAGCAGCAACCAACGACTGGTGCTGACCAACCTGAGGCATATGCCGCCAACATCTTCAACAGTAGAAACCAGCAGCCACAGAACTTTGATCTCTCTACCAATAGATACAACCCTGGTTGGAGGAACCATCCCAACCTGAGATGGTCTGATCAGCAGCAACCTTCACAGGTTCAATTTCAGAACAATTCCAGACCACCATATGTACCTCCTCCAGTCCAGCAACAGAGACAACAACAGCAACAACAACAGGCTAATTCTGCACCACCAGCTCCTAGTACTGAGCAGCAGCCTTCATTGGAAGAGTCGATGAAACAGATGACCATGCAAAATCTCCAATTCCAACAGGAAACTAGAGCATCCATTCAAAGACAAGAGGCCTCCATTCAATCTTTGACCAATCAGATGGGACAAATGGCAACAGCCATCAACACTATGCAATCTCAGAATTCAAACAAGTTGCCATCCCAAACAGTGATCAATCCAAACCAGAATGTGAGTGCCATTAGTCTAAGGTCAGGGAAGCAGATTGTCACACCCCCACCAGAATCTGACCTCAACAAAGATGATCTAGTTTCACCCAACAAGAAGAGCCAAATGGTCGAGGAGAGTGACCACACAAGTACAAAAAATCCCATCCAGCTCAGCCTTCCACAAGCACAACACCTGCTGCTGCCCAACAACCACCCCCCATTCCTCTTCCTTTCCCACCAAGGGGGGTTACTCAAAGCAAGAAAATGGAAGAGATTGACAAAGAGATACTTGACACATTCAGGAAGGTGGAAGTCAACATACCCCTTCTTGATGCAATCAAGCTGATTCCAAGGTATGCAAAGTTCTTGAAGGATCTATGCACACACAAACGGAAGCTCAAGGGCAATGAGAGGATCAACATGGGAAGAAATGTCTCTGCTCTTATAGGTAAACCCGTCCCTCGTATTCCTGAAAAGTGTAAGGATCCTGGAACTTTCTCTGTGCCTTGTATCATAGGTAATACTAAATTTGAGAATGCTTTGCTAGATTTAGGAGCATCTATTAATGTTATGCCTATGTCTGTTTTCAAGTCTCTTTCACTTGGACCTCTTCAACCTACGGGTGTGGTTATCCATTTGGCAAATAGATCTACTGCCTACCCCGCAGGTTTGATAGAGGATGTCTTGGTTCGGGTTGGTGAACTTATCTTTCCTGCTGATTTTTATATTCTTGATATGGAATAGGACACCTCTCGTAGTGCTGTCCCTATCATATTAGGGAGACCATTTTTAAAAACAGCCCGAACCAAGATTGATGTGCATGCAGGTACACTTTCAATGGAATTTGATGACAGAGTGGTTCGATTCAATATTTTTGATGCTATGAAACATTTTTCTGATGACCACTCTGTCTTTCATGTTGACTTGCTTGATGATCTGATTGATGAGCATGTTCTGGACTTTTTGCATGATTATGATTTGCCATCTTTCACTAGCTCATTTACTTGTTCTGCATGTTCTGATTCCGAAATGTGCACTGCATGCATTGAAATTGACCAGTTTTTAAATTCTACTAATGCATCTATTGATTCATATGATATAGATTCAGATCATGCTAACCCTAACCCCATTTCTGTTATGCATGAGTGTAATCCATTTGTTCAGGTACAGGCGGCAGAATCCAATTCTGCTGCTCCTTTAGTTCCATCTGTGATGCAGACACCTTTATTGGACATGAAGCCCCTTCCTCCTCATCTCAAATATGCTTACTTGGAGGATGAGCAGAAACTTCCAGTGATCATTTCTACCTCCCTTTCTGTTGATCAAGAGAAGCAGCTGCTGGATGTGATTAGAGCAAACAAAAGGGCAATAGGATGGACATTGGCAGACATACCTGGTATTAGCCCCTCCATGTGCATGCATCGGATTTTATTGGAGGATGGGGCTAAACCAGTGAGACAACCCCAGAGACGGTTGAACCCCCAGATTCTTGATGTGGTGAAGAAAGAGGTCACCAAGCTGCTGCAAGCTGGTATTATCTACCCCATTTCAGACAGCACTTGGGTAAGCCCGGTTCAAGTAGTTCCCAAGAAGTCTGGGGTGACAGTTGTCAAAAATGAGAAGGATGAGTTGATTCCCACTAGAGTGCAGAACAGTTGGAGAGTCTGCATTGACTATAGGAAGCTCAACCAGGCGACCCGCAAGGATCACTTTCCTCTTCCCTTCATTGATCAGATGTTGGAGCGCCTGGCAGGTAAATCTCACTAGTGCTTCTTAGATGGTTTCTCTGGTTATTTCCAAATCTATATTGCACCAGAGGACCAACATAAGACCACATTTACCTGTCCTTTTGGTACATTTGCTTATTGGAAGATGCCTTTTGGCCTATGCAATGCTCCTGGCACTTTTCAAAGATGTATGATGAGTATTTTTAATGACTTACTTGAGCATTGCATAGAGGTCTTCATGGATGATTTTAGTGTATATGATTCCTCTTTTGATGCATGTCTTGATAGTTTGTCTAAGGTGCTTAATAAGTGCATTGAGACTAACTTTGTCTTGAATTTTGAAAAATGTCACTTTATGGTAGAAAAAGGCATAGTCTTAGGGCACAATATTTCGCATAAGGGCATAGAGGTTGACCCTGCTAAGCTGCATCTAATATCACATTTGCCTTACCCCTCTTGCGTGCGAGAGGTGCGTTCTTTTCTTGGTCATGCAGGTTTCTATCGCAGGTTTATTCAGAACTTTAGCAAGATAGCCCTTCCACTATCCAACTTGCTTCAAAAGGATACCACATGTGAGTTTGGAGACCAATTCAAGAAGGCATTTGATGAGCTAAAGAGAGCACTCACCACCACTCCCATCATCCAACCACCTGACTGGACCCTCCCATTTGAGCTCATGACCGATGCCTCGAATTATGCTTTGGGAGCAGTTCTCTCCCAAAGGGTTGGTAAGCTGTCTCATGTGATTTATTATGCATCTAGGACTTTAGATTCAGCACAAGTTAATTACACCACAACTGAAAAAGAGCTGTTAGCCATTGTCTTTGCACTTGATAAGTTTAGATCATATCTGTTAGGTTCTAAGGTTGTAGTGTATACTGATCATGTTGCTCTGAAGTATCTTTTGAAAAAGACAGATTCCAAACCTAGGTTGATTAGGTGGATGTTGCTCCTCCAGGAGTTTGATCTTGAGATTCAGGATCGGAGTGGTGCGCATAACCTTGTCGCAGACCACTTGAGCAGAATAGAGAGAGGAGGATGCATTTCCTATCCGGGATGACTTCCCTAATGAGCAGCGTTTAGCTTTGCATGTTTCACATCCCCTTCCCCTTACTCCTTGGTTTGCTGATATTGTAAATTATCTAGTTGCATCTGTTTTTCCACCCTTGGCATCCAAAGCTCAAAGAGACAAATTGAAGAGCGATGCCAAGTATTATGTATGGGATGACCCCTATTTGTGGCATTTTTGCAGTGATCAGGTCATTCTCAGGTGCATTCAAGATCATGAGATCCAATCGGTTCTCCAGTTTTGCCATGCTTCACCAGTTGGAGGCCACCTTGGCACTCAAAGGACAACACGAAAGGTGCTGGATTCTGGATTTTATTGGCCTACCATCTTCAAGGATGCAAGCAACATCTGCAGCTCATGTGAGCAATGTCAAAGAGCAGGAGGCACCCTATCTTGGAGGCAACAGATGCCGCAACAACCTATGTTGTTCTGTGAGGTGTTTGATGTCTGGGTATAGATTTCATGGGCCCCTTTCCTGTTTCTTTTGGTTTTTATTATATCTTACTTGCTGTGGATTATGTATCCAAATCGGTGGAAGCTAAGGCCACCAGGACTAATGATGCTCAGGTTGTTGTAGATTTTGTCAGGTCTAATATCCTTTGCAGGTTTGGCATACCTAGAGCCATAGTCAGTGATCAAGGCACACACTTCTGCAATAGATCCATGCAAGCTTTGCTCAAGAAGTATGGGGTTGTGCACAAAGTTTCTACACCATATCACCCCCAAACCAATGGGCAAGCTGAGATTTCAAACAGAGAGATCAAGCGGATTTTGGAGAAGATGGTGAAGCCTAATAGAAAGGATTGGAGCATACGATTGGAGGATGCTCTATGGGCCCATCGGACTACTTACAAGGCACCCATAGGGATGTCACCTTATCGGGTTGTCTTTGGTAAGGCATGCCACCTGCCTGTGGAAATAGAGCACCGTGCATATTGGGCTGTGAAGCAATGTAACTTAGCTTTTGATCAAGCGGGTGAGGAGAGGAAGCTGCAGTTGAGTGAGCTAGATGAGATCCGTTTGGAGGCCTATGAGAACTCCAAGTTCTACAAAGAGAAGACCAATAAGCTCCATGATAGCTCAATTTCCAGAAAGGAGTTCTTGGTTGGTCAAAAAGTGTTGCTCTACAACTCTAGGCTTGGACTCATGAGTGGAAAGCTCCGCTCTAAGTGGATTGGACTATTTTTAGTCACCCAGGTGTTTCCTTATGGCACTGTGGAGATCAAGAGTGAGTCCACGGACAAGAGCTTCAAGGTTAATGGACATCGACTCAAGCCCTTCCTCACCACCCCTTCTTTGGATGATGCACCTGTGGAGGAGGCCTCATTGGTCGACCCCACTTTTGACCCACCATGACTTAGGGAGTCTTCTTTTCTCCTTCCTTACTCTTTTTATTGCACTTGTCTATATCTGTCTGATTCTGCTATTTGTGTTCCATTGAGAACAATTTGTGATTTAAGTGTGGGGGGAGAGTAGTTTAGGTTGCATATTTTTGCTTTGATTTTTTTTAGGTTTTGCTAAGTTTTGGGCATTTTCTTGCATGTTTTTGCTTCATTTTAGTAGAGTCTTGGTATCTTGTGTCTGAATTCATGCATTTCTGTATGTAAAGTTGCTTTTGATAATTAAGAGGTGGTAACACTGTGATAGAATTGTCCCTTTTGTGAGGATTTGAGCCTTAATTGTGGGTGGATTGCTATATATGCCACCTAATTTTCTTTCATGTGTGATTGCACTCTGGATTACTTGCACTCTAGAACTTGACTTGACTCTTGTTGATACTTGATATTCCCATGCACATTTTGAAATTATTTACGCATTGTTTTTCTTGAATAAGCCACTAGACATATGAGCCTACCTTGAATGAATTTATCCTTTGATAGCCCCTTTGATCCTTTATATCCCTTTTCTTTGTTCTTTAGCTCATTACAAGCCTATGACTGAAAAACCATGATTGTCCTAACATTAGGGAATGTTGGAGCTTTGAAATTGTTTTGGGAATGGGTATTAAGTAAGCGAGGGTGCTTTGTTCTTCATCTCTTGTGAGTTCTGGGTTTTGCCTCTATGGTCGGTGATGTAATTATGGCTTTATCTCATTATGCCATTTTTGTTGTTTCTTCTTCCCTTTCGTTCATGAAGTTCTCCAATGCAAAACAAAAAAAAAAGAAAAGAAAAAAAATAGAATAAAAGGTTGATTGAGGCATAGAGGATTGGAATTAGAGGTTGTTGTTATGTTTATCATTTCATTCTCGGGTGGATTGTGCTTATTTTTTTACTTATTCCCCATTGCTCCTCTATTCCCTTGGTTTTAGCTACATTTCCCATATTTTATCCAACCTTGTCCTTGGCCCCATTACAACCCTGAAAAGACCTTTTGATCATTTTGTGCATGTGTGTTGATTGTTGATGTTAGAGGCTTGTCAAGCTTATGGTTGTATTTGTTTTTCATGATGTGCCTTGAGTGTAAACACTGATTAACCTTAAACACTTGAGTGTAAATACTTTTGAGTGATCCTTGTGAGTTTCTATCATCTTTGTGACTACCCTCCTGATGTCATTGATTTTCTTTGCATATTTGAAATAATTGGATGATGTTCATGGATGCCTTGATTCTTTTGTCCTTATTCTCTTCGTGTGCTCGATTTTGCCCATTTCTTTGCATTTCCTAGAATTCATTGTGAAGTACGTAATCTCTTAGGTTTGCATTCATTATTTGTAGTAATCTTGTTGCATGATTCACTTTGGTGCATATTGATCTTCTCAGTCCTAATTCTTAGTTTTGCCCAGGAGTGCAAAAGGATAAGTGTGGGGGTGTTTGATGAGCATTTTATTTCCCATTATTCCTTGCATTATTTTACTCCTATTATTGATACTTGTCTTCCCTTTCTACACGTTTTTGGTATTTTTCTTCATGGAAGGCTAAACTCTTAGGTTAAATCCCTTTGGTAATGTATCACATACTCTTGAGGTTTTATTCTTAATGTTATTTCGTTTTTATTCACTGTTTTCATGTTTATTGATATGTTATGGTTCGCTTAGTTCCATTCTATAGAGATAATCCATGTGTATGAATACTTAATTTATGCAAACTCGTAAAAACTCCATGCTTTGGCTTTTAATGCTTAATTAGAGGTTTGGGTTTTGGGGTGAGAATTGAATTTTCGCTTAGTATTTAGTTCTCACGAGTTAGACAGTGAAGAGGAAAGAAATTGATCTTTTGTGACCGATGATAGAGTTGTGAACGCGAGCCAAAGGGGTTTATCCGTTTTTCCTTATCTGTTACTTCGTTTTTATTTTAATCCTGTTTTGATCTTAGATTTCAACATTCAATACAAAACCCCCCTATTTTCTGTGCATACTATCTGTTTGACCTTTTGCTTGATAAGATATTCCTTGGGAGACGACCTAGGAGTCACTTTCTAGTACTATATTTAAACTGTTTTTTTATTTGTATCGGGTACGGCCTCGATCACTTGTCATAATCGACCATCTTCCCGTCCTCCACCCCGAACCCAATAGAGGCGCCGACATACCGAATTCGGAGCCCTTGGTTCAGGTGAAGAATTTGCTCTACCGCACTGGTAAAGATTTTACTCGCCGCCTTCTCAAGATTGAAGTCCGACTCAGATGCGGCTACCTTGTGTTTAAGAGCTTGAGCGGCTCTTCTCTTCAGCAATGTCCTCACCTTCTCCACCTCGGCCAGGCCTTCCTGCCGACCAGCCTCCCTAGCATCCGCTCTTGCATGGGCCAAAGCCTCCTCCTGACTTTTCCGAAGCTCCTCCTTCTGCCGACGGTGCTTCTCTTCTAACTCGGCCAACGTTTGCTCAACAGAGTTTTTACTATTCCTCAGCTCAGCCACCTCAGCTGCCATCTCAGATCGGGCCCTCTTCTTGGCTGGCGACACGCCTTCCGCAAAGTCATCAGCAACTTCGGCCAACACATTGAAAATATTTGTTGATCTCTTCAAGTGATAGGCCAACCCTTCGGCCATTTTCTTCCACTCGGCTCCCGACATTTTTACAAGTGCCTCTTTGACCGAGGCCCTAGTACTGGGGGTCGCCGGCCTTGGGGTACCGGCAGCATTGACGAGCTCGGTACTTGGAGACGGAGAGTGAGGAGGAGGTGGGGCAATGATCGCTGCAGGTGGAGTAGGGTGGGGAGGAGCGGAGTCGGTCGACGTTGTATCAGCGGTCGCGGCCTCATTGGAAGTACTCTCCGGCCTCTTTCTTTTGCGGCCCAACGCAGCCTTCAGTGCCTTAGACGACATGGCCGACCAATGTTCCTCTGCAAACAAAAAGATAAAGAAAAATCAGTAAGAGAATTAAAAGAAAATTACAAGAGTATAAGTGCAAGGTTAACTACCAATTTTGGCTAAAACTTCGTTGTCAGAACACTTCATAAAAACTCCAACATCAAGTTGGAATTTCCGAGCCTGATATTCAGTTTGGAAATGGTGGACTGTGACGGCCTCGTCGGCATCAAGAGTCGCGCCCGACCACCTTTGTGGCGTGCCGAGGTGGCGATCGAAGAACTCCGGGGTCCACTCCAAGGGAAACCTCGGACCCGTCTCGTCCCGGAACCAAGGTCGACCAGTGCCCACGAACTTGTACTTGAAGAATCTGGGCTTAAAACGCTTCAAAGATTCCGTAAACATTCCGAACAGCCCACAGCGAGCTCGGGCTTTAGCCGATACCCAAAGTCGACCAATAACCCCGTCTTTGTTACTGACGAACGGGTTATACATCCACAGAAAGAGCCGAACTGTGCATACCAACCTTTTCGCCCCGCAATACTTTTGAAACGCCCTCAGGAACGACCAGGTTTTGGGATGAAGTTGCGAAGGGGCCAGTCCGAGCTCTTTCAGAACCCTCATCTCCAGATCGGTGAACGGCAAGGTCACGCCGAGGTTGTGGATCAAGTCGGCATAAAAAAAGAAGGAGTTATCATCAGTCCTGGTGCATATTCTGTCATTCGCCGAACAAGGGAGAACTTCATAAGAAGTACCAGCGGCATCTCCCGAACAGGGTAGCACAGCTCTCTTCACTTCGGTGAGCTTATCCTCGGAATCTAAACTAGATTGCACTCCCTTCGGCTCCACGTCGACCCACTGATATTGATCGGCGTCGGAGGGTGCAGGATAAAGTTCAGGTCGGCTTACGCACTTTCTTGGCGGCATGGTACCTGTGGAAGAATAGGGGAGCTCGGCGTTAGTCTTACGGGTTACAAAAAATAACCCCCAAGAAAACCCCCTCGAAGTTGTTCCGAGAGGCGAGCATCTCCCCCCTACCACAGATACCCACCGTTCATACGTCCTCTCTCTCCATCCTCTCGAAGTCGGCACACTCCCTACCATCAACAAACTCGGCCCAGGCGTATTGCCATATCCACTCTCTCTTCTCCCCCTCAATCCCGAGGATGGATGACCTCAACGGGATCAACCTCCAGAACTCGTTTTTCATACTTTCGCCCATATTCCCTTTGGCGACGGAGCGCCTCGTATACCTCCGTGGAGGAACAGGACGAGGAGGAAGAGCCATCCTCCTCCTCTCTACTGCCTGATGACAGGAAAAATACCCCTGCCCATTTCCTAAACTACCCCCTACTCATATTTCCCCAATCCACTTCTTTGGTTTTCTGAAGAACCAACACAAAAACACGAATCAAAAGCACCCCAAATCTCAAAAACCCCAAACCCAGACACATTAACAGCCCCAAAGTTTATCCCCCAAAATCGCAAACCCAAAACCCCGATAACCAGAGAAAACCACCCATCTCCATAGGAACCAGACCGTATAAATATAAAACCCGAAAAGTCTTAAATCCCTCCCATGAAAATTGGTACAGAAGAAAGGAGAAACAAAAGTGAAGAAGATGAAGTAAGTGAGTACCTTGAGAATACAAACGTGAGGGATGAACTGGAAAGAGAGTAGGGCTCGCAAATGCAACTGATCTCCTGTTGAAAGGGAAGGACAGTTTCAGGAAGCAATTTCGAATGAAGAGCAAAGAATGGCTTCAAATGCAGAGAGGAAGAGAATCGGGTGGAGGAGGGAAGGAATTCGTGCGAGAGAGAGAAGGAGTAACTGTTTGGAGAGTCAAAGAGGAACAGTTTTGTCAAAAGCAGGAGAAGAGAAACCGTTTTCCCTCCACTTTCGAACTATGGGCCTGGCCCAAAAGGCCCAACCCAGCATGCAGCCACACGTACCGGGACACGTGGCGCGTAGTACCTGAAATCATGGACCTCGAGCAACGTCGCAATGATGGTGACGCTTCGAAGGACGTGATTTATGATGCATGTCAGATCTGGAAAAAGCAAGTGTCACTTCGGAGCAGGCGATAGCTGTCTAACCCGCCACGTCACAGTGAAAGGACGATAGAAACAGCTGGATCCAGCTATCGGCAGCACATCGTCCGAATTCCCTAGAACCTCGGAACAAGGCTCAAATGGCCTTGACCAAGCTGGGGGGCTTATGTGGTGAACTCGGCCCTTATGCGGTGGATTTGGGAAAATGACCTAAACCAGGACCTCGGAACAAGGCTTAAACAGCCTTGACCGAGCTGGGGGGCTTATGTGGTGGACTCGGCCTAGCCAAGGTCCTCAGACCCCTTGCCTAAGGCCTCACGGCCCTATAAGAAGCCCTTTGTGTGCTGGGCCGAGCTCAAGGCTCAACGGCCGAACTGATACCAGATACGGGCCGACCTCATACTCCTACCCAGGTCCGACTTCCCTGTCCGACACCTCCCAGAGTCCGACACCAAGGACAGGATGACGTGTCTCACCTTATCCACAAGGATAGCTCATCACCTTATCCACAAGGACAGCTCATCCACTCATAGCTCAGTACAGGCTGGCCCTACTTGGGCCTAAGGCAAGCCCATTAGGGCAACCAGCTCCCCCCTATAAGTAGCTCCGTACTACATGGGGCTCAGGTACGTCCTCTAACCCTAATTATCACCCTCACACACCAGTGATTAGGGTTGCTTCTTGGCTCTCCCCTTAGCCACCAGAGGACTCCCACCAAACATCACACAGAAACCCTAGACTGAGGCTCCTTTGAAGGTCTTCTTCCCTAACCCTTGGAGGACCTCACCGTCTAGGACATCACAAATAGAGAGATACTCGTATGTCATAGGGAGAGAGAAGCAGAGATTCATCTCAAATTAGGGCCGGCCAATTTTCCATTGTACCCATCCCCTCCCTCTCTCACTCGCGAGTTGTCCCATCGTCTTCTCTCTTAGTTTACTCACGAGTCGCGAGTCTCTTCCCCACCGACCTCACTCCTCTCTCTCAATCTCTCACAAACCAGAACGACGACCACCGCCTACACCGCTGCTGCGAACGACAACCACCGCCTTCGATCGCGACCCTTACCTCTAGCTCTCCACCTCGAACGACAACCACCGCCTTCAAACAAACATTCTCCCTCTCAACACTCTTTGATCCACGATTCAAGCGTGAAGGTGAAGTCTCACTCACTCTGATTTTGTAAATTTGACTAACCCTCTTTCCCACTCTCTGATTGATTTGAAGTAATTAGATTCGGTTATCTTCGTTCAATCTTGTTCAAACCCTAAACCTCATTAATTTTTTTAGATTCAGTTTGTAATATGCACCATAGTTTGAATGATTTCATACAGTGGTTTTAAAATTACGCTTTCTCACTCTCAAAACTCAGCGTTTGTTCTCTCACTTGCAAGGCTTGTCGAGCCAATCTTCACCTTCGTCCCCTTCAAGCTATGCGAGTTCCAGCTTCTATCCATCTCTTTACTGAAGCTCCGATCGGTTCCAGTTTCGTCTCGGGCACCTTCAGTATGTCTTTCATTCATTCCTCTTCTATTCAAGCTTTTTTTTTTATTTTATTCAAGGTGAACATGACTATTTTATCCCACTTTTAATTGATTGAAGTATAAGTTTAATTGATAAGTATCGGCACCACTGATGTTCAGTATATTAGAACCAGTATTGGTACCACTAGTTATACTTTGGACTAGGAATTCTCCTCAATTTTATATGCACATGTAGTGTTTGAGAAAATGTCAAAGAGAGTCTATAATTGCTGCATAATATCAGCAGAGCAAATAAATCCAATTTCTCTGCACCTACTCAATAGTGTGTGAAACTGTTGGCCAATTTGCATTTGATAATGGTACTTCTTTCCCCTTCTAAAATGCTTATTATCATCCCCTTAGACCCAAATGAGAGCAAGGAGCTTCTCTCACGGGCTATAAGAGCTTCTCTCATGTGGTCATGCATGTTCTTGGTTAGTCACTATTTTTTTGCTTAGCTATTTATCTGCATTGTTCCTTTAATATAGTGCTAACAAATAGCATGGAAAGTAGATTTCATAAGGAATATGGAGGAGGAAATAGCTTGCAAAAACTCTATAGATTTATCATGTGATTGTTCAATTTAAGCATTAGAGCCTTTGATTTGACTCATGTCCTTGTGCATCATTTTATTTGCAGGATCATTATGGCACTTTTCACAGTAGTGGAGAAGTTTGCAGATGTATTTATTGGATGGTGAGTGTATCTGAATTTTCAACCATTTAGTATATTGTTGAATTTTGATTTGGATTTGTGCAACAAATTAACACTGAACCTTTCTGAAGGTTTCCCTTGTATGCAGATTTGAAGCCTGTGCTCTTTATCTACTTGTGGTATCCCAAAACAAAAGGTTGGCGTTAGGCTTGATTATTGTGCTTTTAGGTTCATTATGATAAGGTTCACTGTTTAATTAGTCATTAGTTTGGATCTTGTGTCACGTCTGAGGTAATGTATTTTATTGTTGATTGTTAATAGAATTGGGTATCACAAGTGCATTTGTTTTCATGCAGTTCAATCACATAAACAATCTTGATCTTGTATGTCGAGCGCATCAACTTGTTCAAGAAGGCCTTAAGTATATGTTCCAAGACAAAGGCCTTGTAACTGTAAGCATTTGTTTTGATGTTATTTCATTTTTTTAATTAACGGATTTTTTAAGGTGATTTGGTCATTTAAGAAGGCCAATAGAGGCTCTAGTGAGAAATAGTCCAATTAAAAGGGTAGAGGAAACCCCCAAGGGGTGGTTCAAATGGTAAGCAAGCTTGAGTGCAGTAGTTGAGGGGTGTCTACAATCTTTAGTAGAATTGCACTTGACGGGTGAGGCAGCTTCAGCACTGAGTGAGGATTAGTCTTGCATCCAAAGGTTATGGAGAAACCTCCATAAGACCAAAAGAAAAGAGATGGAGAAAGGCAGCAGAAAACATTCAAGTAGACTTTACTGTAAATGGTTTTACTAAAAATCTTGGTTTATGGTAGAGCCCAATGGTATCAAATCATTGAGTCGTTTATTTTTCAACTTTGTGGGAGTTAGGCTTGATTGTTGTTGTTTTTAGCTTTTTAATAATATGCATGCCAGACTCATTTGAAAATTATGCTGTCAGTAGAGTAATTCTTTTAAAATTTTGCAGGTATGGTCTGCACCTAATTACTGTTACCGTTGTGGAAATGTAGCTTCTATTCTTAGTTTCAATGAAAATATGGTGAGTCATCTGAAGCTTGTTTTATTTTAAGATGTTTGATAATTTTCTTGGTTACTGCTTCATTTGGTCTCATGATGTAAGCCTTTGTCGTCCTTAATTCAATTATATCCTTAATATCTTTATTAGAAGAATGGAGACGGCAAGGATTTAACTCTACCACTTGTTTGTACTGACTTTGATTACATTGGCAATTACCAACTATCTGTAGTTTTTATTGATAGGTAAAGGCTAATGAATGATTTTTATATGTAAACCATATCATTGAGGTGACAGTTATACCAGAACTATCTAGGATAATAAAATCTGCTATCTCACATCATGCATGAACTTTATATCAATTTTTTGTATATTAGGAATTGTGTACATCCTGCATGCTCCCATTAAATTATATGTAACAGCTTTGGCAACCTTGTTTAGCAACGACATCTTTTATGCAACGACCTATGTCGTTGCTGAAAATTGTTCTTTATAACAACGAAGAAAGTCGTTGCTATGCCGTTGCAAAAAAATAATTTTTGCAACGACTTTTGTCGTTGCAATAAAGGGTTTTTCTTGTAGTGGAAGCAGCGATAAAGGGCTTGAGGGCGGAGGCTACTCTCATTCATCATTCTCCCTCAATCCTAAAAGCCCTCGAATATGTCCTTTGCCCCTGCTCTCTAGTTTCACCCTTCGAATCTCAAACCCTAACTTTCTCCCATTGTTGGTGCCGCTGAAGGTTAAGGTTTCAATAAAAATAAAATGGGGAAAAACCAAACAAGATAAAGTGAAATTAAGATAGAGAAATGGGGAACTTACACACGGTGGTAGTGGAAGAAGGCTTGGAGGAGTTGAAGACTACAATGACGGCGGCGGTGAAGGGACCAACAATGGTGGTGGGTAGTGGTCAGTGGCGATGAGCGAAGAAGAGAGTGAGAGAGTGAGCAATATCAGTGAGAGAGAGGGCCGTTGGATTCTTCTTCTTTTTTTCCTTAAGTACTCCCTCAGGCTCGAATTATAAGCAACAAAACACATGCTTCTCTTGGTTTAAAATATAAGCAAAATTAACTAACTTTATTAAATTTTATTTCATTCCCAATGCCACTTTCCTAAAACATCTCTAGAAAATTGTAATCTTAATTAATTTTTGTTTCATTCCCAATACTACTTTCCTAAAATACCTCTATTTTTTATAAATTTGAGAAAATTAAATACAATCAACTAACCTCCTTAATAAGCGTAAAAGTGGTTGGATTTGCTTATAATTCGAGCCGGAGGAAGTATTTGGTACCAAAACGTCTTTTAAAAAAGCCTCTCCCACGCCTAAAAAATTGTCAGTATTGATCAACTAAGTGACCGAATATTATCCCGTCACTATATTTTTGTCACAAATTCGGTCACAAAATCTCACCAAATTAATGAAAAAATTCCTGCCGATCTAATTTGGTAACAGATTCGGTCAAAAAATGGGCAAAATAATTTTGACTATAATAAAATATGTTTTTTAGTGACCAACTTAGTGACTCATAATTTTGTGACTGAACATTTGGGTCACTAGTTCAGTCACAAAAAAAAATTCTAACACCAACTTTGAAAATAGCTGATTGGTCACTATTTGTGACAATTTTCATTTCACTCACTAAATGCAGTCACTAAAAAATAGTTTTCTAGTAGTGCTTGTACCATTCATGCATTTTTTTTACGCTTGCCTGTTTTTCTTTTAGTGGACCTGTCTACCGAGTTTAGGATGCAACGAGGAGGATCACTTAAACATGTTCATATGAACCAAATAGAATTTTCCAATTCCTTATTTCATCCTCAAATATTCGGCCATCATAAAAAAAATAGAAGGGGAAACTTTGTTTCTTTAAACTTCATTTCAAGTCCCTTTTAATCCTTATTCACATGACTATAAATAAAAATTCACAAACACTTAAAAAAATCTCAAACCTTCGTGTTAGGGTTCATGAAGTAGAAAAAGAAATCCAGAACATAAAGCTTACTGTTTGTTTATAAAAATTCCAAAAGAAAAGCTTTAAAACAAATTAAAAGAAATAAATCAAAAGTTCATGAGAATACCTTTCTCCTAAGCAATAAAAATACTTCAATGATGTGCAAATCCTCTCCTCCTCTGCTCCTGGATGCCACGCCCAACTCCTCCCTTCCTTAGGATTCTCTTAATTTTTTTCTATCTTGTTTCTTAAGTTTGATTTTATGAAAAATGCCAAAGGTATAAGACCTCTTTATATAGGAAATAAAAATTGTGTTCACACCCCAAAATATGAGCAGCCACACGTTTTTTTTAGGCTTGGGGAAGAAGGAAAATTTTTACTTCCTATGCTTGTTTATCAAGTTAAAAATCATGGGTTTTCCAAGTTTAATTAAAGCTTGCACCAAAAATCATATTCATTTGAATTTCAATTCTTCCTTCACAAATAAAAATTTGAATTCATTCCCTCTTGGACTTAGTTGATAGGCGTGTACATCCTTGAAGAAGAAGGAAAATTTTTGCTATTTACACAACATTAAATTTGCCACCTTTTTCAACAAATCAAATAATTATTCTAACAATTTAAAATTCAAAAATAAATAAAAAAATATTACTTATGGACAGTCATCCAATGGGGATTCAGAAAATAAGATTTTCATTCAAGTAAAAATATCTCTTGGCCAAAGAGTTCATTAATGACTTAAAAATGCATTCCCAAGCTTATTAATAACCAAAAATCGAAATCTACAGTAGCATGAATAAAAATTCGAAAACTCCAGAATAAAATTCGAAACTTTACATTTTCATAATCTACATTTCAATACGATCTTTTTGACATAAAATTTATAATTTTTGGACTTACGGTTAAAAAGATATGAATTTTTGAAGATAGAACACCATAATCCTTCAAAAATCATTTCATATTCAAATATCATTAAAATAAAATACTATACCTTATAAAAATATTTTCATGCTAAGAATAAAATTTAAATTCATTAAGGAAAACATTGGTATGCACATACATGTATATGTGTATATATATATATATATATATATATGCAAATATGCAAACATTAAACAATATAAATCAAGTTATCATAAATAATCATAAAATCATTTAATTAAAAATCAATTAAAATAATTTAAAATGAAATAAAATATCACAAATAAATTGGGCAAAATTGTGGGTCTCACAATCCTCCCCAACTTAGAGATTTCTCGTCCCCGAGAAATACTTACAGCACACACAGAATTCACACAAGGTTTATATACCTGTGACAACTTCCAACAACCATTTTCGTCCTTCACTTGATCCATACTTTTTCAATAGTCGATTTTGACGTAACACCGCTTGTGAGTTGAATTGAGTCAAGTTCAAAAGCAAGTAATGGCTAACAATCATTTCATCTTACAATAGTGAAGGTAGGTAGGTACGGATTGATCGAAAAATGGTTTAGTTCAAATGATAAATTAGGTAAGAAAAGTTTGGCATTCTTAATCTTTGTGTCCCTTCAGTAGAAAAGGATTGACTTGTTTGCATAGAATTACGACAATCACTAATTATAGGCTACTTCGTACCTTCTTACCACCAATACTAAACTTTGGTACTTTTCACTAACCAACATCCAGCCACACATGACTCCTATCCTTAAACTCCCCAACTTTGATCAAACTTACACACTACTATCCATTGACTCATGCATATCCTAAATTACCTTAGAACTTTGCCTACTTCCTAACATACCAACCTTTATTTCTCCGTCTTGGTTCAACTTAGGAGCTAACTTTACACTCATACCTCTAATATCTTTGGGTTGGTACTTAATCACACTTACTTTTGCTCTTACAACCTTCTATGATTCTGGCGTTATGCATACAAGTGTAACTTCTTTCACACTGAGGTTTCAATTTTTGTGAATAGATTATAATTTTGTCACAAAATTCGGTGAAAAAGGACTTGAATCTACTACTATTTAATGTTTTGTCAACGGTTTTGTGGTCATGGTTTTAAGACTGGGATATTTTCTAATGAAAATGGGCATCTTTAAAATTTTGGAGTGGGCAAAAATTATTGCAATTAGGTTTAAAAAGTTGACATAAATGGAAATTGGGCTTTTACAAAATGCAATAATGCAGGATACGGTCTTTCCTTGAACTCAATTCGCCTCTATCATGCTGTAAAGTCATGGCATTTTCTTCCAGTAGTTGGCTCCCACTCAAAGGTTCCCAAAACATTCATTGAACTCACAAAGCTTTTAATTTAACATAGAAAATACGAAAACAAACAATCTGCAACTCAATCAGTCAAAAGAAAAACAAACATCAAAAGACACAAGCATAACTAGTGGATAACTCCACTACGCAACAAACAAGCATTCAAAACAACAGACCAACATGGAGGACAATCAACTTCAATCCCAACCTTAAACCTCTTAAGAATTCAGGATTCGCATCATCGCCACCGTTGCTTTGGCTAGATGATCTCGCGAAAATGGTAGATCCAGTGAGAAGGTTTTGATAATGACAAATTTTTTGAACAAGCTACAAATGTTTTGATCAAGTTCAAGTTATGGAGAAGCTCACCAAAGTTCAACTAAATCAACAAACAACAATGATGAAGAGAGAACAAGCTCATGAAGATTCAAGTTGTGTATTGTATTGTAATATCTTTATTTTGAGTCATAGAGTTTGATGAGTTTGGGTAGAGTTATTAGAGGGTAGTGAATCTCTATCAAGTGCATGATCATATTATAATTTGAGTATTCACTTAACCTAAAATCAATAGGTGGCTTAAAGGTTTGAAAGAAAAGGTTTAGTTTTGAGAAAACAAGTTTTTAATCAACTTTATCAGTTCATAATCGATTATAATAAAGTCATAATCGATTATCAAAAGTCTGATCAGGTAATAATAGATTATGATGATGAAATAATCGATTATCACCTTTCAGCGAAGGCATAATCGATTATGACCTGCTGTACTGGTTTTTAAAAATACGTTTTTCACTTCTCAAAATCAGTTTTTAAGTTTCCAAACTTTTGGGTATTCTATATAAACCTTTTCCCAATCTTTGTGAATCATGAGAACAAATCAATTTCATTTTTCATATCACTTTTGAAAAGATCAAAGCCACACTATTCTCTCAATTTTCTCTCCCACATTCTCAAAGATCAAAGCTTTCATTTTCACATTCTTTGATCAAGAATCTTTGAATCTCATGTGTTGATATTTTCATAGTTCTTGAAAGAGATTCATAGGATTGTTATTGTTTTCTATTGGGTTGTAATCATTGCAAGGAGGCAAACATTCTACAACAAAGGAAGTCTTGGTGGTTCTTCATCAAGCAAATTGTCTTGGAAGTCTTGTTGTGTTAACAAGCAAATTGGAAGTCTTGTTGTGAGGAATCAACAAGCAATTGGAAGACTTGTTGTGGGGTTACCAACAAGCAAGGGAAGAAGGTTAGATTAGATTTCAATAGGATTGCAAGACAAGAGTGAGGTATCTCTTGGAGGCTATCAAGAAGGGAGTCTTGAGAGACATTTACTTGTAGTTTGAGAATTCAAATTCCTTTAGTGAAGAATCTCTCTTGGTTGAAGAGGGGACTGGATGTAGCTCACGGTGGTTGTGATTGAACCAGGATAAATCAGTATCTCTATTCCCTTAACTCTTTACATTCTTGTCATTTCATATTGTTCTTGGTTGAAAACCTAGAAAAGATTGATTTTCCATAATTGATTGAATGAGTGTTTAATTGTGTAAATTGAATTGGGGAAAATCATTTTCATAACCTAGGTAATCATTAAGAATATCGGTGTTAATCAATTCTGCTTAATCTCTGATCTTATGTGTTAATTGATTGATTTTCGTATTTGATTGAAAAGGTAATTTTTCAGTTTTTCCAGATTATAATCGATTATCTGGACTTCATAATCGATTATCATAAAGTTGTTGTCAGATGATAATCGATTAACCACCGTTCATAATCAATTATGATTTTCAGAAATTGTGAAAATCATTCGTCTTAATTGTTTCAATTTGTTTCGTTCGAAAATCTTTCAAGGTTTCTTTAACACGTATTCAACCCCCCCCCCCTTCTAGGTGTTCTCCTAGTGTTCCTTTGTTAATTCACCCACCGATTGTAGTTCTAACAATTGGTATCAGAGCTCGGTCGAAAGACACGAGCATAGAGCTATTTTCGTAAAGATCCTTGAGGAAACTACAATGGGTTCTACGAATCCCTTTGGTGGTGAAGGTGCTTCGATAAGTCGCCCTCCTATGTTTGGTGGAGAGGGTTATGCTTATTGGAAAGTTAGAATGAGAATTTTTATAGAAGCCATAGACATGAACATTTGGGAAGCCATTGAGAATGGTCCTCACATTCCCTCAACTCAAGTAGAAGGTGTATCTCAACTAACCCCCAAAGATAAGTGGACCGATGATGATAATAAGAAAATTCAATATGATTTTTTTTATTCAAGTCATCATCATTTTCAAATCTTGCGGAAAACATTCAAAGACATTATGAAGGAAAATATCAACTTCATATTTCATCTTAAAGTCAAAAGTACATTCTCCATTACATCAAAACATAAAAGTTAAAAACACTAAACTTAACTTAGATACTCTAGGTTATTACATTATATTACATATATTACAAGAAAACATATAACAACCTAGAGCAACTGGTTCGAAACTCAAAATATAATATAAGTAAGAGAAACCTGATGGGTTGCATTATCCACATTCCACTAGTCAGAACTCAACTCAGTCGGTAATGGTGGTGTTTCATGGCGAAACACAAAATTAGGTGGAATATGCATAATGTACACCATTGGGATTCTCGCGCGACGCGGACGCATCCGGGGCCATGGGTTTGGGTGACGGAAAATAACTTCCACCTCCCCTTCGTACGTGGCCCGATGCTCCTCGAAATTCCACTCCCTATCAGGGAGCGGCCTCATCTCCACGCATATCATGTTCAGTGCCATGCCCTACAACAAGGGATTAGGAGTGAGTCATAGCTAAATACAATAACAAATGAGCATAACAGAGGCTAAAAATAACAAGCACAAGTAATCAGATAGCATCCAGAATGCAAGTATATATATATATATGCTCAAATTCATTTAACTCATTTAATTTCATTAGTGACATGATGCATGCCTACTCCTCATTCATGCTTCACAGTTCGGCATCCTTTCAGGTATCCATTTCAAACCTATGTTTTCTTCAAACTGGAGCGGATTCACATTCCAAGCATCATGATTGATTGAGAGCTAACCTCCATGACATACAGTGTCGGTGGCTTTCTACGCCCTATCCTGAGTTAGTATCTCAAATCAAATCGGAGCAATTCCTTTCACCATGCATGATTCCCATATCATATGCAAATCTTAGTTTATTCTTTCATTATTCTCATCAGCATTCCATTTCATTGGTTTTCATTCAACTTTTGTTTTAGCTGGTGCTGGTGCTTTTCGAAAAAGACCATCAGCGGCCTAGCCACTTTGCGATGGGTTTACTTACTTTCAATTCTCCTTTCAGAAAAATCCATCAGCGGCCTAGCCACTTTGCGATGGGTTTACTTACTTTCAATTCTCCTTTCAGAAAAATCCATCAGCGGCCTAGCCACTTTGTGATGGTTTTAGAAATAGAGTATAATCATTTATTTAGTAATCCATCGGGGCATAGCCTCCTATTGGTGGATTTTTATTGCAACGACCCCATTGGGACTCCCATAGAAAAATATCAACCAAGTGAGTAAAACTTTCAGTAGGACAACTAGGGATCATATCAACCAAATGGGTGTACGCACTTCCGTTGGGACTACTGTAGGGAAATAATCAACCACTGGATGAAATTCCAGTAGGACACCTCCAGGATAATTATCAACCAACGGGAAAAAGAGATATTAATATTAAACGAGTTATTTATAAGAAAATTTTAGAAAGTATGTGTTTTCTGAAAAATTGTTCAAAATACTCGAGTAGTTCATGAACTACTCGAGTAGTTCATGCAAAAATACTCGAGTCTTTAAAGATCTACTCGAGTCGTTCTTCCAGTTTCCAGAATACTCGAGTACTCCTTAAAATACTCGAGTCTTTTTGCTGCAACAGCACCAGTTTTCTGCACTTTCAATACCAACTCAAATTCCTTGCTTTATTTCTCCATTCCTATGCAAAACAGAAACTTAGGCACATAAAACAAACATGTTACAACACTTAAACACAACTGAAACAACATCAACTAACAACAAATCACATATTGCATTCAAACTTGAAAATATCCATTCTAAACTGTGAAATTCATTTCCACTTGATTTTAATTTCTAAACACATTACGGTGAGCTTTATTAGGTTCATTTAAACTTGTTTGAATTATAAAATCATGGGTCTCTGACCTCCAAGTCAGAATCCCAATTCAAGTTGCATCCCTCTTTGAACCTTTAATGGTTCCTACATTTCTAGCTTTAAATTACTCATTCTAGCATTTAGGTAACTCCTCCCTTACCTCAGAGAAGCTAAAGAAAGGATTGGTTGCAAAGAAAAAGGGTTGAATCAAAACTTGATCTCTGGACCGGTGCAAAACTGTTGCACTTGGCTGACTTTGGCCATCAATTTCACAATGAATAAGACATGAGAAAGAATGAAACAAGGTAGCTTCAGAAACTAGGAAATGCCAAATTTAAATAGAAACAAGTTTGGAATCAAAAGAGTTCTTGGATTTACCAAACGGATTCAAGAAAGATGGGTGTTTGATGCTGAACTTGCTCTATTTTCGCAGCTTTGAAAGCTGAACTTCGATTGCCTAGAACTCGATCTACAGGAGGCTATTTGGAGTGATTTCGGGTTCTAATTCAAGATTTGAATTATAACTTCAGTTTGTGTTTAGGTTTCGAAGGGAATGGATGAGAATTGAGAGAGAATGAAGTGGTTAAAGTAAGCACTTCAAAACAGAGGAAATTTTGTCAACAATTCGGGTTCAGAGAGATTGGAGTGTGTTTGGGCTTCATTGATCACTTATTTATAGCCTAGGATTACCTTCCTTCGAAGTAATGTCCAGCTCTGTGCTTGGAACCAAGGGAAACGCGTTTTGGTTCGAAATTCAAATGAAACCGACTTATAGACTTAGCACCACTGCTCGAACTACTCGAGTATTTTGGACAATACTCGAGTATTGTTGACGCACCAGCTTCAAAACACTCAGCAACACTACTGAATACTCGAGTCTTCCAACTAACTACTCGAGTATTCCAACTAAAAATTCAAATTTTCCTAACAGCTAGTTACAATACTCTAGTCTTCCCCAAATACTCTAGTATTTTAACCTAATTTCAGAAAATTCATTATTTTATTCAATATAATAATATTATTATTTTAAATACTTAATTTTTATTTATTTATTCAAAATATAGGGTCTTACACACCTTGCAAGTCACACATGAAGGCACTAGTGAAGTTAGGCGTGCTATAAATTCTTTGATGCATGAATATGAATTGTTTCGTATGTTGCCTAACGAATCTATATGTATTATGCAAAAACGTTTTACTCATATTATTAATCATCTCATTGCTCTTGGAAAAACTTTCATGAATTGTGAACTTGTTAACAAAGTTTTAAGATGTCTAAGTAGGGAATGACAACCTAAGGTTACCGCAATTGTTGAATCAAAGGACTTGGACAACATAGACTTAGCTACACTTTTCGGAAAGCTTCAAGAACATGAAATGGAGCTTGGACATTTGCATATGCATGAAGAGTTGGATAAGAACAAAGAAAGAAAAGGAATTGCTCTTAAGGCCAAAAGCTCATATAAAAAGGAAGAGAGTTCCGATGATAGTGAAGATTCTGATTCGGACATTGATGAAGAGTCTATGAAACTTCTACTAAGAAAGTTTAGTAAGCTTCTAAGGAGAAAAGGAAGGTTGAACAAAAACAAAAGTAAAGAGAAGAATTCCCCACATTACAAGACCAAGACAACAAAAGAAGGAGTGTTTTGCCATGAATGCGGAAAACCCGGTCACATCAAGTATACATGTTCAAAGTATCTCAAAAGGATGGAGAAAGAAAAGAAACATCCAAAGCATAAAAAGGCATATATTGTTTGGGATGATGAAGAAGAAAAGGAAAGCACATCAAGTAGTTCTTCGGATGATGAAGAAATCGCTACACTCAACTTGGTAGTTCAAGTAGATGAAGAAGAAAGTACAAATGATGAATCAAATGAACAAAGCGAGGATAGCGATGTAAGTGATACTACATCCGAAATTTCTTCCAACTATTAAATTTTATATAATGCTTATGAAGAAATGCATGAGCAACTTAAGAAACTAGCTTTGAAAAATATTAAAAGAAAGAAGCTCATTTTGAAACATCAACAAGAGATTTTAGATCTTCAAAAACAAGTTGATGAGCTTAATCTTCAAAATGAAACTCTTGATCTCATTTATGCTAGTTCTTCTTGTGATTGTGCTAGTAGATTGAATGTTGTGGTTGATTGTGAGAATTGCAAGTTGCTTAAAGATGAAAATGCTATTTTGAAAAATAAGCTTGCAAGTTTCACAAGTGGTGATATTAGATTGCGCACATTGTTAAATTTTTATAGAGAAAATTCAAACAAGTTGGTTTGGGTTATACTAATGCTAAGAGTAAGTCTCATAGAAATGTTGTTGATTTTTCTAAGGTTGATTTTTCAAATACACCAACATGTTTCTATTGTGGCACTCATGGACATACTTCAAATGTGTGTTATGTTAAAGTGAATGGTATACCTAAAGGAAATTTTGTTTGGGTTAAGAAGGGTGAAAGTCCCTTAACTAACAAAAATGGATCCAAGGTTATTTGGAAACCAAAAAGCAAAGCATGATTGTTTTGTAGGTATGATTGAAGAGCAAAAGGGCTTACAAGTGTTATTCTTTAATTTGCTTCTTCAAGTATCAAAGAGGAAGTCCTACAATTGGTACAAAATTGGTGTTATTGGATTTTTACAATTGGTATTATTTCTACAAGGCTCACATTGGTACCAAGTGAATTTCTTCACAAGAGATAACAAGTACTTTCAATTGGATTTACAATTGGTATCTTCTAATCTTTCTATTAATCTTTTACAATTGGTGTTGAAAATTCACAAGTTTTGTCATGATTACTATATTTTCTTCAATTGGTATCATTGTATGATTATTATATGATCATCATGTTATTATGGTTATTGTGATATTTCTTTACAATTGATATCTTGCTTTGTAAGGTGATATGATGACTCTGTAGTTCCAATTGGTACCATATTTCATTGTCATATTTCTTTCCAATTGGTATCACATCTCAAAGTATAGTTCATTGATTAATTGGTATCAATTATGTATAGAAAGGATTTCATTAAAGAAAAATTAATAATCATTGTTACTTCTTATTTTGGCTTAAGATTTTATTGTCATATTACTTTTTGATAATGCCAAAAGGGGAAAAGGTTGTTTTGTTGTTTTTATATAAGTTGAGCAAAGTTGTTGAAGATAGGGGGAGAATCAAGCTTTACTCAATTGGATATCAAATGTCAAAAGCATTTATTAAGGGGGAGCAAGAGTCTCACCAAGTGATCAAATGGTTCAAGTATCAACAACTTTCAAACAACTTCCAAAACATGTTTGTCATAATCCAAAAGGGGGAGATTGTTAGATCCAGTGAGAAGGTTTTGATAATGATAAATGTTTTGAACAAGCTACAAATGTTTTGATCAAGTTCAAGTTATGGAGAAGCTCACCAAAGTTCAACAAAATCAACAAACAACAATGATGAAGAGAGAACAAGCTCATGAAGATTCAAGTTGTGTATTGTATTGTAATATATTTATTTTGAGTCTTAGAGTTTGATGAGTTTGGGTAGAGTTATTAGAGGGCAGTGAATCTCTATCAAGTGCATGATCATATTATAATTTGAGTATTCACTTAACCTAAAATTAATAGGTGGCTTAAAGGTTTGAAAGAAAAGGTTTAGTTTTGAGAAAACAAGTTTTTAATCAACTTTATCAGTTCATAATCGATTACAATAAAGTCATAATCGATTATCAAAAGTCTGATCAGGTAACAATAGATTATGATGATGAAATAATTGATTATCACTTTTTAGCAAAGGCATAATCGATTATGAACAGTGCTTAATCGATTATGACATGCTGTACTGGTTTTTAAAAATATGTTTTTCACTTCTCAAAATCAGTTTTTAAGTTTCCTAACTTTTTGGTATTCTATATAAACCTTTTCCCAATCCTTATGAATCATGAGAACAAATCAATTTCATTTTTCATATCATTTTTGAAAAGATCAAAGCCACACTATTCTCTCAATTTTCTCTCTCACTTTTGTTGGAAGTCAAGCTAGTGTTGGAAGACATGCTTCAAACTCTCTCATGGACTTCAAGCAAATATCAAGCTAATGTTTTGATGATAACAAATCAACTCAAGATTCAAGCTCACAAGTTCCTTCAAGTTCAAGATTGAAGATTCAAGCAAGATATAAGTTTAGAAGCCTTTTCCCTTAGGACATTTGTAAGGTAATGAAGTTTTTGTTCTTAATGAGTTTAAAAGGCCAATGAGTTTTTCAATTAAAAAGGAGAAGCAAATGTGTTTTCATGAAAAACTGTTTTTTATATCTTAGTTTTGGTGAAAATACATGATGATACAAAACTCTGAATATTTTTATGTATGCGAGAAAGAGTAATCGATTACTTGCTTAAGTTAATCGATTAACTTTGTTGCATCATAGAAAAATCAGAGAGCTTGTAATCGATTAAGTGAACTTTGCTAATCCATTACTTTCTTATGAGAGTAATCGATTACGTGGCTCAAGTAATCGATTAAAATTGTTGCATCATATATTTTCCTGAGACAAAGTAATCGATTACATGCTTTGTGGTAATCGATTACATGATGTTGCATCACACAAATAACAGAGGCTCAGTAATCGATTATTTGATGAGTGATAATCGATTAAATGAGGTGCATCATATAATGAACAGGGGTGATGTAATTGATTAACTATTATTGGTCTAATTGATTACTTGTTTTTCAAAACTATTTAAAAGTTTCTATTTTTGAAGGAATAATCGATTACCTTCAGAAATTAATCGATTACTTCAGTTTTTAATGAAAAACGTGTCAGAATCATTTTGATTATTTCCTGATTTGTTTTATATATAAGATTCTGATTTATTTTACAAAATTCGAAAATGATTTTAAATTTGAATTATTTCCTTATTCGTTTTAAGAGTCAAATCTTTATTTTATTTCTTAAATCATTTTGATTTAGTTTTGATTTTAAAAGTTATTTCCGTTGAAACTCATGGTTTCCCTTCATGATGTTTTGATGATGACACAACACAACTCAATATAATATGTTTTGAACAGGTTCAGGTACTTTGATGATGTGAAGATTGCTTCCTGATTGAAGATCTAGTCTCTTAGGGCTTAGACTTTTGTGTAAAGCAAAAGTTAATCTAAAAGCACTCAAGTATATTTTATTTTGCTAGATTATGATGATGATATTTTTTTGTTCTTGAAAAACCTAGAAGAAGTAATTTTAAAACCTTTTGCTCCGGGAAAATCTTTATGAAAATGTTTTGCGAAAACCTTTGGCTACAAACTTTTATGAAAAACTGATTTTATTGTGGAGTAATCGATTACCCCTTCTGGACTAATCGATTACTAGCTGCAACTTGTAACCAGGGAGTAAGTAATGGATTAATTAGATTCATGTAATGGATTACTTCCTTGAACTGATTATTTAAGTGACAGTAATCGATTACTTGAAGCTACTAATCGATTGGCTTTTAATGCTGCAACTTTTATGAAAAACCTGAGAGCAAGTAATCGATTACACTGACCAAAGTAATCGATTACCTTTTCAAATTTTTTGAAAAACGTGCTGAAATCAATCTGATTCCCAGAATGATTTATTTCCTTTTCTGGACGATCACGTTTCTGATTTTGGCTGCTTCTTCTACCCTTTTGAAAACACACCAACACACACATCTTCTTCCTCTCTTTCTCTATTCTTTGAAAAACCTTTTTTGAGAAGAATCATCATCATATTCATCTTTTCTAAATCAAAAATTCAAAGACCTTGAGTTCGCCTTAGATTAAGATTTTGCTATAGGACTTGATTGTAGTATCTGCTCTATCTAGAGAGCTTTATTGTTAGTTGCACACATTTCTTTGTGCAAATCATTATCTCTTGTAAAGGGAGTGTTTACCCTTAGTATTTAGGGAGTGTTATCCCTTAGGTTGAACGTGTGTTGCGTTCGTAGGGCGAGATCCCTTTGTTGGGTAGTGCTAGACGAAAGGTGGGTCACCTAGTAGTTAGGCTATCTGTAAAAATCTAGGAAAGGTTTTCCTAGCTAGTTGTTGTTGAGGTCCCCGGCGAAATGAGGTTCCTAGTAGCTTGCGGGGTGCTCTGGTTGTACTCGGGGATGCATTGCGTCTTGGTATAGTGAAAAGCTCCAGTGGGTCGCTTGAGGACTGGATGTAGACGTTGTTTGCGGAACCAGGATAAAAATCCCCGGTGCATATTTTCTCTTTCCCTTATCTCTTTTCTTTTCGCTTTTATTTTGTGTTAAACATATTTTGCGAATAATTCTATTTGAATCCATATAACACGAGAATTGTGTTTTCTTTGTGTTGATTTAATCAATCTCGTGTATAGTACGATTTCAATATAAATATAAATATTCCTTCATTTCTGCGCTTAAAACGTTTTCAATCGTTCTTTAAGTCTTCCGCTTCGTTTAAATCTCTTTAAAGTTTTTCAGAACGTTTGATTCGATCGTTTTTCAATGTTTTTATAAACACCCAATTCACCCCCCCCCCCCTCTTGGGTGACGTTAGCCAATACCACCAATTATTCTAACAATTTCAAAATCATATTTTATTTTGTTTTGATTTAAAATTGATTTTTTTTACTGATTTAAATCTTTTTGAATTATAAAAGTTATTCACTCCAACATTATTCATTTTTTCTTTTGATCTGACAAGTTTTCTGAAAATCACGTTCTCTTCTTCTCCTACTTTTCTCTGAACATAACGCTCATATTTTTGAAGAACTCTAAGAAATCCCTGTTGGCCATTTAGACTTCGAAAAGAGAACTTCATTATCATAGTACTTGATTGTTGTATCTGTGTTGATAAAGAACACATCAAACTATTGTAATCACTCTCATTGATTTGTACTCAACCTTAGTGGTAGGGAGAGAATCCCATAGTTGAACGTTGAGGCGTTCATAGGGTGAGGAACCCTATTGTGTGTTATTGAGGCCCCTAGCGAACGGAGGTTCCTAGTAGTGTGTGGGGTGCTCTTGGTTGTAATTGGGTGCGGCTCAATTGCTGGTTATGGAACTCTCAAGCGGGTCGCTTGGGGACTGGACTAGGCCTTTCGACGGGAAGGCTGAACCAGTATAAAAATTCCTGGTGCAAGCTTTTATATCCCTATCTCTTTTATTTTCCGCATATTTCAATTATTTACGTTTCCGCGCTACTCTATATTTTCTATCAATCATTTTCGCTCTCCTTCTCAAACGTCTAATCTCTCCATCGCAAAACAATTTTTTTAATTTATAAGGGTTTTCGCAATAATTTAATAAAACTCGATTCACCCCCCTCTCGAGATTTTGAGGCCAAACCCAACAACTTTCTCAAAGATCAAAGCTTTCATTTTCACATTCTTTGATCAAGAATCTTTGAATCTCATGTGTTGATATTTTCATAGTTCTTGAAAGAGATTCATAGGATTGTTATTGTTTTCTATTGGGTTGTAATCATTGCAAGGAGGCAAACATTCTACAACAAAGGAAGTCTTGGTGGTTGTTCATCAAGCAAATTGTCTTGGAAGTCTTGTTGTGTTAACAAGCAAATTGGAAGTCTTGTTGTGAGGAATCAACAAGCAATTGGAAGACTTGTTGTGGGGTTATCAACAAGCAAGGGAAGAAGGTTAGATTAGATTTCAATAGGATTGCAAGACAAGAGTTGTTGGAAGTCAAGCTAGTGTTGGAAGACATGCTTCAAACTCTCGTATGGACTTCATGTATATTTCAAGATGATGTTTTGATGATAAAAAACCAACTCAAGTTCAAGCTCACATGTTTCCTTCATGATCATGAATGAAGATTCAAGCAAGACATAGTTTAGAAGCCTTTTCCCTTAGAACATTTGTAAGGTAATGAAGTTTTTATTCTTTACGAGTTTAAAAGGCCAATAAGTTTTCATTTAAAAAGAGAGAAGAAAATGTGTTTTCATTAAAAGTTGTTTTCTATCTTAGTCTTTGTGAAAATACTTGATGTTACAAAACTCTGCATATTTTTACTATGCAAGAAGGAGTAATCGATTAACTGCTCAAGATAATCGATTAACCTTGTTGCATCATAGAAAAATCAGAGAGTTTGTAATCGATTAAGAGAACTGTGTTAATCCATTACTTTCTTATGAGAGTAATCAATTACCTGGCTCAAGTAATCGATTATTGTAACACCCCAAATTTTCACTTCCTGATATAATAAAATTGTAATTATGAAAGATTATTTTATAATTATTTCTTAATCATAATTATATTTATTCTTTAAAATTAGATTAATTATGTGTTAGTGTTAGTATTTGTTAGAGGTGGAAAAATATTTGGACAAGAGTATTATATGTAAAAATTAAAGTTTTTGCATATTAATCACTAAATTAGGGCCTAGAAACAATATTAGAAAAGTTTTGGAGGGAAGGGCATTAAAATAAATATTTTTGAAAATTGATCAAAAACACTCGAGTAATCGAATCAGTGGAGAACTCGTTAGTGCGTTTGATGAGTCAACACACAACGATTTCTTTTGAACGACACGAAAACACACCCAGGACACGTTAATGGGCATCGTGGCGAGCTGCATGATCATTAGAAGTGTCTATATAAGCTCTTGGTTGAAGAGGGTGGAGGATTTTGGTTGATTTACTCTGAAATTTCAAAGTTAGGGTTCCTGATTTCGTGCTCTGATTATTCGATCGTGTTTGAGAGTTGAATTGAGAGTAATACACCATTGTAAAGCTCACATCTCGAGCTTTACAAAATATATAGATTGAGAGCTGAGAGTTCGTGTAGAAGAAGAATTGGATCCCAAAAGATTGGAGGTTTTGCTATCAAAACTCTAAAGCTAAGGTCTGGAGTTGACTTCAAGCTTGAATTTTGGTAAGCTCACGAACCCTATGAACCTCAAATTCGTTCATACCTCTAGTTTATGTTGCAGAGAACCAATCTTAACCAGTTTCCCCAATTTCTAAAACGTTTTTGCATGTCAAATTCTCTAGTCTTGGTGCCCTGTTCAACCGTGGCTGCATGCAAAGGGTTTTGAGGGTTAGAGTGTTCCAGCCAATTTCTCTGCAAATTCCCTGTTGATTCACGACTTAGAGGTAAGGGTGAAGCTTTTAATTCACTATAATAAGTTTAAATCATGTGAATTTAGGTTGAGAGTCAACAAAAGACTCTATGGGCATAGTTGGAATTAGGTTTGAGACTAGGAGGCCTTTCTGGATTCAAGCATTGGTTTGGACAAGTTTGTTAGGTTACATGCAAGCTGTACCAAAGCTGTAATTGAGCTAAATGTGCCTAGAATTGAATTTGGTATGTTGAGTTGTGGAAAAATGAATTTTATGCATAATTGTTGAAATTCTATGATTCAGTGTTAAATGTTGTTAATTCTATATTGGAACATGTTTAAAATATGTAATATAAGCTCTGTTGATCATTGGTTTGGGTTGGAATTGACTATAGTTGGAAATGGTATGTTAAAACTCAATTTGCAGTGTTGTCTGTCTGCAAATACTCGAGTATTTGGGATGATACTCGAGTATTTCGATTATTTTGGGAAAGTTGAATTTCTGGAAACTCAAGAACACTCGAGTCTCATGAAGAACACTCGAGTATTTTAATGAATTCTTTTAAAATGAAGTTCTGGAAACAAAGAACAACTCGAGTCTCATTAAGAACACTCGAGTATTTTGATGAATCTGTGAAACACTCGAGTCTTGGAAAGTTTACTCGAGTCTTTTGGACCAAGGACAGAAAAGTAATTTTCTTTTAACATACCTAAAGTAATGTCAATTAAGATCAACTATGCTTATGGGAAGGAATCATGTTCCAATAAAAGAATGGGGAAATTATTAACAACATTATAACTCACTGATGGAATAATATTGGATGCACATGATAAGATTATTGGTTAATTTAATGGATAAATTTTATGTGCATACATGCATGGAGAAAGGAGATGGAACTAATTCGGTGATAACTGGCTCGATGACACATGTTGGTAATGTGGGAAGCATTAGGGAATGCTGTTACGTCTTGGTGACGTTGTGTGCACACTATCCGAGCAGTTTCACAATACATGTTGGTCATGTATGCAAATTACTGGATTGAACGTTCAATGGACAATGGAGATGGGAGACATGCATCATGACACATAAATAATGGGACTCACATAATTGAATCATGTTTGTTCATTTGAATATGCATCTGGATACTTGGAACTTGCGATTGTTACTTGCTTTATTTATTCTTATTCGATTATGTGGATTATATTGCTTACCCCTTTTGCCCATTTTAGGTGATGGCACGCTATCTAGCTTGCATCGAGTTGCGCCCGCTCCCTAACGGAGTGTGGTACTACGAGGACCATAGAGCCACATTTGAGGGTGAGGTAGAGGTGACTCTATATCACCCTAACCCTTTGGCTCGTGTCCGTCCTCGTAGGTTTCGCATCCCTATTATCTATACTTTGCATGTACCCCCTTTTTATACCTATCATGGACCACCCCCGACTCGACCAGCTCGTCGCTTTCATTCCTTTCGTTTTAGAGCTGCTACTAGATCTCACCCCTCTGCTTCTCGAGTGATCCATGAGGAGACTTCTATACCTAGTCCGATGAGTCCGGTTCATGGGACTCCTTCAGCTGACCCAGTGCCCAGTGGTAGGGCACCCACTCAGTCGGACGAGGTAGAGGAGGATCCTGAGGAGGCTGAGAGTGAGGGCGAGCCAGTCGAGCACTCCACTGGGAGCCAGTGGGGAGTTGGGGATCCACCAGGTGATGCATAGTATAGATGATTAGGATGTGGGACAGGTGGAGCAGCTGCTGGAGACTCTGGAGACGATGCTATGGAGGAGGATCACTGGACCACTGCTGGGATTTTCATGTTTTGTTCTCTGTATATATTGTACATATTTTTGAGAGATCTCAGTGAGGTTGTCTTTTCTTTTGGCTTTATATTATGGACTTGTATTTTGTAAACTCTTGCTACCTCGACCTGACTTTGATGTATGTTGGTACTATTACATTATGATATGTATGGTTATGTTTATATATATATATATATATATATCTCTCTTTATATAAATGGCATGAAACGTGAATTATCAAGTCAAGGTCCCTATTTTCCGCTTACTCTGATAATTGTGATTTTAGTGCTGAGTTGGAAAGTTTTTAATAGTCGTAATGAAAACCCAACTTATAAATGAAAGGATTATTTTCACCAATTGTTTCATAAACAAAAATTTTTTATTACTTCTATACTTACGCAAGTCCATATACTCTATTCAATAAACAATAGATAAACTATATTTTATAATATACAAGAGAGGGTGTGACACTTTTATGGTATCAGAGCACAATGGTCCTGATTCTTGATCCTCTCAAGCATAATCTGCCAGAAGATGCTACAGCTGGGTAAAGTTTCTTAGCTATTTGATTCATTTCATATCGCCTTAGTTCTATTAGTGATTGTTTAGAATAGAACTATATAGATTTCAATGTTTAGATAGATCTTTAACGACCTAGGTCCATAGTGCAGATTCACTATGGCATCGCGATATAGAAACCATACGAACGATCTGCTGGAAAGGATCACCGCAGTATTAGAGAATCTGCAGCAGAATCAGCATCAGCAACATCCATCTCAGCCCGTTAATTCACCTCTAGTGGGTGCGGCAGCTGTGGAAGCTAAAACTTTGTCGGATTTCAGGAGCTTCAATCCCTCGAAGTTCGCTGGTGGGTTTAAACCGGAAGAAGCTAATAAGTTGATCTTGGAGATGGACAAGATCTTTAGAACTTTGGAATGCTCCGACACTCAGAGGATAGTTTATGCTGTTTTCATGCTGGAAGGCGAAGCGGAACATTGGTGGAATCATACTGCTCAGTTACTTGCTCATGAAGGAAGAGAGGTAACTTGGGAAGTATTCATGGAAGAATTTCTCAAGAAGTATTTTCCTGATGATTTAAGGAGGAAGAAAGAAGTGGAGTTTCTGCAACTCAAACAAGGCAGCATGAGTGTAGGCGAATATGCTGCAAAATTTGAAGAATTGATGAAATACTCTCCTTACTATCAGATGAATCCGGATGAAAGGAGCAAGTGTATTAAGTTTGAGGGAGGACTGAGACCTGAATTAAAGTCGGTGTTCAGTTATCAAAAGATTCAAAGCTTTCCTACACTGGTTGATATGTGTAGGATGTACGAGGATGATAAAAAGGCGGAGACAGTACAGATTGTGGAAGGAAAGAAGGAACATCAGGGATATGGACCATAGAGGCGGAAGGGGCATACCACGGTCACAAAGGTCCTTATTCTCATAAGAATAGGGGAAAAGGCAAGATGTCGGATGATCGAAACACCTCTTACAATAATGCTCCTTATTGTGAGAAGTGCAGGCGTCATCACTTTGGAAAATTCTGTTGGTCTCACAGTGGGTGTTTTAACTGCGGGAAACCTGGTCATTTTTCTCGCGATTGCAAGGAACCACCCAAGAACACTCCAAGAGGATCTATGGACAAGCCAGTAACCCAAGGTCGAGTTTTCACCCTTAGTGGTGCTGAAGCGAATCAGACTCCAGGACTCGTGCAAGGTACTTATTTGCTCAATGACCAACCTTGTAGAATTTTATTCGATTCAGGAGCCACTCATTCATTTGTTTCATTTGAATGTGTGAACCGTTTGAAATTGCCTGTGTTTGAATCACCCTATTGTCTTAGGGTCGAGACCCCTACGAATTCACCCGTGATCGCTTCAAAGGTGTGTCTTAATTGTAAAATTAGGATAGAAGACCGAGTCTCCCAGTTAGATTTGATCTGCTTACCTTTGTCCCAATTGGATGTAATTTTGGGCATGGACTGGATGACTAAAAATCATGTGGTTATTGATTGTGATAAGAAGATAATTTTATTCGAGGACTCAATCTCAGAGAAATATCTCTGCTTAGTCTCTGCTATTGAACCGGAGGAAGGAGAAAAGTCTGTGGAGGAGATTCCGATTGTTCGAGAATTTCCTGAGGTATTCCCTGAGGAAATGTCGGGATTACCACCCAAGAGGGAGATTGAATTTGGAATTGAGTTAATTCCAGGAACTGGTCCCATTTCTATTGCTCCTTACAGAATGGCATCACCCGCGATGGTCGAATTGAAGAAGCAGATAGAGGAGTTGCTGCAGAAACAACTTATCAGACCAAGTGTATCCCCATGGGGCGCTCCGGTGTTGTTTGTCAATAAAAATGATGGAAGCCTTAGAATGTGTGTGGATTATAGACAGTTGAATAAGGTGACCATAAAGAACAAGTATAATTTGCCAAGGATTGATGATCTCATGGATCAGGTAAGAGGAGCTTCAGTGTTTTCTAAGATTGATCTAAGATCTGGGTATCATCAGATCAGGATCAAGGAGGAAGATATCCCTAAGACTGCATTTCGATCTCGATACGGACATTACGAGTATGTTGTAATGCCGTTCGGATTAACAAATGCACCAGCCATTTTTATGGACTATATGAATCCGATTTTTAGACCATATCTGGATTCATTCGTGGTAGTTTTCATTGATGACATCCTGATATATTCTAAGAATCCGAAAGAACATGCCGAACACCTCCGAATAGTACTTAAGATTCTGAAAGAGAAGCAGCTCTACGCCAAAATCTCTAAGTGTGAGTTTTGGTTAAAGGAAGTTCAGTTCTTGGGGCATGTGATCTCGGAGGGTGGCATAGCGGTTGACCCAGCTAAAGTTGAATCGGTTTTGCAGTGGGTTCAACCAAAGACAGTCACGGAAGTTCGAAGCTTCTTAGGGCTGGCTGGGTATTATAGAAGATTCATTGAGGGATTTTCGAAGATTGCATTACCCCTCACCAAGCTGACCCGGAAGGATCAACCATTCATATGGGACGAGAAGTGTGAAAGGAGTTTTCTGATGCTTAAGGAAAGATTAACATCTCCACCAATGTTAATCTTACCTGACCCTCACAAGGAGTATGAAGTGTACTGTGATGCATCAGGACAAGGGCTTGGGAGTGTTTTAATGCAAGAAGGAAAGGTTGTGGCGTATGCATCTCGTCAACTGAAAATTCACGAGATAAATTACCCCACCCATGATTTGGAACTTGCTGCAATAGTCTTTGCACTGAAGATATGGAGGCATTATCTCTATGGCACTACATTCCGAGTATTTAGTGACCATAAGAGTTTGAAGTATTTATTTGATCAGAAGGAGTTAAATATGAGGCAGCGTCGGTGGATGGAATTTTTAAAAGACTACGACTTTGAGCTTCACTGCCATCCTGGTAAGGCTAATGTTGTAGCAGACGCTTTGAGTCGTAAAGCGATTTATGCAAGCTCAATGATGATTAAGGAAGCGGCTTTGATTGAAGAGTTTCGGGATCTAAGTTTGGGGATGCAAGTGGAACCAAGTTATATTAAGATGGGTATGTTGCAAATTTCTAGCGAATTCTTGGCTCGAATTCGAGAATTGCAACATGAAGATCAGGAACTATTGGAAAAGAGGGAGCTGATGAAAGGAAGAAAAGAGTCGGATTTCTCGGAAGGGTCGGATGGAATTTTTCGTTTTAAAACAAGAATTTGCATACCGAAGAACTCGGAGATTAGGAGGCTGATTTTGGATGAGGCACATAAAAGTCAGATGAGCATGCACCCTGGATCGACAAAGATGTACCGGGATTTGAAAAGCATGTTTTGGTGGTCGGGCCTTAAGAAGGACGTTGCGGATTATGTAGCGTCATGTTTCATTTGTCAAAAAGTTAAGATGGAACATCAGAAACCTGGAGGAATGTTGCAACCCCTGGATATTCCACTATGGAAATGGGATAGTATTTCCATGGATTTTGTAACTGGACTGCCAAAGACAGCTGCAAACCATGATGCAATCTGGGTAATTGTGGATCGTCTTACTAAGTCGACGTATTTCATTCCGGTGAATATGTGCTATTCTATGGAAAAACTTACCCAACTTTATATTCGGGAAGTGGTACGATTGCATGGAGTGCCATCCAGTATTATTTCGGATCGTGATCCGAGGTTCATGTCTAGATTCTGGTCAAGCCTACATCAAGCTCTGGGGACGAGGCTTAAGATGAGTTCAGCATATCACCCTCAGACAGATGGGCAAACCGAAAGGACCATTCAAACTTTGGAAGATATTTTGCGAGCGTGCGTGTTGGAAGAACGAGGAAGTTGGGATCAGATTTTACCACCGCAGAATTCACATACAACAATGGATATCATGCAAGTATCGGTATGGCACCGTTCGAGGCATTGTATGGGAGAAAATGCCAAACCCCGCTATGTTGGTTTCAAGTGGGGGAGAATTTACATCTTGGTCCAGATGTGGTGCAACAGACAACCGAAAAGATCAGAATGATTCAAGAAAAGATCAAGGCTGCGGATAGTCGTCAGAAAAGTTATGCTGATCAAAGAAGAAGACCTTTAGAATTTGCAGAAGGCGACCATGTATTTCTAAGGATTGTACCGCTGAAGGGTGTGAGTAGAGCGTTGAGACCTCAAAAGCTTTCGCCTAAGTTTATAGGTCCCTACCAAATCCTTAAGCGAGTAGGACCGGTAGCTTACCAAATAGCTCTCCCACCATCTTTAGCCAATCTGCACAATGTTTTTCATGTATCTCAATTGAAAAAGTTCGTGCATGACCCAACCACGATCCTTCGGATTCGTCCAGATGACTTAACCTTACGAGAAAACTTAACCTTTAAGGCCGGCCCAGTCAAAGTGGAAGATAGGAGGACCAAACAGCTGAGAGGAAAGGATATTCCGTTGGTCAAAGTCGTGTGGCAAAGTGGGAATGTATTCGAGACAACTTGGGAATTAGAGGATCGAATGCGTAAAGATTATCCTGAGTTATTTTTGTAAGTTGAATTTCGTCTCGAAATTCCTGTTAAGTGGGGGAGTAGTGTAACACCCCAAATTTTTACTTCCTGATATAATAAAATTGTAATTATGAAAGATTATTTTATAATTATTTCTTAATCATAATTATATTTATTCTTTAAAATTAGATTAATTATGTGTGAGTGTTAGTATTTGTTAGAGGTGGAAAAATATTTGGACAAGAGTATTATATGAAAAAACTAAAGTTTTTGCATATTAATCACTAAATTAGGGCCTAGAAACAATATTAGAAAAGTTTTGGAGGGAAGGGCATTAAAATAAATATTTTTGAAAATTGATCAAAAACACTCGAGTATTTTTGGAAACACTCGAGTAATCGAGTCAGTGGAGAACTCGTTAGTGCGTTTGATGAGTCAACACACAACAATTTCTTTTGAATGACACGAAAACACACCCAGGACACGTTAATGGGCATCGTGGCGAGCTGCATGATCATTAGAAGTGTCTATATAAGCTCTTGGTTGAAGAGGGTGGAGGATTTTGGTTGATTTACTCTGAAATTTCAAAGTTAGGGTTCCTGATTTCGTGCTCTGATTATTCGATCGTGTTTGAGAGTTGAATTGAGAGTAATACACCATTGTAAAGCTCACATCTCGAGCTTTACAAAGATATATAGATTGAGAGCTGAGAGTTCGTGTAGAAGAAGAATTGGAGCCCAAAAGATTGGAGGTTTTGCTGTCAAAACTCTAAAGCTGAGGTCTGGAGCTGACTTCAAGCTTGAATTTTGGTAAGCTCACGAACCCTATGAACCTCAAATTCGTTCGTACCTCTAGTTTATGTTGCAGAGAACCAATCTTAACCATTTTCCCCAATTTCTAAAACGTTTTTGCATGTCAAATTCTCTGGTCTTGGTGCCCTGTTCAACCGTGGCTGCATGCAAAGGGTTTTGAGGGTTAGAGTGTTCCAGCCAATTTCTCTTCAAATTCCCTGTTGATTCACGACTTAGAGGTAAGGGTGAAGCTTTTAATTCACTAGAATAAGTTTAAATCATGTGAATTTAGGTTGAGAGTCAACAAAAGACTCTATGGGCATAGTTGGAATTAGGTTTGAGGCTTGGAGGCCTTTCTGGATTCAAGCATTGGTTTGGACAAGTTTGTTAGGTTACATGCAAGCTGTACCAAAGCTGTAATTGAGCTAAATGTGCCTAGAATTGAATTTGGTATGTTGAGTTGTGTAAAAATGAATTTTATGCATAATTGTTGAAATTCTATGATTCAGTGTTAAATGTTGTTAATTCTATATTGGAACATGTTTAAAACATGTAATATAAGCTCTGTTGATCATTGGTTTGGGTTGGAATTGACTATAGTTGGAAATGGTATGTTAAAACTCAATTTGCAGTGTTGTCTGTCTGCAAATACTCGAGTATTTGGGATGATACTCGAGTATTTCGATTATTTTGGGAAAGTTGAATTTCTGGAAACTCAAGAACACTCGAGTCTCATGAAGAACACTCGAGTATTTTAATGAATTCTTTTAAAATGAAGTTCTGGAAACAAAGAACAACTCGAGTCTCATTAAGAACACTCGATTATTTTGATGAATCTGTGAAACACTCGAGTCTTGGAAAGTTTACTCGAGTCTTTTGGACCAAGGACAGAAAAGTAATTTTCTTTTAACATACCTAAAGTAATGTCAATTAAGATCAACTATGCTTATGGGAAGGAATCATGTTCCAATAAAAGAATGGGGAAATTATTAACAACATTATAACTCACTGATGGAATAATATTGGATGCACATGATAAGATTATTGGTTAATCTTAATGGATAAATTTTATGTGCATACATGCATGGAGAAAGGAGATGGAACTAATTCGGTGATAACTGGCTCGATGACACATTTTGGTAATGTGGGCAGCATTAGGGAATGTTGTTACGTCTTGGTGACGTTGTGTGCACACTATCCGAGCAGTTTCACAATACATGTTGGTCATGTATGCAAATTACTGGATTGAACGTTCAATGGACAATGGAAATGGGAGACATGCATCATGACACATAAATAATGGGACTCACATAATTGAATCATGTTTGTTCATTTGCATATGCATCTGGATACTTGGAACTTGCGATTGTTACTTGCTTTATTTATTCTTATTCGATTATGTGGATTATATTGCTTACCCCTTTTGCCCATTTTAGGTGATGGCACGCTATCTAGCTTGCATCGAGTTGCGCCCGCTCCCTAGCGGAGTGTGGTACTACGAGGACCATAGAGCCACATTTGAGGGTGAGGTAGAGGTGACTCTATATCACCCTAACCCTTTGGCTCGTGTCCGTCCTCGTAGGTTTTGCATCCCTATTATCTATACTTTGCATGTACCCCCTTTTTATACCTATCATGGACCACCCCCGACTCGACCAGCTCGTCGCTTTCATTCCTTTCGTTTTAGAGCTGCTACTAGATCTCACCCCTCTGCTTCTCGAGTGATCCGTGAGGAGACTCCTATACCTAGTCCGATGAGTCCGGTTCATGGGACTCCTTCGGCTGACCTAGTGCCCAGTGGTAGGGCACCCACTCAGTCGGACGAGGTAGAGGAGGATCCTGAGGAGGCTGAGAGTGAGGGCGAGCCAGTCGAGCACTCCACTGGGAGCCAGTGGGGAGTTGGGGATCCACCAGGTGATGCATAGTATAGATGATTAGGATGTGGGACAGGTGGAGCAGCTGCTGGAGACTCTGGAGACGATGCTATGGAGGAGGATCACTGGACCACTGCTGGGATTTTCATGTTTTGTTCTCTGTATATATTGTACATATTTTTGAGAGATCTCAGTGAGGTGGTCTTTTCTTTTGGCTTTATATTATGGACTTGTATTTTGTAAACTCTTGCTACCTCGACCTGACTTTGATGTATGTTGGTACTATTATATTATGATATGTATGGTTATGTTTATATATATATATATATATATATATATATATATATATATATATATCTTTATATAAATGGCATGAAACGTGAATTATCAAGTCAAGGTCCCTATTTTCCGCTTACTCTGATAATTGTGATTTTAGTGTTGAGTTGGGAAGTTTTTAATAGTCGTAATGAAAACCCAACTTATAAATGAAAGGATTATTTTCACCAATTGTTTCATAAACAAAAAATTTTTATTACTTCTATACTTACGCAAGTCCATATACTCTATTCAATAAACAATAGAGAAACTATATTTTATAATATACAAGAGAGGGTGTGACAATTATAATTGTTGCATCATATGTTTTTCAGAGGCTTAGGAATTGTCTTGGAAGTCTTGTTGTGTTAACAAGCAAATTGGAAGTCTTGTTGTGAGGAATCAACAAGCAATTGGAAGACGTGTTGTGGGGTTATCAACAAGCAAAGGAAGAAGGTTAGATTAGATTTCAATAGGATTGCAAGACAAGAGTTGTTGGAAGTCAAGCTAGTGTTGGAAGACATGCTTCAAACTCTCTTATGGATTTCAAGTATAATTCAAGATGATGTTTTGATGATAACAAACCAACTCAAGTTCAAGCTCACAAGTTTCATCCATAATCAAGGTTGAAGATTCAAGCAAGGCATAGTTTAGAAACCTTTTCCTTAGATCATTTGTAAGGTAATGGAGTTTCTATTCTTTTTGAGTTTACAAAAGCCAATAAGTTTTTCATTTTATAAGAGAGAAGAAAAATGTGTTTTTCATGAAAAGGTGTTTTCTATCTTAATCTTTGTGAAAATACTTGATGTTACAAAACTCTGTATATTTTTATGTATGCAAGAGAGAGTAATCGATTAGCTGCTCAAGATAATCGATTAACTTTGTTGCATCATAGAAAAATCAGAGAGGTTGTAATCGATTAAATGAATCTTGTTAATCAATTACTTTCTTATGGGAGTAATCGATTACCTGGCTCAAGTAATCGATTATAATTGTTGCATCATATATTTTTCAGAGGCTTAGTAATCGATTACATGATGTTGCATCATATGCATAACAGAGGCTCAGTAATAGATTAATTGTTTTGCGTAATCGATTAAATGAGTTGCATCACATATTGAACAGGAGTGGTGTAATCGATTAATCATCGTTGGTTTAATCGATTACTTGTTTTTCAAATGAATTTAAGAATTTCTATTTTTGAAGGAATAATCGATTACCTTCAAAAAGTAATCGATTACTTCAAGTTTTATTGAAAAATGTGTCAAAATCATTTTGATTATTTCTTGATTTGTTTTTATATAAAAGATTCTGATTTATTTTATAAAATTCGAAAATGATTTTAAATTTGAATTATTTCCTTTTTAGTTTTCAAAATCAAATCTTTATTTTATTTCGTAAATCGTTTTGATTTAGTTTTGATTTTAAAACTTATTTCAAAATCTTATTTTATTCTAATTTGATTTAAAAGTGATTTTGATTTATTGAATAAAATCTTTTTGATTCAAAAACGTTTTCTATTTTAGAAACAAACTCACTCCAACATTCAGTTGATCATTCATTCATATCTGACGTCTTTTCTGAAAGCACGTTCTCTCTTCTTCTTCTCTAATCTTCTGATTTTCACGTTCATACTTTTGGAAGAACAAAAACCTTATTGGCTGAGTAACTCTTAGAGAAAAAGCACTTCATTATCATAAGAGCATATTGTTGTATCTGTGTTGTTGAGAACACACATTGCTATTGTAATCACTCTCATATCCATTGTATTTGAACCTTAGTGGTTAGGGAGAGAATCCCTTAGTGGACGTTTGATACGTCGTAGGGCGAGGAACCCTGCTATGTGATTTGAGGCCCCTAGCGAACGGAGGTTCCTAGTAGTGTGCGGGGTGCTCTTGGGTGTAATAGGGTGCGGCTCTATTGCTGATTATAAAACTCCCAGGCGGGTCGCTTGGGGACTGGACTAGGCCTTTCGACGGGAAGTCTGAACCAGTATAAAATTCACCGGTGCAAGCTTTTCTATCCCTATCTCTTTATTTTTCCGCATATTTCAATTACTTATGTTTCCGCGCTACTCAATTTATTTTATCTATCGTTTTCGCGATCCCTTTCAAACGCTTAATCTCTCCATCTCAAAACAATTTTTTAATTTGCAAAGGATTTCACAATACATTAATAAAACTCGATTCACCCCCCCCCCTCTCGAGATTTTGAGGCCAGAACCAACAACTCTTTGGTCTCTTTTCTTTTGTTTTTAAAATTTCTTTTATTTTTGAAGAATTTTCCGAACTTTTTGACCATATGTCTGAAGGTTTCCTCGTCCATGTCTGAATTAGAGTCACTGTTCGAGGAGTCTTTAGCCTACTTTGTTGAGGCCTTGAGCGAGATCCCCTCCATCTTTTTGTCGGATTCTTCATGCATCGTTAGGCATCCAAGCTCCATCTCATGCTCCTGAAGTTTGCCGAACAGTGTTGCTATGTCCATGGTGTCTAGATCCTTTGATTCCACAATGGTTGTCACCTTCGGTTGCCATTCCTTGCTCAGACATCTCAACACTTTGTTAATGACTTCAGAATTTAGAAAAGTTTTACCGAGAGCAATAAGATGATTTTTGATATGAGTAAATCGCTTTTGCATGTCATTTATAGATTCATTCGGAAGCATGATAAATAACTCATATTCATGCATTAATGTATTTAGTCTTGCTCGTCTAACCTCATTGGTCCCTTCATGAGTAAATTGTAGAATGTCCCACATTTGTTTGGCACTTTTACAATGTGAAACTCGGAAAAACTCATCATAAGAGAAGGCGGAAGTGATGATGTTTTTGGCTTTAAAATTGTAAGAAACTTTCTTTTTATCATCATCATTCCAACTTGCCTTTGGGACTTCTACGACTTCCTCTCCTATTTTTCTTATAGGAATAAAAGGACCATTTTCAATTGAATCCCAAATATCAATATCCATAGCTTCTATAAAAATTTTCATCTGGGCTTTCCAATAAGCATATCCATCACCATTAAATAGTGGTGGACGGTTTATTGAAGAGCCTTCACCTCTAAAGGGATTGTTAGAGCCCATGGTTTCCTTAGGATCTTTTCGAAAAAGTTTTTACACTCGATCTTTCGATCGAGCTCTGATACCACTTGTTGGAAACCAACAAGTGGCCTAACAATCTACTAGAGGGGGTGAATAGTAGTTGGAAGCGATAGTATTAATTTTTCGAATATAATTGAAATAGTTAAAATGATGCTTGCTGTTTTTATAAAAGAGTCGGGTTTTGTGCCGATCAGAATTAGATAATCGGTTATCTATACCGATAATCGATTATCCAAGCTACAACACACAAAAACCAGTTTTGCAGCGGATTCACAGCTAGAACGATTCGAGCAAATTAAGGTTCAACGGGGACGACTAAAATACACGGACAATGCAGACGACCAAATAAATAGATAATGCAGAAAGCGGAAAAAAGGAAGAGACACAGAAGTTTTATACTGGTTCACTCTCACCCTTGAGAGCTACGTCCAGTCCCCCCTAAACCTTAGGGATCTTTTTACTCAAAATCAATTTAATCGGTTACAGGAATTACAAGTGAACCTAACTCAACCTAACCCTTTCAAGAGTGTATCAAACCCTTGAAATCTACCCCAATTAAATTGATGTTTGAAGAACCTCTTCAGCACTGCCACGGACAAAGCTCCTTGAAACCTTCAATAGCTCCTCCTCTTGCGGTGAAACCTTCACCAACCACTCTCAATGAAACCTTCACCGAGCCTCAAACCCGAGATCGTAGTTTGTTGTTGTTTGTTATATAAGCTTGCACCTTCTTGATTTGTGCGGATTACAACTCAAATCAACACATGCAGCGAATATGGTTCTGACCAGAAACACAATTGAAAATTAATCTGAAAGTGTGAAAAACCAATTGAGTATTTGGTTGGGAAAGAGATTGACAGAGATGATTAACAATGATGTTTCGCGTGTCTGTTTTGTGTCTTCTTCTTTTTCTGTCTGAATCATACGCTCCCTTTATAATCTCCAAAATCCCCAAAGATCAGGGAGGAAATGGAGTCACCGAATTAGGAAAGATTCTGGGAGTAAATGCTTTTCCAACGGTCACTTCTGAATCATATTTGATTTCAATAAATCTCGTCTTAACTGTTGTTTGTTGACAAAGCTGAACACCAGTTAGTGAACTCGGCATCTGTCAAAGCTCCGTGCCGAGCTAGGGGACTTGTATAGCTGATATGATCAAAGTCTGACCGAGCTGATCTTAAGCCGACCATTTTGCTCTTAAGATAATGAGCACCGACCGATCCGATCTTCTGACGACCAGATAGCACTGAGATTATGAGCACGGATCGATCCGATCTTCTGCCGACTAGATAGCACTAAGATTCGTAGCACTCCGAGCACCAAGATATGTGCCGAGAACTGAGCTCATCAAAGTAATTGACTTCGTCAGAGCAATGAACTGATTCATCTGTCTCCATCGATGGCCAAGAACCGAACTGATTTATTTGTCTTCATCATGACCTTTTTGATTCTACACTTAGTGCCGAGATCCATCGCTACGCTCATCAATATATTTTACTTCATACGAGCACTGAGATATGACCGAGACCCGAGCTCCTTAAAATGATTGACTTCATTAGTGGTCGACATCCAAGCTCGTCAAAGTAATTGACTGGCCGAGCATACTGAGCTGATACGTTTGGCTTCACCAATGGCCGAGATCCGAGCTCAACTTCATCAACACAGCGGGCTTCATCATTTGGCCGAGGACACAGCTCGACTTCATCAACATAGCGAGCTGATTCATTTGTCTTCATCGAAACCTCTTTGATTCTACATAATTGAGAAGACATTAAAAATTACTAAAAATATATAATAATTAATCAAAATTAATTCACTTATAATTAAACAAAACTAAAAATGCATTTGAGAAGTCGTTACCTTGCTAGATGACTTCTCACTTATATATATATATATTGCTGAGAATCATGTTCCCCATGATGATATTTTGATGATGACACAACATGAATATATTTATGTTACAGGTACATGGATGATGTCTTGAAGATGTGCGTGCTCTTAGTATTAAACCTCTTAGGGTTAGAAGTTTTTATCGATTACCTTGTTCAAATTTTGTAACCTGAGAGTATGTAATGGATTACTTAGCTTCCTGTAATGGATTACTTCCTTGGACTGGTCATCTAAGTGTAAGTAATTGATTACTTGAAGATAATAATCGATTACATTTGATGCTGCAACATTTTTATCAAATCAGTGTGTAAGTAATCGATTAGTCTGACCAAAGTAATCGATTACTGATGCTGCAACTTTTTGAAAAACTGTACCAAAGAGCAGTTAATCGATTACCCTTTCCCAAGTAATCGATTACTCAAATTCAAATTTTGAAAAACGTGCTTAAATCAATTTGATTTTGAAAATGATTTATTTCCTTAATTGGTTGATCACGTTTTTATTTTTAAAATGCCCTTCTTCTTCATTTTGAACTTCTTCTAACATCTTCTCCAATTATTCTCAATTGTTTTCATCTTTTTGAAAAAATTCTTCTTGGAGAAAAATCATCATCATCATCTTCTTCTTCCTCGTTTCTAAAAGTCAAAAACCTTGAGTGTGCCTTAGTGCTAAACATTGTTATAGGACTTTGATTGTTGTATCTGCTCTATTCTAGAGAGCTTCATTGGTTGTTGCATCAACTATCATTTTGTATACCTTCTTTTGCAAGGGGAGTGTAACCCTTAGATTTTAGGGAGTGTTATCCCTTAGTATGAACATGTGTCGCATTCATAGGGTGAGAAAACCCTTGTGTTTGGGTAGTGCTAGACGAACGGTGGGTTACCTAGTAGTTAGGCTATCTGGGAAATCTAGGAAGGGTCTTCCTAGTTGTTTGTATCGAGGTCCCTAGCGAACGGAGGTTCCTAGTAGCGTGCAGGGCGCTCTTTGCTTGTACTTGGGGCTGGTTGTCCCTGTTTCAGTTATTGAAGAAAAGCTCAAGCGGGTCGCTTGGGGACTGGACATAGGTCTTTCGCTTGAAAGGCTGAACCAGTATAAAAACACCGGTGCACAATTTTCTATCCCTTATCACTTTTCGTTTCGCAATTTTAATTTGTGTTAATCATATTATCGCGAATAAAACTATTTTCATGTTTTAAATTATTTAGCGCGAGAATTGCGTTTTTGTGTGGTTAATTTATTCTATCTCGCGAATAATAAGTTTTCAATATTAATATAAATATTCTATTTCATCTGCGCTTAAAACGTTTTCAATTGTTCTTTAAAGTCTTCCGCTTCGTTAAATCTCTTTAATCTTTTCAAGAACGTATTGAATCGATCGTTTTCCAATGTTTTTGTAAACACCCAATTCACCCCCCTCCTCTTGGGTGAAGGCTACCAATCCTAACAATTGGTATCAGAGCTTCGTGCTCTGGTAAAGGCCTAACAGCCTGAGTTCAAGATCCATTGTATATTGGTAGTCTTGGGATAATTGTTTTGATTTATTATGGAGGGTTTTACATTCTATGATGCACCAATTTTTGATGGGAAAAAATATCCATATTGGAGTGCTAGAATGAAATTTTATTTTCAATCCATTAGTTGTCATTTATGGAATATTGTGCTTCATGGCTTTGATTTAAAACCAAAACTCGTTTTAAATGAATTTTATAAAAAGTGTTTTGCCTTGAATATTCAAGCTATGCGCATTCTAAGATATGTTGTGAATGATGAAGCATATGTGAGAATCAAGGATTGTATTGATGCGAAAAATATTTGGGACACTCTAAAAACACACTATGCTACTGATGATCTATTTGAAAGTGTTAGTGTCTGCAGGAAAGAAAAAGCGCATCAACATGAAAAGGGCACAAAGGATGAATTTATCAACTCCCATGATGATATTTTCAATGATGACATTAAAAGCATTAGGAGCAACTTATCAAGTGATGATGATGATCTAGAAGGCCTATTTGAAGCGTTCAGGGAATCAAACTTAGAGGCAAGCTCTTCGGATGAGGAGTCAGTAGATATGGAGATTGAAGCTCACGCTTACACCACACGTGGTAACTCTATTTGATCTTCATTCTCATAATCTGCAGGTTACAAATAATGATCTGTGTGATGATTTGAAAAATATTTTTTTAGAAAATAGAACCTCTACAAATTGTGAAAATTGTACTTTTATTGAAAAACATGTTGAGGTTGCACTTTTTGAGTCTTGTAGTATTGGAACATCCTCTTGCTCCAACTCTTTACTTGATAACACAAATGAGAATGTGGATATTCAGAAATCAAGTAAGGTTGTTGACAATTGTGATTTTCAATATAAGGACAATAAATCAAATTTTTGCAAAAACATTTTTGAAAAAGACAAATCATCTCGCAAACCCATTATCTGTAATTATTGCGGACATTCAGGTCATATTTCTTATTTATGCATGTATAGCAAAAATCATTATATAAGAAATAAGATGAAATGGGTTCCTAAGGGATCTAAGGAATCCAAGCCTAATCCTCCTGGACCCAAGATGAGATGGGTACCAAAAAGTTCTTCTTGTAACAGGAATTTGCAAAATCAGTTAACAAAGGAAGAACCAAAAGGAAATCAGAAGAAGAAAACAATCACAATGAATTATTGGAAGCCAAAAACAAGAAGGGTTGACCAAATGGAGAACAAGTTCGCAACGACCAGAATCCTCTCAAGAAGAAAGTGGAATTATAATAGAGTTAATTATCAGAAGAGGAAGAAATGGTCAAGAAATCATTCATTCTGGTCAAGAACTCGTTCATCCTGGCACAACAAATCTGAGGTAACAAAGTCATTCTCCTATTATAACCATGATTATACAAGAGTTTACTTCAATTATTCCAAGCTATATTAATTTTGAAAAATAAATCATGTGCAGTAATAATTTGATTTATATATGATGTCACATGATCATCAAACCCTTGCAATAATAGAGTACTTCATTCATAATATGATATTTAGTGCAAACTTGAAGTGGATTAAGTTAGCATTTAAATTCATACTATGTATGAACTTGTTATAATCCATATTTATATAAGGCTTGTGTGACTTTGACTATTTACTTATTATCACATAGTTCATATTAAGTCTTTCAATTGCTCAAATTGTTTCACATTGAAAAATTTACTGACTTGAGCATTGGAGATAGCCAGAACACTTTGTTTTTGTAGGAAACAGTGTTCGACAGGTAAGTTGACTACAAGCTATATCCACAGAGGTTCCCTAGGATCAAAGAATCAAGTTGGCATGCAAGGGAGCTTTGTTTATTCAGAAAAAGAAGATTTTTGAATTTTTGGGCAGCAGTAATCGATTACCAGGTCAGAAGTAGTCGATTACCTTCTATATGTTGCATCAGTTCAGTTCATCAGAGAGGAAGTAATTGATTACAAGCATCCAAGTAATCGATTATCCAAAGTTGCATCACTTATGGACCAGAGGCTTCATAATCGATTACAGACATCCAAGTAATCGGTTATTTCAGTTGCATCACAGATTCGTCAGAGAGTCAGTAATCGATTACTGATCAGAGAGTAATCGATTACTTGTTCATTAAAGTTGCATCATTCAGCCACCAGAGGAAGCGTAATCGATTACCTTCAAGCAAGTAATCGATTACTTCGTGTCAGATATGAAAAAAAATAAGGAAAATTGTGTATGGGCCTTGACCCAAGTTGACCAAAGTGAGAACCCTTATGACTCTAACCTAGCCGTCACTTTCCTTCCCTCTCTCACACAAATCACGTTCCTCCTTCTCTCTCTCACACAACTTCTCTCCTCCTTCAACCTCTAAAAACCTCCATAGCCACACCTATAAACCTTCATTCCTTCTCTCCTTCAACCTTTAAACGCCAACATTCTTCCACAAACCTCCATCTCTTCCTCCCTTTCTCATCAAAACCGTCTCTCTCCCCTTTTCCATAACCACTCAAACTTCAACCTTCAATCACCATTAACCATACCTTCTCCACCATATCTCAAACCTTTATCCTCAACCGGTTCACTTTTGGTCTAACTCTTGGTTCACAAGGACTCATTGGTTTATTGGCTCTCCTTTTCCGGTTCACTGGTTTGGCAAAGATTTGGTTCAGCATTTCGGTTCTGGTTCAGTTCAAGTTTTTGGGTACTCTGGTTCAGAGACTTGGTTCAGTTCTTCGGTTTGCTACTTCGGTTCAGCTTTCGGTTCAGGTTGGTTTGTTGCTTTGTCTCCTCCTCTAGCCACAGTTATCTTCTCTCATGGTATGTACTACTGGGTTTGTTGTTGAAGTGTTGATATTCAGAACTTAGTAGTTTTCATACACACATTATTGTTTGGCTATTGCATTGGAAATCTTAGTTGTGAGTAGTCTGGTTGATTTGGATATCTGGTCAAGTGAATCTGTTGGTAGTGTTTGCATCTGGTTATTTGATTATCTTGTTCAATTTGGTTTTGCTTGAATTTTGAGAATCATGTCTGGTAGAAGACTAAGGAAAAGAGCTCAGATTGTGGAATCTGATGATGAGCCTTCTCCACCCATTGTTCAGAGTCAGAGGCAGTCGCGTCCTAATCGAGATGGGGCAGGACCGTCAGCACCTCCACCTCCTGTCCATCAGCCCGGAACGGTTGAAAAATATAACCGATGGTTTTCTTCAGCCATGCAGATAATTGAGTATGAAAAGTATTTTGCAGCATGTTCGATTATTTCTCCTATATTTCTGGATGCGGGTACCTTTGACAATGAAGAATGTGATCTTCCTGCGGTTGTGTTGCTGAAAGAAAAGAAATTATTTGAATTCAGCACAATCGGCGGTGGCTTCTATGAAGATCTAGTTCGGGTGTTTTACACGAATCTCAAGTGGGATATTGATGAGGAAGTTCTGTTATCTGAAGTCAAAGGCCGTAAAATCAAAATCACCATGGAAATATGGATGAACTTGACTCACCTCCCTATGGATGGAGAATTCTTCACTGGGTCAGGTACTGATAACCTATGGGGCAATGAATATGACAAGCAATCTGCTAAGGATGAATTCATTGATCCAAACATTCCTACCGGTAAGGCCATGACATCAAGAAACCTGAGATTCGAGTATCGGTTGCTTCATTTTATTCTGAATAGGTGCTTGATCCCTCGCCAAGGAAACTACTTCAGGGTCATGGACACGGATTACATAATTATTTGGGCGTGGTTTCATTACAAACCAATCAACTGGGGATGGTACGTGCTATATCATATGACTGAAACTGCGAACAAAGTCAGACGCTCAATTGACCGTGATATGAAACTGAAGACAACAAGACTTCCTTATGCCACACTGATTACCCTAATTCTTAAATGATTCAGAGTGCCACTAAATGGGGAATCAAGAACTGTTCCGACTGCGGATATGTGTATGGATGCCACCTTTGTTGGTAACATGGGTTGGAACTGGCTGGAAGGACGGGGTTGGAGACCCAAGATTATGCGTCGGGAGCGCAAGTCGGCAATGGACCGAGAACCTGAAGATGATCAAGATCAACAACAAGCACCAGCTCATGATCCAGATCTTCCTCCACTACAAGCTATTCTGCCACCAGACCACATTCCTCCCTACAAGCAGAGTTTCATGGATGATGTTCGAGGTTACTGCAGAGATCTGACGCCCACATGCATTCAGTTGACACTAGTCTTGCTTAGCTCACCTCAGATATGCAGCATATGAATGTGAGCATGGAAGCAATGCAGCGGGATATCTATGACTTGAGGCATCAGCATCGGGAACCCTTCACTTGTGGCCTATAGCTTGTGGCACCGCACCTTGACTTTACTTGATCTTTTATCTATTGCATTTTAACTTTATCATATTTATGCTCTATTCCTGACCCCCCCCCCCTAGTATTTAACATTTGCATGAATGTTTCTGTTTCTGGTTTTGGATATTTTCTTTGGTATTCCTTTGGATTATTTTGGTTTGATGTCTATGACAATGGTTCTATTATTAGTGTGATATTATTATTGTGCTTCTGTCATGAGGTATCGTTATATTTTTTATGAGGTTATACCACCTTTTTTATGTTGTCAAAAGGGGGAGAATATCTGTAGTATATGCAAAACAGGAACAGAACAGGTTATAGGATTCAGGGGGAGCAACAATGATATCATAAGTTCAGGGGGAGCTTGAATTAGCTCTTGAGTTTATGTCATGAGAGCTTGAGTTAGCTCATGATTTGTGCATATAGCATGATAATGCTTGTTTTATGATTTGATTTATTATTATCTATGTACTAACATATGTTTTGCAGAGAATGTTTGTCATCATCAAAAAGGGGGGAGTGTTGAGAATCATGCTCCCCATGATGATATTTTGATGATGACACAACATGATGATATTTTGTGTTAATCATATTTTCGCGAATAAAACTATTTTCATGTATTAAATTATTTAACGCGAGAATTGTGTTTTTGTGTATTTAATTTATTCTATCTCGCGAATAATAACTTTTCAATATTAATATAAATATTCTACTTCATCTGCGCTTAAAACGTTTTAAATCGTTCTTTAAAGTCTTCCGCTTCGTTAAATCTCTTTAATCTTTTCAAGAACATATTGAATCGCTCGTTTTCCAATGTTTTTGTAAACACCCAATTTGTAACATCCCCAATTTGCGATGTCCGTTTAGAATAGTTATTAGAGGCAAGTTAATATGTGTTCAGGTGTTTGGAGTGTAGTATTGAGCCAAGAGTAGAGTTGCATGAGGTAAAACTAGCTTAAAATGGGTTTAAATAGTATAGGAATCAGGTTTTGAGTAGTAATACAACCCTAGATGAGTATAAGAGCCTTAGGAAGTGAAATAGGGTTAGAAAGCCATAAAAATAGGATTTTGCCTCAAGTAATCGATTACCTTGATGGGTTTAATCGATTACTTGCTCTCAGGTGAAATCACACATTTTGTTGCAGCAAAGTAATCGATTACTTGGGTGAGTTAATCGATTACCTTGTTGATTTCAGTGAAGTAATCGATTATTTGAAGGGTTTAATCGATTACTTGGCCTCAAGATTTTGTACTAGAATGTTGCATCAAAGAGGTAATCGATTACCTCTGGGAAGTAATCGATTACTTCTAGCCAGATCTGATTAAAAACACGTTTCTTCCTCATTCTTCTTCATTGTTTCTCTCTCCTCATTCTCGATTCTTCTCTCTTCTCTCTCTAACCTCCATAGCTTCTTCTCCTCTTTTCATGGCAAATCATCACAATAACACCATAAATCACTGAATCAAAACTATAAAACATCTCCAAATCACTTCCTAATGATTTCCCCTCTCTCAAATCTCATGATTTCTCCCTTTTTCTCATGAGATCCCAAATCACCCAAAATCCTAAGTTGAGTAATCAACTACATAGAGCCTCTAATCTTTCAAGGAGTCTTAGAAAGTGCATTAGGACATGGAATAGGAATCATAGGAGCATGGTTTGGAGCTTGGCATGGAGCTTCATCAAAAACCCCATTTTCACTTTCTCTCTCCTCAAGGTAAGGGGGTTACTTTGGTTTAGTATTAGAGAAAGGGTTTAATTATACTAATATAATTATAAATAGGTGTATTGATTGTTTGGTTAGGTTGAGGGTTAAGAGGGTAGAGTTTAGCTAGAAAACTCTAAGTTCCAATGATATGTTATTTATGTGTGTTATGTTAATTGATTTTAAAAATTGATAAAGTAGGAAGTGAAGAACCCTAGGAAAGTGATTTAAATTACAGTCCCTGAGACATACCTGAGTATGTCGACTGATTGTTGATTGATATTGTTTGTATTATTATTATCAGAGTGTATATAAGTAAATTATAAATGACATTCATATAGTTATGCATCAAATAGGACCAAGTATTTCTCAATTGAGTTTAAACCAATTAAATGACATTTTTCTAAAGAACAAAGAGGGTCTTAAATTCAATTGAGAAACACTTAGAATATTGGATCATGCATGGTGAAAAGGTGGACGTTAGGAGTAGGGGAAAAACATACGTCGCTTTACGATTGATGAGGACAAGAGTAAATGTTAGGAATTACTATGGAGGACTTTGAGCTTCCAAAGGACATGGGTTCGCCACCCGTGTCAGGGATTGGTCCGACGCAAACCATAGAAATTCTATTTACTTTGGCTCCTTGTGGCCAGTGATAGTGATTTCTGCTAGAGCCAATCTGGGCGAATCAATCCAGATTGTACGTTGTACACTACCCTAGAGGAGTGTGACGTATTGTGCAAGCGGGTGAGCGACATTCCTAGAGGATGTGAAGCACCCAAACAGGGGTTGAGAAATGCTTCCTCCTGGTCGGTTTTTCCCCAGAGTGGAGGGGGGTTGTGAGGCGGTTTGTTGTTATTGGAAAAAGTGTAGAAGTGTTAAGGTACATTGTGTGAGGAACCCTCCTTCGGGGAGAATGTGAAGCACAATGTACCCAATCGTTGAAAGTGTTAAATGTTATCGTTAAAAGTGTTATAGGTACATTGTGTGAGGAACCCTCCTTCGGGGAGAATGTGAAGCACAATGTACCCGATTGTTAAAAAGTGCAAAAGTGTTAAAAGTGTGAAAGTGGAAAGGGAAGTGTGATTGCATTGTATAGGTGTTTTAATTCATCGGATCCGATCCAAAGTGTTAAAGTTATTAAAGTGAAATAAAATGTTTAATATCATATTCGAGGATTAAATCACCTAGGTGTGACGTTAGAAGAGCATAACCATGTGATTGCGCATTATAGTATTATATTAAAGTATTATATTCTAAGTATGCATAGTCATGTATTGAATAAGTTTATAATGTTCAATTGTTAATTGTTAATTGAATTGTGTTATTGATATTGTTTGTGCTTGAATATGCCTATTTATAATTTATTACTGTTTTTAAACGTTTTCTTTGATCTAGATTTCAAAGTTCTCACCCTTACAGTGGACATATTAGGTACACATTGGAGAAAGGCACACAATGATGTCAAGGCCGGGCAACGTATACTCATAGTAGCGAGTATATTGATATTGGTGACCTTATGGTCCCGATTTTAGTGCAACCATTCTTAGGGCTTATATTGTAATGAATTATTTTATAAAGAGTTGTTTAATTGTTATAGTGATTTCATTTTGTTTAAAAACATTTGTATAGTTGAATGATCGTATTTATATCTTTTCATTTTACTATGTTTAAGTGAATCCCTATTGTTGTAAAGGGACTGAATTTATATTTCTATTTTATAGAAAACTGTTCTGGACTAACAGGTTTAATATTATTCGGGGAAGAGTCCAAATTTTAAAGGAAGCTCTGTCGAAATTTTAATAAACCCCGAACGTTTTCCTTATTAAACGTTAATTTTAAGTAATAGTTTTAGTAATAGAAAGTAGGATGTTACATTTACTGTATCAGAGCAATGGTTGCAATCCTCGGCCGTGGAGTATGGATATTTCTAGTCCCAAAGAGTTACTCCACATGAGAGTAACTAGTAGATAGTTGATTAAGTAGTGCACTTTAGTGTTCATGCATGCATCATTGGTCGGAATGGGAATAGTTTAGTAATCATAGAAGTATATCTTCAATTTAAAGTGGGCTAACTCAAATTTTTTTCAAAGTGTAACTTTGTTGTATTCGGAAATGGACAGAAAGTAGAGACTAAGGGAAAGGAAAACTCCCAACGGGTCAGAGCATGAAATTGCTACCCCAACCCCAACGGGAAGGACTAACTCTTAGTTTTGAAGTAATCATGTCTATTTCAAATATGACAAGAAATTGAGATTTCATTTTAAAATGAAATTTCAAAAGTCCTTATTTGAATCGAAGATGAGTCATCTCTTATTTGAATGGAACTAGCATTGGCAATTAGGGCGGATGCCCATGGGGCCCGTCCGCCCGCAATTTTTTGCGGGCAGGGCATTGATTTTAAGCCCAACAAATAAAAAATGCCCGCCCGCCCTGCCCATTTTTTTAGCGGGCATTGTCGGGCGGGCGGCGGGCCGCCCACGGGCCGCCCATTAATTTAAAAATTAAAAAAAAACATATGTCATATGTTTCCTAATTTCTAAGTATTGATTACTTTAAAAAAATTGATTGTTATTCTGATCCAGTACAAATTTTAATTGATTGCTCAATTTTTATTTAACTGCCTGACCGATTTTTTTGCTTTCAGCCTTTGATTGATTGTTTTTATGTATTTTTCAAGTATTTTGAGTAATTTACAATCTTACGTTAGTTACGTACCGTTAGCATTTTTCAATTTTTGGCCTCTTTATGGGTTTTTTTTTAATTTTTAAAATTTTTTTAATTAAAGCGGGCCGCCCACAAACCCGCCCGCCCGTCCTATAGGGCGGGCAGGGCCTCAATTTTTCGCCCACCAAATTTTAATGGGCGAGCATGCCCGCCCACCAAAATCGCGGGCATTGGCGGGCATGCGCCCATGCCCGCCCGCCCGCCCAAATTGCCAATGCTAAATGGAACTCAGGTAGTACGGAAATGATATTATCTTCAATGCAATGTAGAATCGAGATGGTACCCTCGAGATTTACATTTAATTGATGGATGACATCATCAAGTCCCTGAATCCAATCAAATAATTGTTGGAATTCTTTTCCAAGTTTAAGAATAGGGCAGGTATTAGAGGTCATATAGTTGTAGACACTCCGAGCATTCTTTATCAGAGTGCGCAGCGGAAGTGAATAGGAGTTAACCTAGTGTCATTGCCTTTAACTGTACTTACTAAGTGTCGCCTTAGTAAGACCAAAGTTACTTTCTACATTTCCACATTATACTATGGTGATAAATATACTCTGATTGCTAAAGTATGAAACTACTTTTGCAACAAATCTTTCTAAGATTCTATTTTCGAAAAGTATTAGTAATATGATTTGAAATAAATGTCAAGTATAGTAATGTTTTGATATTTTTCAAAGTATAGGATTGATTCAAACTCTGAAAATTGATTGAATGTTGCAACACTAACTTTCAAGAAAATTTTACTTATATTGCGGATTCCTAACTAATTGAATGATAGTGTAGTTTACTCTTAGATTACACTGATTATCAATTGATAGGAATTCAATGAAAGCGACATGAGTCAATTTAAAACAATATTTGAACTCCAAAGCTAAAATAAAAGGAAAGGTGTTCACTACAGTTTGAAAAGGTGAATGAAACTAAACTTTTAACCGAAGAATTTATTCCTTTTATTTGGTTTTGATGATCATAGAGGATTCTTATTTCCTTTGTCAAAGGAATCCTCAAAGCTTTTGAATCGGTTCCAAATTAACGTAAACGATTTTGGAAGCTTTATATTCATAATTTGAAATTGTAAGTACTTGACATTTCTTTTACTAAGAAATAATCTTGCTAAAGTTTTAAACGAAAATGATTCATAAAAGTACAAAGTGTTTTCCTTATTTCAAGGAAGATACAAATTCTTGAAAATTCTTTTATCACCATGTACCAAACCTTTTCACAGAAGTTGATACTTCATTGTTTTCTACTGTAATGTGGAAGTGGGAAAATGTGAAGTGAAAGTAGCAAGGTGAGTTAAAGGTAATGCAGTTATCCTAGGGTTAAAGCCTAAATTAGAACCTGAACCAGGGTAATGGATTTTAGGTTTTCCTTCAAGTTCATATAGAACTCCAAGGAATTTGTTGTATTTATTGAACAAACTGTATTCCGGAAGTGCTAACCATTTTCAAACCACTATTAACTCTTCCACGGAATGTAGTTTGTTGAATGTTATAGTTCTAGTTTTAACATCCATTATAAAAGTCGTAGCACCAAAGTCTAGTCGGCAATAGGGAAGTCTTAACTAGGACTCAAGGTTAAGTCATAGTGGTGCGAACTCTAAGCCTAAGAAACCAACTAGGAAACTGGAAACCTATGATAGAATACCAAGCATAGGTTTAGTTGAGATCGTAGATAGTAGGAATTTCTTTTGGATTGAGTGTAGAACCTCAATAGTTTTTCATTCGTAGATTGGGCGGTATAAGTTAGATCCTATTTTTTGAGTCTTAGAGTATAAGACATAGGTGTGTAGGCATATAGAGGTGCATCTAGGAAGCGAGTTTTAAATGTTTTCAAACGATTAAATTTTTTTTATATATCTGTATTTACAAATTTTAAACGTATTAGGACCATGTGCTAAGTCCAACTATTTTCATAAACCCTTTTACTTGTAATTTTGGGTAGTTCCCCCAAATTCCAAATCTTTTCAAGTACCTTATGTACTATTTCAAATTGATTTTTGACAAAGATTATTCTTCCACTCCTATTGGAAGTGATTTCATAAGAGTCTTATAGTAATTTTTTTTTTTAACTAAGTATCAAATCAAATTTTTTCCAAGATAATTACCTGGTGTTCCTTACATTGTGATTTCTAATTCCCATTTTCCTATTATATCTATATTTTTCAAAGTGGATTGTCTTATGTTTCTCTACATGTTAATTATGAATTTCCATTTTTTTTTATTATTATGTTTACCAGTTTCAAGGTAACTTTTCTTTTGGGAAAACTATACAAGTGTTAAACTTGCAATTTTGATACATTGGTTTTATTTGAATAATAACTTATTTTCTATACATATGATTGAAGTGTATATAGTTATGTAACATCTTCAATCCAATTATCAACCTATAATAGATTATCTTCAGGGGATAACCCTTGTATGTATTTTTCGTTATAACCCTTATGCTTCCAATCATATTATTATTCAATGTACTTTCAAATTTCGAGTTTTATATTGTGTCCTTTTATATGTGACACTCGAAATGTTTGGATATTCCAAATCTTCCTTCTTTCATATTAAATAAACTTGGTTGACGATCGATAGTATCTTCTTTCCCAATCTTCAACCATATTTTCTAATTGTACTATATACTAATAAGGGCTATGTAACCCTTTAAGATTCTCATTGTTTATCTGCAATTCGTTTTGAAACCCTATGCATGTAACTTTTTTCTTTCAAAACCTTGTGGGTATCCATGCACCAATCATATTTTCTTTTGATTCAAAGGGAGTCTTGCTAGTGGCAAATCTTTTAAACCTTTTATTCAATTCAATACAAAACTCCTTTTGGTGGGAATGGATTGTTTTTACTTATTTGTGTAGATTTGATGCTCTACTCTTCTTTTTAAAAGTGTACTCTTTATTAAAAATTTAAATGATGTTTATTGTATTTCAATTATGTTTGATCTTAAAATTAAAATTTTAACTTAGCATAATATCTTGATCTTTTGTTGGTATTCTAATTTTTCTTTTGATTGTGATTGAATTTTAATTGGTTGCCTTATTTGTGCTTGAGTGCTTGCATGTTGTATGTGATTATAGGACCCTTTGGTTTGTGTTGATAGGTAATGCCCATAGACTTCGACCTTTAAGTTTTGAACCTTAAGGAATTTAGTGAGACTTTTTGGTGAAAGTCTCAATAGAAAGCAAGTAGATATAATAATAGAAAACCCAACCGGAGTCGTATCCCAAGTGGGGGAGTGAATCCCCAAGGTTGTGAGCATCCGTAAATAGTTAAGACCTTTTCCTTTAGTTGAGCATCCAGCTCAATGTCTTCTTATTTTATAGAAGTGAGCCGAATTTCGGGGACGAAATTCATCTAAGTGGGGGAGTATTGTAACATCCCCAATTTCCGATGTCCGTTTAGAATAGTTATTAGAGGCAAGTTAGTATGTGTTCAGGTGTTTGGAGTGTAGTATTGAGCCAAGAGTAGAGTTGCATGAGGTAGAACTAGCTTAAATTGGGTTTAAATAGTATAGGAATCAGGTTTTAAGTAGTAATCCAACCCTAGATGAGTATAGGAGCCTTAGGAAGTGAAATAGGGTTAGAAAGCCATCAGAATAGGATTTTGCCTCAAGTAATCGATTACCTTGATGGGTTTAATCGATTACTTGCTCTCAGGTGAAATCACACATGTTGTTGCAGCAAAGTAATCGATTACTTGGGTGAGTTAATCGATTACCTTGTTGATTTCAGTGAAGTAATCGATTATTTGAAGGGTTTAATCGATTACTTGGCCTCAGGATTTTGTACTAGAATGTTGCATCAAAGAGGTAATCGATTACCTCTGGGAAGTAATCGATTACTTCTAGCCAAATCTGATTAAAAACACGTTTCTTCCTCATTCTTCTTCATTGTTTCTCTCTCCTCATTCTCGATTCTTCTCTCTTCTCTCTCTAACCTCCATAGCTTCTTCTCCTCTTTTCATGGCGAATCATCACAATAACACCATAAATCACCAAATCAAAACTATAAAACATCTCCAAATCACTTCCTAATGATTTCCCCTCTCTCAAATCTCATGATTTCTCCCTTTTTCTCATGAGATCCCAAATCACCCTAAACCCTAAGTTGAGTAATCAACTACATAGAGCCTCTAATCTTTCAAGGAGTCTTAGAAAGTGCATTAGGACATGGAATAGGAATCATAGGAGCATGGTTTGGAGCTTGGCATGGAGCTTCATCAAAAACCCCATTTTCACTTTCTCTCTCCTCAAGGTAAGGGGGTTACTTTGGTTTAGTATTAGAGAAAGGGTTTAATTATAGTAATATAATTATAAATAGGTGTATTGATTGTTTGGTTAGGTTGAGGGTTAAGAGGGTAGAGTTTAGCTAGAAAACTCTAAGTTCCAATGATATGTTATTTATGTGTGTTATGTTAATTGATTTTATAAATTGATAAAGTAGGAAGTGAAGAACCCTAGGAAAGTGATTTAAATTACAGTCCCTGAGACATACCTGAGTATGTCGACTGGTTGTTGATTGATATTGTTTGTATTATTATTATCAGAGTGTATATAAGTAAATTGTAAATGACATTCAAATAGTTATGCATCAAATAGGACCAAGTATTTCTCAATTGAGTTTAAACCAATTAAATGACATTTTTCTAAAGAACAAAGAGGGTCTTAAATTCAATTGAGAAACACTTAGAATATTGGCTCATGCATGGTGAAAAGGTGGACGTTAGGAGTAGGGGGAAAACATACGTCACTTTGCGATTGATGAGGACAAGAGTGAATGTTAGGAATTACTTTGGAGGACTTTGATCTTCCAAATGACATGGGTTCGTCACCCGTGTTGGGGATTGGTCCGACGTAAACCATAGTAATTCTATTTACTTTGGCTCTTTGTGGCCAGTGATAGTGATTTCTGCTAGAGCCAATCTGGGTGAATCAATCCAGATTATACGTTGTACACTACCCTAGAGGAGTGTGACGTATTGTGCAAGCGGGTGAGCGACATTCCTAGAGGATGTGAAGCACCCAAACAGGGGTTGAGAAATGCTTCCTCCTGGTCGGTTTTTCCCCAGAGTGGAGGGGGGTTGTGAGGCGGTTTGTTGTTATTGGAAAAAGTGTAGAAGTGTTAAGGTACATTGTGTGAGGAACCCTCCTTCGGCGAGAATGTGAAGCACAATGTACCCAATCGTTGAAAGTGTTAAATGTTATCGTTAAAAGTGTTATAGGTACATTGTGTGAGGAACCCTCCTTCGGGGAGAATGTGAAGCACAATGTACCCGATTGTTAAAAAGTGCAAAAGTGTTAAAAGTGTGAAAGTGGAAAGGGAAGTGTGATTGCATTGTATAGGTGTTTTAATTCATCGGATCCGATCCAAAGTGTTAAAGTTATTAAAGTGAAATAAAATGTTTAATATCAGATTCGAGGATTAAATCACCTAGGTGTGACGTTAGCAGAGCATAACCATGTGATTGCGCATTATAGTATTATATTAAAGTATTATATTCTAAGTATGCATAGTCATGTATTGAATAAGTTTATAATGTTCAATTGTTAATTGTTAATTGAATTGTGTTATTGATATTGTTTGTGCTTGAATATGCCTATTTATAATTTATTACTGTTTTTAAACGTTTTCTTTGATCTGGATTTCAAAGTTCTCACCCTTACAGTGGACATATTAGGTACACATTGGAGAAAGGCACACAATGATGTCAAGGCCGGGCAACGTATACTCATAGTAGCGAGTATATTGATATTGGTGACCTTATGGTCCCGATTTTAGTGCAACCATTCTTAGGGCTTATATTGTAATGAATTATTTTATAAAGAGTTGTTTAATTGTTATAGTGATTTCATTTTGTTTAAAAGCATTTGTATAGTTGAATGATCGTATTTATATCTTTTCATTTTACTATGTTTAAGTGAATCCCTATTGTTGTAAAGGGACTGAATTTATATTTCTATTTTATAGAAAACTGTTCTGGACTAACAGGTTTAATATTATTCGGGGAAGAGTCCAAATTTTAAAGGAAGCTCTGTCGAAATTTTAATAAACCCCGAACGTTTTCCTTATTTAACGTTAATTTTAAGTAATAGTTTTAGTAATAGAAAGTAGGATGTTACACAATTCACCCCCCTCCTCTTGGGTGAAGGTTACCAATCCTAACATATATATATATATATATATTCTTTTTTTTATAAATTTTTAGACTTTAAACATTAGAAATAATAAATATAAATATAATTAAATATAAATATCTCTTTCGGTCATATTTTTAAGTTAATTTTCAGGTATTATTTTTAAGTTACTTGTATTTTTTAGGAAACATATTTTGATGGTTTAAAACCTTTTTAATTTTATAAAAAGTATTAAATAAAATGAGAGAGAGAGAGAGACGTTGAGAAGTCGAAGTCGATTTGTACCTAACCGACTTCTCAACTTGGCCAAATACCAATATTGAGAAGTCGTTACCTTGCTAGACGACTTATCACTTATAATTTTTTTTATATATTTTTAGTAGGCATTAAAAATAAAAAATATAATTAAATATTAATACACTTTTTAAATACTTCTTCAATCCTATTTTAAGTTAATTTTCAGTCTTTTTTATAAGTCACTTTTGTATTTTTTTAAAAGTTATGTTTTGATAGTTTAAGCTTTTTTTAAAATTTAAAAGAGTATTAAATAAAATGGTAGAGTGTTTAAAAATATAGTAAAAAAAAAAGAAAGATGAAGAAAATATTTACATTTTCTGATTTTATTTCATTTTCTTACTTTGGTCCCCCAAACTCCTCCACGAATGGAGCTTGGCAGAGGGACGGGTCTGGGTAAGAGATACTAGTTGGGCATCCTCCAAAGCTCATTCTGTTCTTCCCGTAAAATTCTCCAGAAGAATTGGGTGTTAAGAAGCGACGAATTGTGTGGACCGTGCGGGAAGAATGGAAGGGGCATTGGAGGATGTCCAACTGCCATCTCTTACCAAGACCCATCCCTTGGCTAAGCTCCTCCGTTGAAGGAGTTTAGGGGACCTACATACCGAAATGGAATAAAATCATATAAAAATGTAATTTTTTTTATCATCTTCCTTTTTTTTCTTATATTTTTAAACATTTTACCATTTTATTTAATACTTTTTTTAAATTAAAAAAAAAACTTAAACCATCAAAACATACTTCCTAAAAAATATACAAGTGATCTATAAAATTAACTTTAAAATTGGACCGAAAGAAATATTTAAAAAGTGTATTAAAATTCAATTATATTTTTTATTTGTTATTTATTTTCTTATTTTTAATGCCTAAATTTTATATATATATATATATATATATATATATATATATATATATATATAAGCGAGAAGTCTTGTACCAAGACTTCTCAATGTTGGCATTTCCCTTTTGCAATGTTGAGAAGTCGTTTAGGTACAAACTAACAAACCGACTTCTCAACGTGACTCTTTTTTTTTTTCATTTTATTTAATATTTTTTTAAATTTTTTTTTAAATGTAAACTATTAAAACATACCTCCTAAATAATACACAAATGACTTATAAAGAAGACCTAAAAATAGACTTAAAAATAGGAAAAAAATTTAAAAAGTGTATTAATATTTAATTATATTTTTTAATATTGGCTTAATTAATTTTCTATCTTTTATCTTATTTTCAATATTCACCGGTAAGTAAAGATGATCTCAGGGGAGTTGATGAGCTGAGCTACTTTTGTTTTGTAAACATTCAACTCATTGATCAACCAACCACTATGATCATAAACAATAGAGGGCCTAAAAGACCAAATTTTCTATTGGTCCTGCTAAAAAACTCAAAATTAATGCAATTGAGAAGTATCAGAACAAGCTTTCTTCTGCTTGAACCTCGTGGCTGCAACTATGTACACCAACATATTTAAGAAGCTAAGTCCAGATAAAAGCCAAAAGAAGTAATCGAGATGACCTTCGTTCAGGTTATCTGGAATCCATCCAAGCTTTCCACCTTGTGTAGTGAAGTAAGTTACAATAGTAAGAATAAAAGAACTCAAGTAATTACCCAATGAAAAATTCAGAAGTGTGAACGCGCTGCATAAAGTCCGCATATCATCTGGAGATTGGTCGTAGAAGAACTCGAGCTGGCCAATGAATGCGAATACCTCTGATGCGCCTAATAAAAAATATTGTGGTATTTGCCAGAATACGCTAAGGGGAACAGCAACAGGTTTATCAACAAGATCAAGCTCCTTTGCAAGATGCAGACGCATAATCTCCACAACAGCAGCTGCTGACATGCACAGGACCGAAATAAAAAGGCCGATTCCCATTCTTTGCAGCTCTGTAAAACCCCTTTCCTTGCCTGTAATTTTCCTAGTAATGGGAACAATTAATTGATCATAGACGGGAACCCAGAAAATAACACTTAACACATCAAAAATCGAGAGGGAAGCTGGAGGAATGTTGAAGGAACCGATACTTGTGTTCATCATCTTTCCTTGTTCCACAAACAATGTTGACATCTGGGCATAAACAGCAGCGAAAACTATTCCAGTGGCCCAAATTGGAAACATGCGAATCAAGGTTTTCAATTCCTCCACCTGTGTTACGGTGCAAAGTCTCCATGGATTTGAACAATGACCATGTTTTCTCTCAGCATCAGACACTATGGCTGCTCTGTCAAGGCACCTTCATTAAAAATAAGTAAAGAAAAGGACTTTTAGAAGGTTCTATACAATAAGCTCATTTTGTAGTTGACAAATGAAAATGAAAAAACACAAGCAAAGCATTCTGAAGTAGGGGAGAACAAAAAAAAAAAAAAAAAAAAGAGAACAATGAATCTGCCATTAGCCAGCTGGAAAGACTATGACAGCAAAAGCCTAATAATTCTAATCCTTAATGGAAAAAGTGAATCACTCGATTATATGCATGAGACAGGCAAATAAATCTTGTACAGTCATTTCTCACGATCCAGTACAGAAGATAATTACGTGGCAAGTTGATGACACAAATATAAATGCCTTCACATCAAATGGTTATACGGGACCATAAACTTATAAGTAAAGTGAAATGAAAAGCAGATATATTTTTCCCTGTGCATGTAGATTATATTGTAAGGATCCTGGTCTAAGCCGTTCTAAATAAGGATACTCTTGAATGATAATATTTTCGCTATGCAAAGCCAGTTTTCCTCCCTTATCTTACAAGGCCTCAATCACATGTTGGTTAGGATAAAAATCATTGGTTAGGATGCGTTTGTTGATGGCTAAATAAAAGTAAGCATGGTATTTCTATTAGTTTTTCACGCACAAATACCAAAGTAAATTCTTTTATTATTATATGAAAAACAGTTCAGAATGTTTCACACAAAACAACTGCATCACGTGGAAAAATAACTTGAGAGGTGGAAAGTAATAGACAAAGGTGAGAATCCTTTAAGTGGAAAGAGATGCAAGTGCTACAAGGAGTAGACAAGGAATAGGATTGCTCAATTTTTGGTATCTGCAGTTTCTTGCGGATAATTGACTCGACAGGGCAGAAACAATAATAAAGGAAGGAATACACAAGAAACTGTGCCCTGATACAATAACATTCCAATTTAGTCTCAGAATTTATTTAGGTGTATAGCAAGTTAACCATTTTCTTATCTCTCCTTTACCAAATTAAGGGTAACCTTGACATTGCATCTTAAGTATCTACATTTCTCAATATAATGTTAAGTGTCCCATGGCCAATTTCTGAACATACCCAGCCATGCCTCCTTTCACCATTTAGATAAGAAACCTCTACCCTCATTCATTCCTTGATCACAAAGAAGGTAGGGAAACGCCTCATAGCAAACGAAAGATGGGAAGCAAGCTAACCTTTATCAGGAAAACCTCTCCTAGCGGTTGTTGCTCAATTAATCTGCAAATCTGGACTTGTAGCGAGTAAGATGCCTGGAATGGTTTTTTTTTAGAAATAGCATATAAACAAAAGGGCCCACTCAATCAGATAAAAGAGAAAAGAGCTTCGGAAGAGCTTAAAACTCATGGTCTGTTCTTTCATTTTTTACTCGGCCTAGGTGAGGAACTAAATTCTGAATGCAGGATACTTTCAAGAGAAAAGTTGGTTATTTACTCACGGAAATAATAAGTAATAGCAGGTGAATAGTCAAGATAGGAAGGTAAATACTGTGGTACAAAAATCAGCTGATAAAAGGAGGGGATTGGATGGGGTTCTGCAATCAGTTATGCATTCCAAATACCATATAAAGCAGCTAGCCAGCTAACATTAATTATTCAATCCTATTAGGCATTATACAGTGTGCTAAATGAGTCCTGAAGGTCTAGCTAATCTGTAACTGGCCAGTTAGACCTAAACATTTACCACTTCAAAGGTATTAAAGTGCAGTCACAATTATGTTTAAGTTGCAATTACCACGGGAAAAATGAGGACGTAGTTGCAGTTACAGTTCCATTGTGAAGACTACCAAAGGCACAATGTTACAGCCTCAATTGCAGTTGCAGACCTTAATTGATATCCCGACAACTTCCATGGCATTAAAATAGGTTCATATTTGAGATTTTTCTCGTAAACAACCAACTTCCAATTTTTATTGAGAAATAGCATATAAACAAGATCACTAGATAGTAAGTCAACATTTAAGATCAGGGGCGGAACTAGAATTTTTGGATTGGAATGCTAAATATACTTTCACTCACATGATTACTAAAAATTTATAGGAGGCTGAATTCCTATATTAAAGGGGAGGCCTTATTAAAAAACGTAAAAGCACTTAAGCTCCATTAGTAGTTCCACCCTGCGAAAGATACTGCTTTGCCTATATTGGGTCAATAAAAGAATCTAAGAACAAAGGCAGAGAAAAATCAAAGCAAAGACAGTTACCTCAAATCATCAGTATGCTCCAATTTGCGACTCCTTATAGCTGCAGATCTCTTGACTGGTGTTTCGTAAAGGAGACTAGTATCGTCAGGGACAACCAGATTCTGCTTCCGGACAGATGCTACGACAACCTGACACATGCTTGTAATAGGGCTTCCTGCAGGTTTTTGAAACCTGTAGAGGGGTGTGCCTAAAGCGAAACTTCCAGTAGATAATCCCATAAATAAAGCAAGAATCCCAAATCCAAGACCCCATCCTGCATTGTCTTGAATCCACACAACTAAGCTGCATGATACAATGGCACCAACATAAATTGAAAAGTAATACCAGTTGAAAAAGGACCCCTTCTTAACCCTTTCCTTGGAATCAGTATCATCAAACTGGTCTGCCCCAAAAGATGGTACACATGCTTTTACACCACCAGTCCCAAGTGCAACTACATAGAGACCAATGTAGAATACGGCATGTTGTGCAGGAGTAGCTGGAGGGCATACAGAGCCCATACATTCAGCAGGCTTCAAATCTGGAACAGATGCAGAAAGAGTCAATGCACACATGCCCTGCGTAAAACAACTATATCACACATCACAAAGTGTAACAAAAATTTAACAACAATGGAAACAAGAAAGGATGCAAGGGAAGCAAAATGGTTAAATATAATACCAACTGTAACATGCTGACATAAACAACAATTGTTCCAAATATTGAACCTATAACTTTTCAAAAGCGACAATGCAGTTGGGACTGGTATTCATTATCAATTTCTTATTTTTGAATTGGGAACTTAGAAAATTCAAAGAAACTTAAATTTGCAGCAGAAGCAGTGCAAAAGAAGTATGTAATTAGGAACATAGTACACTGAAAAATGGTCTTCCGATTTTCCTTCTTCTCGATTTCTTTGAGAGCATAAACTTGATTACTAAAATGTCCTTCACCATTTTCTAATAATTTGCAATGACATTAAAGAATTCATGCTTTCTAACCGCAAGGATAAAAAAATATATATCATATAGCTGTTACAAAGCATCCCAAGCAGGAATATCATGCACATATTCTTCATCTGTCATGACTGACATCACATAATACTTGACCAAAAAAAAAAAGCCTGCTCCTTTTTCGAAAAACATTTGACAATGAGAAAAAAGCAATTTATTACAATAAAATAAACCGTGGAGAAAACAGCAATTGTCCAATATCGTCCCAAGTAAGCATCTGCTACAACAGCTCCGATGAGAGGTGTAAGATAACAAGTGCCTTGCCAGATGCTGACATTTCTTGCAGCAGTGACATTTCCTTCGTGCAGTTTGGTGGTAAGATAGTTAACAAGATTTGTTGTAATGCCAAAGAAAGCCAAACGTTCACAACATTCATTGCCTGTGATTTGTTACAATAAAAGGATTGAAATAAAATAGATTATTTGTTTTTTTTTTCAATTAGGAACAAACAATTTTTATTAAAGAAGAGTACAAAGGGTACTCTAATCCTTTACAATATTCAAACATTTACAAACACAAAAATAGATTATTTGATATTTAAGAACCATATAAAAGCTTACCTAAGATAAAAGGACAAGCTCTCCAATTTCCAGTATTCTTCCTGAGAATAGGCCTGCCTTCCAAGTCAACTGAGCCATCTCCTGTGTATTGCTTGTTCCTTTCATCCTTCATAATAAAGTAAACAATCATATAACATTGAAAAATACCACTTTTTTGCAATGTTATGTTTGAATGGATGGGATAGAGTGAAATGAAAAAAAATAGAAAGATAATAACAATTTTTATCTTTTTCTTCTCTAAGAATGACAAAATGAGTAATTTTACTTTATCAAAAACTATTGAGAAGAATATGATAGGATGTTGGTGATTACACCTATTACAAAAGGGATAGGATAGTTTTATTATCAGTTAATAATCACTTTGGTCCCAGAAAGTTACATTGGTCACCAATTTACTTCTCAAAAGATTTTTTACATCAATTTAATCTCCCGCGGATCAATATGACACCACATTGGTCCTTTTAGGGACTTATTTGATAATCACATGATTCTTTAGTGATATTAAAATTGTAAATATTAATATATTGTTTTCAAAATTACTACAGTACTAATTATTGAATGTGTTGAGTAAATAAAAAATATTTGTGAAAAAAAATAATTAAATGTTGTACTTAGATAAGATCTTGTAAATAATACCAAAATAAAGTTCCTAAAAAAGTTTCTATGAAAGACCGAAGGGAGTACTATAGTTGACATATTGCTATTGTGTCAAACTTGGTTGTGGGTGACATGGTTAAAAAAAAAAAAAAAAAGTTGTCAGTGACATATTTGAAGAAGCAAGTGACTATTATTTCCATACAAGTATCCAAACAATTATTAATGGCTTATTTATGGTTTTGGTTTCTAAAAGTTAGTGTTTTAGTTTTAGTCCCTAAAAGTTATTTTGACCGTGTCTGATCCTTAATTTTCCAAACATTTTAGTTTTAGTCCAATTTGTTAGAAAAAATCAATTATTTGTTGACGTGGTTAACGGAAACCCACACCAACAGCTACGTGGTTTGAGATAGCACCAAATAAGTATTGTGAAATGGATGATTCAGATCCATAAATGCAAAATTCTGCATATGAGACCACTTTGCGTTGGGACCATTTTGTGTCCATGGATCTGTATCATCCATGTCATATAACTTATTTGACGTCTCCTTACACTACGTGAGACTGCTGATATCTCTGATATGGTATTATGCTAGCCATGTTAGCGAATAGTCTTTTCATAATAGAGTGGATCAAAACCAAAATATTTGAAAATTAAGGACTAATCCCAGTCAAAATAACTTATAAGAACTAAAATCAAAACACGCTGAACGTTTAGGAACCAAAAGCATAAATAAGCCCTTATTAATTACTGCATAATTTGAAGAAACAGTTACCATTTTGGATATCCTATTAAACTACAAATTAAAACATGAAGCAGTTAGAGTTTTTAATAAACACAGTTGAACTTTGTTTATACTCCATCCGTTTTACTTTAAGTGTCTTTTTAACATCAAAATTTTGTTTCAAAATAAGTGTCTTTCTTCCAAATCTAGGCAACATTTAATACTGTTTTTCCTTATTTACCCTTACATTTAATGTTGTTTTAGTTTTGAAATTTGTAATACTAGTAATGATACATTGACAAAATAAAAATATTAAATAGGAGTATTTTTGACAAAATATACATAAAACTTACAATAATCATCACAATCAACACTTTCTTAATCTTTGGGCTTTGCACATAGAAAAAGAACGTATATTTGCCAGAACCAGTATATACATATATCACCGTAACAAGAAGATAGAAATTTTGAGCTAACAAAAAAATTATAGAGAGAAAGGATAGAACCTGAAGAGACTCTGGTAGAAGCAGAGTGTGTTCTTCATCAATGGAATCCATAGCCTGTTTTTGTGAAAACTGAAACGTGAGTGGTTGAGTGACTGTGGCAGTGGGACATAGTTTCAACTTGCAATTTAATCGATCTATTGATAACGTATACACCTCGTCCTATGGTTTTTTAGGTTGGTGGGATAGAGAAAAATTTGTCTCACACGTCACTTCCACTTAACAAATATATTTATGGTTTTTAGAATAAGGTTCCTTGTAAAACATGGAGGAAAGTTATATCCTCCGACCAATAAAATCTTGACATATGAACAAATATAAAAACTAATTAAAAAACAAATAAAAAGAAAATGGAAAAAAACTGAAACAACATTGATTAAAAAGTTTTAAAAAAAAAGCCAAAAAAATAAGAACAATGCAAGATAGAAACTCATTGCGGCATGGAAATTCAGTGTGTTCTGTTTCTCTTTCTTTGTTTTTACACTACACACATCTAACTACACTAACCAAAATACATGCATGTACTTGAATATCTGGTTCTTTAATGTTTGCACAAAAATATTGAAAATTGGAGTCAAATGTGGTTAGATCTCCATCTGAATTGACCAACCCAGAATTTTTCAAGCTTCAAAGTTTTCTTTTTTAATTTTATATCATTATTTCTTGGTTCTGGATTTTGATTGATCAGAAATGATGATGGTGTGTTCCTGGAAATGTTTTTTGGTTAGGATTTCGAGATCTGGTGCGAGAGAACTACAATTTTCTTCATTGAGGCATCATGGAAATAGGAAAACATTAAGGGCATAAGTGACTATGTGAAGGCATGAGCAATTGAATTGGGGAATTAGATTATTGAATCAATGTCAATTGTTCTTTTTGTGGTTCAATTGAAAAAAAAAATCTCGATGGGTGTGTTCTGTTTCTTCTTTCAGTTTTTTCCATTTTCTTTTTATTTGTTTTTTAATTAGTTTTATATTTGTCCATGTGTCAAGATTTTATTGGTTTGAGGATATAACTTTCATCTTCGTTTAGGGAGGAACCTTATTCTAGGTTTTTTTATCAATATTATATAAAATTAACTATTTTTAGGCCTGTGCACTGCACGGGACATTTGATTGTTTGCTTGCTTGTTGTTATCTAATTATTATTAAATAGATAATAATTATAAATCATTTTGGATTTTCGAAATGAATTAGTATGAACTAATTTGTAAACAAAAAATTATTTAATTAAATTCAAATGATCAAATTCGTAAAAACATGTTACTCGTGAAATTTATATGAACTTTTTGGAAAATTTTATACAATTGTATTTTTCTCAATCTTTATACATTTTGAATTGTTAACGTTTAATTGATTAAATTACGATTAATATCATAATTACGTTTAATAAGATTTCAATTTCGATCAATCTTTATACTTTAATTTATCATTTTGAGTAAATATCACATTTTAATTGGTCGTATTAAATATTTTATTCAATTCTAGTTTTTTACGGGGTGTTTGTTTGTTTGCTTATAGTTAGCTAATTATTATTGGATAATTTAAGTAGATAATAATTGTAAATTATTTTGTGCATTTGAATTAAATTAGTATCATACTAATTTGTAAATAAAAAAATTATTTGATATGAATCTTTATACATATGAATTGATCGAAATTATTTCGATTAAGATTAAGATTCATATGCCTTGTGTCTCTCGACCCGCAATCTCATTGTCGTGTATTTGTCATAAATTTAAGGAAGGAGATGAAAAATTAATTAAGATTAAAAGACAAAAATAATGATTTTATCAATGTAGAAAATTGTTTATAGCATTTATATAGGTTTTTTATTATCAAATTTTCGATTAGATTGAACCAAATTTTAGAACTTGACTTATGTTAGACAAAAATATAAGACATTGAATTTGGAATACAAATCATACTTATTTTTGTCAAGATTATGTTTGATCCAGCTCATTCTCATCTCTTGTTACATTTTGTTTGAAAACGATTATATGAGGTTGAAAATTTTCTTTGGTATCAAAGACGAAGAATTCCATAATAATGTTATGATATTTGTGAATTTAAATTAGTTACCTTTTTCTTTTCAATAATGAACATAAAGGAAATGTTATTGTCTCTTGAAGAATTGAATAATTTTTCAGAAATAAGATTCAAATTTTTATTTTCTCCAAACCTTATTTTTCCTTTATGAAAACCACTTTCCATAATTGATTAGAGATTTGATGATCTACCAATTTAAATTTGTAAACATTTTTCTCATATGAAAATATTTTCCAAATAACGTCTACTTATAGTGAGAGTGGTGAGAACATGCATCCCACCATCAAGCTAATTAAGCTTGAAGCATTTAGAAGCTTAAGAGCCAAAGTATTGGCCTTCCAATTCTAAACAAACATAGACTTTTCAATCACAGCCTTACATGATGATACACACAACATGTCCCAAATTCCATCCCATTTTACATAGTGTAAGCATTGGCATAAAGTGATTACATGCTCAAACTTCCTAATAAAGAAAAAAAAGAGAAAATAGAAAATGAGATATTACAAAAGAACAAAACATATTCTCCTGTGCCACTAATGCTTAAATTTTGTCAAAGTTCAAGCTTTCACTCGGCAATTCCATGATGACAATTCACCAAATGACTTTGTTGCTTCCACCACTTCCCACTTCACTTTGTATATTTGCAACTTACAATTGGTGATTCTATACGAAAATTTATTGTATGGATTGCGGTACCTGTCCTAACAATTTGATACAATATCTTTTATCAAATAATAGAAATTGTTATTGAAATTTTTGATTGAAATTAAAAGTTAAGAGATGAAGAAATGTAGATACCTTACCACATGTAAAACAACATATAGATAGAGGGATTTTTTCTCTATTTTGCAAACACTCTTATGTTGATCCTGAGAAGAAGAATGTTTTTCAAACACTCTTCTGTTTATCCTAAGAAGAAGAAGGACTAATTCATTACAACACCATGCTATCCATCTTAAGCATAAACACATCAAATAATTATCATGTTACTATTGTAGTTTGAAAAATTTATGAAAGTCAAAATTGAACACTTCATTTTATAACGTCACAAAAAGTCTATAGACCAAAATGTGAATCTATTGTTATGAATGAAAAGAATAAAATTTTGAAAAGAAATGAGGAATAACAAACAAAAAAAAAGAAAAAAAAAACCTGCTTGCAGTGTGTGTGAGCAAGGCATCATATAGTTTATGGATATCACGCTCTTTTCATCAAGATCAAGATATACATTTACATTGACCAAGCAATTAGTCCAGAGTTGATACATCTAGGAATTTTATCCGAGTAGACTGTCACTTTGGTCCCTGAATTTGTCAGTCGCTTTCAGTTTAGTCCCTAAAATAGTTAAAAATGCTTTTTGGTTCCTGATGTCGACAAAGTTGTTTCACGATAGTCCCTTGGCCCAACTTCCGTTGACGTCCGTTAGCAGTTGAGCGACACGGCTGTTAGTTGTTCGCTTCAGCCCCTAATGTTCATTTAAGTTGTTCACTTTAGTCCCTAATCAACAAACAATATCGCATAAATATTGAAAACACACAAAAATCAGCACACCAAACCAAGATAAAGAAGGTCAATAAGTCATGGTTCTGCATCCACATACCACATAAAAACGTAAGGTACATAGCTTTGTAGCTTATACTGTTACACTCTTATTATACCGAATACAAGATTATAAATATCAAGAACAGAGAAATATCTTTCCTAATCTGTGACAACTACGGCTACCTAGAAGCTTCGCAGAATGATTAGACATTAGAGGAGTTAGTTTGATCGAGAACTTTGCAATAGGCAATTCAACACCCAGCCACAATTTAATGACAGATAGAAGTACAAACAATTCTCTAAAAAAATATATCATTAAGCGGTGAAATTATGCTCGACAATGGATCAAAATCCTCTGGTTTTCAGGGACCATATAGAGGAGGTTAAACAACAAAAATGGTTTTCAAAATCAACATCTATCAAACATCAAAATCATTTCTCTAACTCACCTATACTAAGAACCGAATCATACATAGAGCACCGGCCAAGTTGAGAATTTTGCAAAACAACTCAATAAATCAACATGCACAAAAGGATAAGCACTAAAACTTGATTTCCTCACATACCTACCAAAACCGAATAAAACCATTACCAAACATACAAGCTCAAATCAATTTTCCAGACCTATATATATATATATATATATATATATATATATATATGCGCAGCAGCATCCACCCAAAACAGAATCAATTTCTTTGTCTATTTTTCTTATAAAAACCGAAACATACGATTTAGGCTTGATTTTTTTCAAAGCACATCAACAAAGCATCATGCATCAAAGACAAAAGTCATTCATCTTAAACTCAAGCCTTGGCCAAAACATACATGGGAAAGAATAAAAAAATTTCAAAATAAAATCAACACAACAACATGCATCTCATAAATCAACCTTTATTTATTCATTTTAAACATAACTAAATCATTAAAATAAAACAAAACCATTTGGGTAAAAATATCCCCAAAACCGTATGAACCTCCCTCCTTGATGCATGTTCATTCTTTTAATATAAACACCAAATCCATATACAATAAGGCATAAAAAGTAAAGAGAAACATCAAAAAGTGACATGCATAAGCTTTTTGGAAATCAAACAAACAAATCCCTCCATGAACTTCAAATGAAAACCGAAAATGGAAAAGAAATGAGAAAGGAAATAAAGCTTGAGATTGATTACCTAGATAGGGAATGAAAATGGAGTAGAAAAATCAAGAGCTCTCCTTCCTTTGCTCCTCCTCTCCCACAGTTTCTCTCTTCCCCTTCTATCTTTTTTTTTTGTGTGTGTTAGAACATAAGAGTGTGGGAATGGGTGGGGTGTAGGGTATTTATAGAATTTAGGTGGGGTGGGGTTTGTTGGTTTAAAATTGGGGGTTTAAAATTAAATTAGAATGGGAGAGTGTGTAGGGATAAAAGATAAGGTTACCCATTGGTTGAATCTACTCTAGGATAGGGTAATTAAATGTGGGTCTTAAATAATGTGCATTTAATTTGATTATTCTAGGGTCTTGTGTACTAATAAATGAATGTCTTACAAATTCAAAATTCAAATGCACAAAATACTTATTAAAACCGTGTAATGCTTAACAGACAGTAGAAAATAATAGTTTCCAATACAGTAAATACAACAATATTTGAAAATCATAAATTCACTTTACTCAATTAATAATAAAACATTGTAATTTTCCCAAAATAATGAAAAATTCGTGAACTAAAAAATAAATCCCAAACTTTATGAAAATAAAATTCTACGTTTCAATATGATCGTTTTGACTGTAAATTCGTCTAATTCTGATTTACCAGTCAAAAGTTATAAATTTTCAAAGTTAAATAAATCAAAGAAATCAATAAATAATCATTTTCCCAAATCACAAAATAAATCCTTTTAAATCAATAAAATACCGAGATCAAGCATTTAATCAATTTATAACAATTTTCTCATTTCCACGTGTCATTATAAACCAAATAATATTTTTATCTCAATTTAAAAGAATCCACCAATCAGAAATCGCCAAAAAATCAGTTTATTAAAATGGGAAAAATTACGGGCGTTACACTAAAGCCCCCTTGAGCAACTTGTGAATGGCAAGAGAGAATCTGAACGAGGCTAGATGTTCATTGTGCCTGGGGCACCTTTATTTTTGGAATTCCCTTTGATGTATTTTTATTGGCGGGCCATGTGTGGTGGCTGCAGCATTGTTATTGTGTGACTTCGAGGTCCGTGTGGCAAGGTTTCTGTACGTCCGATTCGCTTTCCGAACTAGGCTTGGTAGGACTATGGAGGAGATGTAGCTGTGTGTGCTAACTAAACTAGATACCCCGATGATATTCCTCCCCATATCATTGACGGATGCGATAACGTGAAATTTTGGATAGAAAGATGAATTATAAGAATTGTCCCCATGTGATTAAGTTAAGTGAAACCTCGATCAAAATATTGTTAAGTATATGAGTTATCCTCAAGACTTTGGTATGATGTGAATTGATGTATATATATTTGTATATGAATGCGGTGTGTTAGTCTTAATATACTGTCTATCTTAAACCCACACACCGTCGACGTTAGTCCCGTCTGGATCGCTTACTCTCTCTTTGTTTCCCCTTGTTTGTGAACCCTCGTGGTAATATTATTAGATGGTGGATCAAGTGGAGTTGCATATAGAGATCTTTTAAGATGGATTTTGGGAGATAAACCGTAACGGATGGGTATGGAAAGGCGATGCATGCGTGGAGATCACAGATCCGGAGCACACCATCCGGGAATCAGCACTTGACACCCATGCCTTCAAGTTTGCATTGAGTGATAGCGTAATGGGTGGTCCAGCAGACTACCATGTCGTTCATCCGTTGCCGATGCAACACGACACTGATGAAGAATATGAAGAATAAGAAGAAGCACAAGATCAGGCTCAAGATGAGGAAGAGCATGAGATGGACCAAGAGGAAGAAGTGGAGCAAGAGCTGGTTCACGAGGACGAACCCAAGGAGATGCTGGACGATGAGCCTGAGGAGGGTTCACAAGAAACATTTTTGTTCAGTGATGAAGATTCTAATGATGATCTTTATGGTTATAATTTATGGAGGATATCGACTGGGGAAGCTCAAATTCTGATTTCGAGCTAACTAAGTATTTGAAGGAAGTTGTTGAACCCCAATCAACTAGCTTTGATATATTGAACTGGTGAAAGTTGAATGCATATCGACTTCCAATCATGTCATGCCGCTAGGGAGGTATTGGTCATACCTATTACAACTGTCGCCTCGCCTCTGAAGCTGCTTTCAGTATCGGAGGAAGAGTGCTTGGTGATTATTACCAAAAATTGTAGAAGCCCTTATTTGCTCACAAGATGGGCTTAAAAGGATCACCATTCCCATTACCTTCTGATGAAGATTTAGAGCTAGGCAATACAAAGAAATATTTATATTACAAAAAAAAAAAAAAACTGGTCCATGGACACCCTTATCATGCACAATATAGATTTCTTTTTAAAAGTGAAAAAAGCTTATGTAATTGAGGAATAACTTTTTAAAAAAAAACAAGGCTAAAGGATTTAAAATAAGGTTGAAGGACAAGAAATTAATATTACAAATTTACAATAATTGGGGATTAAAAACTTTCATTACATCATATATAACAACTAGAGAAACCTTCAAAGATTAGCTATCATAAATAATTAGCTCAGGTTGATGGGGACAAGAACTTTATTTTACAATCATGACAATGACTTGAGGAAATATCAAAACATGCTCTTACTCATAAATAAATGCTTTTAAAATCTTAACAAGCTTTCTTTGGCTTGTACCTTAAAGCAACAAATATGTATACCAACATGTTTAAGAAACTAAGTCCACTCAAAAGCCAAAAAAAATAATCGAGATGACCTTTGTTCAAGTTATTCGGAATCCATCCAGGCCTTCCATCTTGTGTAGTGAAGTAAGTTACTATAGTAAGAATTAAAGAACTCAAGTAATTCCCCAATGAAAAATTCAGAAGGTACAACGCAGTACATAAAGTCCGCATAGCATACGTAGATTGGTCATAGAAAAACTCCATGATGCCAACGGCTGTGAGTATATCTGATGCGCCTAATAAAATATATTGAGGTAATTGCCAGAATACACTAAGGGGTACAGCAACAGGTTTATCAGTAAGATCATGCTTCCTTGCAAGCTGCAGACGCGCTATCTCCACTATGGCAGCTGCTAACATGCATAGACTCGAAATAAAAAGGCCGATTCCAATTCTTTGCAACTCTGAAATGCCCTTCTCCTTCCCTGTAAGTTTCCTTGCAATGGGAACTATTACCCTGTCATAGACGGGGACCCAAAAAATAGCACTCAACACATTAAAAGTCACGAGGGAAGCTGGAGGAATGTTGATAGAGCCAATACTTGTATCCATCAACGTTCCTTGTTCCACAAAAAATGTTGTCATTTGGGCGTAAACTATAGTATAAAATATTACAGCAAACCAAATTGGAAACATGCGGATCAATATTTTCAATTCCTCCACTTGTGTCACAGTGCAAAGTCTCCATGGATTAGAATAGTCACTTGTTTTGCTCTCAGCATCAGACATTACAGCTGCTCTATCAAAATATCTTCATCAAAACAAAAAAGAAAAAGACTCCGTAAGTATAAACGTCGATTACAATTCAATAAGCGATGATATATAGTTTTCCAGCCTTCTTGTCACGATCTCTAGGATAAAAATCGTTGAATATCATATGTTATTTGACAGCTAAATAAAATCAAATATAGTGTTTCCTTTAGTTATATTGCCGCAAAATTAATGGTATCTATGCCTCCTTCAACCAATTGCACAGGAAGCACCTATCTTGATTTGTTCCTCAACCAAAGATTTTGCGGTACATATGTTCTAAAGAGTCCGCACAATCAAATAATAAAAAAAGAACTTGGAATGAATACTAATTAGAGCGAAACCCAAAGTGTGATCTTTCAATTTTTTTCTCTTAGGTTTAGGTTTAGGTGGTCGTGGACAAAAAAAAACTTCAACTGCAGCATCAAACATGACATTCACATGCTAAAATATTGCAGGAAAAACAAGATTTGGCAGACTGTTTAGCAACATTCTATCTCTGATGTTAAGTTATAGGATATACAACTTCATCTAATCGATCCAATCTTGGAAAACAATACAATCCCAGTGGGATTGCATGGGATCCTGGTATTGTGTCACGAATTTAACCTGCGCTGAGATGGGAAAGCAGGCTACATTGAATTTCACAGTCGCAAAATCATAGCCAAGATCACGGTTTCGCAATAGTCCTAAACATGCTTATCAAAAGAATTACAAGTACTTATTAAATGAAATTTGATGAATTCGATATTGTTTCACCTATGTTGTAACAATGAAATAAGCTAATAACACTAAAACAGAAAACTCAAAGTAAAGATAGTTACCTCAAATCATCACTATGCTCCAACTTGTGACTCCCTATAACTGCAGATCTCTGCACCGGTGTTTCATATAGGAGACTAGTATCATTTGGCACAATCAGATCCTGCTTTCGGACAGATGCTACCACAACCTGGCACATTTTAGTAATAGCGCTTCCCCTTGGTTTTTGAATTCTATAGAGGGGTGTGCCTAAAATGAAACTTCCAGCAGATAATCCCATAAATAAAGTAGGAATCCCAAATCCAAGACCCCATCCTACATTGTCTTGAATCCACACAATTAAGCTGCATGATACAATGGCACCTACGTACATAGCAAAGTAAAGCCAGTTGAAAAAGGACCCCCTCTTAATCGTTTCAACGGTATCGGTATCATCAAATTGATCTGCCCCAAAAGCAACCACACATGTTTTTACGCCACCCATCCCAAGTGCAACAATATAGAGACCCAAGTAGAAGACAAAATATTGTGCTGGAGTAGCTGCAGGGCATACAGAATACAAACATTCAGGAGGCTTCAATGCTGGAAGAGATGCAGATAGAGTAATTATTGACAGACCCTGCTTAAAATAGCCATAGCACACATCACATCACACACATGTAACTAAAATTAAACAAAAATGCATATAACAACAATTGCATGGAAAAAAAATGATGAAATATAATAAAAACAAAACGTAATGATTTAAGCAATATTTGCTCCTAATATTGAACCTACTCTCAAAAGTGGTATTGCATTTGGGACTAATTTTTAGTGCCCAATGTTCAATTCCCAAATTTTGAATTGGGAACAAAGAAAAGTTCTTCCATGGTAAAAACTTAAAATTGAACTAGAAGCAATGGAAAGGAAGGAAGTAATTGTATCATAATACACTTGAAACTAGTCTAATGATTTCTCCGTCTTCAAGATTTCTTTGAGAGCATGCTACTTTATTTTATAATATACCATTCACCATTTTCTAATCATCTACAATGACATAATAGAATTCATAATCCACATAGCAAACAAAAATAAGAAACTGCCATTAATAATCTATACAAAGTATGAATTACATCAATGCAAAATAGTGCGAGTTTGTGTTTAGCTTTAACTCTCTAGGGAGTTGGGCAGGACATTTCCAGATATATACTATTATATCAGGTAATAAAATGTATTTATGGAAACAATATTTTTCACTCTATAATTTAGCCTTGTATCCCGGGTCAGCAACCATCATCCTTTCTACTAGCAAGGATGAAAATATGGATATTGTATGGCTAATACAAAACGGAATCAAGCAGGAAAACATGCATATATTTTTTGTCTCTAATTACTCATATCACTTATTACTTGGCAAAAGAAAATCCTAACCGAAGTTGTGTGCTCCATTTTAAAATGTGTGTCAAGACTTAAATGAGAGAAGTGTGCGGAAAAATATATAACAAGGAGAATCAAGCTATGTTAGTTTATTACAATAGAGAAAACCACGGAGAAAACAACAAGTGTCCAGTATCGTCCCAAATAAGCATCTGCTACAACAGCTCCAATGAGAGGTGTAAGAAAACGTGTGCCTTGCCAGATGCTGATATTTCTTGCAGCAACAACATTTCCTTCATGGAGTTTAGTGGTAAGGTAGTTAACAAGATTTGCTGTCAAGCTGAAGGAAGCCAAACCATCACAAGACTCAATGCCTGTGATTTATATTACAAAAAACTGATATTAGTAAAATAGATTATTGGATAAACACAAAAGAAAGGTTAAATCTTACCTAGGACAAATAGACAAGCTCTCCAATTGCCAGTATTCTTCTTAAGAATTGGTTTGCCTTTCAAGTCAACTGAGCCATCTCCTGTGTATTGTTTGCTCCTTTCACCCTTCCCAATAAAATAAACAATCATATCATAGCCAAATACCACTTTTTTTCTTTAAGTGATCAAAAGTGAAGAAACTAGAAAGACTAATAATAATAAGCATGACACTCGTTTTCAACCTAGGTCATAGATGTAAAATTCATTCCAGTCCCTATATGCTCAATTATTTTCATTTTGGTTCTTGTTACTCTTTTTTTTTTTCTAACAATGTCCGTTGGTTAGGGACCAAATTGAAAATATTGGTTAGATATAGGGACCAAACATTTGCTTTTTATATCCTTAACCGTTTCCAATTTGGCTCCTATACTTGGAGGTATTATGACAACAATAAACAAGGAGGACCAAATCGAAAATAATTGTATATTTAGGGGCAAAATTGAAGTTATTTAAGGACAAAAACATTTTAACCCATCTTTTTCTTCTCGAGTATTATGTCAAATTGGTCCTTGACTTTGTGGGCATCAGTCAAATTAATCCTGATATTATCGAAATTCTAAATTAGTCTCCAAGATAACGAAACGTAAGTTATATTAGTCCTTGCCATTACTGATCCACAAATTCAGGAACTAATTTGACCGGTGCTCACAATTTCGATGACTAATTGGATTGATAGTTAACAGTCTTTGTTTATTATTATTATTATTATTTGCCAAAACGAGCGACGTCGTTTTTGCCATTCTGCTAATCCACATTAAGAACCACTGACGGTCATTAAGTTAGGGACTAATGTGACTTGTGTTTTATTATCTCAGGAACCAAATTAAAATTTCGAAAATCTTAGAGGCTAAATTGCTTGATACTCACAAAATCAGGGATCAACCTGACATGTTAATGATAAAAGGGGTAATTTGTTTTGCTTAGTATATACTCCCTCTGTCCCAAAAAGATAGATATTTTTTAACCTAATTCCTTTGTATTTTTTTGCCATCTTTTGAAATTGAGGTAGTATAAGACAGTTACTACCATGAAACAACAAAACACGATTAAATCTACTTCCTCCGGTCTTATTTATAAGACCCTTTTGGGAGTTTTCACTTCTACCAAGGAAAATGATTAAATTTGTTAGTGGTATTGGATATGTGAAAATTTGGTTTACTTTTTCAAAACTATCCCTATAATTATTATTGGAAATTTAAAAAGCATTGACTTAACAGGGGTGTTTGTGGAAAGAAGTAATTAAATGCTATTGAAAATTAAAATGGGGTTTTATATATAGGACCAAAATAAAAACCCCAAAAAGGTCTTATAAATAGGACCGGAATGAGTATATTTCACTATTATAATTTGGAGAAACAGTGACTATTTTATATATATTATCAAGTTACAGATAAAACACCTAGTAGATGGAGTTTTGAATTAAACAGCTGTGAACTTTGTCCAATCACTGATACAGGGATCTATTACTATAAGTATCATTTATGCCATGGCTTCTACAGAAATAACACCAAATTTAAACATGAAGATGGAAAATTTTGAGCTAACAAAATAAGTTTATAGTGAGAAACCTGAAGAAGAGGCGCTTCCACACTCAAATTATAATCCTCAATGGAGCTCATATCTTTGTTGAGAAGCCCCTGTCTGTGTTTTCTTGCGGTTATGGAGACAAATTGAAATAGGAAGCATGCGTTGCCATTTATTATGGGTAACATGATAAACAATAAACAATGTAAATGTATTGCTGATATGTGTGTTTATATATATATATATATATTGCCCTTATGAAACTTATATTGAGTTAGTTTGTATAATGAATTGATGTAATTAATATAAAAAAAATTATTTGTGTAAATTTCTAATACAAAATTATCTAATATGAATTTCTTAACTTATGCCCCAAAACGAGAGAGGCTCAGCCTTCTCTCTTCCTCGGTCTTCTTCTCTTCTCTTCTCTTCTCCGTTTTCCTCTCTTGTGTGATAGCGATAGAATGGGAGAGAGAATCTCTCCCTCCCCTTCCTTTGGTTGGTGTGTGAGTTTCTTTTTCTCCTAGTTATATCTGGGTTAAATAAATAAATCTTGTCTTTGTGCAAGTAGTGTGGTTTTTCTTGTCCCAGTTTCATCTGGGTTTTGTTTTTGTGTGTTTGAGTGTGGGAAGGCTTTTTGTTTGTCCAGATCTGATGATCTTCCTATATTCTCCAATAAATAGAAGACTGATATTCGAGACAGCTTTTCTCTTCCAGATCTCTGTCTTCTCCTTTGTCCAGTGGCTCTACCTCCTCAGATCTGAGATTCTTTGTCGCCGAACTGTGCTTACTTCCGGCATTGATGAGATAGTTATCTTGAAACAAAGGTTGTTGAATATCTTGTTAGAGTTCGAAGCTGGATGTTGATGATGATCCTGATCCACAGAAAGTTTGTTGTTATGGTTGAGTATCTAGTCTTTTTTAGTAATTTTTATTGTATGAAAAATATGTGTTTTGTTATTGTACTGTTGGATCTACTTGTACTATTTTTTGTTATGGAATGAATTACGTATTTTCTTTTAAAAAAAAATGTATGCCCCAAAACACAAATCAGAAAAACCATATAATAAATACTAATGATTGAAGGTAACATGTGATGAACCTTACTCCTAATGAGAAGGAGTCAGTTGCAAGTTGCAACAGAATCCCATTTGGCAAATCTAAACACTATGGGAATTAATAAGCAAAAAAAAAGTTTGGTAAATGTCAAGAGTTTGGTTACAAACTCATCGACTCTCTCCCTCTCCCTTTTCCTTTTAAACCTTTTCTCTAAAAAAAAAAAAAGTTCAGGTTAGTTGCGTTGAAAGTTGAAACTCACCTGGCGTAAGTATACCTCAGTTATTTATTTATTTATTTTTTCAATTAACTTAACAATCATATTAATTTTAAGAATTTTCTTAATTTCAAAGTGATAGACATATTTATTAATTTAAAGAGAGTAATTATATTTCTTGAAAATTTAAAAAATTATTTTAATATTTTGACTTTATTTTTTTACCTTAGTTTATATTGTTTTACATTAATGAATAAAGAATAAATAATAATAAATAATAAATACTATATAAAAAATGTAAATTGGAAAAAACGACTTATAAAAAAAACTTGAAAAAGTTCAATGAATAAATGTCTTTTAATCTTTTCTACTATTGGCACTCCTCCTACCCAACACCCTAGTATTCCTTGATTCTCTTGTTTTAATTTAGGTTTAATTATATTTTTAATTATTTATCTTATTTTAAAAATTCATTTTGGTTATTTATTTTTGTTTTGAATTATTTTAGTCTCTCATTATTTTTAGAAATATTCAGTTTGATCATTCCATCACAATAATTTTAGATTTTACCATAATATTCTGGATTATTTTTTTTCCTACCAGTATTCTAGAAACTTGGTCGTATTCTGAAAAATGTGCAGCACCACCAAAACAAAAGGATAGACAATTACAATAATAATGTTTCTTGTTCGTGAAAACTACCAAAGGACAGTATTAACATTGGCAATTAGAGCCTTGGCGGACGGGCGGGCATTTTTTTGCTGGCATGGCACAGGTTTTACCAAAAGTCTTTAAATCATGCCCGCCCGCCCCGCCCGTTATTTTTTGTGGGCAAGTGCGGGCGGGCTGCGGGCGGCCTGTGGGCCTGATATTAATTGAAAAAAAGAAAGAAACCGGTTGTATAGCATTCGACACACATACTGACACATGTTAGTCTCTTAGACTTTAAACCACACACATATGACCACACAACTCACAATCACAAACCCTATTTCTCCTTCTCCCTAACCCTAAGATAGTCGTCGCACCACCCTCCCCTCTTCTCTGTGTCACGAAAGCCAGCCACTCTTCTCCCTTCTTGATTCGATTCAGCCCTTCTCCCTTCGAGCCAGCCACTCTTCTCTCTCATCTGTTGCGCTTCTCTCTCTCTCATCTCGCGCTTTTCTGTCTCGCTAATTTCGCCGTCTCTCGCTTCACCGTCGTCGAACACAAAGCCACCGCCACTGAACATGAGGCCAGCACCGCCGATCCGAGCAGGGACCGTCCCAGCAGCGATGAACACAAAAACAACAGCAATGAGTAGCAACAAGAATTTGTAGGACATTATGTTATTATATTTTTGTATCGACTATGTTTTTGTTATCCAGTATGTTTTTGGACATTACGAGGGCAAGAATTTGTTGGACATTATTTTTTTTCCTTGCTCCTGGTCATTAGATTTATGGCCATTATGCAAATTTCAAACATTAGATTTATTTTGTGAGTGCAGGTTCTAACAATTGTCAATAATGGTTCTAAGAATGCAAAATTTTTTAAATTAAAACGGGCCGCCCGCATGCCCGCCCTGCCCGAGTTTAGGGTGGACAGGGCCTGGTTTTATAGCCCTAAAAACTTATTAGGGTAGGCATGCCCGCCCGCATTTTTTGCTGGCCAAATGCGAGCACGGGCAAAGCCCGCCTGCTCGCCCTAATTGCCAATGCTGAACAACATAAATTAATGGTCAGATCTGGAAATTGGCCATAGAGAAAAAGAGAAAATATTGAAGGATAATATGATGTTATTTTCTGGTATCCGAAGAAAGGATGGCATATTTCAGAATATTCCAGTGAAATTGTGTCGAAAGAATCAAACTAAATATTTAAAAAATAAATAAAAGACCAAAATAATTCAAAACAAAAATAAAGGACCACGGCGAATCTTTAAAATAAGATAAAGGATCAAAAATGTAATTAAGCCTTTATTTTACTACTCTTTGCATTCCTAATATTTTGATCTTTTAGGCTTGGGAACACATATTAAGAAATTGTTGATTATTATAAGTTTTATATGTGTTTTGTCTAAAATGTCTTTATTTAATCCTTATTCAAAATTGTAATAGTATTTAATTTTTATTTGAAAGTGTGTTCATTAACTAATGTATTGTGTTTTAAAGATAAGAGGAAGAAAGATAAAAGTAGAATTAATGAGAAGTAAAAAAATAATTGAATGAAGGATCAAAATTGAAAAAAAGAATATGTTTATAAATTAGAATTATAAAAGGATAAAAGTTATTAAACGCAGAAAAAAAAAACCTAAAAAACCCAAAATTTTGAAGTGGAGGGAGTAGTTTTTTCTTTTTTATTTTATTTATATATAAAATGAAAATGAATGTACTTTCTATCCATGCTTTTCTCGCCCAGCGCTCAATCTTTGCACCGAATGTTTTCATCTCTTAATAATATTTCATGCACGGGTAGGTTTTTTTTAAAAAAAAAAAAATTAATAAAAACTTTCTCAGAATATTTTTAATGTAGATTTATTAAAATATGTCAATTTTTAATACAGATTTATGTAATATAATTTATCTATCTGTGTCAGAAAGCATATAATAAAAAAATTCAAACCCAAATAAAAAAACATGTACATATAAAACAGAAAACTCAAAACATATTTTTAATTTACCAAATACATTTTAAAAAAATTAAAAAATAAACGGGTGAAGCATTTTAACAAAACTCCGCGGGAGTACAGAAGCATCACCCATGTTTCATATTTAGAGGTTTTAAGATTTACAAACTGCTATTTCGTGTCTAGAGGTTTTAAGAACAAGAAACTAATTAAATAGAAAAATGATTATGACGATTATTATAGATGCAGAAATGGAATAGTTAACTTGTGACAGACAATTTAACAATAAATAAATATGAAGGAAAAGGCAAACGAAATGATGATAATTATAGTAAGTATTAAGAAGAAGAATAGAGAGGATTAGATACCCTTATTGGCATATGCAGCTTTCTAAGTAGGAGTCACGGACAGCTTCTGAGACATTATCTTCCCTTCCGCTCTTTATTATGCTTTCAGCAGCAGGGAAAGGAGATATTTTCATGAATTATTTATTGGCCAAGTGGGTGGCAGGGTGGGGATGGCAACACGTGAAAAAAGCGGAGATATTCGCTGGAAGTGAAAAACAAGTGCATATATTGCCAAACAATTCTTACTCCCTCTAGTCTCGAATATAAGCAAATAAAAATATCTTATTTATGGTCTTAAATATAAGCAAAATTTAACTAACTTTCTATTTCTAATACAATTATTCCTAAAATATCTCAACAAAGTGGTTGTATCATTTAATTTTTGTTTCATTCCCAATACATCTTTTCTAAAATGGTCTATTTCTTTTTTGAACTCAAAAAAATTAAATATACTCAACTAACTTTCTTAATACTTGCAAAATTAGTTATTTTGACTTATATATGAGACCGGAGGGAGTATATTTTATAGTATTACATTATTGAATATTTTTTATTTTCTCTTATTATTTTTCTCCTCCTTACATCTCAAAATAAAATATTAACATATCATTTTTCTTTTGAAAAAACAAGGAGAGACAAACAAATATGAAATAAAACTGTTTGTAATATTCCATGAGTTTGTTTTTCTTTGCACTTAACGAGCATTCACCACAAAAAAAGGGGCAAATTGCGACGGTTTATGGAGGTTTTTTGCGGCGGTTTTAACCGTCGCAAAATATATTTGCGGCAGTTCTCTAACTCACGCAGAGCTGACCGTCGGGAATCATATTTTGCAGTGGTTATGACAACGGCTGTAGAATTTTGACGCAAAAATTTGTGGCAGTTCAAAACCCCCGCAAATTGCAAATATGAAATTCCATTAAAAACAATTGCGACAGTTATAACCGTCGCAAGATGCCTATATATTTTTATAAAACAATTGCGACAGTTTATAACCGCCGCAAGATGCCTGTTTATATTATGAAAACAATTGCGACAGTTTTAACCGCCGCCAAATGCCTAGTTCTATTTTATAAAAGCAATTGCGACTGTTCTTAACCGCCGTAAGGATATATACATTTGTGACAGTAAAACCATAAATTAAAGAAGATTTGAGTCAACAAAAATATTGAACATATTATGCTAGAAAAGTACAGTATAAAGGCATTTCTCTAAAAAAAACATCTGATTAGATCAAAGGAAATACAACACTGGAGTTAAAACGTTTATACATCTAAGGTTCCAATAAATTTACCCATATAATTGTAGAGCAGCAGCACAGTCTGCATCCATCGATATCTTTAATAGCGACGCTAATAGAAAACTTCTACACACCAAAATGGATAAATAGTGAAAATTACAACTATATGATGCTGATACATTACTTGCACCAATACTCCATGACTTCATGCTACTACTTTCTTCTAACAAGTTTGCAACCTTTTCAAGTGCCACCAAGCAACTTGGATCATGAAATAAGCCGTTGCAGATTCCTTTCCTTTAAGATTATCCAAGTGAAGCAGAACTTGACGAGCCAAAGGATGTTGTTCAGTTTCTCATGCATAACCCTTAACACTTAAGAAAATGTGAAATCATTTTATCACTTAATAAAATTTATAACAAAAGCTATTTATGCAAATGGTAAATTTTGTCTACTTTTACTAAATTATCTTACCCACCCAGAACATGAATTACCAAACTGCACTTCTCCATTTCCTTAAGGATCCTAACACCCCATTCACCTGGGCAGCAAATGTACATGAAGAGAACACACCCATGGTTGTAGAGCAGCAACACAGTTTTTTTTCCCAACTACTGGAGGCTTCACAAGACAGGGTGACCCTTGGTGCAACAATAAGGTTGCTGTTTTGTTACTGGGTGGTCACAGCCCCAAGGTTCATGCCATCAAAACAGAATTTCCACACATGGGCATGTATATGCATGCACTGGGCCTCCCTTTTTATTGGAGCCATCACAGCATGTTCCTTCCAATGGGATTGAAAATGAGACCTCCAAGATGGAGAAACTATTACCTAGTTTTGAACGAGTTGTGGTTTTGACTTAGGGAAATATATGATTACTTCAAAATTCAAATTTCCTTGTCAACAAGTGCCTTAAGTTTCACGATCAGTTTACACACTAATTGTGTACTTAAATGATGGGGTAGTGATCATGCACAAAGTTTTCAAGAGAAAATAGCACATTTAAATAAAATTCAAACAGCATATACCATAACAATAGATTTTGACCTGAATAATGCACAAAAGCAAATCTACATTGACATATGATTACAAGTGATGATGAGTCAGGTTTATGATATTCATGTCAAACCTGCCAGCATTGAAGAAGTCTTTGAGTTCTTGATGAAATATCTTGAACTGCTCCACAAATGGTTCACTATATTCTCCAGGGTTCTTTGTGATTTTAGCAAGCATTGCTTCTGTAGCAATCAAATCTTCCGGACCAGCATTTCGGTGAAGCTTGTTTTGTATTGTATGCTTAATTTGCAACTGGAAAAATAAAACAATCCATTAAACAGCTGAGCATTATTAACACTGAACGACAATGAGATTCCACACATTAAGTACTTTGGGAAAAACAACCTTGACGTCTTTAGGAATGTCATTCCGATGAGCAATGTCTCTAATTCTAGAACTTCCTGTGCATCAAAGCAATTACTACCTTTCTCCACCAATTCCTTCCGTTTTGATCACCTTGAACCAACTTGAGAGGCAAGCCTTGAAGACCTGAAGTGTCCCATCTCCTTTGCACTTCCTTCACGCGATGATCTAACCGAACGTGGAGCAGAACTTTGGCATTGTTGGCTATGCTGCTACTCTTTTTCTTGTTTCCTTCTTCGTCCCTGGTAAGTACGAGTGTGTTAGCCAATTAGTTAATAATAATAATAATAATAATAATAATAATAACTACTCTAAATCAGTGACATGTTTGTCGATAGGGAGGTGAAGATTAATACCAGTCCTATTCTATTCAATACAATAAAATTTACTGTTACATGTATGAGACGGTGGCAATGGTAAGAACAAGGAACTGCAGGGTGCTACCTCATGAGATGTTAATCTGTCAAGGTACATTATGATGAAATTTGAGAAATTAACACATCTAACTCTAAGAATGATTGTGCAATTTTTAAAACCTTTGCAGTGGAATCTATTTCATATTTTCAATCTCCAAGGAAATACAGGACAAACTAAAAATTACCTGATATCAAACTCTTTTGATTTCTAAACAGCTTCCTGAGTAGCTTTCATAGCTTGATTAGTCATACCATGATTAGAACAAAAAAGCCTTTGAAGATTGAGGGAAAGAGAGGCTGAAAAAGAAAGTAGCAAAACAAAAACCAAAACCAAGTGAATTAAAGCAAAACAGACAGAGCAAAATTTGATAAAACTGAACATTGAAAATCAGACCCATGGGAATAATGACCCTCGGATTTTCAAGTGAATGGTACCATTGAAATTTGAATAGATAAGAGAGCATGAAATAAAAGCTTCAAATCTAAGTGGTAACGGATCGAAGAATAAGTAGCTTACCATTGAAGAAATAGCTAACAATTTGACTATAGCATTGATGTTATGCATTTGTAGCCGATATCTTTCTATTTTTCCAAAACACTTGTACTATTATCTTAGCATTACATTACATAATCAGAGTGAGGTTGTGTGACACATAGTGTGATTTTTAGAATTATGCGCACTAGACATGCTCCTGCAAAACTACTCAAGTACACTAGAATTATGTACACTAGACTTATATATATATATATACCTACCTGTGGTATTCATCATAGTCAAAGTCATATCCACTTGCCTGAACAAAAAATGAAACCAAAAATAATAAGCAAGTTATTAGTAAAAGAAAACCCAATAAGCAGGATATAGTTAGCAAAAATAACAAAATCATACCCTTAGCCCAACCATAGTGGTTCCAAAATTCTTGTAAAGGAGGTTGGACAAGTCATCAGTTTTGCTTGGTTCAATGCCCAACTTCTCCACCATGTAGTCTAAGATAAATGATATCACATCACTCATGTCAATACCAAAAGAAGCAGCAATAGAAAAAGACATTACTGAGAAAATCATAAAATTGTGGCACAAGTTTCTTCCACAGTTTTTGATAGAAACTTGTCTAATACATCAGTATTAGACTTTATTTTTACAAAATACACTTGCTCCTGTATTCTTGGAGTCTCATCATTCAAGGCATTTATTTATAAGAGCTTCCTGGTAAAAACAATGGCAAATATTTAAGTGGCAGAAACATTTATTCCATCAACACACTGATGAAAGACAAAAATTATAGTTAATATTTCTTAAAATGGCATATCTTTCAAGTAATCATGGCCTGAATTCCCCTTTTTATTTTCTTTCCTAAAATGGTATCCAGGACAAATTCAGCTTGAATCCCTGAATATGTAGTGAATATAATATAGGCATCACATTCCAATACCCATGATTCATTGGGATTGTATTGCAAAACAATGACACCACAATTCAGAACTTTCACATGGATGGCTACTCCTTTTTTATTGCTGGATAAGCCTAAAATATGCTTGTCATTCAGGGCAATGATCAAATTTGGACACATAAATAATTAATAGAGGGAGTTTTTATCTTGCATAGGCTCTCCTCAGCAAAGGTCAAGAAATGGCAACATTAGAATCATCATCATAAGTAGGCAAACAAAGATGAATGCATGATCCAATAATAAAGTAAAGTAAAAGAGATATTGGTAAGGTTGCTTTTTTTATCCAAACGTCAAACAACAATTAAAGCTCAATCACGAAGTGAACAAAGATAAATGACCTTGAGCTGTTACAAGGCTCATAACTTCCTCTGCTACAATGTAGGTCACTGACGGCTTGATTCTATTAATCTGCAGCATTTATATATATATATATATATATATATATATATATATATATAACATCACCAAAAAATACTGCAATCTACAATATGAAAGGTTAAACAAACCAAAAACGAGAAGAGAAGAATTGCTTGTTTCTCCAACTTTGAATCAACAATTTCTGCAAACTAGATTTGGTAAAGGTGTTTTATAAAGAGCGTATTTGTGTTTATAAAGCACTTAATCAAGTGTTTGGAAGAACTTAAATCATTGTCTATAAGCTCATTTAAGCTTTATTCCAATGAAATTATCAACGTAGCTAATTAAATAAATCTAAAAAGAGCTTATATGAAGAATATAGAGCCATAAGTTATCATGTTCTAAGGGTTTACTGAATAAATACTTAAGTTGTTTACTCAACGAGTCATTAAGAAAAGGTGTAAAGTGAACTTGGCATTATTGCTAGGCCACAATAACCAAAACAGTGTAATTTTTTTAAAAAGGAATATAGGTATATGAAAAGACCAGAAATCAATATCTAAATAATTACCAGAAGGCTTCACACCAGGAGGGTCCTTTTCGATCGGCGCTGCTCTCATGGCCACCGGTCTCGGAACCTTTGGCGGATTCGCACAACGGATCAACGCCCAGTTAACATTCTGAAAGAACGGATGTTGTTTAATCTCCGTAGCTCCACGTCTATAGGCAAGACGGTGTTGTGGCTCTTTCACAAGCAAAATAGCATCAGTGAGACTCTTTGAAAATCTAAAGCAAAAATGAAATAGAAGGTTTATCAGAAAACATTAAGACCTTTACCTTTAGTTTTCCTAATACTTCAGCAGGATTGGCATTAGAACTTCGATTTGAGTCCTTAAAAAATCATTCATCAGCTAATTGCTTTAGCAATTTCTGCAGTTCAGTTGGCTGAATATCTGAAATAAAGATTCAATAACTAAAATTCAATTATAACTAGTAAATAAAGATTCAATCATGCAGGGCCAGTTCAAACATGTCAACAACTTATGACCAAGGCAACCAAATCTTAAAGAATTGCGATTCGCGACTAATTAATTCCTACCAAGTTTAATTTATGTTGTCTACAATAGAATCATGTTATAAATTATAATAATCAATTAATCATCAATAGTAAATTGAGCTAGCTCCTCACAATCTAATAAATCAAATTATCGAACTCAAGCTCTTTTCCAGAGGAGCCAGTTTCGTTGACAGGAAGCACTAACACATACAAAGGAAGGAAAATGAGACTAGCGAAAATAAAAATGAATAAAAAGAGCGAGTCTGCACCTTAACATATAAATGGAATAGATTTTGCCTTTGCAACTCAGAATTGAGAACATGGTCAAGCTTTTCGTCCGTCTTGGCCAGTTTGAGGGAATGAATCACTCGAATTGCTTCTTTCGAGGGTGGCCTCAACTTCCATCTTCAAACGCGAGTTGCTAAAGAATCTATCAGCAAAAAAGCACGGGATTCATAAAATTAGGGATCCAGAACAATTAGGGTTCTTGAAAATGCAAAAAGAATTAGGGATTCATAAAATCCACGTTCGAACGAGTGATAGAAGAATTAGGGTTCTACAAAATGGAAAAAATAATTGGGAATTCAGAAAACTCACCGAGAGACGGAGTGAGAGAGCTGAACGAATGAAAATAATGGAACACCGAGAGAATGGAGAGTGATGCAAGCACAGAGTGAGTGAAGCGAGCACAGAGAGAGAATGGAGAGTGAAGCGAGCATGAGAGAGAAAATATGAGAGAGAGACTCAGAATGGAGATTTGGAGACTGAGAGTGATGACCCATCAAGGTAGTACGTGCGAGTGGCACATGTGAGTTTGGGAGTTGCGGCTGTTTGTAAAACCGACACAAAATTGAAGTTCAAAATAGGCACCGACGACGGTTATTAAAACCGCCGCAAATTTTCTGTCATAAATAGCCCGTTTTCTTGTGGTGATTATCAATTTATTCATAAATGATACTGTCTCTGATTCTATATATAGGATATACTAAAACTTGAAATGAGCGAACTTTTTATGAAATAGAATTCCAAAAATAAAAGTTAAGAGAATGATGAGCAATAAGATATGTCACGTGTCTCAAATAATTTAAAATTAATTAATATTTTTAAAATTAACGTGTTTAATTTCAAAGCAACTACTACCACTACGAAAAATTGAATAGTCGTGCAGTACAGAGGAAGTACTCGCAATTGTTTTTATGATGGAAAAAATGGACCACTCCTAAAAAAGATATGTCACATATCCCAGGGATTAATGTGTTTGACAAAATGGACTACTCCTAAAAAAGAATGGACACTGGACAGGTCCCCTCTTTAAAAAGAGTGGACAAAAAAGCAATGCAGTACAGAGGAAGTCCACGTGTGGTGGTTGCAGCATTGTTATTGTGTGACTTCGAGGTCCGCGTGGCAAGGTTTCTGTACTTCTGATTCGCTTTCCGAACTAGGCTTGGTAGGGCTATGGAGGAGATGTAGCTGTGTGTGTTAACTAAACTAGATACCTCGATGATATTCCTCACCATATCATTGACGGATGCGATAACGTGAAATTTTGGATAGAAAGATTAATTATAAGAATTGCCCCATGTGATTAAGTTAAGTGAAACCTCGATCAAAATATTGTTAAGTATATGAGTTATCCTCAAGACTTTGGTTTGATGTGAATTGATGTATATATATTTGTATATGAATGCGATGTGTTAGTCTTAATATACTGTCTATCTTAAACCCACACACCGTCGACGTTAGTCCCGCCTGGATCGCTTACTCTCTCTTTGTTTCCCCTTGTTTGTGAACCCTCGTGGTAATATTATTAGATGGTGGATCAAGTGGAGTTGCATATAGAGATCTTTTAAGATGGATTTTTTGAGATAAACCGTAACGGATGGGTATGGAAAGGCGATGCATGCGTGGAGATCACAGATCCGGAGCACACCATCCGGGAATCAGCACTTGACACCCATGCCTGCAGGTTTGCATTGGGTGATAGCGTAATGGGTGGTCCAGCAGACTACCATGTCGTTCATCCGTTGCCGATGCAACATGACACTGATGAAGAATATGAAGAATAAGAAGAAGCGCAAGATGAGGCTCAGGATGAGGAAGAGCATGAGATGGACCAAGAGGAGGAAGTGGAGCAAGAGTTGGTTCACGAGGACGAACCCAAGGAGATGTTGGAGGAGGATCCTGAGGAGGGTTCACAAGAAACATTGTTCAGTGATGAAAATTCTAATGATGATCTTTATGGTTATAATTCATGGAGGATATCGACTGGGGAAGCTCAAATTTTGATTTCGAGCTAACTAAGTATTTGAAGGAAGTTGTTGAACCCCAATCAACTAGCTTTGATATATTGAAATGGTGGAAGCTGAATGCATATCGATTTCCAATCATGTCATGCATCGCTAGAGAAGTATTGGTCATACCTATTACAACTGTCGCCTCTGAAGCTGCTTTCAGTATCGAAGGAAGAGTGCTTGGTGATTATTACCAAAAATTATAGAAGCCCTTATTTGCTCACAAGATGAGCTTAAAAGGATCATCATTCCTATTACCTTCTGATGAAGATTTAGAGCTAGGCAATACAAAGAAAAATTTATTTTAAAAAAAAAATGGTCTATGAACACCCCTATCTTGCGAGGAATAACTTTTTTTTAAAAAAAAAAAAACAAGGCTAAAGGATTTAAAATAAGGTTGAAGGACAAGAAATTAATATTACAAATTTACAATAATTGGGGATTAAAAACTTTCCTTACATCATATATAACAACTAGAGAAACCTTCAAAGATCAGCTATCATAAATGATTAGCTCAGGTTGATGGGGACAAGAACTTTATTTTACAATCATGACAATGACCTGAGGAAATATCATAACATGCTCCTACTCATAAATAAATGCTTTTAAAATCTTAACAAGCTTTCTTTGGCTTGTACCTTAAAGCAACAAATATGTATACCAACATGTTTAAGAAGCTAAGTCCACTCAAAAGCCAAAAAAAATAATCGAGATGACCTTGGTTCAAGTTATTCGGAATCCATCCAGGCCTTCCATCTTGTGTAGTGAAGTAAGTTACTATAGTAAGAATTAAAGAACTCAAGTAATTCCCCAATGAAAAATTCAGAAGGTACAACGCAGTACATAAAGTCCGCATAGCATACGTAGATTGGTCATAGAAAAACTCCATGATGCCAACGGCTGTGAATATATCTGATGCGCCCAATAAAATATATTGAGGTAATTGCCAGAATACACTAAGGGGTACAGCAACAGGTTTATCAGTAAGATCATGCTTCCTTGCAAGCTGCAGACGCGCTATCTCCACAATGGCAGCTGCTAACATGCACAGACTCGAAATAAAAAGGCCAATTCCAATTCTTTGCAACTCTGAAATGCCCTTCTCCTTCCCTGTAAGTTTCCTTGCAATGGGAACTATTACCCTGTCATAGACGGGGACCCAAAAAATCGCACTCATCACATTAAAAGTCACGAGGGAAGCTGGAGGAATGTTGATGGAGCCAATACTTGTATCCATCAACGTTCCTTGTTCCACAAAAAATGTTGTCATCTGGGCGTAAACTGTTGTAAAAAATATTACAGTAATCCAAATTGGAAACATGCGGATCAATATTTTCAATTCCTCCACTTGTGTCACAGTGCAAAGTCTCCATGGATTAGAATAGTCACCTGTTTTGCTCTCAGCATCAGACACTACAGCTGCTCTATCAAAATATCTTCATACAAACAATAAAGAAAAGGACTTCGTTAGTGTGCACGTCGATTACAATTCAATAAGCGATGATGTATAGTTTTCCAGCCTTCTTGTCACGCTCTCTAGGATAAAAATCATTGAATATCATGTGTTTTTTGACAGCTAAATAAAATCAAATATAGTGTTTCCTTTAGTTATTTTGCTGCAAAATTAACGGTATCCATGCCTCCTTCAACCATTTGGACAGGAAGCACCTATCTTGATTTGTTCCTCAACCAAAGATTTTGCGGTACATATGTTCTAAAGAGTCCGCACAATCAAATAATAAAAAAAGAACTTGGAAAGAATACTAATTAGAGTGAAACCCAAAGTGTGATCTTTCAATTTTTTTTCTCTTAGGTTTAGGTGGTCGTGGACAAAAAAACTTCAATTGCAGCATCAAACATGACATTCACATGCTAAAATATTGCAGGAAAGAAAAGATTTGGCAGACTGTTTAGCAACATTCTATCTCTGATGTTAAGTTATAGGAAATACAACTTCATCTAATCGATCCAATCGTGGCAAACAATACAATCCCAGTGGGATTGCATGGGATCCTGGTATTGTGTCACGAATTTAACCTGCGCTGAGATGGGAAAGCAGGCTGCATTGAATTCCACAGTCGCAAAATCATAGCCAAGATCGCGGTTTCACAATAGTCCTAAAAATGCTTATCAAAAGAATTACAAGTACTTATTAAATGAAATTTGATGAGTTCGATACTGTTTCACCTATGTTGTAACAATGAAATAAGCTAACAACACTAAAATAGAAAACTCAAAGTAAAGATAGTTACCTCAAATCATCACTATGCTCCAACTTGTGACTCCCTATAACTGCAGATCTCTGCATCGGTGTTTCATATAGGAGACTAGTATCATTTGGCACAATCAGATCCTGCTTTCGGACAGATGCTACCACAACCTGGCACATTTTAGTAATAGCGCTTCCCCTTGGTTTTTGAATTCTATAGAGGGGTGTGCCTAAAATGAAACTTCCAGTAGATAATCCCATAAATAAAGTAGGAATCCCAAATCCAAGACCCCATCCTACATTGTCTTGAATCCACACAATTGTGATGCATGATACAATGGCACCTACGTACATAGAAAAGTAAAGCCAGTTGAAAAAGGACCCCCTCTTAATCGTTTCAACGGTATCGGTATCATCAAATTGATCTGCCCCAAAAGCAACCACACATGTTTTTACGCCACCCATCCCAAGTGCAACAATATAGAGACCCAAGTAGAAGACAAAATATTGTGCTGGAGTAGCTGCAGGGCATACAGAATCCAAACATTCAGGAGGCTTCAATGCTGGAAGAGATGCAGAGAGAGTAATTATTGACAGGCCCTGCTTAAAACAGCCATAGCACACATCACATCACAAACATGTAACTAAAATTAAACAAAAATGCATATAACAGCAATTGCATGGAAAAAATGATGAAATAAAATAAAAACAAAACATAATGGCTTCAATGCTGGAAGAGATGCAGAGAGTAATTATTGACAGGCCCTGCTTAAAACAGCCATAGCACACATCACATCACACACATGTAACTAAAATTAAACAAAAATGCATATAACAGCAATTGCATGGAAAAAAAATGATGAAATATAATAAAAACAAAACGTAATGATTTAAGCAATATTTGCTCCTAATATTGAACCTACTCTCAAAAGTGGTATTGCATTTGGGACTAATTTTTAGTGCCCAATGTTCAATTCCCTAATTTTGAATTGGGAACAAAGAAAAGTTCTTCCATGGTAAAAACTTAAAATTGAACTAGAAGCAATGGAAAGGAAGGAAGTAATTGTATCATAATACACTTGAAACTAGTCTAATGATTTCTCTGTCTTCAAGATTTCTTTGAGAGCATGCTACTTTATTTTCTAATATACCATTCACCATTTTCTAATCATCTACAATGACATAATAGAATTCATAATCCACATAGCAAACAAAACTAAAAATTGCCACTAATAACCTATGCAAAGTATGAATTACATCAATGCAAAATAGTGCATAGTGCGAGTTTGTGTTTAGCTTTAACTCTCTAGGGAGTTGGGCAGGACATTTCCAGATATATACTATTATATCAAGTAATAAAATGTATTTGTGGAAACAATATTTTTCACTCTATAATTTAGCCTTGTATCCCGGGTCAGCAACCATCATCCTTTCTACTAGCAAGGATGATCATCCTTTCTACTAGAAAGGATGAAAATATGGATATTGTATGGCAAATACAAAACGGAATCAAGCAGGAAAACATGCATATATTTTCTGTCTCTAATTACTCATATCACTTATTACTTGAAAAAAGAAAATCCTAACCGAAGTTGTGTGCTCCATTTTAAAATGTGTGTCAAGACTTAAATGAGAGAAGTGTGCGGAAAAATATATAACAAGGAGAATTAAGCTATGTTAGTTTATTACAATAGAGAAAACCACGGAGGAAACAACAAGTGTCCAGTATCGTCCCAAATAAGCATCTGCTACAACAGCTCCAATGAGAGGTGTAAGAAAACATGTGCCTTGCCAGATGCTGATATTTCTTGCAGCAACAACATTTCCTTCATGGAGTTTAGTGGTAAGGTAGTTAACAAGATTTGCTGACAAGCTGAAGGAAGCCAAACCATCACAAGACTCAATGCCTGTGATTTATATTACATAAAACTGATATTAGTAAAATAGATTATTGGATAAACACAAAAGAAAGGTTAAATCTTACCTAGGACAAATAGACAAGCTCTCCAATTGCCAGTATTGTTCTTAAGAATTGGTTTGCCTTTCAAGTCAACTGAGCCATCTCCTGTGTATTGTTTGCTCCTTTCACCCTTCACAATAAAATAAACAATCATATCATAGTCAAATACCACGTTTTTTTCTTTAAGTGATCAAAAGTGAAGAAACTAGAAAGACTAATAATAATAAGCATGACACTCGTTTTCAACCTAGGTCATAGATGTAAAATTCATTCCAGTCCCTATATGCACAATTATTTTCATCTTGGTTCTTGTTACTCTTTTTTTTCTAACAATGTTCGTTGGTTAGAGACCAAATTGAAAATATTGGTTAGATATAGGGACCAAACATTTGCTTTTTATATCCTTAACCGTTTCCAATTTGGCTCCTATACTTGGAGGTATTATGACAACAATAAACAAGGAGGACCAAATCGAAAATAATTGTATATTTAGGGGCAAAATTGAAGTTATTTAAGGACAAAAACATTTTAACCCATATTTTTCTTCTTGAGTATTATGTCAAATTGGTCCTTGACTTCGTGGGCATTGGTCAAATTAATTCTGATATTATCGAAATTCTAAATTAGTCTCCGAGATAACGAAACGTAAGTTATATTAGTCCTTGCCATTACTGATCCACAAATTCAGGAACTAATTTGACCAGTGCTCACAATCTGGATGACTAATTGGATTGATAGTCAGCAGTCTTTGTTTATTATTATTATTATTATTATTATTTTTTGCCAAAATAATTTGGCCATTCCGCTAATCCACATTAAGAACCACTAACGGTCATTAAGTTAGGGACTAATGTGACTTGTGTTTTATTATCTCAGGAACCAAATTAAAATTTCGAAAATCTTAAAGGCAAATTGCTTGATACTCATAAAATCAGGTATCAATCTGACATGTTAATGATAAAAAGGGATAATTTGTTTTGCTTAGTATATACTCCCTCTGTCCAAAAAGATAGATATTTTTTAAACTAATTCCTTTGTATTTTTTTACCATTTTTTGAAATTGAGGTAGTATAAGACAGTTACTAGCTACCATAAAACAACAAAACACGATTAAATCTATATCTCACTATTATAATTTGGAGAAACAGTTACTATTTTATATATACTATCAAGTTACAGATAAAACACCTAGTAGATGGAGTTTTGAATTAAACAGCTGTGAACTTTGTCCAATCACTAATACAGGGATCTATTACTATAAGTATCATTTATGCCATGGCTTCTACAGAAATAACACCAAATTTAAACATGAAGATGGAAAATTGAGCTAACAAAATAAGTTTATAGAGAGAAACCTGTAGAAGAGGCGCATCCACACTCAAATTATAATCCTCAATGGAGCTCATATCTTTGTTGAGAAGGCCCTGTCTGTGTTTTCTTGCGGTTATGGAGAAAAATTGAAATAGGAAGCATGCGTTGCCATTTATTATGGGTAACATGATAAACAATAAACAATGTAAAAAAACAAATATTCCTCGCAAGAAGCAATGTATTGCTGATATATATATATATATATATATATATATATATATATATATATATATATATATATATATATATATAGCCCTTATGAAACTTATATTGAGTTAGTTTGTATAATGAATTGATGTAATTAATATAAAAAAATTTATTTGTGTAAATTTCTAGTACAAAATTATCTAATATGAATTTCTTAACGTATGTCCCAAAACACAAATCAGAAAAACCATATAATAAATACTAATAATTGAAGGTAACATGTGATGAACCTTACTCCTGATGAGAAGGAGTCAGTTGCAATTTGCAACAGAATCCCATTTGGCAAATCTAAACACTATGGGAATTAATAAGAAGGATGACAAAAGGGAAAGAAAACATGTGATAGGTAAATGTCTAGAGTTTGGTTACAAACTCCTGGACTCTCTCTCTCTCCCTTTTCCTTTTAAACCTTTTCTATAAAAAAAAAAAAAATACAGTAAAAAAAATAAAAAAAGAAAAAGAAAAGTTCAGGTTAGTTGCGTTGAAAGTTGACATTCACCTGGCGTAAGTATACCTCAGTTATTTAGTAGTATTGTTTTTTTTTTTTCAATTAACTTAACAATCATATTAATTTTAAGAATTTTCTTAATTTCAAAGTGATAGACATATTTATTAATTTAAAGAGAGTAATTATATTTTTTGAAAATTTAAAAAGTATTTTAATATTTTGACTTTATTTAATATTTTGAGTCAAAATCAAAAAAACTTCTAGAGACTTAAATCAAAACATCCCTAATTTTCAGGGACTATAGACATAAATAAGCCTATTTTATTTATTTATAAAATGAAAATGAATGTACTTTCTATCCATGCTTTTCCCGCCCAGCGCTCAATCTTTGCACCGAATGTTTTCATCTCTGAATAATGTTTCGTTTTTTTTAATTTTTTAATTTTTTTTAAATACAGACTTACTTAATTAGAATATTTTTTAATGCAGATTTATTAAAATATGTCAATTTTTAATACAAATTTATTCAATATAATTTATCTATCTGTGTCATAAAATCATATAATAAAAAATATTCAAATCCAAATAAAAACTGGTGTAAATTAAAACAGAAAACTCAAAACATATTTTTAATTTACCAAATACATTAAAAAATTAAAAAATTAAAAAAATTTAAAATATAAAGGGGCGGAGCATTTTAAAACTCCGCCCAGAGTATAGAACCATCACCCATGTTTCATATTTAGAGGTTTTAAGATTTACGAACTGCTATTCCATATCTAGAGGTTTTAAGAACAAGAAACTAATTAAATAGAAAAATGATTATGACGATTATTATAGATGCAGAAATGGAATAGTTAACTTGTGACAGACAATTTAACAATAAATAAATATGAAGGAAAAGGCAAACGAAATGATGATAATTATAGTAAGTATTAAGAAGAAGAATAGAGAGGATTAGATACCCTTATTGGCATATGCAGCTTTCTAAGTAGGAGTCACGGACAGCTTCTGAGACATTATCTTCCCTTCCGCTCTTTATTATGCTTTCAGCAGCAGGGAAAGGAGATATTTTCATGAATTATTTATTGGCCAAGTGGGTGGCAGGGTGGGGATGGCAACAACTACCAATAATTGTGCTATTTCTTTCTTTTTCATGGAAAAAAGCGGAGATATTCGGTTGAAGCTTTTCTTAAACGAAATTAACTCGTACGAATTAATGAAGTGAAAAACACGTGCATATATTGGCAAACAATTCTTATAATTTACAGTATATTACATTATTGAATACTACTGTATTTTTTATTTTCTCTTATTATTTTTCTCCTCCTTACATCTCAAAATAAAATATTAACATATCATTTTTCTTTTGAAAAAACAAGGAGAGATAAACAAATATGAAATAAAACTGTTTGTAATATTCCATGAGTTTGTTTTTCTTTGCACTAACGAGCATTATCAATTTATCAATAAATGATATTATGTCTATTTCATGATATAAGTTTTTAAATATTGTGACAGAGATTAAAATATGTATTTATTACTATGTTTTTTTTTAGTTAAATTGACATTTTTTCCTTTTTTTCCTTTTATAATTTTTTTATAATTAATTTCTCATTCATTATCTCTCTATAATAATTAAAATGAAATTATTAAAATCATAATTAATATTGCATTAATTTTATAAAAAGGATTTATATTATAAAAAACAATGACTTATATTATGAAACACATAGAATAATAATTAAGGGTGTTGTTTCAGCCAATGTTACTAATACCGGGCTAGACCAGCCAGTTCGACCAAAAAACCGGCGAATCGGACAAGTGGCAGACAATTTAACAATAAATAAATGTATGAAGGAAAAGGCAAACGAATGATGATAATTATAGTAAGTATTTAAAAAAATAATAATACTAATAGAGATGATACCCTTATTGGCATATACGGCCGGCTTTCTAATTTGTTTCCCTTGATCAGTTAGTAGTCACAGACAGCTTCTGAGACTTCCCTTCCGCTCTTTATGTTGTTTTCACGTAATTTGCATTTTGCAGCAGGAAAAGGAAACGTACTTATCATAATAATGGTGGGTTAGTTGTTGATATTTTCATGAATTATTCACCGTAAGACCAACCCAGGGTCATGGTTTCCGTGAAGAACCGGAGGGCGTTGGAGCAGCTGATGTGGAGGTTCCTGGCGGGAACGGTCTCGATCTTCACCAAGACACGGTTCTTTGAGGTCAAAATGGGCTCGTCACCGTACGCTGGCAAAGAAAAAAATAAAAAAAAATACTCCTAAACAAGATATGTCACTTGTCTCAAATAATTTAAAATTAACGTGTTTAATTTCAAAGCAACTACTGCTGCTATTACGAAAAATTGAATAGCCGTACAGTAACAGAGGAAGTCCTCGCAATTGTTTTTATGATGGAAAAAATGGACCACTCCTACAAAAGATATGTCACGTCCCAGGATTGACATGTTTGACAAAATGGAGTAATGGACTACTCTTAAAAAAGAATGGACACTGGACAGGTCCCCTCATAAAAAACAGAGTGGACAAAAAAAAGCAATGCAGTAGAGGGGAAGTCCACGCAATCGTTTTTATGATGGAAAAAAAGCCACGTAGAACCATCCATGTTTTTTATAGTTGTAGTTCACCTGTTCATGCCACTTATATCATTTTTAAATGTACTAATTACAATAAATTATATCAGGGGTAAAATATTATATTTACTTAAATAACTTATGAACTTAATTGCAAAATTTATAATTTTATATGTATGCCTAGCTGATGTGGCATAAAATACATGTGGCACATTTCAATTAGGACACATAAAAATATATATATATATATATATATATATATATATATATATATATATATAACAACCCCTTTTTTTAGAATGCACTGAGGAAAAATCCGTAAGTTTATAGTGAGAAACCTGAAGAAGAGGCGCTTCTGGACTCAAATTATAATCCTCAATGGAACCCATATCTTTGTTGAGAAACCCCTGTTTGTGTTTCCCTGGGGTTATGGAGACAAATTGAAAGAAGAAGCATGCATTGCCATTTATTTATGGGTAACATAATAAACAATGTTTCAAAAAACAAATATTCCTCGCAATTTGTATTGCTGATATATATATAACTTAAATTTAAAAAAAAAAAAAAATACTAACTGCAGAGTACTTTCAAACCAAATTTACAAATGAATCAATCACAAGCCAAAAAACAAATATCCATACTTAACAATTTAAAAAGACAAGAAAAAAAGGAAGAATAGATCTAATTGTTCTAATTGCCAAATCTAATAAATATTTGCTTTTATTTTCATATGCTTGATTCAAAAATGACCCTTATGTGCAGCACCACCAAAACAAACTTACAAAAGAATAGGCAAATACAACAATCAAGTTTCATGCTTCGTAAAAACTAGCAAAGGACAGTATAAAGGTCAAATATGGAAATTGGCCGAAGAGAAAGAGAGAGAAAATATTGAAGGAGAATCCGATCAATTTTCTAGAACCCGATTGTACTTACCAAAATCCGTGAAGAGAGAGAATATTCCAAAATATTAGGGGTGATATCATGGCTGTGACGAAAGAATCAAATTGAATATTTTTTTTTTTAAAAAAAATAAAGATCCAAAATAATTCAAAACAAAAATAAAGGATCAAAGTGAATCTTTAAAATAAGATAAAAGATTAAAAATGTAACAAAGCTTTTAATTTACTACTTCATGCATTCCAATTCTTTTGTTATTTTAGGCTTGATCACACATCTTAAGAAAACCTTAATTATAATAAGTTTTATATGTGTTTTATCGAAAATGTTTCTATTTAATCTTTATTTAAAATTATACTAGTATTTAATTTTTATTAATAAAAAGTATGTTCATTAATTAATGTATGGTAATTTAGAAATAAGAGAGAAGATAAAAGTAAAATTAATGAGAAATAGAAGAAACAATTGAATTAAGGGCTAAAATTGAAAAAAAAAATATGTTGATGGATTAAAATTATAAAAGGACTAAAATTATGAAATGAAAAAAAAAAAAGCTTAAAAGACCAAAAATTTAAAACTGAGAATATTTTTTTATTTTATTTTATTTTATTTATATATAAAATGAAAATGTATGAATGTCCTTTCTATCCATGCTTTTCCCGTACAGCTCTCAATCTTTGCACCGAATGTTTTCATCTCTAAATAATTTTTAAGCTTAATTATGTCAAAGTTATTAAATTTTGGAGTACTTTTGTCAGATATTCTTATTTTTTTTTTCAATGTCTGACTCCCCGAATTTACATTCTAGGTTTGTCATATACCCCTACTACTACCAACGAGCTGTTGGTGCAGTGGCGCCAGGGGCTGCACTTGGTAGGGCGAACCACGGTTCGATCCCCCGCAACAACGTTGGGAGAGGAATAAAACTTTAACCCTGGGACCCCCCTCGAACTGGATTAGTCGGCCCAGTGGGCTGGATACCAGGGTGCAAACCAAAAATATATCTCTACTACTAATTCTGACCAATTTTACTGATATATAACATCGAAATTCTAGTTAGATGCAAGAGGTTGGTCATATGGTGTCACATGGGTATAGATCCCTCTTTTTTTAAAATTAAAAAACTAAAAAACTTTAAGATTTTTATATTTTTAATTAAATAAAAAAGAAAATAAATTGAAGAGAAATCATCTTCGCCCGTGTGACATCACGCAACACCATATAACATCAGAATCCTAGTAAAACGCAGGAGGTTAAGCACGTGGGCAAAGATCCATATTTTTATAAAATTAAAAAACAAAAAAACTTAAGATTTTTATATTTTAAGTTAAATAAAAAAAAGAAAAAAATGGATTGAAGAGAGATATCGTCTTCACCCGTGAAACATCACGCGACACCATATAGCCAACCTTTTGCGTCTGACTAGGATTCCGATGTTATATGTCAACAAAATTTGTCAGAATTGATAATAGGGGTATATGACAAACCTAGAAAGTAACTTCGAGAACTACATTAAAAAAAGGATATCTGAGAAACATACCCAAATTTCAGGAATTTATGACATAATTAAGCCTAATTTTTATTTCAAGATATACATACCAACTGCTATTTCATATCCAGAGGTTTTAAGAACAAGAAACTAATGAGATAGATAAACGATTATGATGATTATTATACTAGATTAGGGGTGGAAACAAGGCAGATCGGCCTACAGGGGCCTATAATAGGCCTAATAAGAGGTCAGACTAGGTCAGATTTTTTATGCAAACAGGCCAGACTCAGGCTATTAATAAAGCCTATATAGTCTAAATAGGCCAGGCCCAGACTATGTAAAAAGCCTATTTAACTTAACAGGCTGGCCTATATAATTTATATTATTATTATTATTATTATTATTTATTAGTTATTATTATATTATAAAAAAATACAATAAAAAAATTTAACTTTCACACTTATTAAATGAAAATGCAAACAAGTCTCACATTGTTTAACATGGTGCATGCTCTTTAGTTCTGAAGAAATGTTTGGCTATATGAGGGTAGGAAGGAGACTTAATATAATGCATCTATGCTTGCATTTGTTGAAGAGTTGGTCGATGTGGGACTTAATATGTTGAAGCTTGCCTTGCCTTGCCTTGGTTATGTGTAATTATGCAAGTCCCACATTGTTCATTTCATAAGAAATAAGCCCACATCGTTCATTCCATAAGAATAAGAAATAGGCCTTCCACCCCTTGTTGTAATCCTTATGAAGTCCCACATTGCCTATTAGAAAGGAAAAGCTTGTGTCTTTCCTTATAAAAAGGATCACTTCCATAACTTTTATGATAAATGGAGTCACAATGGGCGTCAATGGCTAATTGGGCCACATGGCTAATTTAAAAGTTTTAATATTTGATCAATAATTTTTCTTGTTAGGAAATTCGGTTGAATTGTTAACCCTTTGGTTTTTTTCGGTTTTTGACTGGTTTTTCCGATTTGGAAATTGGTACCATGATTGGTTCACCAATTTAATAGTAGGCCAATTGGCCTATTTAAAAATTTTAGTTTATGTAAGCTTTGTAACAGTCTTATAGGCTAGGCCAGACTTTTTAACAGGCCAGGCTCAGGCTTGAAAGATAAATTTAAACAGGCTAACAGGTCAGGCCAGACCATAATAATTTATATGGGGCCTACTTTTTTGACCCCCCTTGTTACTTAGTTAACCCACTTATTTGAATGAAAATTCCATAATAACCTTAAAAATTTTCAATAATCCCAAAATACCCCTTTTTTATTCCATCCTTATCCCTCCATTCTTTCACTCATGTTTAAATTTCAAATTCAAATCTCTCACACACCTTCTCACATTCAACACAATATTCAAGAAGAAGAAGAAAAACAGAGAAAAACCAAAGCAGAGAAGAGAGAAGAAGAACATCATAGCAAGCCAGCAACTGAAGCCAAAGAAGCAAAGCAGACAAAAACAAAAATTAAAAAAAAAAATCCCTCGCTGGGGGTGCAGCGAGAGAACAAATTCATGCTCTCGCTGGGGGTGCAGTGAAAAATAACAGCCTCGCTGAGGGTGCAGCGAGAGCATGAATTTGTTCTCTCGCTGCACCCCCAACGAGGGTGTTATTTTTCCAGAAAAATAACACCCGCAGAACCACGATTTTTCTAATTTCCTATAAAAAACAAGGGCATGTATATTGTTTGCTTAATATTAACCACTTCAAACCCATAATGATACAAAAATAAGCATAATGAATCAAGTTTATGATCATAGAATTACCTCTTAATGAATGTTTATTAATTAATTGCAAGTGAAGAAAGTGGAAGAGAAAACAGATTTTGGGTTGATGAATATTGGAAGAGGTTGTTGTAGAGAATAGAAAAAAATATAAGTTTCTATATATAAGAGAAGGAAAGGTATTTTGGGTAGTTTATATTATTGTAAGGTTAATAGAGACTTAAACAAAAAAAAAGGGTTAACTAAGTAATGGGGTGGGTCAAAAAAGAAATTCCCATTTATATAGGTCGAGCCTGCTTAAGGCCAAAGCCTGGTCTGACCTGTTTCCACCCCTACACTAGATGCAGAAATGGAATTATCAATTTATCAATAAATAAATATGAAGGAAAAGGCAAACGAGTGATTAAAATTATTATTCCCTCGGGTCCTATTTATAAGACCATTTTGAGGTTTTTATTTTGTTCCTATTTATAATACTCATTTTCAATTTTCAATAACATTTAATTACTTCTTTCTACAAACACCCCTATTAAGTTAACACTTTTTAGAGTTCCAACAATAATTATAGGGGTAGTTTTGAAAAAATATATCAAATTTTTACATTTCAAATTCCACTAACAAATTTATCCACTTTCCTTGGTGAGAATGTAAAACTCCAAAAAGGTCTTATAAATAGGATCGGAAAGAGTATAAGTAATCAATATATAGGTTGAGACGAGTCTTAAGCGGCTCGGTTTTACTTAAGCAAAATCTCGAGTTCGTTTCCTAAACTCATATTGGGAAACTTACATATTATAGCTAGCCACGCAACCAGATCGAGTTCAGATGTACTTAGATACCTGGGTGGGCTATAAAAAAAAAAAGGTATAGTAAGTAAAAAAGAAGAATAGAGAGGATACCCTTTATTGGCACAAGCGGCTTTCTAGTTTGCTTCCCTTACTCAGTCGGTAGTCACAGTCACAGACAGCTTCGGAGACATTCGCTCAAGTTGAGTGCACCATAGAAAAGATTATCTGTAGGTTTTTTTTTTCGGTAAACTGTTTTTTTAATGATAAATTCTCCTAAAAATAATGACCTTAAAAAAAATACACTAATCACAATTTTTTGAATATTTTTTTATCTTTAATATATATCTCATTTCTAATTTTCAATGCAAAATTCTCAACCCCTGTAAATTTTTATTTTATTTTTTTAATTTTTTTTAAATATCCTATATATTTTCCTTTTAACAAATATATATTTTTTTATTCAGATTTTTTTTATTTTTATTATCTACTTCCTGACAGAGGTTAAATTTTTTTCCTTGTTTTCACATTTAGTAATTTCAAAAATATTCTATTTGTATTCTTCTTCGGTGATATGCGCTAGTTTTTATGATTTGGATTAAATTTTTTTTACTCTCTGCTGTAACACCCCTAATTTTCGTCTCCCGAATAATAGGAAATTAATAATAAAAAGTTTTATTATTAATTTATAGTATTTTTCAAGTTTGTGTTTTGTATTTAATTAGCCTTAAATATAAAAATAAGTGGAAATATTTTTATATGGCAAATAAATGCAAAATATAAGAAAATTGCATTTTGGTCCCTGGATGAGGACTAAAAGGCAATATTAGAATGGTTCTTGGAGGGAAAGATTTAAAAATAATAATTTTTAAATTTTGAACTGATCTAACCGGTTAGTAATGCCCTGTAACCGGTTAGACGATGAACTCAGAAACTGGTTTAGTGAATTTTGATGAGTAATCACTCGAATTACTCCGTAATCGCCACGATTACAACCTTGGATGAGTGGAGAACCACGCGTCGCCATGCATGCTACCTCAATTTGTCTATAAATAGAGGAGTTTCTGATGAATTTAGGGTTGTTCACTTGATTTCTGGTTGAAGGGGCTGATTTAGGGTTCTGATTTTGTGAGGATGATTTCTCCTTCGTTCTTGAGTGTTGAGAGACGAGTGATACACAAACACGAAGCTTACATCCAGAGCTTCGTGTTGATACCAAATTTGTGAGTTAAGAGTGAGTGTGGAAAGAGGAATCAAGCTTGGAAGCCAGGAGATTGAGTCTGAGCTCTGTGCTGTTCTGATTCTGGAAGCTGATTTCCAGACTCGATTTTGGTAAGCTTAGTTGACCTTTAAGTCTCAAACTTCTTTGATTTTCTAGTACATGTACCCTACTTTGAATTCTGATCATTTTCCCTAATTTCTTTGGCCAATTTCTATGTCAAATTTGGTGGTTTCTGGACCCTGTTGCTGGAAACCGAATCTGAGAGCAAACTTGGGGAAATTGTGGGAATCTGTGGTTTTTCTTCAAATCCAGTGATAACCTTCATCAAGATAGTCTTAGAGGTATGGGAGAAGTCTATACTATACTAGATTTAGACTAAATATCGAATGATTTAGGATTTGAGTTCACAAAACTCAAAAGGGCATTATGTGTTTTTAAGCACAAAGGCTTGGAGGCCAAAAACTTGCTCACTGTGGTTTTGAGCAACTTTAATTTGATGCATGCAAGCTATATAAATGCTGAATTCTGTGTTTGAGTGCTTAATCTAAGTTTTGTTGTGTTAAATTGTGTTTATGAGAATTTTCATGCAATTTGATACAATAAACTTGATGCATGCAATATGAATGTGTTTCTGGGTGTAAACATATTTATTTTAAGGCATATGAACTTTGTGCATAATGAAATTTGGTTAGATTTGAGAAAGGAAGAAATTGAGTTGTTAAAACTCTTGTTTTAATGGTCTGACTGCATAATCTAACCGGTTACACGATTTTCGTAACCGGTTAGACAATGCATATTTTCAAAGAAAATGAGTTTATTAAACAGTCCTGAAATCTTAATGGTTTCTGCTCAAATTTAAGCTTTAATTTCATTATACATGATTTGAACTTGAGTTGTCAAAGTTCTGATTTGAAAGATCAAATTTAATGCCTTAAGTTAATGAAATAATTTCAAGAGGAAATTATGTTCATTGGAAAAGGAAATGTGATTTGGACTTTTGAATGTTGAAACAATGGTTTTTGAGGTATAAAACAATGTTAAATGTGTTTTGGATTGGGTGTAGAATTCAAGAAAAAGGGTTTTTCTGAATTGCAATGATAAACAGTTCAGGTCTGTAATTCTAACCGGTTAGCCTGAAACTGTAACCGGTTAGTACCTGAATCTGAAAAATAAAAAGTTAAGTTTTTGAATACCATTGACTTTGTTTTACCCAATCTAGGTTAAAAAGGCATGTTTTGAGAAAAATTCAAAGGGGAATTTTTATGTCAAATGTTATACCTCAAATAAATCATTCAAAAGTAGAAATTGGGATATTTCTAAATCACATTAATTAATTCAAAGATAAAACCAACCCCAATGTTTGTGCATACATATAGACTGGAAGTCTGGTTGGTAGGAACGTTTATCATATTCTGGGAATATGAGGAGGGTACTCCGGGAGTACCAAATGATAACCTACTTGATGACACATTATAGATATGTGGCCAGTGTCCGGGACCTGGTTTTTATGCGTTCTGGGAACGTGGCGTTCTGGGAACGTGGTGCACACTCCGGGAGTGATGCTTTTTATCCAAGTATGGTTCGGCATTATGTTCTGGGAACACAAGGTGTACTGGATGGACGTCCAAGATGGACATTTAGAGGCCTCAGTTGTGGATAGAAAATCATACATCATGCCACCTGCATTATAAGAGTTATAATGTTGAAAAATTGGTGTGCTCATATGTATTTGCATTATGATCTGTCCATGATATATTTGTGATTGTAATTTTAGTCTTTATCAATTATGTATATGTGTATACTTACTCCCTGTGCCCTGTTTAGGTGATGGCCAGATACCTAGCCTGCATCGAGATACGCCCTATCCCTAGCGGTATATGGACGTATGAGGAGCACCGTGCCACTTTTGAGGGGGAGGTTGTGATCACTCTCTACCACCCTAACCCTCTGGTGCGTGTGCGACCTCGTCGATTTAGGATCCCATTAGTCTATACTATGCACGTTCCACCTTTTTATGCTTATAGAGGACCACCCCCGGCTCGACCTATGCGTCGTTTTCATAGTTTTAGATTTAGAGCTGCCATTCGTTCCCACCCTTCTTCCCATAGAGTTGTCACCGAGGAGACTCCTTCTCCTGGTCCGACTAATTATGCTAGGACTGCTTCTGCAGATCCTAGACCCAGTGGTGGGGTCTCTACACAGTCGGGCGAGGTCGAGGAGGACCCTGTGGAGGATGAGAGCGAGGAGGAGGTGCATGTTGAGCCGACTGTTTCTGCTAGAGGTGGACCCGCTGGTTCATAGGAGCCTGCATAGCATAGGTGTTTTGGATCCTAGATCCTAGGGGTAGAGCAGTGGAGGATCTGAGGAGCTGCTGAGGACACTGAAGACCTGCTCTGAGACTTCTATTTTGAGACCATGTGTTTAGTGTATATATTTTTGAGAGGTCTTAGAGTGAGGTTTTATTTTATACAGCTGGGTTGTATATGTTTCAAAAACTCTTGCTATCTCGATTGATTATACTTGCTGCTACTGTACTTATGGGGTTTCATATTATGCTTTTGACATATATATATATATATATATATATGATGTTTAATTTCCTCAGCAGAGCCCCAAAAGTATTATTTTTACTTCCGCGAACTCTGATTCTTATTTACAAGGGATTCGGCGATAAATTTATATTTCCTATGTTATGTGTTCAGATCCCACTCGAGAAGCAAGTGATATGTTTTCAATAATAACTATTAATAATGTTTTCTACGACTAAGGAAATGCTATCTCGAGGGTCTTTTCGAACTTAATATCGTGCTGAGCCGAATTCAAAAGAATTTATGACCAAGCAAGTACAAGTTTTAAAAAGGAAAAATTTTCTAGTCCGGATTTTTGATAGCAAGAAATAAACTATTTGGAAATATTAATTATTTTCAAGTTAAAAGAGAGCGTCACACCCTGTGGTGGTATCAGAGCATTGGTCCTGTTCCTCATAGCCCCGAAGATGCAGCTAAGTATGATATTCAATGTTGATTGAATATGTTTGAGTAAGTTAGTGGTAGTATTTATGTTTTAAAGACCTTTTTAGTAACCCAAAGCCCATAGTGTAGGTCTTTCTATGGCAACCCGAAATAGAAACGTTACTAATGAGATGTTAGAACGAATCACGACTGTGCTGGAAGGCATGCAACAGCAGCAGAGGCATCAATCATCTCAAGGGAGAGCTGGTAATCCATCTGCTAGCAACATGGCGAATTATGATGCTAAGACTCTGTCGGAGTTCAGGAAGTGCAATCCACCAAGATTTGAGGGAGGATATAGACCTGATGAGGCGAACAAGTGGTTGTATGAGATCAATAAGATCTTCCGAACTTTGGAGTGTTCTGATGAACAGAAGGTGACCTATGCAGTTTACATGCTTCATGGGGAAGCTGAAAACTGGTGGGATCACACGGTCCAATTGCTGAGTTTTGAAAGGAGGGCAATCAACTGGGGAGTATTTATGGAGAAATTTCTTAATAAATATTTTCCAGAAGATTTGCGGAGGAAAAAGGAAGTGGAATTTATGCAATTGAAGTAAGGGGATATGAGTGTAGGGGAGTATGCTGCTAGATTTGAGGAGCTGATGAAGTACTCTCCCTATTACTTAAATAACCCTGATGAAAGAAGTAAATGTGTGAAGTTTGAAGGTGGGCTAAGGCCGGAGCTGAAGTCTATCTTCAGTTATCAAAGGATTCAGAGTTTCCCTGCACTTGTGGATATGTGCAGAATGTATGAAGATGATAAGAAGGCTGAGCTGATGGGAAGTCAGGTGAAGGGGGTTGGACAGAACTATGGACCACAGAGGAAGAAGAAGTTTGACCATCGTAATAATGGTCCATATTCTAAGAACAAAGGAAAGGGCAAGGCAGTGATGGATAACCGGAACAAGCCTCGCGATAATGCTCCTTATTGCGAGAAGTGCAAGCGTTATCATCATGGTCAGTTTTGCTGGTCCATAGGAGGATGTTTCAAGTGTGGAAAGCAAGGTCACTTTTCCCGTGAATGCAAGGAATCTGCAAAGGGGGATGCAAAGGGATCTGCTGAAAAGTCTGTGGTTCAAGGACGAGTATTTGCTCTGAGTGGTAGTGAAACAACCCAAACCCCGAATCTCGTGCAAGGTAATTTTCTGCTCAATAATCAACCTTGCAAAATCATGTTTGATTCTGGAGCTACACATTCTTTTGTTTCCCCTAAATGTGTAAGTAGGCTGAATCTTATTGTTTCTGATTCACCCTGCTATCTTAGTATAGACACCCCTACGGGTATATCGATCTACACCGCTAAAGTCTGTTTAGGGTGTGAGGTAGAAATTCTGGGTCGTTCATCCAAAGTAGACTTGGTTTGTCTTCCTAAGTTACAATTGGATGTGATCTTGGGAATGGATTGGTTGATGAAGAACCAAGTGATCATCAATTGTGAGGAAAAGACAATTCAATATAGGACCCTTGAATCGGAGGGCTATATGTGTTTATTCTCGGCCTCTGGAGAAGAAGAGTCGATGCCAATCGAAGAGATTCCAGTGGTGAGGGAATTTCCGGAAGTATTTCCTGAAGAAATACCAGGATTACCTCCGAATCGAGAGATCGAGTTTGGGATCGACTTAGTCCTTGGAGCTGGTCCCATTTCTATTGCTCCTTATAGAATGGCACCACCAGAAATGGCAGAAATGAAGAAGCAAATCGAGGAGCTGTTGCAGAAACAAATGATCAGGCCAAGTGTTTCGCCTTGGGGAGCTCCATTATTGTTCGTAAAGAAGAAAGATGGAAGTATGAGGATGTGCGTGGATTACAGGCAGTTGAATAAGGTCACTATTAAGAATAAGTATCCTTTGCCAAGGATTGATGACCTTATGGATCAAGTGAGGGGAGCTGCAGTATTCTCCAAGATTGATCTGAGATCGGGATATCATCAGATCAGGATAAAGGAGGAGGATATACCCAAGACTGCATTTCGATCGCGATACGGTCATTATGAGTATGTTGTGATGCCGTTCGGATTGACAAATGCACCTGCTATTTTCATGGATTATATGAACCGGATCTTTAGACCATATTTGGATTTGTTTGAGGTGGTATTCATTGACGATATTTTGGTCTATTCTAAAAATCCGGAAGAGCATGAAGAGCATCTCAGGATTGTGTTGAAGGTCCTGAGGGAGAAACAACTATATGCCAAACTTACGAAGTGTGAGTTTTGGTTGAATGAAGTGAAGTTTCTGGGGCATGTGATCTCTAAAGAGGGAATTGCGGTGGATCCAGCGAAAGTAAGTTCAGTGCTAAGTTGGGAACAGCCTAAGACGGTGACGGAAGTGAGAAGTTTCTTAGGGCTGGCTGGATACTATCGTCGATTCATAGAAGGATTTTCTAAGATTGCATTGCCTTTGACTAAGTTGACTCGGAAGGATCAACTGTTCGTATGGGACGATCGGTGCGAAGTTAGTTTCCGTGAGTTGAAGGAAAGGTTAACATCGTCTCCTGTGTTAATCTTACATGATCCTCACAAGAGTTTTGAAGTTTACTGTGATGCATCTAAGCAAGGACTGGGTTGTGTATTGATGCAAGAAGGAAAAGTGGTGGCGTATGCATCGAGGCAATTGAAGAATCATGAGGTGAATTACCCGACGCACGATTTGGAGTTGGTTGCGATCGTGTTTGCCTTAAAGATATGGAGACATCATCTCTATGGCACTATATTCCAAGTATTTAGTGACCATAAGAGTTTGAAGTATCTGTTCGACCAGAAAGAGTTGAACATGAGGCAAAGAAGATGGATGGAGTTTTTGAAGGATTATGACTTTAAACTTCATTATCACCCGGGTAAAGCGAATGTGGTTGCAGACGCGTTGAGCCGGAAAGCAATCCACATCAGTGCGATGATGGTTAAGGAAGCAGCGTTGATTGAAGAATTCAGAGATTTGAGCTTGATGACACAAGTGGAACCATCAAGTATCAAGTTGGGGACGTTGCAGATCACCAACGAGTTCTTGGAAAGAATTCGGGAGTTGCAACGAACAGATGAGGAATTGATGGAAAAGATGAGACTAGGTTCGGAAGGAAAGGAACCTGATATCAAGTTTGGGAAGGATGGAATCCTTCGTTTCAGGACAAGGATTTGTGTACCAAGAGATCAAGAAGTTAGGAGACTAATTCTTGATGAAGCCCATAAGAGTCGGATGAGTATGCATCCTGGATCAACCAAAATGTATCAGGACTCTAAGAAGATATTTTGGTGGTCAGGATTAAAAAGGGATGTGGCAGAATATGTGGCGGCGTGCTTGATTTTCCAAAAAGCGAAGGTAGAACACCAGAAACCGGGAGGACAGTTGCAACCTCTGAGAATTCCCCAGTGGAAGTGGGATAGCATCTCGATGGACTTTGTGTCTAGTTTGCCGAGGACTGCAGCAAATCATGATGCAATCTGGGTGGTTGTGGATAGGTTAACCAAGTCGGCGCATTTTATTCCGATAAATATGTGCTATTCTTTGAGCAAGCTTACCCAGATCTATATCAAGGAGATAGTTCGTCTTCACGGAGTGCCTTCGAGCATTGTGTCTGATCGAGACCCGAGGTTTTCGTCGCAATTCTGGAAGAGTTTGCATGAAGCGACGGGGACAAGGTTGAAATTGAGTTCTGCGTATCATCCACAGACGGATGGCCAGACGGAGAGAACAATTCAATCTTTAGAAGATGTGTTGCGAGCGTGTGCACTTGAAGAACAAGGAAGCTGGGATCAAGTGTTACCTCTTGCAGAGTTCACATACAACAATAGCTACCATGCGAGCATTGGAATGGCATCGTTCGAGGCGTTGTATGGAAGGAGGTGTCAGACCCCGCTATGTTGGTTCCAAGTGGGGGAGAACCTAATGGTTGGACCAGAAATGATACAGCAGACATCTGAAAAGATCCAGATGGTTCAGACTAAGATGAAAGCGGCTCAGAGTCGACAGAAGAGTTATGCGGATAAGAGGAGGAAACCATTAGAGTTTTCTGAGGGCGATCATGTGTTTCTTCGGGTAGTTCCGACGAAAGGAATTAGTAGAGCTTTGAGAACCCGAAAGCTTTCGCCTAAGTGTATAGGTCCATATCAGATTCTTAAGAGAGTTGGTCCGGTTGCTTATCAATTGGCTTTACCACCCTCTCTATCCAACTTGCATAACGTCTTTCACGTTTCGCAGTTAAAGAAATATGTTCATGACCCATCCGTTATTCTAAAACTCCAACCTGATGACCTAACTCTGAAAGAAAACCTGACCTTTGAGATCAGACCGGTTCAGATAGAAGATCGTGAAGTCAAGCGGCTCAGAGGGAAGGAAATACCCTTGGTCAAGGTAATGTGGGAGAATACTGACGTATCGGAAGCTACATGGGAATTAGAGGAGAAGATGCGCCAAGAGTATCCGGAGTTGTTTTTGTGATCTAGAATTTCGGGGACGAAATTCCTTTTAAGTGGGGGAGTAGTGTAACACCCCTAATTTTCGTCTCCCGAATAATAGGAAATTAATAATAAAAAGTTTTATTATTAATTTATAGTATTTTTGAAGTTTATGTTTTGTATTTAATTAGCCTTAAATATAAAAATAAGTGGAAATATTTTTATATGGCAAATAAATGCAAAATATAAGAAAATTGCATTTTGGTCCCTGGATGAGGACTAAAAGGCAATATTAGAATGGTTCTTGGAGGGAAAGATTTAAAAATAATAATTTTTAAATTTTGAACTGATCTAACCGGTTAGTAATGCCCTGTAACCGGTTAGACGATGAACTCAGAAACTGGTTTAGTGGATTTTGATGAGCAATCACTCGAATTACTCCGTAATCGCCACGATTACAGCCTTGGATGAGTGGAGAACCACGCGTCGCCCTGCATGCTACCTCAAATTGTCTATAAATAGAGGAGTTTCTGATGAATTTAGGGTTGTTCACTTGATTTCTGGTTGAAGGGGCTGATTTAGGGTTCTGATTTTGTGAGGATGATTTCTCCTTCGTTCTTTAGTGTTGAGAGACGAGTGATACACAAACACGAAGCTTACATCCAGAGCTTCGTGTTGATACCAAATTTGTGAGTTAAGAGTGAGTGTGGAAAGAGGAATCAAGCTTGGAAGCCAGGAGATTGAGTCTGAGCTCTGTGCTGTTCTGATTCTGGAAGCTGATTTCCAGACTCGATTTTGGTAAGCTTAGTTGACCTTTAAGTCTCAAACTTCTTTGATTTTCTAGTGCATGTACCCTACTTTGAATTCTGATCATTTTCCCTAATTTCTTTGGCCAATTTCTATGTCAAATTCGGTGGTTTCTGGACCCTGTTGCTGGAAACCGAATCTGAGAGCAGACTTGGGGAAATTGTGGGAATCTGTGGTTTTTCTTCAAATCCAGTGATAACCTTCATCAAGATCGTCTTAGAGGTATGGGAGAAGTCTATACTATACTAGATTTAGACTAAAAATCGAATGATTTAGGATTTGAGTTCACAAAACTCAAAAGAGCATTATGTGTTTTTAAGCACAAAGGCTTGGAGGCCAAAAACTTGCTCACTGTGGTTTTGAGCAACTTTAATTTGATGCATGCAAGCTATATAAATGCTGAATTCTGTGTTTGAGTGCTTAATCTAAGTTTTGTTGTGTTAAATTGTGTTTATGAGAATTTTCATGCAATTTGATACAATAAACTTGATGCATGCAATATGAATGTGTTTCTGGGTGTAAACATGTTTATTTTAAGGCATATGAACTTTGTGCATAATGAAATTTGGTTAGATTTGAGAAAGGAAGAAATTGAGTTGTTAAAACTCTTGTTTTAATGGTCTGACTGCATAATCTAACCGGTTACACAATTTTTGTAACCGGTTAGACACTGCAGATTTTCAAAGAAAATGAGTTTATTAAACAGTCCTGAAATCTTAATGGTTTCTGCTCAAGTTTAAGCTTTAATTTCATTATACATGATTTGAACTTGAGTTGTCAAAGTTCTGATTTGAAAGATCAAATTTAATGCCTTAAGTTAATGAAATAATTTCAAGAGGAAATTATGTTCATTGGAAAAGGAAATGTGATTTGGACTTTTGAATGTTGAAACAATGGTTTTTGAGGTATAAAACAATGTTAAATGTGTTTTGGATTGGGTATAGAATTCAAGAAAAAGGGTTTTTTTGAATTGCAACGGTAAACAGTTCAGGTCTGCAATTCTAACCGGTTAGCCTGAAACTGTAACCGGTTAGTACCTGAATCTGAAAAATAAAAAGTTAAGTTTTTGAATATCATTGACTTTGTTTTACCCAATCTAGGTTAAAAAGGCATGTTTTGAGAAAAATTCAAAGGGGAATTTTTATGTCAAATGTTATACCTCAAATAAATCATTCAAAAGTAGAAATTGGGATATTTCTAAATCACATTAATTAATTCAAAGATAAAACCAACCCCAATGTTTGTGCATACATATAGACTGGAAGTCTGGTTGGTAGGAACGTTTATCATATTCTGGGAATATGAGGAGGGTACTCCGGGAGTACCAAATGATAACCTACTTGATGACACATTATAGATATGTGGCCAGTGTCCGGGACCTGGTTTTTATGCGTTCTGGGAACGTGGCGTTCTGGGAACGTGGTGCACACTCCAGGAGTGATGCTTTTTATCCAATTATGGTTCGGCATTATGTTCTGGGAACTAATGTCGGTGTTTTGGGAACACAAGGTGTACTGGATGGACGTCCAAGATGGACATTTAGAGGCCTCAGTTGTGGATAGAAAATCATACATCATGCCACCTGCATTATAAGAGTTATAATGTTGAAAAATTGGTGTGCTCATATGTATTTGCATTATGATCTGTCCATGATATATTTGTGATTGTAATTTTAGTCTTTATCAATTATGTATATGTGTATACTTACTCCCTGTGCCCTGTTTAGGTGATGGCCAGATACCTAGCCTGCATCGAGATACGCCCTATCCCTAGCGGTATATGGACGTATGAGGAGCACCGTGCCACTTTTGAGGGGGAGGTTGAGATCACTCTCTACCACCCTAACCCTCTGGTGCGTGTGCGACCTCGTCGATTTAGGATCCCATTAGTCTATACTATGCACGTTCCACCTTTTTATGCTTATAGAGGACCACCCCCGGCTCGACCTATGCGTCGTTTTCATAGTTTTAGATTTAGAGCTGCCATTCGTTCCCATCCTTCTTCCCATAGAGTTGTCACCGAGGAGACTCCTTCTCCTGGTCCGACTGATTATGCTAGGACTGCTTCTGCAGATCCTAGACCCAGTGGTGGGGTCTCTAAACAGTCGGGCGAGGTCGAGGAGGACCCTGTGGAGGATGAGAGCGAGGAGGAGGTGCATGTTGAGCCGACTGTTTCTGCTAGAGGTGGACCCGCTGGTTCATAGGAGCCTGCATAGCATAGGTGTTTTGGATCCTAGATCCTAGGGGTAGAGCGGTGGAGGATCTGAGGAGCTGCTGAGGACACTGAAGACCTGCTCTGAGACTTCTATTTTGAGACCATGTGTTTAGTGTATATATTTTTGAGAGGTCTTAGAGTGAGGTTTTATTTTATACAGCTGGGTTGTATATGTTTCAAAAACTCTTGCTATCTCGACTGATGATACTTGCTGCTACTGTACTTATGGGGTTTCATATTATGCTTTTGACATATATATATATATATATATATATATATATATATATATATATGTGATGTTTAATTTCCTCAGCAGAGCCCCAAAAGTATTATTTTTACTTCCGCGAACTCTGATTCTTATTTACAAGGGATTCGGCGATAAATTTATATTTCCTATGTTATGTGTTCAGATCCCACTCGAGAAGCAAGTGATATGTTTTCAATAATAACTATTAATAATGTTTTCTACGACTAAGGAAATGCTATCTCGAGGGTCTTTTCGAACTTAATATCGTGCTGAGCCGAATTCAAAAGAATTTATGACCAAGCAAGTACAAGTTTTAAAAAGGAAAAATTTTCTAGTCCGGATTTTTGATATCAAGAAATAAACTATTTGGAAATATTAATTATTTTCAAGTTAAAAGAGAGCGTCACATCTGCTCTGAAAAACAGTATATTGAGTAAAAATTGTATTCAAAATTGACATATTCTAATAAATCTATATACTAATCTGTGTAAAAAAAATAGTCTGAGTAAACCTGTGTTAAAAAAATTAAAAAAAAGGTCATTATTTTTAGGAGAATTCATCATTTCTTAAAAAAAATAGTTAAAAAAAAACAACCTCTAGATGTCATTTTCTATGGTGCACTTAACTTAGCCAGGTGTATACATACACCATGCTCCAATCCATCAATCTCAGCCGTCCACCTGATGGCACAATCTCAGCCCTCGTTCCATGAAGGAATGAGTATCAGTACTTATCCACAAAGGATGAGTATTGTATGCTTACCCTTATCCATAAATGATATTATGTTTATTTCATGATATAAGTCTTTAAATATTGTGACGCAGATTAAAAAAAATATATTTATTACTATTTTTTTAGTTAAACTTTGACTTTTTTTCTTTTTTTCTTTTTATAATCTCTTTATAATTAATTTCTCATTCATTATCTCTCTATAATAATTAAAATGAAATTATAAAAATCATAATTAATGTTGCATTGACTTTGTAAAAAGGACTTATATTATAAAAAAACAATGACATATTATGAAACACAAAGAATAGTAATTAAGGGTGTGGTTCCCGCCGCCAGTGTTACTAATATCAGGCTGGACCGGCTGGTTCGACCGAAAAACCAACGAATCAGACTAGTGGCCAATCCAATTGCTCAATTGGACTGCCCTTGTTTATGAATCGATCAAAACCGCCTTAAATCAGGTGAATTTGGGCGAATCGGACCAGCCAAAACCGATATGAAAATATAGACCAGGTTGATCAAGTAAAATTTTTTTGCAAAATGCATTAAGTAGGATTTGAACCTACAACCTCAACATTAAAGTGTGAGTGCTTTGCTACTAGACCACTTAAAATGATATATTGAAAAATGGAAATGAATGTAAGCATCATTGCAAGTTATGACTATGTTCACACTAATACTAGTTGTTAGTCTAATAACAGTGTGATACTTATGGCTTCTGCTAAATTTGATAAACATCGTTAGATGAACTATATGCAATACCGTTGGAAAATGCTGAAGTTGCATATGAAATCGTTTCCAAGCACCATCATCAAGAAAAGAAATTGATATCTGAAAAAGAAGTAAACCAGAGTTGTCAGGTGTGAAAGCCAATACTCGTTCACTTTTTCAGCCAATATCTCTAGAAAATAAGCTTGTTTTAGTTTCCATCAAAAGTATAGAAAATGTTATCACGAAAGTAGAATCTCTCTTGGATTGCATAAATAATCAAATAATCATGGCCAATATATTTAGAGTGAAAAAAAAAAGATAAGGCGAAACGAAACAACCAACAATAACTATAAAAAGCAATTCTACAATATTAGACACGAACGTGCAAGGCATGGATGTCGAATGTCACCAAGCTAGTAGGTCCTCTCCTTGAAACCGGGATGTTTGGTAACATCTCCTTCATCCTCCATAAATGAGGCGATAAATGGTTTTGGCAATCCATAAATGACATGCATGTACGCAAAAAGGACAAAGTCTCATTTTGGAAATGGCTACCCATTTATTGAGAGTGACAAAATGACTATTTCTTCTTAATGACAGCAAGTAGGGCGTATCTGTAACGAGTGGAAATGTTGAGGGGCAGAATGGTACATGTGACAGAGAGAGAATGAGCACAGAATTGGAGGAAGATTTGGCTCAACAGAATGGACAGGTGGCAAGCAGTGAGGAGGCAAGAGAAAATGGCAGGCCTATGCGTGTGAAGATTCCCAATACACGTTTGAGGGAATTCGTGTGGCAGAAAAAGTAGTATTTGTTAGAGAATATAGGGACATTAGAGGCAGGCAATGATTGTGGAAAAATACTTCTCTCTCTCTCACGTTTTCTTTCTTTCATTGTTGTACCTCATCTTTCTTATTTTTTATTGAGTTGTACTCTTTCCAGATTTTACCTTGTGATCCCGTTTGAACTCACAAGAGGAGGAATCAATCAGTGATATTTGCTTATTTCCTTGTTGTTCTATTTTATGCATTTATTCAATTTCATTACTGTTACATTTGGTGCTTTCATCACTCTATTATGGAGGATAATCGGACCTCTAATGAAGTTAAACACATTTTAGAATACTTAGAAAAAAGAGATAAAGAACAAGCCATAGAAATGAATGAAATCAGAGCTGCCATTGATGAGTTGAGGTCCAACCTTCCTAATGGAGGTGAGAACTCAAAACATACCATTACCCCCTTCCAAACCAGAAATGTCAAGTTAGATTTCCCCAGATTCGATGGCACAGATGTATTACAATGGATCTTCAGAGCTGAACAATTTTTCGACTACTACAACACACCTGATGAGCAGAGAATCACGATCGCATCTATACATACATTTTGAGAAGATGATGGTTCCCTGGTTCCAGATGATGTAGAGGAACAACCCTTTTTTTCTCTTGGGCCACATTAACAAGATCATTGGAGCTGGAGTTTGGTCCTTCTCCTTTCGACTCTCCTAGATCAACACTGTTTAAGCTAAGACAGAAATATTCAGTGAATGAGTACTATGTTGAATTCACTGCATTGGCAAACAGGATCTATGGTGTCAGCGCAGAAGCTCTTTTAGACTGTTTTATCAGCAGCTTGAAGGTTGATATAAGGAGGGAAGTGATTGTTCAGGCTCCTAATTCCATGCTTAAGGCAGTGTCATTAGCAAGATTATATGAAGAGAAGTACACTCACAAACCTAAACCATCACCATTCCACACACACAAACCATATAACTCTTATACTAAACCTAGCCAATCTTATACTAACCCACCCCAACAGCCAATGTTACAAACACCAGACCAAAAACCCAATAACCAAATGACGAAACCGAATTATGTAAGAAGAATGTCCCCAGCAGAAATGCAGTCTAGAAGAGAAAAGGGGTTATGCTTTACATGTGATGAGAAATTCACCGCTCAACATAGATGTCCCAATAAACAATATGTTTATCTGCAGCTAGAAGAGGAAGAGGATGATGTTAATCCAGTCATGGAGCCAATTCCTGAATGTTCAGAAGAGGACTTGATTCATCACCTTTCCATGAATGCCTTAAGTGGAGCTTCAGGTGTGGGTACAATGAGATTCACAGGATCCATTAATGGAAAAGAGGTACAAATACTCTTAGATAGTGGTAGCAGTGACAATTTCCTGCAACCAAGGCTGGCTCACTTTCTCAAACTACCAGTGGAAGCAACAACAGGATTTCAGGTTCTTGTGGGAAATGGTAATGCTCTAACCACTAAAGGTCTTGTCAGGGAATTGCAAGTTCAGGTACAAGGCCAAATATTAAAATTACCTGTCTATTTACTTCCTGTTTGTGGAGCTGACTTAGTTTTGGGGGCTGCTTGGCTAGCCACTTTGGGACCACATATAGCTGATTATAGTGCCCTAACTATTAAGTTTTATAAAGACAAAAAGCTAGTCACACTCACTAGTGATTCGCACAAACAAGCTACTCAAGCCCAATTTAACCATCTAAAAAGGATGCACCATACTGATGCTATTGATGAGGTTTTTACAATGCAAATAGTCACTGAATTTGACAAAACATATCATTGGCTAGAAATACCTGAAACTGTTGAGCCAGAAATAGCACTATTGCTCCACAAATATAAAAAAATCTTTTCCAAACCTAAAGGTCTTCCACCTAAAAGAACTCATGACCATAGCATTCCTTTGATGCAAGGAACTGATCCAGTTAAGGTCAGACCATATAAATACCCCCACAGTCAAAAGAAACAGATTGAGTTGATGATAAATGACATGTTGACAGAAGGGATAATTGTAACAAGTTCAAGCCCTTTTTCTTCTCCAATAATTTTGGTTAAGAAGAAAGATGGATCATGGAGGTTTTGCACTGACTATAGGGCCCTTAATGCAATTACAGTGAAAGATAGCTTCCCAATTCCTAGTGTGTAAGAACTTCTTAATGAGCTATTTGGTGCCAAGTATTTCTCAAAGCTGGATTTGAGGTCTGGATACCATCAAATAATGGTAAATCCGGCTGATAGACATAAGACTGCATTCAGGACACATCAGGGACACTATGAATGGTTAGTGATGCCTTTTGGCTTAACAAATTCCCCAGCCACATTCCAGAGCCTAATAAATGAGTTATTCCAAGGGTTATTAAGGAAATCTGTCTTGGTTTTCTTTGATGACATACTGGTCTATAGCCCCTCTTGGAACTCTCACCTAGACCACTTGCAACAGGTCCTGCACATTCTGGAATCAAATGAACTTTATGCCAAGATGTCTAAATGCTCTTTTGGCCTCACTCAGATTGATTACCTTGGACACACTGTGTCTGGTAAAGGGGTGGCTATGGAAATCAACAAAGTTCAAGCAGTCTTGCAATGGCCAGCACCTACAACTATCAAACAACTTAGGGGATTTTTGGGACTGACAGGCTACTACAGAAGATTTGTCAAAGGGTATGCCTCTATAGCCAATCCTTTAACTAATCTCCTCAAGAAAGATAGTTTCAAGTGGAACAGTGAAGCAAATGCTGTTTTCTTGGTCCTGAAAAATGCTCTCACTGCTGCACCAGTTTTGGCCTTGCCAGATTTCTCCAAACCTTTTGTACTGGAGACAGATGCATCTGGGTTGGGAATTGGTGCTATGCTAAGTCAGTCAAAGCATCCAATTGCTTATTTTTCAAAGAAGCTCTCTAACAGAATGCAGAAACAGTCAGCCTATACAAGAGAGTTTTATGCCATCACAGAAGCTATAGCCAAGTTTAGACATTATCTATTGGGGCATAAGTTCATTATCAGGACTGATCAGAAAAGCTTGAGAAGCTTGACAGACCAGACACTGTAGACACCATAGCAACAGGCTTGGCTACATAAATTCCTTGGCTATGACTTTACTATTGAGTATAAACCAGGTAAAGAAAACCAGACAGCAGATGCTCTTTCTAGATCCTTCTTTATGGCATGGTCCCAGCTCAAGGTAAACATCATTCAGGCTATCAAGGAAGCACTCACAACAGATGCAACATTACAACAGATAATTGGAAACTGCACTCAGGGCAATTCACCTATGCCTCACTACTCTTGCAGAGATGGTTTACTCTATTGGAAGGACAAATTAGTCATTCCTCAAAATGAGAAACTAGTAAAGACTATCTTGCAGGAATACCATTCTTCACCACTAGGGGGTCACTCAGGCATTACAAGGACATTGGCAAGGATTTCTTCACAATTCCACTGGCCAGGAATGTTAAAAGATGTTACTAAATTTGTGCAGACATGCTTGGTTTGCCAACAAGCTAAAACTGAGATACTTTACCAGCAGGATTGTACAGCCTTTGCCAATTCCTCAACAAATCTGGGAGGACATAGCTATGGACTTCATTACTGGTCTGCCATCATCAGAGGGTTATACTGTAATCATGGTCATCATTGATAGACTCTCTAAATATGCACATTTTGCCAAGCTGAAAACTGATTTTGACAGTAAAAAAGTTGCAGAAGTTTTCCTGGAAACAGTAGTTAAGCATCATGGATTTCCTAACTCTATTGTCTCAGATAGGGATAAGGTCTTCACAAGAAGTTTTTGGAAACATCTGCTGAAGTTGAGTGGCACCACATTGCAATTGAGCACTGCCTACCATCCTCAGTCAGATGGGCAATCTGAGGCACTAAATAAGTGCTTAGCGATGTATCTCAGATGTTTTACGTTTGAGAATCCTAAAGTTTGGACAAAATTGCTGCCATGGGCGGAATTTTGGTACAACACATCTCATCATGGCAGTTTGCAAACTACTCCCTTCAAGATAGTTTATGGCAGAAATCCCCCTTCAATAATCAAATACCGTCCAAGCTCAGACTGTAACACCCCAAAATTTTAATCCCCGATTAATGAAATGTTAATTATAAAATTTATTATAATTAATTATTTCTATTTTAATCCTTGATTAAAATTCTGTGTTATGTATTTAGGAGATGTGTTTGCATTTATTTAATAAGTATAATTATGCATAAAATAAGCATTTTGCATATTAGTCCCTGGATTGGGACCTAGAAGTAAATATAGGAAAGGTTTTGGAGGGAAAGTAAATAAAATTATTATTTTTCAAAAACTGGGCAAAATACTCGAGTATTTTCTAAAATACTCGAGTATTTTCTTGAATACTCGAGTATTCTGGTCAGAGTTGCACGAGTTAGTGCGTTTGGTGAGTCACCATCACCGATTCCCCTCCGTTGACACGAAATCACCTCTCAAACACGTCTCCCATCGTCGTGTCGTTGTGCATTAACGTCCTCCCTGTCTATTTAAGCCATTCATCAACGAGATTGAAGGTTTTGTTGATGAAATTGTGAAGTTTGCATGAGCTAGGGTTCTTGATTTGCTTCCTTCGATTCTCCCTCTGTGTTCTGATTCAAACCATAAACTATACACCAATACAAAGCTCACATCTCGAGCTTTGTATAGAGAGCAAAATCGTGAGCTGAGAGTGTGTGTGGTGGAAGATTTGGAGCTCGAAAGTTGGAGCTTGTTGCCGTCAAACTTGTTCCTGGAGCCCACTTCGAATTCAATTTTTGGTAAGCTCACGAGTCCTTTGAGTCTCAATTCGATTTCTCTAGTTAGTATGTGTTGCCTAGAATCTAGAGAAACTAATTTCCCCAATTCTTATTGCTGTTTTATGTGTCAACCAATTCAACTTTGGACCTCCACTCAAAACTGTCCTGCATGTGATGCTTGAAGAAGTTTTGGTGTTGTGGAGCTTCTTCTTTCAAATTCTCTTGTTGAGTTATGTCTGAGAGGTAAGGGGAAGTTGTTTTATGCACTAGATAGAGTTTAAATTCCATGATTTTCATTAGAGAGCCATCAAGAGGCTCTAAGGGCTTAGATTGAATAGGAACTTTGGTTTGGAGACCAACACATGATCTATGGTTGTTTTGAGCAAGTTATATATGATGCATGCAAGCTGGAATGAGCATTATTTTACAAGTTTGTTGAGTATTTTGCAAATTGAGATGTTAAGTTGTGAAATTGTATGTTTTATGCATAATCTTGTGATTCTCTGTCAAATTCGTAATTTGATATGTGCTAAGTGTTGTAACATGTTTAATATATGGTATATGAATTCTGTTGATCATTGGATTGGACTAAAAATGATTAGAATTGAAAATGGTATGTTAAAACCAAGTTTCCAGTCTGTTCTGTGAGAAAATACTCGAGTACTTGGCTTGATACTCGAGTAAAATTATGATAAACCAGTGTATTTTGTGTTAAAACACTCGAGTATCGGGCCCAGGACTCGAGTAATAGCTGATTCATGGGGATCTCTTAAGGTAAACCACTCGAGTAATGCAGGGGTCACTCGAGTGTTCTGGAATTGATGAAGAACACTCGAGTACTCGTGAACTACTCGAGTATTTTTATGAAGCTGAAACCCAAATCCCCAGAAAGACATGAACACTCGAGTATCCTGAAAAATACTCGAGTAATCTGGAAATAAGTGAAGAACACTCGAGTATTCTGAAGAACACTCGAGTAGTTCACCCAGAATATTAAAAATATCATTTTTAATTCTGAATCAATTGGTTAATGATTAAATAACAATAATCCAAGGGATCTGGACTTAAAAAGAAATTGATTGATGATATGATGATTTCATTTGTATAATGATACGTTGCTCGGGAGGCACGTAATGTGTTAATAAAAGAAAAATACATCAGTCAATTCCTTTTTAACCCAAGATAATGCATTCATTCTGGAGTTCGGATGTTAGATCGTATTCATGTTCTTGTAACATGAGGAGGGCCTCTGGGAGTGCCAACTGACGGCTCGCTTGATGACACGTTATGGTAGACGACGTGGTCGGCTTAGTGAGATGCCGATATGGTTATACCGTTTGGATGACGGGCCGTTTGGATGATGGGACGTGCTTGGGTGACATGGATTCCAAGCTTGTCGTGTACATTCTTGGCGAATGTACGAATGTTGTACACCTAGGAGTACAACGCACTGTTGAGTGCTGGGAAGTAAAGGATGGACGTCAGAGAGTGTCATAGATTGATGAAGTTAGGCCTGAGAGTTAGGTTCATACATCATGCCACTCATTTAAACTAAGATTGATAAATGAAACAAGTATGAGCATCCTACTTGCATCTTATATCTGCTAAATGCTAAGTGTGAGTGTTGTTTATTGTTACATGTTTATATCTTTACATTGTACATACATTTATGCTCTATTGATTATGTGTGTAGAATTACTTACCCCTATGCCCTTGTAGGTGATGTCACGCTACATCGCTTGCATCGAGATCCGGCCACTTCCTAGTGGCACATGGATCTATGAGGACCATCGCGCGGTGTTCGAGGGAGAGGTAGAGATTACCTTCTATCACCCGAACCCGCTGATTCGATTTCGTCCTCGTAGATTTAGGATTCCCATCATATTCTACACATATCATGGACCACCTCCCACATTGCCAGCTCGCTTTTATCATAGTTTTCGTTTTAGACCTACCCGCTCACACCCTTTTTCTTCAAGAGTCGTCCACGAGGAGACTCCCCCTTCTAATTCGAGGAGCCTAGTTAGGGTCACACCCTCTCCTGACCCTGTACCCAGTGGTAGGGTACCCTCTCCATCGGATGAGATCGAGGAGGATCCCATGGAGGATGAGAGCGGAGGCGAGCCTGTCGCTCATTCTACAGGGAGTTAGTGGAGGGACGATGATCCCTAGGTGCGTGCATATGATACATGATGAGGATCATGGGATCCGATGTGGGGATGTTGTGGAGGAGACTCTGCTGCTGCTGCTGTTGATGATGATGATGTTTTCTTTTGCTACCTGGAGACTGCTACTGCTATCACTACTACTACTGCTGTTGCCGGATCTATGAGACCACCTCTAGAGTCTATATTTTTGAGACGTATATATTGTAGATATACTTTTGATTACTCTAGGGTTATAGTTTTATTTTGGACATAGATCTTTATGGACTTGTATCTGGATCTTGGAGACTTATACTAGGACTATGTATCACCTGAATCTTTTTATAAAATCTATGCTTATATTTCTATTAGCTACATAGTCCTATAATTTTCGCTTACTCTGATGAAGGTTATATGAAAGAATTCGGCTATGTTATTTGAAAATGGTATCAGTTCCGCGAAAGGAAAAAAAATGGATAGTATCGCCTAATTTTACTATGAAAATGTCTTTTGCAAAAGTACCGATGCTATCCGAAGCTATGAAAAGACTTTATTATCCTAGTAAACACCGAATTCAAAATAATGTTGAAAATGATACAAGTTATTCTCTCCAAGAGCTCCATGTTTTGGTTTGTGCACCCTCTTTGAAAGGAAAATTTTATTTCTACATTTTCTAAATACTTACAAGTCCATATATTATCCGATATAATAGTTTAATTAGTTTATTAAATACTTGGTAATGAGAAGGGTGTCACACTGAGTGGTATCAGAGCAAAAGTCAGATCCTGTAGTAGTGGAAGTAGTTCCAGAAAGGTAGCCATCAACACCAAGCAGGTATCCACAGGGCATAATTATTGTTTTGAATGTTAGTATCTTGCTTGTTTTGAGCATTAGATACAATTGAATGTTTTGCTTGAAATTATGATTATCGCCTTAGTATAGGTGGTGTGATGAATGTTTCTTTAGTTCAACATATGTGACCATAAGCCCATGGGCACAGGTCTATTATGGAAACTAGAAACCAAAATCACACCAATGCGATGTTAAAAAGGATAACCGCAGTACTGGAGTCTATGCAACAACAACAATCTCAGCAACCACCTCAACCTGTTAATCCACCTCACCAGTGCAATGTGGGTAACACCGAGGCGAAGAGTCTGGCTGATTTTAGGAGTTGTAACCCACCTAAGTTTGAAGGAGGATTTAAACCTGAGGAGGCCAATAAGTGGATTCACACCATGGACAAGATTCTGAGAACCTTAGATTGCACGGAAGCTCAGAAAGTGGCATATGCAGTCTACATGCTAGAAGATGAAGCTGAGAACTGGTGGAATCATACGGTTCAGCTCTTACGTTATGAAGGAAGGGATGTGAACTGGGGTGTATTTATGGAGAAGTTTCTCAATAAATATTTCCCTGAGGATTTGAGAAGAAAGAAGGAGGTGGAATTCTTACAATTGAAGCAAGGAGACATGAGTGTGGGTGAGTACGCGGCTAAATTCGAGGAATTGATGAAGTACTCTCCATACTACCAGAACAATCCTGACGAAAGGAGTAAGTGCATCAAATTCGAGGGAGGTCTAAGGCACAAGCTAAAGTCAATTTTCAGCTACCAACGAATCCAAAGTTTTCCTGCACTCGTGGGCATGTGTAGGATGTATGAGGACGACAAGAAAGCTGAAGGGTTGCAAGCAACAGAAAGGAAAGATAGCCGGAATTATGGACCTCAGAGGCGAAAGGGTTTCAACAACCGAGGCAAAGGTCCGTATGATCGTCAGGGGAAAGGCAAAGGAAAAGCTGGAGGAAATGATGGAAGAAACTTTCAGAGCGAGGCTCTATTCTGTGACAAGTGCAAGCGTCGTCATCATGGGAGTTTTTGTTGGGGATCAAGTAATTGCTTCAACTATGGGAAGCCGGGACATTTTGCGAAGGATTGCAAGGAGCCGGCTAAAGCTAATTAAGAGGAATTGCTGATAGGCCTATGGTTCAAGGAAGGGTTTTCACACTTAATGGTGTGGAGGCAAGCCGATCTTCTGATCTGGTGCAAGGTAATTACTTGCTAAATGGTCAGCTTTGCAATATGTTGTTTGATTCTGGTGCAACGCATTCATTCGTTTCCTATGAATGTGTAGATCATTTGGGTCTATCTATGTCTGAATTGCCATATACTCTGAAAGTATAAACCCCTACTAATGCTCCTGTAGTTGTTTCTAGAGCATGTCTTAACTGTTGTATAAAAGTGTTAGGACAAACCTCTAAGGTAGATTTGATCTGTTTACCCTTAGCACAATTGGATGTGATCTTGGGGATGGACTGGTTGAGTCAAAACCAAGTGATCATCGATTGTGATAGAAAGATAGTAACCTATAGTAATCCGAAACCCTCTGGTTACATGTGCCTGTTCAATACTGATGTAGAGGAGAATGTTCCAAGAATGAAAGAGATTCCTGTTGTCAGAGACTTTCCGGAAGTATTCGCTGATGAGATACCTGGTTTGCCACCGAAAAGAGAGATTGAATTTGGCATCGACTTAGTTCCGGGAGCTGGTCTCATTTCTATTGCTCCTTATAGAATGGCACCACCGGAAATGGCTGAAATGAAGAAGCAGATTGAGGAACTGTTGCAGAAGCAGATGATCCGACCAAGTGTGTCACCTTGGGGTGCTCCGATTTTGTTTGTCAAGAAGAAAGATGGTAGTATGAGGATGTGCATCGACTATCGGCAATTGAATAAGGTCACAATCAAGAACAAGTATCCTTTACCAAGGATAGATGACCTTATGGATCAAGTTCGGGGAGCTTCAGTATTTTCTAAGATTGATCTGAGATCAGGGTACCATCAGATCAGGATTAGGGAAGAGGATATCTCTAAGACCGCATTTCGATCCCGATACGGGAATTATGAGTATGTTGTGATGTCGTTCGGATTGACTAATGCACCAGCTATCTTCATAGACTACATGAATCAAATTTTTAGACCCTATTTAGATTCATTCGTGGTTGTGTTCATAGACGATATCCTTATTTATTCCAAGAGCCCGGAGGAGCATGCTGAACACTTGAGGATAGTGTTGAGTATCCTGAAGGAGAAGCAGCTGTACGCCAAACTTACAAAGTATGAGTTCTGGCTGGAGGAGTTCAAGTTTTTGGGGCATGTGATCTCGAACAAGGGAATAGCAGTTGATCCAACGAAGGTGAGCTCGGTTTTGCAATGGGAGCAACCAAAGTCGGTCACGGAGGTGAGGAGCTTTCTTGGTCTAGCTGGTTACTACAGAAGATTTATAGAAGGTTTCTCGAAGTTAGCACTGCCCTTGACAAAGTTAACTCGGAAAGATCAACCATTTATTTGGGACGAGAAGTGTGAAAGGAGTTTCCGAGAGCTGAAAGAAAGATTGACATCCTCCCCTGTATTGATTTTGCCTGATACACGGAAGAGTTTCGAGGTGTATTGTGATGCATCGAAACAAGGACTTGGGAGTGTTTTGATGCAAGAGGGGAGGGTAGTCGCTTATGCCTCGAGACAGCTAAAAGTTCATGAAATGAACTACCCAACTCATGATCTAGAACTGGCAGCTGTTGTCTTTGCTCTAAAGATTTGGAGGCACTACCTCTATGGCACTACGTTTCGGGTATTTAGTGACCATAAGAGCTTAAAGTACCTCTTCGACCAGAAAGAGTTGAATATGAGGCAGCGCCGATGGATGGAGTTCTTGAAGGATTATGAGTTCGAACTTCATTACCATCTTGGAAAGGAAAACGTGGTGGCAGATGCATTGAGTCGAAAAGCAGTGCATATCAGTTCGATGATGGTCAAAGAAGCTGCACTGATTGAAGAGTTTAGAGATTTGAGTCTGAAGATGCAAGTGGAGCCAACAAGTATCAAGATGGGGATGTTGCAGATTGCTAATGAGTTTCTGCAAAGAATTCGTGAGTTGCAACACGAGGATGAGGGACTTAAGGAAAAGAAGAAACTTATGGAAAAAGGCAAGGAGTTGGAGTTCCAAGAGGGGAAGGATGGAATCCTTCGTTTTAGAGAATGATTTGTGTGCCTGATGATCTGGAAGTAAGAAGGACGATTCTGGATGAAGCGCATAAGAGCAAAATGAGTATGCATCCAGGAGCTACCAAAATGTATCAGGACCTGAAGAAGATATTTTGGTGGCCTGGCTTAAAGAAGGACGTGGCTAGGTACGTGGCGTGTTGTTTGGTGTGTCAGAAGGCGAAAGTGGAACATCAAAGGCCAGGAGGAGAATTACTTCCCTTGGAGATTCCATTATGGAAGTGGGATAGTATCTCGATGGATTTCGTGTCAGGACTGCCAAGGACAACTACTGGTCATCATGCCACTCATTTAAACTAAGATTGATAAATGAAACAAGTATGAGCATCCTACTTGCATCTTATATCTGCTAAATGCTAAGTGTGATTGTTGTTTATTGTTACATGTTTATATCTTTACATTGTACATACATTTATGCTCTATTGATTATGTGTGTAGAATTACTTACCCCTATGCCCTTGTAGGTGATGTCACGCTACATCGCTTGCATCGAGATCCGGCCACTTCCTAGTGGCACATGGATCTATGAGGACCATCGCGCGGTGTTCGAGGGAGAGGTAGAGATTACCTTCTACCACCGAACCCGCTGATTCGATTTCGTCCTCGTAGATTTAGGATTCCCATCATATACACTATGCACGTACCCCCGTTCTACACATATCATGGACCACCTCCCACACGGCCAGTTCGCTCTTATCACAGTTTTCGTTTTAGACCTACCCGCTCACACCCTTTTTCTTCGAGAGTCGTCCACGAGGAGACTCCCCCTTCTGATCTGAGGAGCTCAGTTAGGGTCACACCCTCTCCTGACCCTGTACCCAGTGGTAGGGTACCCTCTCCATCGGATGAGATCAAGGAGGATCCCGTGGAGGATGAGAGCGGAGGCGAGCCTGTCGTTCATTCTACTGGGAGTCAGTGGAGGGACGATGATCCCTAGGTGCGTGGATATTGTACATGATGAGGATCATGGGATCCGATGTGGGGATGTTGTGGAGGAGACTCTGCTGCTGCTACTGTTGATGATGATGATGTTTTCTTTTGCTACCTGGAGATTGCTACTGCTATCACCACTACTGCTGCTGTTGCCGGATCTATGAGACCACCTCTAGAGTCTATATTTTTGAGACGTATATATTGTAGATATACTTTTGATTACTCTAGGGTTATGGTTTTATTTTGGACATAGATCTTTATGGACTTGTATCTGGATCTTGGAGACTTATACTGGGACTATGTATCACCTGACTCTTTTTATAAAATCTATGCTTATATTTCTATTAGCTACATAGTCCTATAATTTCCACTTACTCTGATGAAGGTTATATGAAAGAATTCGGCTATGTTATTTGAAAATGGTATCAGTTCCGCGAAAGGAAAAAAATGGATAGTATCGCCTAATTTTACTATGAAAGTGTCTTTTGCAAAAGTACCGATGCTATCCGAAGCTATGAAAAGACTTTATTATCCTAGTAAACACCGAATTCAAAATAATGTTGAAAACGATACAAGTTATTCTCTCCAAGAGCTCCATGTTTTGGTTTGTGCACCCGCTTTGAAAGGAAAATTTTATTTCTACATTTTCTAAATACTTACAAGTCCATATATTATCCGATATAATAGTTTAATTAGTTTATTAAATACTTGGTAATGAGAAGGGTGTCGCACAAACGATCCTCCATCAGTGCAGACTATGCTGTAAGAAAAAGACAACCTTCTTTCTCAATTAAAACTGAATCTGATCAAGGCTCAAGACAAGATGAAAAAGTATGCTGACTCGAAAAGGGTGCACAAAGTCTTTCGTAGTGGAGACTTGGTACTGATTAAGTTGCAGCCTTATAGGCAACACTCCTTGGCATTAATGGAAAACCAGAAACTTGGTTTAAGGTATTTTGGACCCTTTCCAATTGTTGATAGAATTGGAGAAGTTGCTTATAGTTTTCTCCTACCTGAGCATGCCAAAGTCCACCTCGTGTTTCACATATCACAGCTTAAAGAGTTTAAGGGCTCCACAGATACTCCATACATACCATTGCCACTAACTAACTGCATCGAAGGACCAATGCTTAAACCAATTAAGATTCTGAAGACCAGAGACTTGGTTAAAGGTCCACTCAAAATACCTCAGATCCTAGTGCAATGGGAAGGGCTGGATGAGACACAAGCAACATGGGAAGACAAAGTGGAATTTGGCAAGTGTTATCCCAATTACAACCTTGAGGACAAGGCTGAATTCAATGAGGGAAGTATTGTAACGAGTGGAAATGTTGAGGGGCAGAATGGTACATGTGACAGAGAGAATGAGCACAGAATTGGAGGAAGATTTGGCTCAACAGAATGGACAGGTGGCAAGCAGTGAGGAGGCAAGAGAAAATGGCAGGCCTATGGGTGTGAAGATTCCCAATACACGTTTGAGGGAATTCGTGTGGCAGAAAAAGTAGTATTTGTTAGAGAATATGGGGACATTAGAGGCAGGCAATGATTGTGAAAAAATACTTCTTTCTCTCACGTTTTCTTTCTTTCATTGTTGTACCTCATCTTTCTTATTTTGTACTGAGTTGTACTCTTTCCAAATTTTACCTTGTGATCCCGTTTGAACTCACAAGAGGAGGAATCAATCAGTGATATTTTCTTATTTCCTTGTTGTTCTATTTTATGCATTTATTCAATTTCATTACTATTACAGTATCCAACAAAATCAAACAAATTCATTGATTCCTACAAAATCAAACAAATTCAACCCTAAAAGTTTGAGATAATGATTTGAAAAGGAAAAAAATTACATACAGATCGAGTATGGTATTCAATGTATTTTCTGGTAATGATTATTTAAAAAAATTATACTATGTGATGATCATTTAAACATTCGTTAACGATTATTCTTTTTAGCGAACCATATTGGTGCCCATTGTATCTTTTGGAGACGAGAGTGAATGTTTATTTTATTTTTTAACAAGGATGAAGGACAAGAAAAGAAAACTACAATAATTGGGCAAGTAGATACTTTTATTACATAAGATAAAACCAACTGACAAACCTCCGAAGACCGGCTATCATAGATAACTAGCTCGGGTTGATGGGACAAGAACTATTTTACTATCATACAATACAATGACAGGAGGGAATATCATAACATGCTCCCAGTCCCAAATAAATGCTTTTAAAATCTTAACAAGCCTTCTTTGGTTTGTACCTTAAGGCAACAAATATGTATACAAACATGTTTAAGAAGCTAAGTCCACTCAAAAGCCAAAAAAAATAATCGAGATGACCTTGGTTCAAGTTATTCGGAATCCATCCAGGCTTTCCATTTTGTGTAGTGAAGTAAGTTACTATAGTAAGAATGAAAGAACTCAAATAATTCCCCAATGAAAAATTCAGAAGTGACAGTGCCGCACATAAAGTCCGCATATCATCTGTAGATTGGTCATAAAAGAACTCCAACACTCCAACCGATGTGAATACCTCTGATGCGCCCAAAAAAATATATTGAGGTAATTGCCAGAATACACTAAGGGGTACAACAACGGGTTTATCAACAAGGTCAAGCTTCCTTGCAAGCTGCAGACGCTCTATCTCCACAATCGCAGCTGCTGACATGCACAAGATCGAAATAAAAAGGCCAATTCCTATTCTTTGCAACTCTGAGAAGCCCCTTTCTCTGCCTGTAATTTTTCTTGCAATGGGAACAATTATCCTATCATAGACAGGGACCCAGAAAATAACACTCATCACATTAAAAGTTACGAGGGAAGCTGGAGGAATGTTGAAAGATCCCATACTTGAGTCCATCATCATTCCTTGTTCAATAAACAATGTTGCCATTTGGGCATAAACAGCAGAAAAAACTATTACAGTAATCCAAATTGGAAACATGCGGATCAAGATCTTCAATTCTTCCACTTGTGTCACAGTGCAAAGTCTCCATGGATTGGAATAGTCATCAGTTTTGCTCTCAGCATCGGATATTACAGCTGCTTTATCAAGATACCTTCATTAAACAAAAAAAGGAAACAGACATCATTTATTTGCATGTCAATTACAATTCAATAAGCATTCATAGTTTTCCTCAGCCTCCTTATGTTTCAAGGACACATTTATAATGCTCTCTAGGATTAAAATCATTGGATAGCATATGTTATTTGGGAGCTAAATATAAATGTATATGTTCTTTCTTTTAGTTATTTTGCCATAAAATTAATGGTAACCTTATGTGTCTTTAGATACTGTTAAATGCCACATGGCAGATCACTGCACATGACATGAATAGTCAGGCCTCCTTCAACCATTAGGCCAGGAAATCCTGATTCATTCCACAACAAAAGATTTTGCAGAACATATATTCAAAAGAGTTCACACAATCAAATAAAGGAAAAAGAAAAATACTAATTAGAGTAAAACGCAATGTCTAAGAATTTTCCGTTTTTTTTCCTCTTCGGTTTAGGCGGCTGTGAAAATAAACCTTGATTGTAGCATCAAACAGCTTCACATGCTGAAAAATTGCATGAAAGACAAAATAATCCCAGTGGGATTGAATGGGATCCTAGTATTGTATGTGTCACGGATCCGACCTGCCCTAAGATGGGAAAGCAGGCTGCATTGAATTTCACATTCGTGGCCTAAAATCACGACCATGATCACGGTTTCGCAATAGTTCCAAACAGGCTTTTTATATAAGTACAAGTACTTATTAAATGAATTTCGATGAATACGATACTGCTTCACCTATATTTTAACGATGAAATAAGCTAGCAACACTAAAAAAAACTCAGTAAAGAGAGTTACCTCAAACTATCACTATGCTCCAATTTGCGACTCCCTATTACTGCAGATTTCTTCACTGGTGTCTCATACAGGAGACTAGTATCGTTAGGGACAACAAGATTCTGCTTTCGGACAGATGCTACCACAACCTGGCACATTTTAGTAATAGCACTTCCTCTTGGTTTTTGAATTCTGTAGAGGGGTGTGCCTAAAATAAAACTTCCAGTAGATAATATCATAAATAAAGCAGGAATCCCGAATCCAAGACCCCATCCAACGTTGTCTTGAATCCACACAATTAAGCTGCATGAAACAATGGCACCTATGTAAATAGAAAAGAAAATCCAGTTGAAATAGGATCCCCTCTTAACCCTTTCACCAGTATCGGTGTCATCAAATTGATCTGCCCCAAAAGAAAACACACATGTTTTTACGCCACCAGTCCCAAGTGCAACAATGTAGAGACCCAAGTAGAAGACAACATATTGTACTGGAGTAGCTTCAGGGCATACAGAACCTAAACATTCAGGAGGCATCAATGCTGGAACAGATGCAGAGAGAGCAACTAGAGACATGCCCTGCATAAAACAACCATAACACACATCACATCACAAACATAGAAACATGTAACGAAAATAAAAAAAAATGCATATAACAACAGATGCAAGGAAAACAAAATGATGAAATATAATAACAACAAAACGTGATGATTTAAGCAATAATTGCTACTAATATTGAACCTATTCTCAAAAGTGGTAATGCATTTAGGACTAATATTCACTGAACAATGTTCAATTTCTTCATTTTGAATTGGGAACAAAGAAATGTTTCTTCCACAATTAAAACTTATATTTGGAGTAGAAGAATTGGAAAGGAAGGAAGTAATTGTATCATATAGTACACTCAAAACTGGTCTTCTGATTTTTCATTCTTCAAGATTTCTTTGAGAGCATACTACTTTATTTTCTAATATAAAATTAACCATTCTCTAATCATCTGCAATGACATAATATAAATTATAATATACACAGCAAACAAAATTGAGAAATTTCCATTAATATCTTATACAAAATATGAATTATATCAATGCAAAATACTGCATAATGCAAGTTTGTGTTTAGCTCCAAGCCTTCAACTCTTTGGGAGCTGGGCAGGACATTTCCAGAAGTATATCATCATATCAGGTAATAAAATGTATATATGGAAATAATAACTTTCACTCTATAATTTAGCCTCCTATCCCAGGTCAGCAACCATAATCCTTTCTACCAGCAAGGATGAAAATATGGACATTGGGCTGATACAGAACAGAATCAGGCAAGAAAACATGCACATACTCTTTGTTTCTAATGACTCGCATCACATATTACTTGGCAAAATAGAAAATCATAACAGAAGTTGCATGCTCCTTTTTAAAATGTGTGTCAAGAGTCAAGACTCAAGAGAGAGAGAGGAGTGTGTGAAAAAAATATATGACAAGGTGAAGAAAGTTATGTTAGTTTATTACAATAGAATAAACCATGGAGCAAACAGCAAGTGTCCAGTATCGTCCCAAGTAAGCATCTGCTACAACAGCTCCAATGAGAGGTGTAAGATAACAAGTGCCTTGCCAGATGCTCACATTTCTTGCAGCAACAGCATTTCCTTCATGGAGTTTAGTGGTAAGGTAGTTAACAAGATTTGTTGTCAGGCTGAAGGTAGCCAAACCATCACAACTCTCAGTGCCTGTGATTTATATTAAATAAAACTGATATTAGTAAAATAGATTATCGGATATACACAAAAAAAAGGATAAAGCTTACCTAGGACAAATAGACAAGCTCTCCAATTGCCAGTATTCTTCTTAAGAATTGGTCTGCCTTTCAAGTCGACTGAGCCATCTCCTGTGTATTGTTTGCTCGTTTCATCCTTCACAATAAAATAAACAATTATTCAAAAGTGAAGAAACAAGAAAGACTAATAATCAAAAGCATGACACTTGTTCTCAACTTGGTCCATATATGTAAAAAAATCCTTTAAGTCCCAATACGTACAATTATTTTCATTTTGGTTGTTGCCATTCATTTTGGTACATCTTCTGTTGGAGTTAAAGTATAAGGACCAAACATATGCCCTTTTTTGTCCCTATATGCAATAACCATTTCAAATTTTGTCCTTATACTTGACGGTATGATAACAACAATAAACAGGGGAGAGGGGAGCAAATCTAAAACAATCGCATATATAGGGAAAATTGATGTTATTTTTACTAAGAGGCCAAGTTGAAAACAATCCTAACACTTAGGCTATGTTTGGATGGATGATGGAATGAAATAGAAATAGTTAAAAATGGTGTTCCATTGTTTGAGAGTTGCTAACTTATGAGATGAAAGGTAAATCTCCCCTTAAAACACTCAAAATCCTTGCCTCCTAAATTGGAAATTGGGGTGAAGCCAATAGTAAGGAAAAGAGTGGAAAGTGGAAACCTTTACATTCCATCTCTTTCAAAACTCCCAAACATAGCCTTAGGAACCAAAAGTATATTTTAAACAATACTCCTATTTTTCTTCTCTAATATTGATAAAAGGGGTAATTTGTTTTGCTGAGAACATGCAAGACAGTTATTATGATCAAACAACAAACTTGAATCTCTACCTCAGACGGCTATAATTTGGAAAAATAGTGCTTATTTTGGATATATTATCAAGTTACAGATAAAACACCAAGCAGATGGAGCTTGGAAATAAACTGCAGTGAACTTTGACCAATAACTAATACAGTAATCTACTACCATAAGTATCTTTTATGTCATGGCTTGCACACAAATAACACCAAAACATGAAGAAGAAAACTTTTGAGCTGACAAAGTAAGTTTAAAGAGAGAAACCTGAAGAAGAGGCTCTTCTAGAATCAAAGTATAATCCTCAACAGTACCCATATCTTCGTTGAGAAGCCTCTGTATGCGTAGACAAACTTGAAAGAGGAAGCATACATTGCAATCTATTTATGGATATCATAATAAACAATGTTCAAAAAAAAGCAAATATTCCCCCCGCTATGCGCACTAACTATTGTTAATAATATCTTGTATAGCACCATGTCTGCTGTTACCTCTTTCCCTAAGTTACGATTTTTCGAAGATTTCACAAAAATTAATAAATGAGTAAATGATGTAAATTTGGCATAATTTGATTAAATTACTCTCGTATAATAAAAGGAGATAGAGTAATAATGAATGTATGAAGATTATATTGAAGAGAGATGAAGAAATGAGTGATCAAAAAGAGAATGCAATAAATAAGAGTATGTTTGAAAAAGAAGTATAAATAAGTCTTGGATTTCTAAATAATCATGACTTATAGAACCAAAAAAATGATCATAACTTATGGGACGAAAGGAGTAATGGAGTACTTGCAAGAACTTTGCCACTGTGTTTTTAATTTCTTTGTAAAAAAAAATAATTGATTTTATAATTATTTATATGTTTGACAACAAGTTTAAAATATAAAAATAAGTTTTTATTTGTGAAAATAAGCCAAAAATTTTCATCTAATCTTCAAGTTCTATAGATTATTTTTAATAATATTATTTTTTTTTAGATCTATGTAATTTTTCTATTTTGTTATTATTACTTTTAACATCAATAATTAATTCCGTATTTTTGAGATTTATGTAATTTTCAGATAAAAATAATCATAATCTATTTTTTACTTATATCCAACACGCACTTAATGAATAAATTTTAATAAAAAAACATAAAAACATCATATTCCAATCCAAGATATTCCGTTTGGGGTGATTTTTAGTTGAGTTTTAAAATTTTAAAAAACCAAAACCACTTTTCAGTTTTATAATATTGAAAATCTAAGAAATTGACTTTTAATACATAAAACACAATATTTTTTAAAGTAATTTTTACATTTTTATTACTTTAAACATTGCTCTAAGCAAAACTCATTACTATAATATACTATATTTTTGTCTTACAACCCCATGTCTATTATAGTAACACTATATACATTTTATAAGAATGATAAAAAATTGATTACTCTTTCCGATCCTTATTATAAGCCTTTTGAAAAAATTTTCACACCCTTAATTGATATTGTTAGTGATATTGGAAATGTAAATATTTGGTATACTTTTTCAAAAATACCCATATAATTATTATTGGGAATCTAAAAAATGTTGAGTAAACAGGGGTGTTTGTGGAAAAGAAGTAATTAATGTCATTGAAAATTGGAAATAAGGCTTATATTAAGGACCAAAGAAAAGTCTTCAAATGGACTTTATATATAGGACCAGAGAAAGTGGTTTTTTTGTCTCAAATTAAAGTTAAAATAATTAATGAAAAAATTAGAAATTATTAACTTTGAATGTGATTAGTTGATCAATGCAAAATACATACTTAATTGGTTGATGTGTTAGACAAATGATTAAATAAATGTCTTACTCCCTCCGTCCCTAAATATAAAGTCATCTTGACACTTTTATTTTGTTCATATTTATAAAGCCTCACACCAATTTTCAATAATCATTAATTACTTTTTCCCACAAACACCCCTATTTATTTAACACTTTTTAGATTCCAATAATATTAATAGGGGTAATTTTGAAATTACATATCAAAAGTTCATATTTCCAATACAATTAACTAAATTATTCCACTTTCTTAATAGATGTAAAATCTCTCAAAAGAGGCTTTATATTTAGGGACGGAGGGAGTATATATTTTTTAATTTTTGTAATTTTTACTATTCTTATGAGACGGAAGAAATATTTATTAATGAGATGCTCTACCTCTATTTTAATTATATTTTTGGTCTTTTATCTTATTTTCAAGATTCACTTTTGTCCTTATTTTTTTTAGACTTATTTTTATTTTTTATTTTTTTTCAAAAAATTCAATTTGGTCCTTCCGTAATAATAATGTTAGTTTTAACCGTAGTATTCGCACTTATCACATTCCATCAATAGAACTTAACAAATTTTCCTACGACTCTCGATAGATCTCCTAATATCACCTCTGTCATATATTTATCTTCGTTCATAAATAAAATGGGAAATTGCACTCACCATCCTTGAGGTTTGCACTAACGACACAAACACTCCCACTAGTTTGGAAAATGACACTCAGCTCACATCCTCTCTTTAGCAATCAGCATTGCACTTACACCCTCTCTTTGTAATAAATAGTTAGCTTACTAACGGAAATGTTATACTTAATATTGAAAAAGACATTTATATCTTAAGTTGCGCCTCATACAAATTTTATTAAGTGTATTTAGTGTTTTTTTCTTTACATTAATATGATAAATTATTTTTTAAATAAATTTAAAAAAATGTTACAATTTTTTATGATAAAAAATATTTTATTTTTACTTAAACACGTATTCTTGTACACAACTTTATCCAAATGATTATATAGTAATGCAAAAAACCTAACGTTATTATTGATATACAAAGTGTCTGTTCGGCAAAACTAGTTTGTAGCTGTGAGCTTGTAACTTGTAGTTGTGAGCTTCTAGTTTGTAGTTGTTAAGCTAGCTAGGAGCTGAGAGCTTATAGCCGACTATTTGAAATAGCCGACTATTTGACATGCAACATTTTATTATTTTAAATTTTTAAATATTTTTATTTATTTATTAAATAGATAGTTAATTAATTAATTAATTAATTAAAATATAAAAATTATTAAATTATAATTAATTAAATCCATTTTTTTCTTAATTTATTAATTATGTAGTTAATTAATTAATTAATTATAACAAAATTATTAAATTAAAATAAATAATTAATTAAAGGGTAGCAAAATAATTTTAAATTTTGTTTGAGGATATAATTGGTATACGAATTATTGAAAGCTAGTTTAGTTTCTTGAAAGCTACTTCAAGTAGCTTTCTAAAAACTAGCTTTCAAAAGTTACAAGCTCCTTTTTAAAAGCTATAAGCTCCTTCTAATTTGTGTTCACCGAACGGAGCTAGTAGCTTATTGGCTAAATCTAAAAGCTCCTAACTAGTTAAAAAGCTCCTAGCTACCCTTGCCGAACAGAGCCAAACTCTATATAAAGATTGAACTGGCTATATCCATATCGAAATATTATAGGAACAACAACAAAATTAAACCTTGTTATATCATATTATATCTATAATGGGCTTATCTCCGCCGAAGCTTATGATTCATGATGAAAGTGTTAAAAATAATTTGGCTATAATAAATATGTTAGTCTCACAAATAATTTTATAGTGTATATGCCTTCTAAATCCCACTACTTTTCACAATTTTTGATTGTCTCATATCAGTTTGCAGTAGTGACTTGATTGGTTATTACATTTTGTTTAAAAAAATTTAATTTTATCATTTTATTGGAAAAAAAAAATGCACAAAATACACTTGAAATTTGTAAGATACTCCTTTTTTTTTTTGAATTGGTGAGATACTCCTTGAAAGTATAAAAATATTTTAAATCATAACCATATCATTGTCATTAAGAAACTAACAATTTATTATAAGGAAGATGTATAAGTGTAATGCTGATTGCTAAAAAAAGGAGGTGATTGTCATTTTCTAAACTAGATGGGTAAGTGCAATTTCCCCTAAATAAAACAAAAGAACATAGTTTGTTTGATTTGCGAAAATATTTCCTGTTTTCATTTTTAAAAACTATTGATAAATAGAATTATGTCTCCGTATTTTTATTTCGGTTTTGTTAATTATGAATATGAGCTCGCGTTTTCATTTGATTTCTTATTTTCAAAATTTTATATAGGAAATTGTGAAAACAATAAAAATTAGTTTTCACCATTATTTCCTATATAAATATTTGAAAACAAGAAATATAATAAAAATATCGAAAATATGAAATTATATTCGTAATTAATAAAAATTAAAATAAATATATTAGATAGTAATTATAATTACCAATACATCTTAAAAATGAGAGTAAAGTACCACTTTGATCTCTCATGTTTTTTAGATGAGACACTTTAATTTTTCAAAATGTGGAAATTCACCTTTAGTCTCTGATGAGTTTTTTTATGGGACACTTAAATCCTTCAAAAAAAATTTATGGGACACTTAACTCCATAGGTGAGATAGTTGGTGGAGCGAAGGGATTTAAGTGTCCCATAAAAAACCTTCAAAAAATAAAAGTGAATTTTCACCTTTTGAAAAACTAAAATGTCTCATTTAAAAAACACTAGCGACGAAAGCATACTTCACTAAACAGAGTCGCAAACGAAACAAACTCTGAATTTCCTTTGCTCTATTCTATTACCAGCCCTTCTACCGCCCTACGCTGTATTCCTTGATTCTATGGGTTTTTTTTTGGTTAATTGAGTCTATAGTCTTTAACGAATTAATTGTTGACAATTTAACAACAAATAAATATGAAGAAAAAAAACAAAGGAATAATAACAAAATAGTACTCCTTCCGATCTTATTTATAAGACCCTTTTGAGATTTTTATTTTGGTCTTATTTATAAGACTCATTTTCAATTTTCAATAACATTTAATTACGTCTTTTCACAAACATTCTCATAAAATCAACACTTCTTAGAGTTCAAATAATAATTATATGGATAGTTTTAGAAAAAGTATATTAAATTTTTACTTTTTCAATATCACTAATAAACTTATACACTTTCTTTGTTGGAATGAAAACCCTTGGAAAATTTTATAAATAGGATCCGGAGTAGCAAGTAAAAAAAAGAAAAGAGGATAACCTTCTAGGCACATGCAGCTTTCTAATTCGTTTAACTTACTCGACAAGTATTCACAGATACGGTGTACCTTCTGAAACATCATCGTCCCTTCCCATCCCTTCGCTCTTCGTGTTGTCTGCGCCGGCGAAAGGAAACGTGGGTATAAATTAAACAATGGTCAAGCAGTTGGTGATTATTTTAATTTAATGAATTATTGGCAGATGATATTCCCTCTCCCTGCTATAATAAAACAGGGAGTATTTTCTTCGGTCGTGTTTATTAGCAAAAATAATTATTATATTAAGAAAGTTACTTGAACATTTTATTTTTTCAAATTTATAAAAAAATTGACTACTTTACAAAACTTGTATTGGAAATAAACTAAAAATTAAATGTTATAACCATTTTATAAGAATATTTTAAAGATGAGCGTATTGAAAATAGAAAGTTGATTAATGTTTTGCTTATATTTAAGATTTTTTTTCTTAGAGTAGCGCCATCGTTGAGTAGATCGGTGGATGCTTTTCTTAAAGAAAACATAGAAATGACGAAACACTGATAAAACGTGGGAATGACAAATTAAATGCATAAGTTAGTTAGCTCCTTTAAAAAAATATCGAATATATTACTCAATTTACTCCATCTAATTCGAATTATAATTAAAAAAAATATATTTTTTTTTATTTAAAATAGTTCCTCCGTCTCTAATTATAAAACTATCTTAACACTTTTATTTTGTCCCTATTTATAAAGCTCTTTATGTAACGACCGGAGTCGTCACGGGAATTATGTTATGCTAAATGCATATTATTAATGCGATTTAAGGAAATGATATTGATGTTCTTATGATGGTACATAAAAATAGGAAATAATTTAAACCAAATACTTTCATGAAACTGCGTCATTCTATTTCACATAGAAAGTTTGATTTAATATACATCATGTCACATTGTTTTAGATCAAAAGATACTGTATCATAACTCTGAGTTACTAAACTCAGTCAGTGCACATATGCATATATATATAATAAGGTGTAACCCAGAGCAGTCCACAAAACTCTATAAGATACTAAAGTCAGCCTACATACTAATGATAAATACCTAGCATATCACCTCACATATCATCCACCATCCACTGGCTCCCGGTCGATGGAACGACCTGGTCACTCTCCCCTCCAGTCTGTACAGTGTCGCCCCCAGCTGGCTCACTCTCGCCCTCCTCGGGATCCTCCTCCTCAGAGTCCACCTGAACCACCGGAGGCACACGTTCCGGTGATGGTGCAAATCTCACAGTCCGAGATGGACCCGGACGGGAAGGATCCTCCGGTGCAGCTCTCTCAGGAGGAGTGCGAGTGGGAGCAGCTGGTCGAAAACGGAAGTGAGAACGACGACGTGCAGGCTGGGGCGGTGGAGTACCATGTCTGTAAGTAAAAGCAGGAGGTACATGCTGGGCATATATCATAGGTATGCGAAACCGACGAGGACGCATATACGCCAAGGGGTTCGGGTGGCGGAAGATCAGCTACACCTCCCCCTCGAACGTGGCCCTACGCTCCTCATACTCCCATGTCCCTCTCACGGGACGCATCTCCAGGCATGCCAGAAATCGAGACATCACCTAATAAACAAATAGGGCAAAGGGAGTAAGACAGTGTCATTCACGTACAAATGAATAATTAAATGAACTAGGAATAAACAAACACAATTAGTCAAGTAGCAATTAGGATCACATAAGCAAGTAAGCAAACTCAGATAATCAATCGATAAATATTAAACAATAAATATCAAGAAATAATGTATGACTCTAATGCATGTGCAATGCAATGCGATGCAATGTTTAATGCAATCTCCTCTGTGATATTCTAAAAAATACCATGCACTTGACAAATTTCACATTTATCGATAACGTCCTCAACGATTCAATTTACGTTTTATCGAAAACGTTCAAACGATCCAAATTACGTTTTAACGAAAACGTTCAAACGCTCCACGTACGTTTGACGACAACGTACCAACGATTCATACTAAATAGAAAAAACAATTGGGAGTAAACGTCTTTCCACCAAGTGTACAATTACAACCCAGGTGTAAATTATACCAAAGACTGTCCTCCGCAATCACGAAATACTCCGAGAGATCGATAGAATAAAATTATAGCCATTGTAAAATTATCCCGAGTCGAGTCTGCAGAACCCACTCATCATAGGACTATTTTACCTATAATTAATTCCCACGGTTATTTGACGTATCACCGTCATAAACCTAATCTCCGCGTATTCTCATACCGATTTAATTAAATCGAATGTGTCTTTTCCTATTATCTTATCTTAGCTCCATAACACCATGCATGATTTCAATCACAACCAAGTTATTAGGATTGAATTCAAATTATTTAATTGGCATTGAATTGATGTTAAAAAGGAATTGACATCCAAACATTCTTTTAAATAATAAAAAAAATAGTTTTTATTTTAAAAGAATTAATTAAAAATATTAGGGAAATATTGGATTAAAGAAAAAATACATTTTTCAGGTTCTGAACAGTGTCTAACCGGTTAGAGAGTCGTGTAACCGGTTAGTCACATTCAAATTTCCCTCTTTTCCAATTTTACAGTAACTAACCGGTTAGTAGTTGCAGTAACCGGTTAGCCACTGCAGCATCAGTCCAGAAATATCACTTTTTAACACCAATTCAAAAACCTTTCATTTTCAATCCTTATCAATCATTCACAGAACATATATGGACATATTTAAACATGTTCAAACCAGTTATACACATCAATTTCATGAGATTCATATAGAATTATTCAAGTATGCATAAAATCACATAATTAACACTTAACATGTCAAATTCAATTTCAGAGCTTCTCAAGTCAAATTTATCGTTCCTTTAGCTCATGTTTAGTTAATATGACTTGCTTGAATGAGTTTTATGTCCTATTTTGGCCTCCAAGCCAAAGTCTCAATTCAAAACCTATGACCCTTGAGCTTGTAAAGCTCCTTTACATTCCAAGCCATTTAATAATCATTCTAGCAAATGAATATCTTCTCCCTTACCTATTGAAGCTTTTGAGACTGATTGGAAAGCAAAGGAAAAGGTTCAACACGATTTTGAGGCAAAACCCACCTCAGCTGCAACTCTGTTTTCAGTTTCAACAGGGGGTATTGATCAGAGATTTTCAACAAGAAAAAGCTAAATAAATTCGTGAGTAAAGATTGGAATTCAAACTAGGGCACATGAACTTGAGATTGAAACAAACTTGAGAATCAAAGGTAGCTTGAGCTTACCAAACGAAATCAAGAAAGAGAGCTTCAAGAACAGATTCGTGCTCTGTTTTTCAGCATCAACAGAGTCAAGTTGTGAAGCCTATAACTTCCTCTAGAGTACACGAAAGTAGATGGGATTTGTTTCTACTTCAAGAGGGATGAAAGAGCTTTGTTTTGATATGGAATTTATGAGTGTTGGTGCTTCAGAGAAAGAGAACGAACTCAAAGACAGCCACAACAGAAAAATGAAATCTGAACTTAGTTTTATGAAATGTTAAGAGTGGATTGTGTGGTTTTGATTTGGTTTAAGTCACCAATTTCACCACCACTCATTCCCAGCAGAGATTGACGCGTTTTCAGGCTAAGGTGGCTGGTTGGAAGGCCAAAAACGTGTTCCCCTTTTTCAATTTGTGTCCAGAACAATCTCAGTTCTAGGTGTCTGAGAGCACTAACCGGTTACTCATCTCACTAACCGGTTAGTGAGACACAAAAATCACAAAATATTATATTTTATTCTATTTTCTTTTCTCTTATCAAATACTTATTAAATACTTCTTTTATTTCCATAAAAAGAAATATTTACCTTAATACAATAATTTCCTTTATTTATTTCTTAATTTATTTTTAAAACATAATTATATTCTAATCATCATAATTATATTATAATCACATTATAATTTTTTTATAATAATTAACGTAATTACATATAATTATAATTTCTAATCGGGGATTAATTTTTGGGGTGTTACACTTTACCAATTCACTGAGCATTAATTATTTTTTTCCACAAACATCCCTTTTTATTTAACACTTTTTAGATTCCCAATAATATTAATAGGGGTAATTTTGAAAATACATATCAAAAGTTCACATTTCCAATACAATTAACTAAATTATTCTACTTTCTTAATGGACGTGAAATCTCCCAAGAGGACTTATAATTAGGGACGAAGGTAATATATGCAAAACTAACTAACTTTATTAAATTTTATTTCATTCACAATGGCATTTTCTTAAAACATCTCTAGAAAATTGTAATCTTAATAAATTTTTGTTTCATTTCCAATACTACTTTCTTAAAAAATACCTCTATTTTTTTTTTTAAATTTGAGAAAATTAAATACGATCAATTAACATCCTTAATAAGCGTAAAAGTGGTGGAATTTGCTTATAATTCGAGCCGGAGGGAGTAATCTTTATTATTGAATATACTTAACCGAATTACACATATCAAAGAAAGTGGTTAGTTTTATGAATTCTATGAAAATATATTGTAACATTACAATTTTACCCTCTCAACTTTTCTTGAAAAATTAACACTCATTAATGAACGACAAAAATCACATAAATAGTTAAAACATTTAATAAGGACAAAAAAGAAAAAAAGCAATAAATGATGCATAGGAATTATGAAGTGACTTATAATTAGAACCAAGAAAATCTTCTAAAATGTGACCTATAATAAGGACTGGAGTGAGTACCAAATAAAAACAAGTGCTAAAGGATACTCCCTCCATCTCTAAATATAAGCACTTGGACTACCATTTCACGGGGATTAAGGAAGTTAGATAATATTGTTAGTGGTATTGGAATTGATAATAATTGGTGTATTTTCTCAAAATTATCCCAATAATTATCATTGAGACTCTAAAAAGTGTTGAGTAAATAGGAGTGTTTTAATAACATTGGAAATTTGAATAGGAGCTTATGTAAAAAACCAAAACCAAAGCACTAACTGGTGCTTATATTTAGAGTTAGATGAAGTACTAAAAAATTATTAGAAAATACTTCCTCTGTGTTTTTTGTTTAAATTTTACTTTGTCCCTATGTATAAGACCATGCATCATTTTTTAATGATAATTAATTACTTTTTTCCACAAACACTTTTTAGATTCACAATAATATTAATAGAGATAATTTTGAAAATACATATCAAATTTTCACATTTTCAATACAATTAACTAAATTAACCAACTTTATTAATGGACGTGAAATCTACCAAAATATCTTATATATAGGGACAAGGGAAGTACATTTTTCTGGAATCTCGAGCTATGAGATAATGTGCATCAATGATTATTTTTCTAATTATTGGAATTTAACAACTAATCCCTTAGTTAACTTTTGACTTTTAAGGATGATACACACATGTTAAGAAAATATTAATAATTGTAAATTTTATGTGTTTTGTATAAAATGTTTCTATTTAAGCCTTATTCAAAATTGTAGTAATGTTTAATTTTTAGGCTTAATTTCACTATTGGTCCCCCAATTTTAACAATTTGGCGATTTTGGTCCCCTACTTTCAATTTGGTCAATTTAATCCCTCAATTTTCAATTTGTGATGATTTTGGTCCCTCTGTGTATATTAACGTTAACGGTGTTGACTTGTCTCACGGAATGACACATATCAACACCCTCTTTTCCGACGTGGATTATTTTTTTAAATTAATAGTTTAAAAAAAAATAAAATAATACTCCCTCCGTTCATATTAATCTGTCATATTTCAAACAAAACACACCATTTAAGAAATCTAACAATTACTTAGATTTTCCAATACATTAATTATGTTTTTCCCACTATATCCTTTCTCTTTCTACAATCATTAATTTTTCTCCACTACTTACATAAACCAAGTCATATTAAATAGGGGCAAACATTAAAAATAACATTTATTACGCTCTTGAAATTCTCAAAAGGGCAGATAAAATTAAAAAAAATCTCTCCAAAAAATGACAGATAATAAAAAACAGAGGGAGTCGTAAATAATAGCACCCTAGTTTGGCATCTTTTCTTGTTAAAAACAGTAAAAGAACATATGTTGTTTAATGTTCTTTTATTTTATTTTTTATTAGTAAGTTATTAATTTAAAAATAATCCACGTCGAAAACAGGATGCTTATATGTGTCATTTCTTAGACAGGTCAACACCGTTCACGTCAATATAAACGGAGGGATCAAAATCACCACAAATTGAAAATTGAGCGATTAAATTGGCCAAATTGAAAGTAGGAGTACCAAAATCATCAAATTATTAAAATGGGGGGACCAAAAGTGCAATTAAGCCTCATTTTTATTTGAAAGTATGTCTATTAATTATTGTATAGTGATTTAGAGATGAGATAAAGAGGATAAAAGTAAAACTAACAATGAGTAAGAAATAATTGAATGCATGGTTAAAATTGAAAAAAAAAATATTATGCATTAAAATTATAAAAGATCAAAAGTTGTGGAATGCAAAAAAAAAAAAAAAAGGCTAAAAGCTAAAAGGCCAAATGTTAAGGAATGCAGAGAATACGCACTGTGTTAAGGATCGATGTCACAAACCAATGAGCACAAGTACCATGAACCAACAAGCACTGATTGACTATAGGTAACCGGTATAACTGTTTATGATGATAGTTGACACCATCAAACCTTGAAACCAGGATCGATGTCACAAACCAATGAGCACAAGTACCATGAACCAACAAGCACTGATTGACTATAGGTAACCGGTATAACTGTTTATTATGACAGTTGACACCATCAAACCTTGAAACCATTACACCTAAGATACCCTTACAATTATGACGATCATAATAAGCGACCCATGCATCCTTACTACAATAATAATAGGCCATAAACGGCACATCATGATCGTTTAGGAAAGACATCCCAACGTCTCCTACTTATCCTGATATAAGCGAAGTAAAATACCAAGGTATGACTAACACTCCCATCTTTTGTTTAACACATGACGCACACCACCCCAAATAATATGACTCGATTGATGGAATTTTTTGATCGAAAAGTCATCACTATTGTCATATATCAATAAACTGACTTATCAATACATGTGAGATAACAGCCCACAACATTGATGATCACAGTGGAAGCGACAAACTAATTAATTCTCATCAACCTTCAACATATATAAGTGAGAGATCTTCGCAACAAGGTCAGGCCAAATCGACTAGTGTATGTGCACAATCATGAATATTCTCCGAGCAATGCCTAGAACGACATTGTGTCACGGAGAAGAAAGGAGGATACATAGAGGTGTTGTGGCACCCATGGACGACCAAGTCTTAGTGCCATAAAAATGCAGAACACAATCACAACCCACGAAGCAAAATACAAGGCATGAACTTATCATCTCTATCACATAGATGCTCTAAAGCACAGGTACGACAATATATAAGCAGTACACGTATCGGGTACATATATACCAGGTACAGCCGTACAGGTATGATTTGGGTACTCGTGTGTATGTATCCCATACGTACTGGATCTTTTAAAAAATATATATATGGGTACGTACTGTGGGTACGGCTTGGTATAACTTATTGCATCTCAATGCAGCTTAGGTATGAGTACGGTTTGAAACTGTGTTGTTAAGAAGGAAAATAGCTCCGTGTGTACCCCTTTTTATCTCTTCGGATATGCATCTGCAACAAGTGTGTGCTCACTAGCCACCGCCTTGGATTTGAGACGACCTTCATCCTCCGCCTTGCACCATCAATGAAGATGGAAGCTTAGATTTTGTAGCGATGTTCATATTCCAATGTGAGGAGATAAGGGTTGCAGTTTTGCAAATAGAGAAGTGGATTTGTGTTGTCATCACTCCAACACCAGATTTGTCGAGGGACGAGGTGGTGGTGCGATGGGTGGTTGTTGTGGTTGGATGCATATGGTGCGTCAAGGGCAACAGAAAATGGGCGAAGTATGTTTAGGAGAACCGAAGAAGGAAAGAATTGATGAGGTCCTAACTTTTGCTTGGCTGCATGAATTGAATTCCCATTATTTTTAGGAAATTTCTATTATGCAACCTAATTTTGGGTTGTTGCTAAACAATTCTTTGTATGAACCAATGATGCATTGCCACATCATGTATTGTTGTCATGTCATTTTTTAAAAAGTCAAAACTCATAAGTGTCAACCCAAAAATATGTGAGATGGCAAAGTATTATTGGTTAAACAAAAGATTGTATGACAACAACCCAAAATTAGGTTGCATGGAAGTAATGCCCATATTTTTATTCTCTCCTTAATTTTCTTTTGATTTTCCTACTGCCCCCACAACTTCAATTTATGGTTTTTTTTAATTTTTGGCTTAAAGCTTCTTTTCGCTCAACACATGGGTTTCATTTTTCTTTTATTCAATTCTTAATTTAATTCATTATATTTTACATATAATTCTTTTATGTAAAAAAGACATGTTATACTAATGCAATACATGTGTGCAGTCAATACATGTGTGCAGTCGCTGCAGTCACACATCCAATGGTCCAAATTTTTTTATTTTTATTTTAATTTCACCACAACATGCAGAGAATCTATAGCTAGGATTTCATGCAGTCACTTAAAGTGACTGCAGAGAATCCAGATCGCTTATTTGGTATCTCATGGAAACTACCATAGCCATGCATGAAACCCATGGTCACTAACTTCATCACGGAGGAACCTGGACACATCACTGCCATCTGTCCCGAAGAACTCATCAATAATGATCAGGATGTAATACTCGCAATTTTTTATATTTGCATAAATTATATTTTTATTATTAAAGTATTATTATATTTATTTTCGATAAAGACAAATGAATTTATTTGTGTTTTGTAAATCATTAGGAGTTTTGATTTTAACGTTATTAATTTATTTCTGAAAAAGGAGTTTATGGAGACAATGATTTGTCAGATTTCAGTTTTTGGAATTTAGATTTGACAGGTTGATTTTATTTATGCCAGCAACGAGTTTCGATTTATTTGATTATTTATTTATGTATTGATTTATTTATTTATTTATATATTTGATTTCATTATTTTAACTTTCAATGGCATTATGTTTTCAAATGAGTTCAAATAAGATGATGTTACAGTCAAAGCGATTATATGAAAATATAGAGTTTATTTTTATAACAGCGAAGGTCTAATTTTTATAGTTTGATAAAAATTATTATTTTTGGGGATTTAATATATAAATCATTGTTATTGTGTTTCGTAAATTTATTAGAGCATGATTTTAATGTACCCCATAAGAGTTTAAAGAAAATTTTTATTTCACCACTATGTGTTATATTGTCATAGTTTGAAATTAAAAAGGAAGAAGAAAAGTCTTTAGAAAAATAAACCCCAAGTAATTACAATGCTCTTTTTATTATCACCCTAACTACCCAATTGATATTTTAATTAAAAAAATAAATGAAATCCCCATTTTTCTTTTGTGAAAACCGTACCCCTCTTTCTCTCTTTTTCCCCATTTTATTTTTGTCTCTTGGTGTTCTTACAAAAAAATAATAATAATAAATAACCGCCCCCTCCTTCCCTCATACATTTCTCCCCTTCTCTCTTAAGATATTCATTTTCTTCTTCAAAAGCAAGGAGCACTAACAACAGCCACATTTTCTTCTTCTTGATGAATGAATTGTTAATGCGTATGTCCGAAGTGAATGAGGTTTTAGATTCTCCAGCCAAAGGAACTCGTAAGTGATTTAGGATTTTAGTAATCAAAGTGGCATAAGGAAGGCGAGTTGTTTTAAGCTTTGTATTTTGGTCGATCGAGCGCCTAACCTTAGCTGTTGTTTCCTTCAAGTGATACAAGGCATACCATCCCTTAGTTAATCGGCTTGTCGTGGGAGAGCGCCCGGAAGATAATGAAATCAGTGTCCATCACTCGAAAGTTCGAAAGTAGTTTCCTGGCCTTGGAATCAAGCATCTGTTCAGAATGTAGTGTAGCAGTTGATATCTGAATACAAGATTACCAGAAGTGATAACTTTGCCGGGATCATCGGTTAGAAATTCTTCCTTAGCAGAATCTTTGCTATACTCATTACCCCACAAGTTGTTTGGACCACGTCCTGTGAAGGTGACAACATCCATAGGAAGTCCTGTGATTTCAGCCCAAAGATCCAGATTAATTGAGATCTTTTTACCTTTCACCTCATAAGAAAGGACTTTATTGTCATCATCCCAACGTAGATTTGTATATAAGACTTTAAACAGATCATCATAGAAATCACCTCCAATGAAATAGAAGGGAAAGAGGTTCTTTTCTCTAAGAACAGCTATGGGAGGTCAATTACAATCTTCATCACTAAAGTCCTCACTGTCAATAAACCGAGGTGAGATGACAGTGCACGCAGCAAAGTATTTTTCAAAATCAGCAATTTGACCAGGTGAAGAAAACCATCGTCTGTATTGCGCAAGAGTTGTTGGCTGAGGCATGATAGGAGGTGGAGCAAAAGGACCAGCTCCATCTCGACTCTGGCGAGATGATCTCTGACCACGGACTATAGGCGGTGAAGGCTCATCATCCCGTGAATCAATGATTTGAGCTTTTTTTCTAGGTCTTCTACTAGTCATTTTCACAAATTCAATAGACAGATAGAAGAATAATAGAACCTGATTTCCAACACTATCAAGAGCAAACAGTACAGAGTCTTCAAGCCAAACACAATATCCCAACAATCACAGAGTCAACCGCTGATGCTACTTTAAATAACAAACAGTATGCAACTAAACAAAAATTATCAACATATCATCTTCATGTTCAGCAGCAACAAGTGACATACAAGAGTAGTAGCAATATCTAGTCTTGTGAAGAGGGTGAAACACAAACCAACCTGAACCTATGAACCGAGAATAGTAGTGCTGAACCAGGAAGAAAACCGAACTGAGCTGACTGAACCGAAACACTCTGAACCCGTATGAACCAGGCTGAACCAAATCACATTGAACCGGACTTGAACCAAAACTGAACCGAATCCATATGAACCAGTGAACCAGTGAGAATGAGCCAATGAACCAGTGTTCCTTTGAAAAAACCGTGTTGAACCAAGGGTGAACCGGTTTGAGGCTAGGGTTTGAGGAATGGTGAGAATGATGAAGGTTTTTGGTTGGAGGAGGTTAAGAATGGTGGAAAAATAGTGGTTAAGGGTGGCTCTAATGGAGGAGGTCGAATGAGGAGGAGAGAGAGAGAGACGGTTTTGAGAGAATGGTGTGAGGAGGAAGTTGATATAGCGTGGCTTTGTGGAGGATTTAAAGGTTTGAATGGAGTTGGCTGATGGAGCTTGGAGGTGTGGTGGGTATGGAGGTTAGAGGTTGAAGAAGATGAAGTTGAGAGAGAGAGAAGAAGGGAGAAAGTAACGTGATTTGAGAGTGAGAGGGATAAAGGGTCGGCTAGGGTAAGTCAAAGAGGTTCCTCACTTGGTCAAACTGGGTCAAGGCCCACTTGGCCCACCAAAAGAATGCGTTTTTCCCCTTTTTTTTCTGACATCTGATGCAAGTAATCGACTACTTCCAGGAGGTAATCGATTACTTCCTTTCTATCTTCCAGACTTGTACATGAACCCAGCACGTGATCGATTACTTTCCAGGGTAATCGATTACTTCACCCAAAACTTGCCAGACTGCTTCAAATATGATTTGATTTCTGATGAACAAGGCATACAAATTCTGATGATTTTAGGGAATCTTAGGGAATGCATAGCTTGAGAGTTGCTTACTAAATAAGGCTGATACCTACAAAACAAATCTCAGGATATCTCCAACGCTTAAATTAGTAAATTTTTCAATGCAAAACAACTAGAGCAATTGAAAGAATTAATATCAACCATATGATAATGTAAAATAATACTCAAAGTCATACAAGCCTTATATAACTATGAATTATAACAAGTTCATACACATTATGAATTTAAATGCTAACTTAAACAATTCAAGTTTGCACTAAATACCATATTATGGATGAAGTACATTGCTATGCCAAGGTTTGATAATCATGTGATAAAGTATTTTAAAACAGATTTTTACTGCACATGATTTATTTTTCAAAAAAGATAAAGCTTGGAATAGTCAAAGTACACTCTTGTATAATCATGGTTATAATAGGGATATGACTTATTTACCTCATACCTTTTGTGCCAGGATGACCTTGTTCTTGACCATTGCTTCCTTTTCTGATTTTTCACCATAGTGAACTTTCCATTTCTACTTGAGAATGCTTTGGTCCTTGATGGTTTGTTTCTCCTTTTGTCAACCCATCTTTCTTTTGTTATTCTGTGAATCATTCGGGATGATTTTTCTTTCTCAGTTTCTCTTGGTTCTTCCTTGGGTAAATGATTTTGCAGATTCCTGTTGCAAGGAGAGCCTTTTGGTACCCATCTCATTTTGGGTCCAGGAGGATTAGACTTGGATTCCTTAGAGACCTTTGGAACCCATTTCATTTTATTTCTTAGATAATAATTTTTCTTATATAAACACAAATGAGAAATATGACCCCAATGTCTGCAATAATTACAAATAATGGGTTTGAGTGATGATTTGCCTTTTTCAAAAATGGTTTTACAAAAATTAGTACTTTTATCTTCATATTGAATATCACTCTTGTCGACTATCTTACTTGATTTTTGGATATTCACATTATCATCAATTTTATCAAGTACATAGTTGGAACAAGATGATTTTTCAATACTACTAGATTTAAAAGGTGCATCCTCAACATATTTTTCAAAGAGCAGACAATTTTCACAAGCAATTGAGGTGTTGTTTTCCAAAATTGTTCTATTCAAATCATCGCTCAAATCATTATTTGTAAATTGCACATTATGGGAATAAGAGTTTATTAAAGTTACCTCATGAGGAATGGATGCATGTAATTCAATTTCTTTGTCTATTGACTCCTCATCTGAAGAACTTGCCTCCATATAAGTCTCCATAAATGCTTCAAATAGGCTTTCTAAGTCGTCATCCTCACTTGAAGAGTTGCTTCTCATGGTTTTGGTATCATCATTAAAAGATTCATCATGGGAGATTGTAATTTCAGGCTTTGTGACCTTTTTGTGCTGATGTGACTTTTCTATCCTGTGGACACTAACACTTTCAAATAGATCACTAGTAGCATAATGTGTTTTTAAAGTGTCCCAAATACTTTTAGCATCAACACATTTCTTGATTCTAGCATATGCATCATCATTTAAGACATTTTTAGAATGCGCATAGCTTGAATATTCAAGGCAAAAGATTTTCTATCAAATTCATTTAAAACAGATTTTTGTTTTAAATCGAAACCGTGAAGCACAATATTCCATAATTGAAAGCTAATAGATTGCAAATAGAATTTCATTCTAGCACTCCAATAGAGATAATTTTTCCCATAAAAAATTGGTGCATCATCAAATGTAGAACCCTCCATTTAAGATCAAAAACAAAAAACCCAACGCTACCAATTTACAACGGATCTTGATATTCAAGTTGTTAAGCCTTTACCAGGGCACGTAGCTCTCTTATTAATAAAAACTCTTTATACACACAGCAAAAAAACTAAATAAAGCGATCGAGAGAGGTTGAGCGGAAACTATAGAAGAATATAATAGAAACTTAATATGCGTGAGACAACATAAAACAACAACCTTGAAACAAGACTCACGCTAATTAAATTAAAACCATTTAAAATAAATTATTATGAAAATAATTATTTTGTTGCAAATCAAATAAATATAACTACGATGAACAAGAGCGACAATAATAACAACGGTAAGTGAAAGATAAGGAAAGAAAAACGTGCACTGATGGTTTTATACTGGTTCAGCCTTTCCAGCGAAAGACCTACATCCAGTCCCCAAGCGACCCGCTTGAGATTTTCTTAACTAAACAAAACAGGGACAACCAGCCCCAAATACAAACAAGAGCGTCCTGCACACTACTAGGATCCACCGTTCGCTAGAGACCTCAAATCAACACACTAGGTAGCCTCTACCTAGAACCTAAGGTAGTCTTTCTACTAGGTGCCCCACCGTTCGTCTAGACTCTACCTCAATAAACAAGGGTTCCTCACCCTAAGAACGTGCCACACGTTTAACTAGGAGTTTCACTCCCTAATACTAAGGGTCACACTTTCCCTTACAAGAATTTGGTTTAGAGAAGAATAAAGACTAACAATTCATGCACTCTAGGTAGTGCTGATACAACAATGAAAACTCTATATCAATGAATGTCTTAGGCTTCTCAAGGATTTAATTACTTTTAGAACGGAGAAGAAGAAGAAGAACTCTCTATTTTTTTATTTTAAAAAAACTAGGATTAGTGAGAGAGATAGTGAAAAGCCAAATTAAAAAGAGGAAGAAGACTTTTTAATATGAAACGAAATCAACCAAAAAAGGAAATAAATCATTTTTTATGAATCAGATTGATTGTTTCACGATTTTCAAAATTAATATGAAGGTAATCGATTACTTGATCAGGGCAATCGATTATCTGCATTATGTGAAAACAGATAATTTGAATTTTGAAAAAGTAACCGATTACTCTGCAGAAGTAATCGATTATTTTCACTGAAAATAATATTAAACGTATCAGACCTGAAGGTAATCAATTATTTAGAGGGAAGTAATCGATTATCATATTTCTGAACTCTCAGGTTACAAAATTTAAAGGAAGTAATCGATTATCTGGAAAAAATAATCGATTACTTTTGCTTAAAAACAGTTTTTCAAAAAGATTTGTAACCAGAGGTTTTCGCAAAAGATTTTCACAAAGGTTTTTCATAATTAAGGATCTTCTCCTACATTTCTTAAAATACGAAACCTTGAGTGCCTAGACATTATTGATTTACAACATGTCTTAAGATGCAACACAATAAACTAGGACATACAATCTTGAAAGCGAGCAAGCATATCATCATCGAAAGCTTTAACCTGTCACTTAATAAAGATTAGTCTAGTCATCATCAAAACATTCGTTGGTATTGTCATCATCAAAACATCATGGGAAACACATGAACTTCAACAAAGGTTCTCCTAACTCTGACATGCTTTTCTCTTAATAAGTCCCAACTTATTTCTATGATTTCCATTATTTTCAATAGAATTATTCTAATTAAATTGGATATTAAATTCATGATGTTACATTGATGGCATCTTGCTTGCAACTAATGATCTTGGTCTTTTACACGAGACTAAGGAATTTCTTTCTAGTAATTTTGAAATGAAAGATATGGGTGAGACATCCTATGTGATAGGAATAAAATATTCCGGAACAGGTCACAAGGATTGTTAGGACTGTCTCAGAAAGCATATATTAATAAAGTACTAGGAAGATTTCACATGGAAAAATGTTCAGCATCACCCGTTCCAATTCAGAAAGGAGATAAGTTTAGTCTCATGCAATGTCCTAAAAGTGATTTGGAACGGAAACAGATGGAAGCAATTCCGTATGCATCTTTAGTTGGAAGTATTATGTATGCTCAGACTTGTACTCGACCAAACATAAGCTTTGCAGCTGGAATGCTAGGGAGATACCAAAGTGATCCCGGATTAGATCACTGGAAGACTGCAAAGAAGGTTTTGAGATATCTGCAGGGAACAAAAGAACACATGCTTACGTATAGAAGGTCTGATCACCTTGAGGTGATTGGGTATTCAGATTCATACTTTGTTGGATGTGTGGATACAAGGAAATCCACTCATGGCTATGTATTTCTTTTAGCCGGAGGAGCAGTCTCGTGGAAGAGTGCGAAAGAATCGGTTGTTGCCACGTCTACCATGGAAGCTAAATTTGTAGCATGTTTCGAGGCTACAGTGCATGCTAATTGGCTGCGAAATTTTATTTCAGGGCTTAGAATAGTCGACAGCATTGCTAGGCCGCTGAAAATTTATTGATAATTCCGCAGCAATCTTCTTTTCTAAGAACGACAAGTACTCCAAAGGTGCTAAACATATGGAATTGAAGTACTTTGGCATGAATGAAGATGTTCAGAAACAAAGAGTCTCAATAGAACATATTAGCACAAATTTTATGGTAGCTGACCCATTAATAAAAGGGTTACCGCCTAAGACATTTACTGAATATGTTGAAAGTATGGACATTATTGTTATTAAGGATTATTGAATTTGATATTAACATCCTTTATTATCATGTAATTGACACTCTGAGCTCATTTTATGATATATGTTTCTGATTACCTGTTTTCTAGAACAACATGCATTATTGTGTTAGAGTAATGTAAACAGGTATTGTCTTGAACAAAGACATTATGGACCAATTATATATTTCTCAATTATAGATCAGGTTAAGGAAAAGACTACTTTGTGGTACATGGAAGGAACTATGTCGAATAAATGACATACAACAGCCATGACCCGAATTAGTTCCTATCTTTAACTATGATTAATTGAGTATCTAATTATAGAATGATTTAGCTATATAAATGCGCATTAATTGATTGTTTAATTATTTTGTTTATTAAACCATAATGTTGAATTATGTCACATGAGTCAAGTGGGAGAATGTAAGATTTTAATATCTTAGTATGTCTCATGTGGTGTGCATGTGACATATATTGAATTGTGTTTAGTAAATAAATAATTACATGTTAATGGGCTAAATCATATTTAGATAAAAAGGGGATTGTTTCTGAAGGCCCATTAGATTGATGGAAGCCAATGGATAATAGCTAGGGTTTTTACCTATTTTAAAGAAATAGGTCATGTTCCTGGCCATAATGTATTCTCTCTTTTACCATCACATAACGACACAGAACGAACAGTACAGACGGCAAAGGAATAGAAACCTTGTTTCCTAGCTTTTGGTCAAAGGACGTTGGAGAACTCTCTCAAGTCTAGTAATGGATAGAGGTTAGTAATTATATTCTTTATTATATCTATAACACGTGAAAGTCATGTAATTTCAAGATCCCTATTGTTGTAGTTGTAACGAATAAATTAAAACTACAACTTATACAACCTCCACTGAATGGTGAGAATTACCATCAATGGAGTCATGCAATGAAGATGAGTCTCATCTCCAAGAACAAGTTAGGTTTTGTGGACGGTACAATTGTTCATCCAACACGAAATGAATCGTTGTACTTAGCATGGGAAGAGCCAACAACATGGTGAATTCCTGAATTACAAGATCAGTTACTCCGCAAATTGCACAAAGTATTTTGTGGATCGATAAGGCAAATGATGTGTGGAAAGAGTTGAGAGATAGATTATCACATGGGAATTGTTTTGTATAGCTGACCTGCAGGAGCAAATTGCTTCATTCAGGCAAGGTGAGCTTTCTGTGAGATCCTATTTCACTCAATTAATGATATATATTGTGGGATGAAAGAGATAATTTCATGCCATTTCCAAAGTGTATTTGTGGTGTAAGATGTGTTTGTGATGAACTAAGCAATGTTGAAAAGTATACAACACAAGATAGAGTGATTAGTGTAGCATATCACCTTAAATAATCAACCAACATAAAAAATAACACAAACATTAGAAATGGCAAGAGACTCATTGGAATATGGGGGAAGTAATTTAATACAGTGGAATTATGAAATATATATTTGGTATTAATTAATTAAATATATTAGAAATGCCAAAAGACTTATTAGGACATTTTTTTCGAATTAAAAAATTATTATTAATTAATTAATAATCAAATCAAAATAAAGAGCAATTAAGCATCAAAATTCAGAAACGCATAAGTGAATCTAACCTTATCAAAATCGCGATTATATAGAACAATTCTAAGTCTTTGCGAAATTGATTTCTTTTTTTTTTTTGATAAATAACTCATTTTATTAAGCCTGACAGAGCAGGTCAACCAAATATACAGGGGGGGTTTGATACCTTACCCTGGGTACAATAGTGTGCACAACCCATTGAGCAAGAGAATGTGCAACTTTGTTACCTGATCTATTAACAAAAGAAAACAGGTAATAGGAAAAGGAGCTAGCCAACATACTAATTTTTCCTTTAAGATAACCTAGCTCAGATAAATCAACCTTAGAGGAATTTAAACTTTCTATTAGTAGCTTGCAATCAGAACTGACTATTACTCTTGAAAGACCAACCTGCTTAGCCATTTCCAAACCATGAATAATAGCTAAGACCACTTGATGCACCGCTGACAGAGTTGTTGAATTCCTCAGCCCCATCTTGAATAAATTCTCGCCTTGAGCCCAATAAGACAAAACAACTTCCACCCACATCTGATGCAGGATTGAATGCACCATCTGTGAATAACTGAGCTACTCTTTCAGGAATCAGAACCTCCCTAGACCCAGCTGCAGCACCCGAAACCGAACCTGAAGAGAAATTCTGATTGGCCACAGTAGAAACTTTCTTCCAATCTTGCCACATCTTGTTGCATTCAAACACTACTTCCTGATCAGATTTCCATCTTCCTTTAAATTCCCCAAAATTCCTTGCATTCCAAAGGGACCAAATGACGCATAACAGGAAACTCATCTCTTCTTTAGAATTATGGTTGCGAAGGAAATCAAATCAATCCACACAATTGGAGATAGATCCAGGATTTATTTTTGCAAAAAGGCCTAATCGGCTCCACACCTTTTTTCGCAAAACAACAATCCCAGAAACAATGAAAACTAGTTTCAATCCCCTCCTCACAGCGGCTACAACCAGGTTGAATATCAAGTTTCTTTCTGAGAAGATTGTCTTTTGTTGGGAGAATATTGTGAAGCACTCTCCACCAAAAGATTTTAACCTTCTCATGAACCTTCAAGGACCACAAGGCCTTCCACATCAAATCAGAACCCCCATTAGAAGCACCGATACCACCATTTAACAACCCATAATTTTCCATCGCTGTCCTGTAGCCACTCTTAACTGAATATATGCCATCGGGACTAAAATGCTAAATGAGTTGATCTTTCTCCATTGGGGAAACACAGGGGATGCTCAAGATTTGATCTCTGTCACAAGGCAAAAACAACTGGTCTATAATCTGCTCATTCCAATGAGAACCGTCTTCACGAATAAGAGCTGAGACAAGGAGATGAGCTTGAGGGAAACGGTTAGGAGTAATTGGCTTAAAACACCAAGTTTTGGGATCCAGGGATCGTTCCAAACCTTAATATTTAAACCATTACTCACTCTCCATCTGATACCCATCTGCAGGACTTTCCTACCATCAAGAATACTGCGCCACAAGAAACTAGGATTATTTCCCACAGATGCTTCCATGAACGAATGATAAGGAAAATAACGGGCCTTCAGCACTCTGGACACTAGAGATTGAGGACATTGAAGAATTCTCCACCCTTGTTTAGCCAGAAGGGAAAGATTAAAAGTCTCGAGATCTCTAAAACCCAGCCCACCCTTTACTTTTGGTTGACACATTGTAACACCCTAAGAATAATTACCCATAGTTACCCCATAATGAAAATAGCAACTTAAAAATTTCTCTTTAAAACTAATTGATTTGTAAAATTCATCTGTCAAATCGGACAGAGTTTCCTTTGTTTATTGGATATTCCAAAAACTTAGTTTTCCTGTAACCTGTGCAAATCAAATATATTCATTTCTTCCAGAGCCAACAGGGCCAAAATAATAATAGTATGAGATCCATCTATGTCTTAAATATAATTACAATCAGAGATAGCAGCGATGGATAAGTTGTGGAACTATAAAAGTTTTTCCCAACAAAATAATATACTTCCTACATATAGGAAGTGTCCTGAATGACCCAAGTAAATAAAGCTTTACAAATCCACTGTCAAAAACAACAACACCAATATATACCATATACCAAAATAATTCAGGACTCTACAAAAATAACCCCTAATATCCCATATTCTACTCTCCCTGTGAGGGAGAGTGCACCTGCTCGGCCGGGGGTTGTGCAAGCTCAATCTCTGTACCTGTAAAAATAGTAAGGGAGTGAGCATTGCACATGAAATAGGAAAGCAGTTTCTCATTAGATATAAGCACCCACTAAGCCAAACACAAATACCAACTATTTTATATAAGGCACATATTACACAAAATACTCATGCATTCACAAATCAACATTTTCTTCACAAATTCTTAGTGGTTCTCAAAACTGGTCATTTGATTCGCTTTGAAAATTCTTCCATTCTTGATATCTTTACATCCTTCCAACAGTTTCATCATTTTATTACCATTAGGAATTAGCGCACCTGTTAGGTCATTTTTCACCCACTAAGATTTTCACCAAATCCAGGTCATTTCCACCTATTAGGCCACGGTTGACACCTGTTAGGACTAAAACATGATTTAAAACTCTTTTATATTCTTTTATTAATTGTGCAGCATGATTGATCCATTGGGTACACCCGCCTAACGGGTCATTTACGGGGCCTAATAGGTAACTTTCACCTGGATGGGTAACTTGAACCTAATGGATAACTTGTCACCTAACAGGGCACCTAATGGGTCGGTGTATTCTAAGGATCAATCATAGCTGCAACCTTAATCATTTTTATAACTCAATTTAGTTACATTCAAGTTATCACCAACTGCATAATCATTGACTATATCAAATCAAATCATAAACATAAAAACAAGATTCATATGCATTCTAAAGGTTTCTAATTATATAATCAAATATACACATGCTCAAACAACATTTAGTTTCAAGCACATTTAGCACCAACACATATCAATTTCTATGTTTTCCCTAAATTTTACTTTTTATTTCATTACATGAATCAAAGGTCCTATGTATTTCCTAACCTAGGGTTTTCAATAACACTATAAAAACAATTAACTCCTAGCAAGCTCCTATATACTAATTAGAATCCCTTCCCTAGGACAAGCCAATACCCACCCCCTTACCTCAACCAAGTGGAGATAAGAATGAACCTCCCAAATCCTAGCTCCAACCACCACCTTCAAGATGCTCCAATAGAAAGAGAGGGAAAGGTGTGATGATGACTTTTCTTAAGTCACAAAAATGAAAATAAGCATGAGATTATGGCACCCAAGAGTAGGGATTCAAAATTTCATCCATAGAAAGAAAAGGAGGAAGAAATTCGTATGGATCCCAAGAGGAAGAGAGAGAAAACTCTTGTGACCCATCAACAAGAAAGAGGAGGATGTGATTTACTTTTTAAACTTGATTTGGGTTGTTGATGGTTGATGAACTTGGGGAGGAAGAAGAGCTCCTCTTGCTCTTGGAGGAAGAAGGGAAACCATAGAGAGAAGGAGATGAAGAGAGAGATGATGGATGATGAATGAAAGGAGAGTGAGAAAGAGTGTTTGTTTTATTTTTGTTGACAAGGAATGAGTGGCTCCAAATTAAAGCCCTAAAAGAAGATTCCATTTGTGTGGTGTAGAAGTGCCTCACGTGCACTCCTTTTCGTCTTTTTTTTTTTGTACAGACCCCATGGTAATCGATTACCCTAGCCTGGTAATCGATTACTGCCTTAATGCAACATTCTATGGGTTCCAACCTGAGGCCTGGTAATCGATTACTTTACCACAAAGTAATCGATTACAACCTGATGCAACAATTTTGGTGTTTTCAGCAGAGGCCCAGTAATCGATTACTTGCCCAAAAGTAATCGATTACCCTTCAATGCAACATTTTGGTGCATTTTTGGCTGAGAGCTCATAATCGATTAACTCACTACTAGTAATCGATTACTTTTCTGTTTTTCCCATTTCTTCATAGTTTCTAACTCTAGAACATTTTCCTTAATTCCCATACCCCCTTAGGCTATGTTTTCTATACTAAATCCTATCTCTTAATCTTATGAGTCTCATAAATCCATCTCAACTTAATACAATAACTTGCATAAACCACATTATATTAAGCATTTTAAATTGAGGATGTTACACACATCCTTTTCCAACTCATCCAATGTATCTTCCTTTCCTCCTCAGAAGAGCCCCACCAAAACTTGTTAAAGAGGCCACTAAGCTGAGAACAGAAACTTACCGGAAGCTTGAAAATACTCATCGCATAAGCCAGAATAGCTTGGGCCACAGCTTTAAGAAGAACCTTCTCTCCCGCTCTAGACAACAACTTTTCCTTCCACAATCACCAACAATACAACCAAAACCAAAGGATACAAAATATTCAAAAGTAACATTAATATTCAGAAGAGAGGAAATGAGAGAGAGAAAGAGAGAGAGAGATTGACCTGATAGCTGACCCATGGAAAAATGGAAAAGAGGGAATAATGGTGGCGACATTCTGGTTGAGGTGGGGGCGTAAGGTCTCAGAGAGAGAGAGAGAGAGAGAGAGTAAAGAAAAACACGGTATAATTTTAAAAAACTTAAATAGACGATATACATTCCAATGGAAAAATTTGTCGGAAATGATTACCTTTCTAAAATTAAAGTTTACATATAATACTCCCTCCGGTCCTTATTATAAGCCCCCTTTCTCTCTCACAAAAAAAAAAAGGCTTATAATAAGGACCAAAAGGAGTATATCATAACATTTTCATGTTATGAAAATGATATAAATATGCAGATTTTAACAATTAATTGTACAGACAAAAATTTCTGTCGACAATGACTAAATTCTGGCGTATTAAAATCCGTTAATAATGACTAAATTTCCGACAGATTTTTATTATCCATCCAAAAAAGTCCATTGGTAATTAGTTGTTTTTCTTATAGCATACACCTTAAACGTCAACCAACATAGAAAATACCACTAACATAAGAAATGCCAAAAGACTCATCGGAATATGGGGGAAGTAATTTAATACAGTGAAATTATATATGAAATATATTTTTGGTTGTATTACCTGATATTGTCAAGTTCTTATAATAAATGACAACAAACTTTCAAAAGGGTGACTTGTAATAAGGGACAAAAAGAGTAACAATTATTACGCTCATAAATTTTTAAACAAGACAAATAAATATAAAGACAAATTTTCTTCAAATTTGAGGCATAAATAGGAATGGAAAGAGTGTTCATTCCATTTCACTCTAAGTATCATTTAATGTTACACATAATGAATATTTGAATTTACCAATGTACTTTGATTCCTCCATTCCTAAATATAAGTATTTGGAGTGGTTTTACATGTGGATTAAAAAAATTAGTAGTTGATATTGTTAGTGGCATTGTAATTGATACCATTTGGTAGTCTTTTTCAAAATTCTCATTAATATATCATCTTTAAGACTCTAAGAAGTGTAGAATTAATAAGGGTATTTGTAGAAAAAAAGTAATTAATGTCATTGAAAATTAAAATATAAAAAAAAATCCAAAGCTAGTTCTTATATCTAGGAATAAATTGGAGTACTAATGATACTCATATTTTAATCAAAATATTTCTGATACTCCATATGGTTCTAATATATATAATAACCCAAATTTGATAAAGATAATAAAAGAATTTCTTTAATAAAATTGCAGCGAAAAATAATGATAAAATAATAATTCCCATTTTTGGAAAATGGTGAATAAACTTTTTGCTTTGAAATATATTTCCAATTTGTGTTACGATGGAATAGAACATAATAATTACCGTGCAGATATTTCCTTCTGCCATTTGAGCGTCTGACTTGACGGATTGCTTCCATATGAAGCAGACTCTTCTCAATATTCATACCTAACAAACATTTACGGAGATGGGAGTAAATAATTGTCATATCACATAATCAGATTAGTAATTGAGTAACTATAAGTAAACAAACACAAATAGCATAACCTGAAAGCAAGTGATGCATGCATAAGCAAGTGTCTTATCATCCATAATCATTATCTTGTGCATCTATATGCAATGCATGCTCGATATCTCATAGATCTCCATTCACCTTCAATTAGCGCTTCCTCAATCTCAACACTCAGGTGAAAAGCAATCGGGAGTAAATGTCTCACTTTCACGTATGCCTTCAACAAGCATTGTGCCCATCACGAACCCTGTTAGGATTAAGCCATACTCCGCGTATGCCTCCAACGAGCCACATGCTCATCACGAACCCTTTTAGGATTAGGTCATACTGAGAAACCACCATCCATGATCATAAGATGGGGGAGAGACAGATAGAATTATTCCAATTCCTCACGACTATCATGGGTGAGGTTAGCTAGACCAACCCATCACAGGACCATCTTACCCACAATACCTTCCTTCCATTTCCACTTCGGTTTCTCGAACCATCATGTATCTTTTTCCCGTACCTTTCCATCATCACTTTTACTCCATGTATGATGTAAGAAATCCATATGATTCTTAGATTGAATAGAAATTGAGGTTGAAAACATAACTATTCTCTTTCTCAAGTCTCTTGACAGGATAAGTGATTATCAAATCCTAGTTATCGGTTATTCTGGCCTTCATATTCGATTTTCACAAAATTCGACTTAGATAACCGATTACCATAACCTGGCAACCGGTTATCGTTTACAAAATCACATGAGACTGTTGAAAAAGTGATGAATAACCTGCTACCAGTACAGGGTAACCGATTAACATCAATGTCTGATGTCAATTTCACTTATTTTCAACTTCAATTCATTCCATCAACTCAAATTATCCCCTAACGGGTATCATCTAACATTAAAAATATGTAATCATGCTTTTACTGGTAAAGTTTAGGCATGATTATAATCATTTACTCAAATTTAGCATGTAAGCACATTTAACAACTTAGCATACTCAAATTTAGCATGTAAGCACATTTAACAACTTAGCATACTAATTCCTGATTCATGCTGATCCTCCTATTCAAGCTTATACCTCTTTTAACTTGCACAAATTATTCAAAGCATGTTAATACATCGATTACTAATTGTAAGGACCTCTAAGTCCATTAACCAATTTATAAATATACAATTAGTGTCCCGCAAGCTTATGGAAGCTTGGACTATAAGCTATAGTTATCAATCACTATTCTAGTGATATATATGAAAGAAGTCTCCCTAAGTTTAGCTTTATAAAGACAAAGACTAACAAGCTATAGACCAAAATTTCAGTAATCACTGATTCAGACTCAGGAACAACAGTAGAAATACACCAGGGCAGCTACAGACTCAAGGCTTAGCAACATGACTCTAACTAACTTAGACTTGAACTTTATGCTTCAAACTTTAGCAGCAGCCATAGACTCACAAACACGCCAAGGCAGCTACAACAGAACAAGAACAGCCACCACATAGCAGCAACAACTCTAGAACAGCAGCAACATAGCAACAACACCTCAAGACTGGATTGAATTCTTAGCTTCTTTGACACAATAATTCAGCACCGTTATGCAAGGAAAATACAAAGGATTGGTTAGGACCTACTGTATGCCATCTGAACTTATCGAGGAAACTAAAACACAATAGTTGAGGTAGGGTATGCTTACCAAAAGTCAACAGCAAAACTATATAATCTATAGATTCAAGAACCGGAACTAATTTCTAGCTTCTTTGACACACGATCACTTGGTGATTTTGAAAGGAAAGTACAAAGAATTGGCTAGGATCAGTTCTATGCTGTGAGAACTAAGACTAGAATTATAATGAAAGCTTAACTTTCATTGAGTTTAACAAACGAAAGGGACAAAGTGGTGACACTGCCGAGACTGCTTTAATTTTTGAGTTAGATTCGAAAAGGGATTTCTAGTAAGAATTGAAAGGGCTCAGAGTATGATTTATACACAAACTTATGTGTATTCTCAGAGCTTCTCAACACAAAAGGATGAGAGGAAACTGATGGTTTAAAGTCCTATTTATAGCCAATGATTTGAAGATAGATGAGGTTATTTAAGGCAAGAAATTGCTATGAGAGTGACGCCACACCCCCTGACACCCAAGTAATCAGTTATTGAGCCCTACTTTGTACAAAATTGAGAAATTTGAATAACAATAACCAGTTATCCAAACCCTTTAACCAGTTATCAAATTAAAAATTTTAAATATAATAATATATTTCAAAACAATAAATTCCCAATCATAATTAAATACTTTAGACATAACATTTGGAAGTAAAATACTATTATAATTAAATGTACTTATTTTTCAAAATGATATATTTTAATTTCAAAATTTATATCATAGTTTAATTTAAAATACATAATATTTTTTTTTCAAAAATGGAAAATTGAGGAATGTTAGGGTCTGTTTGGTTTATGAAAACATTTCTTATTTTCATTTCCTGTTTCTATTTCAATTTTTAATGAGTGATGATATAGAAACCTACAAAATGAACCTATATATCAACCTACATCATAAGAATGTGACACGTGTCACTTGTTACCAATCAATGGTAGGCAAGTGACACATGTCACTCTTTTTATGATATAAATATTATAGTCAAAATACCTTAAACTCATCATTTAATTATTTCTTAAAACTTGTACATAACCTTAAAAAAAATACTTTTGAAACGGATGAAGTATTTTTTTTTTTGAAAATTTCCATGGAGATTAGATTTCATGGGGATTAGACTCTTGCTTAAGAGTTTTTCCATTACTAATTGGTTTTGAAATGACTTTTTCTTTTAAAGCACTTTGGTTCTTGTTCAGCATTGAAAAGTTGGAGGATTGACTGGTTGACTTGGAGTGACATGTATGTTGATTGGACTACCGGGTTGGGACCAACCTTGACTCGTCCCCAGGTGGGGTCCCTTTGTGTTCTATGATGCTCAAGCCAGTGGAGTGTATAATACAATAATATTGAACAATGACAATGAAGGAGAGTAAAGAGTAGGGAGAAAGTGAAGCAGATAAATAGTGTTTTTCAGCTTACCGATCGGTCATCGTTCCACGTGGAGGGTCGAAAGTGTGGAAGGGACAGGCGATCGACCTCTTGATAGTCCGATCAGCCATGGCATCATGTGGAGGGTCGAAAGAGCAGAAGGTCCGCGTGATCGGCCTCTTGATGGTATGACCGGCCTTCGTTCCCCGTGGAGGGTCGAGAGAGTGGAAGGTTCATGTGATTGGTCTCTTGATGGTCCGACCGGCCATCGTTCCACTTGGAGGGTCGAAAGAGTGGTGGAAGGGACGCACAATCGGTCTCTTGATGGTTCAATCGACCATCGTTCCACGTGGAGGGTTGAGAGAGTGAAAGGTCCGCACGATCTGCCTCTTGATTGTCAGACATGCCATCATTCCACTGGAAGGTGGAAAGAGTGGAAGGTATGCGTGATTGACCTCTTGATGGTCCGATCGGCCATTGTTCCATGTGGAGGGTCAAAAGAGCGGAAGGTCCAATCGACCGTTATGACGTGTTAGTGCAATCAACCTCTTGATGGTCCAATTGGCAATCGTGCCACGTGGATGCTAAGTTGGTGATTAGGTTGGAAAATTGGGTCATTGAGGGACCACCTTAGAACAGTTCTAAAAGCCAAATTTGAATTCTTTAAACCTTCAACTTTAGACTTGTTTGTCATGAAGAGTCCATGCATTTGAGTTGGTTTTATTTACTTTGATTGTTAAAATGGATTAACTTCTGAGATACCTAGTTCTCCTCATATCATTTTTTTTAATACTCCAAAGTCTCGTTACTTAGTTTGTTTGTGCGTGGCCTTTTTGTTGTTGGGTTACCTGACATTGAGTCGTGAAGTTTTCCTAACTTTTTGTGCTATGACCTTTCGTAGCTATTAATTTTCCATGACTTTGTTACTAGATCGTTATGGACCCGTTTGATAGTAAAGATAAGATAAGAATAGGATAAAATAAAGAGTAAAATAAGATATGAGTAAGATATCTATTTTCATGTTCATTGTTTGGTGTGCTCTAAATAACAATGACATTGATGTAATGGTGGAGGTGGTAATGTGAGGGTATAAAGGAGAAAATGCATTATCCAATCATGCCTAATTTGGTGTGCTCTAAATAACAATGACATTGATGTAATGGTGGAGGTGCTAATGTGAGGGTATAAAGGAGAAAACGCATTATCCAATCATGCCTAATACTAACTCAGATTCATCCATGAGATAGAAAATATATTAAGTGAATAGGATAAGATAGGTCAACAAGATAATCTCATCTTATCTTGGTGACATACCAAACTCTGGATAACAACAAGATAGAATAGACTATCATATCATGTCTCTTATCCTATCCCTTAAACAATCTTTAATTGCATAATTGAGTTTTTTGACATCATAATTTGAAATAGTATAATCACATATCAACTTTTCTATATCACAGTAGTAAAAAATATGATTTTTGCAATGTAGAGGAAGCAATTGCCTCAATAACAGGCTTCTTGAGATGAAGCAAGAGTGTCAGCACAACATAGATCTCTTTGAAAGTGAAAGAAGCATACATAATTGAGGAATAACTTATTTTCTTTTTTAATGAACGGTCATTTCGATTCCCAAAGATACATTAGCCACCAATTTAATTCGCAAGTGACTTTTTACATCAATTAAATCTCCTGAATATCAAAATGGCACTAAATTTATCCTTTTAGGTAGAACTAGCAAAAAAAATTTGGCACGATTGAACCGACCCAAATAAAACCACAAAACATAAGGTCTAGACAACAAATTTGGAACTCAAATTATACTCGTGACATGATCATTGCCCAAACCTGAACTGGGCCAACCTAAGCACGACTTGGTAACCCGAATTATCACATTTACTTTTAAGGACTTATTTGATGACCATATAAATCATTTGGAAACTAAAAGTTATACTACGTAATGACCATTTAAACTTTCAGTGACTTATTTAATAATTAATTTCTTTGAAGAACCAAATTGGTGCCCATTGTATCTTTCGAGAACGAAAGTGATCGTTTATTATTATTTTTTTTAACAAGAACAAAGCAGAAGAACAAGAAAAGAAAACTGCAATAATTGGGCAAGTAAATACTTTCATTACATAAGATAAAATCACTTGATAAACCTTCGAAAGTCGGCTATCATAGATGACTAGCTCGGGTTGATGGGGCTAAGAACTTTACCATCATGTAATAACGGGAGGGAATATCATAACATGCACTCCCAAATAAATGCCTTTAAAATCTTAACAAGCCTTCTTTGGCTTGTACCTTAAGGCAACAAATATGTATACCAACATGTTTAAGAAGCTAAGTCCACTCAAAAGCCAAAAAAAGTAATCGAGATGACCTTTGTTCAAGTTATTCGGAATCCATCCAGGCTTTCCATTTTGTGTAGTGAAGTAAGTTACTATAGTAAGAATGAAAGAACTCAAATAATTCCCCAATGAAAAATTCAGAAGTGACAGTGCCGCACATAAAGTCCGCATATCATCTGTAGATTGGTCATAAAAGAACTCAATCTGGCCAACAGATGCAAATACCTCTGATGCGCCCATTAAAATATACTGAGGTAATTGCCAAAATACACTAAGGGGTACAACAACAGGTTTATCAACAAGGTCAAGCTTCCTTGCAAGCTGCAGACGTTCTATCTCGACAATCGCAGCTGCTGACATGCACAAGATCGAAATAAAAAGGCCAATTCCAATTCTTTGCAACGCTGAAAAACCCCTTTCCTTGCCTGTAAGTTTCCTTGCAATGGGAACTATTACCCTATCATAGATGGGGACCCAGAAAATAACACTCATCACATTAAAAGTTACTAGGGAAGCTGGAGGAATGTTGAAGGAGCCAATACTTGTGTTCATCATCATTCCTTGCTCAATAAACAATGTTGACGTTTGGGCGTAAACAGCAGAAAAAACTATTACAGTAATCCAAATTGGAAACATGCGCATCAAGATCTTCAATTGCTCAACTTGTGTCACAGTGCAAAGTCTCCATGGATTGGAATTGTCACCAGCTTTGCTCTCAGCATCGGACATTACAGCTGCTTTATCAAGATACCTTCATTAAAACAAAAAGGAAAAAGACAATAAGACATCATTCATCTGCATGTCAAATATTATTAAATAAGCATTGATAGTTTTCCTCCCATGTTTCAAGGCCTCATTTGTCATGTTCTCTAGGATAAAAATCATTGGATAGCATATATTATTTGACAGCTAAATATAATAGCATATGGTCTTTCTTTTAGTTATTTTGCCACAAAATTAATGGTAACCTTTTGTGTCTATAGATACTGTTAAATGCCACATGGCATATCACTGCACATGAATAGCCACGCCTCCTTCAACCATTAGGCCAGGAAATCCTGATGCATTCCTCAATTAAAGATTTTGCAGAACATATGTTCAAAAGAGTTCACACAATCAAATAAAAGAAAAAGAACTAAGGAAAAATACTAATTAGAGTAAAACGCAAGGTCTAATAATTTTTCGTTTTTTTTCCCTCTTCGGTTTACGTGGCTGTGAAAAACAAAACCTTGATTGTAGCATCAAACACGACCTTCACATGCTGAAATATTGTAGGAAAGACAAAATTTAGCAAGGCTAAAATCCTAATTTACTTCCAAGTTTAGTAAAAGTTGATGCCAATATGAAGGATGCAAGAGTCTATCTATGATATTAAGCTATATGACATACAACTTAATTTACTCAATCCAATCTAGGCAAACAATCCCAGTGGAATTGCATGGGATCCTAGAATTTTATGTGTCACAGATCCGGCCGACACTAAGATGGGAAAGCCGGCTGCATTGAATTTCACAATCGTGGCCTAAAATCACAACCATGTTCACGGTTTCACAATAGTTCCAAACATGCTTTATAAAAGAACTACAAGTAGTTATTAAATGAAGTTTGATGAATACAAAACTGCTTAACCTATATTTTTCTTTTTTATTTTTTTTGAGCAGACTGCTTAACCTATATAGTAACAATGAAATAAGCTAATAACACAAAAAAAACTCAGTAAAGACAGTTACCTCAAATTATCACTATGCTCCAATTTGCGACTCCCTATAACTGCAGATCTCATCATTGGTGTTTCATACAGGAGACTAGTATCGCTAGGGACAACTAGATTATGCTTTCGGACAGATGCAACCACAACCTGGCACATTTTAGTTATAGCGCTTCCCCTTGGTTTTTGAATTCTGTAGAAGGGTGTGCCTAAAATGAAACTTCCAGTAGATAATATCATAAATAAAGCAGGAATCCCGAATCCAAGACCCCATCCAACGTTGTCTTGAATCCACACAATTAAGCTGCATGAAACAATGGCACCTATGTAAGTAGAAAAGAAAATCCAGTTGAAATAGGATCCCCTTTTAACCATTTCACCGGTATCAGTGTCATCAAATTGATCTGCTCCAAAAGAAAACACACATGTTTTTACGCCACCAGTCCCAAGTGCAACAGTGTAGAGACCCAAGTAGAAGACAACATATTGTACTGGAGTACCTGCAGGGCATACTGAACCTAAACATTCAGGAGGCATCAATGCTGGAACAGATGCAGAGAGAGCAACTAGAGACATGCCCTGAATAAAACAGACATACCAAACATCACATCACAAACTTGTAACGAAAATTAAAGAAAAATGCATATAATAACAGATGCAAGGAAAGTAAAATGATGAAATATAATAACAACAAAACGTGATGATTTAAGCAATAATTGCTACTAATATTGAACCTATTCTCAAAAGTGGTAATGCATTTGGGACTAATATTCACTGAACAATGTTCAATTTCTTCATTTTGAATTGGGAACAAAGAAATGTTCCTCCACGCTAAAAACTTAAATTTGGAGCAGAAGCATTGGAAATGAAGGAAGTAATTGTATCATATACTGTAGTACACTCAAAACTGGTCTTCTGATTTGTCATTCTTCAAGATTTCTTTGAGAGCATACAACTTTATTTTCTAATATAAAATTAACCATTCTCTAATCATCTGCAATGACATAATATAATTCATAGTCTACAGGGCAAAAACAACCGAGAAACTTCCATTAACATCCTATACAAAATATGAATTATATCAATGCAAAATACTGCATAATGCAAGTTTGTGTTTAGCTTCAACTCTTTGGGAGCTGGGCAGGACATTTCCAAAAGTATTTCATCATATCAAGTAATAAAATGTATTTATGGAAACAATAATTTTCACTCTATAATTTAGCCCCGGGTCAGCAACCATAATCCTTTCTACAAGCAGGGATGAAAATATGGATATTGGGCTGATACAGAACGGAATCAGGCAAAAAAACACGCACACATTCTTTGTCTCTAATAAATCGCATCACATATTACTGGACAACATAGAAAATCCTAACAGAAGTTGTTTGCTCCTTTTTAAAATGTGTGTCAAGACTCGAGAGAGAGAAGTGTGTGGAAAAATATATGACAAGATGAAGAAAGTTATGTTAGTTTATTACAATAGAATAAACCATGGAGCAAACAGCAAGTGTCCAGTATCGTCCCAAGTAAGCATCTGCTACAACAGCTCCAATGAGAGGTGTAAGATAACAAGTGCCTTGCCATATGCTCACATTTCTTGCAGCAACAGCATTTCCTTCATGAAGTTTGGTGGTAAGGTAGTTAACAAGATTTGTTGTAATGCTGAAGGTAGCCAAACCATCACAACACTCTGTGCCTGTGATTTATATTACATAAAACTGATATTAGTAAAATAGATTATTGGATATACATAAAAAAAAATAAAGTTAAAGCTTACCTATGACAAATAGACAAGCTTTCCAATTGCCAGTATTCTTTTTAAGAATTGGTCTGCCTTTCAAGTCAACTGAGCCATCTCCTGTGTATTGTTTGCTCCTTTCATTCTTCACAATAAAATAAACAATCATTCAAAAGCGAAGAAACTAGAAAGACTAATAATCAGAAGAATGACACTCGTTCTCAACTTGGTCCATATATGTAAAAAAAAATATTTAAGTCCCAAAACGTACAAAATTATTTTCTTTTTGGTTCTTGCCATTCATTTTGGTACATCGTCTGTTGGATTTAAAGTACAGGGACCAAATTGAAAATATTTGTCAGATATAGAGACCAAACATATGCTTTTTTGTCCCTATATGTGATAACCATTTCCATTTTGGTCCCTATACTTGAGGGTATGATAACAAAAATAAACAGGGGAGGGGGAAGCAAGTCTAAAACAATCGCATATACAGGGAAAATTGATCTTATTTTTACTAAGAGGCCAAGTTGAAAACAATCCTCGCGATTAGGCTATTTTTGGATGGATGATGGGATGAAATGGAAATAGTTAAAATGGTATTCCATTGTTTGGGAGTTGCTAAACTTATGGAAATGGGGTGAAGCCAATAGAAAGGAAAAGAGTGGAAACCTTTCCATTTACATTCCATCCCTTTCAAAACTATCAAACATAGCCTTAGGCACCAAAAGTATATTTTAACCAATATTTTTCTTCTCTAATATAGATAAAAGGGGTAATTTTTTTTGCTGAGTATATATAAGACAGTTATTATGATAAAACAACACAGGTTTAAACCTTTTAATCCCTGAACTTAGATGTTTTTTTGGAATTGGTCCTTAAACTTTTTTTCGATGGTTTAGGTATCTGAACTTTGTTCAATTTTTTGGGAATGGTCCTTTCGTTACTTAAATGATAATATAGCCAATGACATGACACGTCATAGTCACAATATCGACCAGTGATGTGTTATGTAACATCACGTGACACTACATGATTTTTTTTTTATTAAAAAATTTAGGTTTATTTAACATTTTAATCCCTGAACTTAGGTGCTCTTTTGGAATTGGTCCTTAAACTTTTTTTCGATGCTTTGGGTCCCTGAACTTTGTTTAATTTTTGGAAATGGTCCTTTCGTCACTTAAGTGATAATATAGCCGACGACATGTCGCATTACTTTCACAATATCGACGAGTGACATGTTATATAAAGCTACGGGACACTACATGATTTTTTTATTAAAATATAATTTCTTTTAAAATTTATTTGAAGATTCGATTTTCTTTTAACAAATACAATTTTTAATTATTTTTAATTAATTTGAATTTTTTTAATTTAAAAATTTCACGTGTCATCTGGCACGTTACCTATCGACATGGCAAAGGTGACGTGGCATATCCTCGGTCATACCACCACTTAAGTGATGAAAAGACCATTTCCGAAATTTGAGCAAAATTTAGGGACTCGAAGCATAAAAAAGAGTTTAAGGACCAATTCCAAAAGAGCACCTAAGTTCAGGGACTAAAAACTCAAATAAGCCAAAAATTTATTTCTTTTAAAAATTATTAAAAGATTCAGTTTTCTTTTAAAAAAACATATTTTAATTATTTTTAATAAATTTGAATTTTTTTAATTTAAAAAATTCACGTGGCATCATCTGACACGTTACGTATTGATGTGGCAAAGGTGACATGACATGTCCTCGATCATATCACCACTTAAGTGATGAAAGGATCATTTCCAAAATTTGAGCAAAATTTAGGGACTCGACATTGAAAAAAAGTTTAAAGACCAATTTCAAAGTGACTAATTACTTAGATAAGCCAACAACAAATTTGAAACTATCTAAACGGCTATAATTTGGAGAAATAGTGATTATTTTGGATATATTATCAAGTTACAGATAAAAACAAAGCAAATGGAGTTAGGAATTAAACAGCAGTGAACGTTGACCAATCAATAATACAGTAATCTACTACCATAAGTGTCTTTTATATCATGGCTTGTACACAGACAACACAAAAACATGAAGATGGAAACTTTTGAGCTAAGAAAGTAAGTTTAAAGAGAGAAACCTGAAGAAGAGGCTCTTCTAGAATCAAAGTACAGTCCTCAGTAGAACCCATATCTTTGTTGAGAAGCCCCCTTTCCGTGTTTCCCTGGGGGTATGATATGTGGACAACCTGAAACAGGAAGCATACATTGCAATTTATTTATGCGTATCATAATATACAATGTTGAAAAAACCAAATGTTCCTCGCAATGCGCAACGTTGAATATTGGACAACTTAATTCTCACGTCTGTTTATTTTTTCAATACAGTACTCCCTCTCTCACTCAATATAAGATCATTTTGACATTTTTATTTTGTCCCTATTTATAAGACTCTTTGTCAATTTTTAATGATCATTAATTATAAGACCCTATGTCAATTTTCGATGATTATTAATTATAAGACCCTTTAGCAATTTTCAATGATCATTAACTACAATTTTCCACAAATACCCCTATTTATTTAACACTTTTTAGATTTCCAATAATAGAGGTAATTTTGAAATTACATATAAAAAATTCACAATCCCAATACAATTAACTAAATTATTCCACTTTTCTTAATGGACGTGAAATACCCCAAACGAGTTTTATATTTAGGAAGGGAGGGAGTATTTTTTAATATTGCTCTTAGACATATCAAAAATCTATTACTCTCTTTTGCCTTATATTTTAAACTAAAAAAAATATTTTATTTTCTTATATTTCAAACTGAAATTATAAGGAAGTATTCACACTATTCACACAGCTTCTGAGACATCATTTCCCATCCCTTTGCTTTTCATATATTTATTAAACTAGTAATTTTACCCGTGCATCGCACGGGTTTAATTTTTTTTTTAAAAAAAAAAATTGATTATAGATTTTGAAAATATGTCTTTTTAAATAATAAGTTAATATGAACTTTTTATAAAAATGATTTACATGTATTTAAAAATGAATAGTCATAAACATTAACTTTTGAATCTAGTTTCAGCTACCAATTTTTTCATTAATAAAAATTAACTAATAATGTATCAATTATGTGATTTCTAATTTCAATTAACAACATAATTTCTTATATTAAAAAAAATCCAATTATCTTTGTCGTGGGCATGGAAAAGGCTTTGTTGGTAGAAGCAAAACCCACTTTGGTGATCTCTACGCCTCGAAGGGATTAGTCTTCGGCTGTCGGCTTGAGATATCCTTGGTGTACACCAAAAAAAAATCCAACTCATTTTAATTTTTGTTTTATTTAATACATCATTCCAAATGCATTTTGTTAGTAATTCGTTTTGCAAGTCCAAATGCAGATATTTTTTTTACCATATATTTCATCATCATCATCATCATTATTATTATTACTTCTGTCACAAAATATAAGACATGTTTTCACACTTTTAAATAATTCGTGTTTATAAGATTCAAACTTTCAAATTACTTGCTTGTATTAGAACTTCATAATTGTAAATAAGTATATTGTCTAAAGTATAAAATAACGCATCATTATTTTTCACAATTTAAATTGCAACATATTGTATAAATTTTTGGATTTTTTTAAATTTGAATTCATTACTGAGTAAATATTTGATTGTATTAAGCTAAATCATTATACCAAATTATAGCTCATCTTTAATATTTATATATCCGTTTTTTCCGTTGTACCCAAAATTTATTATTCATATTGATGCTCTGTTTAAATGTTTAATACCAATTTGCCTATATTATGACTTGTTTGTATTAGAATTTCTGAAATTACAACATTATATTCGGTTTTTTTTCTGGTTAATTATCATATGACGGGTCGTTTAGGCATTATATACTTTTTATGTCAATATTTGATTCAAACTATTTCCTTTTCAAAAGATCATTAATAACCCGTGCAAATTGTAATAATATCCAAATGCAAATTATATGTTTGCGGGCAATTTTTATATTTATGTGTAATCCAAATTGTACTAATAAAAATTTACTAAAAATAACTTAAGATAAATATTTATTCCCGTGCGATGCACGGACAAACAAATTTGGAGGGAAAAACAAGGAGGAAAAATGAAAATGACAAAAATACCTTCAACTTCTCCTATTTTATAATATGTTGATGAATACTCTCTCTTTCTTAAACATAATACTATTTTTTTTTAGACTTTTATTTTAATTTTGTTTATAAAATCTTATATCACTCCTTCTGGTCTATTTATAAGTTACATTCTAGAAGGATTCTTTGGTCCTATTTATAAGTAACTTTGTATTTTCTAGGAGACATTTATTGTTATTTTCTCTTATTTGCCCTTTGCTCATTAATGTGAAGTAATACATTGTAAAATTCTCAATGCAAGTTAAGAGGGTAAGATTGTAATGTTGAAGTATTTTTTTAAAGTTTCAAGAAACCTAACTACTACCCTCCTTGGTCTGTGTGATATGGTTAAGTATGTCTTATAAATAGGACCAGAGGGAGTAAATTTTAATGATAATTAATTATTTTTTAATAAATATTTCTATTTATTTAATATTTTTGATAATATTAATAAAGGTAATTTTGAAAATAATATCAAATATTCACTTTTCTGATATTATTACTCTCTTGGTTCCTTATTACTCCCTACAGTCTCATTTTTAAGCAAAAATAACTAATTCACACTTATTAAGAAAGTTAGTTGAGTGTATTTAATTTTCTCAAATTCATATAAAAAAATAGATTATTTTAGTAAATTTACATTGGGAGTGAAACAAAAATTGAATGGCTTAACCACGTTATGAGAATATTTTAGGAATAATTGTATTGGGAATAGAAGTTAATTAAATTTTGCTGATATTATTGAATTGTCTTTTTTTGCTTATAAATGAGACCGGAGGGAGTATTTGTCATTTTTTCAAGAAATTTTTTGTTTCCTTCTATATCTTCTTTTGAAAATTTCAAGAGTGTAATAAATGTTATTTTCAATGTTATCCCTATTACATACTAATTTTTATAAGTAGTAAAATAATTAATAATTATTGAAAAAGATATTGTAGAAAAAAACACAATTAATATATTACAAATCTAAATAATGATTAAATTTATCAAAAGATGTATTTTATTTAATATAAGATAGATAAATAAAAACACATAAAATAATTAAATTAACCTATTTTTGTTAATGAACGTAAAATGTATTATAAAAGAAGGGAATTTATATCCACACTCAAGTTTTACTAACTACACCCATTATTTTTTACATTTTTACTTAAACTTTCAAAAATATCATTTTTACTTTTACCACATCCAAACCTTTTTACTATCCACACCCAAATCCCTTCTTCTCCAAAACTCCTTCTTCTTCAAAACCTCTTCTTCTCCTTCAAAGTCCTTTACTTCTAAGTCCTCTAAACTATCCAACTATCAAAATAAGACAAAACAAAACATAACAGGTGTGGCCATTAAACAAAACATAGCAGGTGTGAACAAAACATAACATATCATGCCTTAAATTTAAATTAATGTACATGAATGTTATATGCAGCGGTGATGAAAATCTTGATGATCTTTTTTTAAAAAAAAATATTTTAGATTCTCTCTATTTTTTGTTCTTCATTTTTTCTATCTATACCGTCACCAATTTTCTAAACAAAATTTAATTCTTTTTTTTTAAAATATTTTAGATTCTCTCTATTTTTTGTTCTTCATTTTTTCCATCTATACTGACACCAATTTTCTAAACAAAATTTAATTCAATATTTTTGTATATGAGTAAATCATTTGACAGTTGAGATTTAATCCATTCCTAATGAAGATGTTCTATACTCAACCCTCGTTAATCAAATAAAGTTATTGAAAACAAGTTAATTACAAGTTTTTTTTTAATAAAAAATAGCTACTGGAACTTCTCTCTTTAGATTGATGAATATTTATGTATGCTAAGAATACTATCAGTCCTCTAAATTTAATGGCCACACCTGTTATGTTTTTGTTTTGTCTTATCATAATAGTTAGTTGGATACTTTAGAGGACTTTGAAGAAGAAGAAGAAGAGATTTTGAAGAAGAAGGGGTTTGGATGTGGATAGTAAAAGGGTTTGGGTGTGGATAGTAAAGTGATTTGGGTGTGGTAAAAGTAAAAGGACAAAAAAGGTATTTTTGAAAGTTTAAGTACAAATGTAAAAAATAATGGATGTAGTTAGTAAAATTTGGGTGTGGATAGAAATCTCCGTAAAAGATCTTAATATGTAAAATTTGAAGGAAAGTTTATGGAAAGTATTGTCAAGTGACATGATTATATGAATACTCCTTTCTACTCGAATTATAAGCAAATTCAACCACTTTTACGCTTATTAAGGAGGTTAGTTGATTGTATTTAATTCTATCACATTTATAAAAAAATAGAGGTATTTTAGGAAAGTAGTATTGAGAATGAAACAAAAATTAATTAAGATTACAATTTTTTTAGAGATGTTTCAGGAAAATGACATTGGGAATGAAACAAAATTTAATAAAGTTAGTTAATTTTGCTTATATTTTAAACAAAGAGAAGTGTGTTTTTTGTTACTTATAATTCGAGCGGAAAGAAGTATTAAATTTAAAAAATTTTGAATTTATTTCTTCTTTTAGTAATTAAGTGTAATATTATACCAAAGTGGGAAATAAAAATTCATGGCATCTTAAATATGCATATAAGAGTGGTTATCATTTTTCAAGGTTACAATAGTAGTCTTTCTATCTCCTTTTCATTCAAAGTTTGTTGGAACTCATAAAAAGGTTTAAATTTTCGTTAATCTCTGTGCATGCATGCATGGGGAAATGTTTCTGAAGCATAACTATAAATAGCTTTAGCCTTTAATGCATTGTTCAGTCCATCTTATCATCTTGGTATATTTATCATTTTCAACATGCGGAACTTACTCATGGGGAAGGAAATGCGCTGGCCAAAGTTGATGCATATGTGAGAGAAGAAGGCACGGGATTTGACTCAGTTGTTACGGATGATGAAGGGAACTTCATGTTAGCAGCAACATTGAGTTACGGATGATGAAGGGAACTTCATATTTTAAATTTTCAATGATTCCACTATTGATGCAAAGGTGGGTGAGGACTGAGGCGCTGGCTCTGCTATGGGCTATTGAGTTGCTTCGGGAGGTTGAAATCACACATGTAGACATTTATTCAGATTGCCTCAATTTGGTCCAAGCCTGGAACAGGGGAAAGATTATTGGCTGCTCCTACTTTGATGATATTGTGCAAGAGAGCCGTGAATATTTGGCGGAGGCTTAGGTGTGGATATCATGCATCGGTGCATGCCTTTCTTTTTGGACTATTTATTTATTTTTTTAAAATTTAATCAATTAAAAAATATTTTATGCGTATAAAGTGATTTTTATAATTTGGATTTTTTTTACTCTGTGTTCTTAAAAAACTGTACTGAGTAAAACTGTATTCAAAATTTACATATTTTAATAAATTTGTATACGAACTTATGTTTAAAAATATTCTGAATAAATCTGTATTAAAAAAATTTAAAAAGCAAAAATAAAATTTTCTAGCTAATTATGGAAAATAATAAGCTACCAGACTTTCTAGCTAATTATGCTTTTGATTTGGGCAGCAGATTATGGCCGGATGTTATTTCCTGCATGCCTTCCATTTCTAAATAATGAAGGTCGAAATTTAAAAAAAAAAAAAAAAATTGTGGTTGAATGATGAGCAATGGAAAATTACAAATGTATGGAAGTTGCAGATTTGGAAAAGGTAACGTGGTAGATAATTGGGGCGAGACAAAAGTGAAAAACATTACTTAAGACACATGGATCAATGATGGGGACGACAAGATATACATTGCAGCATAGCTAATGGAATGAAAGAGGTCATGGGAGAGAAGTTGAATTCATAGCTGTGATAGTGACTTAGTGAGGGTTTGAGAGAGCAGTAATGTCCTGTTATTTTGTATGATAGCCTTGTGATAGATATACAGATTTGAGAGCATGAAAGAGCAATAGATTTTTCTTTCTCTTTCTACAAAACAACTTTGATGTCACTCTAGATACCACATGTTTTATGTGAGTGCTGTGTGCAGCTGCCCTCCTTCGAGGAGAAAAGAAATACTCCTTGCGGTCTCAATTATAAGCAAAAAAACTAATTTCACGCTTATTAAAAAATTAGTTGAGTGTATTTAATTATAAGACCCTTTTGACATTTTTATTTTGTTCCTATTTATAAGATCCTATGCCAATTTTCAATGATAATTAATTATTTTTTTCACAAACACTCCTATTTATTTAACACTTTTTAGATTCACAATAATATTAATAGGGGTAATTTTGAAAATACAAATCAAAAGTTTACATTTCCAATACAAATAACTAAATTAATCAACTTTCTTAACGGACGTGAAATCTCTCAAATGAATCTTATAATCATAGAAGAATGGAGTAATAAGAAAGAAAAATGTTATGGAATACATAAAGTTTCATGTTTAGTAATACTTCCACCGGTTTAAAATATAAGAAATAAAAAATTAATTTCATATTTATTAAAAAGGTTAATTGATTGTATTCAATTTTTTCAAATTTATAAATAAATGAGGTATTTTATAAAAATATCTCATTAATGATAAAACAAAAATTAAATAAGATAATTATTTATTTAGGTATGTTTTAGAAAATTAGTATTGAGAATGAAACAAAATTTAAAAAAATTATTTACTTATATTTTAAACCAAAATAATTACTTTTTCTTATATTGGGGGGAGTATTAAATTGGCATTTTTGAGCACATGATATATTTGACGTAATTTTAATTTCGAATGCTTGAGAATGTTATATGAATATTCTAATTGAAAAAAAAAATTGCAATAGCTATTTGCAACGGACTTTTTTTTTAAATGGATGTTAATTGATAAAAGGAGTTTTTTAATATGCATCCTATGACACATGTTAAAAATACTTTGGAATGGGACACGGTAGTTCTGTGTTTGATTCCCACTAAAAAACATCCCCGCTAGGAGAGCCAGTCACATAGCTCGATCCGAATTAGTCTCAAGGACTCCCTAGTATTAAGGGTGCTCTTGGAGATACAAGTAGTTTCACAAGGAATTTGGACAAAAAAAATAATTGAGTCCAAAATAAGCATGTTACGTTTTTTTCTCTTATATTAGAAATCAATAGAAGTATCTTATATATGACACACATTAAAATAATGTTGGATAGAAATATGCTTCAATAGTTATCTTAAGTGGATAGATTATAATAATTTTGTTTGGATATTTTCATAATTTTTTTAAATAAAGTGTTAAAAATGTTATTTTTGAATATTATCTTTCTATTTTTTTGGACAATTTTTTCAATGATATTTTGGGTACAATTCATTCACAATGTTGAAATTTTCAGAGAGATAATTTTAGTAATTTTTTAGATATATAGATGATGTTTGTTTAAGCCTATATCAATTTTTTTTTAAATACTTTGGTGGCACAAATATTTGGCCTACAATCCATTTATAGGGTTATGCTAATTTTTAGAGAGATCATTTTGATTATTTTAGATTAGTACTTCCTCCGGCTCGAATTATAAGCAACAAAAAACATACTTCTCTTGGTTTAAAATATAAGAAAAATTAACTAACTTTATTAAATTTTGTTTCATTCCCAATGCCACTTTCCTAAAACATTTGTAGAAAATTGTAATCTTAATTAATTTTTGTTTCATTCCCAATACTACTTTCCTAAAATACATCTATTTTTTTCTTTATAAATTTGAGAAAATTAAATACAATAAACTAACCTCCTTAATAAGCGTAAAAGTTGTTAGATTTGCTTATAATTTGAGTCGGATGGAGTAATCTCTACGTTGTTTTCTTCAGGAATTTGATTGCATAAATATTGTAGTGCAATACAAGTGATAATTATGGTTTTTTACAAAGTTAACTACTCTAACTTTTACCGGACATAATAATGTTTTTTTTTTACAAACATATTAAAAAATTACGTATAAATATTTATGCTTTGTGCATAAGAAAAGATAAATATTTTTGCTTTTGATTAATATAGATAAAACTTAGTGAAAATGTTTATCTATTGATAGCTCAACCCAACAACTATACCCCGTGCATTGCATGGGTATAGACACTAGTACAATAGTAATAAGGAAGATGAAAGTAATAATGAATTAATGATCAAGCAGTTGGTGATTACACCCTCCGTCTCAAATTATAAGCAAATTTAACAACTTTTAAGTTTATTAAAGAGATTAGTTAATTGTATTTAATTTTCTCAAATTTATAAAAAATAGAGGTATTTTAGAAAAGAAATATTGAGAATGAAACAAAACTTAATTAAGATTACAATTTTCTAAAGATGTTTTAGGAAAGTGACATTGGGAATGAAACAAAATTTAATAAATTTAATTAATTTTGCTTATATTTCAAAGCAAGAGAAGTATGTTTTTGTTGCTTATAATTTGAGCCGGAGGGAGTATTATTTTAATTTTAATGTAATGAATTATTGGTGAAGAACTTCCCTCTACCGCCCTTCGTGCAATAATAAAGAGCCGTGCTATTGAATTAATGATCAAGCAGTTGGTGATTACTCCCTCCGGCTCAAATTATAAGCAAATCTAACAACTTTTACATTTATTAAGGAGGTTAGTTGATTGTATTTAATTTTCTCAAATTTATAAAAAATAGAGGTATTTTAGGAAAGTAGTATTGAGAATGAAACAAAAATTAATTAAGATTACAATTTTCTAGAGATGTTTTAGGAAAGTGACATTGGGAATGAAACAAAATTTAATAAATTTTGTTAATTTTGTTTATATTTTAAACCAAGATAAGTATGTTTTTGTTGCTTATAATTTGAGCCGGATGGAGTATTATTTTAATTTTAATGTAATGAATTATTGGTGAAGAACTTCCCTCTACCGCCCTTCGTGCAATAATAAAGAGCCGTGCTATTGAGGGAAAGCTTTTCTTAAACGAAACATACAATTACGTAATGAAATGACGAAACAAATGCGTATACAAGCTTTGTTTTTAAATAGTATAAGATGGTAATCTAGACTTCTTTTCTTGAAAAAATAAAAATATAAAGTTTTATCTTTCCTAAATACACTATTTTCTATAAAACTTAACTACTTTTGGACTCTTATCTTCAGCCCTTAGGGCTGAGGTTAAGCAAACCCTTTTATTTTAGGCTTATTTAAGTTTTTGTCCGGAAAGTTGACCGAGTTTTGGTTTTAGTCTCTATCTTTTTATTTGACCGATCTTGATCCTTAAAAGTTTAATTTTTTTGGTTTTGGTCATTGCCGTTAGCCGTTAGCCACGCTATCATGTCATGTGTATTTTTGTTTAAAGTGAAAGGTCCCTGAAAGTTGATTGAATTTTGGTTTTAGTCTCTATCTTTTCTTTTGATCAGTCAAGGTTCTTAAAAGTTTAAATTTTTTGTTTTGGTCCTTGTCATTAGTATAATACTATTAACGGCTGACATGGTTAATTGAATCACCATGTCATGGATCTGCATAATAATGAGTTGTTATCAAGTTGACAGATGACATGTAAGAACAGTAGGCATGTAAGAACCTTATATAATAAGGCATGAATTCTATTATTTTTTTGGTTTATTATATAAACAGAAATGTCGAAAGATTAAAAATTATAATATTTTAGTTCATTTGAAGTCTCACATCGAAATATTTATTCAAAAATTGAATGTTATATACTTCAATTATAACTATGGGTTTGCTAAAGTTATTAGGCTTATGTAAGTTGGGCTAGTTTTGCTTACCTTGCTAGGTTGTCCATGTCATCTGTCAACGTGGCAGCAACTCATTATTGTGCAGACACATTGCATGCTATGTGACAATCCATTAGTCGTGCCAGCAATTAACGGTATTTTATTAACGACGGCAGGGACTAAAACAAATTTTTTTAAACTTTTAAGGATTTTGACCAGTAAAAAAAATAGGGATTAAAACCAAAAATCGGTCAACTTTCAGGGACCTTTTACTTTAAACAAAAAGACATATGACATGCTGACGTGACATTCCGTTAGCCACGTCATCAATTAACGGTGGATCCCTAACGGCAGGGACCAACACAAAAAAATTAAACTTTTAAGGATTAAAACCGGTCAAATAAAAAGATAGTGACTAAAACCAAAACTCGATTAACTTTGAGGGACCAAAAACTTAAACAAGCCTTCATTTTATTTTTAAGGATTTTTCTAACCTATGCATCTGGTTAGTTAGTAGTGCATAGGTTAAGTAAGCATAAGAAATAATTTTATATTGGAAAACTAAATATCATTTATTGATTCAATAAACATATATTATTCCCATATGAACTTTCTTTTTACGGTTAATTTATTCTCATGCACCTAATTCATAAGTTAGAAAGATCGTTTTTTTTTAAATATAAGTTTTTATTACAATTTTTAATGAGATTAATTATTTTTTATAAATATTATTATTTATTAAATGTCTTTTAAAGTCAAAAGGATAATTATAAGAGTAATTTTGAAAAGAAATTTTAAATATTATCATTTCCAATACCATTAAAAATATTAATTAACTTTCTTAATTTGCTCGAAAGTTGGATTGAATTGGCAAATTCGACATAAAGGTGACGTTGAAACTTGAAAGTAAGTGGACTTGTATTTTGAGTACAAAAGTCACTTCAACAAACATGTACCTATGTTTAAAAAAAGAAAGATTCTGACAGAGAATTGTAACAACAATTTCAAACGAATAACATGAAGAAATCAAACGGCAATTGACAACATTTAATGAAGAGTTACCTATTGGACAAAATTAAGGCATCATTAATTCTAGGTACAACTACCACATAAGTAGAATGACTATAAAAGAAACCAATTCTCATGGTTATTCCGCATGTTTGGGATTAGAGTGAAAGAACATGCTTAAAAAAAATTAGAATTTCACGTTGCTATAGATTCTGGATAGAAGTGAAGAGAAAGATAGATAAGAATGAGTCCATAGGTGTAAGTTTGTCACTATGGGGTTTATTAGATAGCCTTTATGAAACCTGTTTTGGAAATGACACCAAACACTATCACAGATATGCCTTTTGAGATTGGTTTCGTATGGATTTTGAGACCAGTTCCAAACTAGTCTTAAAATTGGTAGTGTTGTTTTCTTTGTCTAAACGACATTTGTCCCGAATTGGTCTCATTTGGAAATAACGAGACATGTTCGGAACCAGTCTGAAACTGAAAACGAAACTGGCCTCAATTAAAATTTGAACTGTTTAGTGTTTTGAGCCAATCTCAATTAAAATCTGAATTTTGAACCGGTCTCAATTAAATTTTTAATCAGTCTTGTTTAGTGTTTTGAATCTGTCTCAATTATATTTTTAATCAGTCTCGTTTAATGTTAAAAATTAATATAAGTTGGCAAAAATTTATAAAAATTTACTTGATTTAAATTTAAAAAAATATAAATACTCATAAAGATATATAGGTATACAATTACAAACATAACTACTTCAAATTGTTCATCTACACAATATAGATATAAAAATTCCACAAAACCAAAAAAAGTAGTATAAATTCAAAAATTATTATATATAATGTAAAAAAATATATTATTTATGAAGGATATATATGTCATTTTACAAAGATATATTTTTCCTTTTCCTTTTTTTCTCATACGAAACAATATTAAAATCTACTTTTTTTTCATTACTTTTCTCCCTTATTTCCCTCTCATCTATTTTTTTTTCTTTTTTTTTTCCAACCAAACAAATGATAAAGTCTAAACCATAAAGTCTAAACGCAAGAATTAAAGTGGAACAATGGGAATAATAATGGGTAAAATCAAAATGAGACCTAGTGTGCTATTGGCTATATCACCGAAACCCTTAATTTCCCTAGTTTAATCATTAATGTAGATTGGCATAACTTAAAAAGTAAGATATTTTAAAGGCTTATTAAAGTTTTTAGTACTTGAATTTAGGTGCTATTTTGGAATTGGTCATTAATTTTTTTTCTCGATGTTATGGGTTCTTGAACTTTAGTCAACTTTTGATAATGTTATTTTCATCACTTTAATGATGATATGTGCAACGATATGTCATGTCAACTTAACCACGTCGATAGTTAACATGCCACGTGATGCCATGTAGATTTTTTAAATTTAAAAAAATTCAAATTATAAAAAATAATTAAAAATCATATATTTTTTTTAAAAGAAAATCAAACTTTTTAATAATTTTTAAAAGAATTAATTTTTTAAATAAAAAATTATACAGTGTCACATGAAGCTACACAACACGTCGCTTGTTGATGTGGCAAGAGTGACATGAGGTCGACATGTCGTAGGCCATATCATTATTTAAATAATGAAAGTACCATTTTAAAATATTTAACAAAGTTCAAGGACTCAAAACATCGAAAAAAGTTCAAAGATCAATTTCAAAATAACACCTAAATTCAAAAATTAAAAACTTAAATAAGCCTATTTTAAATTTAGTCTATATATTTCATTGATCTTCTTTTTAAATGCTAGCCGAGAATATCCCTCACCTATAAGCAAGAAATTAATCTTTTTTGGGGATGTGGGTGGCTTCTCCCAATAAAAGTTCTTTGGAATCAAATATTTGATATTTAATCTGATACGATATCAGAGGATGTAGATCAACAAGTAGTACAATTGGTAGATAGTTTGGTTCCTTAAGCACGATGTGAGAAGTTCGACTCTTATTGTAACACCTTAATTTTAATAAAAAAATACACAATCCATGGAAGCTTACCAAGTACAATATTCCATAAATAAAAAATACACAATATTCCTTGAACCTAAATAATTGTTAAATAAAATTACATTGAAAATTTTACTTGTTTTACAATGACACTGGACACTAAAACTAGAAGGACATTACAATGCCAATAATCCTCTTTAAACTTAATGTAGACTCCTTAAAAATAATTTACTCAAGAAAACTAATATTATAAACTTGTCTTCTTCCTGGCATTTTGCTTCTCAAAATCTCAATCTGACAACATCAAACCCGAATAGTGAGATAAAAATCTCAGTAACACTATTTAGCTTGAAAATTATTTTTGAACTATGACATTGTTCCATCACATGTACGGAAAATCTCCATAAAAGAAATAATGAGAGAAATAATATTTAATAATATAACTCATGTCTAGTATCACACAATTATCAATCACATGAACAAAAATATGACTATTTAATAGAATTAATGCAGAACAATCATTAATTGCATCTATGGCCTTTTGGCCTCGAACTCCAACCATTAACTTTAACTTTTTATCTTGCACACAGCACGCCTGCTGGAGGTGCCTACCCCTCGTCCGGCGCCCTGGGTTTGGATGACTTACACCCCCGTCCGGTCAGTCCTTTGAAATATTTGTTGGATTATTTGTTGGAGTTCGTTTGCCTGTGCCTAAGCCAAACAATGACTCAAAAGACTCCTCTAAAATAACATTATAACTATTCATATACGCATGCTGGAGGTGCCTACCCCTTGCCCGGCGCCACGGGTTCGGATGACTTGCACTCGCGTCCGAGTCAGTCCTAATATATCATATGGTTGATGTGCGTAAAATAAAATATAGAATCCTCTCTATAAAATAATAATAATAATATAATCATAATATATATATACACACACGTATCAATATATATGCTGTTGCAATTTTTCTCAAAATTGAAAGCATAACAATCCACTGGAATTAAATCAAATAAGTAAAAGACAAAACTACTTAAAGGGGAGATAAATTATAACAATATACCGGAATTAAATCAAATAAGTAAAAGACAAAACTACTTACAGGGGAGATAAATTATAACTATTATTGTTACAGTATATGCATATACTACATGCGATGATGATAGCAAACTGATATATATTTCTATTTTAAATCACTGTATCTGGCAAATGTGATTTCTCATATAACAACGATGCAATATATAATTACATGGAAACGATCGATGAGAAAATCGCTACAAGAAAACAGTATCAATGGTTTTATAATATTCAAAATCATCTATTCTCAATTATTATTTTATGGAAGTTTAATTGAGTTATAGTGTTACCTTAATAGGGATTCTCTCTTCTTCTTTTTCTTTCTCTTTCTCTTTCTCTCGTATGTTTTCTCCCTCTGGTTCTCCTAATGGAGGCTAAGTTTTGTTTTTAGGAGAATGAAACTAACCTATCTGATCTTAACATTTTATTTATTTTAAATCAATTATTCTAACTTATCATTTTAGTCACAACTATTATCAAAAGCTAAAATTGATAAAGATAAAATAGAATAATTTAAATAAAATAATATCTAATATTATCTTATCTTATAATAATAATAATAATGATGATGATGATGATGATGATGATGATGATGATGATTCTATCAAGTACCCTTGTTCAACAATGTATTACCATAAAATCTATATGCCTATTTTATTATCATTATAATATAATATAAAGGTCTAAGTTCTTTAATAATTTAATATTAAAAAAAATAACTACAAGAATAAAATTATAACACATGAATTTTTGGATGTTACATTTCTCCCCTCGTTTAAAAAAATTTTGTCCTCAAAATTTGAATTATCAATATTCTATGAACTATAGAGACTCTAAGTGTAACTTTCAAGTTGCTTAATGTAACTATTTCAAATCTTATCTTACTTCCACACCGCTACTTCAACTCAAAGTTTGTCTTCTAAAAAATTACATATCCTTACATTTGTAAGTTCAAATCATGCAATTATCATCTAAAAAAATTCATAATTCAACAATGAAAATAGCTAAAAGTCCAAAACGAATGCAAAAAATAAAAATAAAATTATGCATAAGAACACATCAAATACTTGAGATATATATGGTTCCATATAAATTATTAAATGTCATTTGTTCAGTTTTATAGACATGGTTAAATTAAATTTAAGATATAATGTTTCTAATGTCACATTATGATAACCTCTAGTACAAAAACAATTATTAGTTCGTTAATGCATTACTGTAAACCTCAAATTCATTTAAAAGGTTTGAAAAATTTAAGATAACATAGTTGTCAATTTCTTCCTGGGCTCAAAAAAATTATTTTCACATTCTTGAGGTTTCTTTATATAAAAAAAAAACCAGCACCTAAATGATAATCACATATCCTAAAAACTTTATGTTATTAAATCAAAACTAACATTTTCAATCTCTAACGGTACTTGGTATTTATTGTGACCAATCTCAGTCCAAAATATATTGTAAGGTATATCCTCAAGTTTGATCTTAATTTTGTGGTGATCTTATGTCAAATTAGAAAATTTTACGACGTCTCCCAATTGATCTAAAAATCATTTATATGTGGGAAAATGATATTTAGTGTCAACGATCATCTTATTCAAGTGTCCATAATCTATTCACTACCTCATGCTCTAAGTTATTTATTTTTCTCAACTAAAAGTAAAAGTACTAAACAAAGTATGTAAAATGTCATTTTTAATAAATTTATGAGCTAACAAGTTCTCTAGCTAATTGATTTTCGAGTTCACTTAAATCTAGTAGTAATATTGGACTAAATCTTGGAATTAAGTCAATGAGAACTCTAACCTATGTGACGGCAAGGTACAAATTGGTCTAAAAAAAACATTTAAAAAGTCATGTTCTTTACCTGTCTAATGTAAAATTAAAAATCTAAATATTCAACTTGTAACACCCTATAATTAATTACCCTTAATTCCCCTTAAATTAAAAATATGGGCTTAAAAATTCCTTTTTAATTTATGAAAATCAACCGTCAAACGGACGGAGTTTCGTTTGTTTTTCGGACTTTTCTAAATCTTCAACCTGATAAACACATTTATATAATATTGATAGTAGCCAGCATGGCTCAAATATAAATATATAAGCATCATATAGTGGCCCTGAGGGCTCCATAGTAAAACATCAGAAACAGTTTTCAGAGTGCCAGCAAAAATGCAAAGTATGTAAATCAAGAAGCCATAACCACCACTATGCCCAAAAAAATGCACCATAAACCATGCCCCAAAAGAAACTATCCTAAGCCTCACTCAAAAATCATATACAGCACATATACATCAAGTAATACAGAGGCTTAGGTCAAAAATAAATGCATCTAAACCCCAACCCTACTCTCCTTGTGAGGGAGAGTAATCCTGCTCGGCCGATCCAAGTGTATACTCCAACTCAGTACCTGAAAAAATGGTAAGGAGGTGAGTATTACACAATAAAATAGGGAAGCAGTTTCTATCATGCTATACTGAACCACCAAGCCATACACATATAGTCAAATAAAGCACATTTCACAATTAAGCACTCCCAATAAAAGACATGTACATATCATAATTATTTAGTTCTTTTTAAGATATGTTAAAACATGATTTCATAAATTCTAACTTGGTTCAAAAACATGAGTTATCAAGCAAGAATTACCAAACTCCTCACATTCAAATTACCAAGTAGCACACATTAAATTTCAGGTTCTATATCATCATCATAATTCATTCTTTTTCTTTTCTTTCCTTCATTTCATTCTTAAAATGTATCTCACACCATTGTACTTCACCTCCACACCGGAAGGTACCTCATACGTTTTGGCCTATGGGTACTTCACCTCCACACCGGAAGGTACCTCATACCTGTGTACTTCACCTCCACACCGGAAGGTACCTCATACATTTTGGCCTATGGGTACTTCACCTCCACACCGGAAGGTACCTCATACCATTGTACTTCACCTCCACACCGGAAGGTACCTCATACAATTTGGCTGGTGGGTACTTCACCTCCACACCGGAAGGTACCTCATTCCACCACATAAGTTATACCTATAATTCCGAGCACACCTTTTATTCATTCACTCAATTCTTTCCTTAATTAAAACAATTATATCCACAACTAAACAATTATGCAAAATCAATCACCATCGTGCACATCTAACATTTTAACCATCCCTCGTCCAGTTCATTATAAGTATACATATGTTGCACCAAGTTTAATTCCAAGCATCATATTCTTCATCATACATAGATTCTAGGGCTCATTATTATTTAACAAAATATCCACCACATAATTCAAGTATCAACAGTTAGAATTAAGCACAAAGCAAGATATTCAATTACTTTTATATGTACTTACATTCCTAACATATTATTATCTATCATAGGATTCCTTATCCTAACTAACAAACACCTCCTAGCAACCCAAAATATACACATTACAATCTACCCCCTAGAATATGGTAACACAAACCTCCTTACCTCAAGTTCTTAGAGATAGAAGGATTTTGTGTTTGGTACACACTTGAATATTAGCCACACTCAAAGAAGAGGGAGGAACCTAAAATCAATAGAATAAAGAGACAAATTATTAAGCTTTGCCCAAGAACTTGAGGGAAATTCTTGAACCAATCTAGAGTTCCCTAGATTGAAGATTGAAGTTTCATGGGAGTAAGAGGGAGAGAGAAATTCGAATCCTAGGGGAGAGAAAGAGAAGAACTCAAACAACAATCACTTACTTGGAGCAACAAGGAAGGACTTGGATGTTGGAGTTGGTGTCATTCTCTTGAGGATTGATTGATTAGAGTGAATGAGTTTGTGCCCTAGGAGAGAGGGGATTCGAACTTGGCAAGAACTAAGGTGTGGGTGACTTTATTTTTTTTCCTCAGCAGCTCGATTTAATCGATTAAGATCAATCTTAATCGATTAAGATTTTTCACCCAATCTGACGTTAATCGATTAAGCTGCATAATTTTGCAGTATCCAGACTTTGAAAGGCCATAACTTCTTCGTTACCCGTTGGATCTTCCTCAAATTTTAAAGCAAGCTTTCTCACCTATCCCACTTCACATCCAACGGTGGAATTTATGTTTCGAGCTATTAATCTTGTTATTCTAATTTCCTAAGTTTCCATGTTTTAAACCTAAGATTACATGCACATTTGGCCAAGTTTCTAACTTATATCCTCATTTTTTCTACCCTAAGACCATTACAACATAGATTACACTATAAATTAAGTTTGGGATGTTACAATCCTCTCCCACTTACCCGAATTTCGTCCTCGAAATTCAGTTGTCATCGAACAAGTGTGGATGAGATTGTCTGATCTTGCTTTCCAACTCCCAAGTAGCTTTCTCCACATTGTTCCTGCTCCATATGACTTTTATCAAGCTAATCTCCTTGCCTCTTAATTGTCTCACTTGCCTATCTTCAATTCTTACTGGCAACACCTCAAAAGTCAGATTCTCCTTCAAAGGCAAATCGTCCAATGTGACCACATGAGTAGGATCATGAATGTATTTCCTTAGCTGTGAAACATGGAATACATCATGAAGCCTAGCTAAGTGAGGGGGCATAGCAATCCTGTAAGCTACCGGGCCAACCTTCTCCAAAATCTCATAAGGTCCAACAAACCGAGGAGTTAGTTTCTTGGACTTAATTGCTCTACCAATCCCTGTAACCGGAGACACTCTTAGAAACACATGATCCCCAACATCAAATTCCAAAGGTCTCCTTCGCCTGTCAGCATAATTCTTCTGGCGATCCTGGGAAGTTTTCATCTTGTTCTTGATCATTGTGATCTTCTCAGTTGTTTCTTTCACAATATCAGGACCTGTCAACATATTCTCTCCTATTTGGAACCAACACAGAGGCGTCCTACACTTTCTGCCGTACAGAGCCTCAAATGGTGTCATACCAATACTGGAGTGGAAGCTGTTATTATAAGTAAACTCCATCAACGACAATAACTGCTCCCAACTACCAGCCTGCTCCAGAACACATGCTCTCAACAAATCCTCCAGTGTCTGGATAGTACGCTCAGATTGTCCGTCTGTTTGCGGATGATAAGCCATACTAAATTTCAGCTTAGTACCCAATGCCTGCTGAAGACTCTGCCAAAATCTAGACAGAAATCTCGGATCACGATCAGATACAATACTAGTAGGAACACCATGCAGCTTCACTATGTCCCTGATATACAACTGAGTCAACTTCTCCAGAGTGTACTTCTTGTGAATTGGAATAAAATGAGCACACTTTGTGAGACGGTCCACAACCACCCAAACTGCATCACATCCTGCAGAAGTCCTAGGTAAACCTGTCACAAAGTCCATAGCTATACTATCCCACTTCCACTCCGGAATATCAAGTGATCGCAACGAACCACCAGGCTTTTGATGATCAATCTTAACTTTCTGACAAGTTAGGCAATGAGATACATGATTGGCTACACCGGTTTTCAACTTTGGCCACCAGTAAATCTTCTTCAAATCTTGGTACATCTTCGTTGCACCAGGATGAAAATTCATTTTGGTTCGATGTGCTTCCCATAGGATATCCCTTCTAATTTCGAAATCCATAGGAACACATATCTGGCCCCTAAACCGGATAATGCCATCAGAACCCTTTACAAAGTCGGGCTCTTCTATGCCCCATGCCCCTTCCAACAACTTCTGTAATTCTGCATCATCAGCTTGTCTTTCTCTAATAAGACCAATCAAGTCATTGGTAACCTGCAACATTTCTGGAACAATGCTCTTCTCTTTCACTTGCATGTTCAAATTGAAGTCACTGAACTCTTGGATTAGCTGCATCTCCTTCACCATCAAATTGTTGACATGCAAAGTCTTGCGGCTTAGTGCATCAGCCACTACATTGGCCTTGCCCGGATGATACTGAAGAGTGAAATCATAGTCCTTCAGAAACTCCATCCACCTCCTCTGTCTCATATTCAACTCCTTTTGATCGAAGAGATAGCGAAGGCTTTTATGATCACTAAAGGCTTCAAACTTTGAACCATATAGATAATGCCTCCAGATTTTTAAAGCAAAAACTACTGCCGCCAACTCAAGATCATGAGTGGGATAGTTTTGCTCATGATGCCTCAACTGTCTGGATGCATAGGCTATGACTTGTCCTTGCTGCATCAGCACACAACCCAACCCTTGTTTTGAAGCATCACAATACACTACAAAGGATTGAGTTGGATCCGGCAAAATCAACACCGGGGAACTCGTCAATCGCCTCTTCAGCTCCTGGAAACTATCTTCACATTCTGGGGACCATTCAAACTGAACACCTTTCCGCGTAAGAGTAGTCAAAGGAAGGGCTAGCTTCGAAAACCCCTCAATGAACCTCCTACAATACCCAGTCATACCAAGGAAACTTCTGATCTCAGTAATGGACTTGGGTCTCTCCCACTTAAGCACCGCTTCCACCTTAGAAGGGTCAACAACAACACCCTTCTCAGAAATCACATGCCCCAGAAAATGCACTTCATTCAACCAGAAACTACATTTAGAAAACTTGGCATAAAGATGCTTGTCTTTGAGAACTTGGAGCACCGTCCTCAAATGCTCTTCATGCTCCTTCGGGCTCTTGGAATAGATAAGAATGTCATCAATGAACACAATGACAAATAAGTCTAAGTACGGCCTGAAGATCCTGTTCATATAATCCATGAAGATGGTAGGAGCATTTGTGAGGCCAAAAGGCATCACCACATATTCGAAATGCCCATACCGGGTTCTAAAAGCAGTTTTTGGAATGTCCCCCTCTCGGATAGGGATTTAATGGTATCCAGATCGGAGGTTGATTTTTGAGAAAACTGCAGCTCCCCTAAGCTGATCCAACAAATCATCGATGCGTGGGAGCGGATATTTATTCTTTACCGTCACCGCATTCAGTTGCCGGTAATCAGTGCACATACGGACACTTCCATCCTTCTTTTTAACAAAGAGGATAGGAGCTCCCCACGGAGAAACACTTGGCCTTATGAACCCCTTCACCAAAAGCTCCTTCAACTGCTTCTTCAACTCTTCCAACTCTGGAGGGGCCATTCTGTAAGGCGCTTTAGATATCGGACCGGCAACAGGCATAAGATCAATGTCAAATTCTACTTCTCTGGCTGGAGGTAATCCGGGAATTTCAGCAGGAAAGACATCCAGAAACTCACAAACCACTGGGATTCTACTGATGTCTGATGCTTCCTCATTATCCATAGCCGACACCGAGACTTGACAGAAAATTACTGACTTCTGGCTACAATCAAGAAGGACACGGTTCTGGGACATCCAGTCCATGCCTAGAATGATGTCCAGCTTTGTTAAGGGCAAACATATCAAGTTTACTCTGAATTCCTGCTCTAATACTCGAAGAGGGCAATCCAAGCACATCAAAGATGTAACCACAACTGAATTTGTCGGGGTAGACACAGACAATTTAAAAGGCATCTCAACAGCAAATAGCTTTAATCTTTCCATGCAATTGACAGAAATAAAAGAGTGTGTAGCTCCACAGTCAAAGAGAATACCACATGCAATATCATTTATGTGGCCAATACCTCGAATCAGCTCATCAGCTTCAGTCACCTCTTCTCCATCAAGAGTGTACACCTTCCCCTTCTGAAGTAGGCGGCCATCACCAATCCTCTGCGCCCTAGTCACATTGGCTTCCTTCTTACTGCATTCTTTGGGCAATTAGTTGCAACATGACCGGGTTGTCCGCATTTGAAACAAGTGACACTTGGTTGATTCTGATTCAGACTCCAGCATACACCTCTATGATGCCTGCCACAGTGAGGACAAGGCGGAATAGGACCAGGTGAACTCCCTTGAGGGCCTGAACTAGGCTGGAGATAGGGAACTGGTCGCTGTACCACACCCTTGCCCCTTATGGGACCACCACTTCTCTGCATCGATCTGCTTTTGTCTTCAACCATTTTCCTCTTAAGACCCTTCTCATAAGTGCTCGCCATATTGACCAACCGGGCCAAGTTGTCAATATTGTGATACTCGCATGAAAGGCGAATATCAGTCTTGAGTCCAGACTAAAACTTGATGCATTTGCCGCGCTCACTGGCATCCCGATAGTCAGAAAATCGGATAAGATCTTCAAATCTAGCTGCATAATCCCCAACTGACATAGAGCCTTGAGTCAGTTGGAGAAAGGCAATCTCCTTCTCCCTCCTCACATCTTCAGGGAAATACTTCCCTAGAAAGAGATCCTTGAATACTTCCCAAGAAACAATCGGATTGGCTGCCACCAATCCCCTCCTTTGCTGGTTCCACCAATGCTCAGCCTCATTGGTCAGCATAAATTCCGCCAGTCGCACATGCTGCTCCATGGGCGGGTGAATAGAGCGGAGGATCTTTCTCGATCTCCTGAATCCATCTCTGTGCTCCATCAGGGTCATTTCCACCCTCAAAACGAGGTGGATCATTCTTGCGGAACCTAGACATCCAGTCGACCTCAACTGGAGCTGGTTGCAGAGCTGCTGCGGTCCCTGGATCAAAACCAAGCTCTGATACCATAAATGTAACACCCTATAATTAATTACCCTTAATTCCCCTTAAATTAAAAATATGGGCTTAAAAATTCCTTTTTAATTTATGAAAATCAACCGTCAAACGGACGGAGTTTCGTTTGTTTTTCGGACTTTTCTAAATCTTCAACCTGATAAACACATTTATATAATATCGACAGTAGCCAGCAGGGCTCAAATATAAATATATAAGCATCATATAGTGGCCTTGAGGGCTCCACAGTAAAACATCAGAAACAGTTTTCAGAGTACCAGCAAAAATGCAAAGTATGTAAATCAAGAAGCCATAACCACCACTATGCCCAAAAAAATGCACCATAAACCATGCTCCAAAAGAAACTATCCTAAGCCTCACTCAAAAATCATATACAGCACATATACATCAAGTAATACGGAGGCTTAGGTCAAAAATAAATGCATCTAAACCCCAACCCTACTCTCCTTGTGAGGGAGAGTAATCCTGCTCGGTCGATCCAGGTGTATACTCCAACTCAGTACCTGAAAAAATGGTAAGGAGGTGAGTATTACACAATAAAATAGTGAAGCAGTTTCTATCATGCTATACTGAACCACCAAGCCATACACATATAGTCAAATAAAACACATATCACAATTAAGCACTCCCAATAAAAGACATGTACATATCATAATTATTTAGTTCTTTTTAAGATATGTTAAAACATGATTTCATAAATTCTAACTTGGTTCAAAAGCATGAGTTATCAAGCAGGAATTACCAAACTCCTCACATTCAATTTACCAAGTAGCACACATTAAATTTCAGGTTCTATATCATCATCATAATTCATTCTTTTTCTTTTCTTTCCTTCATTTCATTCTTAAAATGTATCTTACACCATTGTACTTCACCTCCACACCGGAAGGTACCTCATACCATTGTACTTCACCTCCACACCGGAAGGTACCTCATACAAGTTGGCCTGTGGGTACTTCACCTCCACACCGGAAGGTACCTCATACTTGTGTACTTCACCTCCACACTGGAAAGTACCTCATACATTTTGGCCTATGGGTACTTCACCTCCACACCGGAAGGTACCTCATACCATTGTACTTCACCTCCACACCGGAAGGTACCTCATACAATTTGGCCGGTGGGTACCTCACCTCCACACCAGAAGGTACCTCATTCCACCACATAAGTTATACCTATTATTCCGAGAAAACCTTTTATTCATTCCTCAATTCTTTCCTTAATTAAAACAATTATATCCACAACTAAACAATTATGCAAAATCAATCACCATCGTGCACATCTAACATTTTAACCATCCCTCACCCAGTTCATTATAAGTATACATATGTTGCACCAAGTTTAATTCCAAGCATCATATTCTTCATCATACATAGATTCTAGGGCTCATTATGATTTAACAAAATATCCACCACATAATTCAAGTATCAACAGTTAGAATTAAGCACAAAGCAAGATATTCAATTACTTTTATATGTACTTACATTCCTAACATATTATTATCATCTATCATAGGGTTCCTTATCCTAACTAACAAACACCTCCTAGCAACCCAATATATACACAATACAATCTACCCCCTAGAATATGGTAACACAAACCTCCTTACCTCAAGTTCTTAGAGATAGAAGGATTTTGTGTTTGGTACACACTTGAATATTAGCCACACTCAAAGAAGAGGGAGGAACCTAAAATAAATAGAATAAAGAGACAAATTATTAAGCTTTGCCCAAGAACTTGAGGGAAATTCTTGAACCAATCTAGAGTTCCCTAGATTGAAGATTGAAGTTTCATGGGAGTAAGAAGGAGAGAGAAATTCGAATCCTAGGGGAGAGAAAGAGAAGAACTCAAACAACAATCACTTACTTGGAGCAACAAGGAAGGACTTGGATGTTGGAGTTGGTGTGATTCTCTTGAGGATTGATTGATTAGAGTGAATGAGTTTGTGCCCTAGGAGAGAGGGGATTCGAACTTGGCAAGAACTAAGGTGTGGGTGACTTTATTTTTTTTCCTCAGCAGCTCGATTTAATCGATTAAGATCAATCTTAATCGATTAAGATTTTTCACCCAATCTGACGTTACAGGTTAATCGATTAAGCTGCATAATTTTGCAGTATCCAGACTTTGAAAGGCCATAACTTCTTCGTTACCGGTTGGATCTTCCTCAAATTTTAAAGCAAGCTTTCTCACCTATCCTACTTCACATCCAACGGTGGAATTTATGTTTTGAGCTATTAATCTTTTTATCCCAATTTCCTAAGTTTCCATGTTTTAAACCTAAGATTACATGCACATTTGGCCAAGTTTCTAACTTATATCCTCATTTCTTCTACCCTAAGACCATTACAACATAGATTACACTATAAATTAAGTTTGGGATGTTACACAACTAAACACAATAATATAATTAAAAGATAATATTATACAAAAAACACCATGTATAATACAAATAATAATAATTCATGTATAATGAAGAGACATAATTTACTCTCAACCATCATATAAACAAAAAAAAATTAGATTTTGTATATCTACATGTTATGAGAAAAACTTAAAGAAGTAAGAACATAATAATATGTTAATCACATGACAATAAAACAACATTGAAACAAGACACTTCTAAAAAAAAGGGTAAAAAAAATACACATCTAACTAATAAGACAATTTACTCATAATACATATGAAAATAAAGTTTAACGTACGTCAACAAGTAATATAAAATTTTTGTAAGTAATTATTTTTGAAATTATTATGTGTCTCGGGAAAAAAAAAATTAAAGTATAAATTTTCTAAAATTGAATTTATAGTCGCTTTAAAGTTACCTAAATATGTAATATCATATAAATAACAAAAAATTATAATTCAATATATTAAGAGATACGCATGCACGTATTATATATATCAAAAATAATATTAAAAAACGAAAGTGTTTAACTTTCAAATTATCACAAAAGTTAAAAAGATGTTAACTTTTATAGTATGCATCTAACTAAAAAAAATAAAATTAATAGCAAGATGAAAAAAAATCTTTTAGAACTTATAATTTCTTTTTTTTAAACACATGTTGAAAACAAACAAAATAAATATCATTTCACACTCTCATGCTATTCAGCTCAAAAGTAATTATTTTTCTTTTAGCAAAAATGAATTTCTAGATAACCTATCTACCTATCTATCTATCTATCTATCTATCTATCGTAATAAGATAAATTTCATTGAAGAAAAAATAACTAGAAGTACAAGGAATACTTAAACCAAGAGGAATACAATAGAGTTTTAGAAGACAATAGATATATAAGAAACTACACAAAGCAACCCCTTTGAAACTACCTAATAACATAAATCCAAACATCTACTCCTCAATCCTCATACATAAATATGAATTATCTCAGCAGCATTAAAAAAAATCAATATTAGAGGGCAGAAAAATAGGAGATAACTTAACCAAAGCTGACATATAAATTTCGATCACCTAGAACCAATAAAACAACAAAAATTTCAAAAAAGTGATAGCGACAGAAACATTAGAAGTAGTGTTTTTACTCAAGAGCAACAATGCTTTTAACCTATATTTATTTTTTTAAAAAAATAATAAAGAAACATATTTAAATGCATTCACTAAAATACCTTAAAAATAAAATTATACCGATGACATCAATCAAAACTTTCAATCATAAATATTTCTAAATTGGACCTAAATCCTCAATGAATGATGCAGGGAAACTAATACAACAATCCAGTAAAAGAACTTAAAACTCCCAACCTCATGATAAAAATTCAAGGATTAATTAATTTTCTTTTTTCCTAACTATCACATGATACTTGCGAACATAAATACCTATATATACATATAATTAATCAATACTTGAGTTTTTAAGATCAATAGCCTCTAATTAAAATATGATCCCGCTATATTTACAGCACTACTAAGTGTTTAGTTTGTATTTGTAAATCCCTTTGATTGCATGAATCTATATAAGTACATTTGCAAACATTGTCATCCTTATGTATCAAAAGAACATACACCAATTCAATAAAGAGTAAGAGCATAGATAGCCTCAAACATGTAACATTGTGTCTGGATCACAAAGTTACAAAATAGGATACTATTTATACTTTACTCTTCAAAATGTACACACAAAAACAAACACTAGCAGCATGTGCCGAATGGATGTAATGACTCTACACCAGGATACCAATATTGGGTTTGCTAGTCCCAATACCATCTATCCAAGTAGCAATATCATCTATCCAAGTATTAAAACTCATCACGATTCCTTCCAAACCTTATCATACACATACTAATCATCATGATTCTATCTATTCCCTAAGTGCCCAGTTTATAGTTAATTAATTTATATAATTGTCCGAAGAGAACCGAACTGCTCTGATACCAAAAATGTAACACCTTAATTCTGATAAAAAAAATACACAATCCATGGAAGCTTACCAAGTACAATATTCCATAAATAAAAAAAAATTTCATTAAGAAAAATATACATCTCCTTGAACCTAAATAATTGTTAAATAAAATTACATTGAAAATTTTACTTGTTCTACAATGACACTGGGCACTAAAACTAGAATTTCATTACAATGTCAACAATCCTCTTTAAACTTAATGTAGACTCCTTAAAAATAATTTACTCAAGAAAACTAATATTATAAACTTGTCTTCTTCCTGGCATCTTGCTTCTCAAAATCTCAATCTGACAACATCAAACCCGAATAGTGAGATAAAAATCTCAGTAACACTATTTAGCTTGAAAATTATTTTTGAACTATGATATTGTCAGCCGTCACATGTACCAAAAAATCTCCATAAAAAAAATAATGAGGGAAATAATATTTAATAATATAACTCATGTCTAGTATCACACAATTATCAGTCACATGAACAAAAATATGACTATTTAATAGAATTAATGCACAACAATCATTAATTGCATCTATGGCATTTTGGCCTCGAACTCCAACCATTAACTTTAACTTTTTATCTTGCCTGCTGGAGGTGCCTACCCCTTGCCCGGCGCCCCGGGTTTGTTTGCCTGTGCCCAGGCCAAACAATGAGTCAAAAGACTCTTCTAAAATAACATTATGACTATTCATATTTGGTGCACAGAACATTACCAACCAATGACTTCTCTCTTGCACACAACACGACTTCTCTCTTGCACACAACACGCCTGCTGGAGGTGCCTACCCCTTGCCCGGCGCCCCGGGTTCGGACGGATGACTTACACTCGCGTCCGAGTCATATAGAATTCTCTCTATAAAATAACAATAATATAATCATAATATATATATATATACACACACGTATCAATATATATGCTGTTGCAATTTTTCTCAAAATTGAAAGCATAACAATCCACTGGAATTAAATCAAATAAGTAAAAGACAAAACTACTTAAAGGGGAGATAAATTATAACAATATACCGGAATTAAATCAAATAAGTAAAAGACAAAACTACTTACAGGGGAGATAAATTATAACTATTATTGTTACAGTATATGCATATACTACATGCGATGATGATAGCAAACTGATATATATTTCTATTTTAAATCACTGTATCTGGCAAATGTGATTTCTCATATAACAACGATGCAATATATAATTACATGGAAACGATCGATGAGAAAATCGCTACAAGAAAACAGTATCAATGGTTTTATAATATTCAAAATCATCTATTCTCAATTATTATTTTATGGAAGTTTAATTGGGTTATAGTGTTATATTAATGGGGATTCTCTCTTCTTCTTTTTCTTCTTCTTTCTCTTGTGTGTTTTTTCCCTCTGGTTCTCCTAATGGAGGCTAGGTTTTGTTTTTAGGAGAATGAAACCAACCTATCTGATCTTAACTTTATATTTATTTTAAATCAATTATTCTAACTTATCCCTTTAGTCACAACTATTATCAAAAGCTAACATTGATAAAGATAAAATAGAATAATTTAAATAAAATAATATCTAATACTATCTTATCTTATAATAATATAATAATAATAATAATAATAATAATGATTCTACCAAGTACCCTTATTCAACAATGTATTACCATAAAATCTATATGCCTATTTTGTTATCATTATAATATAATATAAAGGTCTAAGTTCTTTAATAATTTAATATTAAAAAAATAACTACAAGAATAAAATTATAACACATTAATTTTGGGATGTTACACTTATCATGGATATGAAAAACGTTTTGTTGGAAGAGGTTGTACCCACTACTATTTGTCACTTTATCGTGTCGAACACGTATCATGTCCCATAACAAACATGTATTCGTTTTAAGGATTTCTATTAATTTTATTTAACTTTTTTATATTTTTTTTACTGTATCCCATATAATTTCATGTTTGTGTCTCATATTGTGTCCATGCTTACATTGCCACTCAAACTCATAGTCAAATGAATCAATTTTCACTAATATACATATATATATATATTTATTTATTTATTTATTTAATAAGAGAAACAATCAATTGAGTTAAACATCTTTGCAACTTCTTTTAGATATGAATTCCATCATATGTAATTTTTGCAAAGTAGAGAAATTAAACATTATCTGCCAAGTATTGACCTAGTTGTGCATAAAGCAATCTTCTCTCATTAACAGGCTTCATGAAAGGGGCCAAAACTGTTTTCCATAAGGCAAAACACATTTTCCTTTGGATAGTCTAGTCTGAACTTCATAATTTTTGTCAAAACTGAGTTTATAAAATAAAATACCAGTATTTTGAGATATAAAGCCAAAAGTTAATAAGAAAGTTATCACTTCTAGACATACAAATAATAGCTCGAAGGCAGACAATCATATATTCCACATCAATTACAATCATGACAATGACAAAAGAAAATTAAATAAAATGCTTCCTCTCTAAATAAAATGTTTGCCTTTAAAATATTAAGAAGCATTCTTTTGCTTGTACCTTACGGAAACAACTATGAATACCAACATATTTAAGAAGCTAAGTCCGGATATAAGCCAGAAAAAGTAATCGAGATGACCTTGGTTCAAGTTATTTGGAACCCATCCAGGCTGTCCGCCTTGTGTAGTGAAGTAAGTTACTATAGAAAGAATGAAGGAGCTCAAGTAATTCCCTAATGAAAAATTTAGAAGTGCCATTGCACTGCATAAAGTCCGCATGCTATCTGTAGATTGGTCATAGAGGAAATCAAGTTGGCCAACGAATGTGAATACCTCTGATGCGCCCAATAAAAAATATTGAGGCATTTGCCAGAATACGCTAAGGGGTACAGCAACAGGTTTATCAACAAGACCAAGCTCTGCTGCAAGTTGCAGACGCGCTATCTCCACAGCAGCAGCGGCTGACATTGACAAAATTGAAATAAAAAGGCCAATTCCAATTCTTTGCAACTCTGAAAAACCACTTTTCTTGCTTGTAAATTTCATTGCAATGGGAACAATTACCCTGTCATAGATGGGAACCCAAAAAATAACACTTATCACATTAAAAGTTGAGAGTGAAGCTGGTGGAATGTTGAAGGAACCGATGCTTGTGTCCATCATCGTTCCTTGTTCTATAAACAATGTTGACATTTGGGCAAAAACAGCGGAAAAAACTATCCCCGTAGCCCAGATTGGAAGCATGCGAATCAATATTTTCAGTTCCTCCACTTGTGTCACAGTGCATAGTCTCCATGGATTGGAATAATCACCGCTTTTGCTCTCAGCATCCGACACTACGGCTGCTCTATCTAAACACCTTCATTAAAACAAAAAAGAAAATGACTACTTTTACAATGTTTAATGCCTTCACATCAAATGCTTACACTGGAACACAAACTGACAAACATGCAGGTAAAGTGAAATGAAAAGGAGATAAATTATTTCCTATGCAAGTAGATTATGTAGTCTTACTCACTTCTTTTATAAGGACTCATTTGTCATACTGGTTAGGATAAATATCACTAATAGCATGTCTGAGGTTGATTAGTTCTTTTACTTATTCGGGCACAAAACTAATTTATCATCTCTTATTATTACTCAAATAATAGTTTAACAAAGGCGATTACCTCAAATCATCACTATGATGCAATTTGTGACTGAATACAACTGCAGATCTCTTGACTGGTGTTTCATACAGGAGACAAGTATCCTCAGGGACAACCATATTCTGCTTCCGGACAGATGCTACCACGACCTGACACATTCTTGTAATAGGGCTTCCACTTGGTTTTTGAAACCTGTAGAAGGGTGTGCCTAAAAAGAAAATTCCAGCAGATAATCCTATAAAGAAAGTAGGAATGCCAAATCCAATACCCCATCCCACATTGTCTTGAATCCACACAACTAAGGTGCATGATATAATGGCACCTACGTGAATAGAAAGGTAAAACCAGTTGAAAAAGGATCCCCTCTTAACCCTTTCCTTGGTATCAGTATCATCAAACTGGTCTGCCCCGAAAGATGACACACACGCTTTTACGCCGCCAGCGCCAAGTGCAACCACGTAGAGACCAAAGTAGAAGATAACATTTTGTGCAGGAGTAGCTGGTGGGCATATAGATCCCATGCATTCAGCAGGCTTCAGTGCTGGGACAGATGCAGAGACAGTCAATGCACACATGCCCTGCATAAAACAACAGTATCACACATCAAAGCGTGGAACGAAAATTAAACAACAAAGCATATAGGAATACAACATCATGAAATACAATACCAATATGAAAATGTCATAGAAGTAATAATTGTGTCTAATATTGAAACTATATCTTTTCAAAAGTGATAATATTTTGGGACAAATATTTGGTGGTCAATGAGCAACTCCATAATCTTGTATTGGAAACAAAGAAATTTACTTCATCAGCAAGAAACTTAAATTTGGAGTAGAACTAGTGCTGATCTACTAATCTAATTTCCCTTTATGATGTCTTTGAAAGGATACTTATTTTTTATAAGCTTCTTTGAAAGGATACTATTTTGTATTCTAACATATCCTTCAACATTTTCCAATCAGTTGAAATGACATAAAAGAATTCAAACTAAACATGGCATACAAGACAAAGATAAATTATTCGATAACATCCTATAAAAAATATGAATTGTGTCATGCAAAATAGTGTCGAATGTGTATATGCGTGCCTTGAATGCACCCACAAATGAAAAGTTGAAACAAAACTATGTTAGTTTATTACAATAAAATAAACCATGGAGAAAAGAGCCATCGTCCAGTATCGTCCCAAGTAAGCATCTGCTACAATAACTCCAATGAGAGGTGTAAGATAACAAGTGCCGTGCCAGTTACTGACATTATTTGCAGCAGCGGCATTTCCTTCATGGAGTTCGGTGGTAAGGTAGCGAACAAGATTGGTTGTAATGCCGAAGAAAGCCAATCGTTCACAGCACTCATTGCCTGTGATTTATATTGCATAAAAATGATATAAATAAAATAGATGTTACCAAAGAGAGATTTGCAATAATAAGCTTAGATAAAATAGCATATAATATAAGCAAGTTATATATATTAATCCAAAACTTTTAATCAATGAATTTATGGATCTTGTCATTTGTATATAAGTCAATTTATCCATTAATATTATTTAATGTGAATTTTTTGTACTCACATAACTTACATTAGAAAATTCCAAGCAAAATATATAAGAGCAATGTGAAAGCTCACCTAGGATAAATAGACAAGCTCTCCAATTGCCGGTATTCTTTTTAAGAATAGGTTTGCCTTTCAAGTCAACTGTGCCATCTCCTGTGTATTGTTGGCTCCTTTCATCCTTCATAAAATAAACAATCAATCACATAGCAAAATTAAGAGCTTTTATTTTATTTTATTTTTTTTGTCTGTACTCTTTTGGCTAGTACCTCAGGTGTCTCAAAGAGCACCTATAATACTAAGGAACCCTTATACAAATCCTGCACGAGGTCGCGTTCCTGTGCCTCTCCCAGCGGGGCGTGTTAGCCGGGAATCGAACCTGAGACTTCTTAATCTCAGGCCCCATTCCCAAGTTCTCAATTTGGCAGGATCACACCATTTGAGCCAACCCTCGTTGGTAAATTAAGAGCATTTTTTTATTGTATTTTAGTATTTTTGTTTTGGAAACTATTTTGTAAAATAGTTCTCGAGAACTATTCTTGAGAAAAAAAATAAGAAAACATAATTGTTATAATTATTTTGAGAATACCTTCAAAAATTATTGAAAAAAAATATGTTTGGTAAGTTTGTTCTGGAAACATCATTTGAAAAAAAAATATAATAGAGAACTTGTTTGGATTGTAATTTGTTTTTTCCATTCCAAACCATTTTTATAATTTCTTTGGTTATCTAAAAAGAATTTAGATATATTTTAAAGAGATAAAATAATAAGTAAAAGTAAATTAAGGGTATTTTTAATTGTTTAATTTTCTCTACTTTCTTATTGGAAAAAAAAACGTTTTGCCTTTCCCCATTTCTTGTATCTTCGATAATATTTTCTCTCCTTATCTTACATTTGTTCATCGTTTTTAATTGCATCTTACCTTTGAGTGGGGCTTTTGCCACCCGACTTTAGACTTTACGCACCCACATGTTAATTTATTTACAAAACTACCCTTAATTGAAAAAATATTTTTTTTTATTTTTCCCTATCTTTTCCACTTCATCTTATTTCTTTTCTTTTTATTCACACACCCCACTCTCACGGTCAAAAGAAACTACTCCCTTATTGATCTAGAAGCAACCCTTGTCAACAATACCAGCCACCATTGTCAATAATGCCAACCACCACCCTCCTCTGTTTTTTCAACAACGCCAGCGCCTTTATTTTGTTCTTTTCTTTGTTTCTGATTACTATAAATAGGATAGCAATGTAAGCTCATTTGATCATCAAAGAATAAACACAATTTCAATTGATTTAAGTTTCTCTCATTGAGAACTTATTTTCCTTTGCATTTTGTGCCATATTGGTAATCAGAGCAAGGTTCCCTAAGCTTTCTACGCCCCTAGGTTTCATAGAAACGTGATTGTGAGTTTATCTCATCTGAGCCAATTCAGGTCCTCTTCGAAAATCCACCTTAGAAGCCCTTTCTTCAAAAACCGACCCCGTAGAAGTGTTCGGAAGGTCCTAAAACCTTGGGATACATAGTTTGGTGGCCGGAAACCGCCGCCCGCGACCACAAGCGCCTCGCCGGAGTTTCTGGAGCCTCGCCAGAATTTTTGGAGCCTTGTCGAGATTTCTGGAGGTTGAAGATGAAGTAATTACAAAATTGCCATTGTTTTGTAATTACCATTCTACCCTTCCTTTCTTTAAAATCACAAAATTGCCATTACTTGTAATTACAAAATTGTCACTAGTTCTGTAATTATTTTTATGCCCCTCAGTTTTATACATAATTACCAAAATACCCCAAAGCTCAGAAATTTACCAAAATACCCATGTACCCCTAAAATTACCTAAATACCCCTTACCTTCCAAATTACCAAAATACCCTCAACACCAAAAATTACCCAATTACCCCTAAACACATAAAATTACCAAATTATCCCTGCAACCCAAAAAATTACCAAAATACCCTTTGACCTCAAATTTCCCAAATTATCCATTATCCCTTAAAAACCCAAAACACCCGTTCAGCCCCAAATTCCTATTTTTCCCTCACATCTCAAATAACCAACCTTTTACCCCTTTAACCATTCAAACAATCAGTTTTCCATTTACCACCTTTCTCTAACCTTCAAAATATCAAAATGCCACCAAGACGCAATACTTTTGAAAATGAAGTGGAAGAACTTAGAAGATTAATTCAACAACTTCAAACCACTGTTAACATACAACAAGCACAATTAGAAGAACAAGAGAGAAGATTAGATGGAGAATCAGATGTCAGTGATTCTTCAACTAGTGCTAGTCGACAACCACAATCACAACGATCTTGGATCGACAACATTAGAGTGGACATCCCTGAATTTGAAGGTCAACTTCAACCTGATGAGTTCGTTGACTGGTTGCAAACCATTGAACGAATATTCGAATAGAAAGAAGTCCCTGATGTCCAAAAGGTTAAAATTGTTGCAATCAAACTCAGAAAGCATGCTTCCATGTGGTGGGAAAATCTTAAAAAGAAGCGTGAAAAAGAAGGAAAAGGAAAGATCAAGTATTGGGATAAGATGCGTCGCGAATTAACACGTAAGTTTTTACCTGACCATTATTACCAAGATAATTTCCTTCAATTACACAACTTGCGACAAAAGTCCTTGTCGGTGGAAGAATATACCAGGGAATTCGAAAAACTTATGATAAAATGTGACATCCAAGAGAAGGAAGAACAAACAATTGCCCGATACCTTGGAGGGCTAAACACAGACATTGCACGTCCAATCCAACTACAACAGTATTGGACCTTGGAGGATGTAATTCGTCTTTCTATCCAAATAGAAAAACAACTCTCCAGGAAACCACTACCCTCTTCTTCTAGAAATCCTTTTCACAACCAGAGAACACAAACCATACAACCACCCACCACAAACAAAGCCCAAACACCATTCCCTCATCAATATCCAACAAAAAGACCCAAGTTCCGAAGCCCACCGGAAACACCCTTCCATGTCCCTCAAAATCCAAAACAAACCTTCAATGTTTCGAATGCAAAGGTTATGGACACATTGCTTCAGATTGTCCTAATCGAAGAGTCATTACCATCATTGAATGAGAAGCATACGAATCCTCTAAAGAAGAACCCGAAAAAGAGTGTACCACTGCTGTGTATGATGAAGAAAGCATTCCTGTAGATCATGGTGATCTACTCGTAGTCAGACGCAACTTACACACAACAACGATAAAAGAAGAACCTTGGCTAAGACACAACATTTTTCACACCCGATGCACAACTCAAAGAAAAGTTTGTGATGTCGTCATAGATAGTGGAAACTGTGAGAATGTAGTGTCGAACTACATGGTAGATAGACTCAAATTGCCAACTCATACTCATCCATATCCTTACAAACTACAATGGCTAAATAAAGGAAGTGAAGTGAAGGTTTCCAAACGATGCCTTGTTTCATTTTCCATTGGGCAAAGATACAAAGATGAAGTTTGGTGTGATGTCAACCCAATGGACGCCTGTCACCTCCTTCTAGGAAGACCATGGCAATATGATCAACAAGTCCAATACAACGGGTATACTAACACCTATTCCTTCAACAAGGATGGAGTCAATGTTAAACTAACACCACTGCACCACAAAGGAGACAAATCCGATGGTATCGTTCGTCACCAGGAGCCATATCAAAATATCTAAAGATGAAGCTAATCATCTAGGATACTTGTTATTGGTTGAACAGAATGGTGAAACAATCTTACCACCAAAGATAGTTAAACTTCTTTCAGAATTCTCAAGTTGTAAATTCAATGCTCCTAATTATGGTGATTATATTTTGATGATGACAAAGTAATTAACAAATCAAGTCTTGAAGACATTGCAACATTCACATCAACAAGAAGTCAAGAAAAGAAGACAAGTGCCCAATCATTCTCAATCAAATATTAATTGTAAATTTCTAATTTATGTTGAGAGTGGTTGAGAGTGGGTAGAAATAGTTAGTCTCTTCTAGGAATAAATTTTTATATGATTATTAAGTTGAGATTGACAAAAATTAATACTTGAGAAGAAAAATAAAATTGAAAAATAATTTTTCCCATATCTGATCAAAATACTCGAGTATTTTGAGAAAGACTCGAGTATATACTCGAGTATTTATCGAAAAACTCGAGTATTTGTGCCAGGTCAGCAAATATGACCGTTAGTCTTGTTCGTGCACCAATTCACTCGTGACCGACCAAAAAGACTCGAGTATTTACCAAAAGACTCGAGTATTTTTGGCCAGTCAGCAAAAATGAACGTTGGAGATACTCAGAAACCCAATTGAGGGCATTTGAGTCTCATCCAACCCAAGAGAGCATTTTCAGAACCTTATTGTAAAATTTCTCTTTGAATTTGTGCAAGAACAAACAAGACAACAAGATCATAGTGTGTTCAAGCTTTTATAATTTTCTCTTATCAAGTGTTAATTTCCAAAAAGCTCAACTTCTCACTCATATTGTCATTTTATTCCAAGTTGAGTTTTAGGCCTCAATTCTTACATTGAGCTGTGCTTATTTGTGCTAATCCATTGTGAGATTAGTAATACACATACAAAAAGCTTGATTATTCAAAGTCTTGGATTGTTCCCAAGCAAACCCTAAGTGGCTTAGGGTGTTGGAAGTCTTGAGAGGTTCTCAAGCACAAGACTAGGAGGTTCCTAGCCCGGTGGAGTTTCTTGAAGGGAGTTCAAGGAAGCTTTGTGAAGAGTTCTTCAATCACCGGAATCAAATTGGGGGTAGAAATCAAGAGTTTGGTACACTCTTGAAGGGTTAGGTTGAGTGAGGCCATTCTCAAGCAATCCTTTGTAATTTCTAACAATTTGATTATTAGTAGAAACTCCTAAGTGATTAGGAGGACTGGATGTAGCTCATTGTTGGAGTGAACCAGGATAAAATTGCTTGAGTGGTGGTTTATTGCTTTTAATCTACTTTCTAGCTCAATAGACTTAAGTCATTTCAATCAATTAGGATTTATACAATTAGGTAGCAAGTTCAAGGAATCTTTGTGTTAAAAGCTATTTAGATTGCTTGCTATTCTGTTGGATAAGTTCCTGTTTATTATTGAATTGATTTGAGTTAAATTGCTGAATTTTCGTTTCTGGTTTTTCTGCTATCTGATAGGAAAAACTCGAGTATTTCAGAAAAGACTCGAGTTGTTCATCACTGAAAAACTCGAGTATTTCACAAAAGACTCGAGTCTTTTGTGTCTGATTCCAGAAAATTCAGTCTTAGCTCCATTCTTCAATTGTTAGTCTAAATATTTGGTATTAGTGCTTCAAAATACTATTCACCCCCCCTCTAGTATTTGCTTAGCCCGCTTGTTGGTTTCCAACACAAGTGTCGAACCACAAGAGATTTCTCCGGGACTAGCACCTATGCGTGACATACAACATGCGACAGACTTTGTTCTAGGTGTCGTAATCCCAAACAAACCTGCCTATCAAATGAATCCATAAGAACATGCAGAAGTAAGAAGACAGGTTGAAGGTTTATTGAAAAAAGGACTAATTCAGGAAAGTGTGAGTCCTTGTGCTGTTCCTATGATATTAGTACCAAAAAAAGATGGAACATGGAGGATGTGCATGGACAGTCGAGCAGTTAATAAAATCACTATCAAGTATCGATTTCCGATACTACGACTCGACGATATGTTAGACTAGTTGCATGGTGCTACTATCTTTTCAAAGATTGATCTACGGAGTGGATACAACCAGATCAGAATTCGGCCGGGAGATGAATGGAAGACTGCCTTCAAAACTCGAGCTGGATTATATGAATGGACAATCATGCCCTTCCCTTCGGACTCTCCAATGCTCCCAGCACTTTCATGTGCCTCATGAATAAGGTACTTCGACCTTTTATTGATAGACTCGTTGTTGTCTATTTCGATGATATCCTGATCTACAGCAAGAACAAAGAAGAACACCTATAGCATATCAGAAAGGTCTTAGAGGTTCTGCAAGAACAAAAACACTATGATAACTTGGAAAAATGCTCCTTCTTAACCGAAGAAGTGATTTTTCTAGGATACATTGTTACTGCTGAAGGTATCAAGGTAGATCCAAGTAAAGTTGAGACAATCCACAACTGGCCCACTCCCTAATCTGTTCATGATGTCAGAAGTTTCCATGGATTAGCGTCCTTTTATCGCATATTCATAAAAAACTTCAGTACCATAACAGCACCCCTTACTGATTGTATCAAGGGAGAAAAATTTCAATGGTTAGAATCAGCTCAAACAAGCTTTGACCAACTGAAGGATCACCTCACCAAGACTCTTGTATTAGCACTTCCAAATATTGATCAAGTATTTGAAGTTAATTGTGATGCTTCTAACAATGGTATTGGTGCAGTTCTAAGCCAAGAAGGTCGTCTTATAGCTTTCTTTAGTGAAAAGCTGAATGATGTCAAACTAAAGTATTCCACGTACGACAAAGTATTATATGCAATCGTACGAGCACTACAACACTGGAGTCATTACCTGCTGCCTAAAGAATTCATTCTCTATTCCGATCATGAAGCCCTCAAACATCTCAGTTCTCAACAAAAGATTAGTCGCAGACATGCATCATGGATTGAGTTCTTGCAGGCTTATAGTATTTTGATCAAGCACAAGGCAGGACGTCATAATACTGTTGCAGATGCACTTAGTTGACGTCAAATCTTACTATCAACACTGCAGATGAAGGTTGTTGGGTTTGATACCCTCACCAAACTTTATAAGGATGATCCAGATTTTAAAACTGTTTGGAAGTCTACTAAAGATCAACCTTTTCAAAGATACTGTCGTCATCAAGGGTTTTTATTCAATGACAATGTTTTATGTATCCCGCACTTCTCTTTGAGATAATTAATCATTTGGGAAACCCACAATGGCGGATTAGCCGAACATTTTGGCCGAGATAAGACTGTTTCACTCATTAAGGAGAACTTTTACTAGCCGAAACTGGAGCGAGATGTTACCCGACACATCCAACGATGACGAACTTGTCATTTGTCCAAATCCCATAGTCAAAACACCGGACTGTACATGCCATTGCCAGTACCAGCTGCCCCGTGGGAAGACATCAGTATGGACTTTATTCTCGGACTACCAAGAACTCAAAGGCAAAAGGATTCTATTATGGTGGTGGTGGATCGATTTTCAAAGATAGCTCATTTTGTCCCTTGTCAAAAGACTAATGACGCTGTCCACATTGCTTATTTATATTTTCGAGAGATTGTTCAAATCCATGGGATTCCAAAGACAATCACTTCGGATCGAGATGTTAAATTCCTCAATCATTTTTGGCGAACGCTGTGGAAAAAAATGGGTACTCGATTGCAATTTAGCAGTTCCAGTCCCAAACAGATGGACAAACAGAAGCTGTGAACAAAATATTAGGCAAACTATTGCGAAGTTTTGTTGGTGAAAATATTCGCCAATGGGACCTCGTCATTGCTCAAGCCGAATTCACCTACAACAACTCATCCAACCAAGCTACAGGTAGATGTCCGTTCAAAGTTGTGTACGGAACTCGACCCCTCAGTCCTTTGGACCTCACTCCTTATCCTACTAAGGACCACTTTGGTACTGATGTTGAACAAAGAGCGAAAGAAATTAAGAAAATGCATGAGCAAGTCTGAGCTAGGATTGAAAGCAAGAATTCAAAGTATAAAGCTCAAAAGGACAAGCATCGAAAACCGCAGAGCTTCAACGAAGGAGATTTGGTATGGGTTCATCTTCGAAAAGAAAGGTTCCCAAAGCAACCAAACGCCAAATTATCCCCACGAGCTGATGGTCCATTTAAATTTCTTCAAAAGATCAATGACAATGCCTACAAGATAGAACTACCAGGATCGTACGGAGTATCAGCAACATTTAACATTGCCGACCTGTCACCATACATCGACGAAGAAACTAATTAGACTCGAGGACGAGTCTTTTCCAACCCCGGGAGAATGATCTAGAAGCAACCCTTGTCAACAATACCAGCCACCATTGTCAACAATGCCAACCACCACCCTCCTCTGTTTCTTCAACAACGCCAGCTCCTCTATTTTGTTCTTTTCTTTGTTTCTGATTACTATAAATAGGATAGCAATGTAAGCTCATTTGATCATCAAAAAATAAACACAATTTCAATTGATTTAAGTTTCTCTCATTGAGAACTTATTTTCCTTTGCATTTTGTGCCACTTGAGGACTCCAGTATCGATAGAATGGTGTACCGTAAAGCAACACATACAACTACCCCAACCACCATTGTCACTGCTGAAATTCCAAATCCCCACCCTCCTCCTATATTGTCTTGCACATACACCAACACTGCCAAAGAAAACAAGGACCCAATACTGATAAAAAAGTAGATTCTATTGATGGAAAAAATCATCTTTTTTTCCTCCTTGGGGTCTGTCATATCAAACTGATCAGATCCAAAACCTGAGACATTGGATTTTATTCTCCCACCACCCGCGGCTATGGTATAAAGTGTTGCAAATAGAAGAGTCAACTGTTTGCCACTGGCCTCAATGCACTCATGGTGTTGTTTCCTGACACCACTCACACCCCACCCTCATTTTCACTCCCTCTGAATAGGCATAAAGAATGTGTACTCAGTGGGAGTGAAGAAAGTGGAGTGTGAGTGGGGTGAAAAAAGATAAAGTGGTTTCTTTTTAATTTGGGAGTGGGAGTGGGTGTGTATAAAAAAACCAAATAATTAACTACTGCATCTTGAGACTTTGGTATCATCTTGCACTTTTTTTTAATGCTCTGAATACTATACCTTCGTCTTTCTCCTTAATTCCCTTTAAGTAGCAACATGAATATGGTTACCATAGTATTGCAACTCCATATCATTCTTCTCATCCTTCTCGTTATTAGGAGTGTTTGCTTCTATGATTGTCACTTCAATAGCGTTTTCGATATTCACTCTCTCTCTATTCTTTCCCCACAAAACATAATAGAGTTTGAGTACAACCAAGAGACATCCTACGGCACTAAGAAAAATAAAAATTATGGGATCAAAATTCAAAATAGGGTGAAGAAAGAGGGAGTAGTTTCTTTTTTATTTGGGAGTGAGAGTGGGGTGTATGTGTGAATAAAAGAAAAGGAAGAAGATGAAGTGAAAAAGATGAGGTAAAATAAAAAATATAATTTTTTCAATTAGGGGTAATTTTGGAAATAAATTAATATATGGGGTGTGTAAAGTCTAAAATGTGGTGGTAAAAGCCCCACTCCTTACCTTTTGCACAATTTTCTCTCAAACATATTTTTTATTTTTTTGAATTATAAAGAACCAAACGAAATTTTTTTATAAACAAGTTATTCTAGAAAAATGTATATATGCTAAATTTCGATTTAGAACTTTTGTTATGCTTAACTTTAATTTTACTTGACACTATAAAAATATTACCATATATATATATTTGTGTATGTAAATATGTATATGTGTGTGTGTTTTATTATTTATATATGGTGCACCTTTAGTATCAAGGAGCCATTGAGACTAATTCTGCATGAGATCGCGTTCCTATGCCTCTCCCGCTTGTGTTAACCGAGAATCGAACCTGAGACTTCTTAGTCTCAGGCCTCATTTCCAAGTTCTCAAGTTGACAGGACCTCACCACTTGAGGCAACCCCCGTTGAATTAATATTAAATCATATGAAATTATGTTATATGATATATAAACAACAATATGGTTGAATTAAAAAGAAATGTATCTAATGAGAAAGTCATAATGAAAATTTGAGTCTCAATTAAGAGATGGTCTAATAGTGTAAGGTCCTATAAGATTCTCACTATCAATCTTGCTAAAAGTAAAAATTCCATTCTTTTGAATGACATTTGCTAGGAGGTAGGAATTAATATATTAGGTAATTCAACACCAATATTAATTCTAGGATACATCACCATATTTCGCTACTCATTTTATATTTTTTTTAACTCACAAAATAGACATTGAATAATGATGATGCAACTAGGATCAATGATAATGAACCATCTAATAATTTTTTAAGGGGCAACCAAACATTCTAAAAAATACACTTGGTTAAAATAATAATAATAATAATAATAATAAAAAAAAAAGTGGAGTAGAGACAGATGAAAAGAGAAATATGGCAAGATAAAGAAAATGCAGAAAAATAGAGAAGGAAAACAAAAATTAAAATGTACAAACAAAATAATAATTAAAAAAAAAAGACATGGGGCGTGAACATTAGTGAAGAGAGGAAAGAGAAGGTGATGATGGATGAAGAAGGGTGTTAGATAAATAAGAGATGAAAGAGAAACAATATAGAAGTTAGATATATTTTTTGAGTATTGATTTTTGGCCTCAGTGTTGAAATTTTGGCCCCCATTTTATAATTTTAGGAATAAAAATAACTTCACCATTAAATTAATTTTCATCTGTGGGATAACAGAAAATATTTTCCGTAAAGGGAAAGATAGAAACAATTTTTTTTTTCTTTTTCCGAAGAGTCAAAAGGCACTACTTTTGTCGCATCCCCTTTGATGCTTTGCCTTGCCTAACTCACACCTTATACATACTTCTTCTTTTCACATGGCCACCTTCTACCACAAGACATTATTCACCACGTTTGCAACAACCCAAGTCCATCTGCTTCTTGTGGGTGTGACACCAATGATTATTGTTCATCAACCAAAAGATATTGACAGAGGAATAAATGCACATTAACACAGTAGATGGATGAATGGAGGGAGGAATATAATGTGCATAGTATATATATATATATATATATATATATATATATATATATATATATATATATAAAGAACTTGGAAAGCTATGAATCTTTCGTCTGGTTGGAGACATCTTTTCCATCTCATGCATCACGGGAGACAAACTATTTTGTTTCCGTCTCTCCCTTCAAGAAAAACATTTTCCGTGATCGCAAAGATGAAAATAAAACTAATGCAAATGAACGGTGGATGATGTATCGATAGTATAAATTTTTTTTGTTTCTGTCTTTCCCTTTAAGGAAAATATTTTCCGTCATCCCATAGATGAAAATTAATTTAATGGTGAAGTTATTTGAGAAAATAAGTTGTACACTGACAGCATATCATCCATCATCCAAGAATGTATGTTTATTGACTTCTAAATAAAAAGTAATGCAAATGAACAGAGGATGATGTACCGAGTGTAAAAAACTTTACACTGTCAGCACACATATTAAACTCAAATTTTAATATAATGGTGAGGTTATTTTGTCCCTAAAATTATAAAATGGGGGTCAAAATTTCAAGAGTGGGGCCAAAAATTAATACTCTACTTTTTTTTTTCTTAATTACAAAATTGTCATTATTAAAAACAATCGTTCTCGTGTTTTTCATGGAACCAAAATGGATGTTCTACTTTTCCCGTTTTTAAAACAATAAAATATTAGGGCCTGTTTGATTACTATTCTGGATAACTGTTTTTTTGTTTTAAAACCAAAAGAACAAAAAAAGAACACGTTTGTTAGGACTGTTTTGCAAAAATTGTTTCAGAAACAACACCTCTTCTTTTGTTTCTAAAACAGATTTTAGAAAACATATGAGAGATGTTCTTGTTCTCTTGTTCTCTCGCTTTTTGATCTCGCGGTGACAAACCTGTGATTATAGAATTATTAATGGCAATCATGTAAATAAGTGGAAAAAGATTCCTTTTATTCTTATGATTCAATTTCTTTTCCAGCGAGTTTTTCCCTGCACGACAATGAAGGCAAAAAGACATTTGACCTGATAAACATGGTTGAATGGCAATTTTCTTCTCCATCTTTCGCTGCTCAAGTCATTTGAGTCAGAGAAAACAACTTGAATTTGTATTATTATCCAAACACGTATTTTTGTTTTTTTGTTCTATGAAATTTGTTTTGGGAATTGGTTTTAAAATCTGTTCTATGAAACAATAAAACAAAATAGTAATCAAACAGGCCCTTAGAGTCTGTTTCCGAAACTATTTTGTACAAAACAAGTTCATTTGTTTTAAGAAAAAACAAGTTCATCAAACTATTTTTTTAGTTCTTTTGTTTTAAGAAAAAAAGAAAACTGTTCTCAAAACTAGTATTCAAAACATGCCTTAAACTTTTTTTTTTTAAAGGATTCGAAAGGGAAGAAACTAGAAAGATAAAAGCAGTCGAAAAAAATATTTGTTTTCAACTTCGTCTCTATATGTACAATTATTTTTATTTTGGTACTTCCTGTTGGCTGTTGTTATAATACCGTACATTGGAGTCAAAATATAGAAGAAAAAAAATTAAAAATAGTTGGTACATAAATGAATCAAACATATACATTTTTGTCCTGGTATGATAATTACTTTCACTTCAGTCCTTATAAGCAATAATTATTTTCATTTGGTCATTATGCTTTTAACTACCTCGCGTGCTATTGCATAAAAAAATAATAATCACTTTGGTTTTCGAAATATACACTGATCTTCAATTTAATCCTTGAAATATTGTTTATGTTAATTTAATCCTTAAAAGATTAACATGACATTAAGTAGTGTAAATTTTGATTACCAAAAACTCATATGATCATCAAATAATAATCTCTAAAAGAACAAATATGATGTCATATAGTTCAAAAAAAATATGATGTCATATTGATGATTGATTTTTGAGGGATTAAATTATTGATGTAAAAAATATTTTGAGAATAAATTAATAACTAGTATATCTAACAAGAACCAACATGAATATTAACTCTATAAAATATATATATATATATATATATATATATATATAATGAGGAGCAAATTGAAAATAGTTGTACAGAGGGACAAAATTGAAATTTTTTATATATGCGGACCAAGTTGAAAATGCATGTCACGCAGATGCACCGAAAGTATAGCATGTATGAGCATTTCATTTCATTCATCTCTAATATTGATAAAAAGTGTATTTTTTTTCCTGAAATCATATATCTAAGTTTGTTATGATGAGAAAACCAAAAACTGAATATATATATATATATATATATATATATAGACACACACATATATCATAAGACTATAATTTGAATAAACAGTGACTATTTTGAATATGCAATCAAATTACATATAAAACACTAAGTAGTTGGAGTCTTGGAATAAAGAACATTGAACATTGTCCAACCACTAATAATCTATTGCCATGAGTATCTTTGATGCAATGGCTTGTACACAACTAGCTTATCACGAAAACAAAAAGATAGAAGTTTTATGCTAACAAAACAAGTTTATAGAGAGAAAGGGAGGAACCTGAAGAGGCTCTTCAAGAAGCAAAGTATAATCATTAGTGGAATCCATATCTTTGTTGAGAAGCCTCTTTCTGTCTTTCCTTGGGGTTATGTTGACAAAGTGTAACTCGAGGGACACATAGGAAATTTATTTATGGATTGCTTCTATGTAATAAACAATTGTTCAAATATTCTGTGCGGTGTGCATCACTGCTATATATACAATATAATAATTGAAGGAACAATGCTAGAAATGTCCTTCATACATTTGGCTCAGAAAATAAAATAAAATAAGTATGTTTGTTTAGAAAAATGTCATTTTTAATATTAACATTCTCATTTTATATTGTTTAACAAATACTCCAATAAATATCTTAATAATACTCGTTAACTAGAACCTAATAGAAATCAAGAATAATACTCCCTCCTTCCTAAATAATTATTATTTTATTATAATGAATTTATTTTTAAATAATTGTTATTTTAAAAAACCAATACAACATTAATTATCACTTTTACAATTCTACCCTCATATATTAGTAAGAGAGATAATAAGCGGAAAAAACGAACCAATTATTATAAAGAGATAAAAGGCAAAAATGGTTAAACAAATTAAACATTGATTTACTATTAAAAAAACACATCAAAATTTATTTCTCAATCAACGCGCGCGTTGCAACCTTAGACGTCAATTGTCTTTGAAGGGAGAAAGGGAGTATCAAATACTCCCTCCATTTTGAAATACAAGAAGAAGGAAACATGCTAGTATATTTCTTGATTTAAAATATACTCCATTTATCTCATTATTTTGGTAAAAGTCAAATAAGTCGGGGAAAATAAGAGAATATATGTTTAATATTGTAACATCCTACCTTAATTTATATACTAATTACCCTGATTAGATTGGTGACTTAAGAAAAATTCTTTTTAACTCTTAGTTAACTACACAACTTATAAAAATCTCCGTAAAATCGGACGGAGTTTACTTTGTTTTATTTGACTTTTCCAAAATTAAGTATTTTCTGAAAACCTATTTTAACAACATTTACCAGCAGGGCATCGTGCATTAGTGCATGTGTACATTCATAACAGTTCAGAAATTGTTTACAAGTTTTGGATCAGTTTGATCCCCAAAAAGATACCCCTTCCCAAAAGATGAAATGGTCATGGGCTAACCTGGTGCAGTATTTTAATACCCAAAGCATTATTTACATATTATACAAAAAGTGTTATATTATATCCCAAAAGACTTGGCCCAAGACACTCTCGGAACCTACAACTAAATCCTACTCTCCCTTCCAGGGAGAGTATTCCTGCTCTGCCTGCAAAGGTGTATGCTCAGTCTCGATACCTGTAAAAATGGCAAGGAGGTGAGCATTACACAATACTTAGAATATACATTCTAAAAGGACATAGTAAACAACTAAGTTATTTAAGGTTTGCCATTGCTTAAGTCTTATCCTACTTATACATTATCTTAGTTCCATTTCATTACTTATTTTCCTTACCTCACTGTTCATTATGGAGTCTATCGTTCTTTTTATTAATTCCCTCTAAGGTGAGTTCTATACTTTTTTTTTTAATTTACACACACCCTAAGGGCGGGTCTTATCATTATTCCTATTACACACTCCTTATTGGAGGTCCCTGTAATTGTTCTCGCTCCGTTATGGAGGGTCTATTATTCACGCTCCTTTATGGAGGGTCTATTATACTCATTCATACACATCATATTATATTTCTATAATCACACACTATTCAGTTACCCTACTCTTTATCTATTTATCAACTCTCTTAATTAGTTTAACAATTACTTAGTTTCCTTCCAATTCCATTAACAACATTTAATTCCATTCATTCTCAGCAACAATCACCACTTAACTTAGCACACATAATTTTATATTCTCCTGTGTTATCCATCAACTTTATTCATAATTAATTCATAACCAATTCTAAACACACAACAATCATATTTTTATCACAACAATAACAAGTAACAATTTTACATAATATATTTCCTTTTCATTTATTCTTCTCTAATTTCCTATGATGCCATCTCTCCTATTTATCATCAATTCATATTTTTACAAACATACCACAAGTTCTTCCCTATAATTATCTATGCTAAAGTCATTCCTTATCATTTTACCCTAGGGTTTATCATTCTATTCTATTTCCTATCCTTAGTCCCCACTATATACAATCCAGAATATACCCTCTAAATAGAGGTAATACCCCCTCCTTACCTCAAAATGCCAAGAGATAAGGAGACTTTGCTTTGAGCCCTAACTTTTAGAACCTAGGAACCTTAAATCTCTTGATATACCTCAACCAAGCTACAATGAGATGAAGTGGGACTTGATCAAGTGGGGATTTGGAAGGAGGAGGAGAGCTAGGCTTCACTTGTTCTTGAGGAGGAGACATGAGAGCATCAATTTCTCCATAGCTTGAGAAGCTTGAAAATCCAATGGAAGTGGGGAGGAGAGAGACGTGAGAGGGAGGAAGTGTTAGGGGTGAGTTCTAGCTCATTTTCTTGTATAGAATTTGATGGAGATGATGAATATGATGATGGAGTGGTTGGATTTTAGGGTTTATGGTGTTGATGATGATGCTTTGCTTCTTGGAATCTAAGAGGGAAGATGGAGAGGATGATGATGCTATGTTGTTGTGTTGGGGTTTCTTTTATTTTTCTCCCTTTCTTGCATGAAGGGAAATAAATGGGTGGCCAAGATTCGTTGGCTTGGTGGGAAAGTCAAAATGAGTGGTTGAGATGAGTTGGTTCGTTTTAATTTTTTTCTGATCTGATCGTAATACTCGAGTCTTTAGAAAAAGACTCGAGTCTTTTCTGGCGTTTTGCAAGGGTGGTGCGCCATTCTAGTGCACCTGGCGCGCCAGTTCTTTTTCCCATTTTGCCTAGAATACTCGAGTCTTTCATAAAAGACTCGATTGTTGCCTGAGAGCAATTTTTCCACTGATCGATTTTCTGATACAAGACTCGAGTCTTTTCACAAAGACTTGAGTATTGCCTGACAGCTTCACTTTGTACACTTCAAAATGCTACCACTTCATCCGATTGCTACCGCTTCATTCTCCGTCGGATCGTGCTCAAATTTTAGAAAAAGTTTCCCCATACCCTAATCTTCTTATCCGACGATGGAGTTTTCGTTCGGAGTTGCAAATCTTTTATTTCTAATTTTTCCCAATGTACTATGTTTTTATTTCTAAGACAACTATTTTAATCCTACTGATTTTTACCTTAGCATTATAATTCTCTTCACCATAGGCCTATTTTCATATTAATTATACTTGAAATTAAATTAGGGATGTTACAAATATAATGCATGATTCACCCATTAGTTACAAATTGGTATTACACAAATTTTCATATCATTATAATTAATGCATGTTGCACTAATCTTCCATAAACATTTTCAGAATAGAAGGAAGCGATAAAACATTAAAAACTAATGGATCATCATATATATTTTTTCGTAATTAAATGTGTATTTGTTTACTTATTCAATCATGAAGATAATAATCAATCTTTAAGATTTTTCACTTATTGTTTTTACTTTAATTTCGAACAACTTTTTTACCAAGATAATGGGACGGAGGGAGTAAGAAGAAAATTAACTAAAATTCTTAAATTTATTTCATTTTCAATGCTATTTTCTTAAAATATCTCTAGAAAGTAGTTATCTCCAATACTAGACATATGTTTTTTGAAGCTAGCACGATCTTTTGTGACCTCGAACATGTTGGCTTTCTTCTGAAGGTCAACCATGTGCTGTTTGAGCCCAACATATTTGGATTCTAGGCAGGCAAAAGCATTTTATGGGCCTATGCAAGCGCCATTTCAATAGCCCACTGTTGGGAAGTGGCGGATTTTGCTCCGAGCTCTTGAGCTCGGATGTTAGGAATTGAAGATTAACCTTCCCTTAATGATAGGAGGAGATCGTCAACCCTTAGCAACATGCTGAAAGCTTGAGTCATAACTTCTTGGTGAGATGAGAGAGGATGAACAGACCCCAATGGAGGAGGAAACTGAGAAACTGGGGTGATGATCTACAAAGGCACGTATGATTCCCCCATGTCAACAACACTTGAATGATCACCATGCTAAAACTATGGATTAATTGGAGCTGATGCAAAGGCAGAAGGCACTACACCTTGACCATGCAGAAAACTCAAGTCAAGCCCCACGGTGGTGTTAAGCTCGTCTACCATGGTCGATATCATTCGCTCCTTGGTCTAGAGCTCTCCTGGAAAAGGTTGAGCAGCAGCAGGTGAAGCATGAGCAGTTGAAGAGCCCCCTTCTTGGGAGGAACTGATGGTGTCACCCTAGGAGGAAGGGGAGGAAGTGCAGGACTCGTCGAAGTTGAAAAACCTTCTCTAGGTTCGGAAGGTTTGTTGGGGTATGAAGGTCATCTCCTTTTGGGGGGAACCAACCCGATCGTCAGACCAAGCTCGTTTGTCTTGACGAGCTTCAAAAGATTTAGAGCAAGTTCCATTGGAAAAGACTAAGTGTGCTTTTTGGCGGCAAGAGCCTGAGCTCGTTTAAGAGCACCTGTCATCTCACCTGAAATGTAAAACAACCAATATTAACAATATAGCAAGATATCAATTCAAGAGGACCATTTTATGAAGTTGTGAAAAACTAACGGCACCCAAGCGAGCATTCAAAACAATCACATCAGTTTGGATGCAAGAATCAACATTAAGGGGAGCATGTTACGGAGCCCAATCAATCAAAGCTCAGAGCATCACACGGTCAATCTCATTCAAATCAACACCAGTAATCATGGAAGAGGTAGGGTCAGAGGTTTTGTCTAAAAGTATTCCTATGAGTTGTGAAATTATAATGTTTGATTATAAGGCTAATTCAATCCCTAATTTTCCAATTGAAGGATTGAACTTCCATATCATTGATTAGCTACTTCTATAAATAGAAGTGAAAATTGAAAAACATAATCAAACAATGAGCATAAACAGGAATTCATTCATAATCGATATTGTAAATCACATCATTACAATCCAATCCCTACACATCCCTAATAAAGGGTTTAACTAGACATAGAGATAGACATAAGTATAGAAAAGATAAGGAAAAACCCCATGAACAAGATGAAGCAACAACATGAAGCCTTCCTTGTTTGGGATTCCTTCTTTTGAGGTTAGGATCCTCCTTGATAGACTATTCCTCTTTCTCTAAGTCCTTTTTGTCTTCCTGTGTGTATAGCCCTCCTATTTTGGAGTTTGTCACAGCTTTATATAGATAAAGCAGCCCAAAGATCATAAAAATCGTACAAATAACCAAAATATTTGATGCTCACGCCCATGCCAAGATTACTGGCTCTTGGGTGCCACTCTGTGTTTCTCTTGTGCGCTTAATCGTAGGCTTGAGCGCCCCTTTGTTTTTTTGCTGGGTGTTTGGGTGTCTATTTGGGCTCGCTTAGGCACGATTATTCACTGTTTCACCCCCAATTGCGCCTGGGCATGATCCTTGTGCACCTGGGCGCCTCTGAATCCATTTTTTGGGATTTTTCCACCTCTCTTGATAATATTCATGGCTTCTTACATCCTTGGGTGTTTTCATGTCAATAATCCTTCCATTCAAGCTCCAAAACACCTGAAATTATGGCAAAAGGATTCATTTTTTGATGAAGTTTATTATGCCAAACTAAACTACCAAAAGTTATTAAACTAAATTAAAAACCATAAACAAATACTAAGATTAAGTAGGGATAAAATCAATGAAATATAACATATTTCGGACCATCAACGGTCCCTTAAAGATTAATTGTGTCACTAATTTAGTCCCCCAAGTATATTTGTTACCAATATAGTCTCTCAAAGATCAATTGTGCTACTAATTTAGTCCCCCAAAGATATTTTCTACCAATGTGGTCACTTAAAGATCAATTGTACCACCATGTTTGTCACTATATATTGCTCTATTACAAATCATCAATTTAACGATAATTATGTGACACGTTAAATAAAAAAAATTGTAAAATTAAATGACTAAAATTTAAATAAATAAACATAGTTAAAAAAATACTCATAACCCACAACCCAATCTTTTAAATAGAGATGGCAATAAAGCAGGGAATGTGTGGAGTGTATCATCCCTAGCCCCACCCCTCCTATTTTTGTTCCTAGTACATGTTCCCCATATATTTAGAGGACAACATATTTTGATGGTGAAGTTTTAATGATAACAAACAATGATTTAAAGAATTGAAGCTCATGCACCAATATCAACAACTAAAAGTTCGTTGAAGAATCTGCCTCATACATTCATCTAGGATCAAATGCAAGGCATAGTGTTTATATTATTCAAGCAAGCATTTAATGTATCAGGGATTGGAGAAGAAAATGTTCAAAAATGCTTTCAAAATTATTTTCCAGCAACGTTGCATGAATAAATGTTTTAAAACCATGTTTTAACTTTATGGATATATATGAAAACAAATTTTTACAAGTTTCAGTATGAAGTAATGGATTACTTGGTGAAGATAATCAATTACTTCTACAACATCATATAAAATCCAGAGATTTTGGAATTGATTACTTGAACTTGGTGAATCGATTACTTTTGCAAGATCATATAAAATCTAGAGGGTGTGGAATCGATTACTTGAACTTGATTTGTGAATAGATTACTTTTGTGAGAAAGTAATTGATTACTTAGTAAAATAATTGATTATTTTTACTACATCACACAAAATCCAAAGAGTCATGAATTGATTACTTTGAAAGTTGTAATCTATTTCTTTATTTAAAATAATTGATTACCTTGAAAAAGTTGAAAAATAATCGAAAATGATTGCTGGATTGTTTTTTGATTTATTTCTGATCACTTTTTTTTAATATATTCTGCTGATGAGCTTAGCAAATCAATCATTCAATCAATTTTTGAAAAACAAATTTCTCTTCACTTTTTTTCTTTAATCCTACTTTTTGGAAAAGGTTTTCACATTCATCTTCTTCTCTTCTCCATTGTACAAAGAGTACTTGTGCTTGAGTAATATTCATATCATTGCTATAGAGCCTCAACTTGTTTATCCGCATTACGAAGAGTGCTTCAATTGGAATCATTATTTCGTTTTATCAAAGTCGTTGTTACAGGGTGAGGCATCCAATTAGTGTTTTTGATTAAGGTTCCTTACGAATGGTGGGGCACCTAATAGTTAGGCATCCTTAGAGTCTAGGGAGAGGCGTCCCTAGTGTGAAGGTGTTACACCTTCTGTGTAATGGGGTGAGGAATCCTATTGTGTGATTGAGATCCCTTATGAAAGGTCGAACCGAGTAGTTTGTGGGAAACTGTAGTTGTATTGGGGTTTGAGATACCAATTGATTAATAACAGCAAATCGGAAGCATGTTGCTGAGAGCCTGAACATAGGCATTTCAGGAACCCAACGTGATTGTGGGACTCATCGGGGAGGCTGAACCACGATAAAAATCCGGTTTGCACTTTTCAATCATTTTACTCTTTTATTATCATTGCGCGTATTTTTATTATTATAATTATATCTTCCGCAACATAACTGTTATTATTATTGACATATTTATTAAATTATTTTAATTAATTAACACTTGTACCATTTTCATAGGTATTCATTTAATAATAATAATAATTATTATTATTATTATTATTAATTACTTCTACCAATCGTTTAAAAAATTAATTGTTTTTTAATGCAAATATTATTTGTAATATTCGAAAAGATTTAATTTAATAATTTGGCAAAGATTTTATAAATAATCAATTCATTCCCCCCATAGCTGCCAATTCCAACAATATTCACATGAATTTTTATAAAATTGAAAAAAAAATTATAAAATAAAAAACATTGTAAGAGTGCTTTTGTCCCATCTCAAACAAATATTTGTTGGGTATTTGTTTTTTATTTACTTAAGTTTTTTTTAAAAAATTATTTTACAATTTTTTAAATTTAACATGTCACATAAGCACCATTAAATTGCTCTGTAACATAGGAACACAAGGATTAACGTAGTGGCACAATTGATCATTGAAAGATTATATTGATGACAAATATTTGAAAAGAACTAAATTGGTGGTACAATTGATCTTTTAACAAAGAATTATATTGATGATAAGTATCTTTAAAAGACTAAATTGATTTCATAATTAATTTTTGAAGAACTGAATTCGTGACAATGCAATTTTTAAATGACTAAATTAATTGTTTACTCTTTGAATTTTAATTAAATCTAGCGGTTTCCCAAAAAATTTAGTCAAAATGTCCCCTTGGAATATTATATTACTCCCTCCTTTTCTTAATTGTATTTATAGAACTTTTCTGTCTTGTTTTATATATATTGTTATTTTATAAACTTAATGCATAATTAACATTACTAGAAAAGCTTGTTTTAGTGACCAAAATTTGTGACCGAAACGAAAATGGTCACAAATAGTGACCGATATAGTGACCGCAATGAAAACAGTCACCAATAATGACCGATATAGTGACCGCATTGAAAACGGTCACAAATAGTAACCAATTTAGTGACTAATATTGCGAAAATAAAATTTGTGATCAAAATAGTGACTGAAACTTTCAGTCACCAAATAATAGTCACTAAATCAGTAACTAAACATGTTTTTATTTTTTTTAAAAGTACAATTTAGTGACTGAATAAATTCAGTCACTAAAATCAGTCACTAATGAAACCAAAATCTATCCAACCCCAATGTTTCGCGAAAAGACCGGGAATTTATCCCGCTACTTACTGTAGTCTCTTTTCGTTCATATTTTCTTCTTCTCATCATAGCAGAATAGTGACAGAGAGAGCAGAAGCAGAAGCACAGATCGAGAGAGAAGGGACTCACCGCCACCGCCACCTCTCTCCTTCACCACCACCTCCGTCCTTCACGACCTCCTCCCTCATCCTGCCCTCCTTCCTTGCTTCCTCATCAATCTCTCTAAATCCCTAAATCCCTAAATCCCTAAATCTCTCTAAATCCCTAAGTCCTTCACCGCCTCCAGTTTCACTCTCCATTTTCTTAGAGCCCGCCATCACCCCTCTCTCTCTCTCTCTCTCGTCGCCCCATTGCCTGACCACTCTCGCACTTTCCTCCGTTCCATTCGTTCCTCTCTTCCATCACCTCCACCGGAGACAGCACCTGAGCTTTCGAGTTCGAGACTTCGGCCCCAAATCCTTTTTCCGCCGTGATCGTCCCAAGCCAGGACTGCAATCATCTCCTTCGAGCCACTTATCACGGGTTCATTGCCGCTACTGTTTGGGTAATTTCATAACCTTTATTTCCATACTTGCTCATGTGATTGTGTTGCTCGCGTATGACTAAACTATTCATGGATGCTACTCTTTGCAAAGCATAAGACCCCATATATCTTGAATATTGATTTGCACATAGTTCAAGGCATGTTTAGTATAATTATCTGTAATCTACTAACCTATCATAAAGTATAAACACTTGTTAATTTTGACTTCAGTTGAATAGCTAAAAACACTTGTTTTATATTGTATTGTGATTGTTCATCTGTTCTCTGCTAATGAATGTGTAGGTGTGGTTTAGTGATTGAATATGTATTAGGGGTCTAATTTCCTGATATTGGTTCTGGTTTAGGATTTTATTTCTCTTGACTTTAATGTCTATGAATATGTCTTTTGTTCCTGGTGGTGGGGACGTGTTTTTGTCTTATGTTTTGCTCTTTTTTGCTTTGGGTATTTCCTGGTGGTGCAACGGTTTCCAAAATACTTAGGCACAAATTTGCCTATTTGTAATCTTTATTACTTTCATTCCACTTGTTGTGCAGGTAGCTTTGCTCAAATTTACTGGTTATAAAATAATAAATAATATTTCAGATACTGGGAAGGCATTTCTATTTATACTTATCACAGATATATTCCTAGGGTAATTTCCTTTTGCAGCTTGATTTTTTGCTTTATATTTATCAAAACTTGGTTTCTAATGAATTCTTGATGTTGCTTATGTATCACTTGTATCAAGTTACCATTGTATTCAAAAAGAAGTATCACAACCTTATAAAAAGTTCCAATACTTTCAATTAGCAAGAAAACACATTTTGCATGTATTTGTAGGGGGCATGTTAAGTTGGTTACTCCAAACTTCAACTTTGGTTAACCTTCTACCAAGCCAGAAGAGTTTGGAGTTTATTAACAATAGACTGTGGGCTTGAAGTCATTATCAGCCTTGAAGAGTGTTTTTGAAACCATCAAGTTTAAGCCATAGAAAGTTTAACACCCTTTGATCGTATATAATATTTTCACTTACCTTGCAGGATTTCTTTATGGCTTAATTAGCCTGTTTTGCTTTACCTTTTTTTTTGGGTTATCGTGTGTATTGCTGACTGCTTTTTGTTGCATACAGGATGTCGGCAGGTATCATTCTGAATCTGGTTGGCAAACTTTGCTCGAGATAATTGTCGATCACTATGGGCTTGATATAGATCACTCTGCTATAACTGTTTTTATCTGCCTGGTCCCAGTTATCATCGATGCATGCGTGAAACTTTGGGTATGTTATTCAAGTTAGTGACTGCTAAATGCTAATGATTTCATGTCCCTTTTTATTCTTTGTGTTTAGTTATGTTAGAGATATAAAAGTATTCTTTAGCCTATACCTCACAGTTTAAGCTTTCACAACGAATTCATTGCTGTTGATCAGCAACCACCATTGTATGTGATCTCTAGTGGAATCCTTGTAAGCTATAAATAAACAGAGACGCTATTTCTGACTTTTTGCTGCCAAAATCCATGACCGCCAGGTCACAAAAATTGCACATTAAGCTCACACAAACCAATATTAAAATGAAGTCTTTGATAGGGCTGTACAAAAATTTTCTTATAACTGTAAACTCAGGGAGGTTATTGCTGATCTTAAGGCAGCTGGTGCTTCATGGATTCAATTTGATGAACCTACCCTTGTCTTGGACCTTGAATCTCACAAATTGCAGGCATTTACTGATGCATACTCAGAACTTGCATCTACTTTGTGTGGTTTGAATGTTCTTATTGAGACTTACTTTGCTTATATCCCCGCCGAAGCATACAAAACTCTCACATCTTTGAGCGGCGTCACCGCATACGGTTTTGATTTGGTTCGTGGAACCAAGACTCTTGATTTGATCAAGGGTGGATTCCCCAGTGGAAAATACCTTTTTGCCGGAGTGGTTGATGGCAGGAACATTTGGGCTAACGATCTTGCTGCTTCCATCAGTACATTGGAGGCTCTTGAGGGCATTGTTGGCAAAGGTATTCATCAAACATGCATTTCATGGGAAATTTTAGCCTTTTAGGACACTAAGGAGTTTATGCTGTCACTTGATACTTATATTTTGTTATCGGTATGCAGATAAACTTGTGGTTTCCACCTCCTGCTCACTGCTTCACACTGCTGTTGATCTTGTTAATGAGACCAAGCTGGACGATGAGATCAAGTCATGGTTGGCTTTTGCTGCCCAGAAGGTTGTTGAAGTAAATGCGTGCATTGGCTAATGCATTGTCTGCTGGCAACAAGGATGAGGTAATCTCTAATTCTTGCACTTCATCTCACATTTGAAGAAGTATGTTGCTAAAATTATTTGATCATGTTGGTTACCTGAAAATAATGTGGTATTGGAACCATGAGAACAAAATGTAGTTTTTGTGTGAACTTGGAGGGGCTTTTTTTTTTCATAGAAGTGCTAATTTGAAATGTAATGAATGATTTATTCCTGTTTGTTTTGTGGCATAATTTAGTGAATTGATTCGACGTTTTTATGTTTCATTTTCAGGCCTTCTCTGCTAATGTTGCTGCTCAGGCTTCAGGAAGTCCTCTCCAAGAGTGACTAATGAGGCTGTTCAGATGGCTGTAAGTTCTTACCTTTTCTCATTTCAGTTCAATTGCTCATTTTTTCCAATTGGATATGCTATAAAATTGTTCTGCTGTTGCTCAATATTTATTTTCTTTCCCTGTCAGGCTGCTGCATTGAAGGGTTCTGATCATCGCCGTGCTACCAATATCAGTGATAGACTTGATGCACAACAAAAGAAGCTTAACCTTCCAATCCTCCCAACCACCACTATTGGATCCTTCCCCCAGACTGTAGAACTGAGGAGGGTTCGCCGTGAGTACAAGGCTAACAAGTAAGCAATACTGTGACTGCTAATTTCTGCCTTGTTTGGTCGACCTGCCTTTACTGACCCTGATTTTTTTTTCTTCAGGATTTCTGAGGAAGAGTACGTTAAGGCAATTACTGAGGAAATCCACAAAGTTGTTGAACTCCAAGAAGAGCTTGACATTGATGTCCTGGTTCATGGAGAGCCTGAGGTCAGCTTTAATATCTTCTCAAAATTACTAATTATCATCTTGTTGAAGTAAAGAATGAGAGATAGCTTCGTTACACTCATATTTTTAATCCTCTTTCATTTTTGAAGAGTGGGAAACGCTTAACCCTTACTGTTAGTTAGACTGTTGATTCTAAAATTGCACTTCCAACTGATTATATATATATATATGCCTTTTGCACTGCAGAGGAATGATATGGTGAGCAATTGTCCGGCTTTGCCTTCACTGTTAATGAGTGGGTGCAGTCCTATGGATCTCGTTGCATGAAGCCACCAATCATCTATGGTGATGTGAGCTGCCCAAACCCAATGACTGTCTTCTGGTCATCCAAAGCTCAGAGCTTGACCAAACGCCCAATGAAGGGAATGCTTACTGGCCCTGTCACCATCCTCAACTGGTCCTTTGTTATTTGTGTTTGGTTTAAAATTTTTGGATTATTATTAGGACATGGTTTGTTATTTGTTGATAGATGCTGGACAACAATTAAATCTTATTTTATATTTTTATTTGTCGATAGTGTTTATTTTTCTAAATTTTGTGAAATAAGTGTAGCTAATATATATTTTGCGATAAAAACGGATAAAAACAGTCATTAGTAATTCCAAAGTTGCGGTCACAAATTTTTTAAATAGTGACGGAATACTAACATGACAAATCTGTCACTAATAGTGACTGAAAAAAAACGTAACCACAAAATATAGAAATCCGTCACTATTAGTGACTGCAAACCGCAGTCACAAAACTTACAATTCAGTCACTATTAGTGACGGTTAGTAATTCGTGACGGATGTTTCCGTCACTAAACTTAAAATTTCCGTCACTCCCGTTTGTTATTGGGTAACTACTTTTGCGACGGAATGAAATATTTTGTGACTGCCAAATTCCGTCACAAATTAGCGACGGAATACAAATTTTTGTGACTGCTAATTTCAGTGACAAATTAGTGACGGAATAATTTTTCCGTCACTAATTACTTTGTGACGCCACTTTTGCCTGCACCTATTCGGTCACTATTTCGGTCACTAACAAGTTTAGTGACCGAAAAATGCTATTTAGTGACTGAAATTTCATTTTTAGTAGTAATACTGTTTTGTTTTTCAACTATATTTTTATTTATCATAATCTTTTTATGATAACCTCCAATATTTGTCTCTCTCTTCAATATAATCTCATATGGTTTTATAATAAAAATATCCCAAATTCTTACATTATTTAACAATTTCGTAAAATTCGTGAATAACCTTAAAACACACTAATGGAGTACATTATTGAAAGTTTTTATTTTATATATTTTATATTAATCAAGGATTTCCTCTCATATTATATATTTTTTCTGTCTCCGTTATAAGAAAAGGAAAGTAATTTCACATTTATTAAGAAAGTTAGCTGAGTGAATTTAATTTTATCAAATTCATACAAAATAAAACTACTCTAGAAAAGTTACGTTGGAAATGAAATAAAAATCAACGAGACAACTATTATATAAAAGTACTTAGAAATAATTATACTGAAAATAAAAAATTAATTAATTTTTTTTAATGTTTAAAACCAAGATAAGTATGTTTTTTTATTATTACATTAGAGATTTAAGAGAGCACAAGAAACTACTCCCTCCGATATCATTTTTAAGCAAAAATAACTACACACCTATTAAGGAAGTTAACTGAGTGTATTTAATTTTCTCTAATTTAAAAAAAATAAAAAATAGACTACTTTAATAAATTTACATTGAGAATGAAATAAAAATTAAATGACTCAACCAGGGATATTTTAGGAATGATTATATTATAAATAAAAAATTAGTTACATTTTGTTTATATTAGTTGAGGGTTTTTTTTTTTTTTTTCTCTTATTTAAGACCAGATATAGTACAAATTATTTTGGGGATGCCAGCTACACCGTTCAAGCATGTGGTTGCCCCAAAAATCAAACTTTAGTATTTAATATGATACGATACATGGGGTCACAATAAAATCTTACATTACTGAATTGTTGATATATGTAATGTCCTAGACACAATATTCAGAGTATAACCCTAGCTCAAGGGTATGGAAGACCTAAGAGCTAGAATACGGTATGATGTTACTGTGTGATTTTGTTGGTATGCTAGCTATCCAGTTGAGATAACTAGGGTTTCCCTAATCACGAGTGTGTGCTAGTGTATGATTAGGGAGAAGGAACGTACGTGAGCCCCTAGCTGGAAACAGTTATTTATAGGGGGAGCGGTGTTGTACCCTATGGGCCTGTACGGAGGTCCAGTAGGGCTGACGTGTCCCTTTATAGGATAAGGGATGAGTCATTCATCCTTATCCTGTTAGCGGTTAGTCTTATCTGGTTGGCGAGCTAGGCTCACGCGCCCTTAGCTTGGACTCTTTAAGGGAAGAGATCCCTGTACTCGGTCCAGAGTCGTTAGGGTGGGTCCTATGGCATGTGTTCGGCCCAAAGATGCGTGACCCGGCAGAATGAGAATTCTGATCGGGCAGTGAGTATTCTGGTCGGCCGAGGGCGTTTTAGGGTAGACCGAGGGTCGGTCTACCACAATATTAAACTGTATGTTTGACAAATATGTATTCATTATTTAAAAAACAGATCTGCTTAGCCGATAAAGATATCTGAATGTTATTTTTCAACGGATATTACCATTCATACACATCAACAAATTAAACAAATCAATCTTCACTATGTTATAGTATATGTATAATGTATAATTATACTTCTTTATAATGTATACGATTTAATTTAATTATTTAATTCACACTCCTACTTTAAATTTTTCAGTAGTATGAAAATAGGTATAGAAAGTTATATTTTTCATTTTAGGGAAGATTATTTTTTTTTTATCATAGGGAAGATTATTTTTTTTAATAAGCAAGTGAAGGCTTGTGTATTTTTAACATCATCGTTAGGATAATAATAAATTTTATTATAAAGTTTTTAGACCCTAAGTACTTGTATAACAAGATAAGCTTTAAATAGTCCGCGTAAGACAGTCCAGTTGGTGGTTGCAGGATTTTCCTTCCCCAGGTCATGGGTTCTAGTCTCAGAGCTCCCATGTAAACCAAAAAAAAAAAAAAAGATAAGCTTTAAATAAGTAAAAATTAAGCTCTTTCAAACGACACTTTAGAAGCACTCTTGAAATTGATTCTTGAACTTTTTTTTAATATTTTAGGTTCTTGAACTTTGCTCAAATTTTTGGAAATAGTAATTTCATCACTTAGATAGTGATATGGCCGACAACATTCTACGACACCTTCGTCATGTTGATAGGTAACATTCTATGTGGATTTATTAAATTTAAAAAAAAAAAACATACCAACTTGATCCCTCGAGATTTTCTTTCATACCAACTTGGTCCCTCATATTTTAAGAATCAAATTGGTACATCTGAAATCTTGACGGACCAAATTGGTATGTGAAAAAGGTTAAAGGACCAAATTGATATGAATTTTTTTTTGAGGGAGTAAATATATAATTATGACTTTTCAAGGACTAAATTAGTATATTGAAAAAACATCAGGAACTAAGTTAATACTTTACTAACTCACAAGTGTTTTTCTCTTACACACAAAAATAATTGATATACAAAGAGACAGAGAATTTCTTAACAAATAATATTCATTCACTTGCAACTTCATATCTCTAACATATATCACTAAACGAATACTGATAGTCTTATATAAGATAAATTAGACAACGAGAACAAAATGAAAGCTTTCTATTCTTCTCTTCAATCAAACAAAATGAAAAAGCAAAATGTAAAAATTATTTGTGGCTTTACCTGCTTCTTTTCTTCAATCATTTGGCATGTAACATGGCCAGAAAGAAAGTTTGAAACATTTGCAGCACATGAAGGCACTAGGGATTGGACCTCTTTCTTGATTTAATAATTACATTGATTTTTAAGTTTCGAACAATATGTTACTGCATTTGGGAATTTCAGATAATTTGGACAAGTTTAATTGAATAATGAAATATTTCTTTTCCACAATTCAACCATCGATTAATTTGTGAAATGTGTTTGAGTATGTGTTGGTAAGCTCGATTTGGGAGCTTGTCATGGGATGGATGATATGAGGAGGTTTTTCCATGTTGATTATGTAACAAATGAAATATATTCGGAAAGAAAGACTATTTTTGCAAAGCAGTTGGAATATCGATGCTTAGTGTTTTTTTTTTTTAATTACTCTAATTTTTACTAATAAATTTAAAAGTTTAAATATTTTCAAGTTACCAAATCAGGATATTACACTCGCTAATAAAGATACTGTCTAGGTATAGTTAATAGTTGTGGCATAGTGTTAACTGTTAAAGAGTTTAGGTTAAGTGCTTATAAGGGGTATGCATGTGTCCGATATAGAACACAATACATCAATAATTATCCAACATTGGTGTTTACTTGGCATTCATGCATTCTCCTACATCCTTCGAATGTATGCTCAAAAAAATTCTATTCAATCCAAGAGCATTGCTCACAAAATCAACATCAAAATTTTCCAAATGTAATTTGACAATGACTTTCGATTCTGCTGAAATCAATTTTTTTTCTCTCTCTTAGAGTCTCAAGTTTACAATTTTTTTTTTCAACAACAATGTTTTTAAATGGGTGCCTTTTAAGTTTTTCACACAAAGCCCAAGGCTCTATTTTCGGGATTCTCACGACTCCATAATACTCTCTCCGGTTTATAATATATATAAAAAAGGGTCTTGTTAGGGCACTTGTTAAGGTTACTTTAATAGGAAAAATAATCACAAATTAACATTTATTCTTCTCTCGAGAATCTCAAAAAATGCATTTTTCAATGGTTTTTATCTCCTTTTAGTTGCTTATCAAGTACCCTAAGGGCACTTATTAGCATTTACCTATAAAAAAAACGCATTTATCTTAGTTTAAAATATAAGAAAAGTTGTCACACCACTTTTGCAACAAAAAAAACAAAAGAGATGTTAGGGTTTCGATCCTATCGTGGGCATGGAAAAAGGTTTTGTTGGTAGAGGTAAAACCCACTTCAGTGATCTCTACGCCTCGGAGGGGATTAGTCTTCGGCTGAGGGATACCCTTTATTTACACAAAAAAAATATAAGAAAAGTTAACTGTCCTTCTTAATTTTTGGTCTATACCTAATACCACTTCCCTAAAACACTCCTATAAAGTAGTTATCTCGTTTAATTTTTATTTTGTTCTTAATGATACTTTCTTAAAATACCTTTTTTTATTTATAAATTTGAAAAAAAATTAAATACAATCAACTATCTTCTTTAGTAAAGATAATTTTAGTTATTTTTTCTTATATTATAAATCGAATGGAGTATTATGTTTTAACCAACAATCCATTTCCTAGTAATTAATTTAGGCTCTATTCGGCATGCCTAGTTAGGAGCTTTTAGACTTAGTCAATAAGCTACTAGTTCCGTTCGGTGAACACAAATTAGAAAGAGCTTGTAACTTTTAAAAAAGGAGCTTGTAGCTTTTGAAAGCTAGTTTTTTAGAAAGCTACTTCAAGTAGCTTTCAAGAAACTAAACTAGCTTTCAATAATTCATACATCAATAATACACTAAAAAAATTTCAAAATTATTTACCATGGTAACAATTTATTTTTTAATTAATTGTTAATTTAATAATTATTAATTATAATTTAATATTTTTTATATAATTAATTAATTTACTACATAATTAATAAATAAAAATTAATTTAATGAATTAACTATTTATTTAATAAATAAAGGATAAATTAACTTAGTAAAATATAAATATAATATTGCATGTCCTTTTCAGTCATTTAATAACTTTCAGCTATTTCAAAAGTTAGTTTTACTGAATAACACTATTTCAAACAACAGTCAGCTAAACAACTATAAACTCGTGGCTACAAGTTCATAGCTCTTAGCCAAGCTTTATAGCTACAAACCACAGTCCACAAGCTCATAACTACAAATTACAATCTCACAATTATAAGATAGTTTTGCCGAATAAACCCTTAAACTACACTTGAGTATTTCAGCTTCTCACTCCCTAAAGTTTCAATACTTCATAAACGTGTTTAAAGGTAATTTTAGTCCCTCGTAATCCCTACGACTTGAAATATTTTAAAAAAAAAACATAATTATCTTGGTTTAAAATATAAACAAAATTAACCAATTTTTTTAAAATTTTATTTTATTCTCAACGCTATTTTTCTAAAACATTCCTAAAAAATTGTTGTCTTATTTAATTTTTGTTTCATTCTAAATGCAACTTTTCTGAAACATCTCTATTCTTTTATAAATTTGACAAAATTAAATACAATAAACTAATCACTTTAATAAATATAAAATTAATTAGTTTTTCTTATAATTCAAATGAGAGGGAGGGAGTACTTTTCAATTTCCTACCATCTTTGTGTTTCTATAACAATTCAAAAGCAATCAATTCATATCAACAATAATTCAGCAACTACCAATATCAATATCCATAAATGCATTTAAAATGATAATCATCAATTATTAAATGCCAATTAAGATGTCAACGCAACAAGTGTCTCAATTAAGATTTTCACAATTTTCTTTGAGGGATGCTTAGCATCAAATGTGATATTTCCTCGGTATGCAGTATTTATAGAGTTTTTGTCTTATGTTTAATATGTATTGTTCTTTGAAAAAACCTAATACATCATTAATGGTATTTTTTTCAACACACTCTTATTTATCACATTCTCTTTTTCACTTCTAATATTTCTCTCTCTTCAATAATGATTATATATGGACATTAGAGTCAAAATACCCCAAATTCTTACCTCGTTTAACAATTTCTTAAAACTCGTACATAACATTAAAAAAACACTACTGAAACAGAAAGATACTTATTAAACATATTGAATTAAAGTTTGCTAGAACAAAATGGGATCACAAAAGTGAGGCCTTTATTAAACTTCTCTCTTGAGATATACTTTTTCCGTCCTAAAAAGTTATTCTTTCCGTCTTTAAATATAAGACATTTTTTACATTTTTATTTTGTCCTTATTTATAAGGCATTTTACCAATTTTCAATGAGAATTAATTACTCTTTTCTATAAATACCCCAATTTATCTACCACTTTTTAGATTCCCAATAATATTTTCAATGATAAAAAAGGTGTATGTCGGTAGAAGGCCAATCATACTCCAGCAGACCACCAACAGTAGCTTAACTCCTTGAAAGTCACACGCAGTCTCTCACATAACAGTAAAATGCATGGTAAAATTATTACATAGCTAAAATAATTTCAAATTCTAAAGATTAATTATCACAAGGTATTGCTCCCTCGGCTTGAAATATAAACAACAAAAAATACATCTCATTTGGTTTAAAATATAAGTAAAAGTAACTAATATTCTTAAATTTTATTTCATTTCCAATGTCATATTCTTAAAATATACCTAGAAAATTGTTTTCTCATTTAATTTTTGTTTCATTTCTAATATTACTTTGATAAATACCTCTATTTTTTATAAATTTGAAAAAATTAAATATAATCAATTTGGCAGGATGTTGGATTCAAAAATAAAATTAGAAAAGTTAAATAGGACTATTATGAGAAAGGGAATAGGATAGTAGTTAAATAATTTAGATAATTAGATTATACTTTATTATATGGTTTATTCTAGAAGTTTCTTTAGTTATAAGATTACGCAAGTGTATGGCTAATAATAGTTTTAGGGTTGTAATATTTGCTATATAAAGATTGTATCACTTATGCACTATATAAATGAAAAATGAATTATTTTGTGAGTTCTTTATTTGTTATTTTTTTAATTCTTGTATCCTTTTAGTTCATCTTCTTCCTTAGGGTGTCCCCAGCATCCTAACAATGGTGCTTTCATTTGCCTACTCAACCTCCACATCCACCATGGAATATTCTTACCCATCATCATCATCCTATCATCCAGCATCTCAAGACTCACCACCATTTCAGCCTAGCACCCCTTCTTTCTACCATCAATGTTACTATAATCATATCTAACAACCACAACATTTTTATCATTCTCCTTTTGATCCTCACCCATCATCACAGCCATATCCTTCGCCCTTTCACTCCACTTCACAGTTCTATCAACAACCATCTTTTGCTCATCAAATATCTCAGACCCACACATCATGGCAGGAAAAGAAAAACAAGAAGGCATGGAATGTAGAAGAAAAAGTTGAAGAAGAGACGTTTATCAAAGGCTTGGCAGAAAGAAAGAAGAGCTACAACGTTGAGAAGAAACACATGTATGAAGAATTCTTCGGAAAGATGGAGAAGAAACAAATTATATGACTTAATCTAAACCATCCATAGAAAACACAAAAGGATCCAAACCATCCAAGGAAAGTGCAATCCATGTGCTACAATATGCTCCAATCACATCATGTCACATACACTCTTCCACTGTTACCAATTTTAATGTCCCGTTGATATTAGTGCTTTTACCACATTTGACTAATTCCACGTATACTCCTCAAGAACAACAAAGTCCACAGACACTTATTTCTCTTATTAACCACCCATACTTTTCTTGTTGGGCTCTTACTTCAAATTGTTCAAATTTGTTTTTTGAGCTCACAAGGGATACGGGCTTAACACCTTATTGATCTTACCCAAAAAAACAATGGAATAATCAATTTTGGGACAACAAAGCTAGCTTACTCATTAAATTCATTCCTCAATTTACCATTCAACTTTGAGGATAAGGTTGGTCTTCAAGAGGTTGGCAATGATAGGATGTTGGATTCGAAAATAAAATTAGAAAAGTGAATTAGGACTATTATGAGAAAGGGAATAGGATAGTAGTTAAATAATTTAGATAATTAGATTATACTTTATTATATGGTTTATTCTAGAAGTTTCTTTAGTTATAAGATTATGCCAAGTGTATGGCTAATAATAGTTTTAGGGTTGTAATATTTGCTATATAAGGATTGTATCTCTTATGCACTATCATAAATGAAAAATGAATTATCTTTGTTAGTTCTCTATTTGTTATTTTTTTATTCTTTTATCCTTTTAGTTCTTCTTCTTCCTTAGGGTGCCCCTAGCATCCTAACACAATTAACCTTTCTAATAAGTGTAAAAGTAGTTGAATTTGCTTGTAGTGTAAGCCGGAGGGTGTAATTTTTATCCAAAAATCAAAAGAAATTAATTATAAATTCAAAAATTGGTTCTGTGTGGGGAAAATCAAAGTTACATTGACACAATCGATTGTGGCTCTTGATCCAATTGATTGTTCCTTCGTGTTTTTAGAATTCGAGTTATAGAATCAGTGTTTATCCTTCGATAGATTACCATAGGTTCTAGATTGTTTTCCAAATTCGTACTAAGATAATTGATTGCCTTAATGAAATAACCGATTGTTGGGTTATTTTTCTAGGAAATTTTCCAAATTTTACACCAAGATAATCGAGAAACCGAGAGCAAACTCGGTGTTTTCTCAATGATTCTTGTTATGGACCGTGACTAGACCAGGTTGACCAAGTTGACCATGTTGACTAAAGTAAACAAGATAATAGTGTTGGTCTCGAGTTCGAGCCTATGGTATAAAGCAACCCCTGCTGGGAGACCCCTATTGCTTAGTGCGAGCTCAGTTGGGTCGGATCGGATGAGTCGGATTCTAGGTAAACCAGATCCCGGTACCGGTTGGTGTACACCAAAAAAAAGATGGGAATTAGTTTTTGGACCCCAGTTAATTAGTTAACTCTTTTTTTTAAAGACACTACTAACCTTACTAAAAAACAAACTACCCAAAATGCCCCTTCTTCTCCATGCATGCAACCTTTTTCTTTTCTTCTTCATGTTCCAGCAGCACCTTCCTCCTCCACTCTTCATCAACACAAACACTCCTCTCTTATACAACTAGTTTCTCTTATATACAACCGGTTTCCCTGCAACCAGTTCATATTCTTCTACAAGAATATATAAGTTTAAAGTGGTAAATATTAAGTTAGAACATGCTGTTATCGGTTTTTTTTCACTGTTTCAGGGTGGCTCGCTTGAGGGTAAGTGTGTCATACAAAATGACCAACACACTTACCCCTCAGCGAGTGTTATAAAAATTTGATAACCATCAACACTCGCTGACTCCTAGCGAGTGTTATAAAAATCCAATTTTTCAAATTTTTATAACCTTTGCTGGAGTTATAAAATTAAGCGAGTGCTATAAAAATTTGATTTATAACCCTCGCTGAACTATCAGCGAGTATTATAAAATTTATAAAATTTAATTTTTATAACACTCGCTGACCCCTAACGAAGGTTATAAAATCAAATATTTATAATACTCGATGACCCCCAACGAGGGTAATAAAATCAATTTTTATAACACTCGCTGAGTGTCTAGCGATGGTTATAAAATTTTGATTTTATAACACATGTTAGGGGTCAGCGAGTTTTATAAAAATTAAATTTTACAACCTTCGCTATGCCTTCAGCGTGCTTGTTAAAATATATATTTTATAACCCTCGCTGATGATTAAGTGTGTGCTGTTTATTTATTTATTTATTTTTTAAAAATGAGTGGAAGAAGGGGAGGGATAAGGATGGAATAAGAGGGGGGTATTTTGGGATTATTGGATGTTAGTAAGGTTATCATGAGATTTTCACATAAATAAGGGGGTCAATAAATTAATTGGGTGGTCAAAAAACTAGAACTCAAAAAAGATAACCACGTTGGTTAGGTCCAGGTATAACTACATAAGCAGAAGGGCCCAAGCCCATATTGCCCAAGCCTTTATTCCGATCGAGGTTATCTAGGGCCGACCCAAGCCCATATTGCCCAAGCCTTTATTCTTATCGAGGTTATCTAGGGCTGACCGGGTCACGTTTACCACCATGACTCCCAGCATGATCGCATATCTTAACTGATAGGCTGATTGGGATCGTCACGGTTTCCGAGATTCTTGCAGTATTAACCACCTAGCGGGCTTGATCTCACCAAGAATAGACCCTGACCCTGGTCATACTAAGAATCTTATATGTACACGCTGAACTCTTAGGTATTCTCAACTTAATTCTCAACACACAAAAAATATTGACCTAGGCTACCACGTTTTTTCACTAAGGACTGGCTGTCAACGTCATACATCAAAATCTAGTCTTCATCTTAGAAACTTTGACTGGGACACTCCGAACACAACAATTCTCTGCTCAAATCCTTAAATCATTGATTCAAACCCTTTCTACTCTTTAAAGGCAAATCTAATACAAGGAATTTGGTTCAAAAGTCCAGAATTTCTTAGGAGCAGGCACTAAATCAATATTAGTACCCAATGTTCATTTGCAGGTCTAGTTTTGATTTTCAATTCCATTGCAATCAATTTCAATAATCCGATTCAGTTATGAATCATTGGCAATCCAGTCACACAGAGACTCCTGAATCACAAAAGCACCAATTTATCATGGTTTCTATCCTATGGTTCCAAGAATTACAGATACAATATCAAGATAATAAGAAGCAAGTCCACAAGGCATACTTGGAGTTTCTTGGCTTTGATTGATGTGATTCTCAGTCAAGCAAAAGCAAGGAATTCAACAAAATAACCTTGGACCTGTGGCTCTGTATTTCAGTTGTACTAAGAAGGAAATCAACTCATTCCTTTTTTATTTGTTCTTGTACAAAGCAGTGTTCAAGAATGATTGGGAGTGATATATTTGGATTCACCCTTGTGTCCTTATGTCACTAAATCAGAGATTAATAAGTAAACCCTGAATGTGCATCACTTAATTATATTTATTTCTATTAGGAAATGCATTTCAAAAATAATGATGCCATTGGAATTTAATTATGGCAGTTACATATTTTCTTTTCAATAGTCTGAACTTGATAATTTTCGTGGTAACTCAGTACTTTGAGATATAAAGCTAAAAGTTTCCAAGGCAGTCGTCACTTCAAGACGTACAAATAATAGCTCTAAGCAAAGACTATCACGCATAACTAGCTAGTAAGAGAGCAACTTTATTTCACATATAGTACAATTATAACAATGACAAAAGGAAATTAAATATAACAGGCTTCCACTCCAAATAAAATGCCTTTAAAATCTTAAGCAGCCTTCTTGTGCTTGTACCTTTTGGAAGCAACTATGAATACCAGCATATTTAAGAAGCTAAGTCCAGATAAAAGCCAGAAAAAGTAATCGAGATGACCTTTGTTCAAGTTATCTGGAACCCATCCAGGCTTTCCTACTTGAGTAGTGAAGTAAGTTACCATAGTAAGAATGAAGGAGCTCAAGTAATTCCCCAATGAAATATTCAGATGTTCCATTGCACTGCATAGTGTTCGCATAGTGTTTGTAGATTGGCTATAGAAGAACTCAATCTGGCCAATGAATGTGAATACCTCCGATGCGCCCAATAAAATATATTGAGGCATTTGCCACAACACACTAAGGGGTACAGCAACAGGTTTATCATCAAGGTCAAGCTTTGTTGCAAGCTTCAAACGCGCTATCTCCACAACAGCAGCCACTGACATGCACAGGACTGCAATAAAATGGCCGATTCCTATTCTTTGCAACTCCGAAAAGCCTCTTTCCCTGCCTGTAAATTTCTTTGCAGTAGGAACAATTAGCCTGTCATAGATAGGGACCCAGAAAATAACACTAATCACATCAAAAGTTGAGAGGGAAGCTGGAGGAATGCGGAAGGAACCAATACTTGTGTTCATCATCGTTCCTTGTTCCACAAACAATGTTGACATCTGGGCATAAACAGCGGAAAATATTATTCCGGTAGCCCAAATTGGAAACATGCGGATCAAGATTTTCAATTCCTCCACTTGTGTCACGGTGCAAAGTCTCCATGGATTAGAATAGTCACCAGTTTTTCTCTCAGCATCAGACACTACAGCTGCTCTATCAAGACACCTTCATTAAAACAAAAATTATAAAAGAAAAGAATTTTTAGAAGGTTCTGAACAAGAAGCTCATTCGTAGTTGACATATGAATGAGAAAAAACATGTGCATTCTTGAGTAGGTAAGGACACTTATCAATTTCGGATAATTATTTCTGCACAGGATTTTCGAACACACTAATTACTTTCTATAATAAAAATGTTAACATGCAATGCATCCAATAAAACTGTGATCCAAATGCTATTACAATAGGGGTGAGAAGAAACAAATAAAACAATGAATCTGCTATTAGCCAACTGGAATGATAAGTCCTGACAACAAAATTCTAAAAATTCTCATCCTTCTTGGAAAAAAAAAATGATTACAAATGGGATTGCTAAACTTTTCGTTATGTGCCGTTTCTCATGGACGGTTGACACAACAGAGCAGAAGCAGTAGCAGAGGAAGAATGAGTAAATAATAAACTTTGTCCCTGATATCTTAACATTTCAATTTAGTCTCTGAATGTATTTAGGTGTAAAGCAACTTGATCATTTTCTTATTTCTCATTTACCAAATTAACGGTAACCTTAATATGACGCCTTGAGTATCAGCATATACGGTCAAACGTCCCATGGAAGGTTCCTGCGCATACCGAACCATGTCCCCTTCAACCTTGTAAATAGGAAACCCCTTCACTCATTCCTCAATCACAAAGAAAGTATGGATGCATCTCATAGCAAACAAAAGCTGAGAAGCTAACTAACCTTTACCTGAAAAACTTAACATTGTGGAGCACAATTAATTTGCACATCTGAACTTGTAGAAAGTATGCTGCCTGGAATTATTTAGCAGAAAGATCAGCTAAAGAGTTCTGAATGCATACATTCAAAGGGGTTACGCACAATCCGTTCTTTTTATTTATTTATTTCTTTTTAATTCACCTAAGGTGGCCGTAAAAAATCCTTCACTGCAGCATCAAACAAGGTCCTCACATTCTGAAGTCTTGACGCAAAGACATGAAATTTGGCTAGCTAAGGCTAAAATCATAATTTACTACCAAGTTGATGCAATCTGCAGGATAATGCAGTCAATTTAGCAGAGGTGGCTTATGTATCTATGATGGATGTGTTGTGCTATATAACTTGATGTGCTCTATTCAATGTCTTTTAAGAATGATACTTTGGGGAAACATATTAAAAAAAATATTAATTTAGAGAACGATGATCTTAAACGTTGGAGCATATGCTGCAAATCGTATTCTTCTATAACAGATGGTTTAGATCATGAAAAGAGAGGGTTAGTATTTCAAGTAAAAATTAATCCCCTTATTTAATTTTTTTTTTTTAAATAAGAGATTAGAACATAAAGTTTCAATCATTTCTTATTTTCATAGCGGAGATTTAATAATGAGGAACTATTGGTTATCTCCTTTTCCCTCCACACTCCTCCACAATGGACCAAAAATTTGAGAGCAATAGAAAATTTTCATAAAGGGGGTTAGGTTTCAAGTTTCCTACTGAAATCATGTCGTGCTGAAGGGAGCGCATATAGCATTTAACATTAAACGAGGGAACTTTAAATGCCAAATCAAGGTTACCGCTTAATTTGGTAAATAAGAGATGACGAAAGGATTACCAAATTTTGAGTTTTAAAATTTTATGGACTGTCTTATACAGGGAGAAAAAACACAGACTAATTTGTTAATGCACGACACACTCAGGAACATGCTTATTTACTAATTGAAGAGGTAAATAGTAGGTGTATAGTGAAGATAGGTAGGTGAATAATGTCATTAAAAAATTAGCTGATAAAAGGAGGGGTTTGGTTTGGATAGTGTTCTGCTATCTGTTATGCGTTTCAAACACCATATAAAGCTGATACTATCAATTATCCTATCCCATTAGTCATTATATGGTGTGCCAAATGAGGTCTAAAGGTCACGCTAATCTGCAACTGGCCTGTTAGACCTAAACATGTACAAATGCCACGGTGTTACGTTGCAGTTGAAGTTGCAGTTGTGATTACGTTGCTTTTGTTGGATGAAGTTTTGCATAGACCTGGTTCAATTCTTAGTTTGCGGCTTATATACTTGTTGGTCTGGTCTACTTAATGGCAATTCGTTAAAATGAGTAAATGACATCAAATCCAAAACCCAACTTCTATTGTTTTCTGTCATGGGTCAGAAGGAGCACATCCCTTGGTCTGACAGGCTTATCTGGAGGGGGGATTTATATACATGTTGGGCTACTTGCGTACTTTTTTCAATGCCAATTGGTTTTAAGATCAAACTTAACGGCATTCCTTGCGACTATTGCAGGAAAATGCAGCTGCAATTGCAATCATGATCCAAGTGCGGAGGCTACCAAAACCCCAATGTTGCACCCTTATTTGCCTTTGCAGACCTTATTTTAAAATCCTGACAACATCTATAACATTAAAGCATGGCTAATATATCACATTTTCCCTATAAACAACCAATTTTCAATTTGTTACCAGAAAAATTGCTATTGAAAAAGTACATTAGATAGATTTCAACATATAAGATAAGGGGTGGATTAGAAAGCTCTAACTACTTAAAGATAGTTACCTCATATCATCACTATGCTCCACTTTGCGATTCTTTGTAAATTGAGATCCCTTGACTGGTGTCTCATACAAGAGACTTGTATCCTCAGGGACAATCACATTCTGCTTCCGGACAGATGCTACCACAACCTGACACATTCTTGTAATAGGACTTCCTCTTGGTTTTTGAAACCTGTAGAAGGGTGTGCCTAAAAAGAGACTTCCAGCAGATAATCCTATAAATATAGCAGGAATGCCAAATCCAAGAACCCATCCTACATTGTCTTGAATCCACACAATTAAGCTGCATGATACAATGGCACCAACATAAAGAGAAAAGTAAAGCCAGTTGAAAAAGGATCCCCTCTTAACCCTTTCATTGGTATCAGTATCATCAAACTGGTCTGCTCCAAAAGATGGCAGACATGTTCTTACACCACCAGTCCCAAGTGCAACAACATAGAGACCAAAATAGAAGACATAATATTGTGCAGGAGTAGCTGGAGGGCATACAGAACCCAAACATTCAGCAGGCTTCAATGTGGGAATAGATGCACTTAGAGTTAGTGCACACATGCCCTGCATAAAACAGCTATGGCACACATCACAACGTGTAATGAAGATTATTCAAAAAGATGAAATATACTATTCACGTAACTACGTGCCCCATCCTTGGAATTAAGAATCGTTTTTCATAAATTTTGCACTTTTTTATTTAATTAATGTGAGGCTCACTGAAATTACTTTTGATAATATCATATACCCCTACCATCAATTTTTTTATTTTTTTTAATTAAAAAAAAAAGATGTTCACCCAGGCAGCACAATGTGTCTAATCTCGTGTTTAATTAGGATTCCATGTCACCAAAATTTGGTCAGAATTGATAGTAGACCAGGTCCTTGTCAAAATAACCTAAAGTTCAAAAATCGGATACATAATTAAACCTAGAATATCCATCTATTCAATTATAAAAGAACACATTTGTTTAAAAATTGAATAATTACTTTGGTTTTAAATTATGTATGTTTTTTTTTTCTAATATGTCTTTTCTTTCTATTTATCTAAATCATGATCCTATTAAATGATGATAAACAAAGAAAATAATAACTATTGTATTTTTTAATTTTTAAATGGGACAAATAAACAGAAAGGAAGATTACCAACATGACAATGTGGAAGTAATTATTTTTCCTAATATTTAAGCTATAACTTTTCAAGTGTGATGATACAATTCGGACAAATATTTAGTGCTCATTGTGAAAATCCATAATTTTTTTAATTTGACAGAAAAATTTATTGTGAGGATGTAGAAGCTTAAATATGTTTTTATCCCTAAAAGAAATTTTAGCAATTTTTTTGTTTGTTTTGATTTTATATTTTTCAAAATTTTGATTTTAATTTTTTTTAATGATTTATTAATATTATAATTGATCACATTAAGAACTACTATAACACATGTTACAAATAGAAGTCATCCACTTTATTACCATGGATTAAAACAAAAATTCTGGATTTTTAAAAATCAAAACTGACTAAAAAAATTCTAAAATCTAAAACCCAAAATCACAGTGTTTTGGATTAAAAATATATTTAAGGCAAACATAAATTTGGAGTAGAAGAGGTGCAAAGGAAGGAAGTAATTTGGATCTTAAAACACTTAATAATGCAGGTCTTCCAATTTCCCTTCGAGATTTTTTTGAAAAGATAATATTTTATAGGCAAATGCTAACAAGTGTCCTTAGTACACTTGTTAACAAATTAATTATAGTAAAAATTTATTGAAATTTGTATTTTTTTTTTAATTTTCGAGAGAGATGAAATGATGTGCACCGTTTTTGTTTTTCTTATTATAGTAACTTTAACAAATACCCTAAAAACACTTGTTAAAAAATCCTATTTTATATTCTAACATATCCTTCACCATTTTCTAATCATTTGCAATAACATAAAAGATGACTAAATTACTCATTTAGTCCCTTACTTTATTTTTCAATTTCAAATTGGTCCCTTACGTTTTTTTGGCTTCAAATTGGTCCTTTATGTTTCTTTTTGACGTCAAATTGGTCCTGAGTTACTATTCATTCTATTTGGACCACTATGTTTTGCACATGTGTCACTATTCATCATATGTGGACCAATATAATATTGACACATAGGATGAATAATGACTCAGGGACCAATTTGATATAAAAAAAACATAAGAAACCAATTTGAAACCAAAAAAACTTAAAGGATCAATTTGAAATTGAAAAATAATGGCAAGACAAAAAATGAGTAGTTTAGCCCATAAAAGAAGCATTAGATATCTTTTGCAAAGTTGAAACAAAGCCATGTTAGCTTATTACGATAAAATAAACTATGGAGAAAACGGCTATGGTCCAGTATCGTCCCAAGTAAGCATCTGCTACAACAACTGCAATGAGAGGTGTTAGATAACAAGTGCCTTGCCAGATGCTGACATTTCTTGCAGCAGCTGCATTTCCTTCATGCATTTTGGTGGTAAGGTAGTTAACAAGATTCGTTGTAATGCCGAAAGAAGCCACTTGTTCAAAACACTGATCACCTGTGATTTATATATTACATAAAAATGATATGAATAATAATATATACAACTAGTTTTGAGTCGGGCGCATAGATTGTTAATAACTACTTTTCAATATTTTTTACATGTAATAATTTACATGGATATATCTTCTAAAAAAAATATGATACACTCAATTTCTTCGAACAGTTTCAGGTTATAGTTAAAACTCAGTTTGGTTTTTTCTATCAAATATGTTCAAAGTGATTTTGGGAGAGAATTTAGACCATTCACTACATATAAAACTATATATTTAACTCTTTCCTTTTCCTATTTGTTTTTTTTTGGTGAATTTTGGTTTGAAATATCTTCATCATATATATCTTTATAACTTTCTTTTTTTTTTTCATCATAAAAAATCTTAGCGGGTAGAAAACATTCAAAAATCTTCCATAACTTTAATATTCAATCTCAGATAATCAAAATTAAGTAAAAATAAAGGTAAAAATCAAATAAAAGAACGAAAATAATAGGAACAGTGGATGTAATATCTGTACTACTTGACAAAGCTAAAACATGGATGGCTGAAAACTGAATAAGGTATCTACTATATACCCAATATTCTTTCCTAGAAGTGATTTCCTCCCTTTGTCTAAAAGTTGCACTTTGATTCAATGAAGAAGAAAAATTAAAGCACCAATACTTTTCACAACACCTAGCAATTCCAACTGAGCCGAACCATGCAAGTTGTTTTATGCAACTGATAAATTTTTGGTGAGAGAAAACACGTCAACAAAGTTTGAAGAATGTGGGTGGGAATCTGTTTATGATAAATGGATCTAAGGATGTGGGGAAAAAAAAAAAGAAAAGAAGCCTATTAAGAGGATTAAAAAACTGCAATAGAATGCTAATACTTATTTAACCGTTCCTAGATGCGGTTAAAAATTAGGGCACTACTTCAATGCAACCAAATTTTGGATGATTGCAAAATAATTTCTTAGTAGATCAATAGTTGTTTGACAAATCAGCTAATATGAGCTGACATGGCAGTGATTTAAAATTTCATTAGCTGACGTGTCAATCAACCATTGGTTTATTTAGGAGATTGTTGTGCAACCATCCAAAATTTGGTTGCATGGTAGAAATATTCTAAAAATTATATGGTGTAGTTCCAATTAAAAATTATGGAAAAAAACACATTCGGATTAGAAACTGACTAATCAGTTCTCTAAATTTGAATAGGAGACGGGTGGCGGGTGGATGCTTTCAAAAGTCACTGTTCTCCAACTTTTATTGAGGCTGTTCCAATTTGGTGAGTTTGAATGTGGACACTCAAATTGTACAACATTTTATATAAAAATGAAGGATTAGATATTCTCTCGTGTCCTTATTATCGGTTATTTTCTAGATGTTCTTAAACTTTATATTTACTATATATATATATATATATATATATATATATATGCATTTTTGTCTTTTTTGACCTTATTTAGTGCATTGACTATTTATGTAATTTTTGTGTTCATTTATGAGTGTTTAATGAGTGTGAATCTTTCAAGAAAAATTGAGAGAATAAAATTGTAATGTTACAATATATTTTCATTAAATTCAGAAAACTAACTACTTTTCATAATATGTGTAATTCGATTAAGTATACCCTGTAATTAGAATATGTGAGGGAGTATATAAGAACAATGTGAAAGCTCACCTAGGATAAATAAACAAGCTCTCCAATTGCCAGTATTCTTTTTAAGAATAGGTTTGCCTTCCGAGTTAACTGAGTCATCTCCTGTATATCCTTTGCTTCTTTCATCCTTCATCATAAAATAAATAATGAATTACATAGCGAAATACCACTTTTTTATGTATTTTTTTTTTTTTACATTTTGATTCTTGTCGTTTATTGTTGTTATAACATTGTTAGTTAATTTGAATTAAAGCATAGAGATTGTCTCAAATTGAAAATGATTGTCACACCGATGAACGAAGTATATACTCTTTTCATTTTTGAATATAAGTTTTTTAAAGTTGTGACAAAGATTAAGAAGTATAGTTAATTTGTTTGTATTAAATTTGTGTACTTTTTTCATGTTTTATTTTTTACTATCTCTCTCTGATTAGTTTTTTACTTATTATCTCTAGATCTTCATAATAATTAAGGGTAAAAATGTAAAAATCATAATTAATGATGTATTAGTTTTGCTGAAAGGCTTATATCAATATTGGGTGATTCTCCAATACACCATTTGAGTTTCTAAATTGATGCATCTTGCTATTTATCATCATTGGATTTATTAATAAAGAAAACAATGGTTGAGATTAATAAGGGAATAGAGGGAATGGACAATTCTACCCTCAACCTCTCAACCAAATAAAAAAGATAATTGTAGCAGCAAAGTAAAGCCATGAGTGCTGCCATTGTTACCGCCATCGTCATCGTCGTTGTCACCGTCGCGAGCTGCCAACTATCTTTGTTCCCTAATCACTTTTATGACGTCATGGAAGTCATCTCCTCCTCACCCTAAATCCAGAATCGCAGACGTGAGCGCTCCCATGGACTTCCTTCTTCCTCGCCTTGCCATCTAAAGTCTCAAATCCATCGCGCACTGCCATGACCTGAGGTTGGTTAGCAAGCCGGAGCCAAGACCCACACCACCGTTCATCCCCTCACCATTGGAAGCTATTGGCAGCCATTAACCACCTTCAAATAATCCAAACCCCACTCAACCAACCTTGGAGCAACAGATCTGCAGTAGTGGCGGGGCAACACGATATGAGATGGTGAGTGGCAGGGTCAGATCTTTGATAAGGTGCTGAATATAATTAAAACGGGTCAAGAACTTCAACTACGAAATGGGTTGACCCAATGGACTAGACTCGCTCAAGAACTACTTCAACGGAGATAATATTCTGGTTAACGATCTCCGCCATTGCAGTCGCGACTCTGCAAGCCACAAGAACACTTTCCTCAGTTACGACTCTGACAGGAACGTGGGGGCAGTGGTCATCGAAGATGATATAGAAGGCGTGATGATGTTGTGGGGAAGGAAGTGAATTAGGGGTAAAAATGTATTTTTTATTTTTTTTAAATAAGGTTGGTGCATTGGTTGAAAACTCAAATTGGTGCATTGAAGAGGTTGCCAGCAATATTATGGAATAAAGAAACTTCTTTAGAAAAACTTATATTTGAAAGAAGGCAACCTCTTTAATGGTGCAAGTTAAGTTTTTTTTAATAGTGCAAGTGAAATTGGGAAAAATACAACCAATGAATTTATTCATAAAATAAACTAGTGGTTCATATTAAAAGAAAAAAAAGAAATTCATAAAAGAAATTTTAATGAAAATGACATATTTGCCCTTTTACTACCCCTTTGAAGCACCCGCCAGCACCACCTCTTCCACACACTGCATATTATTGTCTCCAATTTCCATCATCGTGAAACCCCTGCTCCTTTTCTAAACGCCCCATTTCTTCACCCCCTCAACCTTTCAAACACCAACAGTTTGCCCATCGATCTCACCTAGTTGGATGGACAGATCTGGGTATTTGGTTTCATTTTTTTGGTTTGGGCTCGGAGCTCCCGCTAAAGACGCGATGCGGAGCTAGTTTCAGAGTGGTGAAGCAATACAGATCTGAGAATTGGAGCCGGTGAAGGTATGGTAGAAAATGAAGGTGGAAGTGGGGTGAAAGCAGAAGATCGTCATCGTCTTCTACTCTTTATGAACAATACACTGTCTTCGTTTTATACTAGAGGGAGAAGGTGGGGTAGTGGAGGATGATGGCGGGAGTGGGGTGGAAGATGATGATGGTGGAGGAAGGAGGGGGAGGAGGTGGGGCGAGGCAGGTTCGATCCTGACCTATTTTTAGCCCTTGGGCGAAAAAAAAATTTGGACCTCCTAATTTTAAATATTTTTTTATTAAAATTAAAGTTTTCTTAATCTTAATCTTTGAGGTTAACTAGTTAAGAATAAATATAAAGTGTTTTGATTCTTATGGTGCAACATTTTCTTATAAAATTTATTATTTTTAGGTTCTTATAAAATGATATTCTTTTTACATTGGATTATTGCAAATAAAGTTCATTAGTTTTTATTTGCCAAGTGAGCAAATGAAAAAGGTAAATTAAAATATTATAATAAGAATCATTGAAAATTGAAAAAAAAATTGCAACTATTAATTTTTTTTTATTTTTTATAAAAAGCAAAGATAATATTAAATTATTTTTATGAACCTCTAAAATGTATGCCCAGGTAATCTTTAATTGTTTGACAAAGTAATAGCATCTATACCGAGCAAAAGTTTTGTTCCTCCCCTAATTAAGGACCGTTCTTAATGGGTGTGGAGGACAAAACTTTTTTTTCTTATTTAGGGATTGCCTTGATTTAAGGACAACTTTTAATTTGGAGAGAGAAATATTTTAATGATAAAAAGTTGGTTTATGGATAAAAAAAATATTAGGTTTACTCTTAAAGTATGAAAAAGTGAAAAATAATAAAATAATGAATGAGGTTCATAGGGACAAAAAATTTGTTTACGGTGTAGATGCTCTAGAAATTGAACAAATAACGTCCTTCCCCCGGGTAATATTTAATGTTTGACAAAGTAATAAATAACGACAAACCCTTTTGAAAAATGGATTTTCTTAACTTCAGCTCGAGAATAAGATACTAAAAGAAGTGCATTTTTATAAAAAAAAAACTAAATATTTAATAATTCAAGTGATAGTGAACTTAGTTTTTCTATATTTTTTTACTACTTTTAGCTTCTTATCCTCAGCCCTAATTAAACAAAAGGGCTAATGTTAAACAAACCCTTAAAAAATAACAACAAACCACAAGAAACAATTAATTTGCTTATTAAATACTCAAACATTAAAATACTAACCGCAAGGTAAAAGAATCGAACACGGATCTTAGCAAATTCAAACCACTTGTGCCATATAAGACAATGAGTAGCTAATCTAACTTTATATATATACTCCGTCCGTTCCTATTTATCTGTCATATTTCAAACAAAACACGTCCATTAAGAAATCCAATCATTACTCAAATTTCCAATGCATTAATTATGTTTTTTCCTACTATACCCTTTCTCTCTTTATAATCATTAATTTTTCTCCACTACTTACATAAACCAAGACATATTAAATAGGGGCAAACATGAAAAATAACATTTATTACACTCTTGAAATCCTCAATACGACAGATAAAAAGAAACAAAGAATCTCTTCAAAAAACGACAGATAAAAAAGAACGAAGGGAGTATATATATATATTGGGTGGGGGGGGGGGGGCGAATTAAATTTTTTATGGGCTCCTAAAAATCTTGGGCCAGGGCGGTGGATCCTATGGAAATTGCTTTTTGGCCCTCATGACTGATTTTTTGGTCCCATTTCAAATTTTCATAGACCAAAATATTCTTAACAGTGTTAACATTTCCGGTTTTATGAAACCGGAAAAATCTTTCCGATTTTGCTGAACCGAAAAAGAAATCCTGATTTTCCAGAACCGGAAGACTTCCGGTATAATTAAACTGGAATACTCCGGTATAGCACAACCGGAACTATGATTAATTAGCAGCTAACTGCATAAAAATGACATTTACGTACAGAATTAGTCAATGTGCTAAGTCTGGATCTGGCTTAATTTCTGAAAATATAAAAAAGTCCTAATAATAAGTGAAGGACATCCCATACTTTTGAGGAAGCTGATGCTTGCTATCGCTGAATTTCACGCAGACGACTCATTTCCAAATCCAGAACTTGATATGTTTCCAAATATAAGTCATCTTGACTTTGCTTCGTAGAATCAGGAAGCTGCCACATTGCATCAAAATGCATAAATATGAGACAATGTAGATATCTGGAAGTATTAAACTGGATCTTCCGGTTGTGCTATACCGGAAATATTCCGGTTTAATTATACCGGAAGTCTTCCGGTTCAGGAAAATCGAGATTTTTTTTCGGTTCAGCAAAACCGAAAAGACTTTTTTGGTTTCATAGAACCGAAAATGTTAACACTGTTAAGGGTATTTTAGTCCATGAAAATTTGAAATGGGGGCCAAAAAGTCAATCATGGGGGCCAAAAAGCAATTTCCCGATCCTATTGCCCTGCCTTTGGGCCGGACCTGGGTGGAGGACGGTGGTGGTTGAAGTAGGTGTCAATGGTGTAGGAAGAGGGGTAGCAGTGACTTTTTCTTGGTGTGCACCAAGGGTATCGTTTAGTCAATAGCCAAAGACTAATCCCCTCCGAGACATAAGATTACCTAAGTGGACTTTGTTTTTATCAACAAAGTCTTTTCTATATTCATGGCAGAGATCAAACCCTGACATCATGGTTAAGGAACCCAACTATCTACCAACTGTGTTGGGCCTTGTTGGTGGGATGACAATAACTAACGGTGAATTGTGGTGGTAACGATGGTGGCACAGTGGTAATGAGAATGAGAGAAATTAAAAATTAGGGAGGAGGATAAAATGATAAATGACTTAACAAGATCATGAGTTTATAAAACTCATATGAACCATCATAGAATGAGCTTAGAAAAAAAGAGATGGACAATTTTTTTGAACTTATGCATGATCATAACTTGCCACGAATGGTTCATTATAAGTTACAACTATAATAAACGGTGATGACCACATCGGAAACAGTCGTACATAGGGAAAGAATTGAAGTTTTTTTTTTTTTTTTTTGTTTTACGTGGGAACGCAGAGGAACCCAAAATATAGTACAAGAGTTTAACCTATTAACAGTCATCTATTATTAAGAGTAACTTTTATGTCATGGCCTATATACAAGTAGAACCAAAACAAGAAGAGAGTTTTAGAGCTAGCAAAATAAATGTATATAGAGAAAGGGAGGAACCTGAAGAGGCTCTTCCAGAAGCAAAGTATAATCCTCAGAGGAACCCATAAATTTGTTGAGAAGACCGTGTCTGTGTTTCTTTGGGGTTTTGTTGACAAGGAAATAAGAAGCAATTTATGGATAAATATAATACTCTATCCGTTTCAAAAGTTAGGTTGATTTATAAATAATTGCACATAAATTAAAAAAAATAATAAATGATGTAAGAATTTGATATATTTTGCCTATATTACCCCTATTTTATAAGAGAATAAAGAATAATAATAAATATATGAAAATTATATTGAAAAAAGATGAAAAAATGAGTGATGAAAAAGAGAATACTATAATAAATAAAAATATGTTTGAAAAAAGAAATATTAATGAATATTGAATTTCTAAAAATACATAATTTATGAGATAAAGTAAAATAGTTAAATATGCATAATTTATGGAACGAAGAGAGTAAAAAGATGTTCAATTATTATTCCTTGCAATGTACAGTTTTGCCAACGATTGATTTTAGGAGTACAAGTGTGGAGTACTTGTTAAAGCTATTAGAAGGGAAAAAAATTTGTAAGTTCAAATTTTTTTGGAGAATTTAAAAAATACATTTTCTCTGAGAGATTATTGAGTACGTATTAACGGTGTAAAGTTTTTTATAGTCCATTATTCACTATTCATTTGTATTACTTTAATTTAAAAGTCAACAACTATAAGCGGATGAATGGTGAATGATGCACTGATGGTATAAAAAACTTTATACTGTCACTTACCCATTTTCTCTTTCTCCTAACTTTTCATCATATTTGATTTATTAAAAAAGTTAGGATTTGCCATAATTAAAAGGCAAATACTAACAAGTGACTTTGATACTCTTATTAAGAACTCAAATGAAGTAAATAATTATTGAAAAATGCATTTTTTTTAAGATTGTCGATATATGGAATAATGTGCATTCATGATTAATTTTCTAAGTTTAGAAACCTTAACAAGGGTCCTTATAGCACTTGTTAGCAAGACCCATTTAATTACCTTTTTTGGTGGAAGAGAAAAATTTCAAAAGGGTCTTATAAATAGTAACGGAGGGAGTACTCCCTCCGTTACTATTTATAAGACCCTTTTGGGGTTTTTCACTCCCACCAAGGAGAGTGGATAAATTTATTAGTGGCATTGGAAATGTGAAAATTTGATATACTTTTTCAAAACTACCCCTATAATTATTATTGGAACTCTAAAAAGTGTTGATTTTATAGGGATGTTAGTGGAAAGAAGTAATTAAATGTTATTGAAAATTGGAAAGGGGTCTTATAAATATGACCAAAATAAAAACCCCAAAAGGATCTTATAAATAGGACCGGAGGGAGTATAAAACTTACAATAATCAGCAATTTCTTAATATGTGTGTCTAAACTTAAAAGGCAAAAACTTAAAGAATGAAATGAGTATTTCTTAAAACTCGTACATAACTTTAAGATACATTATAGATTTTGGAATAATTATGATGAAACATGCCGTATTACCATTCATTTTAATCATAAAAAAAAAAACTCATTTCATTCTTTAACTTTTTGCCTTTTTTAAGTTTAGACACATATATTAAGAAATTGTTGATTATTGTAAGTTTATACTCACATGTCACATATTATTCATAAGACTTTTTTGGAATTTTTCTCTTCCACCAAAAAAGGTAATTAAATTTGTTAGTGACATTGAAAATATGACAATTTGATATACTTTTTCAAAACTACCCCTATTACTATTATTGAGACTCTAAAAATTGTTGATTTAATAGGGGTATTTGTGAAGAAAAAAATTAAATACTATTGAAAATTAAAAGGAGATTTTATAAATAAGAACAAAATTAATACCCCAAATGGTCTTATATATAGGGTCGGAGGGAGTATGTGTTTTGTCTAAAATGTTCATATTTAATTCTTATTGAAAATTGTAGTAGTATTTAAATTTTTTTTAGAAATGTGTCCATTAATTAATGTGTGGTGATTAGAGATGAGAGAAGATAAAAGTAGAATTAATGAAAAGTAAGAGAAATGGTTAAATGAAAGGTTAAAATTGAAAATAAAAATATATGTTTATGTATTGGAATTGGAAAAGAACAAAAGATATGGAAAAAAAAACTAAAAGGCCAAAAGTTAAGGAATGGAGGGAGTAATTAAATAATGTAAAAATTTGGAGTATTATGAATATTATATTCTTACTCCCTCCGTTCCAATTTAACTGTCACTTTAGCAATTTTCACACAGATTAAGAAAATCATTTAATATTTCAATTTTCAAAGAATTATTAAATAATTTTACTATAATACCGTCAAAGTACATTAATTATCACCCATTTCACATATTTCAACACATTAAATGCAAGGTTAAAGGTGGAAAAAATCAATTAATACATCCTCGAATTCCTAAAGCGACAAATAATTTGGAACAAGTTAAAAATGCTAAAGTGACAAATAATATGGAACGGAGGGAGTATGTAATCATTCTTGAAGAAAAAAAAAATATTAGAGGTGAAAAAGAAATTGTGATAAATAAGATATGATTGAGAAAAACGCATTAATTATGCATTATGTTTGTAACAGAACAATGCATGAAAAACAAGAGGGAAAAACTCTATTAACACAATGAACCGGTGGAGTATTTTTTACAATTGTAGTTAATGGATTAAAAAGTACTGTGCAAACCAAAAAAAGTACTATATTTAATATGTCTTTTTATTGTAAATCAATACTTTAACTGATCTCTAATACCTAAAGCAAAAACGAACACACTTATTTACAAGAAAAGATAACTAATTTTTTATTCTCAATATAATTAATTTTAAAATATTTTTATAAAAAGATTGTTTTATTTAATTTTTGTTTCATTCTCAATATAATTTTTTTTTTAATTTTAAAACATGGATTGTTTTAAAGAGTGACCCAAGAGTATTCTTTAAGAAATACAAAAAGAGTAACTTATTATTGAAAAACTAAATTCAACACTTCTGTGTATATATATATATATATATATATATATATATATATATAAAGCACACAATTTTCCTATGCAAAACTATCTCTTTTGTCTTCTTAAACAATGCTCTAAAGGCATTTGTCAACATTCCCCTTAACAAAATACTTCTTCTCATCTTATTTATAGGTCACATTCTAGAAGGATTTTTCTGTCTTATTTATATATCAATTTATATTTTCTAGGAGGTATTTATTGCTATTTTGTCTTATTTGCCCTTTGTCTATTAATGTGAAATAATACATTGTGAAATTCTCAATGCAAGTTAAGAGGGTACGATTGTAATTTTAAAATATTTTTTTAAAGTTTCAAGAAACCTAACTACCCTTCTTGGTCCGTGTGATATGGTTAAGTATGACCTATAAATAGGATCAACGGAAGTAATTAAATGAATTCAATTAACTTCCTTCATAAATGTAAAATTAATCATTTTTCTTATAATAAAGACCGAAATGAGTACTTGTTCTTACCTATTTATTTAATCATTTACCTTTTTATAATAATTTGTCTTTTCGATTTAAAGTTAAATTATAAAAATCGATTTAAAAACCGAAAGGAGGGATGATTTACATCGGTGTTATTAAAGTTAAATTACACCTGATCTCATCCATTTATTATATTTTGATCTAGTGGTCTATCTTTTAGATTTTCTCTTTTTACCTCTTTTTTCTTCTTATCCTGATTTTTCTCCTCTCCACTTTAATTACATTTTTTTAAAAAAATTTCTCCGATCCTCTCCCTTGTGACGGTTGCACATTAAGGAATGCCATCTTCTTTTGCACCATCATACACAGCAATCTTCTACAATTTACATGATATTTGATTCTTCAAATTTTTTATTAGTTTATTTCTAGAGAATTAAATTAAAAGGATTTTATATTCTTAGGCATATAAAGCAGCAAATAAAATAGTTCAAAACATAACGAATTTTATCCATGGTTCCTTATGATTATGCACATGAGTATTGCACTTTTATCATGGTAATGGAATTTAACATGAGAAGTAGTGGAACTAAGTCTAAATTATTTATCATTGTCAAATTGAATATGAATAAAAAAAAGTGGTCTTTGAATATCAATGGCATATTGATTGGTTGAACCATTTTTATTAGAATAGATTGAAATATGATGATGTTTGGTGAAGAAGGTGAAGGAACTTATTGTGAATAGATGAGAGTTAGAGTTATAGATAGAGAGAATCAAATTAAAAATGGAAGTTAAAAAGAAGGAAAAAAATTAGGTGAAGAAAAAATCTAAAATTTAGAACGTTAGATCAAAATATGATAAATGGTTGAGATTTGGTGTAATTTAACTTTAATTACATCAGTCTAAACCGATTCCTCCTCAAAGAATATATAGTAAGAAAAAAAACTAAAATCATGTTTATTAATGAAATTAGTTGATTATATTTAATTTTCTCAAATTTATAAAAAAAAATATAAGTATTTATTAAAGTAATATTAGAAATGAAACAAAAATTAAATGAGATAATAATTTTCAAGGTATATTTAAGGAAAGTAACACCAAGAATAAAACAATATTTATGAAGGTTAGTTACTTTTTTTTATATATTTTAAATCAAAAAAAGTATGTTTTCTTTTTCTTAAATTTCAAAGCGGAGGGAGTACTCAATCCGTTCATACGTAGTGTATTTTAAGATTATGCACGAGTTTTAAAAATTTGGTGTTTGTCGACTATAATGCTCCTATGTTATCATTATTGAAGAGATGAAAATATTGAAAGTGAAAAAAATAGTGTAATAAATAGAGGTGTAATAAGAAAAATAGATTTAATTATGTATGGGTGTTTTTGTAAAAGAAATAATACTTTTGAACATGAGACAAAATCTCTATGAACAAAATGAAGGGAGTAATAAAATTATAAATTAATAATTAATAATTAGAGAAAATAGAGAATGCACCGACAGTGTAAATGTTCTTTTACATCATCAGTGTATCACCCACCCTTCATCCGTTTATGATCATTGACTTTTAGATTAAAGTAATACAAATCAATAGTAGATGATGGACTGATGGTGTAAAAAACTTTACACCGTCAGCGCATAACCATTAATCTCTAATAATTAATGTTATGTTGAATTTTTAAAATAACAGCTAAATAATTTTATTTTTTTAAAATGAAAATTATGTAAAAGGTAAATTTTAATAAATGTCTTTGATGTAATCCCTCTGTCTCTAAATATAAGACCCTTTTGCGAGATTTCAATTCCATTAAGAAAGTGAAATAATTTAGCTAATTGTATTGAAAATGTGAACTTTTGATATGTATTTTCAAAGTTACCCCTATTGATATTATTGGGAATGTAAACAGTGTTAAATAAATAGGGGTGTTTGTGAAAAAAATAATTAATGCTCATTGAAAATTGGTAAATGGTCTTATAAATAGGGACAAAATAAAAGTGTCAAAATGGTCTTACATTTAGGGACGAAGAGAATATTTGTTAATAAGTCAAAAATAATAAAAACTCATAAAAAAATGTAATTTTTTATATTTTCGAATCATAAAAATACATACTTAAAATTATTTTTCCAATATTAATATACTTGGTAAATATCTAAAAAATACGTACTTGCAAGATTTAGGTGTGTAATATCACTAACACGAAGTACTATCAGAAAATGATTTGGATTCCTTTTGATGTGAGAGTTAGGTGTAACAATAAATGGGGAGGATGATACAACCACACGAAATTAATTACAGTATTTCCTTAATTAGTGGGCGAGTGAAGAATACAGGGACGTAGTGCATTTACGATAAAAGTGTATCCCCATTCCCCTGGACCACTAGCCCACATTTGACAGGTTTCGAAATAATTTAAAAAAAAAAAGCTAGTTAATGATGTTAAAAATGTGAATATTTGATATTTTTTTCGTTTTTATTTATTTGTCATATTTTAAATAAAATATATCTTTTAAAAAATATAATTATTAATTAAATTTTTAAAACATTAATTATTTTTTTTTTTTCACTATACACTTTCTCTTTCTATAATTATTAATTTTTCTCCACTACTTACATAAATCAAGACATATTAAATAAGGGCAAACATGAAAAATATAACATTTATCCCACTCTTGAAATCCTCAAAAGAGCAGATAAAAAGAAACAAAAATCTTTCTAAAAAAGGACAAATAATAAGAAATGGAGAGAATGCGTATTTTTAAAGCTACCCTTATTAATATTTAGGGGTGTAACGGTCCGGTCCGGTCTGTGAGTCAAATTACAGACCGAACCGCTCAATTTAGTATGGTTCGATCCGGTCCGGTTCCAACATTATTTATCCTCAAAGACCGGACCGGATCGGACCGTTCATGAATGGTCCGATCCCGTCCGGTCCGGTCTATTTTGTTTTTTTCCTATTTTTTATTTTCTTTAAAATCAAGTAAAAGTATGTAAAAATAGCATAATACATGCTGCACAAGATGATACAATAGAATTATAGCAGAGTAAGAAAACCCACTAAAACAGGGGGCCTAATGTTAAGATCCAAGTATAGAGACCCATAAAAGAAAATTAAGTACGGAGAATGCATTGCAATGGGTCATGGAACCAGTTGCTAAAAGAATAGGAAAAAAAAACTACATTTTGATTTGAGCCATGTCCAAGATTGCAATTTAATCAGCTCAATGATTTCTTCTTCATTTGTTATTTTGTCTTTGAAGTTTACCTGATTCCTTGACAGCCAAAGAAACCAAATCGTTGCAAACCTAATGACTTGGCATGCTTCCTTTGCTCTGTTCTTTCCAAAGCCAAGTCCCCAAAATTGCCAAAAGTGAGCTTTGCTTTGAGTGTGAACTGTGACTGAATTGATTCCCAGCCAGTTTAAGCATTTTCTCCAAACATTTGATGCTTAGTTAGTTAATTATTGGATTTAAAAAAAGAAAAAAAAAACCAAATCAGCGAAAGAGAAGGGAGAAGGGAGAAGCAAACCTTTGGAGGCGAAGGCGGAGAACGCATGGAGACTTGGACTCGAACTCGAACTCGAACTCGTGGCAACGACAGAGGCAGAGACGACGGGACTGCGAATGAAGGGGACGACAGAACGAAGGCGTGGTGAGACGACTGAAGGATCTGGGCGGTTGGCGGTGGCGGATCTGGGCGGTGTGGTGGTGGTGGATCTGGGCGGCCGACGCCCGAAGGAGCTGAAGGAGTAGAGTAGGAGTGAGTTGTGAGAGGGGCGGTGGGCTGAAGGAGTGACTTAATGCTATGGGCTGAAGGAGTGACTTAAGATTAGGGCTGAAGGAGTATCTGTAGGTTTTTATTTTATTTTTTTTTATAAAATTATTAACCCTACTGGTCCGGTCCGGTCCCAGCGGTCTAAGAATATCTAGGACCGTGGACCGGACCGTTTAAGAACGGTCTGAACTTTTTGGGATCAGACCGGACCGTGAGACCGGATCAGACTGCATTTTTTGGTCCGGTCCGGTCCTATCCGAGCGGTCTCGCAGTCTCGGACCGGATCACTTACACCCCTATTAATATTATTGAGAATCTAAAAAGTGTTTGTTGAGAAAATACCTAAGCATAGGTAGTTTTGATGATTACATGGTGCAATTCAAGGCAAAAGTACACAACTCAACTTAAGGCTCAACAAAATCAACAAAGGGGTTCTTATTGTAATGTAATGTATTATTTATTCTTTATTAAGTCTCCTAGATACATAATGGTTAGAGTCTAAGTTAGGAAAAACTAATCATAATCTAAAAGATATGGTATGCATGCTAAGTATAATCATAAGTGGGTGCTTTTAAAAATTAAAAGAAAAATATGTGATTTTATAAATATAAGAAAAATATTGAGAAAATAATTTGAAAATATTTTTCTAATAAATTAAAGTGTTTTGGAAGTGAAGAAAATGTTTTAAAAATATAAACATAAGTTTTTATAAGTAAAAATAAAGTATTTGGAAATTCTGTACCAAAGTATCTGGATACATCGTGTTAAAAAATAGCAGTGTTTTGAATTTCAAAATCGTGGTATCCAGATACCGTCCAGGATATCCGGATACTGACAGTTAAAACTGTTTAAAAAGTAGCCGTTTCATGTCCAAACACTTATATAAACTTCCATAAACTGTTTTGCAACAGACACAACACTGAGAAAACGTTTTGGCATCTGTTCTAACACTTTCATACAGAAAAGAGAAAAAGTTCTTCATTATTCTTCAACATTTTCACACATAATTGAAGAACTATTCAAGTGTTGATCTTAAACTTTAAAATGCCCCACTTTTATTACACTTGCATTCATTCTTATTCTTCTATATTTTGATTTAATAGTTAGTGTTCTTAAGTAAGTTGCTTATCCGCACAAAAAGGTGCAAAGACCATTGCTCTTCATTGGAGTTGTTCATCCGCACAACGAAGTGGAAAGTGCCAACAACAAAAGACGCTGACAAACGCACTTGGTGAAAGGTTTTCATCAAGCCAAACACTTGAAGGTTTCAAATGGAATCGAAGAAGGTTTCTTCAAGCACAAGGTTCGCTGTGGTTCGAGGAATTGTTTGCGAAAACACAAGTTCCTAAGAGGTTCTTTGGAGGGACGAGTCTAAGGGAAAGGTTTTCTCTTACACATTACTTGTACGTACAATTCTTGTTCATAGTGAAGCAAATATCCTTTCTCAGAGAGGGAGGACTGTATGTAGCATTAGTGTTCGTTAACACACAAATGTGAACCACGATAAAATCCTTGTGTTCGCTTCTCTTTCATTATCTCTTTACAATTCCGCGCGCTTAATTTTCATATATTCAAGTATATGCGTATTATATGTTCTTACTCTGATTGTTTTTAAAGGCCTTAGTAAGCAATAATTTTTAATTGGTGAAGATTTGTACTCTTCGCCTATTTACCCACCTTCTAGGGATTCGTAGTACCCGCTTGTTTTCCAACAGTGTTAAGTAAATAAGGACGTTTATAGAAAGAAATAATTAATTGTCATTAAAAAATTGATATAAGATTTTATAAATAGAGACAAAATAAAAGGTTCAAAATGGTCTTTTATATTTTGGTACGGTGGGAGTATTAATAATAGTCTCCCATTTTCTAAATATAAGTTCTTAAAATTGTTTTTCTGAAATCAGTTAGTTAGACAAATTCTTTTAGGATATATGATCAGTGATATTCTCCACCCTATGAGTTTCGTACTTTTATAGGTGATCATCCTTATATCAACATGATATTTTTCTTGTGGGATATTCACTATGACTCGGTTACTTTAGAACTTGTCGTTGTTCTCCTCAAAATCACTAAGAATCTCATGCATGTGTAAAAATGATTTAGGCATTGATTCATGAAGCCCACTTTTAGCATGAACAATTAACCAAATAGAATAGTACCCTTTTGTTAATCATTTTGAGCCAATAAATGTTAAACTTTCTTCTTTCAAAGCTCCTGAAACACATAATGTGAAACTTTTAAATGAGAGGGGCATCGAAATCGAGGAATGATGATTAAGTGTTTACAAGGTATTAAGACTGAGGACCGAGAACAACTTCAAATCGTAGTTAGACCACCATGACTTGATGATGTCATACGGGTGTTCCGTAAGCATAGCATATTGGAGCAATTGTAGATGAGGCGATTTAGAGGAGTGCAATAATTAGCAGAAGGATTGGAAACCCACTATAGGAAAGTTTAGCAAACAATGTCCATAGTAGAGAAACCTTTAGTTAAGGAAGTATGCGACAAGTGATCACCTCATCCTAAGCGAAACCGAACCACATTAGGAATTTTCGAAACCCGAGGAGGTTAAGTGTCTACCCACGTGAACCAAGGGACCAAAGCCTATTGAATAGAACCAACTTGGACACTAGGCGATGCCCTTTCCACGAATTTCTTGTTGTGTTAGTCGTCGGAAGGACCAAAGAGAACCTAGACACCTTAAAGTCAGTGACCATTCTCAAAAAACCAATAGAACACCTCGTCCATCACTAAAAGAAAATAGTGGGCATGAATTCGGGAGAGTAACAAAATCCTACATGGGGGAGGAAACTCGGGGACAAAATTCGTGATCGTAGGAGTCTCCGAGAAACCATTATCATTATTATTAAGATTATCACTATTGAAACCTAAACAAGTTTTCGAAACTTCAAATGTTTTGTTGATTTCAAAAGGTTTTAGTTAAAACGATTTTGATGAACCCACTTGATTCCTTGTTTCAAAGACCGAATTTCGGGGACGAAATTCCGGTAAGTAGTGGGGGAGTATTGTAACGATATGAATTTCTTAATCTAATAATTATATTTATGTATGTATTTATTTATGCGTAAGCGAGGTATGAGTAATGATTTATAACTATTTTCTTAGTATATATATATATATATATAGTTATATGATTTCAATATATGAGTTTGAGTTGGAATGTACTTGATATGTATGAGAGCTGAGCTTTGAATGCATGTGATGTGTGTGACATCCTCACTTTTAATCCCTTAATTAAAATTAGTTACTTGAAAATTTCGTTTAAAATATTATTTACTTATAAAAGTTTTCTGTGAAAATCGGACAGAGTTTCCACTATTTTTCGGACTTTCCAAAAATTCTTGCTTTTGTACCTGTTCAGACCAAAATAATTTAAAACATTAAACTTATATAACTACAATTAGTTTGACCATAATGCCCGATTAAACAATATAACACAAGCTCCAGAGCATACAACTACTTCATAAATTAAATTACAAAATAACAGTCTTTATCATAATTAGTCTACGGTCTGCTCATAACAAATGAACACTCCACCACACGTCCACACTGCTCGGCCTGTAATAGTGTAAGTTCCGCCTCTGTACCTGTAAGAAAAACAGCAAGAAGGTTATCATTACACAGAACTTAGAAAGTAACTTCTAAAAAGACATAGGAATAAATATTAAGGCAAGACACATAAATACCACACTCACACTTAACCTGATTCTCTTTCCTAGTTCTTATACTCCTATCTAGTCTTTTCTCTAATCCCTATCGTTTGTGATTATTATTCAAGTATTGCGGACCCACCACTGCGCATCCCTCCATGGGGCGACTTACCGCTGCACACGCCATTAGATCGTGCGGCTTATGCAACCATTGCGCACCATCCCGGGCGTCTTACTTGGCCTGACATCCGTATACCAAGTTACGTGTCTTATTAATCTCATTATCCTAGTCCTCAATTTCTCAGTTTATCATTATTATCACTTTTGTATTTTTATTATTTACATCTCTTTACATTATTCTTTTTTGTACGTCATCCCACTCCTGGGATGACGGGTATCATATCTTTTCTCTTTTGTACATCTTCCCCACCGGGGATACATAGTATGTTTACGCTTACATTTTGTTCATCTCCCCCATCGGGGATACATAGAACTTTCACTTTATCTTTTCTACATCTTCCCCACCGGGGATACATAGTACGTTCATTTTAACTTTTGTTCACCTTCCCCATTGGGGATACGTAGAACATTCACTTTATCTTTTGTACATCTTCAAAAACCGGGGATACATAGAACATTCACTTTATCTTTTGTACATCTTCCCCATCGGGGATACATAGTACGTTCATTTTATCTTTTGTACATATTCCCCACCGGGGATACATAGTACGTTCACTATATCTTTTGTTCATCTTCCCCACCGGGGATACATAGAACATTCACTTTATCTTTTGTACATCTTCCCCACCGGGGATACATAGTAAGTTCATTTTAACTTTTGTTCATCTTCCCCATCGGGGATACATATAAAATTCACTTTATCTTTTGTACATCTTCCCCACCGAGGATACATAGTACGTTCATTTTAACTTTTTTTCATCTTCCCCACGGGGGATACATAGAACATTCACTTTATCTTTTGTACATCTTCCTCACCGGGGATACATAGTACGTTCATTTTAACTTTTGTTCATCTTCCCCACCGGGGATACATAGAACATTCACTTTATCTTTAATTGGTGAGTTCCCACGAACTCATACACTTTCTACTATTATTCATTCTTTATGTTTTTAGGTTCATTACTCTTAATCTTTCTTAATTCGGCTTCCCTTTCGTTACACTTTAGTAATTCTTTAATCTATCACGTTTAATTTAATTCTTTTTACTTTAGTTCCATTACTTTCAATATTCCGTGACTCGACTTCTCTCATTTCAATTCTTAATTCTCTTTCATTATCCATTAATATTTAGTTACTTCTGTTACTCTTGTTGTTTCCTAACTTGTCATCAATCCTTAACTCACTCGATTCTACCTTATTTATTTCACTTACAATTAAAACGTTTAAGCTAATATTAAACATCAAGTGGGGTTTTCTTTTATTCTCGTATAGCTTCCTAAACTTTAACATCGACACTTATACATTTTAAAAGAGCCAATCACTTCGTAACAATTACAAAATTGCTAAACTAAGCTATGACAGGGCAACTACATCTATAATCATCAAAGTGGGTTCCTTTCTATTATTATCCTATTCAATCGTCAGAAATATCAACTACCCTAAGGTTTATTAACATAACTATTTTTCCCCGTCCTTAGCTATGGCTATGTACGGTTTAGAAATACATCCCTAAGCAGAGGTAATACCACCTTCTTACCTTAACCACGTAGAGAGAGAAGAAAATACTAAACCCCAACTCAAAACCTTGCTCTTAAAGCTTTAGTGTTGAAACTGTTTGAGCCAAGCTTGGTAGTGAAAGAGAGCGACTTGGAGACGAGCCGGAGAGCGATGAGGAGTAGCAATAATAAGGTGTTGGTGGATCTTCCTCCTTTTCTTGAGATGGAGAGAGAGAATCAAGAGAGAGAGAGCCATGAAACAAAAGAGATGATAATGGTTAGAGATGATGATGATGATTCGTGCAATAGGAGGAAGGAAAGGAAGAAACTTGCTTAAACTTACCTAGAACTTGCTTGAGATGATGGAATCAAGAAGGGATGATGGTGCTTTGTTGCTCTTGAACCCTAAGCCATGGATATGGTTTTGGAGAGAGAAAGCTTGGTTATGATGGGGGAAGAGAGGGAGAGAGCTTGGGAGTGATTATACTTGCACTAAAAAAACTTGGAGTTGGCCATGGAATGAAGCTTTTTGGAGAGGATGGGTGTTCTCAACTTGGGGAGGAAGAATGGGGTGTTTAATGAGCTCCCCACGTTTTATTTTTTCCTGGTCTGATCGAAATACTCGAGTATTCCACTGAATACTCGAGTAGTCTGGCCAGTTCCCATTATATTTATTTTCTTTGCATTTCAGAATTCCATAACTTCTTCGTTGCTCATCGGATCTTGCTCCAATTTGAAAGCAAGATTCCCTACATACTAACCTTCACATACAACGGTGGAATTCATGTTTAGAGTCATCAATCTTTTATTTTTAATTTCCTATTATAACATATTTAAAACACCGAAAACGCCGGTTCTAATACTCGTTTTCCCCTCTTTCAACCTCTTATTCTTTGCTAAGGCTATCTAACAACTTCATAACACTAAAAAAATCATAATCCACCACCTTAATTATTCCTGGACATAAGTTTCATCTATCTAATCCTATTATTATTTTGTTTATTCTTGGGATTAAAATTCAAGATGTTACAATTTTCACCCACTTATTAGAAGTTTGTCCCCGAAATTCCGTTCAGTTCCGTAAATGGAGAGCCATCCCTTGACAAGGCTTTTGACTATGGCCTTTATGTCTCTTCGGTTCCATTCTATCACTTAGGATATTCCTAAGTTAGGAGTCCATTGGCATAACTACTTACTTCCTGCGAGGTTTATCCTAGTCGATCGAGTTTCGACGAACTCCCAAGAGATTCAAGAGACTAGGATTATAGCTTGTCATCTTCCGACATAACTCGTACTCCCTTGATGCGGGTCTGATGTCATTCGGACCAAAGGTTGACCTTAGCAAAACTACAACTCCTCTTTTTGTTTCTTCAACTTCGCCAATTTATCGTTTGCCAATCTACGTGGAACTATAGAGGTTGATCCTGTTTCGGAAACAAGATCGATGCTAAGATCAACTTCTCGATTGGTCGTCACTTGGCAAAGTCCAAATTAGTTGCCGAGTTCTCCCCCACTTGGCATCGACATACGGGGTTGTATCGATGCCAGGAAATAGGCTTGCTCCGTATTAATAATCAAGCACGTGCATTTTTGATCGTTGTTTGAGGTCGAAAGTTGTGTGGAGTCGATTACCCGTTGGTAATCATTACTTTGTACAGGATTCCTAGGGTTTGCAAACTCTATTTTATGCTCACATGCGAGTTCTCGTTCCTAATGGCGAGCACGGTTCACTAGTTCACTTGGGTCGGTCTCGGCGTGGATACTCTACTACCCATCTAGTTTCGCTTTTCATGAGTGCCTATGGTGATTCCTATAGGGTTTGCTCGATTCTATTGGGCATTCCATGCTTGGCTACGCTACCCTTAAGTGAGCACAATGGTTCAAAGTTTTTTATCTTTAGGTTGTGTCTTAGGTCCACATCCTATTTCGGTTGTTTTGTTTTCAATTGAACGTGTCAATGATATCGACCATTAATAGGTGCAAAGACCGAGGTCATCAGTCCGAATCTCACATCTATCCATAGCAACATCATTGTCGGGTTTGCTGATGATATCATCCTCTAACAGAGGTAAGAATTAGAGTGATCAACTCTAATCTAACCTTCTATTAGTGACAGTACCTGTAACACCCTTTTGATATTTACCCTTTGTGATTTATGAACTAAAAATTTTTCTTTTAAAGCCACATTAATTCCTTTTAGTCTTATAAAAAAATCCACCATCAAACCAACGAAGTTTTCTTAACTTTTCCAAAGTTTAATTTTCCTTGCAAACCTGGTAAACATTTGTATAAATATTATCCAAAGTTCCAGCAAAACATATCATATACATAACACCAAAGTGTGCACCAACATCAAAGTTATAACCAACAAATATACATAACAAAATAAACTATAGTATCATCATATCAAAATAAAAGACCCAGGACATGATCCTATGTCCTATTACTAAGACCTACTCTCCCTCACAGGGAGAGTGAACCTGCTCGGCCGGGGAACGTGCATACTCGGGCTCAATACCTGAAAAATGTGGTAAGTAGGTGAGCATTACACAAAACTCAGGGAAGCAGTTTCTAATATGACATAAAAAGATATCAAGTCAAGCACAATTAATCAAGTATGCACATAATCATATAATCCAATCCAAAACATGCATCAAACACAGTCATAATCATCTATTCAATTCTTTTTTATCCTTTTCTATTCTCTTGCCTTCTACTTCCCCTTGCCTATTCCCTTTCCCTTTTATCATGTTTTAAATTCTCTTTACTTTGCCCTTTTCTCATGTCTTAACTTCTCTTTGCTTTGCCCTTTTTCTCTTGTCCTCTTTGTTCACAATTCTCATATATTTTAGAGAAGCGCACACCCTGTGTACGTCATGCATACACCCCGTGCACGTCTTACACATTTATTCTTTTAGGAAGCATACACCCCGTGTACGTCAAGCATACACCCCGTGCGCATCATCCCCATTTATTCTTTTAGGAAGCATACACCCCGTGTACGTCATGCATACACGCCGTGCACACCATCCCCATTTATTCTTTTACTTATCTTTTTACTTTGATTTATTCACTCTTGGTTTCTCTCTTCTCACTCCCCTTTTACCCTTTCACTTTCCCTCTTATTATAATCTCCATCTTCTAATTATTATTCCTCATTAATCTGTTCCCTAGTATTTTACACGGTCTCTCAAGCTCGACCTCCTATGGTCGGTATACCTATTACTCAAACAATAGCAAACATGTATAACACTTATCACAATTCACACATTTATTCATGTTTATCAGACATGCACATATTCACAGTTAACTTAGTGGGTTCTTTTTATTCACTTTATTCTCTAATAGTAATCTATATCCACTATCCTATGGTTTAATATCCTAATCTAACACCCATTCTTAGTACTCACTATGAGCACACTAGAAACCCAAACCTAAGCTAGGGTAACACCCACCCCTTACCTCAAAGCAGTAAGAGATAAGGAAGCTCCGAGTCTTAGCCTTGTTCTTGTGTCCGAACTCTCAAATCCGTAGCCCCTTGAACCTTCTTTGACACCTTAGCAAAGCCCTAGGAATGACGAGGAAGAGTTCGAAGTTTATGAGAAAGTGGACGGAATGATCTTCGACTATTGATAATGGTTGAGGCTTGATGATGAGGGTAGAGTCTGTGAGTAAAATGATAAGGGTGGTGTTTATCTCTAGAGCCCTAGTGGAGAAATGGAGAAGATGAAGTTTATATGTGTTTTCGTATGTTGTTGTGTTGGCCTTTGTTTTTATTTTATTTCCCTTTGGAATTAAACGTGTGGTCCTGGTGAGAAGTTCCCTTGGAAGTTTGGTAAATATGTGATTATAAATTAATGGCTTCTTGAGGAAGCCATAAATGAGTGGTTGAGAGGGACCCAATGGTCTGACGCTCATGCCTGGGCATGGAAAATAGGGCGCCTGGGCGCGGAAAACACTGTGCGAGCCATTCGCTTTAGTGCCAGTGCTCGGATCTTTGAAGGCCCTACTCGGACTGAGATCGATAAATAGAAATGCTCGGCGTATGAGGGCCGAAATACCCTAGTGTCGATGCAAGGTCGGTCTAGTCTTAACCGTTCGACGCGAATCGTCTCGATATGCTCAGCTACTCATTACCAAGGGTTGTCAAATGAGACGAGGTCGGTTCTCGTGAGCTCAATGCTATTCGTTCGGTTCTCATGAGCTTGGTTCTAACTGTTCGGTTCGGAAGCATGCCCACTACATAAGTCCTCCTAGCTCGGTACGGTGATTCGAGCTCATCCCAAGTTTACGGGGTAACCTAATAGTCTGATGTTCGCTGTTCGACTTACTTCGGTTAAGATGGGATAGATCGGTCCTAGGTCCGCTCAACTATACTTGGACTCTCTCTTATTCTTTGCTAATGCTTCCTAACTCTAACATGTTTTTCCCTTAGTAAAATCCCAACTTATTCCTATGATTTCCATTAATTTCAATTAGAATTATTCTAATTAAACTTGACATTAAACTCAGGATGTTACAGTACCGTCACTGTGTTTGGTGAAATTTTAATCCGAGTGCTATCACTTATCGATTTCTACTAAACTAGGTGAAACATGCTTGTTCCTAGTCGAAATACTCTAATTAAAACATTTGGTACATAATCAATGCAAAAGTACCTCAGACAAGATCATTCGCTCCCTTCAGCCCCTCGTGAAGTCTGATTTGGGCAGTCAGTGTCTACATGCCCTCATTGCTTGCAAAGAACACACCTCTTACGCACATCCTGTTTCCAGCAAGCACCATAGTGAAGTCTCCTGCACTGTGGGCAAGGTGTTTGGGTACCCTGGGTTCCGGAAAGTGATAGGTGTTGTAAGGCATTAGATGATATCCGACTAAGTGATTAAGCCTCAAGTGTGTGTAGCCCTTGTTTTGAAAGTTTAGAGATTCGTCTTAAGTCGAGTGGGTAAGAACAAGTGTTGAAATAGGGTAAAGTCTAGGTTTCGTCCTTATTTTCGTTTGATTTTCGTGTTTTAATAATTACGTGTTTGGTATTTTGGAATTGTGATTTTTATGATTGGAAATGTATTTTTATGTTGGGTATGCTTGATTTAGTAATAAGAAGGGTTAGGAACCTTTGAATCGGGTTAAAAAGTGCGAAAATCGGAGTTCGGGGCGTTTCGGTGCGCCTAGGTGCACCAGACAGTGAGCGGCCAGGCTCGCGCACGCCATACTTCCGCACCAATCAGACACGCTACGCGCACAGGCGCAACATTAGCGTGCCCAGGCGCCCGTCTGTTTATAAATCCGCACCAGCAACACCATTTTCACACACCAGCCCCACCACTCTTCCCCCAACAACACCCCCAAAAACCTTAAATCTCACCTCCAATCCTTCCCCCATGAACCCAAGGCAAGATTTTGAGTTAATCCCACCTAAATCCACACCTCCCTCTTGTTTCCAAAGCTTTTCCTCTCTTCCCATGGCTTCTCTCTCTCTCCTCAAGCTTTCTCTCTTCGATCTCCAATCTCAAGAACCAAGTGGAGATCTCTCAATGGAATTGAAATCCAAGTACATCAGGGGTAGATCCAAGGTCTATGGAGCTTCAATCGAGCATTCTCTTCTTCTAAGGTAAGAGGGTGACCTTTTCTACACTTTGAGTTAGAGATAGTTAGGGTTTATAATAGGATTATGGGTTAATGATTAAATTGGAGTATGAGTAATAAATTGTTACTTGATTTAGGTTGAGTTGTGTCTAATGAGGGTATTATTAGTTGATTTTATAATTATTAAAGTGTTCATGTTAAAACCCCTTTTTAAGTTATAAAAGTAGGAAGTGAAGAACCCTAGGGAGTTGATTTCTATTATTGTGCTCTGAGACATACCCGTGTATGTCGAATGGTTTATTGGTTATCTGGTTGGTTGTTGTTTTGTTATTTATCATTATTTGTGACTTTCGTTGTTGTGGTTGTTGTTATTGTTGTTGTTGGAGTTGTGATGAAGTCCTGAGATATGCCTGCGCATATTGACTAAGGATATATTTGTGTGTGTGTTAGCATTTAAACGTTGTAAGGTCCGAGTTAAGGTTATCGTAAAAGAAGTCAATGTCAGATTATAGAACGAATGATTTGGAATGGTACTTTACTACTAACTTAACCAGTTAGTCGATTCTAATAACCGGTTAAGTAAGTATTAAGTGTAACATTATGATATCTGATTTTTTTAAGGTTGCATGTGATTTGAAAAACGATTTGCTATTTATTTGGATCCTTGGGTTTTAAAGTGTTTGTTGGGAAATTGGGGTTTTTCATATAAAGTTAAACTCATTTTCAGGCTCAGGGTGCTCAAAATGTCATGGAAAAATTTTATGTGAGCATGACTCCACAGCGGCACGAAGGAGACAAAGTTGAGGCCTCCTCAATGATCCTGGGTCGCGGTTTGTATGGCAATGGCGGTGGTCGGCAGTGTAGCTCGGTTCCGTGCCGGCGGCGGCGGCCCCAATCGAAGAGAAATAATATATATAAATAAAATAGTCAAATAGAAATAATATAAGGTATGTTATGAAAATGCCAACACTTTAATAATTATATATAAAAATTAATCATTTAATTTGATAAACTCACAATTTATAATATAAAAGAAAATCAGGATGTTACATTAAGCACCACGTTTTATGATGAAATACCAAAAGAACATGAACTATTGACTTCCTTTCCAATAATCCTAACTATTATGCATTTGAAAAGAAAAGAGTACCAATTCTATAAAAATGGATCCCACAGTAAAATATTGAGAAAGAGCATATGAATGAGAATGAGGTGCACTTGATTCAGTTATAGGTTGGATTTGAGAGACACTCATGCATTGCACGAGTCCCGATTATGTGATGAGAATTGTTTTTCCATTACCTTATTTAGTTATTATTCTCGAGTTTTATTATGAGCTATTTACTATCCTTTTAATTAAATGTGTTTTGAAAATGTCTCACCCCTTAGTGGTTTAACATTTTAGGTAAATGTTCAAGGAGCTTGAGGATCAGAGTGTCGCAGCGGAAGAGTCGAAAGAAAGGAACTCTAGTTATTACTGTTTGTATTGTAATAGTAAAACCCCAAAAATGTTTATGTACTAGTTTTGTAAAAGAAATTTGGAGTTCCTCATTTTTATTACAGACTTTTATATATTTATCTTTTAAATATGAATCAGGGTGTTATATTAATCCTTCAATTGGGAGATTAGGGATTGAATTAGCCTTATTATCAAACTTTATAATTTCACAACTCGGATGAATACTTTTGGTAAATTATAACATTTGTGGTTCCAGTGCTCTTAAGTAAAGATTGTTAGTTTACGATTCATTTAAGGGATTAAGGTGTTTTAAACTAACAATACAAAGTAAGTACCTTGAGGAATTGAGTTCTTATTGCCTCTAGAATCGTATTGGTAACATAATATGAATGATATTCATAATTGAAGTAAATCACTGTTACTGCCAATGAATTCATGTCCCTAGCTATTTTATGCATTCGAAAAATTCAACCATTTTATATTTTCCTTTCAAAATAACAATATTTTAAACCCGATTTCACATAGTTTAACTACGATAAAGTGATAGTTACTAAAACTAACTAATCCTTGTGGGTTCAACATCCTATTTTATTACTATATTACTTGTACAACCCATCATACTTGTCGATGTCTCAACACAGTCTACAAACAAACATCCGGGCATTGCGTTTCTATTTGTCTTCTCAACAAGTGTAAGAGAATCCCCAACCCTAGTTCTTGGTTGGGGAGCTTGCCCATATGAGCAACTCCTTGAAGAGGTGCACCATTGAAGCATGCTTATGTTGTGTTCCTTATGATGTAAAGATGCTTCTTCAAGTTATGTTTTTGTTGGGTTTTTGAGTCATAAAATGGGGCCATTTAAGAACCATTAGTGCTTTTTGCTAGGTTTTTCATTCATAATATGGGGTTCATATAAAAACCATTAGCAAGATGTGGGGTTGGATAAAAATTTTAGTTTAATAGCTTAAATTATTGGGAAGCTAAGGAAAAAAATTAAGTAGGCAATATATAAGAGGGATTGATGTCCTTTCTCTTTCTTTTTTTCTATTCCTAGCTTTTTGATTTTGAAACAATGCCACCCACGTTATATGAGGATTCATTTCGGCCAATGAAGGTTGATTCTGTTGATAAGGAATTGGCTCATAACACATACGGTTGTGAGTTCAAATCTCTCTACTGATGTGCTTGGTTCAAGTGGTACATGTTTGTTTCCGTTTTGCCTTAAGCAAGAACTTTGGTTTGAATCTTGCATATGGAGAAAAACCCCACTGAAACTACTAGCCCCACCACGTTGTGAATGTTCCCGACTCATTTAAGATTGTTATTAAATATTGTTGACGATAGCTATGTCGTGGAACAACTGCTGCCTTAAAAGAAAAATTGCCAGATAGTCAATGTGCACCTATATCATTGGTCTTGCTCCCAAGGTTAGGACAAGAACTCACAGACTCGTGCACTTAGGGCCGAGAACTTGGAATCTCACAAAGAATAAAGATCGCTTAGAAAAGAATGGAGAAAGGGAAGATTTTCGTTTCTGTGTGTTTTTTGAAGACAAGGCAGGAGTTCTATATATAGCCCAACTCCTACAGCTCTACTATGCCTCCAACAGTCAAAAGACAAGGACTTCAAGAGCCATAAAAGAAAAAAACGACAAACTCATTTGTGGTTGAACCATTATGGGAGAACCAACTAAACCAATACCTCATAAATTTTACAACGGCTATTTACAAAATCTGTGCAAAAAACAAAAAGAGTTTAGTCTATGGCCTTTCGAAAAGAGGACTCATACACCCTAGACCTACACTTATACCCACGCCCCACACCGCCCGCCCCCTACTAATGACAGTCACAAATAGTGATAGAAAAAGATGAGCAACCTTAGGTTTATTTATTTTTAATGCTTAAGTGTTAATATCCATAGGATTTGAATTAACACGTAATGATGTAAGGCAACAACTACATTCTATACAAAATTTTATTAGTTGAGACCACCACAACACGTATTAACCTTAAATTATTTGTGAGATTCCGCAAGAGAGTTAAAACAACAATTTTTGTTTTAACCTTTTAATGCCTCTGACACACCTTGGGAACTACGAGAGTGTTTTAGAAAGATTGCCCTAGTCTATCATAGAAAGTGGCTTAATCCTTCTCACTCAAAGGAATAGATATATCAAGTGCGTCTCTATAGCACCACCCAATTTAATGAGCTACATGTCTTATATTATTATATCATGTACATCAAGTGTGTCTCTATATATAGAACCACCCAATTTAATGGGCTATGTAACTTTTATTCTATGTTTTAGTAATCGGTACATCAGGTGCAAACTTTCAAAGCACCACCCTAACTCATGGGTTATGTATCTATTACATCCAGCATTACCATACACCGTAGGGATGGTGCTAAAGCAGCAACCCGTTTAAATCAAGTAGGGAATAATACTACCTCCGTTCCAAAAAAATGGTAAAAAAATACTCCCTCCATTCCTTATTATCTGTCGTTTTTTGGAGAGATTTTTTGTTTCTTTTTATCTGTCATATTAAGGATTTCAAGAGTGTAATAAATGCTATTTTCCATGTTTGCCCCTATTTAATATGTCTTGGTTTATGTAAGTAGTGGAGAAAAATTAATGATTATAGAGAGAGAAAGGGTGCAGTGGGAAAAAACATAATTAATGTATTGAAAATCTGAGTGATGATTAAATTTCTTAAAGAGTGTGTCTTGTTTGAAATACGACAGATAAATAGGAACGGAGGGAGTACAAAGGAATTAGTTCAAAAAGTGTCTATTGTTATATCTAAGTTTTGAAGATTAATGTTAGAAGGTGGTAGTGGAAGAAGATAATGGGCAAAATTGCATGGCTTTGGTTTGAAGATTTTGACGAAAAAAAGTCAAATTGGTCTTTGAAATTAGAAGTTGAAGATGAAGTTTTTTCCTTTGAATGAAGGGAGGTGAGACTACAACTATCGAATGTGGTGATTCAAAATCGGTCACTATGATTAGGCATTTTTTTATGACCGAAATGATGTCATTTTGATAACTCCGTTAGTTCACGTGAGTTGACTGTTAAAGACCACTAACGAAGATGCTGGCTAACATGACTCATATATTCCTATTGTAACACCCTTATTTTATATGCAAAAATAGTGAGTAAAAGTTTATAATTTAAAATAGTGTACTTAAAAATTTCTTTTCACAGATCAAATTTACAAATAAATTTGGGCATCCGTTTACAATACAAGTAGCACAAACATAAGGTTTCCTTCTTTCCAATTCTTTCACTGCGACACTCTGATCCTCAAGCTCCTTGACTTTCACCTAAAATGTTAACCACGAAGCGTGAGACCTTTTCACAACACATTGAATCATAAGATAGTAAAAAGGCACATAATACTAACTCAAGTATCATAATCAAACCAAGCCATGAATAACAAAATGCTTCCATTAACTAATTATTCAGTAATAACACATTTTTTCCATTTATTCTGAATATCACCTCAAATCAGAGGCCAATGAAACAAACTTAATCATCATAATTGGCACCTCACAACAGAGGCCCACAAATTTTCCTTATTTAAATTATGTGCCCCTCAGGTCAGAGGTCAGCACCCCTTTTTACTTTATTTCATTTTGTGTCCCTCAGATCAGAGGTCAACACGCAATCACTTTAATTCATTTGGCGTCCCTCAGGTCAGAGGTCAACACCTTAACATTCATTTCATCTTGTGTCCCTCAGGTCAGAGATCAACACTCCTTTACTTTGATTCATTTTGTGTCCCTCAGGTCAGAGGTCAACACATTAACATTCATTTCATCTCGTGTCCCTCAGGTCAGAGGTCAACACTCTTTTACTTTGATTCATTTTGTGTCCCTCAGGTCAGAGGTCAACACATTAACATTCATTTCATCTTGTGTCCCTCAGGTCAGAGGTCAACACATTAACATTCATTTCATCTTGTGTCCCTCAGGTCAGAGGTCAACACTTCATTACTTTAATTCATTTTGGGACCCTCATAACAGAGGTTAGAAAATTCATCACTTTCCATTAATCGTCACCTCAAATCAGAGGCCAACGCACTTATTACACTTTCGTTACGCATTACCTCAAATCAGAGGTCAATTCATACTTTCATCTTCTTACTCAAACAACTTAGCACATATAATCACAATTTCACTTACACACCTTTCCCATTCATTCTTTATCCATACTCATTCCCTATATCAATTATAAAATCTTTCCATTAATCGTCACCTCAAATCAGAGGCCAACGCATAAATTTCACATTCACACATAATCATTATTGATATAATTGTATACAATCCATACATACTTGTCGCATATTTAACATCATCGTTTCACATTTAATTTACATGTAATTGTTTTATTCCCATTTCCACCTTTATACATTTTCACATTTAGTGTACAAATATATTCAACCTAAACATACATATTTCACCATCTCATAGTTTTGCCTTAACACCACATATAATCGTTTCCATTCCATTTTGTTCCTATATCAATTTGCTCCATAACACATACATATATTTGCAATAGCAGTCAATTAACATTAAATACAAAACTTCACAAATAAAATCAATAATCACAGACATCATTTACTCATGTAGTGGACATAGCAAACTTTTATCATAAAGCAAATATCATCAATCAATTCGACATACTCAGGTATGCCTCAGAGTGCTTTAATATAAGTCAACTCCCTAGGGTTCTTCACTTCCTACATTACCAACATTCATAAGGGATTTTACCAAAATTAAATCAATTAAATATTTATATTAAAACAAAGATACATTCAACATCCTTAAACCAATTCTATTCCGGTGCTATTTTGCTACCCACAACCCAATTCAACTACTTAACCCAAGTCCTATTATATACCCCAACTATCCCTAACTCAAGGTGTGGAAAAAAGACTCCCCTTACCTTTTGAAGAAAAGAGGAGAAGGAGAGAGAGAGAGAGAGAGAGAGAGAGCACTCCACCGAGCTCTTGGAACAAACTCTTAAAACCCTATTTCCTTGCTCCATGACCAATTCCTAGCTCCCTTGATTATTATCCAGCCCAATGAGGAAGATTGAGAGAGTTAGGGTTTTGAATTGGGAATTGGGGATTTGAGGGATTGAGAATGAAATTGGGGTTTTTGTTGATAGAAAATCATGGGGAGTTGATGGGGAATGATTATGGGGTGTTAATTTGGTTTGATTAGGTGTTAATTTGACATTGGAGAAGGATTGGGGAAGAGAGAAGAAGAGAGCTTCGAAGGGGAGAAGAGGAAAATGAAGAACAACACTTAAAATTCGTGTTTTATGTCTGATTCAGCAGTGGTTAATCGATTAACTCCCATGTAATTTGGCCAAAATTCAACTTTCTGGCCTTAATCGATTAATCTCCAGCTTAATCGATTAAGCTCCAACTTAATCGATTAGCTGGTTCAGTCCACTATTTCCTGTGCACTACAAATAGTCATAACTTCTTCGTTAACCGTCGGATCTTGCTCAAATTTTGAGGCAAGCTTCCTAAAACACTTATCTTCACATCCAACGGTGGAATTTGGGTTTAGAGCTAGCGATCTTCTACTCCTAACTTCCTTAATTCCTATGCTCTAATTCTCTAATAACACTTCTAAATTCCTAATATTAACCTAGCATACCCATCCCTCTTCACTCTAAGCCTATCACCACACTAAATATGTTTGGGAATAAATTTAGGGATGTTACACCTATCTTGGAGACTAATTTAAAATTTCGATAATCTAATATACTAATTTGATTATTTACCTATTTTCTTCATCTCCGCTCTAGGCTAAAAGAAGCAATGTTGCATTGAAAAAACTAAATGTTACGTAAATATTTAAAAAGAAGTGAAGTTGTACGAAAAAAAAGGAAGTGAAGTCAATTTTCGAAAGTCTTTTTTCTACTTTTCACTTCGTATCAAACTTTTTTTTAATACGCTTTGGATTGTTAAATCTATCTCGCACATTGATTTTTAATGTTTCACTTATATCTCCTTGACTTTATGTTGTATGTCATTCTAATGTATCAATTATAATTTCCAACCGGAATTCTTTACACCAAGGAAGAATGTTACTTTTTTTTTATAAGTCTTGGTAAAGTGAATTTTTCTGTGAAACCAACAATTAAGGATGCACTCTTACATACTCACATTTTAAACAAACTCATCTAAGAAGAGCATTTAATAAAATTTTATCATGTATCCATCATTTCTTATAATGAAATTTTGCTATGTGTAAAATGGATAAATGTTCGGGTATTATATTTTTTTTATCATCTCAATACCAATTTATGTTCATAAGTTCATTTGCATTTTCCTTCTGAATTAATACTAATTAACTTATTATGAATTCATTTCTTTTTTTTTTGGTTAAATTATGCATTCATTTCTTTGATTTAATCTTCAAATGCTAAGACGAACTCTAACGTAATTGGAGACAAAATCAAATCGGTTAGGGACAGGATTTGGAACATGATTTGGAACAGAGGATCCTGATCCAATTACATATGCAGTAGACTTCTTTCTGAGTTACTAAGTAGATATTCATATCGACACTACCAAATTAATACCCTCGAGTGTTATAAGTAGACTCGGGCAAGAAAGTTTTCATTGTAATAGATGATGTGAATCCTTCAGAACATATAGAGAATTTGGTTAGACTAAGGCATGATTGGCTAGGAGTTGGAAGCAAAGTCATTGTGACAATAAGAGATAAGCATGTTCTTATAAATGGAGGAGCTGACGAAATTTATGAAGTAAAAATAATTGAACTTGCGAAACCCCCTTCAACTTTTCAGCTTAAATGTCTTTGACAAAACATATCCTGAAAAGGGATATGAGGAGCTTTCAAATAAAGCAGTTGCTTATGCCAAAGGCATTCCCTTAGGCTTTCAAATAAAGCAGTTGCTTATGCCAAAGGCATTCCCTTAGGCTTTCAAAGCTTTGAAAGTCTTGGGGTCTTTCCTCCGCTTCAAAAGTGAAAATGAATGGGATAATGCACTCGCGAAACTAAAGGAGATTCCCAATGCAGAAATTCATGAAGTTTTGAGATTGAGTTTCAATGAAAGCTCTGTCTAATTTGTTCCCCGCTGAAAGTGGAGCATGCGATGCTCCCCTCAAAAACTTGTTTTGTTAAAATGCTCCTTCTTCTCGTTGTCGTTGGATCATATTTAAAAAAAAAACGAACGGACTAAAATAATTCATGGGTAACGGAAGCAAAGGTTAATGTGCAACTTTTTACACACAACATACATCCCAGCGAAGACTTAGTCGTAATTTTTTTTGTTGCCCACTCGAAAAATACCACTTATACGTGCAATTGAGAAAAAAATTTGTTGCCAACTGCAATTAAGAATTTTTTTTTAAACCACTTACGTCCAAGAAGGTCACGTACAAGTTTTTTTTACACAAACTCATACGTCTCAGGTACGACGTATTGAAAATAATTTATTTTGTCGTAAGAGCTAAAAATTAATACTTACGTCTTGGTTGAGACGTAAGGGCTAAAAATTAATATTTACGTCTTGGTTGAGACGTAGGGGTTTAAAAAAATTAATACATACGTCAAAGCTTAGACGCAGGTGTTAAAATTATATATAAAAGCTACGTCTTGATTGAGACGTAAGGACTAAAAATTAATACTTACGTCTTGGTTGAGGCGTAGGGGTTTTTAAAAAATTTAATACATACGTCAAAGCTTAGACTACGCAGGTGTTAAAATTATATATAAAAGCTACGTCTTGGTTGAGACGAAAGAGCTAAAAACTAATACTTACGTCCATGTTGAGACGTAGGGGTTTAAAAATAATTAATACTTACGTCAAAGCTTAACGTAAGTATTAAAATTATATACAAAACCTACGTCTTGGCTGAGACGTAAGAGCTAAAAATTAATACTTACATCTTGGTTGAGACGTAGGGATTTAAAAAATTAACACTTACGTCAAAACTTAGACGTAGGTGTTAAAATCATATACAAAAGCTACATTTTGGTTAAGACTTAAGGGCTAAAAATTAATACTTACTTCTTGATTAAGACGTAGGGGTTTAAAAAAAATTAATACCTACGTCAAAACTCAGACGTAGGAGTTTAAAAAAGCATACGTCTCACACGAGACGTAGGGGTAGTGTTTTTTTAACTGAAATTAACACATACTTCTTACGCTTGAAGTAAGTTCAAAATTTCGTGAATTAACACATACTTCTTGAGCTTGAAGTAGGTTTAAAATTTCGATTGAAATTCTCATATACATCTACATCTCGGACAAGGCATACGTTTTGTAATTTTTTTTACTGGTTGAAAATCGCATGTTTTCAAAAAAATTTAATTTCTACGTCCATGCTAAGACTTATAATAATTTTATTTACCGGTGGAAAATCACCGGTTATCGATTTTGATATAAGGGGTGCATTTAAAAAAAAGGGAGCAAATTAGCATCTCCCTTCAATGAATTAGATGACAGAAAGGAAAATATTTCTAGACATTGCACGTTGTTTTGAAGGGCATGATAGAGGCCAAGTATCATCGATGTTAAATGCTTGTGGTTTCTTTGTAGATATAGGGATAAAGAACCTTTTAGACCAGAAATGGGGCATGAAATCATTTGTCTTGAATCTATTATCAAGTACCCTGGACAGCGTAGTAGATTGTGGGACTAAAGGGAAGTCTGCGGCGTATTGTTAAATAATAAAGTAAGAGAATGACGTATTGACTTCCCTTCCAAAACATACGTATCTATAGAGAGAATGTAGCTTACTCTAAAGTACTATTCCTTCCGTCCTCAATTATAAGGTCCTCTTGATATTTTTATTTTGTCCCTATTTATAAGTTTTTTTACCAATTTTCAATGAGCATTAATTATTTTTTTCTATAAACACTCCTATTTATTTAACACTTTTTATATTCCCAATAATATTAATAGGGGTAATTTTGAAAATACATATCAAAAGTTCACATTTCCAATACAATTAACTAAATTATTCCACTTTCTTAATAAACGTGTAATCTCCCAAAAAGACCTTATAATTAGGGATGGAGGTAGTAATATTAATTAACTCTAATGTTTTTTGGTTAGGGAAATGATGCTCTGGGAAGCATAATCTTAGATCTGTCTCAAGTTAATACTGATCACATTTAAGCTCTGATGCCTTCAGAAATATGCCAAACCTAAGAGCATCCACACTCATGGACAATGAATTTGTCCTTAAATGGACCCCACATATTATTTTATTATTCTTCACACTTTTCTATGTATTAAGGACAAATCCCATATTTTCTCTCCACCCGTGAACCTACTTTTGTCCTTAAAAATGGGTACCACAAACTACCTCACACTTTAATATTTTACAATAAATAATAACCATCACCCAACTAACTAAATATTTCCCACCAAAACTTAACTATAATTTAAAATAATCTTTACTCTCTAACGGCTAATTTTTAAAAACTAAATTAAAAAAAACAATAATTTAAATAAATACAATAATAAATTGAAATATAATATACGTAACTTGAAAATGCATTAAAATTTTCAGAAATAAGAAGATAAAAATTACATTAAAGATTAGATAAAAATACATTAAGATTAAGAAAAAATACATTAAAGATTACGAAAAGCAAACAAATACATTAAAGATTACGAAAAGCAAACAAATACATAAAATAAGTGACATCAAACATTGCTCAATTTTCATCATCAACGTCATCGTAGTGATTCCAAACATGTTCAATCAAATCGGCTTGAAGTTGTTGATGAACAGACCTATCATGAAGATTAGATCTCAAACGAAGGTACTCTCGAAAATCATGATGACCGTCATTAGGTAGTTCCGGATTATCCACGTCACCAACATACTCGCCAAAATTACCAACCGCATATGTATCTCGTTCATCTTCAACAATCATGTTATGCAATATGATGCATGCATATATTATATTAGATAATTGCTCTAAATGCCACTGCCGAGCTGGATAACGTATGACTACAAATCGTTGTTGCAGTACTCCAAATGCTCGTTCAATATCCTTCCTGAAGCTTTCTTGTTTTTTTTAAAAAATTCTCTCTTAACTCCTTGTGGCATAGAAATACTTTTCACAAATACAACCCATGGACGATATATACCATCTGCAAGATAATAGCCCATATTGTAAGGAGTTTCATTGACTGTGAAATTTACCTGAGGTTCTTGACCAGTAAGAACATCATTGAAGACATTGGATCGGTTCAATACATTTATGTCATTGTTAGATCCCGCAACTCTAAAAAAAGCGTGTCATATCCATAAATCAGCTGAGGCAACTGCTTCGAGCATCACTGTTGGGTTTCCATGATCGCCTCGACTAAATTGTCCTTTCCATGCAATTGGACAATTTTTCCATTCCCAATGCATGCAATCAATGTTGCCTAACATGCCTGGAAAGCCACGATTGCTATCAATTTGAAGTAGTCGCTGAATGTCATGATCATTGGGCCTTCTTAAGTACGTACCTCCAAATACATTGATCACGGCCCTTGTAAATTTGTCGAGGCATTGCAATGATGTGGTCTCGGCCATTCTCACATACTCGTCGAGACTATCAGCACTTGCTCCATATGCTAGCATTCTAATAGCACTAGTACATTTTTGTAGGGGTGAATGACCAAGCATACCAGTTGCATCGGACTTCTGTATGAAATACTCGTCATGGCCAGTAACGGCATCTACAATTCTCATGAAGACATTCTTACGCATTCTGAACCTGCGACGAAAATGATCATCCGTGTATATTGGATGATCAGAGAAATAATCATTGAACAATCGAGCATGCCCATCTGCACGATTTCTCTGTATATTTGGTCTTTTCCTTCTGCGATTGGTGGAAATGTTATCTTCTTCGTCACTACTATCAAACAACATGTCAACAGCTCTCATGATTATTTCAAACTTGGATGAATTTGTGGGATCCATTTCGAGTAGTAAAAGATGAATAAAATTATTGTATAGAATAAAAGTGCAGAGAAGAGTGCAGAGAAGAGTGCAAAGAAGAGTGTTGTGAATACATTCGTATTGTTACTAATACTTATAGGGAAATTGGATGCTTACAACGGCTACTTTTGAAACAACTACTCTTGCAACGGTTACTTTTGAAAGGACTACTTTTGAAACGACTACTTTTGCAACGGCTACTTTTGAAACGACTACTTTTGAAACGATTACTTTTGCAACGGCTACTTTTTAATGGAATCCAATTACACGAAAAAAAGTTCATAATGGAACAAAACTACATAAAAAGTTCATAATGGAATAAAAGTACATAGAAAATACAAATGCTTAAAATAAAACTACCTAGAAAATACATAATGGAATACACTTAGACTTAAAAAAAATCATATCAAATATCAAATCTTTTTCTGATAACCTCGCAAATCCTTTCATGAGCCCGCTTTTGTATCTCTGTCATCCTTGAAGTATCTTTGCATAGTATCTCATACTCATTGATCATCAACTTTTCTTCCTCTAATGCCATCTTTTTCTTCTCCTTTTCTTCCTCAAAAGCCATCTTTTTCTTCTTCATTTCTTCCTCAAAAGCTATCTTTTTCATCTCCAATTCCAAAAATTCAACTCTAAATTGGTTAAATGCATTTACTTTGACAGAAGACATACCATCTTTTTTTGATTTTCCCTTCCGTTTCGCTGCTTTTTGTCCAATTGGTCGTTCCATAAATGGGGTTTGCGGGTTGTCATCACTGCTTGGTGTTGGCAGATTAGATGAAGAAGTGTATGCCTCAGTTTCAGAGATCTTTGTTCTTTTTGATGAGCCTCCGGTTTCACTTGCATTAAACCATCTCGGTTTCACATGCTCCGACGTGAACTTCTCTCCTTGATCCTGAAGATAAATTGCCATAGCTCTCTCCATTATATCTTCGTTGTTGCTACCACTTGTCTTAGAGTCCACAACATGTTTGTGACACCCAACAAACTTTGAAGTTATTCCTTGAAGTCTATGGTAGCGAGCTTTTATTTGATTCAGAGTTTTAGGCTTTGTGTTGTTGTTGAGAAACTTGTTGTATTGACTTGTTATCCTTGCCCAAAAACTTCGAGCTTTTTGGTCCACGCCAACAATAGGATCTTCAGAAACATTGAAAAATGATTCCACAAGCAGTTTATCCTCCTCCACTAAAAATCTTTCTCAACTATTCTTTGCTTTTGATGTGGGCCTTTCTTCTTCTACTTCATCAAGATTAATAGTTTCCAAACCTTCTTCAGAACAAAATGGTGGGTCTTCAGACTCATTAAACGACCCCATAGGTGTTGACAAATCTTTGTCATGAGATTGAAATTGACTAGTGTTTAAGGTAGGGTTGATTGGTGTTAGTGGAGGGTACATTGGATAGTGGTATGGATATAATTGATGACTTGAAGTTGGAGGATTCATTTGGTTTCTTGGGTAAAATGGGTTATGTAACACCCCGTAATATAATGAATAAGAAACGATAAATGTTTGAAAATGAAACATAGGACTTTAAATTTCCTTTTATAAATCAGAGTTCACAAATAGCGTTGGGGGCTTCCAATTACAATATAATAAAATACACTTGAGTTCCTTTCTTTCGACCGATCCGCTGAGCACTCTGATCTCCAAGCTCCTTGGTCAAATACCTAAAATGTTAACCACATAAGGGTGAGACTTTTTCAACAACACATTGAATTATAAGATAGTAAAAAGGCACATAATAAAATCTCAAGCATCATAATCAAACCAAGCCATGAATAACAAAATGCTTCCCAATAACAAATTATTCAGTAATAACACATTTTCCATTTATTCTGTACATCACCTCAAACCAGAGGCCAATGTAACAATTTTACTCATCATAAAAGGCACCTCAAAATAGAGGCCTAGAAATATTCCTTATTCACATTATGTGTCCCTCAGGTCAGAGGTCAACACACTAACATTAGGCACTCCCCATAAAAGACATGTACATATCATAATTATTTAATTCTTTTTAAGATATGCTAAAACATAATTTCATTAATTCTGATTTGGTTCCAAAAAGCATGAATTACCAAACTCCTTACATTCAATTTACCAAGTAGCACACATTAAATTTCAGGTTCTATATCATCATCATAATTCACTTATTTTTTTTCTTCTTTTCTTCATTTCATTCTTAAGATGTATCTCTCTCCATTGTATTTCACCTCCACACCGGAAGGTACCTCATACAATTTGGCCTATGGGCACTTCACCTCCACACCGGAAGGTACCTCATAGCATTGTACTTCAGGGGTACTTCACCTCCACACCGGAAGGTACCTCATACAATTTGGCCAAGGGATACTTCACCTCCACACCGGAAGGTACCTCATACCACCACATAGGTTATACATATAAAGAATAAGATTAAAGCATAACAATACACACACTTCCGAGCACACCATTCATTCATTCACTCAATTCTTTCCTTAACAAAACACTTATATCCCCAACTAATCAATTATGCAAAATCAATCACCACTATGCACACCTAACATTTAACCATCCCTAGTCCAATTCATTATAAGTATACACATGTTACACTGAGTTTAATTCCATAACTATATCATTAAAATTCATTTATAAAACATTATCACTCATGCAGTGGACATAGTAACTTTTATCAGACAACAATTAACATCAATCGATTCGACATACTCAGGTATGTCTCAGAGTACTATAATATAAGTCAACTCTCTAGGGTTCTTCACTTCCTACATTACCAACATTCATAAGGGATTTTACCAAATTTAAATCAATTAAATATTTAAATTAAAACAAAGGTACATTCAACATCCTTAAACCAATTCTATTCCGGTGCTATTTTGCTACCCACAACCCAATTCAACTACTTAACCCAAGCCCTATTATATACCCCAACTATCCCTAACTCAAGGTGTGGAAAAGAGACTCCCCTTACCTTGGAGAAGGAGAGAGCCCACATAAAGCTCCAAGAACCTCGAATCTACTCCGGATCTACCTTGACTCCAAATCTCTAGACTGATCTCCACTCCGTTCTTCAAGATTGGAGGAGAGAGAAAGAAGCCCTAGGAGAGAAAGACACCATGAAAGGAGAGGGGAGGTTTGAAATCAAGAAGGGGGAAGTGTTTAGGTGTAGGATCTAACCCAAAATCAAGTTTAGATCCATGGGTGAGTCTTGGAAATGGAGTTTTGGGTGTTTAGGGTTGGATATGGTGTGAGTTCATGGAGGAGGAGAGATCCATGAAGGAGAGAGAAAGAATTAAGAAGAAGGTGTGAGGAAGAAGATGGGTCACCATGGAAGGAGGATTGAAGGTGGGAGTTTGGGTATTAATGGGTGTTGGTAGAGATTTGTTGATGGTTTGGGTGGAAGAGGGGAAGAAAATGCGTATGAGAGGGAGAAGAAGAGAGAAAGAGAGGAAGAGAGAGAGAGAGGAGGTCGAGCAAATGATAAGGGAGGAGGGTGTGTGGCTGAAATAAGAAGATAAGGGGGTGGAAATTACATTTCTGCCCCTTACTTTATTTTTTTCTGCATCAGACCTAAAGTAATCGATTACTTCCTCAAAGTAATCCATTACTTTGCCAAAATAATCGATTACTTCCTCCAATTAATCGATTACTTTTGCAGCATCATACAATCACCAGAGCACTGGTAATCGATTACTTTGCCCAAGTAATCGATTACTTTGCCCAAGTAATCCATTACTTTGCCCAAGTAATCGATTACTTTGCCCAAGTAATCCATTACTTTTAATGCAACTTTTGTATGATTTCACCAGAGAGCATGTAATCGATTACACCCTGCAGGTAATCGATTACTCCTCTGAAAACACCCATTTTTACAAATTCTAACTCTAAGACACTACCCTTAACTCCTATCCATGGTTTCCTATGGTTTTCCTCATAAATTCTAACTTAGGTCTTCCTAATTAAACTTGGAATTAAAATTTAGGATGTTACAATTCTCCCCCACTTATTGGAATTTCGGGGCCCGAAATTCCGTTCAAATTCCTTCAAAGGAGAACCATCCCAGACAAGGGTTTCTAAGCTACACAACTTATTTCACTTTCGTTCTACTCCCCCACTTAGATTTGGCATACCATTCCGCATGTATACGCCACTAGACTCTTGTACTCATTGAAGAGTACCGACTATGGTTTAATTTGGTTCGCCTCGATGCGAAGATTCTATCAGGTTTTCTAAGATCAGTTGGGTTCCCTCCGGAATTCTACATCAGAGGGATTGAGAGGGTGCTACAAAACTCTAAACACTATTACCTGCTAGGGTTGATTATAATCTAGCTCCAAAACCCACCACTTATATCCTATTCCTAGACTCCAGAACAACAACATTCAACAGTCAAAGAAACACAAATCGCATAGATATCATTCAAATATACACAACATTCCACTTCAGCATACATTCCAAACACGACATGACTCCATCCTACTTCCTTCAAGGCTAATCCTCGTCTAACTTAGGACTAAGACTTACCTCTAAAATTACATTCATCACAGTCATCACATGTCTGAAAATCGTTTAAAAAGGGGTTCGGGATTAGGACTTACATAATTTGCAACCAAAAATGCATTTTATAAATTCAATTTCCCAAGGTTTTTGAAGAATTGGAAGATAGCGTCCCTGAACGTAATAGAAAATTATAGTAAATTTTCAAGTCAATTAGAGTTCATTAAGTTCACTTTTGACCCTACGACTGCTTGTAAATGATTAGTAATGATCGGGGTGAACCTATGTCAAATTCACTTAAAAATTAGTAGGCAAACTCCAATTGGCCTCAAAATTTGATGGGACAACGCCTAAACTTAGCCCAAGGTTGTGCAAAATTGTCAAACCGATTAGAGCGCATTAAATTCATTTTGTTTAAAATACTAGCTTGCTCCAATTGGCTTGAAATGTTACACAAAACAAAGTTTCAACTTTAGGGTGTTTAAGCCAAATTTTCCAAGTCAAACAAAATCCTAAGCCCAAAAACTTAGTTTTCCCTTTATATAAAAACCCTGATTACCCATAAACACTTAACTATGAACACATACGTCTTTAAAACCTTTGGTTTGAAAAAATCACAAAGTATGGGGATTTAAAATTTAGGAAGAAGATCCCATACTAGTGGAACACTTAGAAAACAATGATACATTTAATAAAACAAATTTCTTTTGCAAATTAGATGCCTCTCTTAATGAGGGACAATTAATTTCATTTTGAAAATTCACTAAAACTTTTAATTATGCACCTTACCATGATGAGCTACCTTCATCTAATTTCATGAGATCCTAGATGAAGGAGTGAAAAATCACTCAAGATGGATAAACTCAAAGAAAGAGGGGATGTGCCTTGAACTTTGGAAAAGTTTAGTTTAGTTCATTCTGTGAGAGTTACAACAAGCATATTCCCTTTTCACTTCAAGTTAAAGTTTGAGTTTTCATTCCGAATTGATTTGAGTCGCATAAGAAGGGTTCCTATTTGACCGAAGTGTGGTTTGGTTACAAAATTCACTACTCGACCACTTAGAAATCCTTGCTTTCTTACTATTTCTTGAAAATTTGTCGTGCGACCTCACTATCCATTTGGAATGATTGTAGTTCGGTGCAACTTTTGAAATTCATTTTAAACACCCACAAGCATCAAACACAATTTCACTTTGCATATAGACATATCAAGCACACATATCAATCGAGCATACACAAACAAAATTCAGTTTTCATCAAGAACACAATTTCCAAAAACATTTTTAGTCAATGCTTAGTGGAAAGTAATTTTTGGGACTTTAAACATAAAGATGGTAATTGAAAAGTTATTAATCCCAAAATTGTTTGAAAACATTTTCAAAAATTTCAATTCATTTCCACATAAACATAGACTTGTTCTTATATACCAAATACGCTACCAATGGTGTGATCGAAAGTGACGTGAGAACCTCTAGTTTTAATTTTAACCCCTTCCTTGATTAAATAAACCTCTTTTCGTTACAAAATGTTATTATAGTAGCTCAGGGTTCAAGTTCAATCATTAGGGGCTTCCAACTTAACTTTCGATTAGTATTAAAGTCACCGGAAATCAAATTAGTGGTGGAATCAACTACGTATTCAACATAAATGTTTTTGTTGTTTTTATGGATTTTAGTCTAACCGATGCAAAATGAGTCATTCAGATAGATTAGAATCGAGGTAGTAAGTCATTTTGATTCTCATGGTTCCACTTCTAATTTTTTTGTCAGCTTACTTTAACACCACACTATTCCACACATAAACTGACTTCGAGAACCTTTTAATCGAATTCAAACCGCTTCTCAAATTGGACAAAAGTTTGTTTTTATTTGTAACTCAAGTTAATATGATTCAGTGGTTTAAATCCGATCGATTAGTTCTCGATGCCCATTTTCATTTGATGCCACAATCACTTGAATCAAGTTTAGTTACAGAACCGCTTATTAATTTAGCATAGACATTATTTTTCGTTCTCTTAAATACTAATCTAATCAACATGACTTTAATCATTTGGTTGGATTAGTATTCGAGATTCATAATTTATTTATTTCATGCGGTTCCATTTCTAATCCCGGTTCAATTACTTTGACACCAAATTACTTAACAAACATATATTAAGATCACACACAAAGCACTTAGAAAAGCAAGCAAACATAAAATAATTAACACATAAGTTTTTATACACAAGAGATCCATTACTAATTCTCGATGATGCACAAACTCCTAGATTTCGACAACATCACCTCCCGGTAAATGCAACATCGGATTGGCCAGTTCCGACACTACATTTCATCAGTGGTAATAGCCTTTGTTATCCAGTTAAAGTTTATGCACTCCGTTATTAATTAGTAATATTTCCTTTGTAAGAAACTTTAACTTTTAATTAACTCAACTTGGAATTTGCATCCCTCAAACAAGAATCAATTGCACCTTTGAAGTTTTCTGCTTACAAACGTGCCACACTTATAGGATGCAATTCTTTGAATCCCTAAGGGATCCTACTTAGGTTCCCAAAGAATCCCATTTTATTCTCCTTTACTATCAAACATTTGCACCAATCACCAAACATTAAAATTTTCACTTAAAAGGGTCTCACCTCTTGAGAAGAAGCTTGAGATGAGAGTGTTCGCAGCGAGATCGGGACCACTTTCCCCTCAGGTCGGAAGGAAGGAACTGCTCTGATAGCATAAATGTAACACCCCGTAATATAATGAATAAGAAACGATAAACGTTTGAAAATGAAACATAGGACTTTAAATTTCCTTTTATAAATCAGAGTTCACAAATAGCGTTGGGGGCTTCCAATTACAATATAATAAAATACACTTGAGTTCCTTTCTTTCGACCGATCCGCTGAGCACTCTGATCTCCAAGCTCCTTGGTCAAATACCTAAAATGTTAACCACATAAGGGTGAGACTTTTTCAACAACACATTGAATTATAAGATAGTAAAAAGGCACATAATAAAATCTCAAGCATCATAATCAAACCAAGCCATGAATAACAAAATGCTTCCCAATAACAAATTATTCAGTAATAACACATTTTCCATTTATTCTGTACATCACCTCAAACCAGAGGCCAATGTAACAATTTTACTCATCATAAAAGGCACCTCAAAACAGAGGCCTAGAAATATTCCTTATTCACATTATGTGTCCCTCAGGTCAGAGGTCAACACACTAACATTAGGCACTCCCAATAAAAGACATGTACATATCATAATTATTTAATTCTTTTTAAGATATGCTAAAACATAATTTCATTAATTCTGATTTGGTTCCAAAAAGCATGAATTGCCAAACTCCTTACATTCAATTTACCAAGTAGGACACATTAAATTTCAGGTTCTATATCATAATCATAATTCACTTATTTTTTTTCTTCTTTTCTTCATTTCATTCTTAAGATGTATCTCTCTCCATTGTACTTCACCTCCACACCGGAAGGTACCTCATACAATTTGGCCTATGGGTACTTCACCTCCACACCGGAAGGTACCTCATACCATTGTACTTCACCTCCACACCGGAAGGTACCTCATACAATTTGGCCTAGGGATACTTCACCTCCACACCGGAAGGTACCTCATACCATTGTACTTCACCTCCACACCGGAAGGTACCTCATACCACCACATAGGTTATACATATAAAGAATAAGATTAAAGCATAACAATACACACACTTCCGAGCACACCATTCATTCATTCACTCAATTCTTTCCTTAACAAAACACTTATATCCCCAACTAATCAATTATGCAAAATCAATCACCACTATGCACACCTAACATTTAACCATCCCTAATCCAATTCATTATAAGTATACACATGTTACACTGAGTTTAATTCCATAACTATATCATTAAAATTCATTTATAAAACATTATCACTCATGCAGTGGACATAGTAACTTTTATCAGACAACAATTAACATCAATCGATTCGACATACTCAGGTATGTCTCAGAGTACTATAATATAAGTCAACTCCCTAGGGTTCTTCACTTCCTACATTACCAACATTCATAAGGGATTTTACCAAATTTAAATCAATTAAATATTTAAATTAAAACAAAGGTACATTCAACATCCTTAAACCAATTCTATTCTGGTGCTATTTTGCTACCCACAACCCAATTCAACTACTTAACCCAAGCCCTATTATATACCCCAACTATCCCTAACTCAAGGTTTGGAAAAGAGACTCCCCTTACCTTGGAGAAGGAGAGAGCCCACACAAAGCTCCAAGAACCTCGAATCTACTCCGGATCTACCTTGACTCCAAATCTCTAGATCGATCTCCACTCCGTCCTTCAAGATTGGAGGAGAGAGAAAGAAGCCCTAGGAGAGAGAGACACCATGAAAGGAGAGGGGAGGTTTGAAATCAAGAAGGGGGAAGTGTTTAGGTGTAGGATCTAACCCAAAATCAAGTTTAGATCCATGGGTGAGTCTTGGAAATGGAGTTTTGGGTGTTTGGGGTTGGATATGGTGTGAGTTCATGGAGGAGGAGAGATCCATGAAGGAGAGAGAAAGAATTAAGAAGAAGGTGTGAGGAAGAAGATGGGTCACCATGGAAGGAGGATTGAAGGTGGGAGTTTGGGTATTAATGGGTGTTGGTGGAGATTTGTTGATGGTTTGGGTGGAAGAGGGGAAGAAAATGCGTATGAGAGGGAGAAGAATAGAGAAAGAGAGGAAGAGAGAGAGAGAGGAGGTCGAGCAAATGATAAGGGAGGAGGGTGTGTGGCTGAAATAAGAAGATAAGGGGGTGGAAATTACGTTTCTGCCCCTTACTTTATTTTTTTTCTGCATCAGACCTAAAGTAATCGATTACTTCCTCAAAGCAATCCATTAATTTTCCAAAATAATCGATTACTTCCTCCAATTAATCGATTACTTTTGCAGCATCATACAATCACCAGAGCACTGGTAATCGATTACTTTGCCTAAGTAATCCATTACTTTGTCCAAGTAATCGATTACTTTGCCCAAGTAATCCATTACTTTTAATGCAACTTTTGTATGATTTCACCAGAGAGCATGTAATCGATTACACCCTGCAGGTAATCGATTACTCCTCTGAAAACTCCCATTTTGACAAATTCTAACTCTAAGACACTACCCTTAACTCCTATCCATGGTTTCCTATGGTTTTCCTCATAAACTCTAACTTAGGTCTTCCTAATTAAACTTGGAATTAAAATTTAGGATGTTACAGGTTATATGAGTTGGGTGGACCAATTTGAGGATATGGATAAAATGGTGCATGAGCACTTTGAGGATTTGGTGAGGGATGAAAATTTTGAATGTTTGGTGCATTAGACATACTAGATAACAATTGTCTAAGAGCTTCTAATTCTACTTGAGCCGGATCCATTAGAATAGCAAAAATAGAAAATAATTTGATTGAAATTGGATGGAGATTTGATTGAAATAAGATAGAATGAGAAATTGTGCTGTGAAGAACCAATGAAAATAACATCTATATATAACAAAAAATTTTGCACCATTGCAATTTTGCAACGTTACAATTGCAACGTTAATATTTTTAGAGCTGAGAAGTAATCAGATGTAGAGAGAGACCAAAGAGTCAATAATATTACCATTTTTTTATTACCGTTTCTACCAAAAATTTTTTTGTTCATTGATTGTTTTTTTTCTTTAATTTGTTTTTTTTTTTTTGGTTAACTTTGCTTTAATTTCTTGATTGATGATAATTGATACATTATCCCTTTCCCTTCTCTCTCTATCGACTCTCTCCCTTCTCTCCATTTCTCTTCCACCATCCAACCCTCTCCCTTCTCTCTCTATCAGCTTCACTCTCCCTCTCTCTTTTCTCAATCAATCTCTCAACCTCTCAACCCATCATCACCTTCACTTAATCTCTCAACCCACCATCTCTGTCAATCATCATCAATCTCGGCCCACCGCCCTCCACCGCCCTCCACCGCCACGGATCTACCTTCCTCATCAGTCATGGATTTCTCTTCTTCTCTCCCATCCGGATCTATGAGCCAAACCACTTCCTTCACAAATTTGGTTGCATGCAACACAAATCCAAGTAAAATCAGTGATGAAGGCAAAATGGGTTTCATGTATTTCTTGTTATTTTATTTTTATTTTGTTTTTTTTAATTTCTTTTAATTTCAATGATGATGGGTCGACATCTTCAACTTCATCTCTTGTTGTTTTAATTTTTTTTTCATTTTTTTTTATATTTGGTTAATGTTATATTTATTTGATTTTATTTTTGTTCAACTCTTTGGCGGTTGATGATGATGATTCTGTGATGTTGATGATGCTGTTGTTGTTGTTCAATTTTTTTTGTTCATGACCGTTGCTCATTGCCACCACTTCCGGTTAATGTTCTTCCTCTTTCCTCCACGTCGTTCCCATTTGCAGCTTTTGCAGTGTCCATAGTTATAGACAAAAGCTAATTAGGGACATTTTGAACTTTCTCCACACCGGTTGAAAAAATTATGAACTATCCATAACCTTTATGGACAAAGGTTATGGACACCGGTGTGGGTGCTCTAAGGTTACTCGCTTTCGACAGCGGCACCAAGTTTAGACAGATGCCTTCAAAGAATACTGTGTGCATTACGACGGGTTTTGAATTGCCTGATAAATTAAGATATACTAGTATTCAATAGGATGGATATCCATTGAAGTCTCTACCATCAACTTGTTGGGAGAAGCTTGTTGATCGTGACATGCTACACAATAATTTGGAAAAACTTGTTGGGAATGGAGTACGAATATGCATCATATGTGTATCAGTGTATACATATGTTTTACTTCCTGTTTTAGTAAAATTTGAAGTTGATGTTGCCTAGAAAAAAAAGGTCCAGGGACTAAAACATCTACTAACTTGTAATCCCTCCAACCTCGAATATAAGTAAATAAAAACATCTTATTTATGGTCTTAAATATAAGCAAAATTTACTAACTTTCTATTTCCAATACAATTATTCCTAAAATATCTCAACAAAGTGGTTGTATCATTTAATTTTTGTTTCATTTTCAATACATCTTTTCTAAAATGGTCTATTTCTTTTGTAAACTCAAAAAAATTTAATACACTCAACTAACTTTCTTAATACTTGCAAAATTAGTTATTTTGGCTTATATATGAGACCGGAGGAAGTATGGTCTAATCTTATACTCCCTCTGGTCCTATATATAGGACACCTTCCAGAAGAAATCTTTGGTCCTATATATAGGACACTTTATATTTCTATGCATCATTAATTATTTTTTCTCTTTTTTGCCTTTATTAAATCTTTTGACTAACTATATTTTTTTGTTATTCATTAATGAATGTTAACTTTCCAAGTAAAGTGGAGGGATAAAATTGTAATGTTACAATATATTCTCATAAAATTCACAAAACTAACCACTTTCCTTGGTTCGGATAATACGGTTAAGTATGCCCTATATAGAGGACCGGAGGGAGTATTATAACAGAATTTGCCAAATCTAAAAAGAATTGATCTTAGCTACTGCAAGCGCAAGATAAAGTGTCCAGATTTGTCTTGTGAAAGTTATAAGAGCCTTGGAATCCTTGTCATTTGTTGGATGTGAAAGTTTGCCTCTTATAAGCTTGGAGTTCAGATTTGATGCTAAAGTTTGCCTCTTATAAACTATTCCAAATTTGGAATCCTTATCATTCGTGGGTTGTGAATGTTTGCCTTGTGTTCATTCATTGCTTTTCTCTTTGCCGAAGCTTGAAACGTTGAATATGAATGTTCGCAAGGCACTCAAGAGTCTATGTAGCAACACTAATTCACCATCTCTCTAAGATTACTCCCTCTAATCCTGTTTATAATATCATTTTGGGTTTTTATTTTAGTCCTATTTATAAGGTCTCTTTTCAATTTTCAATAGCATTTAATTACTTTTTTTCACTTACACCCCTATAAAGTCATCACTTTTTAGTAGAGTTCCAATAATAATTATAAAGGTAGTTTTGAAAAAGTATATCAAATTTTCACATTTTCAATGCCACTAACAAATTTATCCACTCTCCTTGCCGGGAGTGAAAAACGCCAAAAGAATCTTATAAATAGAACCGGAGGAAATATATGATGTGAGATGCACCAATCTCCAAGAGTTCTCAATCACAATGTCGGGTGATCAGTGCAAAACTCATTTGTATTTAGGGTGGTCGTCGGGTTTGAATGAGGAACCATCATCAATTATGCATCCAAGAAATGTTGAAAAATTTTGTTTTCCAATCTGTGAGAGTCTTGAGGATCTTCCTGAACACTTTGCGGTCAAGGATGTTTTTCTTTCCGACTCTGAGGAAAATGAACGTGATGCATTGATCACCTTCGGTAAAATACCGCTTAGCTCCGGCTTCCGAAATGTAAGATTTTTTGAATTTTGACGATTCTAGGATCTTATCAATGGCACGCAGCAATCTCATAAGCTTGCCTGGAAGCATTAAGTGTCTTCCACGACTTGAAGTTCTAGTGTTAAAAAATGTCAAATGCTTCAATCTGTACTGGTGCTTCCACAGTCCATTCAGTGCTTTGATGCCCGGGACTGCAAATCTCTTAAGACAATGTTAACTTCAAAGATTGAACCATCCAACATGTATTACTGTACTTTTCTGTTACATAATTGCATACATTTGGATCAAAAGTTATAGAAGGATAGAATGTGTATATATGCTACAGGGGTTAAGAAATGGTAATATTTCCTACTTTTTACCTGTTAGAAGTAGCAGGATTCATGATTGGTTTCATTCCCGCTCTACACAAGATTCGGTCACTATCGAACTTCCTATAAATACCACGTTTTCAGGTTTTGTTTTCTACTTCGTACTTTCTTAAGTCCAATCATGCCACATAAACGAAAAAGCAAGTTTTCGATGTGAATGCTACTTGGAAAAAAGTTCAGGCGGAAGAGTTGATGCAACAAGTTTCTTCATACAAAAATTCCACTTGCGCAAATATCTGTGGTCATTCGAAATTATGTCTGATCACGTGTTTTTATGATATGATGCACAATGTTGTAAGGGAATAATGGACGCAATTGAAGAAAGAAAAGCTATGAATGACGAAAGCACCACTTACAATTCAATGCTTACACGTAAATTCTATGCTCGAAATGGTGATAATGAGGATCTAGTGATAGTGATAAATGAGTGTGGAGTCCACTGGATATATGAAGCAGATCAAATTGTGGAACAAGGAGATGGATGTAAATCCAAGAGAACTAGGGAAATTTATGAGTGCAATGCAATCCTAAATGGAGATAAGAGCAATCAATCTCATGAGTGCAACACAAAAGAAGTGGAGGATTTGAGGTAATCTTCTGAGAAACTTTTACTGGTTGGAACTAATTTTACTCATTGCTGCATTTTTCTATTTAAGCAAAATAAGAAAATAGCATTTCGATGTGAAAATAATACCATTTTTAACAGGCTTTTTCTCGAGCAACATTTGCATATTGGTGAAGACATCAAGTAATCTTGTCATAGCAACCTCATGTGGTTCAAGAGTCTCATAGGGCTTCTATTAAAAGGGGACATAATCTGACCCTCTCTCCCCCTCAGGCTCTTTCTCTTCTTCCCACTGAACCAATATTTCTCAATTAAAAATTACTTGTTGCTTTTATGAGATAAGTGTATCACTTGAAGTGATGGATAATACAATTGAGGGCATCATTCAGTACCTTGCCTCTGTGATTTGTGTTTCCTGTATTGTTTTGAGCAGCATCATTGATACGAAGTTGGATCAAGTAATGGTAAAATGGGTTATTTGGCCCATATGGAGAAAATGGATAGGATAATGTTATTTATTAAATAATTAAATAAGTATAGTAATTATATGTTTTCTAGAATGTTCTTAGGGTGTATGATGATGTCACTTGTATGGCTCATTTTAATAGTCATCTAGGATTTATTTTTTATATAAGGATTGTATCCTCTCTATTATGAATCAATGAAAAATGAAGTTTGTTATTATCTATTTGTTATTTGTTATTCTTTTAGCTTAATATTCTTGGTAGGAGCTCTTTACTTCCTATCACTCATTACATAATGTTAATGAGGCACCCTATGACTAATTACTAAAGTTATGCAGTGGTGTTAATATGTGTGTGATTCAGTTAGCCATTCACCAAGCAACAAGACATCATTGGCTATTTCTTACTTAAAAGGAACAACAAGGCAGAACTAATCAATTTTTTCATACAAAAATTATGTACTAATACTCTTTGAAAAATATGATTTTAAAATAAGTGCAGGAGATGTTGTCCAATAAAAGAGTGTAGCAGAAAGAATGTGTTACTGGCATTTTTCAAACAACAACTAACTTGGCCTAACAATAGAATTATGCACTCCCTATAAAGAATATATATAGGATTCAATATAATTTTTGTAATGTAAAGAAAGCCTGTATTTACCCAAGAAACCAAGCAAAACGTGCAAACAAAGAAAGGTGTGTTTGGGTGAGCGTTAGCAAAACGTGATTTTAGATGAGCTTGATTTTGAAAATTGATTTAGATTAAAATTGAGTTTGGGATAAAGTGATTTATGTTTGGATATTTTTATTCGAAAAATACTTTTATGACAAAATTCAATGTAAAAAATTGAAGTAAACGCAAAAGCTACCTCAACGTGCTTTTGGATGAGTGAATCACGTTCACCAAATTCATCCAAACAAACTAAAAATGCCCCAAAAGCCCATTTCAGGTTAGCAAACTCACGTTTGACCTCTATCCAAACATGCACTAACTCATATTATGATAATGAAAAATGACTCATTGCCCCACTCTATACGCTACTCCCTCCAGTTTTTATAATATGTCACATTCTAGAAGGTTTTCTTGGTCCTAATTATAAGTCACTTTATATTTCAAATGTATCATTTATTGTTTTTCCTCTTTTTTGCCCTTATTAAATGCTTTGACTATCTATGTGTTTTTGTTGTTCATTAATGAGTGAATTTTCCAAGAAAAGTTTAGAGGGTAAAATTGTAAATGTGCAACAATAACGGTGGAATTTCTCTCGTAAACAAAAAAACACTTTTGGATAAGAAAGAGTAAGTAGTAAATCTATCTCATAACATTTAGTTTGATTTCTACTTTTGTCCCCCCAATTCTCTCTCCTTTGTTTTTTACTCCCTTTGTCCCTAAATATATTCACTAGATAGTCGAAAAGCTTTGTCCTTTTTTATAAGCACTTGATCCAAATTTCAATAATATTAATTATTTCTTTTCCACAGACACCCCTATTTAGTTTTTAGAGTTATAATAATAATTATAGGGATAATTTTGAAAAAGTATACTAAATGTTATCATTTTCAATATCACTCACCATATTAACTAACTTCCTTAATCTGCGTGAAAAACCACCCTAAATGCTTAGATTTAGGGATAGAGAGTATTCTCCTTAATCAAACACTATAATCACAAAAGATGAAACATATCAAACGTGTATCAACCTTTTCTATATCACAAGTGACAAATGTAATTTTTGAAATGCAGAGAAAGTGAACATTAGAGGGGGCGGGATTGTTTTGAACAGGGTGAGCATGACACAAATTTTCCCTTGCAAGTGAAAGAAGAGTGCATAATTGTGGAACTAACTTATTTCACTATGATACAATCATGACAATAATATAAGGAAATATCAAGAACATGCTTCCAATCTTAATAAAATGCCTTTAAAATCTTAAGAAGCCTTCTTCTGCTTGTATCTTTTGGCAGCTACAGTGTACACCAACATATTTAAGAAGCTAAGTCCAGCTAAAAGCCAGAAAAAGTAATCAAGATGACCTTTGTTCAAGTTATCTGGAATCCATCCAGGCTTTCCGCCTCGTGTACTGAAATAAGTTACTAAGGTAAGAATGAAAGAGCTCAAGTAATTCCCCAATGAAGTAGTTAGAAGCGACAGTGCACTGCATAAACTTCGCATGGCATCGGGAGATTGATCGTAGAAGAACTCAAGCTGCCCGACAAATGTGAATACCTCCGCTGCACCAAGTAAGAAATACTGAGGTACTTGCCAAAATATATTAAGGGGTACAGCAACAGGTTTATCAACAAGGTCAAGCTCTGTTGCAAGCTGTAGACGCTTGATCTCCACAACAGCAGCTGCTGACATGCACAAGACTGAAATAAAAAGACCGATTCCCATTCTTTGCAACTCTGAAAAGCCCCTTTCCTTGCCTGTAACTTTCCTTGCAATGGGAACAATTATCTTGTCATAGACAGGGACCCAGAAAATAACACTAATCACATCAAAAGTTGAGAGGGAAGCTGGAGGAAAGCGGAAGGAACCAATAGTTGTGTTCATCATCGTTCCTTGTTCCACAAACAATGTTGACATCTGGGCATAAACAGCGGAAAATACTATTCCGGTAGCCCAAACTGGAAACATGCGAATCAAGATCTTCAATTCCTCCACCTGTGTCACAGTGCAAAGTCTCCATGGATTAGAATAGTCGCCACTATTGCTCTCAGCATCAGACACTACGGCTGCTCTATCAAGGCACCTTCATTAAAACAAAAGAAATGAAGTTTTAGACTGCAGGAAGCTTAGTTAAAAGATGAGATATATTAAAGAAATGCTAAATCTTCTGCAGCGGGTAAGGTACTGTAGCCATTATCTAGATAGATAATATTATTAAAAAAAGACAACCCGGTACGGTAAAGCTCCCTCTATGTACAGGATCCGAGGAAGAGTCAGAACCACTATGTGGGTCGATAGCAGGTAGCCTTACCTTGAATGTTCATGAGGAAAGATTCCACAATTCGAACCTGTAACCTCCATATCACATCACAACAACTCTAACTGTGTGCCAAGGTTCCCTTTGACAAAACTGATTATTATTAGGAAAAAAAGGGTGGTAGTGGCACAAGGCTCCCACCTGGAGGGGCTTGGTGAGGGCAAATGCATGCAGTCTTATCCCGCATGAGATTTCTCAACTTACTAAAAGACTTTCAGAAACAACCAATCTATCCTACAAAACAACTTAAGACAATATTTTAAAAAAATCATTGTCCTCCCTTTTGTTTCAAGGCCTCATTTGACATCCCTGGATAGGATAAACTATCCACCTAATTTATTCTATGAGGGTTTAATTGTTCGCTAAATAAAAGTGAAAGTTTTTAATTAGTCTGATACAAGTAACCTTTATATATTGAAAATTTGAAATACTTCTAAATTTAGAGTACATAAATTCATTTTATTCTATTATAAAACAAAATAATTTCATAAATGTGGGTGAATGAATCACACTTGAAAGTAAATTTCAACCACAGAACTAGAGATGTGGGAAAGGAAATTTGAGTTTCCAATTCAGAAAAGCAAGGGGAGAAGAAAGAGAGGAAAAAGAAAAGGAAGGGTGTGGAAGATGTGTGTTACGTGTTAAAATCTAATATTGGTTAAGTAAACAAGTAAAGAACCATTTATAATGACTTGGGCAACCCTCCTCTGATGAGCAGTGAAGTTGCTTTTGGGGTGGAGTTAGGTCTATTTAATCTAATGGTGCCAATAAAAGCTAAGATAACTGCAGTAATTTAAATGACAAATCTTGAAAGTACCCCCTGTACTTCACATCAATAAATTGTCTTATAAAGAATATCCTACCACAAGTCCATGACTCTAACTCTACCTTAATTAACTTAATCAGCCTAGACAAGTAAATTTAATCCTTAATAATGATTCATTCGAAGATAATAGTAAAGCAGCAAAATCCAAAATATAATTATGATTGACCTTCCATTGTACTTCATGAATTATGGGAATCAAATGACGAAAGTAGGACACTAATTTCAGCTATCTAGTATGCACTCCAAACGCCATATAAAGCAGGATGATATTAGTCATCCCATTGTATCAGCGTACTGTGTCAAATAAGGCACAAAGCTCTAGCTAAGGTATAAATGGCAAGTCATACCCTAAACACAAGAGCAAGCCTCATATTTTAGAAAAAAGTTAACATGTGTAATAAGATATCCTCTTCTATATTGTCACCATGAAAGCTAATAACACTACAACATCAAAGTCAAAGTAAAGAAGAAAATTACCTTAGTTCATCACTATGTTCCAGTTTGCGACTTCCTTCTATTGCAGAGCTCTTGTCTGGTGTCTCATACAGAAGACTACTATCCTCGGGGACAACTAGACTCCTCTTATGGAATGATGCTACCACGACCTGGCACATTCTTGTAATAGGGCTTCCCCCTGGTTTTTGAAACCTGTATAGCGGTGTGCCTAGAAAGAAGCTTCCAATAGCTAATCCCATAAATAAAGCAGGAATGCCAAATCCAAGACCCCAGCCAGCATTTTCTTGAACCCACACAATTAAAGTGCTAGATACCAGGGCACCTATGTTGATAGAAAAGTAAAACCAGTTGAAAAATGATCCCTTCTTAATCCTTTCCTGGGCATCAGTATCGTCAAACTGATCTGCCCCAAAAGATGACACACATGGTTTTATTCCACCTGTCCCTAGTGCAATCAGGTAGAGACCCAAGAAGAACACAGCATACTGTGCAGGAGTAGCTGGAGGGCAAAAAGAACCCAAACACTCAGCAGGCTTCAATGCTGGAGCAGATGCAGAAAGTGTCAATGTACAGATCCCCTGAATAAAACAGCCATAATTGTGAAGACAATAGACGAGCAAAGCACACAGAAGCAAAGGATACACGAAAAACAAAATGATGATGAAGAATACCAACATGCTAATATATATAAAGCAATGGTTCCTAATATTAAGCCCATCACTTTTCGAAGGTCAAATTTGAAAATTAAATTTAGTGCTAAAGTGGAATCCATAATTCCCCTTTTCTTAATAAAGGAGAGCCTTCACTCCTTACTTCGATGGTAAGAGATTAAATTGGAAGTAAAAGCAGTGCAATAGGAGGAAGTTTGGATTGGATATACTCAAAAGTCAAAACTGATCTTCTGATTCTCCTTTTTCCAAGTTTCCTTGCAGCATAGTGATTGATTTTCTTCCATATCCTTCACATTTTTTGAATCATTTATCATGACTTGAGTATAAGAACTCATATTCCACATACAAACAATACCTAGAAATGCTTCATTAACATCTTATCACTACAAAATACATTATGCGGAATATCATATTATGCACATGCCAGCAAATGTGACAACAATTCGTATGCAAAGATGAAAACCTTGCCATTATGCTAATTTGAATTTTGCTTCAGCCCTCTATGAAGTTGTACAGGACACTTCCAGATGTATACCAAGAGAGAAATAGGTGTGCAAAAATTAGTTGAGTAAAAGTATAAAGCTATCTATCTAAGTTTGTAATTACAATGAAATAAATTGTGGAGAAAGCAGCAATTGTCCAGTATCGACCCCAGTAAGCATCTGCTAGAACAGCTCCAATGAGAGGTGTAAGGTAACAAGTGCCTTGCCAGGTGGTGACATTTCTTGCAGCAGAGGCATTTCCTTCATGTAGTTTGCGGGTAAGATAGGTAACAAGATTTGTCGCAATACCATAGTAAGCCAAACGCTCGCAGCACTCATTGCCTGTGATTCATATTGCATACAAATGAGATAAAAAAATATATTATTTGATTCATAAGAGAAATGAAAAATCTTACCCAGGATAAATGGGCAAGCTCTCCAATTGCCAGTATTCTGCTTAAGAACAGGCCTCCCTTTGATGTCAACTGAACCATCACCTGTGTATCGTTTGCTCTCTTCATCCTTCAGATATAAAATAAACAATTAATCAACAGGCAAAATACTACTTTTTTTTTTTATTCTCAATGTTCAAACAGGGAAGGGTCAAGAAAATCGTTGAATATAGGAAATGTTGGTTGTTTCACAAATCAAATATCACAGGCCAACATTTTGATGTTTAAATGTCAAGGTATAGGGAAAGGGGAAAGCACAGTTTTTTATTTTGTGTGTCTATATATATATATATGTCTATATATATATATAGAGAGAGAGAGAGAGAAAATAAATATTATTAAAAGAGATGAGAAAAGTACAAAAGAAGAGGACAAGAATAAGTTATAGAACCATGAAACAGAGCATGTCAATCCCTTTGCTTATCTAACCCAAAAACACCTCTAAAAACCCATGAGCAGAGAACCAAAGGGATGCCAAAAGAGCAACCCTGTACCAAACAAATTCTAGGGTCAAAAGGGAGTCATTAAACAATCTACTGTTGCTTTCCAGCCATATACACCAAAGCACAGCAAAAACAGAGCACTGCCTCTTAATCTTAGCTTCTTTACAAGAGCCAAAATGGTAGATTTAACAAATCTTATCACTGCCACAGTAATGGACATTTAACTAAATAGTAGATCTAAATGTCATTGTGCTGCAACTGGTATTGCTATAATCCCGAGATTCAGAACTAAGTAACTGAGTAGTTTATTTACAAAATAAAGCAACATAACTTCAGACCCGAAAAGTAAACGAAATAACAAAAAATAAAACAAATAAATCCATATTCATGTTCAATTAACTACTTCAAAATACATAGAATGCAAAACAGAATATTGACTGATCACATGAAAATGTTACCATAACACCTATAGGTCGTTCCACATACAAAGCAAAAAAAAAACAAAAAAACTGACAAATTGTAAACCAATGAAATTGACAGTGAGCACAGTGACTTTGATTCGTTCGAGTCACAAACACAATCACCTAATAAGCTTGGTATGAATATCAGACGACTAAATTCAAAGATCTAGCAATTAATTAGTTAGATGCACAAATTACCGGAAAGACCTTTCACACCATTTTACTATATTAACTTGCCCAAGAACAGCTTGAATTCACACCATTTACAATCCGGATTACCTTTTCATTATCACAGTTGAAAGGTGTCTTTAAGCAACTCAATTTTATTCCAGATTTCTTAACAATTATAATTCGAAGAAATAGTGACTGGAGTACTCTCCTTCACGCACTAACACAATTGCAGAGAAAATGACCCAGCAATCTAAATATTTACTAGCAGTCCATATCCTCTCATAATAAACATGAAGTATATCAGTATTTGGGAATTTTGGATTAAATCATTGAACTTTGCCCAATTTGGTAGTTACAGTTCAAAGTCAACTTCCCACCAACCAAAATGAATACCAATAAAAAGAGAACTGAATTTTTTTTCCTTTTTCCCCCTTCAACTTCAGTCCATTTTCATGATTAACAGTTTCATTGACAAAAAAAAAATTACACACAGTGCAAAGTTTAGGGGATTATTAACTTCACCAACTCAAATCCTAAACTTTAATCAGAAAACAGGTTATAGTTGAAGGAATCTAATGGTTGTCCAAAACATTAACCCAATACCTAAAAACAAACACGGTTCATCATTGACCCATCTGAACTCCATTCAACAAAAAAAGAAAAAGCACGAATTTTGAGAATCTGGGCCGATTCAAATTGCAATTACAAGCTCAATTTCGAATTTAGAAACTCAAAACCCAAAAAAAAAAAAAAATAATAAATTGAGATGACAGAAAAGTTGAGAAAAATAAAAGGGGGGTGAACCTGAAGAAGAGCCTGTTCCACAAGCGAAGCATCATCTTCAACAGAACCCATATCTTAGTTTTATGAGAAAATAGTAGGAGTTGAAGTGGGAGATATGTTGCAATTTATTTAAAGGGGAGATTTTGAAGGATAATAGTAATGAAAAAGAATGAAGGATATCCTCGGAATGCTCAAAAAACCGCCGCTAACGTTGTTTTATTCTTTTGGTTGCATGAAAATCAGATAACCAAAAAAAACAGAACATGATGGGATGTGTCTGACAGAGAGATGAGCAAGTTGATCAACTCATCAAAAGTGGAAGGATATTTTTTTTTATTGGAGAAGAAAAGATGAGCAACCCGAGAAGAGAAGCAAAGTTCAATGTTGAATATTCAGTTATTTTTATTATCTGTTTAGTTTTTTTTTTCTTTTTTTTTTTCTTTTTCTTTGTTTGTCATTATCGATCTATCTGTAGTTGCTTTGCGTATATCTAAACTCGAAAGACATGTCGTAATCCTAATGAAATATCTAACGACTTGCAAACAATAGTAGTAACCATTTTCTACGAACGTTCAAAACCCATTTTCTAGGATTAATTGTATTTTTATTTGTCAATTTGGCGATTTAAATTTTTTTTAAATTAAAATTTTTAGTACTCCTCCATCCCTAAATGTAAGACTTCTTTTGGGAGATTTCATTAAGAAAGTTGACAATTTAGTTAATTGTATTGAAAATGTGAATTTTTATATGTATTTTCGAAATTACCCCTATTAATATTATTGAGAAACTAGAAAGTGTTAAATAAATAGGGTGTTTGGGAAAAAAAGTAATTAATAATCATGGAAAATCGGTATGGGTGTTATGAATAGGAACAAAATAAAAGTATCAAAAGATTCTTATAATTAGGGACGGATGGTGTATTTCATGATTTTAGTTTCCCTACTTTTTATTTAGGGATTATAATATCCAAAAATCTATGTGTTATAAATTAATGAAAATAAGAAGTCATCGGAGATCGACGGAGAAAAGAGAAGTAGGGAGAAATTGTATTTCACTTCTTAGGGCAAAGTTTACGATACATATAAGACCTATTTTATAGGAAACGATGAAACTCTATCATGAATTTGTTTCAACTAAAGATAAACTTAAAGTAGGGATAAACTCAAACTATGATAGAGTCATCCACTTATTAGATAAATACAAATTGTTCATAACACTCTCCCTTAGATGACTATTAAGAGAATATGTCTCTTTAAAAACCTTCATAAGAAAACCCCATGAGAAAAATGAGTGAGGGAAAAAGAGTACACAATTCATCTTACGCAATTGGATGCTGCCTCATTAAAAACCTAGTCAGGAAAACTCATCAGGAAAAAACAGTGACTAAGGGAAAAATAGTGCAGTGCGTGTTTATTTCTCCTCCTGATGCGAACAATTATCTCTGAGATACTAAATTATTATCTTTGCAACATAGGTTTCATGATGTACCAAAATTTCATTAAATATTCCATTTGTAATTCAAGACAAAATTTTGTTCTTTTCAAATCCTTCATTTCAAACACTTTCTTTAAGCAATTTACAACATTTGGAAGCTCTTCGGGAATTCCAATAATATTCAAATCATCAACGTAAACATCAATTATAGTGAATTCCTTGCCACACCTTTCCATAAAAATACATGGACAAATTCGACCATTTTATATCCTTCATTAATTAAATATTCACTTATACGATTATACCACATCTAATTTACTTCAAACCATAAAGACTTTTATTCAATTTATCATACTATAGTGTGTGTTTAACTTCATTCCAACATCTTCTTGTAAATGAATAAGAATATCTTGCTAATAAATTAATATCAGATGACATAACAAGTAACGTATGACTAGCAAGATAAACTAGTGTCAAAAATTGTACATATAGTTCTTCAAGACCATGGTATTCAATATCTTCATTCAACAATCTAACATCAATAAACATATAAATTAATTGTTATTTATCAAAGCAAATCACTGTAGAAGTTGTTTTCCCAACTTGATAGTGTAAGAACTACAATCGGTGGGTGAAAAAAAAACTAGGAGACACTAGGAGAACACCTAGAAGGGGGGTTGAATAGGTGTTTAAGAAACCTTGAAAGATTTTCGAAAGAAACAAATCGAAACAATTAAAACGAATTATTTTTATGCTGGAAATAGGGATAGAATACGCAGCGGAAAATAAAAACGAAATACCCTATTTCCAGAACAGGATCCATGCGAGAGAGCATGATTCGAGATAGAAAACGTTTACCTCTTGATGCGAAGAGGAGAACGGCGCTGGTCAGATCGTCCACGAACAATTCACGTCAATCACGAGCACAGCAAGGTAGTCGCGCCTCTATCGGTATCCACACGAATAGATTCCCAATTGGAGTCACGTCTCTCTTCTCAATGCTAGCGGAGAAGAGAGAGATTCAGTGTATCACTCACTCTCTGATATGGACGGTTAGGGTTGTCGTTCTGTGTCTCACACGTACCAAAACCCTAAGGCTAATACTATTATTTATAATAGTGTTAGACTAGCGGGCTGGGCTTGGCAGCACATATCAGAATGCGACGCACGGTCATACTGTGCATCGCACGGACGTAAAAATACAACTATTGTATTTTTTTTATCAAATGTGATATCTCCAATCTATCTGTTCTTAGTGTGTGACCCTATAGGTTCCTATAACGTTGGCAGTAAAGTTAAAATCTCATTTTAAGTTTACAAGCAATGAGCGGTATCTAGCAACACGTCATTGCTACCCAAGTGACAGGAATGTCTGTGATCTGACATAACCTTATGTGACCAATGATCATGTGTAAATTTAATCCCTTTGTCCAAATATCTTAGTTACACTCATGGCATGGAACGTGTCACCCATGTATAGTGTAACCTATGGTTTCTTGATCCCTGAGTTGACGCGTCTAAACAAGTCTCGTCAATATCTCATATTGACTGTCTTGAGTATGGCCATACATTTCACCGTTTCACTCAATCAAGGGGCCCAGAGATACAATTCCTATTGACAAGGAAGGACAAATCCCATCTATGTCACTCACATCCTTCTACATGATTTGTCATATACCCGACTACAACCGTTATGATCACCTGGTTAAAGATGACGTTTGATTGCGTGAAAGCACATAATTCCTCATGTTGGGAACCGTAGCGACTTCAGGTCGAAGGACCATGTACACCATTGTCACTATGAGAATCGCTTATGACACTCACTTAATAACCCATGTAGCATTCTAATGGCGGGTCATTCTAGTACACAATTGTCCCAATGTGTACTTACGTGAAGACTTGATATCCCATATCCATGACCGGTGAGATACAGTCATCAGTCTGCCACATACTAGTCTCGATGTATTATAGTTGCCCTTATTAACTATAATACTCAACTAGGGAATCTTTAAGGATAATTATCAATCAATAAGATCTCACTATCAAGTCATGTACTTGATATTCTTATGACATTGAACTTATAATCCTAAGGACTTTATTACATCTGTTTTAATTAAACAATTAAAGCATAAATATAATAAATGAAATGTCTCATTATTATTAATAGTAATAGTCCATAAACATGAAATAAGTACAAGTAAAAGAGAAAATACAATTGCCACTAGGGCACTCTCCCACATTTTACACAAAGTTTCAGCCCTTAATCGATTAAGCCTGCAATTAATCGATTAACACCTGAAAGTCTTCAAATGGTTAATCGATTAATACTTCAGTTAATCGATTAGTGTCTGAAAGCTTGCTTTTGGTTAATCGATTAAAACCTCCAATAAATCGATTAATCACTGTTAAAACTGAAAAATCACTTTTCAATCGAATACGAAAATCAATCAATTAACATGTATGATCAAAGATAAAGCGGAATTGATTAACACCAATATTCTTATTGATTACCTAGGTTATGAAAATGATTTTCCCAAATCAATTTGAACAATTAAAATTCAATTCAATCATTTATGAAAAATCAATCTTTTCTAGGTTTTCAACCAAGAACATATGAAATGACAAGAATGTAAAGATTTAAGGGAATAGAGATACTGCACAGAGATTTATCCTGGTTCACTCTCATCCACTTGAGAGCTACATCCAGTCCCCTCTTCAACCAAGAGAGATTCTTCACTATGAGGAATTAGAGTTCTCAAATTACAAGTAAATGCCTCTCAAGACTCACTTCTTGATAGCCTCCAAGAGATACCACACTCTTGTCTTGAAACCCTATTGAATCTAATCTAACCTCTTCCCTTGCTTGTTGATATCCCCACAACAAGTCTTCCAATTTGCTTGTTTACCCAACAAGACTTCCAAATGCTTGATGATACCTCACACCAAGGCTTCCAAATGCTTATTAACACAACAAGACTTTCAAGACTTCTTTTGCTTGATGAACAACCACCAAGGCTTCCTTGTGTGTTGTAGAATGTTTGCCTCCTTTGCAATGATTACAACCAAATTGAAAACAATAACAATCCTATGAATCTCTTTCAATAGCTATGAAAATATCAACATAAAAGATTCAAAGATTCTTGATCAAAGAATGTAAAAGTTGAAAGTTTTGATCTATGAAAGTGAGAGAGAATAGTGTGGCTTGATCTTTGTAAAATTGATATGAAAATGATGTTAGTTCAATCTTATGATTCACAAAGGTTAGGAAAAGGTTTATATAGAATACCCAAAAGTTAGGAAACTTAAAAACTGATTTTGAGAAGTTAAAAACGTATTTTTAAAACCAGATTTACAGGTCTTAATTGATTAACATGTGGCTTAATCGATTAACCACTGTAGAATGTGTGTTAATCGATTAACATGACCCATTAATCTATTAGCCACTGCTAAATTCAATTAAAAACTTGTTTTCTCAAAACTAAACCTTTCCTTTCAAACCTTTAAGCCACCTATTGATTTTAGGTTAAGTGAATACTCAAATTATGATATAATCATGACCTTGATAGAGATTCACTACCCTCTAAAGACTCTACCCAAACTCATTAAAATAAAAGACTCAAACTAAAGATATTACAATTAAACACAAACCAAGTCTTCATGAGCTTGCTCTCTCTTCATCATTTTTTGAGTGTTGTTTGCTGAACTTCTCCATACTTGAGCTTGATCACAAACACTTGTAGCTTGTTCAAAATCTTTGTCATTATCAAAACATTCTCACTGGATCTAACAATTTCCCCCTTTTTGAAAATGACAAATACGTTTTGAATTTGTTTGAAGTTGTTGATTCTTGAACCATTTGATCACTTGGTGAGACTCTTGCTCCCCCTCAATAAATGCTTTTGACATTTGAAATCCAATTGAGTTAAGCTTGATTCTCCCCCTATCTCCAACAACTTTGCTCAACCTATATAAAAACAACAAAACAACCCTTTCTCCCCCTTTTGGCATTATCAAAAAGTAATATATACTAATTGTAAGATAAAATTCTAAACCAAAATAGAGAAATCAATGACCATTTCTTCACAACATTGATACCAACTAATCAATGATACCAAATGTAAAACTAAAGAACTATACTTTGAAATGTGATACCAATTGGCAAGAAATATGATAATGAAATATGATACCAATTGTAACTAAAAAGTCATTATATCACTTAACAAAGTAAGATATTAATTGTAAAGAAATATAACAATAAGTCACAATAGCATGATAATCATATAATGATCACACAATGATACCAATTGAACTATGTAGAAGAAATATCAATTGTAAATATCCAACAATATCATTTTTACCAATTTGTAGGACTTTCTCTTGATACTTGAAGATGCAAATAATGAATAACAATTGTAATGCCTTTGCTCTTCAATCATACCTACAAAACAATCATGCTTTGCTTTTTGGTATTCAAATAGTCTTGGATCCATTTTTGTTAGTTAAGGGACTTTCACCCTTCTTAACCCAAACAAAATTTCCTTTTGGTATACCATGCACTTTAATATAACACACATTTGAAGTATGTCCATGAGTGCCACAATAGAAACATGTTGGTGCATTTGAAAAATCAACCTTAGAAAAACCAACAACATTTCTATGAGACTTACTCTTAGCATTAGTATAACCCAAACCAAACTTGTTTGAATTTTCTCTTTGAAAATTTAACAATGTGCGCAATCTAATATCACCACTTGTGAAACTTGCAAGCTTATTTTTCAAAATAGCATTTTCATCTTTAAGCAACTTGCAACTCTCACAATCAACCACAATATTCAATCTACTAGCACAATCACAATAAGAACTAGCATAAATGAGATAAAGAGTTTCATTTTGAAGATTAAGCTCATCAACTTGTTTTTGAAGTTCTAAAATCTCTTGTTGATGTTTCAAAATGAGCTTCTTCCTTTGAATGTTTTTCAAAGCTAGTTTCTTAAGGTGTTCATGCATTTCTTCATAAGCATTATATAAAAATTAATATTTCGAAGAAATTTCAGATTTAGTTTCACTTACATCGCTTTTGTCGCTTTGTTCAGTTGATTCATCATTTGAACTTTCTTCTTCATCTACTAGAGCTATCAAGTTGAGTGTATCGACTTCTTCATCATCCGAAGAGCTACTTGATGTGCTTTTCTTTTCCTCTTCATCATCCCAAACGATGTATGCCTTCTTATGCTTTGAATTTTTCTTTTCTTTCTCCTTCTTCTTGAGATATTTAGAGCATGAGTATTTGAGATGACCGGGTTTTCCGCATTCATGGCAAACCACTCCTTCTTTTGTTGTCTTGGTCTTGTAGTGTGGGGGATTCTTCTCTTTACTTTTGTCTTTGTTCAACCTTCCTTTTCTCCTTAGAAGCTTGTTAAACTTTCTTAGTAGAAGTTTCATCTGTTCTTCATCAATGTCCGAATCGGAATCTTCACTATCATCATTATCGGAACTCTCTTCCTTTTTATATAAATTTTTGGCTTTGAGAGCAATTCCTTTTCTTTCTTTGTTCTTATCCGACTCTTCATGCATATGCAAACGTCCAAGCTCCATTTCATGTTCTTGAAGCTTTCCGAAAAGTGTAGCTAAGTCCATGGTGTCCAAGTCCTTTGAGTCAATAATTGCGGTAACCTTAGGTTGCCATTCCCTACTTAGACATCTTAAAACTTTGTTAACAAGTTCACAATTCATGAAAGTTTTTCCAAGAGAAATGAGATGATTAATAATATGAGTAAAACGTTTTTGCATAATACATATAGATTCATTAGGCAACATACGAAACAATTCATATTCATGCATCAAAGAATTTAATCTAGCACGCCTAACTTCACTAGTGCCTTCATGTGTGACTTGCAAGGTGTCCCACATTTGTTTGGTATTATGACATTGGGAGACTCTAAAGAACTCATCATAAGATAGAGCGGAGGTGATGATATTCTTAGCTTTTAAATCATATTGAATTTTCTTTTTATCATCATCGGTCCACTTATCTTTGGGAACTAGTTGAGATGCACCATCTACTTCTTTTGAGGGAATATGAGGATCATTCTCAATGGCTTCCCAAATGTTCATGTCTATGGCTTCTATAAAAATTCTCATTCTAACTTTCCAATAAGCATAACCCTCTCCACCAAACATAGGAGGGCGGCTAATTGAAGCACCTTCACCACCAAAGGGATTCGTAGAACCCATTGTAGTTTCCTCAAGGATCTTTACGAAAAAGCTATATGCTCATGTCTTTCGACCGAGCTCTGATACCAATTGTAAGAACTACAATCGATGGGTGAAAAAAAAAACTAGGAGACACTAGGAGAGCACCTAAAAGGGGGGTTGAATAGGTGTTTAAGAAACTTTGAAAGATTTTCGAAAGAAACAAATCGAAACAATTAAAACGACTGACTTTTACACAAAGTTTCAGCCCTTAATCGATTAAGCCTGCAATTAATCGATTAACACCTGAAAGTCTTCAAATGGTTAATCGATTAATACTTCGGTTAATCGATTAGTGTCTGCAAGCTTGCTTTTGGTTAATCGATTAACACCTCCAGTTAATCGATTAATCACTGTTAAAACTGAAAAATCACTTTTCAATCGAATACGAAAATCAATCAATTAACATGTATGATCAAAGATAAAGCGGAATTGATTAACACCAATATTCTTATTGATTACCTAGGTTATGAAAATGATTTTCCCAAATCAATTTGAACAATTAAAATTCAATTCAATCATTTATGAAAAATCAATCTTTTCTAGGTTTTCAACCAAGAACATATGAAATGACAAGAATGTAAAGATTTAAGGGAATAGAGATACTGCACAGAGATTTATCCTGGTTCACTCTCATCCACTTGAGAGCTACATCCAGTCCCCTCTTCAACCAAGAGAGATTCTTCACTATGAGGAATTAGAGTTCTCAAATTACAAGTAAATGCCTCTCAAGACTCACTTCTTGATAGCCTCCAAGAGATACCACACTCTTGTCTTGCAACCCTATTGAATCTAATCTAACCTCTTCCCTTGCTTGTTGATATCCCCACAACAAGTCTTCCAATTTGCTTGTTTACCCAACAAGACTTCCAAATGCTTGATGATACCTCACACCAAGGCTTCCAAATGCTTGTTAACACAACAAGACTTCCAAGACTTCTTTTGCTTGATGAACAACCACCAAGGCTTCCTTGTGTGTTGTAGAATGTTTGTCTCCTTTGCAATGATTACAACCAAATTGAAAACAATAACAATCCTATGAATCTCTTTCAATAGCTATGAAAATATCAACATAAGAGATTCAAAGATTCTTGATTAAAGAATGTAAAAGTTGAAAGCTTTGATCTATGAAAGTGAGAGAGAATAGTGTGGCTTGATCTTTGTAAAATTGATATGAAAATGATGTTAGTTCAATCTTATGATTCACAAAGGTTAGGAAAAGGTTTATATAGAATACCCAAAAGTTAGGAAACTTAAAACTGATTTTGAGAAGTTAAAAACGTATTTTAAAAACCAGATTTACAGGTCTTAATCGATTAGCATGTGACTTAATCGATTAACCACTGTAGCATGTGTGTTAATCGATTAACATGACCCATTAATCGATTAGCCACTGCTAAATTCAATTAAATACTTGTTTTCTCAAAACTAAACCTTTCCTTTCAAACCTTTAAGCCACCTATTGATTTTAGGTTAAGTGAATACTCAAATTATGATATAATCATGACCTTGATAGAGATTCACTACCCTCTAAAGTCTAAAGACTCTACCCAAACTCATTAAAATAAAAGACTCAAACTAAAGATATTACAATTAAACACAAACTAAGTCTTCATGAGCTTGCTCTCTCTTCATCATTTGTTGAGTGTTGTTTGTTGAACTTCTCCATACTTGAGCTTGATCACAAACACTTGTAGCTTGTTCAAAACCTTTGTCATTATCAAAACATTCTCACTGGATCTAACAGATAGGCACAAATTCAATTTGCTAAATGCTCGATCTTCAGATATTTCCTTTAACTTTAGGTAATTCAAACAATACTGAAATAACTCTTGGAGGTCTAGGAGTCTATCTTATCAAGCAAGGTGTACTCTAATTAACTCTGTGCTCATGTCTCTGTATATTTATTGGGCTTCCATTTTTATTATACCTAAAGCTATTCTTAAGGGTGTGGAAAGGAAGTGTAGAGAATTCCTTTGGGGTGTGGATTCAGATGGGCATTATCATGCCTCTATGGCTTGGGATGCAGTATGTAGGCCTAAAAAGAATGGAGGTTTGGGTTTTAAAAATTCTATCTTATTGAACTTGGCTGCTATAGGAAAGCAAGCATGGCACATTGGTGCTAAAAAGGATTATCTCTGGGTCAAGTGGATAAGCTCCATTTACTTAAAGGAAAGGAATTTCTGGCAGATTGAAGCAAGGCAAGGGGATAGTTGGCATTGGAAGCAAATTGTAAAGGCAAAGAATAAATTAGCTTGTGGATTCTCAGGTGATTGTTGGAATGCTACTGCTTCTGGGGTTTATACTATTAAGAGTGGCTATCTATTCTTATTAGGAACCCTACCCTCATTTTACCTTCATCGTTTTGTTTGGAATTCTTCTTCTATTCCTAAACACATGTTCATTTCATGGCTGGCTATGCATAATAAATTAAAAACAAAAGACAGATTGTTTGGTCAAGATCGTACCTGTGTGCTTTGTAATGGAGATGATGAGACTCGGAATCATCTTTTCTTCGAATGTCAATGGTCTCAAGATCTTCTGGAATCAGCTTGCCTGTGGATAGGAGTTAACAATTGGCATTATAAATTCGTAAATTGGAGCATATGGATAACTCATGCATTCAAAGAGAAATCAAGGAGGAAAAGTATAATTACCGTATACTCAGCTGTGCTCTATGCAATTTGGACCGAGAGGAACAAGCAGATCTTCACGGGTACAAGCAGATCGATTGCCATGGTGATGCATGCTTTGAGGAAGGAGACAGCTTTGAGGTTGGCGTTTTGTTTTCCCCATTTCAGAACTTGGAAAGATAGAGCATTAGTGGATAGAATCATGTCTGAACTGTAGTTTCATTTTCGGTTTTTGGTCTTGGTTTTGGACCGGGTTTTCTTTGTTGTTTAGTTCGGTTTAATCCTCTTGGTCTGGTGAATCCTTCCTAGAAGGTGGAACTTGGACCATGGTGTGATTGTATGATTCATTTTTTGGCTTGTGGTTTAATAAAATTATTTATTTTACCAAAAAAAAAACAATACTGAAATAAAACTACATAGATACTAAAATAAATACAACATGTATAATTTACATGACATGATACCATATATAAATCAAACAATGTATAACTAAAGAACATAAAACATTAGCTAAATCTAATTAAATAGACATATATGTATTTATCAATATCTTTAATTCTTTTGTGATTTCTTATTTATGTAATGATATCATTCTCGAATGAACCATGATAATGGCTATAAACATATAATATATTTTATGTTTGCTAGAATTAAAACTTCGAGTATATTAAAAATCTCTTGGAGTTTGAACTATAGGTTCAAAATTATTACATTTTGCAATTTAACTAATTAAAGAGCACATGTCGACATTTTACACTTTATGCTTCAAACATTTTAATTATCCATGAATATGGTTCAACCATATTAAATAGTTCAAGAATATGCCTCGAGCATATTGAATCCTTGGGAGGTATTCATATATTTGTTATTAATCAAGTTAGCCATAAAAATAGGCTATAACATCATTTGACACAAATTGAATCATTTATATATTGTCAGACTAATCAAGTATCAAAAAATACTTGCCTCTACCACAGGGAAGTATTATTTATCATAATCAATGTCAGGTCTTTGTGAAATTCTTTGGGCAATCAATCTTGCTTTATATCTCATAATTTCTTCTTTACAATTTCGCTTATGTACAAAAACACATTTGTATCCATCTGACTTTACACCTTTAGGTGTACTGACTATATGTCCAAATATTTGTCGCTTTTCAAGCAAATTCAATTATGCCTCAATTGTGTCTTTCCATTTTGGCTAATAATTTCTTTGTCTATATTCCTTAATAGACTTTGATGCAAGATCCTCATTTATATCATTTAAGTGCTATATCATATGTAAAAGCATCGACAACGTTGACTTCATTTCTGTTCCATTGTATTTCAGTCATGACATAATTGTTAGATCCAGTGTGATGGTTTTGATAACGACAAATGTTTTGATCAAGTTCAAGTTATGAAGAAGCTCACCAAAGTTCTACAAGATCTACAAACAACAATGATGATGAGAGAGCAAGCTCATGAAGATTCAATTTGTGTATTGAGTTGTAATATCTTTAGTTTGAGTCTTATAGTTTGATGAGTTTGGGTAGAGTTTATTAGAGGGTAGTGAATCTCTATCAAGTGCATGATCATATTATGATTTGAGTATTTCACTTAACCTAAATCAATAGGTGGCTTAGAGTTTTGAAAGAAAAGGTTTAGATTTGAGAAAACAAGTTTTTAATTGACTTTTACAGGTCTTAATCGATTAGGTGAAGTGGCTAATCGATTAACATGATTTTAACAAGGGTTAATCGATTAACATGTGATGCTAATCGATTAACACCTGCTGAACTGGTTTTTAAAATACGTTATTCACTTCTCAAAATCAGTTTTTTAAGTTTCCTAACTTTTGGGTATTCTATATAAACCTTTTCCTAATCATTGTGATCAACTAACATCATTTTAATATCATTTTAGAAAGATAAAAGCCACACTATTCTCTCTCACTTTCTCAAGATCAAAGTTCTTACTTTTCATATTCTTTGATCAAGAATCTTTGAATCTCATGTGTTGATATTTTCATAGTTCTTGAAAGAGATTCATTGGATTGTTATTGTGTTTTCTATTGTGTTGTAATCATTGCAAGGAAGTAAACATTGTACAACAAAGGAAAAGTCTTGGTGTGTTGTTCATCAAGCAAATTGAAGAAGAAGAAGTCTTGATGTGTCATCAAGCAAATTGGAAGTCTTGTTGTGAGGTATCAACAAGCAAAGTGGAAGGCTTGTTGTGGGGTTATCAACAAGCAAGGGAAGAGGTTAGATTAGAAGTTCAATAGGATTGCAAGACAAGAGTGAGGTATCTCTTGGAGGCTATCAAGAAATGAGTCTTGAGAGGCGTATTACTTGTAATTTGAGAATTATAATTCCTTAGTGAAGAATCTCTCTTGGTTGAAGAGGGGACTGGATGTAGCTCTCGGTGGTTGAGAGTGAACCAGGATAAAATCACTGTGCAGTATCTCTATTCCCTTAACTCTTTAATATTTGTCATTTCGTATTGTTCTTGATTGAAAACCTAGAAAAGTTTGATTTTCCATAATTGATCGAATTAGTGTTTAATTGTGTGAATTGATTTGGGGAAAATCATTTTCATAAGCTAGGTAATCAATAAGAATATTGGTGTTAATCAATTCCGCTTTATCTCTGATCTTATGTGTTAATTGATTGATTTTCGTATTCGATTGAAAAGTGTTTTTTTTCTTCAGTTTTAACAGTGATTAATCGATTAACTGAAGGTGTTAATCGATTTACCAAGTTTGTTGTCAGACATTAATCGATTAGACTGATTGCTTAATCGATTAAGGGCTGAACTTTTTGTAAAAATCATTCGTTTTAATTGTTTCGATTTGTTTCATTCGAAAATCTTTCAAGGTTTCTTTAACACCTATTCAACCCCCCCTTCTAGGTATTCTCCTAGTGTTGCTTAGTCATTTCACCCACCGATTGTAGTTTTTACAATAATTTATTGAGATCTCTTTGTTTTCACACTTTTCAGGTACTTGACTTTCTTCTTGAACTGAACTATTAATTATGTCTAAGGACTCTTCAGGAGTCTCTACATCCTCGAATTGACCATCTTATTTCTTTGCTCCTTTTCTTTTTCGAGGATTTTTGTAATTTTTTTTATTTAGGAACCGATGGATCTGTCACACTTCAAGCATGTCTCATACTCATTTGCAATTTTAATTTGTCCAAGAGGGACATCAATTTCATTGGAGCATTAGCAGCTAGAATATGTGACTTAGTCACTCTTTTAGGTCAGTAAATGCGTCTGGCAATTGGTTATCTGAATTTTGCAAATGAATTATCTTTTGAACTTAAGTTCAAATTGTTTTGTTCGAGGATCAAGATAATATATATAACGATAACTCTTTCCAAATAATTTCTTTTTCCAACTGCTTATTTTCTCCCCCTAATGTTGGGAAAAAAATTCATCAAAACGATGATCGAAAATCAATCTATGAATGACTCTCTTGTTGTTGGTTTGAGTTATTTTATCATGGATGAAGATTCATATCCAACATATATTCCCAACCTTCTTTGAGGTCCCATCCTAGTGTGTTGTGGTGGAAAATATGCTGCACATCCAAACGTTCTTAGATGGGAAATATTAGGTTTCTGACCAAAAACCATTTGTAAAGGGGAAACTCATGATAATTTTAATGGCTTGATGCGAATCAGTGTCATACATGTTCTCAATTAATAATGGCAATAGACATACAATAGTTAATAACTAGATTTTGGTTGATTCAATTGCACAAGTAATCTCGCAAACTTCTGGTTGCAAATTACCAACGAACAATAATGTGACCATCTAGTTGATGCACCAATTAAAAAATATAAAATATCTAAATGGTCTACATGACAAAAGTAACGACACATAAATATCGCCTTATATTTATTCCAGATTCAATCCAAATTTTTATGGTGATGGCCGAATAAACTTTCTTTAGGAACAGTTATTATTAGCACATGTGAGAATATTAGCTTAAAGAAACTTCAGGTTCTTCATTGGATGTCAACATAAGTTTTAATTTTTTTTTCGCATCATATAGTTGGTCCGAGATGGTCTAACCAGAAGCCAAACAAAAAATTATATTATAATTTATAAAATTTTAGTTTATAAACTTTTGGTTTTACAATATGAGGTATTTCAATTGTACTATATATGTGTAAACTGAAAAAAAAAATTACGATATCTCTGGATTCTAGAGCTCTAAATTATCATCGTACACGAATATAGTGTTAACAACAGCTTCTAGCAATACTAAATCGAAGAAAAATTTTGTATAACTAGTAGAGTATGGAAGAAACATTTTGTATAACATTTCGATAAACTATTTCAACCATAAAAATACTCTATTAAAGTTAATATTGAAAATTAATGTAAAACAAGTATGAAAAAGTTACATCATATGTAACACTGTGATTGTTATTTATAAATTAGCAAAATAAAAGTTTATAATTAAAATGAGGGACTCAAAAATTTCTTTTCAAAACAAGTTTATGCATAGTGATGGGGCACTCAATTACAATATACACAAAATAAATTAGAGTTCTCTTTCTTTCGACTCTTCCGCTACGCACTCTGATCTTCAAACTCCTTAAACATGCACCTAAAATGTTAACCACTAAGGGTGAGACCTTTTCAAACACAGTGAATTATAGGATAGTAAACAATTCATAATAAAACTCAAGAATAATAATCAATCAAGCAATGGACTAACAAAATGCATCACATGCACTAAACAGGGTAACATTCATATGTTATCAAGTTTCCAATTACTTCCATTTCCCGTATCCATTTTCCTTTTAAATGTCTTATACGCATTCTTTAAGTTTTTGAGAAACTATCCTCTTCGCGTACTAACCGATACGCGCACATCGCAGTCGCCCCGGGCTCGCGTACAATCGCAACCGGCCGCAGGAGGATTAGTTTCTACTCCCCTTTCGCGTACTAACCGATTTGCGTACATTGCAGTCGGCCTCGGTTCGCGTACAATCGCAGCCGGTCGCAAGGGGTTAATATATATTTATATTCTTTCAAATCATTTCTCTTTTCCATTACGTGTTTTATGTGAATTTCCTCTTCGCGTACTAACCGATTCGCGCACATCGCAGTCGACCCCGGCTTGCGTACAATCGCAACCGGCCGCAAGGGATTATTGTTTATTCTCTTTCGCGAACTAACTAATTCGCGTACAACCGCAGTCGGCCCCGGCTTGCGTACAATCGCAACCAGCCGCAAGAGAATAATATTTAATCTTTTTCGTGGACTATCCGATTCGCGCCACATTGCAGTCGGATTCCACACATTATATATCTTGTTCTTTATTAAGCACTTCTCTCAACCTTGACATTTATTCCATTATTTTACTCTTTTCTCCTCAATTGTTTATCATTTAATTTCACATTTTCAGAATCCACAACACTTAGCAAATATAACATATAACATCACTCACATGGTCATCATTGTCAAGCCTTCATATAATATCTTTTACAATTATTAAGTCATTTTCACCACCCAGTATCCAACATTTATCTATATATATTACACACTTAGCACTTAGTTGACATAATAAATTCTCAGCAATCCATAAAAACCACAATTAGCAGATATCAAATAAATCAATCGACATACTCAGGTATGTCTCAGAGTACCAAAATATAAGTCAACTCCCTTGGGTTCTTCACTTCCTACTTTAATAATATACAAAAGGGATTTATCATAACTAATTAATATTAAAAAAATCAACCAACAAACTCTATTCGCCCCTAATCCAACTCTAAACAAGTACTATTTTGTTACCCACAATCCAATTTAACTATTAATCCCAAATCCTATTATAAACTCTAACTATCCCTAACTCAAAGTGTGGAAAAGTGTCTCCCCTTACCTTAGAGGAAGAGAGAGCTCGATAGAATCTCCATGGACCAAGAATCTACCTCCGATCTACTTGGATTCCAACTCCCTAGTCTGATCTCCACTTGGTTCTTGAGATTGGAAGGAGAGAGAAAAGCCCTGGGAGAGAGAAAGAGAGAAAGCTTGAAGAGAGGGAGAGAGAGCCATGGAGGAGAGAGGGAAAGAAGGAGAAAGTATGAGGGAGGAGATGGATTTGCCATGGGAGAAGGGTTGAAGGTGGTATTTGGGTGATTGGTGGGTGGTTTGGGTGGAGGAGAGGGAGAATGGTGCGGAAGAAATGAAGAGGAGGGAGGCTGATGCGAGCTTTTTATGTTGCTGGTGGGCTGAACTCGCACCCGCGCGCGCAGCGCGCGTCATGCATCTGATGCGCGTTGCTCTATTTTTGCGCGCGCCTGAGTGCGAGTCGCACCACTCTAGGGTGTAGATCTTCCTGAGTTGGTGCATCTGATGCACCTAGGCGCACCGGCTTGTGCCTGGGCGCACCAGAAGCCCCGAAACGCCGATTTTCGCCCTTTTTAACCGAATTCCAAGGTTTCTAACCCTTCATAACACTAAATCAATCACCCAAAACAATAAATCACATTCCAAACATAAAAATCATAATTTCATAATATTAAACATATAAATCACAAACACGGAAAATCAAACAAACCAAAAGCCGAATTCTAAACTTAACTCTTTTCTAACACTCGATCTAACCCAACCGACTTAAGGCAACTCTAACCTCATTAATCTAAGGCTAATCACGCTCGAGGCATAACCAAAAAGGTCAGATAAAATCCAATTGCCTCACAAAACCTATTACTTTCCGAAACTCCGTCAGAACACAATTCCAAAAGAATTCTTCGAGCCTTAGTATTAAATCAAATCTTAGTATTCTCTACCTAATCACTCCATCAAGGTCAAGGAACTAAGAACACTCACTCGAACTCTGGAAAACCCCGGTAGTCGATCCTACACAAAATCAAAGCACTCAAAGCCTAAATCACAAATACTTTAAGCCTATACACCGACTCTAATCACATTTCCCTAACAAATCAGTATACTACGATCACATATATATATATATATATATATAAACATACGCATATACACAAGAAAACAATTATATTACTTATACCTATGAACACAAACACACACACACACATATATATACACTCCACTTAAACATATATATACACACACATACAATTACTAATGCATATATACATACATATATGCACAAGAGTATAATTACAAATACTAATACATACATAGGTGTGTATATATATATATATACATATACACACACATACGCTAGGAAAGTGATTACAAACACTTATACATATTTTAGCTCAACATAACTATATACATATATGCATTTACTAAGAAAATAGTTGTAAATCATTTTTCATACTTCGCTTCCATAAAAATAAAACATACATAAATATAATTTTTGGATTAATAAAAATCGGATCGTTACATCATAAACTATGTTTTGATTTTTATTTTTTAATTGAGTCTATTATATACACATACTTGTATAAAAGATTAAAAGATAATGCACCAAAACTCCTTGTCCTCAAATTCACTAAATTAAATATTGGAACAATTGATTTTGATAAAATATACTAAACTATTTTGAAAATAAAATTTTACTTATACCTTTGAAACTTGGTATATTTATTCGTGATCCACTACATTATAACACATTGTTAACCCCAATAAAAAAATTAGGATATGCTATTTTAAAATTTTTATATCCGTAAACTTTTGTTATAAAATATATTATGTATACATGTGATCAATTACTTATGGGGTTCGTACATTCCAATTTAATTATTTCAACAATGACAATGAAAAATAAAATTAATAAATTTCTCACAAAAGAACCACATATTTTCAATAATAACCACATATTTTCAATAACCAATTTATATGTCCGCGTAAGATAGCCCAGTTGGTGGCTGCAGGGACACTTAGGATTTCCCCCTCCCCCAGGTCTTGGGTTCTAGTCACAGACCTCTCATGTAAACAAAAAAAAATAACCAATTTATATGTCTAAAACATGTTATTAAATTATTATTTTTAAATACTTTTCAAATAGTATATTTAAGCGGAGAGTTATTTTTTGGAAATATCACAAAAAATATATTTATATTGAAAATAGAATTCAAAACAAGATCATATGAGATCATGCATAGTTTTATTTGCTAAAACTAACAAACATCAAATATCTCCAAAAAAACATATGTGATCAATACCATTCAATAATATCATATTCACACAAATATTGATGTCACTCAATGGTATAAACAAATGCACAAGTATATCCATAATTATATTGGCAAATTTTTTTCTCTTTATCATAATGGCAGTAATCATTTTCAATAGAAAAATATTAGAATTTTTCATCACTGATATTTTTAAAACATGCCAATAAAGAAGCACATAAATTTCATGTTATGAGATTATCGCATTCTTATAATTCCATATTGAAAAACAAAACAACAAGGCACATGTACTCAATTAGGATAAATTTCTCCACTTATGCATATCCTTAATATGACAATAGCTATAAAAATTTTATAACTAACCTCGGAAAATGTACTACTCAACATGTGTTTACGTAGAGTCAAGAAAATAGAAGCCGACATAAGATATGAGTCAGCTTTATGAACCATAATCTTCGTTATATAACTTTCAAAACAACTCATAGGGAAATCATTAGGGAACAATAACAAAAATTACATCAAATAAAGCTCTACTTTAATGTCAAATTGTTAATGATAAAATATATAAATCATATTAATTTACTTCATGAAAAACATTAATATTTTCATGTTTCAATATAACATTCAATAATAATTGGCAATAAACACAGTTAAATATATAAGGCAAAATAAAGAAAATCATTTTTCTCAAAGTAAAATCATACATTTTTTTATTGTCTTTGCACTATAAAATTAAACATGCTAACATTTAAAACAAATAATTTATGGCACAATAAAGTATAAATTGATACATCAAATCACTACCTTTTGAACGTATTCAATTTTAACATTATAAATAGTATTACGTAGTGATTTTAAGAATAAAGGCATAGCAGATCAGCCTAGCTAGCTCTAAATTCTTCTCTCTCTTTTTTTTAATTATTATTTTTTATGTGGAACTGTTCATCTTCTTCCTTTGGCAGTCAAAAACCCGCGACCCATGAGCAAAAAACGGATCTGCAATCCGGGTTCCGCCATTAAGGCGTTCAATATGAACATAACACTAATCTAGTTCTTCAGGAACTAGTCACATTCTTTCTTTAGTAATTAACCATGTTAATGAACATGCTTTCACATAATAATATACTAATATTGGTATCAAAGATCTAGTTCTTCGAGAACTAACCACGATAACAAACTTGTGTTCATATAGATGTAGAAAGTCTAATTCATCATCTTGAATTGATCATCATCTATACTATTATAAAGAAAACACCATTTTTTTTAACTATTTTTTAACTACTTTTTTGTACATAATTTTTTTTCCTATATTACCCTTATCTATTACTCTAATTTACAATTTGTTATACACTTTCTATAAAAAAAAATAAAAGGTTAAAAGAGGAAAATAACTACTAACCAGTTCCTAGAAAGGTTAGTGGGTGGTTTCTAAAAAAACTGCTCTGGGATAAGACCAGAGCAGACCAGGCTCTGCTTCTAAAACTAAGAATAAGACCAGACCACTAAATATTGAAATTGTATAATTAGGAACAACACCATCAAATGCAAAGTGGTGTCGTCAGAGGGAAAATTTTGCTCAGCAAAATACAATATGATTCAAGTTTTCAATTTAATGCTTGATGTTGGTGCCAGTTTTCAACATGGTAGTCGCATCATAATCCATGGCCATATTATACTTCTTCTTCTTTTCAGGTATGTTGGTTTCTCCTACTTTTTACGGTTTTAAAAGGAATTAGAGAAGATTATATTATTTCCTCTTCCCACTCACTTCCCCTCAACGAATTCTGTTTCTCTATGCTCAACTCTATAATCTTCTTCTCCTCATTTTATTTTTATTTTATTTTTCCCAATCTTCTTTCAAGTAAAAAAAAACAAAAACAAAAACAATTTCGTAACTCAAACCTTTCTTTTCCTTCAAGTTTTTTAATAAATAACTTATGTTGATGTTTTGTTCCTAATTTTTAGAAAGTATAATTGTGGTTAGTTATAAAATTAAATTTAAGGCCATATTATACTTCTTCTTCTTTTCAGGTATGTTGGTTTCTCCTACTCTTTACGGTTTTAAAAGGAATTAGAGAAGATTATATTATTTCCTCTTCCCACTCACTTCCCCTCAACGAATTCTGTTTCTCTATGCTCAACTCTATAATCTTCTTCTCCTCATTTTATTTTTATTTTATTTTTCCCAATCTTCTTTCAAGTAAAAAAAAAAACAAAAACAAAAACAATTTCGTAACTCAAACCTTTCTTTTCCTTCAAGTTTTTTAATAAATAACTTATGTTGATGTTTTGTTCCTAATTTTTAGAAAGTATAATTGTGGTTAGTTATAAAATTAAATTTAAGAGATGAACATAAAAAAAATCTGACTTTTTTAAATAGACGTAGATAGACAGTAGTATTAGAGATGGTTCTCTATTTTTAGATATATATATATATATATATATATATATATATTTGATTTGTTTTTAATTTTTTATATTTTTTTGTTCGTTTTTGTTCCTACTATGACTTACACTGTTATATACATCATATGTGTTTTTTTTTCGTTTGTTATGTCCAGGTTGTAACAAATGCTGTTGGAGCAAATTCTTCATCTTTTGAAGTTTTTTAGCAATAAAAATGGTAACAATTAGAGAGTGCATATGTGATTTTATCTATTTGAAAAAATTCAATTTTTTTTCTTAGATAACTGTTTGTTCCTAATTTTTTTTTATTTTTATAATTGTGGTTATTGTTCTCTATTTTTATTTATTTATATATATCATCTATTATAAAATTAAATTTAAGAGATCAAAAAAAAAAGTCTGACTTTTTTAAATAAATATGGATATATAGTAGTATTAGAGATGGTTCTCTATTTATATATAAATATATATATATATATATATATATATTTGATTTGTTTTTAATTTTTTATATTTTTCTTTATTCGTTTTTGTTCCTACTATGACTTACACTATTATATACATCATATATGTTTTTGTTTTCCTTTTGTTATGTTCAGGTTGTAACAAATGCTGTTGGAGCAAATTCTTCATCTTTTGAAGTTTTTTAGCAATAAAAATGGTAACAATTATAGAGTGCATATGTGATTTTATCTATTTGAAAAATTCAAATTTTTTCATAGATAACTATTTGTTCCTAATTTTTTTTATTTTTATAATTGTGGTTATTGTTCTCTATTTTTATTTATTTATGTCTATCATCTATTATAAAATTAAATTTAAGAGATCAACATAAAAAGTCTGACTTTTTTAAGTAGATATGGATAAATGGTAGTATTAGAGATTATTCTATATTTTTATTAATTTATATCTATTTATATTTGATTTGTTTTACATTTTTTTATTTCAGTAATAAGAGAGAAGTAACAATAAATGTTGATTTGTCAAAATATAATTTAATACTGGTGTAGAGGTTCTTTGCATTGTTACTGCATTCCAATTAAACTCACTAATATGTTAAACTTTGAATTTCAGGAGCGTTCTAAGTGCACTTCCAAATTTAACTGTCATCACCGAGGTAAGTGCTGCTGTCACCCGTCTTTATGAAATGATTGATAGGGTGTCGACTATAGATTCTGAGAACAAAGTTGGAAAGGCATTATCATATGAGAGAGGATAAATTAAATTTCAAGACATCTACTTTTGTCACCCATCTAGGCCACATGTACCACTCTTGCAATGACTCAATCTCACTGTTCAGTTTGAATATTATTTCATTTGCTATTTGCTACCTAAGAAATTTTTCCTATGTTTATGAGATTGTTTCTTATGAGGAGCAGTGGAATTTTTTTTTTATTTTCTCAAACTATGCTTTATCTGAAAAGCATAAACTTATTTATCTTTCATTAAAACACCTTGAAAAAAAGAAATTCTGTATTCCAAAGGTGACTTGATCTCAAGTATAGTAGTCAACACGATGGTTTTTGTGACGCCCCAAAAACTAGTCCAATAAAAATACGGGTTAACAAAAACTTTTTCCATAAAGAGTGTGAAAACCAAAAGTACTTTTCATAAGAGTAATATTTCTTTTACAAAATATTCTGAGTGTAAAGCATGTATAATACAAAAACCCCAAAAACCCTTTTTACACCCAGAGCATTGGTCTTCACAACTCGATCCTTCTGCAAAAGGATCCAGATGACGAGACATCATTCTGGTTGTTCCTTCTAATCAACTTTCACTCTTAAAGGAGTGACTTCAGTCCTGTCCTTTGAAAGAACCTACCACCACAAACATGGTAGATGGGAGTAAGTCACTTGTCATATCGCCTAAGCAGATTATATGATTGGTCAACCACAATCATCACAGATATCATTTCAACATAATAAATGCATGCTCAAGTGTCTTATTAAACAATAATAGATATAACCATTAATCTTTCATGCCATGCATGCACGTCTCTCAAATCATTTCTCCATAATAAACTCTTCCAGAAAAACAACACTCTAGGATAAGCAATCGTGTGCGCTCAATGTTTCCACAACCTGTATAGCGGCCACACTGTTCTATACTGGAACCCCATCGACCACGATCCTAAAATGATACAAGGGGATGATCCCTGAACCATTGTCCACCAATAGTTCTGGTCCTTGTCATTTCTACGGTGGCGGCCACACCGTTCCAACCGTCTCAGGTAGTGGTCACATCGTACTACATGGTTTCAAATCCCGCATGCACCTCACTCATTTTACGATTCCCTGTACACCATGCATGAGATGCACAACAAATATATTAATCATCACATTATACACATGGCGGCCACACCGTTCCATGCCTTCATATAGCGGTCACACCGTACTATATGGAATCACACACATATAGCGGCCACACCGTTCCACATGTCTTCGTATAGCGGCCACACCGTTCTATACGGAATCCTATTACACTTACCACACATATGGCGGCCACACCGTTCCACATGTCTTCGTATAGCGGCCACACCGTACTATACAGAATCAGATTAGCACAATGACTTCACATTGGAGATAATAATGGCTTCCACATATAAGGGGAAATTGGAGCAATTCCACTTATCAAGCTCCAACATATCCAAATCAAAGCAATAAGCCTCCACGCATTTGGATCAAAGCTATATACCCATTAAGCATCATGCATTATCATATTCGCCATATAATCGTTACTCATGGTCAATTCCATGAGGTCTCCAGTCAATAACCAATTAGTATAACGTCTATACAAAGCCCTTCATGATTATTGTAATGAATTTAGTTATTTATTCATTTCTCTCAGGCACTAACCGGTTACAAAATCCACTAACTGGTTAGTGACAGCAGACCTGCGAGTAAACCACACTAATTTTAAGTCCAAAACCTACCAAACTAAAATTAATTCCTTTCTAACACTTATGCAGAGTCTAAAGTATGTTTCTAAAGTGTTATTAGAGGATGATCTTAATCATATTATATTTGGACAATTTCTCTAATAATCTTAATCCATGAACAAAACATCTAACATATTATGCATAAGTCTTACGTTACATTATCCTTCCTTAATTGGATTAAATCTTAATATTTTACTTCAGATATCACCTTATTTATGATTAAGACAATCCTTTAAAGTCCTAGGTTCCATATGTCAAGAATTGAGCATTAGTTTGGCTCTGCAGGGTCATGGTAACCGGTTATTATTCCTCACTAACTGGTTACTATGACAGGTCTGAGAGCAAAGACTTATCTCTTTACAAGTCAATCCCAATATAAACTCATTTCTTTTTCTTTGGACAACTTAGGATTTATGTGAACATGTTTCCAATGAGTCATAATACCAAATTAATGTCATTAGCATTCCAATTCCTTTAGATGCACTCATGTAACAAATTCTTAACATATGCCTTTGAATTAACTTATACTTATACTAAGTCTTTTCACAATTAATCATTACTTTAATCACTATTAGTTAACACTATATAAATTATTAAACACCTCTTCCTAGTTCAATCATCAATCCTAGTGTAAGTAATAACTACCCTTTGTGATTGTTATCCCAAACACAATCAATTGATGCAATCTGTCAGGCACTAACCGGTTACTGAGACCACTAACCGGTTAGTCAGTGCAGACCTGTATATCAGATAGCAGAATTGTGCACTTTTCAGTTCCAATTCCTTCCTTGCCTCAACTCTATTGCTTACTGATCCACATACTTTCATTTTTACATGTTTATAACCTTATTGCAAACATTAATTCATTGAACACATAAGGCATACAATCAAGTTCAAATTACAAGTTCACTCACCAATCCATAATTTCATGTCCAACTTATAAAATAACCACAAAGATCCAGCATAAATCTCATTCAATTATGTCTTACACATAATTATATACTTTCCTTGCATATGGCAGCTTTACTTTCCAGTTACATGTCTATTCATCCTACCAAGTTTGCATTCCAAATTAAGACAAATCATGCAGACATGTACCAATTCTAATTTCAACATGCTCACTAATATTCTCATGTATTAATTTCTTTGTTCATGACACTAACTCAGTTTTATAGCATAGGGAACCAAGGATTGTATTGGCCTCCAAGCCAACCAATCTTGTCTTGGTTTCAATATTCATAATTCACACATATCATTACACAAACCATCAATCATAAATCCTAGCGATATGAATGAGATCTCTCATACCTTGGAATATTAGGACAACACTTGGACAAGCTCTAAAACACTCTAAGACAGCAGCTACAGAGCTCACAGCAACAGCCACCAAGAACAGCAGCAGGAACAAAACAAATCACCTTTCAAAAGCAAGCTCACACACTCACAACTCACAAGATTGATATGCAACAACTCAAGGCAAGTTGTATGCACGAATTTGAGAAGAGATTTTGGCAGAGTTTTGGTATAGAATTCGCAAGGAAAAATTGAAAAAGAACTCAATCACAAGAATCCTATTTATAGAGCCAAGATGATGGTGGTGGAAGGGAGGGTGAGTCATCACCAAGGACAGCCATCTCTTTCCTCAGCCCTACACGCGTCCCTGAGCTTCCATTAGGGTTCCACACGTCCCGGGAAAGCTTAAGGAAGAAGGATCATCATGATTTCTAGCTCAAACCGCCTTAATTTTATGCAGATGCAGACGCACTAACCGGTTACTGGTTTTACTAACCGGTTAGTCACGGCTAAAATTCAGAAATTCACCGTTTTGCTGAAAAATTAATATAAAAATATTTACTTCTCAAAACACAATTTCCACCGTTGGATGTCAAGATAAAATCATTAGAAACCTTGTCTAAAAATTTGAGCATGATCCAACGGTTAATGAAAGAGATACAGTCCAATATTTACATGATATTTTACTAAAATCTCATTTTCTTAAATGATAATTCATTTTCCAATGAACTCTTTTCATAAAATAGTCTTATTTATGAAATTTCTTTATTAAAATAAATATTTTATTTATATTTCCTCTTTATAAAAATGAGGGATGTTACAGTTTTTAGTTAATTATATAAAAATGCATATATAATTTTATTGAAATTTATGGATACATATTCTGGAACATGACTACTAAGAATGCATACAGTTAAACAATTTACACAAAAAAAAACATCTTTAACATATAAATAACCTTCATAAATACCGATAAATCAATATAAAATTTTACTATAAACAACTCTTTACGACAAAAATACGACAATTGGAATGCGGGACGACAGTCGACACGCTAGTAATATATAAATGCAACAGATCTAGTTCTTCAGGAACTAGTATGCCAAAGAATATGATAAAGTAATCTAGTTCTTCAGGAACTTGATTCATTAACTATGGTGATGATCTAGTTTTTTTTTCATTCGGTAAAATTCAGTGCAATGTATTGCGGGCACTCTTTTCATTTGGTAAAATTCTAGTGCAGAGCTATAAATCTACTTCTGTACTGTTTGCATCTGATGAGTACTACGGATACTCTTTTAATTTAATAAAATTCTGGAGCAGAGCTATAAGTCTTATTTTTCTTTGTTTGCATACGATGAGTTTTCAGGAACTCTTTTTTTTTATATAGTTCTTCAGGAACTACTTTTTTTTAATAATTTTTTTTATGAACATGATAAATAGTCTAATTCTCCATAAACTTGTATCTCTTATAAAATGTTCATGTGTCATATGATAATGATACTTCGAGATCAATACATTATATATCAAAAGAAGGAAAATAAATAAATAAATAAAAAATTAACAATATTAAAGTTTACATTGCTTCAACACCCTTTGATGATTTAGCTTCAACACCTTTTAAAGAGTTAGAACGATCGTGCTGAACGTGTTATAAATTAATGAAAATAAGAAGTCATAAGAGATTGAGGGAGAAAAGAGAAGTAGAGAAAAATTGTATTTCACGGCAAATTTTACAATATATATGAGTCCTATTTTATATGAAAAGATGAAACTTTATCATGAATTAGTTTCAACTAAAGATAAACATAAAGTATGGATAAACTCAAACTATAATAGAGTCATCCACTTATTTGATAAATACAAATTGTTCATAACAGTATGAAATTTTTTGGTTTTAAATAATTTTTTATCTTTTGTGATAGCATCTACAAAAAAATTTCAACATTTTTTTTTTAGTTTTTGAAAAGTTATAAAGATTTTGAAATTCATCTTCTTTTATTAGTGTTTGCATGTTACATGATGATGCGATTAATTGTAATACTCCATTCGCTTTGAATTATAAGAAAAAAAACTAATTTCATATTTATTAAGGAGGTTATTTAATTGTAATTAATTTTCTCAAATTTATAAAAAATAAAGGTATTTTAGTGAAAGCAGCAATGAGAATGAAACAAAAATTAAATAAGATAATATTTTTCTAGGAATGTATTAGGAAAGTAGCATTGAGAATGAAACAAAATTTGATAAAGTTAATTAGTTTTGCTTATATTTTAAACCAAGAAAAATATATTTTTTTTGTTTATATTTCAAATTGGGAGGAGTACTCGTCAATGCCACCAGATCGTAGCCAACCTTGTCACTTGTTGGCACGTGTCAATCAAGACCATAATTACTTTTTTAATTTTTCAAATTTTTTAAGAAGTTAATTTAATTAAATGAAAAATTAAATAAATAAATATCCACAAGTTTGATACATGTCTACCAACGGAGTAATTATTATTTAGTGTTAGATCAGCACTTCATCTTTGGTTCAAGTCAATAGTAACTTGACAAATAGAAAAATAAATTTTAAAAATAAGAGAGAGAAAATGACTTGGTAGTTATTTTTAATGACAAAATTGTTATTTTGGTCATTGACACTGCAAGATAGTTTCACTTTCGTCCCTGAGATTTCGAAAATTCTTCTTTAACCCCTGAAATTGTGAAACGCTACTCACCTTAATGCCATGTGGGTCATTAGCTACTATCAGATAATGTAATTGAAATAGATTAGAAATCTCATTTATCAAATTGAATTAAATGTTATAAGTTAGGGATTAAACTGAAAGAGGAATTAAACGACATCACTTCTTAGGGACTAATATGAGTAACGTTTCTCAAATATTAAAGAGTAATTTTTGAAATCTCAAAGACAAACGTGAAACCACCTTGTAATGTCGACGGTCCAAGTGACAGTTTTGTCTAATTTTAATATTTGTTAAATTATCATTGACCTGGATCATGGATGAGTTAGTGGCCCAGGTAGGACCAAGTAAGAATTTCTCAAATGAAAGACAATAATAGTTGCGACATTGCTATATATACTGACGTGAACTATCATCAATCACATCATCATATAATGGCAAAACTAAAGGGAAGGGATGAAAATTTTACATGACTAAAATAGGGCAAAGTTTTATATAGAAACTAATCACAAAATCAACCATATTTATAAGGACCAAATGTAACACCTTACATTAACTACCCTTAATTATCCATTATTGAAAATAGTGAATTTAAAATTTCCTTTTTAACTTATAAAAATCTCCCGTCAAACGGACAAAGTTTTCTTTGTTTGTAGGACTTTTCCAAAAGTTTAGTTTAACCTGCGACCTGTTTTAAAACAAAATATTCATATTCATCCAGTAACCAGCAGGGCTAAAACATAATTTGTGCAACATTGTGCACCCATCAGTAGTCAAGACATTATTAGAGTGTTCAGCAGCTATTTACAAGTTTTCAATATACTAAGTCATCCAAAATACCCCTTCCCAAAGAGGTTGTCCTGGGCCCAACCAAAAGTATATATATACATTTTTATAAACAAAAGTAAATCACATCATCATCATATTAATCGGGCCCATAACATTTTCATGTCCCACTAACTAGACTCTACTCTCCCTGTGAGGGAGAGTGCACTTGCTCGGCCGGGGGCTGTGCGAACTCAATCTCAGTACCTGAAAAATGTTAAGGGAGTGAGCATTGCACATGAAATAGAAATGCAATTTCCAATTAGACATAACAACCTACTAAGCCAAACACATTTATCAAATAGTTCACATATTACACATTTCTAATAATTTCCAAGTTATACATCATTATCACGTCTTATTTCCATTATTATCTCCATTTACATAACATTTCCATTTCCTGTTCTCATTATCCTTTTCTCTTTCCCATTTTTATGTACACCACTAGGATTTGAGCACCCGCTAGGTAATTGGAACACCTGTCTAGGGATTTTTTGGCACCTGCCCAAGACTTTGCACCCATCCAGACCATAACCTGTTAGGACTATGCACATTATACCATTCCATTAATTATTCCATTTATTTAGCAGGGAACTGATCCATGGGTCGCACCGGCACCTAACGGGGCGGTTTGGCCTGATGGGTAATTGGCCTAGCAGGTAATTGGCCCTAACAGGTAATTGGAACACCTAGCCGGATACCTAGTGTTCCGGTGCCCCAAATGATCAGTTCCCACTTCGAATCATAAATTACATTTCCAGTTTCTTTCCTTTACAATTTATATATCCAATTTCACAACCAAATGTCCAGCATCAAATATATTTATAACACTCATTTCCAATAACAACACACACTCTTAAATAAGCATTTATAGCACAAATAATCACAAGCATCCACAAAATATACACATTCTTAATAAAGCCTTTATAGCACAGATAATCACACACACACACACATATATATATATATACACACATTTCGCACTTAGCTTGCACAACAACTTTCTAAGCGATCTTCTAAGTCTTATTTCATTTATTTAATTTCCTAATCATGTAACACCCCGTAATATAATGAATAATAAACAATAAACGTTTGAAAAATGAAACATTGGACTTTAAATTTTCTTTTATAAATCAGAGTTCACAAATAGCGTTTGGGGCTTTCAATTACAATATAATAAAATACACTTGAGTTCCTTTCTTTCGATTGATCCACTGAGCACTCTTATCTCCAAGCTCTTTGCTCAAGTACCTAAAATGTTAACCACATAAGGGTGAGACCTTTTCACAACACAGTGGATTAAAAGATAGTAAAATGGTATATAACAAAAACTCAAGGATAATAAGTAAATCAAGCCATGGATTAACAAAATGTATCATAATCACATATTTTCAATATCCAAATACATTTCCATATTTATTCTCTTTCCAGGTTCATAAAGCTGTATGTCACCTCACGGTCAGAGGCCAACATACCCACTTATACATTGTATGTCTCCTCACGGTCAGAGGACAACATACAAACCACATATACATTGTATGTCTCCTCACGGTCAGAGGACAACATACAAATCATATTCTCTTTTTCTTTTTATCTTTGCACCACTAGGAATTAGCGCACCTGCTAGGCAATTCGGCACCTACTAGGGACTTTACACCTGTCAGGACTGAGACACCCATTAGGCATCACCCGTTAGGACAACGCAATTAATTACCTTTCCATTAATTACTCATTTCTCAATTCCAGTCCACAATTTATTAACTTTTTCAGGTGGTTATGCAGTGTATTGATCCATTGGCGCACCGACGCCTAACGGGAATTTATGACCTAATGGGCAATTCGCCTGACAGGCAATTAGGCCCTAGCAGGCAATTCACCACCTAGCAGGGCACCTAGTGTGTCGGGGCATCCAAGGATCAATTACACTGTATTCCTTTTATTCCATATCAAAACTCATTCACAAAAGTCATGAACAACATGCACACCATTCATCAAATACTCAGAGAATTGCAAACAATATCAAATATTCATTTTCACCACCTTGAACAGACATAATCATTCCTTTAATTTATAGATCCAACCATAATTTACCGAGCATTTCACAAATCACACATATTTCCAAACATTATTTACACACCAACATTCTCAAGTTATATCTATATATAAATTCATTTCAAGTTCCAGCTTATTATATTTTTTTACATCACATTTCCATTTTTAATGTTTATACACATACACCATCAATTAAACACATATAGGGTCACATTTCCATTAATCGCATATAAAACTCTTAGTGAGCATATCAATTTAACAACCATCAACCAATATTACAAATCAGTCGACATACTCAGGTATGTCTCGGAGTACATGGAATGTAAGTCAACTCCCTAGGGTTCTTCACTTCCTACTTTAGTATTAATAAAAAATAAACAATTTAATTAATATAAAATTAACCGTAAACATATTAATCACCCCTAAATCAACTTTAAATCAAAATCATTTTGCTACCCACAACCCGGTCTAAGTATTAAACTCAAATCCTATTATACACCCTAACTATCCCTAACCCAAAGTGTGGAAAAGTGACTCCCCTTACCTGGAAATCCTAGCAATAAAGACAGAGCCACGTTTACATCCACGACTTGCTCCAGGATCAAGGTCAATAACGTGATGGATCTGAAAGCAACGACAATTACTTTCTCTCGTTTGTGATCAAAGTCTTGGAGGACACTACAACTTTGATGTATTACTATAAATCCAGGAAGTGAAGCTAATACAGCCGCCAGAGATGCTAAATTCCAAGGTGGAACACTCATTGATACAATGGGCCTCGAGAACCAATGAAACTGAGAAAATCCCATCACAAGCTAAGATCTCTTTGCACCTCTTTCCCTCCGTCTTTTCTCTCTCTCTCTGTTCTTTTCTTTTGTTTCCTTTCACTCACGCAAGGCCTTATGGCCACAGCCTTTTTTTTTTTTTTTTACTTTCTTTCTTTGTGTTTAGGGTGGGGCGGTGGTTCTGGGTAGTACTAGGGTATATATATAATATATTATTTTATTTTATGTTTTGTTCTTATTTGCGGGTCAATGAGTGTAGGTATTTTGGATTATAGTTAAAAGTTTGATAATCTTAAAAATTAAATACATTTAAGTAAAACAATATTGTATTTTTAATTAATCAAAGCTGATTGAAAAATAATATAGTTACCGGTCCCTATAGATAGCTATTGCGTAAGAAAAATTATCGAAATTCAAAAGTAAATATATTTTTTAAATCTTGATATTAAACTTGATAATATATAAGATTTAAAATTTTCAAGTAGAAGATTATTATATATAACTTAAACCTGTAATGTATTAAACCAGTCCAGAAGCTAAAAATAAAACAGCCTCCGAACACTATGAAAATTTACAGGGACGCTCAAAATGCTAAGTTAAACATATTTTTCTAAAGAAACTATTTATAAAAATGCCTCTAAGGCTTGCCACTTGAGCTCCCTGTCAATATGTTAATTAAACTAAAGAAAAGTACTATTTTATTTTTGAAAAACGTATGATAACAAATTTATAGTTATTTTGATTACAGAACATATTTCAATTAAAATGATGAAATCAAAATTTTATTAAAACGCTCAAATCTTGAAAACATCATATTAAATCACTTAATTATTTTACTAGAGGTATTATAAATAACGGGATGTTACAATTCTCCCCCACTTATTGGAATTTCGTCCCCGAAATTCCGTTCAAAATCCTTAAATGGAGAACCATCCCGGACAAGGGTTTTCTACTACAATACTCACTTCCTTTGGTTTTATTCCCCCACTTGGAAAACGACATACCATTATGCGTTAGTACGCCACTAAGCTCTTGCACTCAATGAAGAGTACGAATTTATGGTTTGATTTGGTTAGTCTCGACGCGAAGACTCTAACAGGTTCTCTAAGGTTTACTCTCCTTACGTCTAACATTTCAAGAGTCCCACTAATAGGACTCCCAAAATTCGGCTTTTGCTTCCCAAGGAAGTCGGAAATGGTTTCTAAGATCAACCGGGTTTCCTCCGGAATTTTATATCAAAGGTTTGGAAATGGTATTATTAGGCCCTAAACACTAATACCCTCAAGGGTTTGATTATAGCCTAACCCCAAAACATACAACCTATCCCCTACTACTAAATCCTAGTCAAGCACATTCATCAATTAGGCAGTTATAAATCACATACGCATCATACACAATTCAAACATATGCAACAATAATTCACAACATCATATACTTCAAACACAAGCATTACTCAATCCCTACCTCTTCCTAACTTAGTCCTTATCTATCTAGCCTAACTTAGGGTAAATCTTCATCTATCCACACAATCTTAACAATCATCACATATATGAAAATCGGTTTAAGAAAAGGGTTCGGGGAATAGGATTACTGAGGGTAATAAAAATACATTTTCATCACTTCATTTTCCTGATGTTTTGAAATTTTCCAAGTAGTGTCCCTACACAAGAGTATCATGATAAGTTTTCAAGTCACTCAGAGTTCATTAGGTTCAGTTTTTAACCCTACGACCATTTTGCCAAAGAATTGTAATTGTCGGGGCTAAACCTAAATCAGATTTGTTTGAAAATTAGTAATTAAACTCTGGATGGCCTCAAAACTTTAAGGGACATCACTTGTACATAGCCAAAGGTTGAGTAAAAATATCGAATCGATCGGAGCACGTTAGATTAAATTTGTTCAAAAACACTAACTTGCTCCAATTGGCTTGAGATTTTACATGGAACAATCATTCAACCTTAGGGGCTTGTATATAAAAATGTTTAAGTCAATCAAGTATCCCCAACCCAAAACTCAGTTTTCCACTTTATGTAATAAAAACCCCGATTTCCCAACAACCACCTAATCACAATCACATACACACGACAAAATATTTGGTTTAACAATCTCTACGTATGAGGATTAAAATTTAATAAATAAGATCCCATACAATAAAAGCATTTGGACACGCATTTGTGTACTTCACCATAAAGGACTACCTTCATCTAATTTCGTAAGAACCTAGATGAAAGAGTGAAAACTTGTACAAAATTTATCAGACTTAGAGAAAAAGGAATATGGTTTTAACTTAGAAAATTCAGTTTAGTTCATCTTCAAAAATTGGAACAATTACATTTCCTTTTACTCCAAGTTTGAAAATTGAATATCATTCCGAATCACGAGGTGTCGCTTATAGAGAGTTCCTATTTAATCGACAGGTGACTTGTTTAAAAACAAATGAGTTAATTCCCTGTTCGATCACTTAGGAATTCCTTGCTTTCTTTATTACTTTCTTAAAAATTTGTCGTGTGACTCCACGATTCGTTTGGAATGATTGTGATTCGGTGCAGCACTTTGAAATTCATTTTGAACACTTATATTACCAAACAAACAGTCATAAGAATATTCACTCACAATCATCAAGTAGGATTCAGGTTCACATATAGCATCAAGCACCTACATCAATCAAACATACACCACTATGCACAAATATCAAACACACATATGCAACAACAACGATCAACAATCAACATGTATACATATATACACATATAGTAATAACAACCTAGGCGAAATTCGGGTCGAGAACCTCTCGATTGAATTTAAAACCCCTTTTTCGATTAAATACACCTCTTTTCATTTATAAAAATTTTTATTGTTACACTTGGGGTTCAAGTCCAATCGATAGGAGCTCCATACATATCTTTCATTTAGTATTAAAGTTATCGAAATCAAATTAGGGATGGAATCACTACAAGTTCAACATAAACGTTTTTGTTTCTCGTGGATCCTAATCTAGTCGATGTGAACTAAATCACTCGTTTAGATTAGTATCTAGTCAATCAACTATTTTGATTTTCATAGTTCCACCTCTAACCTTTGTTCGCTTACTTTAACACTAAACTATTCCACAACTAAACACATTTCGAGGACCTTTTGATTGAATTCAAACCGCTTCCCAAATATGGTAAAAAGTTTCTTTTATACTTGCAATTCAAATTGGGATAGTTCAGCGGTTTGAATCTGATCGATTAGTTCTCAATTCCTATTTTCCATTTGATGTCATAGTCACTTGAATTAAGATTAGCTACGGAACTGACCGTTAATTTAATTTAAACATAATTTTCCGTTCTCTTAGATACTAATCTAATCGACGTGAATTTAATCACTTGGTTGGATTAGTATTGAAGTCATAACTCATTTAATCCAGGCGGTTCCATTTGTAATCACCGTCCAATTACTTTGACACCAAACCACTCATCGAGCACACATTCAATTATACACAAACAAATATAAAAGAGCAACAAAACAAAAGAACTAGCACTAAGGTTTCATACATAGGAAATCGTTTACTAATTCACGATAGTGCACAAACTCTTGAATTTCGATGACTTCACCTCCCAATAGATATAATGTCGGATTGGCCATTTCCAACACTACATTTAATCGGTGGTAGTAGTCCTCGCAATTCAGTTGAATTCCTGTACTACATGCTCAAATGCATTGACATTAATTAGATTTACTTTGTATGAAACTTTAACTTTCGATTAGTCCAAAAACTCAACATTTACACACTCGACTAATCATGTTCATACCGCCTAGGTTTCCTGTTTGCAATTGGGTGAATACTCAAAATATCCAATTCTTTGAATCACTAAGGGATCCTTCTTAGTTTCCAAAGAATTCGATTCTCTTCCGTTACCGTAAATAATTTCTCTTACATTGTCAATTGTCAGTATTCCCAATGCAAACATAAACCTATTCAGTTCATTTCAAATATACTCAACAATAGTATCAAACATATACCAATTCACTTGACATTCAAAAGTTTTCACTTGTATGGGTCTCATCTCTGGTCAAGAAGCTTGAGATGAGAGTGTCGCAGCGGGATCGAGATTACTTTCCCTCAGGTCGAAAGGAAAGAACTGCTCTGATACCATAAATGTAACACCCCGTAATATAATGAATAATAAACAATAAACGTTTGAAAAATGAAACATTGGACTTTAAATTTTCTTTTATAAATCAGAGTTCACAAATAGCGTTTGGGGCTTTCAATTACAATATAATAAAATACACTTGAGTTCCTTTCTTTCGATTGATCCGCTGAGCACTCTTATCTCCAAGCTCTTTGCTCAAGTACCTAAAATGTTAACCACATAAGGGTGAGACCTTTTCACAACACAGTGGATTAAAAGATAGTAAAATGGTATATAACAAAAACTCAAGGATAATAAGTAAATCAAGCCATGGATTAACAAAATGTATCATAATCACATATTTTCAATATCCAAATACATTTCCATATTTATTCTCTTTCCAGGTTCATAAAGCTGTATGTCACCTCACGGTCAGAGGCCAACATACCCACTTATACATTGTATGTCTCCTCACGGTCAGAGGACAACATACAAACCACATATACATTGTATGTCTCCTCACGGTCAGAGGACAACATACAAATCATATTCTCTTTTTCTTTTTATCTTTGCACCACTAGGAATTAGCGCACCTGCTAGGCAATTCGGCACCTACTAGGGACTTTACACCTGTCAGGACTGAGACACCCATTAGGCATCACCCGTTAGGACAACGCAATTAATTACCTTTCCATTAATTACTCATTTCTCAATTCCAGTCCACAATTTATTAACTTTTTCAGGTGGTTATGCAGTGTATTGATCCATTGGCGCACCGACGCCTAACGGGAATTTATGACCTAATGGGCAATTCGCCTGACAGGCAATTAGGCCCTAGCAGGCAATTCACCACCTAGCAGGGCACCTAGTGTGTCGGGGCATCCAAGGATCAATTACACTGCATTCCTTTTATTCCATATCAAAACTCATTCACAAAAGCCATGAACAACATGCACACCATTCATCAAATACTCAGAGAATTGCAAACAATATCAAATATTCATTTTCACCACCTTGAACAGACATAATCATTCCTTTAATTTATAGACCCAACCATAATTTACCGAGCATTTCACAAATCACACATATTTCCAAACATTATTTACACACCAACATTCTCAAGTTATATCTATATATAAATTCATTTCAAGTTCCAGCTTATTATATTTTTTTACATCACATTTCCATTTTTAATGTTTATACACATACACCATCAATTAAACACATATAGGGTCACATTTCCATTAATCGCATATAAAACTCTTAGTGAGCATATCAATTTAACAACCATCAACCAATATTACAAATCAGTCGACATACTCAGGTATGTCTCGGAGTACATGGAATGTAAGTCAATTCCCTAGGGTTCTTCACTTCCTACTTTAGTATTAATAAAAAGAGAATTTAACATAAACAATTTAATTAATATAAAATTAACCGTAAACATATTAATCACCCCTAAATCAACTTTAAATCAAAATCATTTTGCTACCCACAACCCGGTCTAAGTATTAAACTCAAATCCTATTATACACCCTAACTATCCCTAACCCAAAGTGTGGAAAAGTGACTCCCCTTACCTGGAAATCCTAGCAATAAAGACAGAGCCACGTTTACATCCACGACTTGCTCCAGGATCAAGGTCAATAACGTGATGGATCTGAAAGCAACGACAATTACTTTCTCTCGTTTGTGATCAAAGTCTTGGAGGACACTACAACTTTGATGTATTACTATAAATCCAGGAAGTGAAGCTAATACAGCCGCCAGAGATGCTAAATTCCAAGGTGGAACACTCATTGATACAATGGGCCTCGAGAACCAATGAAACTGAGAGAATCCCATCACAAGCTAAGATCTCTTTGCACCTCTTTCCCTCCGTCTTTTCTCTCTCTCTCTGTTCTTTTCTTTTGTTTCCTTTCACTCACGCAAGGCCTTATGGCCACAGCCTTTTTTTTTTTTTTTTTTTACTTTCTTTCTTTGTGTTTAGGGTGGGGCGGTGGTTCTGGGTAGTACTAGGGTATATATATAATATATTATTTTATTTTATGTTTTGTTCTTATTTGCGGGTCAATGAGTGTAGGTATTTTGGATTATAGTTAAAAGTTTGATAATCTTAAAAATTAAATACATTTAAGTAAAACAATATTGTATTTTTAATTAATCAAAGCTGATTGAAAAATAATATAGTTACCGGTCCCTATAGATAGCTATTGCGTAAGAAAAATTATCGAAATTCAAAAGTAAATATATTTTTTAAATCTTGATATTAAACTTGATAATATATAAGATTTAAAATTTTCAAGTAGAAGATTATTATATATAACTTAAACCGGTAATGTATTAAACCAGTCCATAAGCTAAAAATAAAACAGCCTCCGAACACTATGAAAATTTACAGGGACGCTCAAAATGCTAAGTTAAACATATTTTTCTAAAGAAACTATTTATAAAAATGCCTCTAAGGCTTGCCACTTGAGCTCTCTGTCAATATGTTAATTAAACTAAAGAAAAGTACTATTTTATTTTTGAAAAACGTATGATAACAAATTTATAGTTATTTTGATTACAGAACATATTTCAATTAAAATGATGAAATCAAAATTTTATTAAAACGCTCAAATCTTGAAAACATCATATTAAATCACTTAATTATTTTACTAGAGGTATTATAAATAACGGGATGTTACAAATCACACTTATGCCATAGCTCACTACCTTAGGGTTTTCTAGATTACTCTCCTAATCAAATAAATCCTAGCAAATCATTATAACTAGTTGGATACCCATTCCTATGACAAAAACGTGTTTAAGACAAAAAAAAAATATTTTTCAAAAATGAAAAAAATAATTACTTTTATCAATAATATTTTTTAATTCTATTTATATTTATTTTTGTACGAATAAAATAAATTCCACGAGGTTTCTAGTACTGTGACATTTGTCTCGCAGTTTGTCATGTCAACATCATTAATCACTAATTAAACAAAGGAACTTCTGGATCTGTATAAGTTGAAATAGTAAAAAAAAATTGAAAATTAAAATTATCAAATTAATAAACTTAGGAGATAAATATAATTTAAGACTTTTTTTAATTTTCCAAAGCTTTGTTAGGGCTTCAAAAAAGAAAATAATTCTTGAAAATAAAAATAAAATAATTTAAGCAAAATTAAGAATAAGAGAAAAAATTAATTAATTCCTGGAATTTTTTTAAGAAAATTATATTTTACTCCTAAAAAAATTATGGCTCATTTAACTTCTTGGAATTCTCAAATATTGAACATGTTAGACCATCTATTGGTCAACAATCAACATCTAATTCACCTCATAATTGTTGGAAACCAACAATCGGCCTAACAATCTTCTAGAGGGGGGATGAATAGTAGTTGGAAACGACAATACTAATTTTTTTCGTATATGACTGAAATCGGTCGGACATTGCTTGCTGTTAAAATAAAAATGCTGACTTTGGGCCGAGCAGATTCTAATAATCGGTTATCTAAGCCGACCACCGATTATCCGAGCTGCATACACAAAATTCAGTTTTTCAGCGGAACTCGGCTAGCACTATTCGAGCAAAATAAGAGTTAAACAAATTCTATTAAATATGCTCTGTCAAAACTGAAAACAATAAAAGAAGAGAGAAGAGACACAGAGATTTATACTGGTTCACTCACAAACCTTGTGAGCTACATCCAGTCCCCCCTAAACCTTAGGGAGCCTTTACTCAATCAATTCAATTGAAATAGAACAAGAATTACAAGAGAACATCACTCAACCTAACCCTTTCAAGAGTGTACCAAACTCTTGAATTCTACCCCGACTTGAACTGATGGCCGAAGAACATCTTCGGACTTCTGTCGATGAAACCTTCACCGAACACAGATCTTGAAACCTTCAAGATGCCTTGAAACCTTCAAGAACATTCCTTTCTTACAGAGATTTAAATGGTTAGGCTCCAACCAAAAACTCAATCAAATATAGATCTGAAAGTGTGAAAACCAATTGAGTTTTGGTTCGGTTAAGAAAGGGATTTACAGAGATGAAAAGGAAACGAGTTTTAGAGCAAAAAAATGGTCTCTGCGTGTCTGTGTTCTTCAATATGTGTTCCTGTTGGAGAAGACAACTCTCCTTTTATAAAGCTTTTGAGAGACGTTGTCCTTTCCAACGGTCATATTGAAATCAAATCAGATTTCAAATCAATCCCGTTTCTAACCGTTGATTTTAACTCAATTTGAAATTCAAACCTAGAGATTGATAAAGGTTGAGTTAAAAACTAAGACTACCACCCACACTCAAAAAGGTAAAAATTAGTTACAGATACAAAGAGGTGCGAGCGGCGTCGAGTGCTGTTTGTTGAAGAAGATGAACAGAGATGCCGAGCCTGGCATTTGTTCGAGCACGAGGATTTTAGCCGAGATGACCGAGATGAACTTTCGCCGACTACTTTGCATTGAGAGTGAGAGCTTTGGAAAAGGTTAGGGAAATGGTTTCATTGCAGGACCTAAGTTACTAATTATGAATCTTATTCTGTTTTTCCCTAAATCCACGACATTCCAGAGGTAATAAAAACCAGATATCTCTGTGAATTTATGTTTTTTATTCAATATGAGAACCCTTAATGTCTTAAGCAATTTTGACATATGAATAACCACTAATTAAGCACACTGGAATATTTAAGTCATATAAGCCCTAGATGTATGTCTACAAACTAGGCGGTTATAATGTTTGGAAGAACGACCTATTTTAACCCGCAGATGGTCACGTTGGATTAGAGATTCTAAATAAAACATAAATTAGCTACTTTCATGAATTGGAATTAAAACACAATCAAACAACAGATTTAAAAGGAAAAACATGAAACATAATTCAAATAACTATCCCAACATCCATACAATTACACCATATTCCTAACAAGAGGTTTAGTTACACATAATGGGAGAATAAATACAAAAATCAAGGGAAGAACTCATAATCATAGACAATAATGAATTTACCCCAAGAGATCTTCAAACCTTCAATTGGATTCCTTCAACGTTGATCTTCAATCCTTGCCTTGCCTCCTTGCTCTCAATGACATGTTTATAACCTCTCTTCTCTAATCCTAATTGTATTCAATATTCTCTAATGTATCTGAATTGCTACTTAAACCTAATGCTAAATCCTAGTATATATAGACAAAGCTAAACCTAAATAAATCCGAAATAAATCTTATCCAATAAATCTATCTATAAATAAATCTTAAAGATAAATCTTAAATAAATCTAGAATAAATCTAAAAGATAAATCTATCAGAATCCTTGAAATCTTCAATATAGATAGGCCCAAATCGTAGCACTCACGCCTAGGCGCACAGGATCCATGCCTAGGCGTTGTTTCAGTCATTCTTCTCGTGGCACACGCGCCTGGGCGCAGCTTCCCCCACGCCTAGGTGTGTGACCAAAGTCTTGCTTTCTCTTCTTCTACGAGCCAGTCGCGCCTGGGCGTGACACCCTCTGAATTGGTTGAGTTTTTCTTCATTAAATTCTGGCTTTTTGCACCCCAGCTCTTGACATTTAAACCCCATCATGGGAAACATTTAAGAACACCATTTCTCTCCATTCCAGCTCCAATCTCATGGTCTTCAAAGCTCCTTTCCATTCCAAAGCATAAATCACCAAATAAAGCTTCAAATTCCTGAAATCAAACCCAAAACGGATTAAAACGTTTAAGGATTCTAAATTACCTAAACTTACTAAAAACATAATAAAATCCTAATATTTACTCAAGAAACAAGCCAAATCCATAGTAAAAAGGAGTTAATTAATGCTCAGAAATATCATATATCAGATCTCATCAATAGCCTGGATGTAAGACTCGCTGAAACCTATATGTGAACGTGGGAATCGCCAGAGCGGCCAAACCAGGATAAAAATCCTTGGTTTGCATTATCTCTATCAATTAACACTTTTATTTTCTGATCAATTATTTTTGTGTTTATTATAATTTTTGCGCAAATCTCAATATTATATATATTAACAAAAACTATTGCGTACACTTAATCAAATCCTAAATTATTTTTAAGTTTCCATTCATTTTAATAATTTTCAGTAAAATTAATAAAACTCGATTTACCCATCTCGAAATTTAAGACCAATTCCAACAATTAAGTACCATAAAAATGAAATTATTGTTGAATCAAAGAGGTTTTGATGAAGACAAATAAATCATGAAGTCGGTTCTCGACCATTATTTTGATGAAGTCAAATCAGATCGTATGTTGATCTTGGATCTCGGCCATTATTGAATCAGCTTGGTATGCTCTGTTGATCACGGATCTCGGCTCTCAGTTCGCGTCAGCGCATTTTCATTTGAAGCCGAGCTTCTGCTCGGTTTATTTCATTTTGTCGCAAGCTGAGTGTAACACCCCGCATTTTTCCCGTACGTGCGAGAACGAAATTTGTTAAAATAAACCCCGAAGTTCTGTTTTGTAAAAGATTTTTGGAAAAGTATTTTCGTGAATAAGAAATAAAGTGATAATTTTCAAGGATTTTTATAAACATAATGTTTTTATAGAAGAAAAGTAAATGATTTTGTTGAAATGAAATTGAATTGCAAAATTGTGATTTTATTAAGAAGTGATTTTTTTAGAAATGAAAATTTTGGATCTGTTAACTTGAAAAATTTGTAACTTTTTAACCGTAACTCGGATTTTCATGATCTTTATATCAAAACGATCGTCTTAAAACGTAGATTTTGAAAATGTAATTTTCAGATTTTTATGGGTGCTTTTGTAAAAATTTATTTTCAAATTGTAAAATACGAATTTTGAGATTTCTATCTCGAAGGAAATAAATTTAATAATTTGGCTTGAAATTTGTGTGTGATATGTGCTTGATTTAATGTGTGTGTACTGTGTGATACCTGAGAATGATTGTATGGATGTTATTTTGAATTAATTGCCTTGTTGTGTGAATTGATGAATTAAATAAATAAGACTAAGAAAATAAAATGTAAATGGTATGTGTGTATGTGTATGCTTCGGTGTGTATGTATGATTGTGTATGTATGTATGTGTGTGTATTTATGTGTGTATGATATACGTGTGTGTGTGCATGTATGTTTCTAGAAACTTAGAGGCTAAGAAAATATAAACTAAGTGAACCAAACCAAAAAACCAAACTAAGTTAGTGTGCAACCAAAACCCTAACTAAATACTAACTAATAGTTAAGCCTAGAATGACCCCTAAAACACTAGCCATGCAACTTTGTCCCCCTTGGTTTTGATAAACACCACCCATGCATCTTTTTGTGATGCCAAAACCGTCCCTCCCATTTTATTCATGACCAAACCAATGACCAAGGGCATAAGAGGAATTCGTGAATGACCCATAAATAAGAGAAGCCTTAGTTCATTTTTCATTTCACCCATTTCATTTCTCATTCTTTCCTTTCCACCACAAAACACTTTAAGAGACTTATCAACCTCTTAGAGAGAAAAGAAAAGAAATAGAGAGAAAGAGGGGAATGGTGGCCGTGAGTTTGAGGAAGAAGGAAGAAGAAGTTTTCAAGCCCAACCAAGTCTCACCTTTGTAGATCAAGAATGTTAGGAGCTAAAAGACCAAACCCTTTTCATGGTAGGTGAACCAAAGATCAAGGAAGAAGACTTGTAATAGTATAGGTTTTCTTTTTCTAGTTTATAGATCTACTTCTTTTTCTTCTTTGCATGTTGATTCTTATAAGTTTAAAGATGATTTTATATGTGTTCATCTTTGATCTTGGACTTTAAGGACTTAAATAATTTGTAATATGTTAAAAAGTATGCTTGATGATTCGGTTAAGGCCTTCCTTGTTAGATCTACTATTTTTCCAACTAAATCTTAAAGATCTAAAGGAAAATTAAAGATTTTGTAAAACCTAAAATGAATTTCCTTGCATGTTTAATTTTCTTGCTTTAAACCGTGATATATGTGTGTTTGTGTGATTATTCGTTAAGCAAATCCATGATCTAAACTTGTTTATTTATAAGTAAAATTCTTTGATCATGTCTTTTTGTTTAAATCATGATCTATGTGTATTATCATGGTTCCTTGATGAATGAAAGTATGATCTAAGCTTGATTTGTAAATCTTTAGTCTTGCATGTAACATTTGTGATGAACTTGATATATGCATGTGATAATTTTTGTTGATAAACAAAATAATTTAAAGTCTTTAATCTTGCATGTCATTTTTCAAGAAAAGGTTGTGTTTTCTTTTTATATATGTTTCGGTTTCTAAGAAAAGAATTAAAGTACCAAGTTTTAAAATGATTCTTGAGCATAAGCATGTTTTAAATAAGTGTTTGATCTTTTGTGCATGTTTTATTTTTAGACCATTCGGCCATGTCTAATTAAATTAGGATCAATACTTTTTATTGTATAAAGAGTTGATGCATGTTTGTTTTAGGACTAAATCAAATGATTTTAAACCTATGCATGTCATTTTTAGAAGCTTAAAGTATAACTTTGATTTTTATAAAATGATGAACTTGAGATTTATTTTGTGAAGGTTGATGTGAATAAATAATGTAAGGTGTTGTTTTACATAATTTGATGTGATTTTTATGATTCATGTATGTTGAAAATGAATGAGAACCATGTCCTTTTCAATGATGATGTTCGGTCATCCTAGGAATAGGAAGGGAGCTAAGTTGTCCCTTATTTAGGATACATGCATGATGGAATTATTTTAATCTAAGGACTTAAAAAGTATATGCATGAAATAATTGAATTTAAAAGGGAAATGCATGTGAACCTTTGAAGTGAATTGTGATTTAAGTTATTGTTTTGATTTTGTTTTGAAAATGAATTGAAAATTGTTGGTTTTCATACTGTATGCTCACGGTTTTCTAGCCTAAAATAGATAAAATGATTTCATGATTGTATGTTTTTATTGTGCCTTAAATCTTTGCAAAATTGTATGTGTAAAATTCGGCCAGTACATGTTTACATGATAGGAAGATTATTTTCCTAAAATGACTTGTGATTGCAACCATATTCTTAGGTGCATGATGATGTGTGAAAGTGATATGTGTGTGTGTGTTTCTTTGGTTCTTTTCGGTTTTAGAGAAGCAAAGGAATGAGTTGATTTAATTGTGATTAGGAATTATTAGTTATAGTGATTCGGTTTTTGTTAACTTAATTAGAAGATTAAGTTATTTTCTTGAGTATAATTAAATTAATTTACTAAGATTATAATATGACTCATGACTTTTAATGATTAAAAATATGATTTGTATGGCGTGTGCTTATGAATACTTGGAACTTGTAAGTATTGTTTGTGTGCTAATTGGATGTGTTAAATTGGAAAGCTATTTGTGAAAAATATGTTTGAAATTCAAAGAAATGGTTTTTAGAAAGTATGATTTAATCAACTTAAAGTGATTTAAAACAACATAAATTGATTTGGAATTTTTATATATATGATATTCTCTAATCAAATGTTTAATGATGCTGTGAAGTTTGGAAATTAAATGAATCAACTTAATATGGTTTTAAAATTTTGTTTTCTGGAATTTTTAATTTTGTTTAATGATTCAGAAAAATGTTTTTCTTTAACCGGAGTGTTTTTAAATTAAGAAAGAAATGGATTTGTCTTGATAAAAGGATTATTTTAATTATTTCAAAGTTTTCTTGAAAATCTTTTATTTGAAATCTGATTTGGTTTTGGAGTCTTTGGAAATTAATAACGAGTTCTTAAGAAAGGAATTACTTCAAAGAGTTTTCAAAACGAAATTAAGAATTTATCGAAACGTTCTAACGCACGGGGAAAAATGTTCTAGTTCGGGTGTCGGACGCGAAGGACACGTGGCAAGGTTAGCGACTTGGAACTTTGGAAAGCTTTCGGATGGTTCGTCATCCAGGTGAGTGAGAGTGCGGTGGTCCCATAACGTGGTTGCTCGCAATCCGAATAGATGGATTGTGAGAGTACTGCGAATTAGGCAATAGAAATCTGTGTGCTAAATGTTTACTTGTTTTAGTTACATGCTAAATGTTTACTAGTTGTGCATATTTAATTCTGTTTGGAATTGTTTGATTATGTCTGAGTAGTAAAACCATAATAAGGAAACCGTGAAAATGATGAGATGAGATCGAAAAGAGAAAAGAGAATGCGAATGAGAGACATGAGCATAATTAAGTGAAAGATAAGCGATAAGTAAGATTAAAGAGAAGGATGTTGGAATGATTGAGAAAGAGAACGCTTGATGCAAATGGAATGCAAAAGAGATAAAGTAAGAAAGAAAGTGAAATTTGAGTTGAAAAGAAATGAAACATCCGATGAGGCGAGCGGAAGCGTGGTTGAATGAAGATGTGATTCCTCGTACATGTTTTTGGAAAGAAGCCTAGTGTTGAGTCGAGCTTGCTCCTCCATTAGCTCTCATCCAAAAATATGATTTTTTGAAAACGGTTTTGAAAAGAGATTTTTGAAAAGTTTTTGTGAAAACAATATTTTGTGAAATTTTTTGGAAATATTATCTTTTGAAAAAGTTTTGCGAAAAGGTTTATGAAATGAGGTTTTTGAAAGTGTTTTGTGAAGTGAAGTTTTGTGAAATCATGTTTTTGAAAAAGTTTTGTGAAAAGATATTTTGAAGAAAGACGAGGAAAAGATACTGATGATGTTGATGAGGAATATGTTGAGAATGAGCTTATGAGAATCATGATGATGAGATGAGAATTTGATTTTGAGGCCAAGGGCCATTGAGATTTAGGGGGAACAGATTGCGTTTAGTGGTCGGGCTTCGTTGAAGGGATGCACCAAGGACGAGCCGACTGTTAGGATTAAACCGTTTAATTAAAACTCAAAACATTAAAAGACTTTAAAAGACATTTACAAATGCGGTGAGGTATGAGTGTCGTATCGAAGTAGTGGAGAGGAAGGAACCATAGGTATCTGCGGATACTTGGGAGGAGATTGCATGAGGGGAGGACGATGACGGTGAAACGTCAAGAAGTCTAGAGTATATTTCTAGGTGGAACAACTCCACATGTGGCGTACTAACGTGGTAGGGACTGGGTCTAATGTCGTGGCATGTTCTGCACTGCAGACTAGAAATATACTGTCGCCCCCTTGATTGCAAATCGAGAACAGTGAGAGGGAATGGAACGGGGCATTTGTGATTGCCGCTAAGAGTGTGCCTTGATATATATGTGAATTGATATGATATGATTTGAGGCTGAGTCCTCCTGGTCTGGGACCATTTGTTGTGTGACAGCTGTCGTGCCCACATGGTAAAGGTCTTGTACTCCTGTTTGCTTCCGACTAGGTTGGGTGGTTGACCGAGGAGATGTAGACGTGTGTGAGCTCAATGATGTTTCCCCCTCATCATTGATGCTAATCGAGATAATAAAACTTAATAGACAAAGATGTTTCACAGAAAAGTATATGAAGATATCAAGTATCGAGCAAAAGTTATAAGATTAACATAAGAAAGAATTCTCGAGATAATTGATAAGTTTGGAAACCATGATGAAAGAAAAATTGGAAGGAAATGTGAAAGCTCCCAATAGAGATTTTGAGAATGAGATTATAAGAGCATGAATGATTTAAGTGGTTATGAACGATGGTATCGATGTGTTTAGAAAATTATGATATGTTTTGTTCTACGTGATTCATATATGCTATGTGCATTACTTGTTATGTATGTTGATGATGTTTTAGTTACGTTGTTTTATTATACTACCTGTCTTTCTTTGTATTCAACCTACCCTGAGACGGCATGGTCAACCCGTTGGTGTTCGGAACACTGACTCTCTCCTACCATGTTGCCGTACCGGCAATTGTTGGTATTGCAACTGGTTGATGGCGTAGTGCCAGGAAAGGCAAGTACCCGACGACTCTCTGAGTGAGACTCCTGAGATGGTTGGAGGCGACAACTCTGCTGGTGGACCGAGAGTGTGGGCTGCCAAGATGCGAAGATAAAGAGATAGTTTTGGTGTGCATGACTAGAAGTTAGGCAATCCCCTCAGAGCTTTGTACTCCATTGTAAGTACTTAGTTACCTAGCTCTATCATACTGTAACCCGGCAACTGTTTTATGCAACACGGATGATTTGGAAATAAGTAAACGGGCTAATGTTTTAAATGATGTTTTGAAAACGAGTTTCAAAGTGCGGTGTTTTGTGACATCTCGGTTTGGAACTTGAAAGGTTTATGCAAAGTGAGAACATTAGTTTTGATTGTAACTGTGTTTTGAAAATCTAAATGTTCTCATCTTGTGTAACACTTGTTTTAAAAAAAAATGGCCCTAATTTTCACTATTTTGAGTTTAAGTTTTCAAGTTGTCAAATCGGGGTGTTACACTGAGGACTAGCTCGGATCTCGACCTTGATGGAGTCAAATGAATCTCGCTCGGCTCTCGGCCTTTGACGAACTCTTTATTTTCTGTTTTGTCTCATTCTATCTATTCTACTCTCCTTTCTTAAAATCTAAACCAAACTCAAGTTTCACCTAGTAATTACTATTTGGCTAAAAGTTATTAGATAGAAACAATTTGCGATCCCCGAGTGGAACGATAATTTTACTTACTCTGTATTACTTGTGACCTGGTATACTTGCCGGTAGTCCAACATCCATCGACAACATGCTTCAAATTTTATGTATTAATTAATTGAAGTTTTGAACCCTAATATAACCTAAAGCGTCCCGCAAACTACTCAGTTCAACTTTTCGCACAGGACCTTAATCACACACAATAGGATGTCTCATCCTATTTTAATGAATGTGTCACACCTTCTTCCACTAGGGATATCTCTCCCTAATCACTACAGAATACCTTTAAAAAACATAGGATTAACGTACACAATTGAAGCACTCTAGATAGTGCGAATAATATAACTTGAAGAACTTATAGCAGTTGTAATTATGAATGAAAAGGTTCAAGCACTCAAGATCACTATAATTAGAAAGAACATGAATAAGAGCTTTTTTTTGGAAAAAGGAATTTGTGAATTATTGAAAAACTTATTTGGTTAGTTTTTATTGAAAATTTCGATCAAGGAAAATCAAAATACAATTCACGTAATTAATACAATTGATTCAGAGTCGTTATTCTTGCTTTTCAAAAAAAGTAATCGATTACTCACATAAAATAATCAATTATTTTTAAACAAAAGTAATCAATTATCCATGAAACAATGATTGATTCATTGCTCTCTCGATTTTGTATGATGTAACAAAATAATTGATTCACATATTTAAGTAATCAATTACTTTTTGATAATTTTTTTAAACTCATTTTTTCACAATTCAGACAGTTAGAACAATGTTTAAAAATATTTGTTGAATATGTAATTACTAGAAAACGATTTAAAAAGGGTTTTTCTCTTTTCATTCTCCATATCCTAGTAGAATTAGGTTGAGCCTTAAAACAATCATGCCTTACATTGGTTTCCTAGATGAATGCATGAGCTTGTTTCTTTAAGGAGCTTTGCTTGTTGTCATATGATCTATGCATGTACTTCCCCTCTTTAAGTCTTTATTTGTTATCATCAAAAATTCAGAATATGTTGCTTTCTAACACTCCCTCTTTTTGATGATGACAAACATTATCTGCAAAACAAGGGTTATAGCTCCCTCTCACGCATTGCATTCAAAGAAAATAAGTAAATGACAATCATGCGGACACTCATAATGTAGCTCCCCTGAATTAATGCATAAAATAGTAGATCAAAAACATTAATTCTTCTCCCCATTTTGGCAACATCAAAAATATAGGGAAAAAACTAGTAGCACCAATCAGAGTTTCGTGCAACAAGTAACCGCTTCAATGCCCAAAATAATAATAATAATAATAATAATAATAATAATAATAATAATAAAGAATAACAAAGGACAAAGAAGAGACATGCAATCATTCTATGCAGGATGCATCAGCTAAGCAAAGTCCTCTTCTAATGAAAAAGAAGCTTTCTTTTGGTAGCAGTTTAGTAAAAATATCAGCTAACTGCTTAGATGTATCCACAAACTCATTAATCACATAGTCACCTTTTTGAACATGATTATTATGAATAAAGTGATGACAAATTTCTATGTGTTTTGCACGAGAATGTTGCACTAGGTTTTTGAATAAATTTATTGCACTTGTGTTATTACATCTTATGGAGATATGATCAAGACTAATACCAAAATCCATAAGTTGTTGTTTCATGCAAAGAATTTGTGCACAACAACTTCCTACAACAACATATTCGGCCTAAGTAGTGGATAAGGCCACACTAGCTTGTTTTTCTCTTGCACAAGACACTAAGGAATTTTCAAGTAAATGACAAGTGTCGCTACTGCTTTTTCTATCCACTTTGCACTCAACAAATTCAGAATCAAAATACCTAACTAGGCTGCAGAGCCTTTGGGATACTATAAACTCATGTTAGCTATGCCAGAAAGATATTTCATGACTCTTTTGGCAACAACAAAGTGCGGTTCTTTTTTATTTCCTTGGAATCATGCACATAAACAGACACTAAACATAATATATAGCCTACTTGTCGTGAGATAAAGGAGAAAACCTATCGTACCTCGATATTTTGGGAGTTCAATATGTTTACCTTCTTCATCCTTATCCAAATAATTTGAGGTGTCCATTGGTGTAGCGATCTCTTTGGTTTTGTCTATGCCAAATCGCTTCAAGAGCTATTTGCAGTACTTTGTTTGGCTTACGAAAATTTCATTTTCAATTTGCTTTATTTGTTGCTCAAGGAAGAAGTTGAGTTTGTCCATCATAAACATTTCAAATTCCTCCCGCATTATACTAGAATTAAAATTCTTTGCAAAAAGACTCATTAGTAATACCAAATATAATATCATCACCATATAAGAATGTCATTCCCTTTTCTTTCAATAAATAGTGTAGTGTTAACCTTTCCTCTTTCAAGTAAAAATTTTCTCAAGCGCTCTTACCAAGCCCTAGGAGATTGTTTGAGCCCATAAAAAGCTTTTTAAGTTTAAAGACATGATGAGGATATTCAAAATTTTCAAAACAGTTAAAAACATTAATTAAAGAATGAAAATAAAAACTTTGATATACAGTGTGTAAATATAAAGAGTTTCTATTCTTTCTTTCCTTGGATACATGTTATCAAAGCTTTATTTTTATTTTGGATTTTTATACCTCGGATTTATAAGAGATTAAATAAAGAAAAAATAGGTGATGCACTTACCGTGTATATCATTCACTCTTGATGCGTTAGTAATAATTGATTTTTAAATAAAAGTAATATAAATAAATTGTGAATGATAATTCCATTTTGAAAAATATTTGACCAAATTTGATCTCGGAAAGAAAAATTTCAAAGAACAATTTGTGTCTTTAATCTAAATTTTTTTTTTTTCTCTTTTACACGTAAATAGGAAGATTTAAAAGTAAAAATAGCATCGGAGAGGAGTATAACATTTCTCTATTGTAAACTCTTCATCGTTCGTATTGATAAACCACAAGTCAAGTTCTAAGGTTTGAAATGAGAATGGGTCGATCTTTTGCACATTTTGCTGCTGACTTCTTCATTGCCAATGTTATCGAGCTTATAGACACTTATGAATATGATTTCAGAGCTTACCATTTGAGGGTTGACTTGAATAGCCATCCGGTCAGCGCAAATAAAAGTACTACATATATTTGTCTAATTACACGCTGAATTACTATCTGGGTTAGTATCTAATTCTTATCAGGACTTGGTGTAAATAAATAAATAAAAATTCAGTACTAATCAAGTGCACTTTTCATCTATGGGAATTCTATAGGACTACTGATGTAATAGGACCAGTTTATTACCCTTTGATATACCTTTTCGAAATATTATCATATTAGTGAATTTTGTTATAAATTGTGGGTGACAATCATGATTTATTTTTTTATATTTTTTATTTTCTTAATATTTAGAGAAGTTATAACTAATGTGCACGACTTTTTTTAAATTCTTTTTTTTTTAATAAATTGTGCCTGTAGTGTACGATTTCGCTTTTTTCGTTTTACTAATTGTTTAAGAAATCGTGCCTGAGGTGCATAATTTCTTTACTCTTTTATTTTTCTTTCTATTTTAAAAAATTGTGCATCAGATTCATGATTTTACTCTGTTTTTTATTATTAACAAAATTTTATTGGGTTTTCTTAACCTCAGCCCTAAGGGCTGAGGATAAGAGGTTAAAAGTGGAATCATGTTTTGAAAAACTAAATATAAAGTGTTTTTATTCTTTCAATGTACCATTTTCCAACACATGATGTTCACTTTTAGCCTCTTATCCTCAAAGGGCTGAGGTTAAGAAAACCCAATTTTATTTACCAAGATTGATTTGCAAATGCCTCACAATCATGCAGCAACATAAATTTCTTTTTTAAAAAAATGCCCGTTGACAGAGTTGGACCTACTTGTCCCTTAGCGGGGGCTATAAGCCCCACTTTTTTTTTTAAATGCTAAAGAATGTCCTTAGGGCATTGGTTAGGAAATCAAAAATGGTAGTTTTATCTTGAAAAATAGTGAATTTAAAACTTCGAGAACTAGTGAAATTATATTCTCAATACAAATTTTTCTTTAATGTATTCCTTATTAACCAATGTCCTTAGGACATTGGTTAGCAATACCCTTTGTTTTTTATTATATACTAGTATCTTAACCCGTGCGATGCACGAGATTGAGTTATTTGGTAAAGTAATTATTATTTTAGATAAATTTAAGATATATATATTATTATTTTTCACAAATTTTTAGTCACATATATTATTTTTTTAACCTACATTTTCATTAAAAAAATAAAGCTTAGCTATTTGTTGATTCACAATAAAAATTAGATTAATTAACTTTATTGAAATATTTTTCTAAAAATTTCAACTGGGAATGAATTGTATAATAATATCTGTGCAGCCAAAATTTTGAATAAAATAAATTTAGACTCAAACATTCACCATTTATAGATCTAAGAAATATTAATAGTACATCTATTTTTATTCCCCCAAAATTTACCATCTTTTAACTTAGAAAAAAAAACTCTTTTAATCGCTTCCACATCTCACAAAAAGATTGCGTTTGGTAATAAATATTTGCGAATTTTGAAATTTAAGACCAAATTTTTTTATGTAAAATATATATGAAAGTTATTTTAATCTTAATAAGAGGGTGAATATTATATTAGATAAGTTTAAGATGTATATATTTCACATATTTTTATCCATACATGTAATTTTTCACCCACATATTCACTAAAAAAATTGTAGCTATTTGTTGATACATGTTACAAATTAGATTAATTAGCTTTGTTAAAATGATCTTTCTAAAAATTTCAAACAAATGAATGAATTGTATCACAACATTTATGCAACCAAAATCTGTTGGAAACCCAGCAAGCGGCCTAACAATCTACTAGAGGGGGGTGAATAGTAGTTGGAAGCAATAATACCAATTTTTCGCGATGTGAATTGAATCAATCGAATAATGCTAGTAGTTTTAAAATTAAAGACTGACTTTGGACCGAGCAGTATTTGATTTTTGGTTATCTAGACCGACCACCGATTATCCGAGCTGCACCACTAAAAGATCAGGTTTGCAGCGGAAATTTGCTAGCACTATCCGAGCACAAAATACAAGTTAAACAGAGCCGACTAAATGCTTGGCAAAAACTGAAAGCAGTAAAGAGAAAATGAGACGCCGTGATTTTATACTGGTTCACTCACAACCACGGTGAGCTACGTCCAGTCCCCCCTGAACCTCAGGGAGCCTTTAATAATATCAAATTGATAGAAATTACGAGGGATCAATTAGCCCACCAAGAGAGTACCGAACTCTTGGCTTCTACCTAATTTAACAAACTGCAAAAGAACGTTCTCGGACTTTAACAAGTCTTGAAACCTTCAAGACACCTTGAAACCTTCAAGGATTTTCACCAAAGAACCTCCTTGGATTTTTGCTCAGGAATCTCCTAAGACTTCACCAACACCTAAGAACCTCCAAGACTTTCACTTGCTTGAGAACCTCCCAAGACTTTGAAAAACAATTGAATGAATGAGATGGCTCCAACCCGACACTCAAATGTGTTTGATTTTGATAGTTTGATGAAACAGATGAGTATTCGGTTAAGTGTTTGAGAAAGGATTTTTGTAGAGAACGATTTGAGGCTTGGGTTCTGAATATAACAGTTTTACTCTCTAACTCTTATGTTCTCTTTTATGAGTTTTGTATCTCTGAAAAATGGGTATGAAATTTTTTCTCTTGTTCCTTCTGTTTCTTTCTCTTCTATTCTTCCTTTTCTGAAGAAGATAAACCATGCCTTTATAGTGATGCCAGCACGCATGAGGTAGGAGAGAGTGGAAAAATATCTTGGGACACGTATGTCCTTTGCAATGAATATACTAGACAATTTCTGCACTGTACAGAGACACGTTTGTACTTTGTCCAGTCGTTTCCACTTCTTTGTAACGTTCTGAATTTGTCTCTCTTCTACTGTTGATTTGAATTTCCAATTTTGAAATATTAAGGATGGTGACAGATGGGTGCTGTGAGATAAAGACAAAATTGCTAGCCACGCACAGTACTATAATGTCAGTACAGAGACGAAGAGGAGCGAGCGGCGTCGTACTGCTGAAGGTTGAAGATGAACAGTGATGCCAAGCTTGACAAATAGTTCGAGCTTGACATCTCTCCGATCTTGGGGACTTGAGCGATAGATCTGAGCTGAGCTGACCGAGCTAATCTTTCGGCCGACTTCCTCAAGCTGAGCTTGGGAACTTCTGAGCTGAACTGATCTGATGCCGAGCTTAACAACTAGTTCGCGCTTGACATCTCTCCGAGTTTAACGAAAGTTCGAGCTTGACATCTTCACCGAGTTTGGGGACTTGAGTGATTTATCTACTTGGCTGACTGAGTCTGCTTTGAGTGAACAGTGTTGCCGAGCTTGACGAATGTTCGAGTTTGACATCTCTCCGAGCTTGGGGACTTGAGTGATTAATCTTCTTGGCGACTAAGTTTGTTTTGAGCGATAGCTCGGATTGATCGCTTCCGAGTACGCCTGAGCTAAAGCTGATTTTCTCCGACTTCATTAATCTGATTCTTAGCTTTCCAAACAAGATGTCGAGAGCACGCCGAGCTCTTCTTGGAATTTTGGCTTCTTCATGATACTGGTCGGATTCAATTGTCTTCGTTAGTGGCCGAGATCAGAGATCAACATACCGAGTTGATTTGATTTCCAGAATACTTCCGAGCTGATTCATTTGGCTTCATCAAACCTTGACTGAGAACCGAGCTTGTTCATTTGTCTTCATCAAAACCTTTGATTCAACAAAATTTTCCATAAACTAACATAGGTATTAATAACAATCATCTTAAGGAGTAAGAATCCGTTGACATCACATATAAGTCATATACACTTACACCTTCAAATAACATTTTACTCCCTTTATTCCTTAACTTTTACTTTATATCTTTCTATTTATAAGTCACATTTAACTGAAACACACGAACCAAAGTGGATAGTCAACTCATTTTTTCTTATAGAAAGACCTACTATATCAATTTTACACTTTTAATCATTTTACTTACATCTTATTGAAAATTGGAATGTAAGTAATTAAAATATTCATTTAATAGAGGTAATTTGAAAAAATGAATTAAATATCCCATAAAAAATATAAAATGAATTGTCAATTAATTAACCTCCTCTGGCGAGGAAAAATTAATCAATTAATTTATTTTTTATCATATTTTTTTACAATAAAAAGCTTGGTGCAAAACCTTAAGCCTTATTACTTACGTATGTTGTGACAAGTGAGTGTAATCCACATGATTATGTACCAAGCCTTAAGACTAGGGAGTTGGAAGTCCCGGTTTTGATCTTAGCTTAGCCACCATTTGGTGGATTTAAATTCCTTTCCCCTATCCTCTTTAAAAAAAAAAATCTACGTATGATGCACATGTTAAATATACTCCCTCCGTCCCTATATATAAGACCTTATTTGGAGATTTCACGTCTATCGAGAAAAATGATTAATTTAATTAATAGTATTGGAAATGTGAATATTTGATATGCATTTTCAAAATTACCTTTATTAATAGTTTTGGGAATCTAAAAAGTGTTAAATAAATAAGGGTGTTTGTGTAAAGAAGTAATTAATGATCATTGAAAATTGCTATAAGATCTTACAAATAGAGACAAAATAAAAGTGTAAAAAATGTCTTATATTTAGGGACAGACGTAGTATTATCATAAAATTCATAAAATTAATTATTTTCTTGATACGTGTAATTCAATTAAGTAACACTTATTAAGGATGTTAATTGATTTTACTTTCCTTGCATGTGTAATTTAGTTAAGTAACACTTATTAAGGAGATTAATTGATTGTATTTCATTTTTTCCAAATTTATAAAAATAGAGGTATTTTAGGAAATTACGAAGTATCATTGCGATTGAAGAAAAATTAAATAAAACAACCACTTTATATAAATATTTTAGTAAAATAGTACTATTAAAAATGAAAAAAAAAATAAAAAAATTGATTAATTTTTCTTATATTTTAAATCAATAAAATTATCTAGTTTACCCATAACCATGTTTCATTGTTTTTAATTTTTAATTTACATAAGGGTCTAGGGCACTTGTTAAGGATACCAATAGTGGAAAAAATTCAAAAGTCCAAGGTATTTACTTTCTCGAGAAACCAAAAAAGTACATTTTCCCATAACTTTTAACCACATTTAGTTATTAACAAGTACCCTAAGGGCACTCTTTAGCATTTTTCTTTACATAATACTCCGTGTGAGAAAATAGTAAAACAAACTTAATGCTGCCGTATGACAAACCTTTGGGAAATAGTACCATTTTCGTTTTTCAAACATGATTAAGTATGTTATTATTCTTTCTGTTTTTTATTACAGATCACTTTTTAAAAAAAAATAAAATTTAGTCCTAATTATAAGTCATTTTATATTTTTTATGTATCATTTATTATTATTATTTTTATTTTTTTGCCCTCATTAAATGTTTTAGCTATATATGTTTTTTTGTCGTTCATTAATAAGTGTGAATTTTTCAAGAAAAGTTAAGAGGATAAAATTGTAATGTTATAATATACACTCTCCGTCCCTATATATAAGACCTATTTGGAGATTTCACGTCTATTGAGAAAAATGATTAATTTAGTTAATATTATTGAAAATGTGAATATTTGATATGCATTTTCAAAATTACCTCTATTAATAGTTTTGAGAATTTAAAAAGTGTTAAATAAATAAGGGTGTTTGTGTAAAGAAGTAATTAACGATCATTGAAAATTGGTATAAGATCTTATAAATAGAGACAAAATAAAAGTGTCAAAAGAGTCTAAAGTATTATCCTAAAATTCATAAAATTAATTACTTTCTTGATACTTGTAATTCAATTAAGTAACACTTATTAAGGAAGTTAATTGATTATACTTTCTTTGGCACGTGTAATTCAGTTAAGTAACACTTATTAAGGAGATTAATTGATTGTATTTCATTTTTTCTAATTTTATAAAAATAGAGGTATTTTAGGAAAATACGAAGTATCAATGCGATTGAAAAAAAAATTAAATGAAACAACCACTTTATAAAAATATTTTAGTAAAGTAGTACTATTAAAAATGAAAAAAAAAATAAAATATTGATTCATTTTTCTTATATTTTAAATCAATAAAAGTTATTTTTTTCGTATATTACAAACGGAAGGAGAATCTCATACAACATATCGTACACTCCATTCCTTGTGAATAATTTAAAATAAAATCAGAAAATCATGTTATAAGAATATCTTAAAAAAATTATATTGAAAATAAAAAATTAGTTGATAACTTTTTCTAATATTTGAAATCAAGATAAATATATTGTTTTTTTTTATAAAAAAAAAAAGTACTCCCACCGTTTCACAAGGATGGATACAAATTGAAAAGTAAAAAAAAAAATTAAGGAAACATGCATTTAATGTTTTGTCTAATACATCAATCAATATCAAATACCTAATATTTTTTTTGTGCATCAAGGATATCCTTCAGCCGATAAGCGAAGACTAATCCCCTCCGAGACATAGAAAAAATAAAGTATTTTTTTCCTTACATTAAAAGTACTCCTTCCGTTTTTAATTATAGATCACTTTTTTTAAAAAAAATAAAATTAAAGTACAAACTCAATAAAGTATTTTTGTTCTCAGGTTTAAGTAGAAGACCAAAGTTGGAACAGAGAGGTGTGTCTTGGTTGCCTACACTTATTTCCAAAGCATTATTGGATTCTAATGGGATAGTTGTGTTGACACTGCTTTAAATTGTCTACATGTTTTAAATGATTTACTATTGGTACTCCTTTCGGTCCTATTTACAAGATTTTTTTGGGGTTTTTCACTCCCACCAAGAAGAATGAATAAATTTGTTAGTGGTATTGAAAATGTGAAAATTTCATATACTTTTTCAAAATTATCCATATAATTATTATTGAAACTCTAAAAAGTGTTGAATTTATAGGGGAGTTAGTGGAAAGAAGTAATTAAATGCTATTGAAATTTGAAAAAGGGTCCTATAAATAGGACCAAAATAAAAATTTCAAAAAGGTCTTATAAATAAGACCGAATGGAGTATATTTTAGTAGTAGTACTCTATTTCATTTTCCAAGTATAATGAAATTAAATGTTTTTTTGGGCTTCTCATGGTTTAGTACTATTTTTCTAGCCTAGATAACCGAATTCATTAATGAGAGTGTAGTTTTTTATGGATTTGTTCCATACTTTTCTCTATAAAAAGATTGTTTTAATTTCATTTATAATGATTTTGACTAATTAGGGGATTTTGTTGCTGATGTAGACTTCGCATCAGCGTACATTCACACGGTGGTTGTCTGGTTGCCGTGGTGGTTAAAGGGTTCTCATGGTGGTGTTCCGATTTCTGGTTTGTCAGTTTAGAAGCTAAGGTTCAATATTAGTCACTTTGATTCTATATTTAGGCTACGACTTTATTGCACCAAAGTTGTTCAGTGCAGCCTGCACCCCATGTGTACAAATTCATTTGTAGGGAAAAGTTGTGGCAAAAGGCAACCGGCAAATCCGGTTAAAATTGAAAAAACTAATGACCAGCTTCAACGAGCAGAAGCGTAAACACGCATTGTTTTTTATATCAAATTAAATTAAGTTTATTTCATTATTACAAACAATGTCTTCATTCCATTTTTATTCTGGATCTTAAACGAATGTTTGGATTTCCAATTCTCCCGCTTGTCGTTCGGTTTCCCCTTCTCCTTATTCGCTTTCCATTTCCAATCCGTTTTCGGTTTCCCCATGTCCTTCACGGCTTCGACTTTGTCCTCTAATTTGAGAAGGAATAAAGGTTTTGGCAATCCAACTCCTGTAATCATGTAACGGGGTTTTTAATTTTGCCCTTTCAAACTTCCCCAGATATTTTTGTTTGTGTTGTTATGTTTTATTTCCTAATTTTTTTTATTTATGTCTTACGTTTTATTTTGTTTTCATAAAATGCTTGAACGTTGAAGAAAGCAACCTTTCAAAGGTTGAAGAAAGCAAATAATTTATTTTAAAAGAAAAAACAAAAGTATGTCGATGATATGACGTATGTTGGTTCTTATAATATATAATATATTATTAAAGAAATACTTCCAAGCTGCGACGTACGGTGATTTGCCTAATTTAATCAAGCCTACGTTGTACGTGGGACGTAGAATGCAATTGATATATATTATTAATAGTAATACTTCAAAGTTGTGGCGTATGGTGCTTTGCGCAATTTAATCAATCGTATGTCCTATCTGGGACATATGATGTAATTGTTATATATATTAATTAGAAAAAAAAACATACTTCCAAGATTTGGCGTAGGGTGCTTTTCGCAATTAAGTCTATCGTACGTCCTATATTCGGCGTAGGGGTTGCCTTCTGGTCTGTGTCGGTTCAAGAAGAAAGTAGAAACAGGTAGACGGTCCATGTCTCGGGTTGTTAATACCTACGTCAAAACATAGACGTAGGTGTTAAAATTATATACAAAAGCTACGTCTTGGTCTTGGTTGAGACGTAGGGGCTAAAAATTAATTCATACTTCTCAACATTGAAGTATGTACTCTTTTAAAAAAAATTAACAAATACTTCTCAGCCTTGAAGTATATACTCTTTTATCAAAAAAAAAAAATTTAACACCTACTTCTCAGCCTTGAAGTATGTACTTTTTTTAAAAAAAAAATTAACACATACTTCTCATCCTTGAAGTAGGTACTCTTTTACCAAAAAAAAATTTAACACATACTTCTCAGCCTTGAAGTATGTAGTCTTTTAAAAAAAATTTAACACATACTTCTCATCCTTGAAGTATGTAGTCTTTTACCAAAAAAAAATTAACACACAGTGTACTTCTCAGCCTTGAAATATGTACTATTTTACCAAAAAAATTTAACACATACTTCTCAGCCTTGAAGGATGTACTCTTTTACCAAAAAATATTTAACACATACTTCTCAGCCTTGAAGTATGTACTCTTTTAAAAAAAATTTAACACATACTGTACTTCTCAGCCTTGAAGTATGTACTCTTTTACAAAAAAAAATTAACACATACTTCTAAACCTTGAAGTATGTAGTCTTTTACCAAAAAAAAAATTTAACACATACTGTACTTCTCGGCCTTGAAGTATGTACTCTTTTACCAAAAAGAATTTAACACATACTTCTCAGACTTGAAGTATGTATTCTTTAAAAAAAATTAGGGTTAATTACACTTAACCCCCATGTGGTTTGGTCAAAATTCAGTTTGCCCCCGTGGTTTCAACTTTAACATATTGTATTACCGACACTTTGCCCCCCTTTTAGACAAAATCGATGAACCAGTTCTTGAACCGTTCTTGAACCGATGAACCAATGGATGAACCGGTTTCCTATAAATCTCTTAATTTTTTTTTTTAAAAAAATGTCATGATGAGAGTCTCCCCCATTTATTATTTATAGAACTGGATTTACCATTGCACCACCAATATTTTTAATGTTATATGCTTTTGAAATAAAGTATTTATTATATTATTTAATTTTTTTAACACTATTTCACCTTAATATATATACATATTTATATAAATATGTGAATAATGACCGATATACGGTTTAATTAGAGTCTTATAAATAGGCATTATTTGATAAGACCCTATACCAATTTTCAATAAGCATTAATTGAAATGTTGAAATGCTACCAGGTTGGTGTGGATATATTTTTGGTTTGTTGGATTTTGATTTCAAGCTATCAGTAGCAAACCAATATAATAAATTTACCTATTTATACTTAATATATTTACATATTGAAATCAAAATCCAACAAACCAAAAATATATCCACACCAACTTGGTAACATTTCAACATTTCAATTATTGCTTATTGAAAATTGGTATAGAGTCTTATCAATTAATGCCTATTTATAAGACTCTAATTAAACCGCATATCGGTCATTATTCATATATTTATATAAATATGTAAATATATTAAGGTGAAATAATGTTAAAAAATTAAATAATATAATAAATACTTTACTTCAAAAGCATAACATTAAAAATATTGGTGGTGCAGTGGTAAATCTAGTTCTATAAATAATAAATGGGGGAGACTCCCATCATGACATTTTTTTTTAAATTAAGAGATTTATAGGAAATCGATTCATCCATTGGTTCATCGGTTCAGGAACTGGTTCACCGATTTTGGTTGGGGGGGGGGGGGGGCGGGTAAAGTGTTAGTAATACAAACCACGGGGGGTAATGTGTTAAAGTTGAAACCACAAGGAGGCAAACTGAATTTTGGCCAAACCACAGGGGTTAAGTGTAATTAACCCAAAAAATTAACACATACTTCTCGGTCTTGAAGTATGTACTCTTTTACCAAAAAAATTTAACACATACTTCTCGACCTTGAAGTATGTACTCTTTTACCAAGAAAAAAATTTAACACATACTTCTCAGCTTGCAAAAAAAAAATTTAACACATACTTCTCAGTCTTGAAGTATGTACTCTTTTATCAAAAAAAAAATTTAAGACATATTTCTCAGCCTTGAAGTATGTACTCTTTTACCAAAAAAAATTTAACACACTTCTCAGCCTTGAAGTATGTAGTCTTTTAAAAAAAATTAACACATACTTCTCAGCCTTGAAATATGTAGTCTTTTACCAAAAAAAATTAACACATACTGTACTTCTCAGCCTTGAAGTATGTACTCTTTTACAAAAAAAAATTAACACATACTTCTCAGCCTTTTGAAGTATGTACTCTTTAACGCTGAGAAGTATGAATTAATGTTTTAACACCTACAAAATCCAAGTGGGACGAAGAACACGACGATGGGAGAAAGGCTACACAGCAACAACCTCAACGACTACGAGATAGCAAAAGTCTCACGAATAGGGAGTGGATGATGAAGAAACGTGTGGAGGAAGATGGGACTTGGCAGAGTTATTAATGTTGATGATGAAATGGATGACAGAAATTACCGTTTTACCCTGCTTATATGTAACAATTTAAAAAAAAAAAATTAAACCAGACAAACACCCAGGACCCGGTAAAAATATGAGGTGCAGCGTGCACCAAACCCAACAAGGTCCAGTAAAGCCTTCACCCTATGCATAAGATAAACATGTATCTCTCTTTGGTCCGGTGATATATGATTGATGGAGATAATGTTTGATTTCAAATCAGCCTCTCTTTAGTCTCTTGAAATCTTAATTTCTATTGATGCCTTTACTTTTACTATTTTGATTTAAATCACCTTAAATTAGCAATAAAAAAAACCATAACAATTCATACTTCATAAAGTTGAGAAAGGAGTAGTGTGAGCGGGTTTGGTCTGGCTTCAGCAATGGGTTGGAGCAATTAACTTTATCCCCTCAAAACCATTAGAGAAAATTGTAATGAATTATTATACTTTCCTCAAATTTTTTCATGCTTACGTATCATAAAAAAAAATTCTAACATTTTGTTTTTCTTTTATGTCTATTCGGTCAATTTACCCAATGTTTAGGATTATTCGTATTATGGAAATAAAAGCCAAATTGATATGCATTCCACTTTCAGGAAACAGACTTGAATAATTACTAATTATTGTTATAATTAATTTTTTTATTTAAAGTGTTTTTTATCCACATTAAATGATTTGCATATTCTAAACACGTTATAAAAAGATTTGCATGAAAAGAGGGAGTACTATACAATTTTTTTTATTAAATTGACGTTCATCAAGTTAATCAACAAATTTATTAATCTGATTAAAAAATAAAAATAAAAAATTAGTCGACAACTTTTTCTAATATTTGAAATCAAGATAAATATATTGTTTTTCTTATAAAAAAAAGTACTCCATCCGTTCCACAAGGATGATTACAAAAAGAAAAATAAAAAAAATAAAAATTAAGGAGACATGCTTTTAATGTTTTGTCTAACACATCAATCAATTATCAAACACCTAATATAATTTTTTTGTGCATCAATGATATCCTTCGACCAATAAGCGAAGACGAATCCCCTCCAAGACATAAAAAAAAGTATGTTTTTTTCCTTACATTAAAAGTACTCCTTCCGTTTTTAAATGTAGATCACTTAAAAAATAAATTAAGCACAAACCGAATAAAGTATTTTTGTGCTCAGGTTTAAGTAGAAGCCCGAAGTTGGAACAGAGAGTTTTGTCTTGGTTGAGTGGATTATTGGATGCTAATGGGATAGTTGTGTTGGCACAAGTGCAGCTGTAAATGGTGTGCATGTTTTAAATGATTTACTATCAGTACTCCTTCCGTTGCTATTTAGAAGATTCTTTTCGGATTTTTCATTCTAAAAAAAAGAATTGATAAATTTGTTAGTGGCATTAAAAATATGAAAATTTGATATACTTTTTCAAAATTATCTCTATAATTATTATTGGAACTCTAAAAAGTGTTGATTTTATAGGGGTGTTAGTGGAAATAAGTAATTAAATGCTATTGAAATTTGAAAAGGGGTCCTATAAATACGACCAAAATAAAATTCCCAAAAGGGTCTTACAATATACTCCCTCTGGTCCTATTTAGAAGACCCTTTTGAGAATTTATAGGACCCCTTTTCAAATTTCAATAGCATTTAATTACTTCTTTTCACTAACACCCTTATAAAGTCAACACTTTTTAGAGTTCCAATAATAATTATATGGATAATTTTGAAAAAGTATATCAAATTTTCACATTTTCAATGTCACTAACAAATTTATCCATTCTTCTGGATGAGAGTGAAAAACCCCAAAAAATCTTATACTCCCTCTGGTCCTATATATCCGGACCAAGGAAAGTGGTTAATTTTGTGAATTTTATGAGAATATATTGTAACATTACAATTTTACTCCCTCTACTTTCCTTGGAAAGTTTACATTCATTAATAAATAACAAAAAAACATAGTTAGTCAAAGCATTTCTTCTAGAAGGTGTCATATATATGTATGTCATATATATATATATATATATATACTCCCTCCGGCTCGAATTATAAGCAAATCCAACAACTTTTACACTTATTAAGGAGGTTAGTTGATTGTATTAAATTTTCTCAAATTTATAGAAAATAGAGGTATTTTAGGAAAATAGTATTGGGAATGAAACAAAAATTAATTAAGATTACAATTTTCTAGAAATGTTTTAGGAAAGTGACATTGTGAATGAAACAAAATTTAATAAAGTTAGTTAATTTTGCTTATATTTTAAACTAAGAGAAGTATTTTTTGTTGTTTATAATTCGAGTCCAAGGGAGTATATAATATCAGAGTGTGTAAATAGGATCAGAAAGAGAACTAATAGTAAATCATTTAAAACATGCACACAATTTAAAGCTGCACTTGTGCCAACACAACTATTCCATTAGCATCCAATAATGCTTTGGAAATAAGCGTAGGCAACCAAGACACACACCTATCTGTTCCAACTTCGGCTTCTACTTAAACCTGAACACAAAAATACTTTATTCAGTTTGTACTTAAATTTTTTTTTTTTTTTAAGTGATCTATAATTAAAAACGGAAGGAGTACTTTTAATGTAAGGAAAAAACATGCATCCTCCGATCTTGATTATAAGAAGAAGAAAAAAATTCCACTAATGGTCTTAAATATAAGCAAAATTTAACTAATTTTCTATTCCCAATACAATCATTCCTAAAATATATCAATAAAGTGGTTGAATCATTTAATTCTTGTTTCATTCCTAATGTAAGTTTACTAAAATTGTCTACTTTTTTTATGAATTTGAGAAAATTAAATACTATATTCGACTAACTTTTCTTAATAACCGTGAAATTAGTTTTTGCTTATACTCAAGATCGGAGGGTGTACTTTTCTCTATGCCTTGAAAGGGATTAGTCTTCACTTATCGGCAGGAGGATATCCTTGATGCACAAAAAATAGTATTAGGTGTTTGATAATTGATTGATACGTTAGACAAAACATTAAATGTATGTCTCCTTAATTTTTATTTTTTTTATTACTTTTCAATTTGTAACCATCTTTTGAAACGGATGAAGTATTTTTTTACAAGAAAAATAATATATTTATATTAATTTCAAATATTAGAAAAAGTTATCAACTAATTTTTTATTTTCAATATAATCATTTTTAAGATATTCTTATAAAATGATTTTTTGATTTTATTTTTAATTATTCACAAGGAATGGAGTGCACGATATGTTGTAGTGAGATTCTCCTTCCGTTTGTAATATACGAAAAAAAATAATTTTTATTGATTTAAAATATAAGAAAAATGAATCAATTTTTTATTTTTTTTTCATTTTTAATAGTACTCCCTCCGTCCCTAAATATAAAGTCTCTTTGAGAGATTTCACGTTCATTAACCATTAAGAAAGTGGAATAATTTAGTTAATTGTATTGGAAATGTGAACTTTTGATATGTAATTCAAAATTACCCCTATTAATATTATTGGGAATCTAAAAAGTGTTAAATAAATATGGGTGTTTGTGGAAAAAAGTAATTAATGATCATTGAAAATTGATATAAGGCTTTATAAATAGGAACAAAATAAAAGTGTCAAGATGACTTTATATTAGGGACGGAGGTAGTACTACTTTACTAAAATATTTTTATAAAGTAGTTGTTTCATTTTTTTTCAGTCGCAATGATACGTCGATATTTCCTAAAATACCTCTATTTTTATAAAATTGGATAAAATTAAATACAATCAATTAATCTCCTTAATAAGTGTTACTTAACTGAATTACACGTGCCAAGGAAAGTACAATCAATTAACCTCCTTGACAAGTGTTACTTAATTGAATTACACGTGTCAAGAAAGTAGTTATTTTTATAAATTTTAGGATAATACTACGTCCGTCCCTAAATATAAGACAATTTTGACACTTTTATTTTGTCTCCATTTATAAGATCTTATACCAATTTTCAATGATCATTAATTACTTCTTTACACAAACACTTTTATTTATTTAACACTTTTTATATTCCCAAAACTATTAATAGAGATAATTTTGAAAATGCATATCAAATATTCACATTTCCAATACTATTAACTAAATTAATCATTTTTCTCAATAGACGTGAAATCTCCAAATAAGGTTTTATGTATAGGGACGGAGGGAGTACATAACAATTTTATCCTCTTAACTTTTCTTGAAAAATTCACATGAACGACAAAAAAAACATATATAGCTAAAACATTTAATGAGGGAAAAAATAAAAAAATAATAAATGCTACATAGAAAATATAAAATGACATACAATTAGGACTAATTTTTTTTAAAATGTGATCTACAATAAAAAAAACAGAAGGAATAATAACATGCTTAATCATGTTTGAAAAATGAGAATGGTACTATTTCCCAAAGGTTTGTCATACGGCAGCATTAAGTTTGTTTTACTATTTTTTCACATATGTAAACTAGTAAGTATGTGCACGGATCGTTTAATTTGAGATATTAATATTGTATGAAAAATTGTAACTGACAAAGTATGAGTAACATATTTTGAATTTGTAGAGTATAATGTTAAATTACTTACTTAGTTATTAAATTATGTCGAGTCAATGTATAGTTTATTTTCTCTTTATATAATGTAAATAAATTGTATTTTTTTTTTTTGAGTTGTATAAAAATAAACTTTACAATCATAGAAGAAAACAATTTTGAGTTTTATATGTAGTTTATAATAAAAAGTTTTTTCAACTAATATTTATGTCATGTTGACAGGTTGAGTAAGGAGTTAAATTTTTAGAGCAAGAGCTTCTATTTGATAAGATTCCTCCTTTGTTGAATACTGATTATTAAATTCTCCAAACAAAATACGATTCACATGATAATGTATTTAAATATTCAAACTGAACAATGCTAAACGATCACCAAAAAGATAGCAATAAACATTGTCCAATATAACAACCTTGTAAATCAAAATTTAAAACCTAAAATTGACGATCATTCCTTCAAGACATTGCTTCCTTATATACATTTTTCCAACACTAAATCCACTTAAAAACCTGTCACAGTAAATAGAATAAATAATCGTGAGGAATTATAGTTATTATTGTAACACCCCGTATTTTTCCCATACGTGCGTAAACGAATTTTGTCAAAATAAACCTTGAGGTTCTGTTTTATAAAAGATTTTCAGACAAGTGTTTTACGTGAGTAAGAAATAAAGTGTTGATTTTCATGGATTTTTATAAACAAATTATTTTATGGATGAGAAGCGAATGATTTTGTTGAGTTTGGAATGATTTACTAAGTTGTGATTTTATTAAAGGATGATTTTTACTTGAAATGAATTTTCTTCTGGATTTGTTAACTTTGAAAATTCGTATCTTTTTAACCGTAACTCGGAATTTTATGATTTTTATATGAAAACGATCGTCTTAAAACGTAGAATTTGAAACTATAACTTTTAGAATTTTCTGGATTGATTTATAAAAAATTATTTCCTGAGTTTGTAAAGTACGAATTTTGAGATGTGTTTTGTAGAAAATGAAATTATTGTTATGACATGAATTCCTTATGTGATATGTGTTGGTTTGATGTGTGTTAGAATAAATGATACATGAAAATGATTGTGTGAATGTGATTCCTTAGAATTAATTGCATTATTGTGTGAATTAATAATTATAAGTGAATGTGATTAGGAAGTAAAAATGTAAGACATGTATGTGTATGTATGAGTGGTACGGTTTGTATGTATGTATATATGTGTGTGTTCTACGTATGTGTGTATGTATATGGGCAAACTTAGGATTTTAATTGTTGGACAAGAAACTAATAGGATAGGTTAGAACCATAAGTAAATTAAGTGGTAGAAAATCTAAAGTAGTAGCAAAAAAAGTCATTAGACATGAAGTGACCCTAGTACCCTAAATTACTCCACCATGTCCCCTTGAGTTGATTCCTTACATGCAAACTTTGGGAAGGACAAAATTACCCCTCCCAATTGTGCATGACCGAAAACAAACATAAGGGCAAAAGAGGGATGATTCGTTGGCCTATATATGGTAGAAGCCTTAGTTCATTTCCTTCCATTCATTTTCATTTCTTCATCTCCACACCAAAACACATCCTAAGAGTCCATCCAACTCTTAGAGAGAAAGAGAGAGAGAGAGAGAGAGAGAGAGAGGGTGGCCGAGAGATAGAGAGGAAGAAGAAGGAGGTTTGGAGCTAGATCAAGAGTTTGAAGATCCAAGTGTTAGGAAGACTAGAAGATCAACCCTTTTCTTGGTAGGTGACTCGAAGATCAAGAGGAAGATTGTAATATTTTAGGTTTTCCTTTTTAGTTTGTAGATCTTTCTTCTTTTCTTCTTTGCATGTTTATTTTTATGGTTTGAGAGATGAGTGCATGTGTTGTTCTTGCTTGATCATGGACTTTTAAAGACTAAAAATGATTTGTAATATGTATAACCTTATGCTTGATGATTCAGTTAAGGTTTTCTTGATGGATCTTGATGTTTTTCAAGCTAAAACCTTAAAGATCTAAAGAAAGTTGAGATTTTTGTGAAGTTTAAAATAAATTTCCTTGCATGCTAAATTTTCTTGCTCAAACCGTGATCTATGTGTGTTTATGTGGTTATTTGACAAGCAAATACATGATCTAAACTTGATTAATTATAAAGTGAAAATCTTTGGCCTTGCATGTTGAATCTTTTTGTTAAACCGTGACCTATGATGTATTTATATGATTATTTGATGAATAAATATATGATCTAGACTTGATTAGTGAGAAAGTTAAAATCTTTAGTCTTGCATGTTGGTTTGATGATGATCTTATTTGATTAAGTGTGTGCATGTGATGATCTTTGTTTGATGAAGTGAAAAGTTAAGATCTTTGGTTTTGCATGTCAATTTCAAGAGAAAAGATTATGTTTTTCTTTTAATATGTGACACGGTTTTGAAGAAGAAATTAAAGAAGCAAGTTTTAAAATGATTTTTGAGCATAAACATGATTTGATTAAGTATTTGATCTTGTGCAAGTTTTATTTTGTGAAGCCTATTCGGCCATGTTTGATAAAACTAGAATCTATGCTTTTTATTTTTGTGAAAAGTTGATGCATGTGTGTCTTAAAGCTAGATTTAATGATTTTTAGAACATGCATGTTATTTTCATAAAGTTAAGATAAGATCTTTATTTTCGGGTTGAGAAAAAAATGATGAACTTGAGTTTATTTTATGTATGTTAGAAATGTTTGAGAAAAATCTTGTCTTGATGATATTCTTGCATGTTGATGTGAGTAAATGATGAAGTATGTTACTTTGAAAAATAGTCTTGAAAGCTTACATGACTTGATTTGATTTTGTGATTCTTGTATGTTGAAAAATGAATAAAAACATTGTCTCTTTGCATAATGATATTCGGCTAAGATGGAGAGAAATAAAAGACTATGTTTAATTATTAATTAGAGTGCATGCATGATGAAACTATTTTTAATCTAAGAGCTTTAAACTATATGCATGAAAAATCAAGTTTTTAAAAGAAAATGTGTGTGAAACTTTGGAGTGGGTTGTGACTCAAATTGTTGTTTTGATTTAAGTTAAGAGAATGAATTAAAATTGTTAATTTTTCTTCTTGGATGCTCACGGTTTTTAGTCCCAAAAGAAAGAAAATGATTTCATTAATTTATGTCTTTATTTGTGCATTAAATCCTTGCAATATTATACATATAGAATTCGGCCAATGCATGTTCATGTGGTTGGAAAAATTTTCTTCATGAAATGACCTTTGAAAATGGCTATATTCCTAGGTGCATGATGCTATGTTTGGATGGAAGTGATGTGTTGTTTTCTTTAATTTTCTTGGTTTGTGATGTGAAAGTAAACGAGTTGATTTAGTTATGTAAAAAGGAATTTTCATGATGATAATTCAATAATTTCAAGTTTTAAAATTTATTAGTGATTAGAAATTTTTGATCATGGTGATTCGATCCTTAGTGAATTAGTCACAAGGCTTAGTTTAATTTAATTAATGATTCTGAATGATGTAAAGTGTGATTTGCCTTATGTGAGTTGTGAATGCTTTGAAACTTTTATGTATTGTTCTTTGTGCTAATTGAATATGTTTTAAGAAAAGTTTAGATTGAATTGGAAATTGTTATGAATTGTGTTTGAGAGATTTATTGGTGAAAAATCTATGTTTGGATTTCAAAGGAATTTATTTGAAAAAGTATGATTTAAACAACTTAAATTGATTTGAAATTTTTATATGGCATTCCTTGATCAGTATTTAACAGTATTGTGAAGTTTAGAAATTAAATGAATCAATTGAATGTGGTTTTGAAATTTTATCTTCTTGAATTTTTGTATTCCGTTTAAAGCTTAAAGATAATGATTTTATAACCCGGATGTTTTAAATTAAGAGGAATGGATTCTGTTTTGATGAAGAGATTATTTTGGAATTGTTTCAAAATTTTCTTGAAAACATTTTTATTATAGGTTTGATTTGGATTTGAAATCTTTTGGATATTGGTAATGTGTTTTCAAGGGAATTGTTTCAACGTGTTTTCAAAACAAAATTATGAATTTATCGAAATCGTTTCTAACGCACGGGAAAAATGTTCTAGTTCGGGTGACGAACGAAAAGGACACGAGGCCGGAGTAGCAACTTGGAAAGCTTGGACAGCTCTTGGAGATCTATGTCATTTGAGGTGAGAGAGGGGCTTCCCTTAAGACGTCGTGGTATTTAGGTAACATATTAAGGCGTCCAATCATCTCAAATATTGGACCTCGATCTCACTAAGCGAGGAAGTGGGATAGCAATTGTTTGCTTGTTTGGCTATCTACACGACCAGTTGAGATCGGTTTTGTGGTGGACTCGGCTTAGCCGAGCTTCTCGGAACTCTCACCCAAGGCCTGATGACCCTTTTGGAAGCCCTCTGTGTGCTTGGCCGAGCTCAAGGCTCAACGGTCGAACAGACACCAGACACGAGCCGATCTTATGCTCCTACCAAGGTCCGACTTCCTTGTCCGACATCATGCAGAGATTCCGATATCAAGGACAGGATGACGTACGCACCTTATCTACAAGGAAAACTCATCCACTCATAGCTCATTACAGGCTGGCCCTACTTGGGCCTCAAGCAAGCCCATTAGGGCAACCAGCTCCCCCCTATAAGTAGCTACGTACTACATGGGGCTAAGGTATGTCCTCTAACCCTAATTGCCACCTTCACACACCAGTGATTAGGGTTACTTCTTGGACTCCTACCTTTCCACCTGAGGACACCCACAAACATCACAGATAAACCCTAGACAGAGGCTTCCTTAAGGTCTTCTTCCCTTACCTTGAGGTCCTCTCAGTCTTGGACATCACATTGGGCCGTCTGTGAGGAAGAGAAAAACTTCATCCACACCCAAAGAATCTACCATGACTGATATACCACCAGTTCAGAGGAGGAGGAGGGGGCGTCCAAGGAGGGTGCCAACAACAGAGGACCTGCGCCTTCACCTTGAAGCGAATAGAGTAGCAAGGTCCCCACAACCACCCCCTCCACCACCTCCACCTCCTCCCCCACCCCCACTCCCACCATCACCGCCACCTCCACCTCCCCCACCATCCCCAGAGTTAACCCACACCCACAGTGGACCTAACACCATCCACACTGGAGATACCTCAAATCCAACTCAGCACCAGGAAGGAGGTCGGCGCGTGCAGCTACGCTCCCAACTTGGGGAAACCAACACAGAACAGCACCGCCAACACGGCGAACGTGCCCACTCCGTCAGTACTACACATCGTTCTCACTCACATCAATCTTCACGCTCTCGTGATGCAGAGATCTTGACCATGATGAGACAACAAATGAGGATCATAGAGCAGCAAGGTCAAACCATAGCAGATCTTCAGCAGCTTACCATGCAGCGTTTGGCTGAACAAGCCATCATACAAGCTCCAGCCCCAAACGAACTTCCACAACCTTTGGGACTTCCAGCTGAAAACTTACCACCACCACCACCATCGTTAACACCACAAACGTTAACAACACCACATACCGTCATCACCCAACTAACACATACACCACCGCTCCATGACCATCAACAACCTGACTTAGATGATTCTCACCCTGGACACCCTTTCACAGCAGCTGTTATGTCCTATGAACCACCACCAGGATACCTCGGACCTAGCAACATACCTAGGTATAATGGCTTGACAGATCCTCAAGAGCACATACTCTCTTACGAGGGAGCTATGAACTTCTATGGCGGTGGAGATAGGCTCAAATGCCGAGCTTTCTCCATGACCCTCCAGGCTCCATTTCTCCGATGGTATGCGACATTACCTAAGAATTCTATTAACTGCTGGGCAGAGATGAAGCGCGCGTTTCTCAATAGGTACACTGCTAGCTGTGTGCAACCAAGATCCGACCACACACTAGCAACAGTGACACAAAAACCTGATGAATCGCTACGTGCTTATCTACATAGATTTTATAACGAGTCCAGCTCGGTTCCCAACTTATCTCCCGAAGTGGTCGTCCTCCTTTTTACTCAAGGTCTTGCAGAGGGTGGGTTCAAAGACTCACTAATAGGTAAGCCACCAAGAGATATGGCCGAGCTCAGACAAAGATCCAACAAGTATATCAACCTGGAGGAGTTCAGCAAAGGTCAAACAAGCAGGATGGAGAACGCCCAAGCTGCTTCACAGAATGCCCTTCCTCGAGGTCGCCCTCGAGGAAACAGGGACGATAGAGGTGGAAGGGTAGACCAAGGTGACCGGCGACGTCCTCATGTCGCCCTCGAGGAAACAGGGACGATAGAGGTGGAAGGGTAGACCAAGGTGACCGGCGACGTCCTCATGTCGGCCATCAGGATTACCGCCGACGTCCTTATGTCACCAAGTATGATATTTATACCCCACTGACAGTTCCGAGGTCGCAAGTATGGAGGGAAACCATGCAGACTGAACTCAGACATGTACCCAGGCCACCTTTCCTTAGAAACCAAAATAGCATCAGAGACAAATCCAAGTACTGCAACTTCCATGATGGGTATGGCCACCATACCGACCAATGCACCTGGCTTCGAGTCGTTATCGAAGACATGGTGAGATAGGGTAAGTTACAACAGTACGTACGAGAAGTTGTGGAGAGAAGAGGCCGAAGACGGTCTCGGAGCCCGAACAGAGACAAAGGAAAAGCCAAGGCTGACCCATCTCCAGAAAAGAAAACCGAAGAGCCACAACGAGTGAATATGGTTGTGGTGCAGGATTTGGATAAGTCACCGGAAAATTTCAGAGTCGAAACCATCTCGGGAGGTTTCGCCGGTGGTGGTGAGAAAAGATCAGAAAGGAAGAGGTATGTCAATCAAGTGTTAGCTGTTCATCATAAACCCATCTGTAAGAAACCATCTTGGAACATCCCCATTATTTTCTCCGATCAGGACATGGAAGACATCATCCCGGATCACAATGACCCAATGGTGATCACGGCGTTGATTGGTAACTTTGAAGTCGCCCGAGTATTCATTGATCAAGGAAGCTCGGCCGACGTTCTTTTTCTCCACACCTTTCAAGCACTAAAGTTGAGGTCAGCTGACCTCGTCGAATTTGAAGGCAATCTTATTAGCTTCACGGGAGAGTTGATTCGCCCCCTAGGAGCCATCCACCTCCCGGTGACCTTAGGTAAGAAGCCTTCGGCCCGAACGGAGATCATTAAGTTTCTAGTTGTCAATTCAGAATCCCCCTATAATGTGATACTGGGAAGAACTTGCCTGCAAGCCTTTGGGGCGGTTGTTTCAACGGTGCATTTAGCTATGAAATTTGTTGGTTAAGACGACAAGGTCGTCACTGTCAATGCCGACCAGGTCAGGGCCCGACTCTGCTACAACGCGAGTCTACGGGGAATAAAAAAGAAACAAGAAAAAGAGCTTACTGGTCCGACGTTGGACAAAGGAAGAGTTTTATTAGCTGAGCTGGATGTTCGGGCCGAACAGGATGATCTTAGGCCTTCCCCTCAAGGGGAGTGGTTGGCAATTCCCATTGATCCTTCCGATCCCAACAAAACTGTTAAGGTGGGAGCCGACCTCCCTCAGAAAATCCAAGTCGAGATCATCAACCTGTTAAGGGCCAACCGAGATTTGTTTGCTTGGACCTCGGCCGACATGCCGGGAATTGATCTGAATTTCATCTGTCACAAGCTCAGCGTGGATCCGAAAGCAAAGCCAGTAGCACAAAAGAAAAGAAGAGTTGGAGTAGAAAAAGCAAAAGTGATTCAGGAGAAGGTCTCCGAGTTACTCGAAGCTGGGTTCGTCAGAGAGGTGCCATATGCTGAGTGGGTTGCAAACACAGTCTTGGTAAGGAAGGCAAACGGCAGTTGGAGGATGTGTGTGGATTACACCGACCTCAATAAAACCTGCCCCAAGGATCAGTACCCGCTGCCGATTATAGATCAGCTCGTTGATAGTTCGACAGGATACCAACTGTTGTCATTTACAGATGCCTATTCAGGATACAATCAGATCCCAATGTATCCTCCTGACCAGGATAAAACTACATTCACGACTGGAAAGACGACATACTGCTATACTGTTATGCCTTTCGGTCTAAAGAATGCTGGAGCAACTTATCAAAGAATGATGAACAAGGTCTTTGATGGTATCATTGGTACCACCATGGAGGTTTACATTGATGACATGATTACAAAGAGCAGGAAAAAGGAGGACCACGTCCGAGATCTAACCATGGTGCTAGAAAGGGTAAGGGCACACAGTATGAGGCTGAATCCAGAAAAGTGCACCTTCGGGGTCCCTGCGGGCGCCTTCCTCGACTTCATGCTATCTGAGAGGGGGATAGAAGCAAACCCCGACAAGTGCCGAGCTATCTTAGAGATGAGGAGTCCTGCCAATCTTAAAGGGGTGCAACAGTTAACAGGCAGAATGGCAACACTGTCAAGGTTTCTCCCTCAAGCCGCAAAAAAGGCTTTACCCTGGTACCAACTTTTGAAAAAAGGAACAACTTTCAATTGGGATCAAAACTGTGAAGCATCTTTCCTGGCACTTAAAGAGTATCTCGCTTCTCCTCCAGTTCTCTCCAGTCCTCTGCAGGGAGAGAGTCTTTTCATTTATTTATCTGTTGGTGATTTAGCCCTCAGTTCGGTGTTGGTCCGAGATGAGGGCAGAAATGAGTTTCCCATTTACTTCATAAGCCGAGCTCTACAAGGTCTCGAGCTCCGGTATTCCAAAGTTGAAAAATTTGCATTTTGCTTGATCCTCGCTGCACGACGGCTACGACAATACTTCCAGAGTCATCCCATTGTCATAAGAACCGCCCAGCCCATTAAGCAAGTTCTTCAGAAGCCCGACCTCGCCGGGAGAATGATGGCGTGGGCAGTCGAACTTTCCGAGTTCGATATTTCCTACGAACTGAGGAGGGCAATTAAATCACAAGCGTTGGCAGATTTCGTGTCCGAGTTCACAGAGCCCCACCAAAGCTCTAGCTCGGACACTTGGGTAATATATGTTGATGGTTCAAGCAATCAGAGGGGAGCAGGAGCTGGGGTGATCTTGGAGAACGCGGAAGGTCTCAGCATTGAATATTCCCTGAAATTCGAGTTCTTAACCTCGAATAATCAGGCTGAGTACGAAGCGGTCCTTGCTGGCCTCCGTATGGCTAAAGAGCTCGGAGCAGTTGAAGTTCAAATACTAAGCGACTCCCAGTTGGTGGTTTCCCAGGTCATCGGAGATTACCAAGCGAAAGAGCCCATTCTGAAAAAGTATCTTGAAAAAGTTAAGACTCTGGCTCAGAACTTTGCCAAATTCTCCATCACCCACATTCCCCGTTGCTCAAATTCCAGCGCCGATGTGCTTTCCAAGCCGGCGAGCACAAAAGGAGCAGGGAATAACAGAAGCCTCATTCAAGAACAGATTTTGGCTCCTAGTGTAATAATGGCTATTGTTATATCACCGAACTGGATGCATTCAATCAGGGCATATTTAGAGCATGGAATACTCCCTGCCGACCAGAAGGAAGCAAAGAAGCTGACCAGAAAAGCGGCCGAGTATGTCATTGTTGATGGAATCCTCTACAGGAGAGGAATGTCTTCCCCACTCCTCCGATGTCCCACCTCCGAGGAAGCCCAAGAAACCTTGAACGAGGTTCATGGAGGAATTGGGAGCCACCATGTGGGAGGCAAGTCCTTAGCAAGGAAAGTATTAAGGGCTGGTTATTTTTGGCCTACCTTTGTAACAGATTCCATCGATCATGTCAGAAAGTGTCCTCAGTGCCAATTTTTTAGTGATGTGTACGAGAAGCCCGCTGAGGAACTTCATTCTCTTGCTTCCCCTTGGCCTTTCAGTATGTGGGGAATGGACATTGTGGGACAGTTCCCAACAGCTCCAGGTCAGCTAAGGTTCATTGTGGTAGCAGTAGACTACTTTACTAAATGGATTGAGGCCGAACCATTGGCAACCACCACTTCTGCAAGAATCTAATTTTTTTTTGTAAAACAAGTCATTTCTCGTTTCGGACTTCCACTCACTCTGATTACTAACAATGGTAGCCAGTTTGCTGCCAAGAACTTCCAAATATTGGCTGAAAACCTCGGAATCTCTCATCGGTTCTCCTCGGTCGAACACCCTCAGACTAATGGGCAAGCCGAAGCTGCTAATCGGGCTATTGTTGATGGCCACAAAAAGAGAATTATACAGGCTAAAGGAGGATGGGCCGACCTGCTACCTGAGGTCCTCTGGTCGATTAGGACCACAGTACAGACCTCAACAGGAGAGACCCCTTTTAGACTTACTTACGGCTGTGATGCGGTCATCCCCATCGAACGAAGGATCCATACCTTCCGAATGAGGGACAGGCCCGAGGAAGAAAATGAGAATCTGATCAAAGAAGACCTAGTATTGGCCGAGGAGATCCGAGAAGCCGCTTCAGTTAGAGAGAAGAAAGCGAAAGAAAGACAAGCAAAGCAATACAACAAGTCAGTGCAACCCAGGTCCTTTGAGGTCGGAGACCTCGTACTCCAAAGATCAGACATTGGGCTCAAAAATCGAAGGGATGGAAAGTTTGCCCAGAATTGGGAAGGCCCCTACAGAGTCGTTTCAAAAACACACTCTGGGGCATACAAGTTAGAAACCCTCGAGGGAGTCGAGCTCAAGAATTCCTTGAACGTTGCGAAGTTGAGAACCTATTTCAGTTAGGATTACCCCGGATATCATCAGCAATCACCTGCACCTTCAGTTCAAGTTCAAGTTTAATTTCATTTTAGTTTCTGTTAAAGTCTTCACATCTGCTTCCTTTGTTTACATCTTGTTCCATTGTTATATACTCACTTTTAAATTCACTAAATGGCAATGAACTCATATTTGTGATCAATGAAATAGTACAAACTTGCCCTTACTCAAGTGCCACAGTTTCATATACGTACGTACTAGCTTCTCATTTAGCACTAGCCACCTAAATGTTGCATGGCGCTATGTACAGTCAACATCTTGTAAATGAGATCGGCTCATAAGCACAGTGTACAAGGGACACCCGATAAAGTACAGCTTGCTGTGAAATGTTCTCACATAACTTCACTCAGCAACCTCTTTCACATCGGGGACGAGGATACCCACCTTGGCTATGGTGGCTGGATCCAAGATCCCTACCGTATGCACTTATATACAGTACCTTTTTTCAGAGGAAAACTTATAAGATTACTGCACTTACTGAGTCGTCCGAGCACAACCTAATTATTTATCTTAAGTTTTAACGAAGGACAACAAAATTGTCTTTATCATGTGTTTTTCAGGTCCGACTAAATCAAAATACAACAAGTAAAAAAGGACTTGTATTCTTAAAAACAATTTTACTCGGTTACCTAACAACTGACCACAGCTCAGGTCCGACTAAGTCCGATCACAACAGGCAACTAAACAAAATGCAACAAGTCTCAAGGACTTGCGTTTTTAACATAGCAAGTTTCCTTGATGACCCGACAACTAATCGCAATTCGGATCTGAGGTATCAATAGTGAACATGCAACGAGTTAACAATATAAACTCGCATTGTGCAACAAGTTAAAGAAAAGACTTGCATAAAAACGATCTCGGATACAGTATATATGCAACAAGTTAAAACGAAAAACTTACATAAAAATGACATGATGCAACAAGTTAAAACAAAATAGAACTTGCATTAAACAGAAGGAAATGTTATACAAAGACAAAACCAACAAAATAAAACAGTTCCAATGCTGTCAAACATGTTGTACAAAAACATTGACAAAATACAAGCTGCCCAGCATAAGGGACTTACGCTGCATCATCTTCAATATCAGAGAGCTGGACCTTGGTCGGATCGAACTCTTCCTCGGGTTTCTCTTCCAAGGGGTTGGGAAGGTTCTCTTCAGGTTGGTCGAGATCTACCTCGGCTCCGTCGTTTTCAAAATCCACCATCTTCCCATCAACGACCCCAAACCCAGGACTGGCGCCGACAACCCGAACTCGGATATCCTTGTTTAGAAATTGAATCTGCTCAACAGCATTGGCAAAGATCTTACTTCCCCCCTTCTCAAAATCGAAGGTTGCCTCTGCCGCAGCTATCTTATGTTTCAGTGCTTGAGCAGCCCTTTTCTTCAGCTTAGATCTGACTCCCTCAACCTCGCCAAGGCCTTCCTGCCGACCTGCTTCTTTAGCAGCCTCCTCCGCCTTTTGGGCATCTTCTTTAACTTGGGCCAGCGCCTCCTCATGGTTTTTGAGAAGCTCCTCCATTTGTCGACGGTGCTTCTCCTCCAATTCGGCCAGTTTCTGGTCGGCAGAATCTCGACTACTCCTCAAGTCAACCACCTCAGCCGCCAAATCAGCTCTGGCCTTCTTCTTAACAGGAGATACACCCTCAGCTACATCATCCGAGACCTCTGCCAACACATTAAAAATGGTAGTCGACCGCTTCAGTTGGCAGGCAAGCTCCTCGACCATTTTCTTCCATTCCACCCCGGACATCTTGATCAAAGCGTCCTTCACCGAGGGTTTGGTAGTGGTGGTCGGCGGCCTTGGAAGAATATCAATTCCCCTCCTCGGACCTGACGATGAAGGAGGGAGATCAGCAGCAGTAACTAAGTCGGTGTTAAGGCTCGGAGACCGAGGAGGAGGAGGGGCAAAAATCACTGGAGGAGGATTAGGTCGCGGCTGAGGAGCTGAGTCAGTGGAGGCCGTGTCAGTAGAGACTTCAGCAGTCACGGTTTCGTTGGACGAGCTATCAGTCCTCTTCATCTTTCGGGCCTCCATGGTAGCTTTGAGCGCCTTCGATGACATGTCCGACCAGTATTTGTCTGAAAACAAAATAATAAAGAAAATCAGTCAGGAGGTTAAAAGAAAAAATACAAGTGCAAGAGTAAAGTTAACTACCAATCTTTGTAACGACTTCATTATCAGGAACTTCATAAAAACCCCGATGTCAAGCTGGAACTTCTTGGCCCGGTACTCGGACTGGAAGTGATTGGCCGTTACAGCTTCATCGGCATCAAGAGTTGCAGCCGACCACCTCTGCGGCGTGCCGACGTGGCGAGTGAAGAACTCCTGGGTCCACTCCAAGGGAAACTTCGGTCCCGTCTCGGCCCGAAACCAAGGTCGCTCCGTACCCACATACTTATACTTAAAAAATCTTGGCTTGAAATGCTTCCAAGAGTCAGTGAACATGCCGAAGAGCCCGAAATGACCTCGGGCCTTGGTCGACACCCAAAGCCGACCAGTTACCCCTTCTTTGTTACTCACGAAAGGGTTGTACAACCATAAGAAAAGCCGAACTGTACACACTAATCCTTTGGCTCCACAGTATTTTTGGAAGGATCGAAGAAATGACCAAGTGTTGGGATGTAATTGGGAAGGAGCCAGTCCGAGTTCATTTAAAACCCTCATCTCCAAGTCAGTGAAAGGGAGGGTCACGCCGAGGTTATGTATCAAGTCGGCATAGAAGAAAAACGAGTTCTCATCGGTCTGCGAGCATATCCTATCATTCATGGAGCAAGGCAAAACTTCATAGGAGCTTCCAGTAGTATCCCCAAAGCATGGCAGCACAACCCTCTTTACATCCGCAAGTTTGTCCTCGGAATCTAGGCTGGACCGAACTCCTTTTGGCTCAATATCAACCCACTGGTAGTGATCAGCATCAGGAGGTGCGGGGTAGAGCTCGGGGCGAGTGATTCACTTCTGGGGTGGCATGTTACCTGTGGAAGAACAGGGGAGCTCGACGTTAGTCCTACGGGTTACGAAAAATAACCCCCCAGAAAATCCCCTCGAAGTTGTTCCGAGGGGCGAGCATCTCCCCTCTCCCACAGGAACCCCCCGCTCAAACAGCCTTTCTCTGTTCATCATTTCAAAATCATAACTCTCCCTACCATCGATGAACTTGGCCCAGGCATACCGTTTCACCCACTCTCTCTGCTCTTTCCAATCCCGAGGGTAGATGACCTCAACGGGATCGACCTCCGAGATTTGTTTCTCATACTTCTGCCTATACTCCTTCCGACGACGAAGCATCTCGTCTACCTCCGTCGAGGAGCAGGACGAGGAGGATGAGCCGTCCTCCTCCTCACTGCTGCTGGTTGACAAGGAAACCAACCCAGCCCATTTCCTAAACCACTCTCTACTCCTACTCATCTTCCCACTTCCCTAATCCACTCCTCTGGGTTTCTGAAAAATAAGAACAAAAACAAAAATCAACAACTCTTCAAAGGCCTAAACACTCCAAACCCAGGAGCGCCAAATCCCCAAGACTATTTCCGAAAACCAAAATCTACAAAATCCCAAACCCAGGATCTTAGCCACAAAACATAAAACAACCAAGGGAAACCACTCCACTTCCATAAAAACAAAAACACAAACAGAAACAGGAAGTACCAACCCCTTCCATGCAAACCAGAAAGCAGTGAAGAAGGAAGAGAAAAGAAATGACGAAGGAAGAGAAGTGAGTAAGAAGCAGTACCTTAAAAGAGTAGAAGCGTGAAGGAGAGTACGGAAAAAGGAAGAAAAGCTGGATGGAACTTGTGCTACGGGCAAGATCAAGAAAGGAGGTGGTAGAGAAAGAAAAACGGGTTCAGAGTGGGAGAGGAACAGTTGTGAATATGGGAGAAGTGGAAAAGTGAAAAAGGAGGTAGAGAAGGGGTGGGGGGGTCTAAATAGGGAGTTTCCCCCCTCTTTTCTGAGCTGTGGGCTCGGCCCAACAGCCTAGCCCAGCGTGCAACCATATACACAGAGACGCGTGGCACAAAGCGAGTAGAGCGGCAGACCTCGAGCAACGTTGCAATGATGGCAATGCTTCGTTTAACGTGGTTTCTGACACGTGTCAGATATGGGGAAAGAAAACGTCACGTCGAAGCAGGTGAAAGGACAGCTTTCAATTCTGCTCAGTCAAAGTGGAAGGACATCAGAGACAGCTGGATCCAGCTCTCGACAACTCCTCTTCCGAACTCCCTGGAACCTCGGAACAAGGCCTGAATAGCCTTGACCGAGTTGGGGGGCTTATGTGGTGGACTTGGAAAAAGGACCTGACCCAAGACCTCGGAACAAGACCTGAATAGCCTTGACCGAGCTGGGGGGCTTATGTGGTGGACTCGGCTTAGCTGAGCTTCTCGGAACTCTCACCCAAGGCCTGATGACCCTTTAGGAAGCCCTCTGTGTGCTTGGCCGAGCTCAAGGCTCAACGGCCGAACAGACACCAGACACGGGCCGATCTTATGCTCCTACCAAGGTCCGACTTCCTTGTTTGACATCACGCAGAGATTCCGATATCAAGGACAGGATGACGTACGCACCTTATCTACAAGGACAACTCATCCACTCATAGCTCATTACAGGCTGGCCCTACTTGGGCCTCAAGCAAGCCCATTAGGGCAACCAGCTCTCCCCTATAAGTAGCTCCGTACTACATGGGGCTCAGGTATGTCCTCTAACCCTAATTGCCACCTTCACACACCAGTGATTAGGGTTACTTCTTGGACTCCTACCTTGCCACCTGAGGACACCCACAAACATCACAGATAAACCCTAGACAGAGGCTTCCTTAAGGTCTTCTTCCCTTACCTTGAGGTCCTCTCAGTCTTGGACATCACAGGTTTGCTGTTTTTAGTTGATATGTCTTTGCTGAGATAGTGTGATGCTATGTTTTTAGTAATTATGCATGAGCTACTTGATTTTCTTAACATGTGAAATGATTTAATGAGCTAATAAGCAACTTTGATATTGTTTGAGAAATATTTTATGAGATAAGTTGAATGGAATGGCGAAAGTGATGAATTAAGAAAGAAAAGAAAAGAAGTATGGATAAGAGTTATGTGAATGATTGAGAAAGAGATAAGTCATGAGATGAATGAAACTGTAAAAGAGATAAATAGTGAAAGGAAGAGAATTAATAGTTGAGTTTGAGAAAGAATTGAGAGGAAACGATGATTTTCAAGATGGTGATAAGAAATACCCGACGAGGCGAGCGGAAGCGTGGAGATGATGAGGAGAAAGACGCTGATGGTGCTGCTGAGCAACAACTGAGGAGAAAGACGTTGATAATGCTGCTGAGCAATGATTGATGAGAAAGATGTTGATGATGCTGCTGAGCAATGATTGATGAGAAAGATGCTGATGAAGCTGCTGAGCAATAGCTGATGAGAATAATGTTGATGAGATGCACGAGAAAGAGATGTGATGCAAGATGCTGTTGAGATTCTTTGGGGAACGAATGAACGATTAGCGGTCGGGACTCGTTGAAGGGATGTACCAAGGATGAGCCGACCATTAGGATTAATCCATTAATTAAAACTCTCTAAAACTTTAAAATCCTTTAAAAGACATTAACGAACGCGGTGAGGCATGAGTGTGATATCGAAGTAGTGGAGAGGAAGGAACCATGGGTATCTGCGGATACTCAGGTGGATATTGCATTAGGGGAGGAATATGAAGGTGAAACGTCAAGAAGTCTAGAGTATTTTTCTAGGCTGAACAAACTCCACATGCGGCATACGAACGTGGTAGGGACTGGGTTCTAAGCCGTGGTAAGTTCTGCAGGCTCACTAGAAAATACTGTCGCCCCCTAGATTGCAAATCTTGAGCAGTGAGAGGGACTGGAACGGGGCATTTGTGATTTGCCACTGTACCCGAGTTTTCTACAGTATGCCTTGATAATATATGATTTGATATAATATGATATGAATTGAGTTGATTTGAGACTGTACCCGAGATTTCTACAGTTCTCCTGGCTTGGAGCCAATTGATGATGAGACAGCTGTCGTGCCCGCGTGGTAAAGGTCCTGTACTCCTGTTTGCTTCCGACTAGGTTGGGTGGTTGACCGAGGAGATGTAGACGTGTGAGCCGATTTCCTCAATGATGATTTCCCCACATCATTGAGCGAACCGAAACGATAAGACTTAAGAGACTGAACTAATCAAAAGAAAAGTACAGTGAAGATATCAAGTATAAGAAATGATTATTGGAATAATTGATAAGTTTGGAAACAAGGACTGAGGAAAGAGTTGATAATAATTGTGAAAGTTTAAGAGAAAGATATTGAGAGTGTTATTACAAGAGATTGAGTGTAATGTGGTGCTTATATGTTTATATGATGCTCATGTTGTTGTTTGTTTGTTGTTTATTTTTTTGTCTTAATATTTGCCTATTGTAATCCCACACAGTCGACATTTCATGTTTTGGGAAACTCACTCTCTCGTGTATATCTGTCTTGTGTTCGGAAAAAAAATTTGGGTGATCCTTAGATGGAAAACACCGCGAGGTTTCAACTCATTCAGGAGGTAGGGCATCTCCGTTGAAAGGAGACAACTCTGGGGAAGAGACTCTGGAGGTGGCGGAGAACGACGATTCTGCTTGGTGGTCGGAGGTCGACACGGGAGAAGTGTCTCCACAACAAGGATTGATACCCACAGGCCCCCAGGATCTTCTGACAAACGAAGATGATTGAGAGTTCGATCCGCCAAGGCTCAGAGTTCGATAGCGTGTCTTAGTGTGTATGACTAGAAGATAGGTAATCCCCGCAGAGCATTGTATTCCATTGAAAGTTCTTAGTTGCCATAGCTTTATCATACTGTACCCCGGCTAAAGTTTTGTTTAATACTGATGTTTTGGAAATAAGCAAATGGGCTGTTGTATTTTAAATGATGTTTTTATGGACAAGTTTCAAGGTGCGGTGTCTTGTGACATCTCGGTTTGGAACTTGAAAGATTTTATGCAATGTGAGAACGTGAGTTTTAATTGTAACTATGTTTTGAAAGTCTAAGTGTTCTCACGTCTCTTTTCGTACATGTTTAAAAAAAATGGCCCAAATTTTCACTATATTGAATTTTTACAGTTGTGGTTTCAAGTTGCCAATTCGGGGTGTTACAATTATCAGTAATTATAATTATAGTATTGTAATATAATTTGATAATGTGAATGTAAGTTTGAATTATAAGAATATAGAAATTAAAAAGATTCCAACTTTAAAATTATTTGCCTATATTAGAACTTCATAATTGGAAATAAATATATTGTCTAAATTATCAAATAACGCATCATTATTTTCCACGATTAAAATTACAACATTTTGTATAAATTTTCGCATTTTGTAAAAATTGAATTAATAACAGAGTAAATATTTGATTGTATTATGCTAATTCATTATACTAAATTGTAGCTCATCTGTAATGCTTTTATATATTCGATTTTTCCGTTTTAGCCAAAATTTAATCTTCATAAGGATGCTCTTTTTAAATGATTGATATCAATTTGCCTATATTAGAACTTGCATGTATTGGAACTTCTCAAATTACAACATTATATCCGTTTTTTTGTTGTTTAATTCTTAGATGACGACTCACTTAGGCATTATTATACATGTTTTTATGTCTATATTTAATTCAAATAATTTCCGGTTTTTCCGATTTTCCCGTTTTACCAATTTATAAGACATTTTACCAAATTTCAGTGATCTACAAATACCCCTATTTATTTAACAATTTTTAAGATTCTCAATAATATTAATAGCGGTTGTAACAGCCCGATTTTCGAGAACCAAAACAACTAACTTTTATTTATTAATGTTGCAAAAATGAGGCCAAATTTTTGGATTTTTTTTTTTGTAAACGTTGTTGAAGGGTTTGAAACATTCTTGAAGTTATTAATATCCTTCAACCTTCCCTTTCGAAAACCGAGTTGTTACTTGAAACCACAACTCACTTACTTTATTTTCCGAAAACATTTTATCAAGAAAACATTTTGATTTCAACTTAAGTAACTCCATTCATTTCTTCAAAAGGATTTAAACATGTTTCATAAAAGTGTTCATACATTCCTTAAAAGTCGGGCATGCTGCAATACAGCAATAGATCATCACTTAGGTAATCCTGAACACAAATACAAACAATAGCTTAATCTAATTCTACTACTGGTTCTCTCTTCCTATCAAAGATGGTCGGTTCCAACTCTCTTTTCTTCTTTGCTGGTGTCTTGGTACCGGAGGTTGATGCGATCTCACTTGCTGCATCCACTTCAGAGTTCGGTTTAAGCTCCACTCCGAATAGCTTCACAGGATTCTCCTTCTTTGTATCCCGAGATGGTGGTTCAAAATTGTATCCCACAAAGGATACACTCCCCAGACACGAACTCGTGGTCTTTCCTCCTAGCTTATGCTCCGGGTCTGCGATCACCAACTGAACATGTCCAGTCCATACCCAGCCGTAACGCGTAGCTTTCCATCCATTCCCATCACGAAGCCACGTAGAGATTTCCAAACGACGATCCATCTGCCCGTTGGGATATCAGCGACACCGATGCACCAACGAACAGGAGAGAGTAAGCGATCCGGACGGCGTAGCATCGACGGTGTGGAATTACGATAGGCAAGATAATAGGACACACACACAATACATAAGACACATACAGGATAACAAACAAACATACTACCATCATCCACACACCTCATTATTCCATCTTATTATCATTTCTTTCATGACTCTTCACTTTATTTCTAATCTCTCTAATGAAACTAAATATCCTTCCCACACTTCCATTCTCAATCTCTTTCTCATTCTTTACACTACTCATACTCTTGTTTCTTGATAATCATAAATCTTTTCTTATCATGTCTTATTGAGTTATAACTATCGATGATCGGGGGTATTAAAGCATCATCGAGGTACGCGTTCCTTTCGTTGTTAGCACTCACGTTTCAAGTCTACATCTCCTCGGCCATCCATCCACCTAGTCGGAAGCAAACATGAGTACAGGACCTTTACCACACGGGCACGACAGCTGTCTCACACATAAATGGTCCCTGACCAGGAGGCCCAGCCTCAATAATATCAATTCATAATAATCATGGCACACTGCCTCGCAGTGGCAAATCACAATGCCCCGTTCCAGTCCCTCTCACTGTTCTCGATTTGCAATCTAGGGGGCGACAATATGTTTCTAGTGGGCCCGCAGAACTTGCCACGGCATTAGACCCAGTCCCCACCACGTTAGTGCGCCACATGTGGAGTTCGTTTTGCCTAGAAACATACTCTAGACTTCTTGACGTTTCACCGTCATCGTCCTCCCCTAATGCAATCTCGTCCTAAGTATTCCCAGATACTTATCGTTTCTTCCTCTCCACTACTTCGCACTCTCATACCTCACCGCGCATGTCTTTTAAGTCTTTTAATCTTTTCAATTTAATCCTAAGGTCGGCCCATCCTTCGTGCAACCCTTCAATGAGTCCCGACCACTAACTTTACACAATCTTTCTCACATCATCTCTCACATAGCACAGAGCTGGGATCACATCACAATCTCAAATCTCATCTCATTTCTCAACATTCCTTTTTACCATCCTTCTTTAGGTATCAAACTCACCACTTTCCAAAAATACCATTTCTCAAATTCTCTTGTCAACACTCTTTCCAAAACCTTTTCCAAAACTTTATTCTTGCCAACAAAAGTATTATTTTCACAGACTTTTCGCAAAGAGATCATTTTGTAAAACTTTCTCCAAAATACAGTTCCAGAAATATCCTTTCATAAAACCTTTTTAAAAAGATCATTTCATAAAAAGAATCCTTTGAAAATATTGTTTCACAGAAATCCTTTCTCAAAGACTTTCTTCAAAAGTTTGTTTCATAAACCCTTTTATGAAAATACTTTCTTCCCAACTCATTATAAGAATTTCTTTTCACACATATTTTCGAAAACTTCTTTTTGCAAAATCCTTTTCAAGAACTCCTTTTTCAAAAAAACCCTTTTTCAAAAACACCATTTTGCTGAGCGCTAGTGGAGGAGCAAGCTCAACTCAACACTAGTTCCCAGTCTAAAACCAAAACCAGGGAGCCTAGCTCCGCTCAATTCACATCTCATGTTCCAACACTCCATATCACTCTTCCCAAGCTTTGGCTCGTTCTCAACATCATTCTCAACTTGTTTTCCAAATCAACTCTCATCTCTCTTTCACATAATCTCTTACTCCTTTCTCATTATGCCATTCCCAACTCTTTCTTTTCACTTTCATTCTCTTATCTAAGACGTGACAAACGTTCATCCACTATTTACTTATCATACTCAACAGCAATAACCAATTTCAAACATAATTAAATAGATAAGTAAATAAATAAATCAAAGCATATTATCCACACACAACATCACACAATAACATTGTGGTATTTGTCATCTTCGTATAAATGGCCACACAAAATAAACAATTGCCGCTTATACTACTAACGCCAACCACGAGTTCCTATCTTTGAGATGATACGGAACGTCCTAATAAATCACCTAGCTACCACGGTGTCTTAGGAAAGCTTCTCTCTCACCTGAGGTCCAGCAATGAAGTGCGTACCGTCCCTTCGAATCCTTATGTGTTGCTGGCTGCTAATGCCCCAATCTCCTTCTACATCATTCCTCATATTTTAGTAAAACACTTTAATATTTTTCTTAACTCAACCACTGTTTGGAAACTCTACATGAAATCATACAAAAACATTTTTAAACATAAAAAGCACGTCCAAGTAATTCTGGATGGCAAAATAGTTTTACAAAATCACTTTAATAAAACTTCCAAAAATATTGTAAAAATATTCTTTACTTTAAAAAGCTTTTTAACTTAAAATTATCATTTTACAAACCCATGTTTTTATCATAAAACAATTTTGAACAGCCATGAATACAATTTAAAAATCTCAAGTAAATCAAATCAATTTTCTTAAAAGTCAATTTAATACACAACCACAATATAATTCTAAACAAACCACACCATATACAATCAACAAACAACACTTAGGCATGCAAGCATACATAAACCAAACGTAATCAAATCTCAAATCAACACATCAATATTTATTTCCATGCACATTTTATTTGAGTAATTAAACTCCCTAGACCTACTTAAACTATATAACCGAATGGGATCAAAGGAAACAAATCAAACATCGCAACCTAAATCACATGAATCACTTGGTTTATTTTAGGCATTCAAATTCCGTTTTATTTTTCATGCATAAAATTGTTTATTCTTCTTTTTAGCTCCTAACCGAAGGCACAAAAGCACATACTCATTCATGTATTCATTTAGACACAACACTCTGAATTCCCGCTCCAATACTCGAAGAGGGCAATCCAAGCACATCAAAGATGTAACCACAGCTGAATTTGTAGGGGTAGAAACAGACAATTTAAAAGGCATCTCAACAGCAGATAACTTTAGTCTCTCCATGCAATTGACAGAAATAAAAGAGTGTGTAGCTCCACAGTCAAATAGAATACCACATGCAATATCATTTATATGACCAATACCTCGAATCAGCTCATCAGCCTCTGTCACCTCCTCTCCATCAAGAGTGTACACCTTCCCTTTCTGAAGTGGGCGGCCATCAACAATCCTCTGCGCCCTAGTCACATTTGCTTCCTTCTTAACTGCATTCTGCGGGCAATTAGAAACAATATGGCCTGGCTGCCCACACTTAAAACAGGTGGCTCTAGGCTGATTCTGGCTCATACTCCAGCATACACCCCTATGAGGCTTGCCACACTGAGGACAAGGCGGAATAGGACCAGGTGAACTCCCCATAGGGCCTGCATAGGGACCTGGTCGCTGCACCGCTCCCTTGCCCCTCATAGGACCACCACTTTTCTGCACATTTTTGCTTTTATCTTCTGCCATCTTCCTCTTAAGCCCCTTCTCATAAGTGCTCGCCATGTTGACCAAACGGGCCAAGTTGTCAATATTGTGATACTCGCAAGAGAGGCGAATATCAGTCCTAAGTCCAGACTCAAACTTGACGCATTTGCCGCGCTCACTGGCATCCCGATAGTCAGAGAATCGGATGAGATCTTCAAATCTAGCTGCATAATCCCCAATTGACATAGAGCCCTGAGTCAACTGAAGAAATGCAATCTCCTTCTCCCTTCTCACGTCTTCAGGGAAATACTTCCCTAGAAAAAGACCCTTGAATACTTCCCAAGGAACCACCGGATTGGCTGCCTCCAATCCCCTCCTCTGCTGGTCCCACCAATGCTCAGCCTCATTGGTTAGCATAAATTCCGCCAGTCGCACATGCTGCTCCATGGGTGGGTGAATAGAGCTGAGGATCTTCTCGATCTCCTGAATCCATCTCTGGGCTCCATCAGGGTCATTTCCACCCTCAAAGCGAGGTGGATCATTCTTGCGGAACCTAGCCATCCAGTCCACCTCTACTGGAGCTGGTTGCATAGCTGCTGTGGCTACTGCGGCTGCGGCAGCTGCCATCTGCTCTCCTTGCTGCTGCTGCATCTGTGACAGATGCTCCAGAATGGCTGCAAGCCCATCATTAGCAGCCCTCCTTCCAGCCATACTGCTTAGCCAAAGAGAGCAGAAAAATAAGACTTAAATACTTAATGTATACATAGTACTATAATCATACTACTAAATTCCTAAACTTTTACTATGAGCATTCATTACTCTCTAGGTGAGTAATCGTGTGGAGTTTGCATAACTCCAAGGCCGAGGAGAAACTGCTCTGATACCATACATGTAACACCCTATAATTAATTACCCTTAATTCCCCTTATATTAAAAATATGAGCTTAAAAATTCATTTTTAATTTATGAAATTCAACCGTCAAACGGACGGAGTTTCGTCTGTTTTTCGGACTTTTCTAAATCTTCAACCTGATAAACACATTTATTTAATATCAACAGTAGCCAGCAGGGCTCAAATATAAATATATATGCATCACATAGTTGCCCTATGGGCTCAAGAGTAAAATATCAGCATCAGTTTGTCAGAGTGCCAGCATAAATGTAAGGTATGCATATCAAGAGACCATAACAGCAACTACTCCCAAAAATGAATCATAAACCATGCAAAAAGAAATTATCCTAAGCCTCTCTCAAAAAGCATATATAGCCCATATACATCAAATGAATACGGAGGCTTAGGCCAAAATAAATATATCTAAAACCCAACCCTACTCTCCCTGTGAGGGAGAGTAATCCTGCTCGGCCGATCCTGGTGTATACTCCAACTCAGTACCTGAAAAATGGTAAGGAGGTGAGTATTACACAATAAAATAGGGAAGCAGTTTCTATCATGCTATACTGAACCACCAGGCCAAACACATATAATCATATAGTGCATATAAACCAATTAAGCATTCCCAACATAATTCAATTATTTTAATGTCCATAATAAGATTAGTTCTGTCATGGTTTTAAATGTCATTATTTCACACATTTCCCAAAATATACGAGTTGACACAGTTCTCAATCACATGAGTTTAACATCACCATTCTTTCCTTGCACCATTCATTGTTCATTTTCCATACATAATTTTCCATTTGATTATCATATATGACTTTCTCATCAAGTCTTTCGATTCTCCATGAATCTCTCTTCTCTTTTCATACACTTTTATTTTCTCATAACATTGAAGATTTATTCACGTGGATCCATCATTGCGTACAGTCCCACAACCCAGACAACGTCTTACAGCTGCGCACTATGTGCGTCTTACGCGATCTATGCGTACAGTCCCACAACCCGGACAACGTCTTACAAGATCTGGATCGCACAAGTCTACGCGTACAGTCCCACAACCCGGACAACGTCTTACAAGACATTAAATCAACCCAGTCGATGCGTACAGTCCCACAACCCGGACAACGTCTTACATGACATCAAATCAAATCGGTCGATGCGTACAGTCCCACAACCCGGACAACGTCTTACACGACCTCAAACCGAACCAGTCGATGCGTACAGTCCCACAACCCGGACAACATCTTACACGACTTGATTCACACCAGTCTAAGCGTACAGTCCCACAACCCGGACAACGTCTTACAAGACATGGTTCACACCTTCTTTGTTCATTAAGTCCTTGAATTCCATTTTCAATTTTAATACTTGGAATCATTCTCAAAGATTCATCAATTTAAACATCTAATTGTATTTTCAAGGTTCCAAAATTCATTTACATCAATTCCCTACATCATATTATTGTCATTCCTCAATTCTAGGGCTCAACATAATTTAACAAAATAACAACCACAAAGCCAAACATCATAGTCACATTTAGGCACAACATAACAACCCAACATACTCTTTATACTTAGTCACACTTTAATTTAATATTAACTACCCTAGGGTTCTTAATCCTATTAACAAATATCTCCTAACAATCCAATATAAACACAATATAACCTACCCCCTAGAGTATGGTAACACAAACCTCCTTACCTCAAGTTCTTAGAGATAGAGAGAGAATTTGTGCTTGGAGCACACTTGAATAATGGCCACAACTCAAAGGAGAGGGAGGAACCTAAAATCAATAAAATAAAGAGACAATTTATTAAGTTTTGCCCAAGACTCTTGAGGGAAATTCGTGACCCCATCAAGACTTCCCTAGGTTGATGATTGAAGTGCCATGGGAGAAAGAGGGAGAGAGAAATTCGAATTCTAGGGGAAAGGAAGAGAAGAACATAAACAACAACCACTTACTTGGAGCTACAAGGAAGGACGTGGGGATGGACTTGGAGTGATTCTCTTGAGAATTGATCAATTAGAGTGAGTGAATTTGTGCCCTAGAAGAGAGAGAGTTCGAACTTTGAAAGATCTAAGAGATGGACGCCCTTTATTTTTTTTCAGCATCTACAGCTTTTAATCGATTATTAATCGATTATGCCATTTCCCATTTTCTGACCTTAATCGATTAAGCTGTAGTTTAATCGATTAAGCTGTTCAGTTTTGCAGTACCCAGACTTTGAGAGGCCATAACTTCTTCGTTACCCGTTGGATCTTCCTCAAATTTTAAAGCAAGCTTCCTCACCTATCCTACTTCACATCCAATGGTGGAATTTATGTTTTAAGCTACCAATCTTGTTATTCTAATTTCCTAAATTCCTATGTTTTAAACCTAAGGTTGCATGCTCAATTGGCTAAGTTTCTAACTTATGCCCTCAATTCTTCTACCCTAGGACCATCACAGCATAGATTACACTATAAATTAAGTTTGGGATGTTACAGAAGTAGCATGAAATCTCTTAGATCAAATTAAAACATCAAGACCTAAGTTTCTCTACTCATGGCCGAATCATTTAGTTTTAAAAATCCATGATCAAAACATAAAAAGAACATGCAAAGAAAGATATGGGTCATAAAGCCACAAAATTAACATGCATGAGAAAATCAGAGCAATCTATGAATTTAAACACAACTCTAAACCAAACCGTGATTAAAACAATTTTATAAGTTAGAGATCAAAACTTTTTCACATCATCATTCAAGATTAAGACATAAAAGTAACATGCAAAACATTTAAAGCTCAAGAACATTCAAAAATAATTACAAGCATCACAAAAATAATTAAAGTCCATGATAAAGTCCTTTACAACACAAAATGGTTCAATTAAAACTCTTTCTACCTTAATTCCTAACTTAAGTCTTCAAAGCTTCTCTTCCCTTCCTTTAGGTTTGCTACGGCCTCTTCTCTTCTTCTAGGGTTGATGGGTTTTCTCCCTTGATCTTTAAAAAAGAAGATGGTTAAGAAAGGAATTGAAGAAGTTTGGGTTAAGGACTTTGGGGTTTTCACTCTCTTTCTCTATTCTCCTCTCACGGGTCCTCTCTTTCTCTCTATGGGTTTCAAGAGCTTGAGAGTGCTCTTGAAACTAGATGTGTTGGTGTGTGTTATGAAAGAATAGAAATGAGGAAGGAAATGAACTAGAAACACACTCACTCATCCACACGGCTTATACATAGGTTAGAATAATGGTATGGAAATTTCCTATCTTAACCTTGGTTCAAGGTGTAGGACTAAGGGCAAATTGGTCTAGTTATAATGTTGCATGGGAGGGGTCATTCGTGGGGGACAAAGTGGAGCAAAAGTCTTCACTAGCTAACATGAGTCACCACTCCTAATCTCTCCCTATTTTCTATTTTAAATTTTTATTTTCTTAATGCTTAAGAAAATGGCTCCTACTTGGTCCTTCTTTTCTTATCATGGCCGAATCACACACACACATGCACATATGATTTTATTTTCATCAACACATAGCATACATTCATGGATTAATGCACACACTTGACACATATATATATCATATACATACACGCAAGGCACATATATACATGCATTCATGCATCACACACATACACAACATACATTCATGCATTATACACACAATCACATTTCTTTCTTCATATCATCCTAAGCATATACACAAGCACACCAAAACCGTACACACACACATGCACGTATTATATATATAACATACACATGTTCATGAAATAATTCTTATTCATTACAAGGTGACTTATATAAATATTTTAGGAAAAATATCAAACATATAGATTTCAAACTCAATTTTCTAAACTTTGAGCATTACCTTAGAAAATCGTTTCTTTTAAAATCACTCATCATCTTGAAAACATGAATTTAAGGAAAATCATTTAGGAAAACACTCTCTCAAAACACTTTTCTCAAAAATAAATTTCTTTAGTGTTTTAATTTCATATGAGGAATTTGCGGGGTGTTACAGCGGTAATTTAGAAAATATATATTAAATGTTCACATTTCCAAGATCATTAATTAAATTAATCATCTTTCTTAATGGTCATAAAATCTGCCCATAGGATCTTATGTATAGGAATAGATGGAGTATTACTTATTATTATCTTGATTATAATTATAATATTCTTATTAGTTATAAACATTAGTTTTAGTATTAGCAATTGTGGAACTAAGGTTAAATTCGGTGAAAATTTTGAACATTATAAAAGAGAATGAGAAGGTTAAGAAAAGAATATAGAAATATTATAAAATTGCAACTTTAAAATTATTTGCTTATATAAAAACTTCATCACTGTAAATAAGTTTGATGCTTAAAGTAGCAAATAATTCATGTTTATTTTCCATGCTTAAATTTACATGTATAAATTGACGGGATTTTTTTAAAAAAAAAATTACTAAAATATGATGCTTTATATAATGGCAAATCATTATAAGAATATGGAAATTAAAAAGATTCCAACTTTAAAATTACTTGTCTATATTAAAATTTCATAATTATAAGTAAATATATTGTCTAAAGTACTACCATATAACGTATCATTATTTTTCACGATCAAAATTATAAGAGTTAATAGTCACATAGGTCCCCGAAAGATACCAGTGGAATCAGTTAGGTCCTTCAAAGATTTGTGGAATCTCATAAACCTCTCAAAGATCATTTTGGCGTCACGTTAGTCCCCCCATCCAATTTCATCAAGAGGGACCTGACGGAATCCTACGTGACACGTTAAATGCTTTATTGACCTCAGTGCTATGTATGGAATGCTAAGAAGGTGTCACATTTGGGGCAACAAAGCATTTAACGTGCCACGTAGGATTCCGTTAACTCCCTCATGGGGGGACTAACGTGATGCCAAATTGATCTTTGAGGAGTTTAAGAGATTCCACAAATCTTTCAGGGACCTAATTCATTCCAAAATGATCTTTGGGGGTTTAAGAGATTACACAAATCTTTCAGGGACCTAACTGATTCCACATGTATCTTTCGGGAACCTATGTGACTATTAACTCAAATTATAACATTGTGTAAATTTCCGTTTTTTTTAAATTAAATTAATGAGCGAGTAAATTTTTGATTCTGTTATACTAAATCATTATACCAAATTATAACTCATCTTTAATACTTTTATATCCGTTTTTTCAGTTTTAGCGAGCCAAAATTTATTATTCATAATGATGCTCTGTGTAAATGATTGATACCAATTTGCATATATCAGAACTTGCCCGAATTAGAACTTTTGAAATTACAACATTATTATATCCGGGTTTTTTTTTGCGGGTTATCTATATATTACTAATTTACGGGATTTTATTAAAAAATTTACTAAAATATGATGTTTTATATTATGCTAAATCATTATATTAATATAGAAATTAAAAAGATTCCAACATTAAAATTATTTGTCTATATTAAAACTTCATAATTGTAAATAAGTATATTGTCTAAAGTATCAATTAACACATCATTATTTTTCACGATCAAAATTACAACATATTGTATAAATTTTCGGTTTTTTTAAAAATTGAATTAATGATGGAGTAAATATTTGATTATATTATGCTAAATCATTATACCAAATTATAGTTCATATTTAATACTTATATATCCGTTTTTTTCTGTTATAACCAAAAAATCTTCTCCATAATAATGTTCTTTTTAAATGATTGATACCAATTTGCCTATATTAGATTTTGTCTGTATTAAAGCTTCTCAAATTATAACATTATATCCGTTTTTTCTGGTTAATTCTTTGATCATAATTATTAATATTCGTATTAGTTATAGAAATTAATTTTAGTATTAGTATTTGTATTATTATTATAATTATATTTTTAATAATTAAAACTTCATCACGGTAAATAAGTTTGATGCTTAAAATGTTTATTTTCCATGCTTAAATTTACATGTTGTATAAGTTGACGGGATTCATTTTAAAAAAAATTTACTAAAATATGATGCTTTATATTATGGTAAATCATTATAAGAATATAAAAATTAATAAGATTCCAACTTTAAAATTACTTGCCTAAATTAAAACTTCATAATTGTAAGTAAGTATGTTGTCTAAAGTACTATCATATAATATATCATTATTTTTCACGATCACAATTATAACATTGTGTAAATTTCCGTTTTTTTTTAAATTGAATTAATGGCGGAGTAAATTTTTGATTCTGTTATACTAAATCATTAGACCAAATTATAGCTCATCTTTAATACTTTTATATCTTTTTCTCCGTTTTAGCCAAAATTTATTCTTCATAATGATGCTCTATGTAAATGATTGATACCAATTTGCCTATATCAGAACTTGCCCGAATTAGAACTTTTGAAATTACATTATTGTATCCGTTTTTTCCCGGGTTATCTACATATTACTAATTTACACGATATTATTAAAAAATTTACTAAAAATATGATGTTTTTTATATTATGCTAAATCATTATATTAATATAGAAATTAAAAAGATTTCAACGTTAAAATTATTTGTCTATATTAAAACTTCGTAATTGTAAATAAGTATATTATCTAAAGTATCAATTAACGAATCATTATTTTTCACGATCAAAATTATAATATATTGTATAAATTTTCAGTTTTTTAAAAAATTGAATTAATGGCGGAATAAATATTTGATTATATTATACTAAATCATTATACCAAATTATTGTTCATCTTTAATACTTATATATCCGTTTTTTATGCTTTATAGCCAAAATTTATTCTTCATAATGATGTTCTTTTTAAATGATTGACATGATTGGCGTTTTTCGTTGCATATTCTCATTCACATCTAATCATAATATAGATATGTTAAGATGTTAGATAAGAAAAACCAACTTATTCATAACTAAAATTCAAAAATCCAACATTTAAAAAAAAGTAATGAACAATGTATATCATAATCAAAATCTTCTTGATTCTCTTCGAAACCTCCTCTGCTTCTAGGTCTCTTGCTTGCTCTTTTACTTTTCATAATCAATAAAAAAATTAAAGCTACAAAAAATAAAAAACAAAATACATACTTAACTGACAAATATATATTTTGCAAGAATCAAAATGATTAGTAATTGAGAAATCAAGGGACCATAGACAAACCAGGGAAACAAAGGAATTGGAGAGACCTTCCCAAATACATCATCAAGATTGTTAATAAGTCCTTGTTGAGCCTTTACTTTGTCGATCGCTGCAAACATCTCTCATTTATTAGACGACTTATTATATATGCATAAATTTTAGCAACTCTATCACATTTCCCAAATTCATTGATTTGCATCATTGAAATGACAACTTCAAAGCATAATATAAATATGGTACAAAGCATTGTAAATCTTTAAATAAAATCAGCAAAAAAAAATATTGCTTATTGTGGATAAGAAACAACAATATCAAATAGTACACTTCATACGCATTGTTTTAAAACACATAAGGTGCAAGACTATCTATTGTTTTGAAACACAAAGATAGACTGAAAATTGCCTATTCATTAAATTAATCACCTTTTTGCTCCTTTGTTGCAGTTTTCTTGGCTGGTTATGATTTCTCCTATGAAAAGTGTAACACTCCTTGTATATCATCTTACTTTATAAGAAAAGTAATAAGTTTATGAATATTTGGACTTGTTATCGTTGGAAAAAGATCTGAAAATAAGAATTTTCCCTTCCCTTGAAAATTCATTTTCACAAACACTTGATTAATAATGAAGTTGAATAACAAAATCAGAGTTTGCGGAAACATAGTAAAATAGTCATATTATACTCTCAAAATATATCAAGTGTAACAAGTCCATGGATACCAAATAAATATTATTATGAAACCAAATTCATCTTATGATACCTCTTTCAAAATGTGTATCATATAAATACTATTAAAAACATAGATGTTATAGAGCTGGTCACTGGTCCTCTGTCCAAACATTTATCTGGCCGGATCCTCGATATCTGCACAACGGGTTCCCAACCCACACTTTCTACACTCTGCATGCACCTAAGGGACATCTCCCTTTACTGATTCTTGTGCAAGCTAGATGCACGATCAACACCTAATAAGGGCATGGGGGTTAGCTAAACATATTCGCATAATCAAATGAGAATAACACTAACATCCACAAGTCAACATGTAGCAAATCTTGATGCATGTTCATATGAGCACACCCAGTTAATCATAATAATTCTTTCAATGCAGGTGGCATGATGCATGATTTCCTTCCACAACTGAGGCCTCTAACAAAGTCCATCTTGGACGTCCATCCAATACACCGTTGTGTTCCCAGAACACTGACATTCGTTCCCAGAACGTAATGCCAAACCATACTTGGATAAATAAGCATCACTCCCAGAGTGTGCACCACGTTCCCAGAACGTGTAGCAACCCATACTTGGAATAATAAGCATCACTCCCAGAGTGTGCATCACGTTCCCAGAACGCATACGTTCCCAGAACGCATAAAAACCAGGTCCCGGACACTGGCCACATTCCCAGAATGTGTCATCAAGTAGGTTGCAAATCAATGTGTTCCCAGAACACTAACATACGTTCCTAGAACGTATAAAAACCAGGTCCCAGACACTGGCCACATTCCCAGAATGTGTCATCAAGTAGGTTACAAATTTGGTACTCCCGGAGTACCCTCCTCATATTCCCAGAATATGATAAATGTTCCTACCAACCCATCTTCCATCTATATGCATGAATGCACAATCATTAAGGTTGGTTTTTATCTTTAATTCTATTATTATACCAATGTGTTCCCAGAACACTAACATACGTTCCCAGAACGTATCGCAAACCATACTTGGAATATAATCAAGCACCACTCCCAGAGTGTGCATCACGTTCCCATAACGTATCAAAGAAACCATGTCCCAGACAATGGCCACATTCCCAGAATGTGTCATCAAGTAGGTTGCATCGGTTTGGTACTCCTACAGTACAGGGTCATGTTCCCATTAATTCCATTATTATGACTTAGAAAACACAACTTTGGAATGATATCTTGAGGTATGGCCTTATTCATAAAATTCACCTTTGAATTTAAGTTTAACATATGGTCATAGACCTGGATTGAGAGAATATATCATTGGTATTAACAATCCTTACTCAAAAACTTAACTTTTATTTTTAAGTTTCAGGTACTAACCGGTTACATCATCACCTAACCGGTTAGAATTACAAAACCACTGATTTTCAAAGAGTCTTTTCTTGAATTTTCTACTCAATCTAATAACAAGGTCTTAGCATAACAGAATACCTCAAGTTCAACACATAATATCATTCAAAAGATCTAAGTCATAATCCAATTTCATTTATGCATAATTTCCTCTTGAAATTATCATTTGATATTAAGGTATTAACTCATCACTTCCAATCTAAACCAAACAGTGCTCAATCACATAGTTTTAGATTGGTCTTTGTATGAAATTATAGCTTAAACTTGAGTACAAATGGTATGGACACTTAGCCAATTTCAGAAATTCATTTTCTTTGAACATTGACAATATCTAACCGGTTACAAATTTCGACTAACCGGTTAGATTATGCAGTCTGTACATTGAAAAATGAGGATTTTCATACCATTCTTTTCAATACTCAAATCTAACCAATTCCATCAATCAAAAGAGTTCACATACCTTAATACTAGTATGTTCAGCCACAGAAACATATCTATCTTGCATGCATTCAATTTAGATACTCAAATTGCACATAATTGCACATATTTCACAACTTAATGCATCAATTCACATAATATCTAAATAAGTCATGAATCCAACATCAATATAGCTTGCATGCATCTAGATAACATTGCTCATACCAACAATTGAGCTCAGATTGGCCTCCAAGCCACTTAATCATTTTAACTTATGCCCTTTGAGTCTCTTGGTGACTCATCCTATGTTCTACCACAATTTATTCTCATTCTAGAAAATAGTAAGCTTCCCTCTTACCTTAGATTCGTGCTTGAACAAGATTTGAGCAGAGATTTGAGGTAGAACACCAACACCCAAAGCTCCTCCTCAAACCAGAACCGTTTTGACAGGGTAGATTGATCAAGGAATTTGGAACATGAAATTGACATGGAAATTAGGGAAAATGGTAATTATCAAAACCATGGAACATGAACTTTGAAAGAAAGTCAAATCTAGAACAAGAGAAGGCTTGAGCTTACCAAAATCGAAGCTCAAAGTCAGTTCCAGAAACCCAATTCAGAACTGTGACAGTTTTGAACCTTCAATTTCGTGAATCGATTTCTCCTAGCTCAGGAACTCTCAACTCACAAACCTTATATCAATACAAAGCCCTTGATGTGAGCTTTGTAACCGTGTATCACTCATGTTCTAACTCTCAGAAACGAAGGAGAATTTCAGAGACGAATCTCAGAACCCTAAAAACAGAGTTTCAGCACTTCAATCAGAAAATCAACCCAAATTCATCAACAATTCGGGTTTATATAGAGATATCAAGCTTGCATGCAAGGCGACACGCGTTCCTCGGCGTGATTGAGTGGGATTCGTGGCAAATTTATGGGTTTTGGCTTGATTACTCATCAAACGCACTAATCCCAATTTCTGAGTTCATCGTGTAACCGGTTACAAAGCCCTTCTAACCGGTTACATACTGATAAAATTCAAAAATTAATAATTTAATTACTCTTTCTTCAAAAACCTTTTTAATATTGCAATTAGGTCCCAACCCAAGGACTAAATTACAATATTCATATTTTTGTACAAAATAACCATATAAAAATATATCTCATATTTTTATATAATAAAAACACATAATGTACAAAAACTAAAACCTTCAAAACTAATATAAATCAATTATAAAATAATTGTTATAATTAATTTCTTGGTTATTTGGGAGACAAAAATTATGGGTGTTACAAAGAAGAAGATTCTGATCTCTCTCGAAGCCCAAATAGAATAAAATCAAATAAATTAAAAACTTGCATATATAAAAAAAATAAAAAATAATAAAATTTAGGATTTTGCATAAATTAAAAACTTGCATATTTTTTTATAGAGGCATCATAATATGTGATTTTGGATTTTCTAGCAAAATGTAAACTTTGAAGAAAGAGGGAGTCGAGGAGTTACTTACTGGAACCGGAATCCCAATCGACAACGGTCAACGGTGATGATGCCGGTGGTGGAAATCTCGATTCCCGACTGAGTGGGTGTTGGTGTTGATGAGAAAGAGAGAGAGAGAGAGGGGGCGGAAGAGAGAGAAAGAGCGAGAAAGAGAGAGTGAGATGACAAATGAGAAAGAGAAAAAGATAAAAATAGAGGCTAGAGAAAGAGAGAAAGAAAATTACCTTTATTGTATGGATGAAGATTGGAACCAGAGAAGAGAAGGAGAGAATAGAAAGAGAAGGTGAGATCTGGAGAGAAGGAGAAAGAATGATGGAAATCTGGAAGAGAGAAAGTTTTTTGCATAAGTTTTTTTTCAACAGCCCAGATTAAGATGAAATAAACGGCTCAGATTAATTCTTCCAATATCTTTGATAAGACTGCATTAATGACACTTTTAGGAGGGAAAAAGGGTCATTAGGAGGGAAAAACACATCAAAGGAGGAAATCAACTTCTCCTATTTTATATTATGTTGATTACGTGAGTCAAGATCCTCTCCAGTACTGGACTCTTCATTACTGGTGTTAAGGAGTTTTAATTTTTAATTAAATAAATTAAAAAATAAAAACTCCTTAACACCAGTAACACGGTTCCTTCCTCCTCATCCTCTTATTCTCCTTCTTTTTCATATTTTTTTCTTCTCAAGACCTTGCCACATCTTGGTTATAGACACCATCCGCCACATCCCTAACGTGTGTTACTTAATTGAATTCATGTGTTAAAAAAGTAGTTATTTTATGAATTTTAGGATAATACTACGTCCGTCCTTAAATATAAGACAATTTTGACACTTTTATTTTGTCTCTATTTATAAGATCTTATACCAATTTTCAATGATCATTAATTACTTCTTTACACAAACACCCTTATTTATTTAACACTTTTTATATTCCCAAAATTATTAATAGGGGTAATTTTGAAAATGCATATCAAATATTCATATTTCTAATACTATTAACTAAATTAATCATTTTTCTCAATAGAAGTTGTTTCGGATCTTTTTATTGCAAAAGATGTAATTACATAGAGATTATTGGGTTCGTAAACTTAATGAAATTATGGCCTCGAATGCGTACGAGTATTACAGGTATTACAAGTGAAGGAACACCGCTACTTATTATTTTAACTATGGTGGGGTGCGCCTTTGGTGGTAGGGACGCCTTCTATCTACAGCAGAGATTGGGATTGATACTTGTGGAAGGTTAGCTATGGCGGTGAGCCGTATCACTGGTGCAGTAGTTGCAGTGGTGAAGTGACTTTGTAGTGGGGGTTGAGAGGGTGAGCGCTCTCAGTACTCACTTCACTTTTCTCACGTCTTTCACTATGCTTTCTCCAGTGTTCTCTCTCTGAAGCTTAGAGAAAAGAACTATGTGTTTGTGAACTGTTCAGTGTATTGCTCTTGTTGTGTTTTTTTTTCTCGTTGTTATGCCTGTTCTGGTTGATGGTGGCACCTTTATATAGTGCTCCTTTTATCCACTGGTCATTGCCTTTTCCCTTTTATCCATTGGTCCACGTAGCTTTTCCTTATTTGTTGCTGCCCTCTTCCTTCTTTATCAGGTGTCAGTTTGTCCTTTTGCCATTTCAAGCTTTCCATTAATGGCTGGGAAAGGAAGGCATACAAGGCATGCCATTTCCGTCTCTCTCTTGGGAAGGGCCTAAGTGAGGTGAGCAAAGATTCCCTTCTAGCTTCTTGTGCAAGCTACACGTGTTATGGGGAGTTGAGGTGGCTCTTTGTTTGCTTGTATGCTCTCTGGGAGTGGGGTGCGCCCTTCTCCGTCGTTACTCCTTTTCCGTAGTTCCTTGATTCAGCTCGTATATTTGACATGCTTAATGGATTTGGGTCTGGCTATGTTTTTGGGCCTTATAATTGGGTTGTCATATTTTTTAGGTATTAACAGACGTGAAATCTCCAAATAATGTCTTATATATAGGGACGGAGGGAGTACATTACAATTTTATTCTCTTAACTTTTCTTGAAAAATTCACACTTATTAATGAACGATAAAAAAACTTATATAGTTAAAGCATTTAATGAGGAAAAAAAATAAAAAAATAATAAATGATACATAGAAAATATAAAATAAATTATAATTAGGACTATTTTTCTTTTTGAAAAAGTAATCTATAATAAAAAACAGAAGAAATAATAACATACTTAATCATGTTTGAAAAACGAAAATGGTACTATTTCCCAAAGGTTTGTCATACGGCAACATTAAGTTTTTTTTTGTCCGTATTCCTTGCGGAACCACCGATATCCCCAAGAGCACCCTTAATACCAAGGAGCCCTTGAGACTAATCCAGAGCGAGCTGCGTGGCTGACTCTCCCAGCAAGATGTTTTTAGTGGGAATCGAACCCGGGGCTACTAACACCCGTGTCTCATTCCCAAGATTTCAGTTGGGGCCTTACACCAACTGAATCAAGCCTCGTTAGTATACGGCAGCAGCATTAAGTTTGCTTTACTATTTTTTCACACGGAGTATTATGTAAATTAAAAATTAAAAACAATGAAACATGGATATGGGTAAACTAAATATTTTTTTTACACCAAGGATATCCCCCAGCTGACAGCCGAAGACTAATCCCCTTCGAGGCGTAGAGATTATCGAAGTGAGTTTTGCCTCTACCAACAAAGTAAACTAAATAACTTTTATTTAAATATAAGAAAAATGAATCATTTTTTTTATTTTTTTCCATTTTTAATAGTACTATTTTACTAAAATATTTTTATAAAGTGGTTGTTTCATTTATTTTTTTAATCGCAATGATACTTCGTAATTTCCTAAAATACCTCTATTTTTATAAAATTGGAAAAAATGAAATACAATCAATTAATCTCCTTAATAAGTGTTACTTAACTGAATTACACGTGCCAAGAAAAGTACAATCAATTAACCTCCTTAATAAGTGTTACTTAATTAAATTACACATGTCAAGAAAGTAGTTAATTTTATGAATTTTAGGATAATACTACGTCCGTCCCTTAATATAAGACCTTTTTGATACTTTTATTTTGTCTCTATTTATAAGATTTTATATCAATTTTCAATGATCATTAATTATTTCTTTACACAAACACTCTTATTTATTTAATACTTTTTAGATTCCCAAAACTATTAATAGAGATAACTTTGAAAATGCATATCAAATATTCACATTTCCAATACTATTAACTAAATTAATCATTTTTCTCAATAGACGTGAAATCTCCAAATAAGGTCTTATATATAGAGACGGAGTGAGTATATTATAACATCACAATTTTATCCTCTTAACTTTTCTTGGACGAGGGTGAGACGGGGTACAACAGGATGGTGTGGCAGCATTGAGGCGGCTCGATGGGATGGATCAGAGCGAGTGACGAATAAGGAAGAACAGTGATGGCGATAGTGAGGAGGACAACCCATGAAGTTAAGCTTGGAAGTTGGAACGATGGAGAAGAAATAATGATGGTTGTGGACTGGAAGTTCGTTGCAAGTCTGGAACGAAGGAGGAAGAAGAAACTGTTTTTCCTTTATTTTTTTAATTGGAAATTAATGTTTTTTCATTTTAAAACCCCACCGTTAATTTATCATCTTGCCACATGTTTACATCCTAGACAAGGAATGGAGAGTCCAGTCCCTCCAAGGACCGGAGAGGATCTGACTCGTAAATTATTCTATCTGGTCCTATATATAGGGCACATTCTAGAAGAAATTTTTGGTCTTATATATTGGACATTTTATATTTCCTATGCATCATTAATTGTTTTTTATTTTTTTTTGCCCTTCTTAAATTTTGACTAACTATGTTTTTTTTTGTTATTCATTAATGAATGTGAACTTTCAAAATAAAGTGGATTGGGTAAAATTGTAATATTGCAATATATTCTTATAAAATTCCCAAAACTAACTACTTTCCTTGGTCCGGGGAATATGGTTAAATATATCCTATATATAGGACCAGAGGGAGTAAAAATTAAAAACAATGAAACATGGTTATCGGTAAACTAATTACTAATTACTAAATTAAGAAAGTAATTCAAATTTTTTTAAATTAAATCTAGATTAGAAGCTGCCACTTGGCAAAACTTTTCTCAAAATTTTCTTCAAATTTTACATATTACTATTATATATATATATATATATATATATATATATATATATAAAATTTTGTCCCATTAAATGTAATTTACTTATCCTAACACCCAAATCCCAATTTACCATCAATTTTTAGTTTTTGTTTAAGCCCAAAATTCAAAGGTTAACTTAGTTTTACTCTTTCATTTTTCTCATGCTCGTAGAGTTAGCTTATAGTGGTAACCGTAACAATTGAAAATACTTTTTCGGCAATCAATATTATTAAGAATCAGATATCAAATCGTATGGAAAATGAATGGTTGAATAATTGCTTGATTATTTTTATTGAGAAAGATATTTTTAATAATGTTGAAAATGAGAAAATCATTCAATATTTTCAAAATATAAAAACTCGTAGAAAACAATTATGAAAATTTATGTCAAATGTTCGTATATTTTCGTATTTCAGTTTTTGGTACAATAATATTAACTTATGATTTTATATATGATTTATATTTTGTAAGGGTTGAACATCCTAAACTCATATCAGTAATTAAAATATTTTTTTTAAACTAGTAATTAAAATATTTATTTATCTAAAAATATTATAATTTAACACTAATGTCGCTTAAAAAAAAAATAAAAATCCTTGGTCTATCGTTGCCCGTTGAAATTATCTGAATTCTGAAATGTATAGGCCCTTGGTTCCGTGCTTCTCTATGTTGAATATGCTTGATATGACCTTGACTGAATTGGGTTTCTTCTTGCCCTTTCCAGAATTATTATTTTTTCTTTCACTGGTTTTGATTTGTCTTGCCTTCATGTATTGGAGTAGTCAAGACCTTTTAACGCATATATTTAACTTTTTTTTTTAATTAATCATCAAATGTATAGGATCAGGAGAGATTTCAAGATCATGACAAATTTATAAGCTTAGCAAAAATATAAATAAATAAGGTATATGAAGATGATTTTTGTTTTTTTATAGGCGTACATGAAGATGAAATATATCATGGCAAATGCTAACAACTAATAAGTGTCTTTGTGACACTTGTATTGCTAAGCGACTAAATATAAATAATAATTAATAAGTATTGAAAAATGCATTTTTAAAAATTTTTGAGAAAAAAATAAATACTAATTTATTATTGTTTTTTTTCCCCTTAAAATAACTTTGATTGTACTAGGTAGCAATACCCGTATATTATTCTAGAATATGCAAGTACCCTTTTTATATTAGCCTTTAAGGGTATTAATCTTCCTGAACTTTTCTAAAATTTTAATTATTTCAATTGGTTTAATTCCCTGTAAAATGTGATTGTAACACCTCGATTTAGAACTTGAAATAAATATTCTTTTATTTTGAACAATATAGCGAAAATATGGGTCAATTTTTTTTCATTGGTGACATGAACATACAATTACTCTTACAAAAATGTTTCATTCAATAAAAATAAGTCGTCATGTCACACGTCACTTGTCAAGTTCCAAACCGAAATGTTACCAAAACACGCTTTGGAACTCTGACTCCATTTTCATAATTGTTCATTTAAAAATAATTATCAATTCATAAGTTCATAAGTTTCCCAAAACTAGTTACGCATCATAACGTTTTACACAGTGGTTCCAGCAATATCACCTAGTGCACATAAGTGGGTTACAAAACAAAACAAAGACTACCACTAATGACTAGGGCCGTCCTCAGCTGCCGACTTCGACTGAACCTCAGGAGACATCCTCGGAGACAAATCTTGATTCCACCTCTTCATGTCCCTTAACTTCATCAATCTTGTCACGTTGTCCAGCTGTATTTACCATTTATATACAAGGAAACGAACATGACAAGATAGAGAGAGTAAACATTCCAGACATATAAATGTCGACTATGTGGAATTACATTAGGAAATCAAACAAATAAACACATACAACAAAACAACCTTAAAATTCGTTTTCACATTCTCTTTGTTATTACCATTTTAATTCATCATAGATTCCATCTTCGCTTTTACATCAATATCATCAACCTCCTCCTCTATTCCTGAGGTATTTCTTTACCAACTACAACCACATTTATTCCAAATCCCTTCTTTCAACTTTATCTCCTTGCCCGATAAATTGCTTATGTCTTAGTTATTCCACAATTTCTTTTCTTAGCATTGGGATTATAAACTTTGATATATTTAACCTTTTATTAAGTCTTATTAAATCACATTCATCGATGACAGGGGAATAAGTTGACATCATCGAGGAATTAGTTAGCACTCCTACATCTCCTCCAATCCTCTCGAGCCTAAACGGAAGCAAACGGGACGTACATGAACCTTAACCCACGCAGGTCGAACAGCCGAGAACACAATGCTGTAACCACTCTGGGTCAACCACAATATAACATAATCATTGTATTTATCATTTCATCGTAATGCGATATCGCAGGGGCCCAAAATCAATCGAACTGCCCGCCTCGTTCAAGTTCTCTCTCACCGTTTCGAAATTGATCAAGGGGGCGACAGTACTATTCTAGTCTGCAGTGTGGAATACGCTACGATCTCCTGTGTATTAATCCCCGATCACATATAGACTTGTTCCACCTAGAATGGCACTCTAGGTTTCTTGACGTATCACCGTCATCACCCTCCTCTATCACAATCGCTCACCTAAGTATCCGCAGATAAACAAGGTATCTTCCTCTCCACTACTTCACACTCAACTCACCGCATTATTCAATGTCTTTTAATACTTTATTAATGTTTTATTAATATTTTAATCAAACCTAGGGGTTTGGTCGATTCACTCTTGTCCATCACTTCAGTGAACCTCGACCTCTAATTAATCATTCACAACATTCATTTCCACATTATCACATAATCGTCATAATTAAGGGCTCGAAACCACGACATAAATCTCACGCGGCCAGCACGTCACAGGGACAATGCACATCAGGCAGTCCAACCTTTCACATCAACATTTAATCCAATTCCAATAAACTTACATCTCATCATGCTCTCTGATGATTCTTTTCTTTTCCAATCATTCTTAATTTTCACAATTAATTAAAGTTTCCAACAAAGCCTCAAAATTTTCCATGAATTATTTTCCTTTATTTTACACACACACACCACATCATTACCTAAATCATAACAGAGTTCTAGTCAAGACGTAGCAGACGTCTCTCAGTACAGATATTTTTACTATTGCAATAAAATTCAGTTGGCATATATTAACAGGTAATATTATCATGGCATCATAACATGTCACTCACAACTTGATAATCATTTAAAAACAAAAAGGGATCCAGCCCTTCGTATGAGTGACATACACACGCAAACAAGTGTCACCATACGACTGACTCTCTTAGATCCCTACGTTCCGACTTTTGAGATGGTCAAGAACATTTAAACAGATTACCTAATTACCACGACGTATTAAGGAAAACTTCTCTCTCACCTTTTGTAACTTGCAGCCTTTTCGTTCCATGGAATCGAAACCGCCACCAACAGCCTTGCCTTTTTCCATTCTTTTTCCTTAAATTCAGAAATCATACAAAATCACTATCACGAAATCAAACTATACCACAGCCGAGGTCATGCAAGTAGGCACTTTTAAAATGGTAAATAATGCACTATTAACTTACTCGCTTTTGGGAATATTTCAAACATATTTTAAAATAGTTCAGGGCCCATGAACACCATTCAAAACTCGTTTTGCCAAAAATATCAAATGATGAATTTTTAATTCGCATGAACAAAACTCAATTAAAACCAAATCAAAATAAATTTAACTCTCACGGTTTCATTCTAAAAACTTGCGGGCAAACCATACGCTGACAAACCTAAAGTAATACGATAAATAAAAATATTAGTACGTCAAATTTCTTCGATCACAAATACCAAAAATCAAGAGGCACATTGTCAATATTCAAATAAAATAAACATTAGATTTAGAATGAAGGGACACTTTGGTCCCTCAAGTTTTTCGACAGGGACACTTTAGTCCCTCAAGAAATTTAATTCATTTTTAGTCCCCATGTTTTCCAAAAGTACCAATTTAGTCCCTCATTTTTTCCAAAAGTACCAATTTAGTCCATCAACTAAGTGGCTAACGGAAATAGGACAGAGACTAAATTGGTACTTTTGGAAAACTTTGGGGACTAAAAATGAATTAAATTTCTTGAGGGACTAAACTGTCCCTGTCGAAAAACTTGAGGGACCAAAGTGTCCCTTCACTCTTAGATTTATTCGTAACATTCGTACTCAATGTACTTGCTGAAATTATTTTAGAAAGGTTGGTCAACAGCTCTAACTTTCAAAAATCTATTCAAATCTTTTCTATACTCACCACCTGAAAATCCTTAAGTCTTAAAGCAATAAAAATCATCTTTAAACTCATTATTTCTAAATACTAACAACTGGACAACATTTGGGCATAAAACAAAACGTTATCTCAAAATAATTCAAGTTGTTCTAAACATCGATAAAACACTTTCTTAAGTCCTTGACACAATCATGTAATTAAAATCAATCTTTTTAAAACACACTTCTTGAATAGCATCTTCATTCTAAAACAAAAACACTTTTCAAACAATTAACTAAATATTTTCCGAAAACAAGTTACGTTATTCAAAACTCATGAGTCTTAGACATAGCGACTTAAGCTAATATTTGCAAGATTACACCTTCTGGACAGCCAATACTCTTTTTAAAACATGTCCTTTAAAATTACCTTAAGCTTGCCCGAAAGTACTCATTTCACAAACATGGCCTAACAATCAAACCTTATTAATAAGAAAATACAAATTATTGCAGAACACTTTTCAAAGACCAAACTAAAACACTTAGGCAAAAATTCCATTCAAGTTATTTCAACTTGGCCTATTCGGCCAAACCTTCTTTTCCAGGGAAAAATTTGATTTCTTTCAAATACATTAACTTACAAGCCTTAGTCAAACTAATAAAAGAGCAATGAACTTTATAATCTCCAAGTTTAATAAAAAAAAAGAACATAAAAGTCACATTATTTTAAATTACCAAAAATCAAACTCTATATTTTCAAATTACATCAAGTTATAAGAACAATTCATTCTTATTCTAAAACGATCATATGGAAATGACAATTTAAACAATATGAAATATCATGAATCAAAACCTTGTCTACAATTAAAAATGGGGCTCACGGCCTCCCCTTCATTTTCGTCTAAAAATTAATTTTCTTTAACTCTAAGTCACATACAAAGTTATAAATCATTATACCATATAAAACAACTCAATAAAATCATACTCTTTTCAATCTAAAGCATAAACCAAAAACAAACTACAAAGCAATTAATCTTTCTCGAACTTAAGAACCATACTAACGAATGAGATTTATAAAAAATCTCACCAAAACAAATCAAATGAATCATATATAAACATAGAAATTTAAACATCAAGCTTCCACCAAACAAAATTATTACTATTTTTGCCAAAAACTCCAAATCAACTTATCACTTGACACAATCAAAATCAAAACCAAAATAACCTTTTCTTTCTCTACCTATTCGGCCATATCAACAAAACAAGGCTTGATTATGGAATTTTTCACACTTAATAATAAGAACAAGACTCTATCTTTTAAAACAAGCTTTGAAATCAAATCCAATCAAATCATGAACACATTTTTTTGAACAACTCCTTATCTTTAGCTTTAAAAACAATTAAAACACCAACTCACGAAATCATTTAACATTTTTCATTTTTAACAAAACCAAAATGATTAGGGATCTAATACTCTCCTTCAAATGAGTTCACAAAACCAAGAAAAGTTATTCTTTCTTAAATCCCAAAAAAACACACAAATAAACGCACCAACATACAATGCTAAATTAAGGTTTCCACACAAGTTATTTCCAATCAAAATAAAGGATCTATACTCTAAAACAAATTTTAAAACTCTTTTTCATCTCTTATATTAAATTAGGCCAACACATAAAAATACCAAGAACAAAATCCTTTTTATCACACAATTTAAAATCAACTTTATTAAATATAAAACAAAATCATTGAACACACAAGCTAGGGTCTTTACTCTTTAACACTTTGAAAAACATTATTTCCAACACTAATACATTTATTTATCATGTAAACAAAACTAAGTACATTAATCCTTCAAAAAAAGATAAACAAGGCATAAAACAAATTTCAAAGTCTATTTCCCTTTCCTCAAACAATTCGGCTAAAGTTCTTAAAGGTTCTCAAAAATATCCTTCTCACTAGCTTATGAAAACCAAACAAAATAACTTGTTCTTAGTGCCCGAAAATCATCCAAGCAAAACCATGGACATGCAATACCAAATCAAAATTTCAATACACTTTCTTTTTATTAAAAAACAAAGTATCAAAGCTTTTAAGCAAATTTTAGAGCTCTTTCCATTTCCTATGGCCAATTCAGCCAAGACTCCCAAAATAGGGAAAAATCACTTTTTATTTTAAAAGCTCATTACTAACTAATACCAATCTCATAAAAATAATGGTTTATACTTGTCCAAATCGAAATACCCACATGCATGAACACCATAAACTTATTTTCACAAAAATATCAACTTTAGGCTCGAGTACTTGTTCAAATCACACATGCAATAAAAGATCTCAACTTCTACTATTTATATTATGAACATACAACACATAGAGACTTATCGTTTGTGAAAATCAAAGCTTTTTGGCAAAAATCTCATTTAAACAATTTTATACAGCCACAATACATATCTATATAACACATGCAAAACCAAAAACCCAAACTTTCATCATAATCTAATTTCAAGTAATTAAAATAGGATAAAATAAATTAAAATAGGTTAGAGATTATTACCTGTAACGACCTAAGTCGTCACAGGGATTATGTTATGTTAAATGCATAAGATTATTGTGTTTTAATAAAATGGTGCAGATGTTTTTATGATGGTGCATAAAAATAGAAAATAATTTGAACCGAAAATTACTACATAACTGCTTCTTTTATATTACACATAAAAGAGTTTGATATAATGTACATCACCAAAAATGATACTGCATCATAACTATAAGTTACTAAATCTCAGTCAGTGCACTTATACATCTATAAAAGTGTAACTCAGAGCAGTCCACAAAACTCTATAATATATTAAAAGTCAGTCTACATACTAATGATATAAACCTAGCATAGAACCTCATAGCTCATCCACCATCCACTGGCTCCCAGTCGATGGAACTACCTGATCACTCTCCCTCCCAGTCTGTGCATTGTCGCCCCCAGCTGGCTCACTCTCGCCCTCCTCGGGATCCTCCTCCTCAGAGTCCGCCTGAACCACCGGAGGCACACGCTCCGGTGATGGTGCAAGTCTCACAGTCTGAGATGGACCCGGACGGGAAGGATCCTCAGGTGCAACTCTCTCCTGAGGAGTGCGAGTGGGAGCAGCTGGTCTAAAGCGAAAATGTGAACGACGACGTGCAGGCTGGGGTGGTGGAGTACCATGGCGATAAGTAAAAGCAGGAGGTACATGCTGAGCATATATCATAGGTATGCAGAACCGACGAGGACGCATATAGGCCAGGGGGTTTGGGTGGCGAAAGATCAGTTCCACCTCTCCCTCAGAGGTGGCTCTACGCTCCTCATACTCCCACGTCCCTCTCACGGGACGCATCTCCAGGCACGCCAGAAATCGAGACATCACCTAACAAACAATTAGGGCAAAGGGAGTAAGACAGTGTCATTCACGTACAAATGAATAATTAAATGAACTAGGAATAAACAAACACAATTAGTCAAGTAGCAATTAAAGTTACATAAGCATATAAGCAAGCTCAAATAATCAAGCAATAATTATTAAACAATAAATATCAAACAATAATGTATGTTGTCTAATGCATGTGCAATGCGATGCAGATGTGCAATGCAATCTCCTCTGTGATATTCCAAGAATATCATGCACTTAACAATTCACGTTTATCGAGAACGTCCTCAACGATTCAATTTACGTTTTATCGAAGACGTTCAAATGATCCAATTTACGTTTTAACGAAAACGTTCAAACGCTCCACGTACGTTTGACGACAACGTACTAACGATACTAAATAGGAAAAGCAACTAGGAGTAAACGTCTTTCCACCAAGTATACAATTACAACTCCTGTGTAAATTATACTAAAGCTCGTCCTCCGCAGTCACAACATACCCCGAGAGATTGATAGAATTAATTACAATCATTGTAAAATTATCCCGAGTCGAGTCTGCAGAACCCACTCATCATAGGATCATTTTACCTATAATTAATTCCCACGGTTATTTGACGAATCACCGTCATAAACCTAATCTCCGCGTATTCTCATGCCGATTTAATCAAATCGAATGTTTCTTTTCCCATTATCTTATCTTAGCTCCTTAACATCATGCATGATTTCAATCACAATCATTGTATCAATAATGGTTTATAACATCTCCAATTATTATGAAATTGATGTTAAGCCAAGTTCATAAGTTTATTAAAAGGGAAAATTCAATAAAGTTATTAAAAAGTATAAAAATTGCATTTTTATACACTGTTTATCCGGTTAAGATGGGTGTTAACCGGTTAAACCGTTAAATTCAAATGTTCAAATTTCCCCCTTTCAGTGAACTGCACGATTTATCCGGTTAAAGGACCCTTTAACCGGTTAAATTATGCAGTTTTTGGTTCTAAAACTTGCTTTTTACACATCAATTCAATAACTCTTTAACTTAAGTCATAATCAATCATACATGAACCATATTTGTGTATATTAGAGCAGGTTTAAACACATATAAACACCACACTCATAAGATTCATATGCAATTCATCAAGTATATGCATAATCACATAATTTGCAGCTAACACATCAAAATTATTTCCACAGCCATTCAAGTCAAGATTTTAGTTCTTTTAGTCCATATTAAGTTAACATAACATGTTCCAATGGATTTTAGAACCTATTATGGCCTCCAAGCCAAAATCCCAATTCAAAATCAATTGCCCTTGAACTTGTAAAGCTCTTCTACATTCCAAGTCATTTAATAATCATTCTAGCAAATGAATATCTTCTCCCTTACCTATTAGAGCTTTAAGAACTGATTGGAAATCAAGAGAAAATGATTGACACGTTTTGGTGCAAACTTGGTTCAGCCACAACACTCTGCTTTTTCAGTTTCAACAGGGTACGAAGATCAGAATTTTTCAACTTGAATAAGCTAGATGAATTCGTGACTAAAGATTGGAATTCAACTAGGATACATGAACTTGAGATTAAAACAAATTTGAGACTCAAAGGTAGCCTGAGCTTACCAAACGAAATCAACAAAGATGGTTCCAGAAACTGGTTGGTGCTCTGTTTTCCAGCATCAAAGAGTCAAGTTGTGAAGCTTATAACTTTTTCTATGGTACACGAAATTGAGTGGGACTTGTTTCTACTTCAAGAGGGTTCAAAGAACTTCAATTTGATATAAGGTTTGCTTGTGTTGGTGGTTCAGAGACAGGGAAACGAATTCACAAAAGTGAAGGGTTCAAATGTGAATATATGGAGTGTTAAGAATGAATTGTGTGGCTTAAACTTGGTTTAAGTCACCAACAATCATCACCACTCGTTCTAATAAAAGACAAGACATATTGCAGTCTGGCTGGTTTCTAAGCCAAAAACGTGTTCATCTCCTTGATTTTTATCCAAAACCGCCTTATTTTCAGGTTTCAGAATTAGCTTAACCGGTTAAATCCAAAAGTCTCACACACACATAAAATGAATAAAAGAGAGAAAGAAATAGGAGAGTACGACTCCTACCAAAAATAGGGGTTTCGTTTGTTTTTCAATTAAAATACCAATAGTGTAATTAGGGTGGTAATAAAATGAGCATCGTAATTATTTGGGATTTATTTTTCATAAGACATTTCTTCTTCCTTATTTATTTCCAAATCGTAAAATAAGTATGCATGGGAAAAAATGAAAATTTCTTTAAACTCTCATAGGGTGCATTAAAATTATGCTCTAATAAATTATAAAACACTATACCAATGCTTTGTAAATTAAATCTAATAATAATAATATTTCTCGAATTAAAAAAAAAACTAATCCTTCACTATATATACATAAAAATACAAAACCCTGCACTTCTATACAAATCATTTTGACTGTAACATCATTTCATTTAAATCTCATACGAAAACGTAACGCCTTCAAAAATCAGAATAACGTAATCGATCAAACCAATAAATAAATGAGCAAATAAGTAAATAGACAAATCGAAATTTATTGCTGACGCAAATAAAATCAACCTGTCAAATCCAAAAACTGAAGTCGAACAAAAATTAACGTTTTAGTAACTCCTTTTATAAAATGAGTCGACAACGTCAAAAATAGATAAATTCATTTTTCCCTATCGAAAAGAATATGATAATATTTTTAATCATAAAAATATAATTTATGCAAATATGAAAAATTTGCGGATATTACATTAATCGGATTCATTGAAATTTAATCGAATCTATGGAGATCCATAAATTAAATGACATGTAATCAAGTGTTTGCCTGGTTAGGGTAAAAAATATAAAAACCTAGCCACTATATATATATGAATAGATTTCTAAGGTTTGCCTACAAAGGTACAACCCTACATTGTATTCACTTTTAGATTCCGAATAAGATGACGAGGAAATCAGAAAAGGAAAACATTGTCTCGGTTACCAAGTTTACAACAAAACCATAAGCTAGGAGACTTCCACATTCTTTTTTTTTTTTTCTAACAGCACCATTGCGTTCATATTTTCCTTGAGACAAACAGCTTACAGATAGAGATCAGCTATGACCTTTGTGATTTGGGAGTCACTTATTGCTGGCGGATACCATGGGCTTGTTCATATTCCTCTTTAAATACTCTTTCTCATTCTATTTATAAGTCTCTTGGTAGAATCATTTTTCAATCTTATTTATAAGTTTTTTGTATTTTATAGAAGATATTTACTACTTTTTTTATTTATTTTCTTTTGTTCATTAATTTGAAACAATACATTTGTAAAATTTTTAATATAAATTAAGATGATAAAATTTTAAGGTAAAAATACATTCTTAAAATTTCAAAAAATATAGCTATCCTCTTTAATCTGTGTAATGTAGTTAAGTATGTCTTATAGTAATAAGGATGGGAGGAAATAGTTAATGCCAAATAATTGTTTTTTTACATTTTTCTTTAGTGGATTATTGTAATTTTCTTTTAGAAAGTTGATAACATTTTTTATAGACAAAGTTTTGATGGAAACGGGGGAAGTGAAATTTTACGCTATGTTATCAAGCTTTAAATCTAGGGACTCGTATTATATGTCTTGCAATTTTATGAATTATTATCTCTTGAAATCAATTAAGAACATTGGTTAAAGAATGAAAAGAAAAACTTTGGATATATATATATATATATATATATATATATATATATATATATATAGTGGGCTTAATTATGTTCATGAAGTTTGGGGTACTTTTGCCAGATACCATTTTTCAATGTCTGACTTCCCGAAGTTACTTCTGAGTTTGTCATATACCCCTACTATCAATTCTACCCAATTTTGCTGATATATAACATCAGAATCCTGATCAGACGCAGTAGGTTAGGCACGTGGTGCCCAGTGGGCGAAGATCCTTTTTTTCTTTAAATTAAAAAACTTAATATTTTTATATTTCTAGTTAAATAAAAAAATATTGAAAAGAGAGGTCTTCTTCGCCAATGTGACATCACATAACACCACATGACCAACTTCTTGTGTCTGACCAAGATTCCGACGTTACATGTCAGCAAAATTAACCAAAATTGATAGTAGGGGTATATGACAAACCCAGAAGTAACTTCAGGGAGTCAGACATTGAAAAAAATAAGAATAAGAGTATCTGACAAAAGTACCCCGAATTGCAGGGACTTGTGAGATAATTAAGCCTATATAGTAGTGTGTAAATACAAAGAGTTTCTATTCTTTTATTCTTTGGGATACCGGTTATCAAAACTATATTTTTATTTTGGATTTTTATAACCTCATCAGATTTATAAGAGATTAAAATATTAATAAATAATAAAGAAAAAATGTGTGGTGCACTTATAGTATACATCATTCATTCTTGATGTGTGAGTGATTATTGATTTTTAAATAAAAATAATACAAATTAATGATAAATGATAATCTAATATTGTAAAAAACTTACATTATCATTCGTGTATACCAATTAAACTCTTAATTATAAAATAGTTTTGTACCATCATATGAAATCTGAGTACTTCGAGATATTGAACTTAATTTTTCAAAATTCTTTTACTATTATTTAACATTTTATTTTAGGAATAAGTTTAAGCAAACTTTTTTATTTTATTTTGATATGACGTCACCTTTTGGAATCATGCACCATATAAAATCTGTTCACGTTTAAAAAATCTGAAGGTTAGTAGCTAATTTTGTTCACCATATAAAATCTGAAGGTTAGTAGCTAATTTTGTTTTTGTTTCTTTTGTTATATTTTCCTGTAATAAATCATGGTTAACGATCTTGTGATCCCTTTAGGAATTCAAAGAACCCGGCTCGTCCACGCGTTCTATTTTTTTTTGTATACCAAGGGTATCTCTCAGCCGACAGCTGAAGACTAATCTCCTCCAAGGCGTAGAGATTACTGAAGTGAGTTTTGCCTCTACCAACAAAGCCTTTTCCATGCCCACGGCAAGGATCGAACACCTAACATCATGCTTAAGGAATCCAGCTATCTACCAACTGTGTTGGACTTTGTTGGTTCAACGCGTTCTATTTAGTACTGTAGTATACTAAAAAATTGAAAAATATGCAAGACATCTATATAATGGAAAGGTAAACTGATGCACATGAAAATATGCGAGACTTATTTTTTTGGTAGATATATGCGAGACATTTTACACAATGCAAACCATTTCGATTTTTATAAAATATATATATATATATATATATATATATATATATATATATATATATCTTTTTTCTAACAAATTAGTTTAAAAATCTTATGCACGTGAAATTGACAAATGTTATTTTTAAATAGTTAAAATTTAATAATATTTTTAAATTATTTTATTGAGATGATATATATATATATATATATATATATATATATATATATATATATATATTCGGAGAGTATACTCATTTAGTCAGCATGTTAAGTTTATCATCAGACCACTTCCAATATATATAATACTATGCTTAGAGCATATTTGCTTTTCTTTTTTATGCTTGGTAAGTAAATGTCATTAGAGGGGAAAAAGATAACTTGGATAAGCATATGTTCTAATAATAATAATAATAATAATAATAATAATAATAATAATAATAATAATAATAATAATAGTAATATAATAATAATAATAATGATAAACAACGAAGCCGATAAGTATAGAAGATATATAATAAAATATTGTCATATTAATATGTGAGTTTTTTTTAATGAATGATACGCATGTTAAGTATTGAAATGTTGGATAAGCTAAAAATTCATGTTTAAGATACTGATGATTTGGTAAGAAAAAATGATCTTAGCATAATATATTTTACTTGGTTAATGCTAATTAATATTCATCTTATCTTATTTTGGTGAATATATATACTATATGTTTTTACATGTTTATAACAAGTTTTTATTTGTTATAAATAATTCATATCTATCTAATTAGTGGATGACTATCTATTGGATTATGTTTATATTTAGTTGATACCACTCCATATTAGGGTGGATTGTGTTTATATTTAGTTGATATCACTCCATGTTAATTAGAGCTTCCTATCTCCCTATAAACAGGACTCAACTATGATGTAAAATACACACTGAATATATCACAATATATTGTTTCCTCTATTTTTCTCTTCTTCCTTATTTTTCATACGTTTCATAACACGTTATCAGCACCATCGTTCTTTGCAAGTAAATTTTTTTTATTAATGCTTTATTTATTTATTTTCTCTTCTTTTGATATATAATATATTGATCCCGAAGTGGAAAAAAAAGATGCAAACAGATGTAAAGTTCTAAAAAAGAAAGAAAGAAAGAAAGAAAGAGTAAGTCCGGAAGCAACGGCCCATGCAGTGAAAAGAAAAAAAAAAAACGGGGGCTGCATGGTTTGAATCAAATCCAAGGCTGTCTCAGCCACAAATCCAAGGCTGCGTGCATGGTTCGAATCAAATGTATTGCATCATATGTGCGGAAAAAAAAATTGTCTTACTGTATTGCATCAAATATGAGCAACAAAAATTGCCTCAGTGCTTTGCACAAGTAAAAATTACACTGAAATTGATGCAAGTAAAAAAAAAAGACATATTTTTTGTACTGAAGAAAAAAAACACAACACGCTGTAGATATTCAGCCGTGAAGAAAAGTACTGAAAAAGTACTTGGCCACGATCTAAAGATCCCATAAAAAAATAAAAAAATGCTGTAGATATTTAAAGGAATCTTAGCCACGATGAAAAGTACTTGTGGTGGCCATGCAGGTACAGTAAAAAAAATGAAAATGTCGTAGAATGATAAAGGTTTCTCAGCCGGGGAAAAAAAAATGTTGTAGCCATAGTCAGTCACAACAATGACATATGCAATGGGTTCATGAATTATCCTGTAATATGTAACAATTAAGATGTGAAAAAAAAAGGTACATCACGTATGAGAACCTTGCAAATAATATTTTTGGATGTTATCCAATTTATTTATTGTGAATAATATTTTTGGATATTATAGAATCAATATGTCAAACCTTGCAAATCTTGAATTTTTTGCCCTTGATATCACTGGCAATAATTATTTGTGATGGGTTTTAGATGCTGAAATTCATTTAGATGCAAAAGGTCTTGGAGAGACCATAAAAGAGGGTAATAAGGCATCTAACCAAGATAAGGCTAAGGCTATGATTTTCTTGCCATCACCTCCCTGAAGGGTTGAAAACAGAATATCTCACGATCCACTTCTTCTTTGGAATAACATAAAAGAGCGCTATGATCATAAAAAAAACTGTAATTTTGCCTAAGGCCCGTTATGATTGGATGCATTTGCGCTTACAAGATTTCAAAACTATAAGTGAGTAAAACTAAAAAAAAAGAGGAAAAATATAGAAACAAATTTTTCTTTTGAAGAAGACAATCCTGATTACAACCATATGAATACCACCTCTCTAGATGTTTCGGATTTCTTTACTGATCCAAATGAAAATTTTGATTTTCTATCTGGAGATGGAACTGCCAAAATTTAATTAGATGTTATTGGTTTTAGTTTATTTTTGTTTAGTTTATTTTTGTTTTTCCCTTTTTCCAATAAAGTATTTAGGTCTAGAATGTGTTTTCCTTTCTCTAACGAAGCAATAAAGTTTTTATTTTCAAGTTTTACCATTTCATTTTTTTTAAGAATTCATATTAATTATCTATTTTCTTTGCATCATAGTAAGAATGAGTATCCCTTTACGTGCTTCAAATAAAGAAATGTGTCTTGCCGATAGTAGAACAACTCACACAATTCTCAAGGATAAAAAATATTTCTCCTACCTAGTAATGCAAGAAGCAAATGTTAATACAATATCTGGTAGTACAAATATAATTGAAGGCTCCGGAAGAGCAAATATAATACTAACTGGAGGAACAAAATTGTGTATCAATAATGCATTACTCTCTACTAAGTCTCAAAGAAACTTATTAAGTTTCAAGGATATTCGCCAAAATGGATATCACATAGAGACAACGAATCAAGGAGGTATTGAATTCCTTTATATCACAAAAGTGATTTCAAATGAAAAATGCATAGTAGAAAAGTTGCCTACTTTTTCCTCTGGTTTGTACTACACGTACATTAGAACAATTGAGATACATCATGTCGCAAACCAAAAGTTTGTGGATAATAATAAGTTCATTGTTTGGCATGACCGGTTAGGCCATCCCGGATCTATTATGATGCGAAAAATAATTCAAAATTCTTGTGGACACCAAATGAAGAACCAAAAGATTCTTCAAACTAATTGTCTTTCATGTGTTCCTTGTTACCAAGGGAAGTTGATCATTCGGCCATCACCTGGAAAAATTGAGTATGAATCACTAACATTTTTGGAACATATACAAGGTGATATATGTGGGCCAATAGACCCATCATGTGGACCATTTAGATATTTCATGGTTTTAATAGATGCATCAACTAAATGGTCACATGTATATTTATTGTCAACTCGTAACCATGCATTTGCGAGATTACTTGCTCAACTAATTAGACTTAGAGCACATTTTCCTGATTACCCAATTAAGAAAATACGCCTTGACAATGCTGGTGAATTTACGTCCCAAACTTTTAATGATTTTTGCATGTCTATTGACATTGATGTTGAACATTGTAACATCCTGAAAATTAATATTAAATAGTATAATTCTAGTATATAAAAATTTATTTAAAGGATAGGATTAAGCCTTAGAAATTGTACAAGGTTAGAAGGGTAGTATGAGCATAGGCCGACCTAGGATGTAAGTATAGGACCTCGGTCCGATCCCGGCCGAGCTAGATGAGATTGTGCACATATGAAACGAGCTGAATGGGAACCAAACGCGGAACCTGTTGTCCAGTCCGGATTAGCCAACCTCAGCGCACCTCACAGTATCATCCGAGAAGGAAGCTCGGACTACTGTTGTTCCTACAAACCGAGTCGACGTATCCTAGCCGACGTACCCGAGCCGACACGTCCTAGATCCTCCGTGCCAGCTCATGTGGAGCTGTTAACCCTTTGGTTTTCGTACCGTCCGTACGGTACTATCCTTCACATTATGTCATTGTCATTCACTTTATGTCACTATCATTGTTTTATGTCCCTTTCAATGTATTCATGGCTTCCTTTGGAAACCAATGAATCATGTCCACACATTCTAGCTTCCCCAAGAAGCCTCCAATGAGGACCACACAAATGTTTCCCTCAAATGAATAAAAGAAAACCCAAATACACCCCATAACACACTTTGCATTCTCACCCTCTTTCTCCTTCGTCTCTCTAATTGTTCTCCCTCATTTTCTTCTCTGGAATTCCAGCAACCAAACCCCAACCCACTTTCTTCCTCCCTCTCTTCCACCAGCCGGAGAACCCTCATTCCCGCCGTCTTCTCTTCCGTCTCGGACGCCCCTGGACCGCTGTGGAGTTCGTGTGTAGCTTGGTGGAGTTTGTTGCAGCTTGGAGGAAGAAGGGATTCAAGAGGTGTGAAGCTCACAAAGGTCAAGGTCAAGGAAAGCCATTCTCAAGCTCTCAACTCTTATCTCTCACGGTTTGAGGTAAGGAGTGAGTGTTACCTCTACTTGAGTTTGGGTTTCTAGGGTGTTCATAAAGGGTACTAAGAGTGGGTGTAGATTAGGGAATGGATATAGGTTAATGATAGAAAGAGGAGGTAAAAAGGGGTAAAGGGAACTAATAAATGAACTAGAAACATGAGTTTGAAGTAGGGAAGAATATTAATTTATGCTATATGTTGGTATTTACATGATGGATTGGTTGAATGCTTTTATTCTTATTGTTGTTGTTGTTGTATAAGTGTTTATGAACTTTATGTATAAATGTTTATGAGCTTTGATATTGTTATTCATATCTGTGGCCGAGCTGGGAGAGGTTGCGAATGGGATGAGAAAATGGTAAATATGGATAGTAGGAGAGATAGAGTAATAAGTCATAATGAGAAAGGTTAGGGGAAAAAGGGAATGGTTACCGGGTTTAGCCGAGAGAGGCTGAGCTAAGAAATGGTTAAGAATATAAAACGAATAATGTGAAAAGGGTTGAGCCGAGATAGGCCGAACTAAAATGGTTAAGAGGATAAGAGGAATAAAAGAGAAATGGTTGTGTGATCGGGTCATAGAAGACGCGTACCGGGTGCGTGCATTGATCGTGTCAGACGCATACTGGGTATGTGCAGCTGTAAGACGAGTACTGGGTGCTCGCGGTTATGATTCACACAAGGTTCCGAGCACGGAACCGGTGGGATGTGGTCCTGGTCATAGCAGAAGTGTACTGGGTGCGTGCATTGATCGCGTAAGTCGCCGAGATGCGCCGCTGTAAGACGAGTACTGGGTGCTCGCAGTTATGGACTCTCCTTAACTCCATAGAATGATCGGCGGTAGTGCTCCTGGTCATAGAAGACGCGTACTGGGTGCGTGCATTGATCGCGTCAGACGCATACCGGGTATGTGCAGCTGTAAGACGGGTACTGGGTACTCGCAGTTATGGACACTCCGATATCCGACTTTAAATTGTGTAAGACATGCACTGGGTGTATGCATCGAGAAGAGTAAAAGATTGTAAACTATGTGAAAATGGAATAATGAGTAATGAGTCCGAGGTAGAGAGATGGTTTACCGAGGTAAGAGGATAGTGGCCGAGATGCCGAGTGTAAGATTTATGGAAAGAGGATAAGGGGAATCGGTAGGATGTGCCGAGGTATAGCTAATAGGTGATGGATAAACCGGGTTATGATGTGAACCGAGCTAAATTAGATGGTAGGATGTGAGCCGAGCTAATTGATGTTGTACGATGTGAACCGAGCTGAAGGATGATGTATGCATGTGGTTTGATTACTTGTTATATATATGCTATTTGACTACTTGTGTTTGGCTTGGTAGTTCGGTATGGCATTTTAGAAACTGCTTATTTAAGTTCTGTGTAATGCTCACCTCCTTACCATTTTTCAGGTACTGAGCCCGAGCAGACGCAGTCCCCGGCCGAGCAGGATCACTCTCCCTCACAGGGAGAGTAAGTTTTTTAGAGTAGGAGAATTTGTTAGGTCTCGGCCAGTTGATCCGAGCTAAAACACTTTTGTATATTTTGACCTCGGATTGCCTAGTTGGGCCGAGCTAAACTTTTATTGAACTTGTATTTTGAAATATGAACTCGGTGTACCAGTTATTGAACTTTTATGCTTTAATCGAATTTAAGTCTTCCGCTTTATAACTCTGATGTTTTTGTATTAATGAAAAGAAATTTTAAATCCTAATTTTCGGGTAATTAAGGGTAATTATTATATAGGGTGTTACAAACATCCTGTAGCACATGTTCATACACAAAATGGACTTGCGGAATCACTTATTAAACGATTACAAATAATTGCAAGGCCATTACTTATGAGATCAAAACTTCCAATAACTGCTTGGGGACATGCAATTTTGCATGCTGCAGCACTAATTCGCATCAGGCCAACAAATTTTAACAAATCATCCCCTTTACAAATGGTTTTTGGTCAGGAACCTAATATTTCCCATCTAAGAATTTTCGGATGTGCGGTATATGTTCCTATTGCTCCACCACAACACACTAAGATGAGACCTCAAAGAAGGTTGGGAATATATGTTGGATATGAATCTTCATCCATAATAAAATATCTCAAACCAACAACGGGAAATTTATTCACGGCTCGATTTGCCGATTGTCGTTTTGATGAATCTATTTTTCCAACATTAGGGGGAGAAAATAAGCAGCCGAAAAAAGAAATTATTTGGAAAGAATTATCATTATCTTATCTTGATCCTCGTACAAAACAAAGTGAACTTGAAGTTCAAAAGATAATTCATTTGCAAAATTTAGCTAACCAATTGCCAGACGCATTCACTGACCTAAAAAGAGTGACTAAGTCACATATTCCAGCTGCTAATGCTCCAATAAAAATTGATGTCCCTGTTGGACAAAATACAATTGCAAATGAGTTTGAGGCACGTCTGAAGCGTGGCAGACCCATCAGTTCCAAAGATAAAAATCCTCGAAAACGAAAAGGAGCTAAGAAAGAAGATGGTCAATTCGAGGATATAATGGCTCTTGAAGAGCCTTCAGACATAATTAATAGTTCAATTCCAGAAGAAACTCAGGTACCTGAAAATTATGAAAACAAAGAGATCTCAATAAATTATGTCATGAATGGAATTCAATGGAACCGAAATGAAATCGACGTCGACGATATTTTTGCATATAATATAGCGCTTGAAATTATAAATGATGAGGATCATGAACCAAAGTCTATTAAGGAATGTAGACAAAGAAATGATTGGCCAAAATGGAAAGACGCAATTGAGGCAGAATTGAAGTCGCTTGAAAAGCGACAAGTATTTGGACCTGTAATTCGTACACCTAAAGGCGAAAAGCCAGTTGGATACAAATGGGTTTTTGTGCGAAAGCGAAATGAGAAAGGAGAAATTATGAGATATAAAGCAAGATTAGTTGCCCAAGGTTTTTCGCAAAGACCTGACATTGATTTTGAGGAGACATATTCTCCTGTGGTGGATGCAAGTACTTTTCGATACTTAATTAGTCTGGCAGTACGTGAAGGGCTCGATTTGCGTCTAATGGATGTCGTTACAGCCTATCTATATGGATCTCTTGAAAATGACATTTATATGAAACTTCCTGAAGGATTTAATTTACCTGAAGTATATAATTCAAATTCTTGAGAAGGTTACTCAATTAAATTGAATAAAAGCCTTTATGGATTAAAGCAATCTGGACGCATGTGGTATAATCGCTTAAGTGAATATTTAATCAAGGAAGGATATAAAAATGACCCAATTTGTCCATGTATTTTTTTGAAAAGGTGTGGCAAGGAATTTGCTATAATTGTTGTTTACGTTGATGATTTGAATATTATTGGAACTCCTAACGAGCTTCCAAAAGCTGTAAATTGCTTGAAGAAAGAATTGAGATGAAGGATCTGGGAAGAACAAAGTTTTGTCGTGGTTTACAAGTGGAATATTTAAATAATGGAATTTTGGTACATCAAGAAACCTATACTGCAAAGGTTCTTAAGCGATTCTACATGGACAAATCACATCCATTATGTAGTCCAATGGTTGTAAGGTCACTTGATGTGAATAAAGATCCTTCTAGACCTAAAGAAGAAGATGAAGAACTACTTGGTCCTGAAGTACCATATCTTAGTGCGATTGGGGCATTAATGTACCTTTCTAGTCACACACGACCAGATATATCATTTTCTGTTAATTTATTGGCAAGACATAGCTCTTCGCCGACAAGGAGGCACTGGAATGGAGTTAAGCATATACTCCGTTACCTTAAAGGTACAATGGATATGGGTTTGTTTTACTCAAACATGACTAAATCAGACCTTATCGGTTATGCCGATGCAGGTTATCTATCTGACCCTCATAATGGTTGATCGCAAACCGGTTATGTATTTACATGCGGTGGCACAACTATTTCATGGCGATCTATGAAACAAACGATTACTGCCACTTCGTCTAATCATGCGGAAATTTTAGCGTTACATGAGGCATGTCGAGAATGTGTTTGGCTAAGATCTGTAATTCAACACATACAACAAAATTGTGGTATATTATTTGGAAAAATGAATCCGACCATTCTATATGAAGATAATGTTGCATGTATTGCCCAATTGAAAGAAGGATACATTAAAGGAGATAGAACAAAACATATTTCACCAAAAAAAATTTTATGCTCATGACCTACAGAAGAATGGTGACAAGTTCGTTCAAGCGAGAATTTAGCAGATCTTTTTACAAAGTCTTTACCAACTACAACATTCCAGCAACTAATACAGAAGATTGGTCTTCGTCGTTTCAAAAATATTTGTTCACATGAGGGGGAGCAATAAATACGCACTGCACTCTTTTTCCCTTGACCACGGTTTTATCCAATTTTGTTTTCCTGGTGAGGTTTTTAATGAGGCAGTATTCATTTGCGTATCAAAATTATGTATTTTTTAGTAAAGTTTTTAATGAGACATATTTTTGTAATAGTCATCCAAGGGGGAGTGTTATAAACAATTCATATCTATCTAATTAGTGGATGACTATCTATTGGATTATGTTTATATTTAGTTGATACCACTCCATATCAGAGTGGATTGTGTTTATATTTAATTGATACCACTCCATGTTAGAGTTTCCTATCTCCCTATAAATAGGACTCAACTATGATGTAAAATACACACTGAATATATCACAATATATTGTTTCCTCTATTCTTCTCTTCTTCCTTATTTTTCATATGTTTCATAACATTATTTTTTAATAAGGAAAATGCTAACAAGTGCCCTAAGGACACTTGTTAAGAAACTAAAAGTAGTATTATGACATAGAAAAATGTGATTTTTGAGATTTTCGAGAGAGTGATTAATACCAACATATGATTGTTTTACCACCTTTAGTAACCTTAACAAGCAAGACCCTTTTGATAATTATTATTTTCTCTTGTCTTTAATAATATAAGATTCTTTACACGAACTTTTTTATTGTGAAATTTATAAGATCTTATTTAAATTTTAAATGATATTTTAATTACTTTTTTCGCAAATATCCCTATTTACTCTATAAAGTCTCAATAATAATAATAATAATAATAATAATAATAATATAAGAGTAATTTAAAAAAAAAGTATATCAAATATTGGCTTTTCAATGTCACTAATTGTATTAGTTATTAACTAACTTTTTGGTGAATTTGAATTTCTCAAAAGGGTAATGTATATTAATTAATAGGGTATTGCTAACCAGTGTCCTAAGGGCATTGGTTAAGGAATTCATCAAGGGAAAACTTGCATTGGAAATCTATGTCCACTAGTTCTCGATGTTTTATATTTAGCATTTTCTAAGCTCTTTTATTCTCTTAACCAATGCCCTAAGAACACTCTTTAGCATTTTCCATATTAATATTATTACATCATGAACTGATATATTTGTAAAATTCATGTTATTTAATAACATCAATTCCCTATGTAGACTTGCCCATTATAAGTTTTTTAAAATGATGTACTGTATTAAGGCACATATTAGAAAACTCTTTAAAAGTAACTAATTTAGAACATTCACATTTGCAAGAATATGAATTATCTTTAAAAAATAATGATTATGGTTGAAAAAAATGCATTTGCATTATCAAATTGCAAATTCATCATTTAATACAATAATGGATGCATTGAACTCATCTTATTATATGACATAGATCAATTAATTTGATTATTTGAGTGTTTTCGAAATTTATATTCTTTAAAGATTTTAGTAACTTCTTTTTTAATTGTTAATTTTTTTTACTTATGTCATAAATTTTGAAAAGTGGGGATTCTCTTTTATTAATTTTTTTCATGTATATGAGAATTTAGTAAAATTAGAATGAATGGATTTTATTAAAAGAAAACTTATTATAGCATAGATAATTCAATAAACAGTAATATATAGTTATTTATTTAAAAAAATTTAAGTGCAAACTATAAATAAATTTATTATTGAAGTCCATATTTGCAAATTGATTAAACTCATATATGTTACTTCCACTAAAAATTACATGTAAATATAATTATTCAATTAATATATGATGCACTCAAATACCAAACATATTTAGTACTATTTTATAACCAAAACCATGTTAATCTTTGGATTTTTAGAGAATTGGACGAGTCAAGTGTGTCCAAACTAATGAATTATATTTATCTTCATTAAATACTAATTTTCATTTAGTTTATATTTCAACTTAAATCTTGTAAATAAATTATTTAAAAATAATAATCTTGCAAAAAAAATTATACTTTCTCCAATTTGTAATATAAGAAAAAAAACATACTTAAAAATAGAGTATAAAAAAAGTTAACTAATCTTATTAATTTTTGTTTTATTCTCAATGTTATTTTCTTAAAACATTTTTATAAAATGGTTGTCTCATTTACTTTTTGTTTCATTCTTGATGTTATTTTCTTAAAATATCTCTATTTTTTTAAATTTAAAAACTAAATATAATCAATTAATCTCCTTAATAAATACTCCCTTCATTCCATAAGTTATGTTCATTTAGTTATTTTACTTTGTACAATAAGTTATATACTTTAGAAACTCAATATGCATTTATACTCTTTTTTCTAAGCATACCCTTATTTATTAAACGGGGGTAATATATGTGTAATTTCTTAATGGCTTATTTATGTCTTTAGTCCCTGAAAGTTTGGCGTGTTTTGATTTTAGTCCCTAAAAGTTATTTTGACCGGGACTAGTCCTTAAATTTTCAAACATTTTGGTTTTGGTCCCCTCCGTTAGTAAAAATCAGTTATTTGTTTGTATAGCTAGCGGAATATCACATTGGAAGTCCATGTGGACTAAACTGATGCCAAATGCCAAATATGTGATATAACGTGGATGATACAGATCCACAGACACAAAATGGTCCAATAAGCAAAATGGTCCTGTACGCAAAATTTTAAGTTCATAGGTCTGAATCATGCATATCACAACACCTATTTGGCACTACTTCACACCCCGTGGCGCAGCTGGTGTGGATTTTCGCTAATCATGTAAGCAAATAACTGATTTTTTGTAATGAAGGGGATTATAACCAAAATGATTGAAAAATTAAGGATTGGTCCAGGTCAAAATAACTTCTAAGAACTAAAATCAAAACACGTTAAACTTTTAGGGACCAAAACCATAAATAAATCTTTCTTAATCTATGTGTCATTTATTCATTTATTAATCTAGGTGTAATTTCTAAAACATCATATAACTTACGGAACCGATGGAATATAAGTTTAGTTATTTTTTTTACATGTACACCAGAAGAGTACATACCTGCGATGAGATTTTGCGAGAAAAAAAATCTAAGTACAAGCTAAATCAAAAGCGTGTGAACAGATTGCTTTGACTGCTATACGAACATTATAATTTGTCGGATGACCAAGAAACAACTCTTTCCTATACTATTTCGTACTACATAGTATTTCCCAATAAAAAAACTCTGGTCAAGTTTGAAAGTCTCATTTTTTTTTTCCAATCATGTCAAAGAAAATTTGCAAGCCATCAGGAATGATTCTTAGTTCTTACCTTCTCAATAATCATCTCCATGTATAAATACCCCAACTTCAAGTCTTCAATTCATTCCTCAACACACCAAATACCATAAGACCAAAACAAGCACTTTGCCATACCAACTTTTCTCTCTTCGAATTAATTTCTTCCTGTCTTTAAGATCAACAACTACATACACATACAATAATATTTCACCATGGTTTTTCCAAAACCAGCTTCTGAGTCAGATCTCTTTAATCTTAATTCTAACTTCGCTTTTCACTATGCCACAAACTCTCTTCCTAGGTATATATAATATATAATTATACATACAAGTTTAATGAATATGCATCCATAAGGCGATATATAATATAAAGTTTATAAAAAGTACGCATTGATAATATAAAGTTCAATAATGTTATATGTACATCCAGAATTGATATTTCGATGTACATATAAAGTTTATGTGTGCACCATTTACTATTCATTTGCCAAAGTTAATAATATCTAGTCATGCAGGTTTAGCATGCCAGAAAACACGATGCCAAAGGAGGTTGCATACCAGAACATACACGATGAGCTGCAGCTTGATGCGAATCCAAAGCTAAACTTGGCTTCTTTTGTGACCACATCAATGGAGGAAGAATGTAACAAGCTCATCATGGAATCCATCAACAAGAACTATGTTGACATGGACGAGTACCCTGTCACTACTGAGCTTCATGTACATAATACTTTCTTTCTAATTAATAATAATCTTCTTATATACTAGTCTAGCTATAGCACTTTACCTTCATACTTTATCTTAAAAGGGTGTGCAGTGGTGCATATAACAAAACACTTTATGTTGCTTATAATTAACATGAACGTTGTTATGTGAATAAAAAGAGTAAGACAAAATTTGGGCCAATTTTTATCAAATAACTCAAAGTTGCACACTAAAATTCAAAGTTGTCAATAAGTTGTTGAGAATAGAATTTCATATAAAATTTTCTTTATTATTATGATTGCTGTTTTGATCATTGTGTAATACTGGAAACAGAATCGGTGTGTGAACATGATAGCACGTTTGTTCAATGCTGAAATTGGAGAAAATGAGAGTGCAATTGGAGCAGGAACAGTTGGATCATCAGAGGCCATAATGCTAGCAGGGCTTGCATTCAAGAAGAAATGGCAGAACAAACGCAAGGCTGAGGGTAAACCCTATAATAAGCCTAACATGGTCACTGGTGCCAATGTTCAGGTATGAATTTCTAGTTCCAGTTGCCAAACTATAGCACAAACCTATCATAAAGTGGTCCATTGACACATGTTGGCCCAGTCGCGAATGCGACAATATATCCCAGATTTAAACGTTTTAATTACTATATATTATGATTGTAGTTGATCTTCATAATATATGATAGTGGATTCAATTAAAAAAAAATAGAATTATAAGCCATTTATCACTAACATGTATTTTTGAATTATATTATGTTATATATATAGGTGTGTTGGGAGAAATTTGCAAGGTATTTTGAGGTGGAGTTGAGGGAAGTGAAGGTGAGGGAAGGCTACTATGTGATGGACCCTGCCAAAGCTGTTGACATGGTAGATGAGAACACTATTTGTGTGGCTGCAATCTTAGGCTCAACTTATAATGGAGAATTTGAAGATGTCAAGCTCTTAAATGACTTGCTGCTAGAGAAAAACAAGCAAACTGGGTAAAGTAACTTACCACTAATTAGCTACCTTCACCAATTCATATATCTTATACACTTGAACATTATTTTAAACTAATTTACATTTTTAATTGTCACATTATAGATGGGATACCCCTATTCATGTGGATGCTGCAAGTGGTGGCTTTATTGCTCCTTTCCTTTATCCAGAGCTAGAATGGGATTTCAGACTCCCATTGGTGAAGAGCATAAATGTTAGTGGCCATAAGTATGGCCTTGTTTATGCTGGAATTGGTTGGGTTATTTGGAGGACCAAGGAAGATTTGCCTGAAGACCTTGTCTTCCATATTAATTACCTTGGAGCTGATCAACCCACCTTCACACTCAATTTCTCTAAAGGTGGTTACAAACTACATTTCTTGATCATCGATTACTTGCTTATGCCATATTTATTGTAGCCTAAAATTGATTTTTTCACTTACAGGTTCTAGTCAGATTATTGCTCAATATTATCAACTCATTCGCCTTGGCCAAGAGGTAAGGTTATAATTAAATTAAAAGAGAAACGTTATAATTTTTTTGATAATAACAATTCCCTGCTATCTAATTCACATCAACATTATTAAGTAACAAATAATAAATGTTCAATCACATAATCACAATTATTTGTCTAATAAATCACTATGCCGAACGAAACTATGTAATTTTCCTCCTAGCTAAGGAATCCTAGGGAAATTCTATCATTTGAAAACTTGCAATAACCTCAAATGGTTTTCTTTCGAAAAATTTAATATACTTTGATTTCGATCTAATGTTCTAATATCCTTTCATGCAACTTATACTAGGGATATAGGAGTATAATGCAGAACTGCAGAGAAAATGCCATGGTACTCAAAGAAGGATTGGAGAAAACAGGATGTTTTAACATACTATCAAAAGACAATGGTGTTCCAGTGGTAGCATTTTCTCTTAAGGACAGAAGTCAGCACGACGAGTTCAAGATATCGGCCATGTTGCGCCGACGCGGCTGGATTGTGCCTGCTTATCCAATGCCACCAGCTGCTCAGCACATCAATGTGCTCCGTGTGGTAGTCAGGGCTGAGTTTTCGCGCACACTCGCCGAACGCCTTGTGTTTGACATCAAAAATGTGTTAAACGAACTTGACAAACTTTGCCCCAAGTACAATGCCAAAATGAACGACATTGTTAAGGATGAGAAGGCAATGGATGATGGGAGTGGTATCAAGAAGAGTGCATTGGATGCACAAAGGGAAATCATTGCTCAAGAATCCAACAAGCGTCAGAAAATCTTGGCTGCATAGAAAGTGCTATCTCACTCACTATATATGGACATTAAATAAGGAGGCTTAGCATAGTTTTTCTAATCAACTTCATATAAATTAAAGTAGAGCTTTTATTCTATTTAATTTATTTTTGGATAAAATGTTTTGTGTGTATCAACTTAATTAGCTTATTTGTTTATGAAATTTTGATGTCAGTATGTGGTTGACGTTAATGTATAAATGACATTTTTTAAATTAAAAAATTCACAAAAAATAAAAGAGAGATTGATATAAACTTAAGTGTGTATCAATATGAAAACTGTAACATCCCTAATTTAATTCCGAGTATAATTGATATGGTAATAAGCGTAGGGTGAAGAGAATGATAATACAAAGTTAGAAATATTGGATTAAAAGAACCGTTTTGGAGTTAAGAACATAGGACTTTAGGTAATTAAAAATAGAAGATTTACAACTCAAAACATAAATTTCATCGTTGGATATGAAGGTTAGTGTGTAGAGAATCTTGATCCCAAATTTGAGCAAGATCCAATGGGTAACAAAGAAGTTATGACATTTTGAAGTGTCAAGAAAATGAAAATCGGTTGGACTACTCGAGTAGTGGAAGCACTAATCGAGTAGTCCATGCCAACAGCAAGCCAGAAAAGTGAGATTTCCTGAACTACTCGAGTAGTGCATGGACTACTCGAATAGTACGAGTCTGCAGTGAAAAAAAAATAGAACAATAAAGCCCCACGTGAGAAGCTACCTTAGAAAGCCATTCACTCACCACCACACAACTATTTCCCCTCATGCAATAAAAAGAAAACACAAGGCAAAAACAACAACAACACATAATCTTCTTCATTCATTCATTCATCATCTCCTCCATTTTCTTTCTAAGAACAAACATCATAATCATCACATAAACCTTAAAAAAAAACTAAGAACCTTCATCACCATCAAACTATCATCACGTATAAGAGTCAAAAATCAAGTCCTAACCTCCTTACTAAATCACGCCCCCATCACCACCTTCCTTGGGGTTTTTGAGCTTCACAACAATGGAGACTCCTACACATACATGTTTCCTCCTCAAGAACAAGTGAAAACAAGCTTTCCTCCTCCATCTCAATCCCCTCTTGCAAGATTCCAATTCATTGGCTAGTGGCTTTACTAAAGTATTAAAGGAGGTTCAAGGGCTTAAGATTCTAAGAGCTAGGGCACAAGGGAAAAGTTAGAGTCTCAAGGTTTCCTTATCTCTTACCACTTTTGAGGTAAAGAGGGGGTATTACCTCTATTTAGAGGGTATATTCTAGATCGTGTATAGTGGGGATTAAGGATAAAAAATTAAATGGAGTAATAAACCTTAGGGTAGTTGATGATATTAGGATCTGGAGTAAGCAAACAAAGAAAAAGAATTTATTTGTATGCTTGTAGAAATATATAATTATGATAGATATGGAATATGGAACCTTAGGGATATTTGTGAAAGTAGATAAAGAAGAGGAAAACATTAGTGGTAGATTTGATAAAATATAGATTAATGATGATTGTTGTAGAGAATAGTCTGGCTTGAATGTTAATAACGAATAAAGTGATTAGGAATTGAATATGTTAGGAATCCTAGTGCTTAGAATGAAATTTGAAGGAAACGAAGTAGTTAATAAATTAATTAAGAGTGTGGATAAATGAATGATGTTGAGCGGAAAAGGGAATTCTACTAATAATGTGAGATGGACCCACCTATTTGGGTGTGTGATTAAAGGAATTTAAATGTGTAGGAATATGTTATGTGTGTGAATGTGTATGAATATAATAATGACCCTCCCTAAGTGGAGCGAGATAATGACCCTCCCTAAGTGGAGCGTGAAAATGTATGAATAAGTGTATAAGTGTGAATAAGTGTATGAATGACCCTCCATGATGGAGTGTGGAAAATGAAATAGGACCCTCCAAGTTAGGAGTGTGTAGCTTGATAAGAATAGGACCCGCCTTTATGGTGAGTGTAAAGTAATGAGAATAAGACCCACCGAGAGGTGGGTAAAGGATAAGAAAGGTTGGAAATAATTAGAAAGAACTATAGGAAACATAATAAATAATGAGGTAAGGAAATAAAAATGAAATGTAGCTAAGATTATTGATGAATAGGATAAGATTTAAATTAATGGTTAATTATAAGTGACTTAGTTATTCTCTATGTCTTTTTAGAATGTATTTTCTAAGTATTATGTAATGCTCACCTCCTTGCTGTTTTTACACAGGTACTGAGACTGAGCATACACCTTTGCAGACCGAGCAGGAGTACTCACCTTTTCAGTACTTGAGCATGTTCAAAATATGTTATGTTAACTTTGTGAATGTTTGGTTTGAGTTAAATTTGGTTAGAAATGAAAATGGTATATTAAAACTTCATTCTTCAGTGTTTTACTATCACCACGATAGGGTAATAGATTATCTGCCCTGTTTCTGAAACAGAAAGCAAGAATAAACGTGGTAATTGATTACCAACTTTTGATAATCGATTACCAGTGCTGAAAATACTTAAAGATGTCATTTTTATTTCTGAACTATTATTTTAACATATAAATAAATATCACAAAATGCATATGGGACTTAAACATGTCTGATTGGGTATTTTAGTTATTTTCTTGAAAATATTCATGAAATATGTTTAATTACTTGAATATAATGTTGGATATTATTATCAAGTAAATTAAAGTACCAATCAACAAAATTTATTGTGATGCATTCATGCATGGAGTTTGGATGTTAGATCGAATTGTCACGGTTATTTTTATAACCTGAGGAGGGCCTTTGGGAGCGCCAAACACGTCATGCTTGATGACACGTTTATGTGTGATAAAAACGTGGCCAGTGTGAAGATACTGATGATGTGATTATTACGTTGGAGCGTGAGGTCTGCGAGGTTGCGGTGTTTTGAATCCCTACCAAGCTTGAGCGTAATACATTCAATGGAATTGTATTGAATTGTACCCGCAAAGGTACCGAGTACGAAAATTGTACATGAAGTTATAAGGATGGCCGCCCCTAAGGGGAAAATAGATTCTATGGAAGATAGGACTGATGATAGGACATTCATACATCATATCACTCATAAATAATTAAATGTTATTTGATTGATAACCTGAGTGTGAGCATATTATGTGCATTCTTACTTGTCATTGACTTGTATGTGTAATGACTTGTATTTGATTATATGATTGGCTAATATCTGTCATACATATAAATTAAACCTTTACTCTCTTTCGATTATGTGTATGTTGTTGCTTATCCCCATGCCCTTGTAGGTGATGTCTCGCTATCTTGCCTGCATCGAGATCCGCCCTCTCCTTAGTGGAGTGTGGGTCTATGAGAACCACCGAACAGTGTATGAGGGTGAGGTTAAGTTGACATTCTATCATCCTAATCCACTGGTCTGTGTTCGTCCTCGTAGATTTAGGATCCCCATTATCTATACTATGCATGTACCACCCTTTTATACATATCATGGACTACCTCTTGCTCGACATGCCCGTACATATCATCACTTTCGTTTTCATTCGGTTTACCGCTCTCACCCTTTTTCCTCTCGAGTTGTCCGGGAGGATACTCCCACACCTGATCCGACGAGTCCAGTCAGGGCTGCACCATCACCCGACCCTGTGCCCAGTGGAAGGGTACCATCCCCATCGGATGAGGTGGAGGAGGATCATGTCGAGGCAGGGAGCGAAGACGAGCCAGTTGAGCACTCTACTGGTAGCCAGTGGAGGGATGATGACCCTTAGGTACGTGCTAAGTATAGGTAGTGTGGGTCAGGGACCCGATCTGCAGTTGTTGTGGACTCTGATGATGGATGGATGAATGCTTCTCTGGTGACTTGGACTACTACTACCATTGTTGCTACTCCTGGATCAGCTCTAAAGCCTTTATTTTGGGATGTTATATATTGTACATATTTTTGGGGTGCTCTAGAGTATAGATCCTTACTTTTTATATTTTTGGACTTGTATTTGTGGACTCGGTTATCTTACTCTTTGGACTATGTACCTTTTCACCATATATATGTATATATTATGTTTATGTTTATGTTTATTATCCATAGTCCAATGATTTTCCGCTTACTCTAATTTTATTTCAAAAGGATTCAATTATGCCATTGCGAAAGAGTAAAACCTTAAGTTCTGAAAATGACGAGAGATAACTTCACTACTATTTTAGTAACAAAGCTATACTAAGTTTTCAAGCCAAGCGAATGCTATTTCATCCTTTTATTCTAAGTACTTAAGTTTTATTTTATTAATTTTAAAAGGGCGTCGAATCCAATGTTTAAGCAACGCATACGTTTATTTCTGAGATCCAAAGGTTTTTGTGTTTTGCGCACTCGACCCATTAGAATTTCAAAGGAAAGTAAAAGAAAAATTTATTTCCTATAAATCCTAATACTTTAACAAGTCCATAATAATTTCGGGTAATACTTATTTAATTATTTATTCTATAATTACCCGGGTTATGAAAGTAGGGTGTTGCAGTAAGGGTAAGAATGAGTCAGGTCGAGTCAGGCCTTAATAAACATAGGCATGGTCTATGTTCCTAATTCAAGGTCGAAGCCTGCCAATTGGTCTATCATAAGCCAAATTTTAAGCCTAAATACGGCCTATTTCAAGGCTTGACTTGACCCAAAAGACTAATCCCCTCCGAGGCGTAGAGATTACCAAAGTGGGTTTTACCTCTACCAACAAAGTCTTTTTATACCCACGGCAGGGATCGAACCCCTGACATCATGACATCATGCTTAAGGAACCAAGCTATATACCAACTGTGCTGAGCTTTGTTGGTCTCAAAAGCTCACATAAAAACCTATTATTCAATAAAATTCTCACATTTTCGCACAAACATAAAAATGACCCATACTTTCAAATTATGTGACCAAAATAGAATAATTAAAGTGAAATATAAACAAGATCAAAACTCAAACTATATAACAACAAAAGTAAAACTATATAAAAACATAAACTATCTCGATCTCAAATTAATAAACCAACGAAAAAATGGAAGAAATTATATTTTTATTTTTAATTATAATTATATATATATATAAGTTTTACTTTTGATTTAAATCATTAACAAAATATAATATATAAATATTTATAAATTTAAATAGGCCGGCTCGATAAAGCTTGGGCCGGACTTATATAGATATATAAATTTTTTGAGAGATGTTATTAACACCCGTTTCATTACTACTCGCACTCGGTTTTTATAATTTTTTGCATTTATTTACCAATATTATCCTTATACTAATACTCACACCCATATATCTAATACTCACACCCTAATCCTATTATTTGCACTCATAATCCTAAAAACCTTCAATTATCACTCCTCACACCCATCACCTTCAACCTCTCATCCTCAACTTTTATAATCATCTTCAACCTCTCATCCTTTTTATCCAATTCCATGAAAATTAATTAGTATCCCACAAAAGTACTCACATCCACCACCTTCAACCTTTCATCCTTAACGCACATAATTATTCTTAACCACACATCCTTCGCACCCAATTCCATGAAAATTAATTAGAATCCCATAAAAAAATCATAAATACAGGAATTGATTTTTGCTTTTATTCATCGTGATTCATCCACAAAAAATACAAAAACTTGGATTTAAAAGTGTTGGCTGCAGACATGATATTGTTGGACTTGGATTCATCTCCCTATCCATGATACTGTTGCTTGTAATAATTTTCTTATCGCTGGACTTGAATTTGAAAGTATTGGCTGTAGACATGTAAGTCATTTAATCTATTAACCTATTTTTCAGTAAACCTTATTTACAAAATTAGTTTTATGGATTTATGACTTTTTTGGGACATTAATTAATTAATTTTTATGGAATTGGGTGAAAAAGATAAAAGGTTGAGGATGATTATGAGTTAAGAATGAGAGGTTGAAGGTGATGGGTGTGAGTGGCGATAATTGAAGGTTTTTAGAATTATGGGTGCAAATAATAGAATATGGTGTAAGTATTAGTACAAGGGTAATATTGATAAGTAAATACAAAAAATTATAAAAACCAGGTGCAGGTAGTAATAAAACGGGTGTTAATAACATCTCCCAATTTTTTTATATAAAGATATATATAAGTTTTTAAAAATGTTTAAACCTGACATTTTTATTAAATACAATTTTACTGTTTATGAGCCTCGTCAAGCCATAGGCCCCCATGTGCCGGTCTAACCCATTCACACCCCTATTAAAGAGATGAGTTAGAAATGAACAAAATATGATAATTCACTTTTGTCTATGATATCCTCACATATTACCACGCCGATGTCCTCACCAGACCACATTACCAACGCCCTCACTCACCATCATACTACACTATCATCATTGTTGCATCAAAAAGTTGTTATGTGGTGTGCACCAAATACTTAAGAGGATAATAAAAACTATCATAGTCATACTCTATCATGCTTTATCATTTTTTTTCGGCTTTTTTACTTAAGTGGGGTAATTTTGCAAACAATTTACAAAAATGGGGTAGTTTTAAAACTATTTACATAACATGGGGTAGTCAACAAAACTATTTTCAAAAATGGGGCAGTCAAAGTCAATTTCTGCTGGTCAAACAAGTCATCCGGAATGACTTAACCTATATAGGACACGTGTCACTCTCCCATTAATATTGGCTCTCCGGATTTTTTCTGGATAAAAAAGCAAAAAAAAAAAAAAAAGCCAACCGACAGGGCTGCCACGTGGCGCAACCCTGTGAGTTGCGTCAGACCGGTTGACGCAACCGGTGGCGTCAGACCGGTTGACGCAACTCACCGGATTGCGCCACGTGGCGCTCTATCCCCTCCCTGTCTCCCACGCTTCCCACTTCCCACCTACCCACCGCACTTTTCCCCAAATACCAACATGTCCAAATTTAACCCAATTAAAGTATTTCTGGATAAAAGAGCAAAACAAGTATTTATCCCTCTATATTTATTTTTTAATTTAATTTTTAATAATTTTAAATTTATACACTGGTTAGATTTTTTTATTTACTTATTAGTTATATATTTTTTTTTATGTTTAGGTATTAGTTAGATTTTTTTATTTACTTATTAGTTATATATATTTTTTATGTTTAGGTATTAGTTAGATTTTTTTATTTACTTATTAGTTATATATATTTTTTTATGTTTAGGTATTAGTTAGATTTTTTTATTTACTTATTAGTTATATATTTTTTATGTTTAGGTATTAGTTAGATTTAATGTTTAGGTATTAGTTAGATTTTTTTATTTACTTATTAGTTATATTTTTTTTATGTTTAGGTATTAGTTAGATTTTTTTATTTACTTATTAGTTATATATATTTTTTTATGTTTAGGTTTTAGTGAGATTTTTTTTATTTACTTATTAGTTATATATTTTTTATGTTTAGGTATTAGTTAGATAATTTTTATATTTTTATTTATTAGTTATATATTTTTTATTTTTAGGTATTAGGTCTGGTGCATTAATTGGGTTAAATTTGGACATGTTGGTATTGGGGGAAAAATCCGGTGAGTAGGTGGGAAGTGGGAAGCGTGGGAGACAGGGAGGGGACAGGGCGCCACGTGGCGCAACTCGGTGAGTTGCGTCAACCGGTCTGACGCCACCGGTTGCGTCAACCGGTCTGACGCCACCGGTTGCGTCAACCGGTCTGACGCAACTCACAAGGTTGCGCCACGTGGCAGCCCTGTCGGTTGCCTTTTTTTTTTTGCTTTTTTATCCAGAAAAAATCCGGAGAGCCAATGGGAGAGTGACACGTGTCTTATATAGGTTAAGTCATTCCGGATGACTTGTTTGACCAGCAGAAATTGACTTTGACTGCCCCATTTTTGGAAATAGTTTTGTTGACTACCCCATGTTATGTAAATAGTTTTAAAACTACCCCTTTTTTGTAAATTGTTTGCAAAACTACCCCACTTAAGTAAAAAAGCCTTTTTTTTTCATATCATGTTCTTTTCCTATCATGACCACCAAATAAACATTAAATATAAAACTACGTGAAAAATATCATTATTCTTGTATGTTGAATAATCTTACATAAACATATTTCATTATTTTACATAGAGGAGATTTTTTTTCATAAATATTTTCTCTTGTCTTATTTATAAGTCATTTTGTAGAAAAAATTTTGATCATATTTATAAAACACTTGTATTTTCTAGGAAGTACCTATTTTTTATTTTTTTATTTGCCCTTTGTTAATTGATGTGAATAATAAAAGTATGAAATTTTGTTACAAATTAAAGTAAAAATATTTTAAAAAAAGTTAACAATGATAAAATTATAATGTTAAAGCATTTTTTAACTATAATAAAAAATAGGCAAAATTGTCCGCGTAAGACAGCCCAGTTGGTGGCTGTAGGAACATTTAGGATTTCCCCCTCCCCCAGGTCATGGGTTCTAGTCCCAGACCTCCCATGTAAACAAAAAAAAAAAGACAAAATTGTTTCTTTAATCCCTAAGTTATTTTTTATTCCAAAGTGGTTCCTCAAGTGTGTTTTTGTTCGAAAGTATTCTCTCAAGTTTGTTTCCATTAACACGATTGGTCTCTCTGTCCATTTTCCCGTTAAATTCATTAAAATACTATTATTTTTCTCCCAATCCACCCCTTCTTCTTATTCGACGAAATTTTGGCCAAAACACATTTTTTTCTTCTTCTATCTCCTTTTTTTTACTCAATGGTTACTACTCACCACCATATCATTCCACGTTTATCTCTTCATTTTTACCATCAAGTTTTTCTTTTCCCTCTCCATTTTTTTCTCCATCGCCACCCTTAATCATCAGCACCAACTTTAATTAATATCCATAAAAATATCTTAATCACCTTTCTAAACATATGTACATATCTAATTTGTTCTCTAATAACTCTAAATCGAAAATCCTTTTTAAACCCTAAAAACTTATTGGAGAAGAAGGCTAAGAGAGAAATTGTCTGAAAATTAACAAAATGATCAACTATGCTAACAAAAGTAAACTTAAGAAATTACTTTCGAAAAAAACTTAAAAAATTGCTTTGAAACAAAGAAATAATTTAAGAGATTAAAGAAAGACAATTTTGAACCAACGAGGCCCAACACAGTTGATAGATTACTGAGTTCTTTAAGTATGGTGTCAGGGGTTCGATCTCTGTCATAGACATGGAAAAAACTCTATTGGTATAGACAAAACCAATTAGTTGTGTGCCGATAAAAAAGAAAGGGAGTTTTGAAAAAAAAAATAGGCTTTTTTAAGCGATAGGTCCTTAAACTTAAGGGGTGTTTTGGATTTAGTCCTTAATCTTTTTTTTCTTGGATCTGGTCCCTAAACTTTAACGTCGTTTGGAACTAGTCCTTCCGTTAACTCAAAGTTAACTCCGTCAGTGTCTTGCAATAAGATGTTGCCACGTGTCCCAACTTGCATTTTTTCTTTTTGGCTTTTTTGACTTTGAGGTCCCTAAACTTAGGGGGAGAATTGAATTTAGTCCTTATCCTTTTTTTCGTTGGATCAGGTCCCTAAACTCTGGACCATTTTGGATTAAGTCCTTCTATTAGTTTTAATCTAACACCGTTACCCTGAGAAAATTTTTATGCCATGTGGATCAATAAATTAATGCCACATGGAATTTTTCTTTTAAAATTGGAAAATTACAAAAATTAAATAAAATTAAAAAAAGCCAAATATTACCTGATTTGAAGCACAACTGAACCAAGTATCATTAACAGACCCACCATGCCACAAAAAATTTTTCAGGCCAGAATGTGAATCACCTTCCCTATCTTCCTCTCGTTCCTCGTCGTGCTTGATCGTCTCGTTAAGGCTTGACATCATGGTTTCTTCACCTTGCTTAGGGGGTGACATTGTTTTTTAGAATATAAAGATCGAAATAAATAAAAAAAAGAACACACACAGTGTCAAGTGATAAAAACTGAGTTAGACACCTACCAAACCTTCATCATCAAACTCTAATGTAATAAAAAAGAGATTTTTCTGTGTCAATCAAAGATACTTGTTGCCTTTCTTCCTCCCTCCAGACTCTGCATATGACGCGCCGCTAAGAAGAAGGCGGAGGAAGCGGAGAAGAGGGCAGAGGCTGGAAAGTAGAGGACGCTGAGGTTGTTGAGGGTTCGAAGTTGCGAGGCTGTTGCACGGTGAAGGAAGCGCGACTGGTCTCCTTCGGTGTCGCATCAGATTTGCAGAGAAGATGACCAAGCGAAGGATGAAGAACGAAGAGGATCTTCGGGGTCGCCGCCGCAACTAGGTTCCAGGGGCTTTGGTTATAACTAGCGCCGCCGCACACCATCAAGCGAACTCGTGACTGTGACAGTGATTTTCACTGTAAACCGAAGCAAGCACAAAACTCAGATCAAGGCGCGACCTTGAGGACGATGGCAAAAGCTTCTCAAATCGTTACCCTGGTAGCAGTGGTGAGCGCTCGAGACATCACGACCATGACGATGATGCATCTCGTGACAGACGCATTGTATTCCAATCGTTATAAAAAAAATCAATTTTTTTTAATTTATTTATTTTTTGTAATTTTTCAATTTTAATAGAATAATTCCATGTGGCATTAATTTATTGGTCCACATGGCATAAAAATTTTCCCAGGGTAACGGTGTTAGATTAAAACTAAAAGAAGGACTTAATCCAAAATGGTCCAGAGTTTAGGGACCTGATCCAACGAAAAAAAGGATAGAGACTAAATTCAATTATTCACCTAAGTTTAGGGACCTTAAAGTCAAAAAAGCCAAAAAAAAATACAAGCTGGGACACGTGACAACATCTTATTGGAAGACACTGACGGAGTTAACTTTGGGTTAACGGAAGGACTAGTTTCAAACAGCGTTAAAGTTTAGGGACCAAATCCAACAAAAAAAAGATTAAGGACTAAATCCAAAACACCCCCTATATTTAGGGACCTATCGCTTAAAAAAGCCAAAAAAATAAAATAAAATAAAATAAAACCCACCATAATTTTGTTGCGAAATAATCCCAACTCACAAAGTTATAACATTTCAGGTCGCTTTAGCAAACTGGGAAAAATTAGTGCGGCGAATCGCAGGGTGTGTGCTGGAGAGAGTGAGCGAATAATTAGGGCAGAGAAGAGAAGAGAACAGCAATCATTTCCTGCATGGATATCTCAACAACAGCAGGGAAAGGAGAAGAAGCCTCATCTTCATCGACGATGGTGCTCCTTGATCGCGCATCCCGAAGCACCAGAGGTAAACGCTATACGAAGCTCCTCGACGACGAACTCCAACAGGATGAGTTGTTCTGGAACCAGGACGCTCTCAAAGACGACGAGAACGATGATAATTACGAAGAAGATGAGGGCGCTGAGGTTGCCGATGAGTTCGATAGCGACTTCGATCAAGACGTGAGTTACTTACTCTCTTACATACACTTGTGTTTCCATTTCAATGTGATTAATGAGTTCTTCTGATACGTATCGTTTTTAACATCAGGAATTAGAATTAGAATTAGAATTAGAATTAGAATTAGAATTAGAATTCGAATTTGTCGGTTTTAGATAGTACAAGTTTGCTTCCCTTAGGCAAAACACACGTGTTCAAGAATTGTGTTTGGAGAAATTCCTGCTGGGAGAGCTAGTCCTACTATACTGCGAGGGTTCGTTTGGTGGGCAGGATAGGAAAGATCGGATAGGATAGTTGTCCTATAGTTGTCCTATCATGTTACTATCCTGAGTTTGGTGAGCCAGCAGGATAGGATAATGTTATCATGTTGGCCTATCCTATCCAGTCTGCCTAGTGTAATTTCTATCGTATGCCGGGAGCTAGGTTAGAAATGAGCTTGATAGGATAGTGCAGTTTTCCCTTTGTACTCTCACACATTAACATCACTGCTGTCATCATCATACTGTCTCCACTATCACCACCTCATCAATGTCATTGTTAATCTGGTGTGCACCAAACACTGGATAGGAAAGACCGGATAGGATAGTTGTCCTATCATGTTACTATCTTGAGTTTGGTGAGCCAGCAGGATAGGATAATGTTATCATGTTGGCCTATCCTATCCAGTATGCCTAGTGTAATTTCTATCGTATGCCGGGGAGCTAGGTTAGAAACGAGCATGATAGGATAGTGCAGTTTTCCCTTTGTACTCTCACACATTAACATCACTGCTGTCATCATCATCATACTGTCTCCACTATCACCACCTCATCAATGTCATTGTTAATCTGGTGTGCACCAAACACTGGACAGGATAACAACTATCATGCTCATATCCTATCCTTATCCTGCTCTCTACTCTCTATCCTATCATGTCTTTATCCTATCCTGACCACCAAACGAGCCTTGGATGTTTTCGACTCGAACAAGATTTGGAAGGATATATGTGGCTAGAAAAAAAATAAATCTCACCATGATGTTTGACGCCTGATTCATGTTGTATGAATAAACTTGTGGTTTATTATGTGTATTGTAGATGGTTAAGACTTAAGGGGTTGTTTAATGAGTACATTTGTGGTTAATGGTGAACTTGATAATCATGAAATGTAGGTGATTAGCGCGAATTTGTGCTTTTAAAAAATTGTGTAAGAAGTAGTGTGAGAATGTAGGGATTGAAATGAATATTAGGAACTGATATGTTGTCTACCTCTTCATAACGCTCTGTTGTCATTTCAATTGCTATTCTTAGGAACCTGATCCTGATGAAGAGCCTCAAAATGATGCGGATGAAAGGTTTCATACTTTTTAACTGCCCTGCACACCTCATCAATTTTTGAGTGAATACCCTAATTTGTCCTTGAGGAAAAATTGGGCTCCTCAGTTTAGTCCTTGAGAAATGGAAACTATGAAAGAAGCCTCAACTGTGTCCTTTAGAATCTCAAATCCCAGTCAAATTAGTCCTTTCCAGGGCCACATTCCTGGGATACATTAGGGACTAATTTGACCTTCATTTGAGATTTTTAGAGATCAAGTTGAAATTCTTCATTTCTCAATGACTAAGCTTGGGGAGGCATTTTTCGTAAAGATGAACTCGGGTATTTACTCTAAATGTATTTACCGATATATTTGAACTTTGAGGTTTCTTTTTGCAGGATGCCGAAAAAGAAGAGATTAACATATCCTGGAATGACATCAGCAAAGAAGAAAAAGAAGAAAGTATTATCTAAATTGGAGAGTTCTCCCAAAGAGGATAAACAGCCAAATGATGAGGAACACCACGATGCTCCAGATGATGCAGGGGAGAAAATTGTGAGGAAGTCCACAAGAACTTCGGTGATCGTTCGACAAGCAGAGAGAGATGCCATACGTGCTGCCCTGCAAGCAACGATGAAGGTCAGCACTGCTTAATTGTGTTTGTTTGTGTTTTTGCTAATGTCTCCCCTTTTGTAAGCATTACCAAGGGTTCTGATGTGAGTGAACTTTATCTAGACTTTGTTTATGATAGAACACAATGACCTTGTTCGTCCATGCAGCCGACTCGATCTGGTGGGAATTGGCTTTGTTGTTGAAATGTCTCCCTTCTTGTTTATTTGTTTTGCGGTTTTTTTCTCAACCGAAGTATGCTATCATCTTCTCAACCTAAGTAATACTGGTGATATCTCTCAACAGAAGTTTAAGTGATGTGTGATGTAATTATGATGCTCAATTGCTTGGCAGTTCTATGATAAAATTTTGTGTTACTATTTTACCAGCAAAAAAATAATTGTATTACTATTAGTAATAAAAAAAATACCTGCAATCATGGACACTGAAGCAGTGAAGGGAGACCTGAGGTTTTTGATAAGGGCATATTTCCGTTTTCATCTTACCCATTTTGTTGTCATGGGCTAAAAAAGATTTTTTTTTTCTCCTCCCAGCCAGTCAAAAGAAAAAAAGAAGGTGAGGAGAAGAGAATGACCCAAGAGGAGATGCTTTTAGAAGCTGCTCAAACAGGTCAGGATTATAATGTTTACTGAGTATATGAAACACTCATTTCGGTTGTTTGAACTTGTAAAGATCCTTCACAACTCAATTTTAACTCTGACGTTGCAGAAATTATGAACTTGCGAAATTTGGAGCGCGTTTTGGCCAGAGAGGAAGAAGTTAAAAGGAGAGCAATTGTGCAGAAAACTGTCTATAATGGTCCACAGATAAGATACATTTCAAAAAACGGTAAAACTTTTTACATGCATAATGATATTGTCTTTGGACACTTCACTTTGTACGCATTGAATTTGGTTTGGTTATATGGATTGGTTTCATTTTAGTATTTTACATATACTAGTTAATTTTTCCAGGTTGTTCATATTTAGAGTTCGCTAAGGGGGCATCGTTTCACTCAGATATTGCCACAACACCTGTACAATGTGAGTCTCTCACGCCACCACTACTAGTTTAAATGAGGTTTGACAATTTAATGCATTTTTGTATTGAAGAGTATTATATATTCTGATTCTTGATCCATGAATTTTATAATAGTTTTATAATAAATTAAATTGAACTCCAAAGATATTGCTATAGAATTGCTTTTCACATTACATTTCTTGGCCTATTAGTTTAATTTTCTCCTGATTAAATTTAATTTACTTATTAATTACAGAATATGGCTTGCACCAAGGTTTGACTTTAAACACATGCTTTTTTGCTGATGATATCGTTTGTGCTAAGTAAAGAGTGAGTAGTGTATGCAAATTAAACTTTACGTTCTAATATCATCACTCTTTCTACAAGATAAACAAAGGCTATGGTTGCATGGACACCTCACATTCTCTCACTCGTATCTCTCACTTCCTTATCTTTCTTACTTCTTGCTTTGTCACTCCAAGCACAAGATGGTAGCAGCTAAGGGCTATTTATAGGCAAGGTAAAAACTAACAAGGATTAGATTAATGTAGAGCTAGTGATTATTTATAGACAATGTTCTAGGTTCATCCACCATTCACCACCTTCCCCTAAATTCAAGGTATATTGACTAACATTATGCATATGGCCACTGACCAAGACCATTGTTAGTACTTAGTACTGTTTAGACTAATGAGATAGCAAATGTTGAGTTGGAGTTGCACAGAAATGTTTTGGTAACCAAGGGATTTTGATTAAGTATCTCAAAGACAAAATATATGGAGTTCAATTGTATTCAGAAAAGGAGTGCTGATGATAGTATAAGAACTGAAGATGAAGAAGTACCCCAAACTGAGAGCTTTAGATAATTATGGTCTATCCTATAAAAAGGACGGAGGGATAAATAATGATGTTTCACAGATCTGAATGGGATTGATGACGTAAAAAAAAAGTGCGTTACATTTTTGCGTGACTGCAAAGTGCTTTAAAGTTTAAACTTAAAAGGAAGATTTACTAGACCGAAGCTAGACCCGCAATGTTGTATGGATTAGAATAAGGACATCAAACAGAAATCGTGAGCTAAAGCCTAAAGACGAAGGTCACAGAAATGAGATTGAAGTGGTGAATAAGTGGGCATGTAAAGATGGATTCATTAAGGGGAAAGTTGGAGTGGCTTGCATAGAGGTAAAATGATGGACAACTCTTGAAGATAGTTTGGGCAAGTGAGCGGATGATCTCTACTAACCTTATTATGATGTGAAACTAGCGACGATTTCACTTTAGAAAAGGCTAGGGAGACATCCAAATAAGACATGATTAAGCATGAGAGACTATCAATAAGTATACAAGGTACCCGAGTTCATGAATATATGGTATATTTGTTTGCCCAACCTAGAATTCATGTAGTCGACACTAGGAATCAAGCTTGGCTTTTGTATAAATACAACATAACAAGGGGTCCGTGATTCCTTTGAAAAAAGGATTACTAAAATAAATTGACTAATATTCACATAATTGAGTGGTTTTATTTCCTTTACGAAATGCTATTTAGAAGGCCTGAAATATGCATATACACAATTAAATCAGATTAAAAAAAGATAAAGAATTGCTTTCCTACGCTTTTCTGATTGGTTTATTTTGACATTGGACTGTCAAATGAAGAAAAACGTTAATGAAGTGTACTTATTTTATCCTTCTGATAATCAAGTAAAAATTGATCAAAATAGCATTGTTTTATGAGTGTTCTTTTACTTATATATTTTATTTATATTTATTTTCAGACCCAGAGCAACCTGTTTGTGCAATTACCGGTTTGCCTGCCAAGTAAGAGTTCATTTACTGATTTGATTGTTACTGGTTACTGCTTTATTCTGCACCGTCCTGGTTAGATGAGAGAGACATATGGGTGCAATCGTGAACTGTTTGATAATTGTTTTCTTTTTCCTCGACTACATCTAATGGGCATATTTGGTTTTAGATCTCAGTCTCCTTTTTAAGTGCTTTATCCTTTGAAAGATGTTTACCTTGATAAATGGGCATGGTAGATTGGAAATTTTACCTCTTAACTCTGATGTTTCCTTTTGTTTTCTATTTTTAGGAGGATAGCTTATCGTCCCCCTTGGTTCTTGTTTTATGTGAAAAAACAGAGAGATTAGTTGGCAGAATAAACCCTACAGTTAAATATGACAGGGGAGGGGATGGCAACCCTGGTATCAATATTATAATGGCAAGAGGTAGAAAGCATAAAGTTTGAATAGTGATTTGGAGATTGAGGTTTGGAGGTTGCTCAAGAGATTCTATCCCTAATGTAGAGGAAATTACTAGATTTTACGAAGATCTTTTGATTGGAAGCCTTTTGCTGATCATAAGGATAAATACTTGGATAGATCTGTTGAGATGGTTGGCTGGGCTATTCAGGGGGTGGATTAAGACTGTTATAGTCCTAAATTCCAGATGGTTTCACTATGGCCTTTTATTAGAGTTATGAGGACATGAAAAGGTGATTTTATGAAGGTTTTCTGACTTCCTTTCAGATTTTAGATTGGTAGTAATTTTTTTGGTACAGCGATTGGTAATTTGGTATTAGCGTGTAGTGTTTACCTTTATCCCTCTTGAGCTCAAGTGCACTTTTCAGTTTTTGTCCTTATTGGTCTATTGTTTATTATGGTAAAGAAATATGTCTCCAAGTCCTCTGTCGAAGCCTATATTGAATTACTTACATGTCATTCAGTACTAGTAAGCTTTCACTGTATGTACTTTTATATCTGTTATGATAGTGTTCTGTTTTTTAATCTTGCAATCCTTGGTTATGAGGTGTGTTTGGGCTTGTATTCTTATTGCTTAGATGTTACTGCGACTTGTGGGTTTTCTGGTTGTGAGAGGTCTAACTTCTTATAGTAGGATTAAAATTTTATTCCCAACTATTGTAGGATAAGTGATAGTCTTTTAAAGGTTGGTGATGTTTTCTTTGCATGGAATGATCAGTTTTATTAGAACCATAGCTGATTCTTGCTTGAATTATAAAATTGCAACATGCTTAACTCACCCCAGAAAATGTGGGCCTAAACCATTGTTGCAATTGCCCTTTATCATTGGTGGATCACTTGAAAGATTTTCCTTAGTCTATTCCCAGTTCCCACTATATCCCACGTATTGTTAAGCAATTTTCTCTGGAATAATGTAGGTACCGTGATCCAAAGACTGGGCTTCCATATGCTACAAAAGAAGCTTTTAAAATAATTCGAGAACGGTATGACTTTCCTTGATTGCAATTAATCTTTCTCTAAATGCTACACATAGTTTGCCATATTTTCCCTTTTCAAGTAAATTCTTAACAGTATATATTTTAAATGGCGATTCTTTTGCCAAGATTTTAGTTTTATAAAAGATTTGACCAAAAGCTTGTGAATTCAATTTTTTTGGTTCATCTCTTATTTTTGATTTCCTGGGATGATTTGATCAAATATTCCGGTGAAATATGAGTTCTTACTACTCTCCTAAGTCCCACCCACTGTTAAATTGAAGTTACTAACATTTTCCGATTTAATTTCACTGCAAAGTAAAATATTTCAGCATGAAAGTCCAAACCAATAAGCATGGATGTCATCTTAAGGGGGAATGATATGATTTTTTTTAAAGGCAATTTTTGTTTTCTATTTTTAGGAGAGGGGAGAGAGAAAGCGCAGTCCCCAGGATTTGAACCCGGGTGCGCTAACTCTTTAGGTCCCGCAGCTCTTTGGCTCTATCAACTGAGCTAACTCTTGGGGTTGGGGGGAATGGTGTGGTTGACAAATTGAATCTCAATTTCTTTCATTTGGATCTATCTATCTATCTATCTATCTATCTATCTATCTATCTATCTATCTATCTCTCTCTCTATATATATATATACACACACACACACACACACACACACACATATATATATATATATTTGTTTTCTTTTTGTCAATCTTGATGTTCATTACACATTGTGACTGGAAAGATAATCGCAGGTTTTGACTGTCATAGAAGTTTATTGTTCATTAAATCTTATAGGACCCAGCCTAATTAACCATTAGATGAAGTGGCTAATTATGTGTTCTTATATAAAAAGTTTGGAGTATGCCTCTGATATCTCGTGGAAAGCAGGTAAATGAGGTGACTGTTTGCTAATTGATGTTAATTGTTTTGCAGCTTTTCGAATGAAAATGGTAACAGTAGAAAGGAAATGGACATGGGAGGCTTATATGATTCACTTTCTGGACGTGGTTTTTCAACTAAACGAAGTAGATCGAAAACGGCAGATAAAAATGTGCATCTGGATTATCGATCCTTATCTCGCTTCCGCAGAATTCCTGATTCTGAAGATGAATCTTCTGACTAGCAATCATGGTAATTGACATTTTCTTGTTCAGTTTTAAGTTGTCTATTTTATTATCCACCTTTATGCAATGATGTTGCATGATTTAATGTCAGTGCCTAATCATGAAAGAAGTCATGCTTGTGCTACTTCAAGAATATGGTGGTTAATTAATATTGGAATGAGAGGATTTGAGAGCCCTTCCAGTGCTATCAAACAATGTTCATTAAGTTTGAAATGTTGGGGTCTCCACTCTCCGACATTGAAGCTTGGTATGTATTTTGGAAAATGACCTTGGCGACCCCCCTCCCTCCCTAACGCTTATGACTCGACATGTGACCTGGCTATGGATCCTCTAATTGGGTTGAGGGGATACAGAGCATTTGCGGAATTGCGGGGATTGGATAGTGTTTACTCTCTTTCGCATATTCCTAATGATTACCAACTGAGCTAGCAACATAGTATATCTCTTTTAATGCACTTTAGATTTTAGAAAGCTACATGATGTTATAGATCCTTTTACAATTTCTCAAAAGCATAATGAGTTTGTCATCTTTGGACAGATAGGGGTTGCTCCCAATTTGTTTTTTGTTTTTTTATTTTTTTATAAGCAATTGATTTGTAGGAGCTAGGGGTGCTCAAACTCATGAACAAAGAACTAGCTTATCCTCTTTATACAATCAATTGGATTCATGCATCAATCATAGAAACGAGCATTCAACCCCTCAAAGGAATTAAACCGGGTTCATGATCTAACCTTAATTACATTTAAAATGCTAGTTACATTAACTATCTCATCTCTAAAAATAATAAGCATTTCTATATAAGCCAAAAGAGACTGCCCTCCATAACAGTGATATGCCCGCTAATGGCTCTATGATTGCTGTTGCGTACTAGTTGAGAGAAAAAGCATGAAATGTACCAACCAAAACTAATTTGAGGTGCCACCGTCCACCGTCCACTTGTCCACACAAAAAGTTGGCAACACAACAGTCATGGAAAAGATGCTGGGTAGAATCCAAATCTTCATTGCAACTAAATTTGATACACCACCACATTCATGGTGCATAGATTAACACGAGTAGGAATTCTATGAAACAATAATTGCCCTGTAAAAGCCAGAACCTTTTTTGGTGCAATAGATTTTCATATATTTTATAGAGACTTAGAGTAAGGGCATCCACAACCTACTCTTTAACGTTAGACTCATTAGACGCTAACACATGAACATTATATCATCATTCTACTATAAGATTCAACTTCACACTTATTAAATCTTTCGTCACATCAGTTAATACTTACCAAACTCATACATCAACATTGCATCATCATATACTTTTTTTTTTATGTACACCAAAGGTATCCTCAATCGACAGCCGAAGACTAATTCCCTCCGAGGTGTAGAGATCACAGAAGTGGGTTTTGCCTCTGCCAATAAAGCATTTTCCATATCCACGACAGGGATCGAATCCCTGACATCATGCTTAAGGAACTTAGTTATCTACCCATTGTGCTAGACTTTGTTGGTCATGATCATGTACTTTTATACTTAATTTTACTAGATTTTATTTCAATAATATTTTTGAAATGTAATTTAAGTAATGTTAATAACTTATTAGTTCTAAAAATATTCCTAAATATTTTTTTTATCAAATCAATATTTATAAATTTTCAAAAACTATATTTGCATTCAAATAATATTTAAAACTTAAAGTATTCAATTTTGTGTTAAAAAATGTGCCATGTCCATTTTTATAAGAAAAATAATTTTAATGCAACAATAATTTCAATAGCTCTCTATTTTGTATATATCTATTTTTTTAAAAAAAATACACACACACACACACACTCTCTTATTTATATTTATTTTTTCCATAATAGTAACACAATATAATTAAGAATAAAATACGAAAATTATATACATAAGCATATTGATATTTACTAGTTAAAAAATAATATTAGTATTTATTTATTATTAAGATGATGTAGAGTAAAAAGAGATACTGAAAAAGACAAAAAAATGGGTCCCATAGAATCTTAAGTTGAGTTTCTTATTTATAAATTTAACTTAAAACTATTCACCAAATTTTGAAAAATAACATCTAACATAGTCTTACAGAAAATCTAATATTAAGATTCTTCACGAAATTCTTTTAAGACTACGTTGTGGTTGTCCTAAGTGAACCCACATTTGCATTTGCATCATATTGTTCAAAATTACCCACATATGTAGGAGTAATCCTGTACGAACACTTAAAAAAAAAAAAAACACAAACCTTATACGAATCTACCTAGCTCTAATAAAACAAAGGCACAACTTTTTATTTGGTCCCTTTTTTTTTTGGTAGACAAAGGGGGCAAAAGCCCAAAAAAAAAATTACATTAAAAGGGAGACTCTAGGTAAATGAGTCCTAGAGTAATCATGGAATAAGAGAGGCCTTAGCTCCTGATTGGGTTCTTGGAGGATACAACAATCAAAGTTTTTGTCTAGGCTGAAATTGGCCAAATAATCAGCACAAATATTCCCTTGACGTTTGGTATGCATGAATTGAAGATTCTGAATCTTCCTTCTCATAAGAATAATGCGTGTCATCAACCCATTGATGGCTTGCCCCTGTCCAGTATCACTATAATTGTTTAAAAAGTTTATAATGGAGAGAGAATCACATTCCACAATCAGATTGCTAATGCCTTTCTCCACAGCAATGGTTAGGCCAATAAAAAGACCCCACAGCTCCGCACTATAAGCTGTAGCTATTCCAATTCTTTTGTAGAATCCGCTGATCCATCTGCCATCACTGTCTCTGAAGAGTCCTCCGCATCCAGCATCTCCCGGGTTACCCTTTGAAGCACCGTCCGTGTTGAGCTTTGTCCAGCCTTCAGGGGGTTTATTCCACTGTATGAATAGCGTTTCAACAGATCTTAAAATCTGATCCTTCTGTTGAGAAAGCAGACCATTAACCTGTGAAAAAAATAAAGCTCTTAGTATCATGGGGAAACCTGAAGTTATTATCATATCTAGATTTGTTACGCCATTGCCAGATATAGTAAATAGCACAAATGAAAATAATGCACCAATCTACAAGTTTGAAACCTCCCTTTCCATGAGAGATATTATCATTGCACCATCCAAGCAGGTCTCTGGAGAAGAAGTCTCTAACTTCCGAAGGCTTGATAATATCAATCCACAGATTGCGAGCTCTAGAACAGTCCCGAATGGCATGGATAAGAGTTTCTTCAGGTTGATCACATTGATTGCAGGATACTGCTCCTAGCCCCCATTTGTGCAATCGGGTGTTATTAAGCATCCGATCATGAGCTACCCTCCAGAACTGGAACTTCCAGCGCTCAGGACAATCTAATTTCCACAAGGCATCCCAAGGCATGAGGCTAGCTGTTGGAGAGTCTTGACAAAGAATCATGTAGGCACTTTTGATTGAAAAAACACCATGAGTAGAACCTGCCCATATAACACAGTCATCCTCCATATCTTCAAGAGGGGGAGGTATGGTTCTTATTTTGTTCAGGATAAATTTAGGGACGCAACTCCTCAAAAGATCAAAATTCCATTGCCCCACACCATTTGCCATGTCTTTAACCAAAGTCATGTCCTGCATAAAATTGTTAGTGTGCATAGCATAATTTTTAAGGATTATATTATTACCAATCCATTTATCATTCCAAAACCAGGTTCCTTTGCCATTTCCAACTCTATACTCTATGTTATCAGTAATAGTAGGCCAAAGATGAACCAGCCTCTTCCAAATACTAGAGTCATTTCTTGTGGCTAAGGCAGATTTCATTAGGTCCCTACCTCTAGCATATTTACCTTTCATAACCTGAACCCAAAGATCATTCGGTTTGGTTAAGATACCCCAACCAATTTTCATAATGAAAGCATCATTCATAACTTTGGCTCTTCTAAAGCTTAGCCCTCCATGAGAGCGAGGAAGGCAGATAGTATCCCAACTGAGAGCATGATATTTCCTTCGTTCACTGGAGCTTCCCCAAATAAAACTCCTTTGAGCTTTTTCAATTTCATTGCAGACAGCTACAGGTAAAACGGAGTGTTGCATAACATGATTGGATAGGGAACCAATAACATTTTTAGCCAGAACTGCTCTACCTGCAAGGGAGAGGCAGTTGGCTTTCCATCCAGCCAGCTTCCCTTTGAGTTTGTCACTAAGTTTTTTGAAGTTATCTCTTTTGCGTCTGCCACCATTGTCTATGGAACCAAGATAAGGGCCTAGACTTTTCACCCATTTAAAACCACTAAGATTTGAAATATCTGCAGCCACAGAATGATTAGTATTATTAGAAAAAAATATACTAGTTTTATCATCATTAATTTTCAAACCTGAGCTGGCACTGAATCTGTCCAAACAGTTCATAATTTTGCCATATTGATCAAGGGAAGCTTCAGTAAAAATAAGGAGGTCATCAGCGAACATAAGATGCGAGACATTGGGACCATGTCTGCCTGCTCGGATGGGTTTCCAGTTTCCATTATTGACCTCTTCTGTTATCATGTGAGATAATTTGTCCATGCAGATAATAAATAAGAAGGGAGAGAGGGAATCACCCTGTCTAATCCCCCTAGTAGGGAGAAAAACCTCGCTCTTATTTCCATTCCACAGAATTTTAAAGGAGGACGTGGAAATGCAAGTATAAATCAGATTAATCATACCAGGAGGTAAGTTGAGCTCCATAAGGCAATTTTTAATGAAGGACCAAGAGAGCCTGTCATAGGCTTTTTCCAGATCAATTTTTATGGACATATACCCAGTTTTACCTTTCATATTCTTCATAGTATGAACCAGCTCTTGAGCAATAATGATGTTATCTTGAATATTTCTGCCAGGGACAAAGCCCGCTTGGTAAGGAGAGATCCAGGAATTCATGAAGGGTTTAAGACGGTTGACCAAAATCTTGGTTATGCATTTGTAAATAACATTGCAGAGCGCAATAGGACGAAATTGAGAAGAATATTGAGGAACATCAACCTCTGGGATTAGGACCAGGAGAGTAGAATTTATGGACTGAATAGCTTCAGGATGTTGCCAAGCTGTGTGGATGAAATCCGTGAAGCTCTTATCCAGCAGAGACCAGTTGTGTTTAAAGAAGATACTTGGAAGACCATCTTCTCCCGGAGCTTTAAGAGAGCCCATGGAGAAGAGAGCTTTCTTGATCTCATCGTAAGAAGCCATAGCACCAAGATCCGAGACCGTTTCAGATACAGGAGGATAGGAGATGCTACACTGAAGCATAGGTCTATCAAGGACATTTTCAGTATACAAATTAACAAAAAAATCCTTAACCATCTGACAAAGCCTGTCCTGCTCAAAGCACCAGCTACCAGAATCATCAATGAGAGAAAAGATCTTATTCTTCCTTCTTCTGTTGATAGTGCGAGAATGGTAATACTTCGTGTTTCTATCACCCCCTACAACCCATTCTTTTCTTGATTTCTGAAACCACATCTCTTCCTCTTGCTTAAGAGTCTCATCTAGATGGCATTGTAAATCAATTTCAAGATCCTGCAGAAAATTATTTGTTGAATATTGAGGAGAATTCTGAATGCCTTTGATTATGGCTAGCAGCTTTTTCTTCCGCTGAAACACATTACCAAACACCGATTTGTTCCAATCTTTGATTCTAGGTACAAGGTGTTCAATGGCTTCAATTAACAAGGCATCTTTTTTCCAGTTTTGCTTCATAAAGTCATCAAAATTGGTATGATTTAGCCACATAGCATAGAAGCGAAAAGGTCTAGATCTGAAGCTGTTGTCTTCAGGTTTAAGGTTGAGGCATAAGGGGTGATGATCAGAGTGCATACGAGGAAGGATTTTAACCATAGCATCAGGGAATCTAATGCGCCAATTGGGATTGCAAAGACCTCTATCCAACCTTTTAAAAACACGATCATACCCATTTCTAATAGGACCTCTCCAAGTAAATAGGCCCCCATATTGCCCAAGATCAATAAGATTGCAATCTCTAATTCTATTAGCAAAGAGTCTGCACATAGTATGATTAATAGGAGCTCCGCCCTTTTTCTCACTCGGACAAGCTATATCATTAAAATCCCCTAAGAGAGCCCATTCCCCAATTAAATTTTGCTCAATATCAGAAATAGTATTCCAAAGATTACCTCTTTCCTCAGTATCACGCGGATTGGCGTAGATGGCTGTAAGGAACCAAGGATTGAAGTTCTCCTCCTGAATAGAAACGTGAATTAGCTGCTTTTCAATGCGAATAGGTTGGATGACAAGATCAATTATGTTCCATAGAACCCAGATTCCACCCAAAAAACCAGAAGCATCACTGATTATGGAATTTCTAAAACCCAGCTTTCTAATAATTTGTTGAGCACGCAACCCACTGCATCTTGGTTCTTGGACAAGCACCACATCAGGTCTATGAATAGAAATCATGTCACGGAAAAATCTTCCGAAGTTCCTGCCCACTGCACCTCTAACATTCCACGAGATAATAATCATTGGGAATGGTTAGAAGATAGCCTAATAAGGCTGGGATTACCTTGATGAAGAACATCATTCTGATTTTTTGGTTGAAGGGAGCTCAGAGAGGACGAATCAACCAACATAGCAGTGCCACTTTCCACTCCCTCACCTGGATCTGGCGGAATTGGGGAGGGGTTGAGAACAGTGTTCTTTCCTCTCTGGAGGAGGTCGAAGTGAACAATCTCTTCATTAGGAAGGATGACATGAGTTACTATATTATCTAAACCATTGTAACCTTGCTTTTGTAAAGTCTTCATTCTATGCAGTATAACTTGTTCTTTTTCTCTATTATCTCTCTTTTCTTCTTCAGTCAAGGACTTCGGCTTCTTGGTGTCAGTCTCCACCGAGATAGGCTTCGGGGTGTTGTCCTTATGTTTAGGTAAAATGGGCCCTTTGTTGGTCTGCTTATTAATTTTCATTTGTGGGTTTTTACCCCCTTGAGTATATCTCACCTTATTGGGCTTTTTTGTAATAGAGGCCTGTTTGTTAATAGAAGAGTCTTCTTGAGGTTGATCCTCCTTGCTATCTGGTGTTGAATTCTTGTACGTCATATCTCCACTTTCCACGTCCTCACTTAGAGAAGCAAATCGTGAACCACTTTCTATGCTTTGAGGAGAATCTCTTTCATGCTTCAATTTCGGATTTCCTTTAAGACGAGATGGCTTTCTAGCAAGCATCCAAGGACCAAAATAGGAAGTTTCAAGTATGATTTCTTTGCTACTCACAGGTTCCGTGATTTCCTCTGGTTTGCTGCCTACATCAGTGTTAATGATTGCCAAATCTTGGGATGAGACCGTTGTGCAGATCGCTGAGTGTGTATCTTCTGGAGATCTTTCCTTATCGGGAATTTCTTGTTAGTTCCATGATGAACATGATGAATGTTTTGATAATGACAAAGTGTTTTTGAACAAGCTACATGTGTTGATCAAGTTTCAAGCTCAACAAGCAACAACAAACATCAAATGAAGAAGAGAGAAAGCAAGCTCATGAAGACCTAAGTTTGAGTGTATTTGTATTTCTTTTATCTTTTGCCTCTCAAGCTTCATAGGTTTTTTATTTGGGTAGATTATTATAGAGGGTAGTGAATCTCATTCATAAGTCATGATTAAATCATAATTTGAGTTTTCACTTAACCTAGAATCAATAGGTGGCTTAAAGGTTTTAAAGGAAAGGTTGGATTTTGAGAAAACAAGTTTTGAACATGTACAGTACCAACTTAATTGATTAAGTGATAATTTAATCGAGTACTACTCGAGTAAATTGCAGGTTAATCGATTAAGTGCTGTAGAATTTGCAAAAATCATTTGTTTTGATTGTTTTGATTTGTTTCGTTCGAAAATCTTTCAAGGTAGCTTCAACACCTATTCAACCCCCCCTTCTAGGTGTATTCCTAGGGTTCCTAAGTCTCTCCAACCACCAATTGCGATTTCCTCAATTGGTATCAGAGCTCGGTCGAAAGACACGAGCATAAGAGCTTTTTCGTAAAGATCCTTTAAGAAAATCGCAATGGGTTCTACGAATTCCTTTGGTGGTGAAGGTGCTTCAATAAGTCGTCCTCCATTGTTTACCGGAGAAGGCTATGCATATTGGAAAGTTAGAATGAAAATCTTTATCCAAGCCATAGATAGTGAAATTTGGAAAGTAGTTGAAAAAGGTCCTCATATCCCCTCTAGTTTAGTTGAAGGTGTAGAACAATTGATCCCCGAGGATAAGTGGAAAGATGATGATAGAAAGAAAGTACAATATGATTATAAAGCAAAGAATATCATCACATCCGCTTTATCCTATGACGAGTTCTTTAGAGTTTCTCAATGTTCTAGTGCTAAGGAAATGTGGGACACTTTACAAGTGACTCATGAAGGAACTAGTGAGGTTAGGAGAGCTAGATTGAATGCTTTAATGCGTGATTATGAATTGTTTCATATGCTTCCAAATGAATCTATAAATGATATGCAAAAGCGTTTTACTCACATTATAAATCATTTACTTGCTCTTGGTAAAACTTTTCTTCAAGGTGAACTTTCTAACAAAGTGTTGAGATGTTTAGACAGGAATTGGCAACCAAAAGTAACGGCTATTGTTGAATCTAAGAATTTGGATGCTATGGATCTAGCAACACTTTTCGGAAAGCTTCAAGAACATGAAATGGAGCTTGGACGATTAAGTATCAATGAAGAGTCGGATAAGAACAAATCAAGGAAAGGACTTGCTCTTAGAGTCAAAAGTGCATATAAAAAGAAAGATAGTTCCGATGATGATGATAGTGAAGATTCCGATTCCGATGTTGATGAAAAAGACATGAAACTTTTGTTAAAAGAATTTGACAAGTTTCTAAGGAGAAAAGGAAGGTTGAACAAGGACAAAAGTAAAGAGAAGGATTCCCCACACTATAAGACCAAAAATTCAAAAGAAGGTGTAGTTTGCCATGAATGTGGAAAGCCCGGACATCTCAAGTACTCATGCTCTAAGTATCTCAAGAAGAAGGAGAAAGACAAGAAAAATTCTAAATCTAAAAGAGCATACATAGTTTGGGATAGTGATGAAGATAACAAGAAAAGCACATCGAGTAGTTCATCGGATGATGAAGAAGCCGCTTGTCTCAACTTGATAACTTTAGTAGATGATGAAGAACAAAGTTCAAATGATGAATCAAGTTATCAAAGCGAGGATAGCAATGTAAGTGAATCTAAATCCGAAATTTCTTCTAAATATGAATTGTTACATAATGCTTATGAAGAAATGTATGAACAACTTGAAAAACTAGCTTTGAAAAACATTGAAAGAAAGAAGCTCATTTTGAAACATCAAAAAGAGATTTTAGATCTTCAAAAACAAGTTGATGAGCTTAATCTTGAAAATGAAACTCTTGATCTTATCTATGCTAGTTCTTCTTGTGATTGTGCTAGTAGATTGAATATTGTGGTTGATTGTGAGAATTGCAAGTTGCTTAAAAATGAAAATGCTATTTTGAAAAATAAGCTTGCAAGTTTCTCAAATGGTGATATTAGATTGCGTACATTGTTAAATTTTCAAAGAGAAAATTCAAACAAGTTTGGTTTGGGTTATACTAATGCTAAGAGTAAATCTCATAGAAATGTTGTTGATTTTTCTAAAGTTGATTTTTCAAATCCTCCAACATGTTTCTATTGTGGTACTCATGGACATACTTCAAATGTGTGTTATGTTAAAGTGCATGGTATACCTAAAGGAAATTTTGTTTGGATGAAAAAGGGTGAAAGTCCCTACACTAACAAAAATGGATCCAAAACCATTTGGATACCAAAAAGCAAAGCATGATTGTTTTGTAGGTTTGATTGAAGATGCAAATGAATGACACATGTTCTCAATTGGTCTCAACTATGAATGTCTATATTCACATCTTCAATTGGTATCACATTTGCATCTCAAGTGAATGTCCTACAAAGTGGTAATATTTGATATTGATATATTATCTCAATTGGTATATTCTCAATTGATATTACTTTTCTAAATGTTTAGTTAATTCAATTTGTATCATTGAGAGATTATTAGTTGATTATCATGTTTTTGTGATTATTGATTCTTCTTTACAATTGATATCTTCTTTGTTAAGTGATATTATGATCTTTTTAGTTTTCAATTGGTATTATATTTCATTGTTATATTCTCTTACCAATTGATATCACATTTCAAAGTAAAGCTCTATTGTATTTGTTCAATTGGTATCAATGTTGTGAAGAAATGATCATTGATTTCTTACCTTGGCTTAGATGTTATATTTCAATTGGTATATATTACTTTTTGATAATGCCAAAGGGGGAGAAATATGATGTTTTGAATTGAATAAAATGTTTCTCAAAGAGGGAGAAATATGATATTATATTTGGAGAAAGGTTGTTTTGTTGTTTTTATGTAGGTTGAGCTAAGTTGTTTAAGATAGGGGGAGAATCAAGCTTCTATCTCAATTGGATTCAAGTGTTATAGCATTGATTGAGAGGGAGAAAGAGTCTTCTCAAGTGATCAAATGTTTCAAGCATCAACAACTTCAAGTGATTTCAAAACATGGATTGTCATTTTCAAAAAGGGGGAGATTGTTAGTTCCATGATGAACATGATGAATGTTTTGATAATGACAAAGTGTTTTTGAACAAGCTACATGTGTTGATCAAGTTTCAAGCTCAACAAGCAACAACAAACATCAAATGAAGAAGAGAGAAAGCAAGCTCATGAAGACCTAAGTTTGAGTGTATTTGTATTTCTTTTATCTTTTGCCTCTCAAGCTTCATAGGTTTTTTATTTGGGTAGATTATTATAGAGGGTAGTGAATCTCATTCATAAGTCATGATTAAATCATAATTTGAGTTTTCACTTAACCTAGAATCAATAGGTGGCTTAAAGGTTTTAAAGGAAAGGTTGGATTTTGAGAAAACAAGTTTTGAACATGTACAGTACCAACTTAATTGATTAAGTGATAATTTAATCGAGTACTACTCGAGTACACGACTTGCTTAATCGATTAAGTACTGCTGAACTGATTTTTAAAATACGTTTTTCACTTCTCAAAATCAGTTTTCAAGTGCTACAACTTTTGGGTATTCTATATAAACCTTTTCCTATTATTTGTGATTAGTTAGAATCATTTTCATACAAGTTTTACAAAGAATCAAGCCACTCTATTGAGGAAATCGCAATTGGTGGTTGGAGAGACTTAGGAACCCTAGGAATACACCTAGAAGGGGGGGTTTAATAGGTGTTGAAGCTACCTTGAAAGATTTTCGAACGAAACAAATCTAAACAATCAAAACAAATGATTTTTGCAAATTCTACAGCACTTAATCGATTAACCTGCAATTTACTCGAGTAGTACTCGATTAAACTTGAACTTAATCGATTAAATATGACAGAAACAGAAAAATCAATTTTTCATTCGAATACGAAAATCAATCAATTCACATGCAAGATCAGAGATTCAGCGGAAATGATTAACACCTATATTCTTATTGATTAACCTAGTTATGAAAATGATTTTCCCTTTATCAATTTGAACAATTAAAGATTCAATTCAATCAATTATGAAAATCAATCTTTCTAGGTTTTCAACCAAGAACGCAATCAAATGACTTGAATATAAAGAGTAAGGGTTTAGAGATACGACACAGTGATTTATCCTGGTTCACTTTCATCCACTTGAAAGCTACATCCAGTCCCCTCTTCAACCAAGAGAGATTCTTCACTTATGAGGAATTAGAGTTCTCAAATTACAAGTGATTGCCTCACAAGACTCCCTTCTTGCTAGCTTACAAGAGATAACCGACACCCTTGCCTTGTAATCCTATTGATCTTCTCTCTAATCTAACCTCTACCCCTTGTTGATAATCGACACAACAAGTCTTCAATTGCTTGATGATAATCCACACACCAAGGCTTCACTTGCTTGATTCACAACCAAGACTTCTTCTTCTTCTTCAATAAGAATGCACTTGCTTGATGATAAAATCGACACACCAAGACTTCTTGTTTGTTGTAGTGGCTTGCCTTCTTGCAAAGATTACAACACAATAGAAAACACAAAACAATCCTATGAATCTCAATCAAGAGTTATGACAATTCACCATAAGAGATTCAAAGGTTCTTGATCAAAGAATATGAAAATATGAGAACTTTGATCTTTAGAAAAATGAGAGAGAATAGAGTGGCTTGATTCTTTGTAAAACTTGTATGAAAATGATTCTAACTAATCACAAATAATAGGAAAAGGTTTATATAGAATACCCAAAAGTTGTAGCACTTGAAAACTGATTTTGAGAAGTGAAAAACGTATTTTAAAAATCAGTTCAGCAGTACTTAATCGATTAAGCAAGTCGTGTACTCGAGTAGTACTCGATTAAATTATCACTTAATCAATTAAGTTGGTACTGTACATGTATTTCTCCGACCTCCGTGCTGGATTCTATCACCGCTGCACCGGAGCGGTTGACTATGGTTCCTGGCTGAATTATATCTTTTTCTGGGCAAGCATCAGGGCGGTGACCATATTTACCACAGTGGAAGCAGATTAAGTGAAGCCCCTCATACTCAAGATTAATCTCCTTGTCAAAAAATTTAATTTTAGGAATAAGCTTTTTCATCAAATTGATTTCAACACATATCCTGGCAAACCTTCCTTTAGAGTGGATGGAAGTTGTATGATCAATTTTGAGCATGTTTCCAATCTTAGCACCCACCTTCCTCAGAAAACTTGGATTGTAAAACTCCATATCAATGTTAGGGATTCTGACCCAAACAGCAGTCTTTTTCACCAAATGCTCTCTTTGAAGGAATTGGGGACGCCACCTTTGCACAATTAGGTAGTGATCTGCCACTTTCCATGGTCCCTCAAATAAAGCATGTCTGTAATCCTCCTCAGCCGTGAATTGCACAAGAAAATACCCTTTCGGCATCTCAATGATCCTAATAGACCCAGCTTTAACCCAGCTTCTTTGGAGTTTTTTCTCCAAAATTCTTAAATTAACCCTTTTACCAAGGACATTAACAATCAGAGAGTTTCTCCATGGTTTACACCACTCATCATATTCTTCCTTAGTAAATTTGATTTCTGGGCAAGGATCAAAAAGCTCATCGTTGTTTTGCTCTTCTGATTCTTTGTACCACTTATTTTCAGGGAGCTCTTCATCTTCAATGTCGATCACATCCCACAGTTGAGAGGTAAATGATTCTTTGAGCAGAGTTTCCTTATAGGAATTTTGCAAATCTTTCGTGACAGGGGAGTGGTCTTCATCCATGGGAGAGGGAGAAGAACCGTCTCCTGTTTTGACTTTTTTTGTACTACGTTTTTTAAGGTCATCTTCCTGAACCGAAGGACCTTCATTCTCACGTTCCTCTAGGCAAACCCTAGCAGAGCTCATGTTCATTACTAATATAAGATCTCTTTAGAACTTTTATTTGTAATCTTCATGATAATACTGGTGTCTTAACTTTTTTTTAATCTCTAATTGATCTTTCAAGTTCATTTTTATTTGGACAGCTAATTCTATGGTCAAATTTTTACTAACATGGTTAAAATATTTTGTTAAATTGAATAAAATAAATAATAATTATTCTAACAAAATATATTGTGATGTTAGTTTTTTTATAGACATTTTTAACAAGAAGGGAAAAGGGAAAAAATGTGTTGCTGCTATAGATCGAATTCAGGTGTTCATATTTTATAACCGGTATTCATATTTTATAACCGATAGCTCTACCACTGGCAATTTAATTGAATATTCTAACAACAACGAAAAATTGATGATAAAATTAGTGTCAGAAATAGAACTAAACTTCTTGAAGGATCAATTTTAAAAAAAATTTAAAAGATAAAAAAAATTAACAAATTAAAATGGCAAGATGACGTAGCTCGTTAAGTAATCAAAATGATGTCATTTAGAGCCAAACGACGTGGTTTTGGCTTTAAAATATATATTAAGAATTGATGGAAAATAAATAAATAAAAAGAATGATTCTTTAGTCTCATACATCTTTCTAATTCTTCAATGATATTAGGCAGCAATCAATGAGGAGGCAAGGGATTGAAACTCTCGTCCACTTCTTCTTTCAACCGGACTTTCTCCGATCTGAAAAAAAAAAAGATACAGTATTTGCCTATAACGTGTTGCTGCTCTTTTCCAGCCACTCACTGCAGTGTGGAACAACCAAAAGGCAGAGAAATAAGGGTTTCAAGAAGGTATTGAAGATAGGAAGAGACTTAAGTTTATCACCAAGCTACTATCATCATTTATTTCATTGTTATCTTTGAAAATAAGAATTCCATAAGTTCCACTGACCATGGAACCAGCAAAGCTCAATTTGAAATTTGTTGACTAAAAATGTATTTACAATTTCGCTCCTATTTTGAATACAAATCTAAACCACTTTTTAAATATTAATTATGGTTTAACGGTACATTATCCCTTAATTACTAAATAAAGAAATTTTAAAAAAAAACTAAATTTGAAAATTAATATCATGCCACTTTTCCAACAAATTTCCTTCAAATCTTAATTTTAATTAAAAATATAAGATTAATTAAGGTTTAATAGTAAATTATCCCTTAATTACTAATTAAAGAAACTTTTTTTAAAAAACTAAACCTAAAAATTAGCATAATCATGTTACTTGTCAAAACTTTCCTCTAAACATCCTTCAAATTTTAATTATCAAGATTAAGATTAAGATTAAGATTCGCATTTATAAAAAAAAAGTTTATTCATATCGTTAATAATATTAAAAATATAAAGGCAAAACACACGTTCTTTCCCTTCCAAATTCGAATCTCCCTCTTTCTCTCCCCTAGGGTTTCATTCTCTATCATCAAATCCATCAAGAGCAAGTGGGATTTCTTCATCCCATCAACAAATCCCTTCCTTCTTCACTCCAAGTAAGTGTTTAATGTCATGGATTTCTTCTTTTCTCTCTCCAAACTCGTTTTCCCTTTCTCTCTCTTGTCTTCCATGGTGGTTTTCAACTCTAGGCCATGGAAGCTTCTCATTTTCTTGAGTTTTGGCAAGAGGCTATGGCATAAATGCTAACTCTTCTTGTTATGGCTATTATATTAGGTCCCTCACTTTTCTCTCGGGTCATAACTCAATTGGTGGCAAGACTCTCAAGCTTAAAGCAAGTGTAACCGCCTTATCTCTAAGTGTTGAGGTAAGGAGTGGGTATTAGTGAGTATTACCATACTATGGGAAATAGTTTATAGTATGTATATAATGCTTGCTAAGAGTTAGGTGTTAGTATAAGGATTAGGAAACCTAAGTTAGAAAATAATGGTAATATTAGAAACGAACTTAGTGTAACTCTATGACGGGGAATAGGAAATATAATTTGATTAGGCAAACCAATAAATTGAACTAGCTAAATGCATGATCTTGCTACTATATGTTATTATAGGTGTTACTTGAGAATAATTGTTAAGTGCTAATGTGTAGGATATTTTAGGTGCTTATCTGAGTTGTTGCTAATTGTTATATATATTTGGTGTATTCTTGATAATTATTGTGAACTGTTCATTTGCTGCTCTAAGTGTTTAAGTGTTGTAAATTGTAATTGTGTTTATTTACTAGATGGTTTATATGAGATTATTAGGAATGGTGTGCTGACTATTGTATATGGATATTTGTTGCTTATTATGATTGTTTGGAAGTGGTGAGTATGTTGGCCTTTGACCTGAGGTGACATACTTTGTAAATATGGTAAGTATGTGAGCCTTTGACCTGAGGTGACATACTTATCATGTGTGTATAGAGTGAGTATGTTGGCCTTTGACCTGAGGTGACATACTTTGTGAATATGGTAAGTATGTGGGCCTTTGACCTGAGGTGACATACTTATCATGTGTGTATAGGGTGAGTATGTTGGCCTTTGACCTGAGGTGACATACTTTGTAAACTGGGGATGTATGTTGGCCTTTGACCTGAGGTGACATACATCGTAAATGGGAATTGGAAAATAAAGGACATGAAAAGGGTAGGAAGAAAGGAATGAAGAATGAAAATGGAAAAAATACAAGAAACATAAGATAGGAAGGTTGGTAGAAGGATATAACAATATAATTTGGGATTGTATTAGAAGTGTACTAGTAATAATATGACAACAGGGTATGTAAAACGAATTAAAGAGTTAGGTAATTGATGGGTAAAAAGGAAACGGAAATAGGAGCATAGGTGGATTAGTCAGATAGGTAAAGTGAACTATAACTTAGGAAAAATAATGGAATCAGAATATTGATGCATGTTGGTATGAATGTGGCTGTTGTGAAATTGATTGAACTATGTGGTAATTGTGTGTGACTTAGTCGGTTATTATGTCATATTGGAAACTGCTTTTCCCATTTTATGTGTAATGCTCACTCTTTACTATTTCCACAAGTACTGCGATTGAGCTAGCACAGCCCCCGGCCGAGCAGGTTCGCTCTCCCTCACAGGGAAAGTAAGTCATATTAGTTGAGTCGTGTGTCTCGTCCTGACTACTTTTGGGATTTTTGTATATGATGATGATTAGGTGTATGTACTGAAAAACATCATTTTGGGGTATAGTCAGGACCACTCCTTATGGGAAGGGAGTAATTTTGGAGAATTTTATGGAATTTAAATAACTGCTAAAACTTGTATTAGTTTATAATTTTCCGCCGCACTGAAACTCTGATATAAATGCTTTAATATATGGTTTGGCCCTGATGGCTTTCTGATTTCACTTGAATTATTAAATTAACAGGTTTACAGGAAAAGAACTCATTTTTGAAATGTCCACATATTACAAAGCAAACTCTGTCCGTTTTGACAGAGATTTTTATAAATTAAAATGGTATTAATCAGAAAAATTTAAATTCACTATTTTATTATGGGTATTTAAGGGTAATTATTTAGGGTGTTACATGAAGCGTACGAAACATATCGTACGCCTGGACTTTTTTTTATTTTTTTTCCCGTACGTCAAGACCTGGGCGTACATGTAAAATACACGTACGCCCAAGCATTGACATACTGGGAAAAAATAAAAAAAAAAGCCCTGCGCCTCTATCGAGGCGTACGACATGTTTCGTACGCTTCGACATTGGCGTAAGACACTTTTTACACGGAAAAAAAACAGAATAGTGTAGTATGTGAGTGGTGGTGATTGTGGGTGAGTTTGGAGGTAAGTGTGGGGGTGAGTTAGTGAGTGTGTTTGTGTGTGTGAGAGAGGAAAATGGAATGAGTGTGAGTGTGTGAGAGAGAAAAATAAGAAAAAGAAGAAGGATAAAAAGGAATAAAGAGGGAGTTGAAGAAAGAGAAAAAGAAGAAGAAAATTGGGGGGAGTGGGGGGTTTGAAGAGGAAAGAAAAAAGTAGAAGAAGATGATGGAGGGGGTGAAGAAAAAAGAAAGAAGAAGAAGATGAAAAAGGATATTTTTGGAAAAAAAATTAAAGGGGGTCAAAAACCCAAAAGGGGAGGTTAGAAAATCAACTCCCTTGTTCAAAATTACCCACATATGTAGGAGTAATCCTGTACGAACACTTAAAAAAAATAATAAAAAAAAAACACAAATCTTATACGGATCTACCATTCTACCTAGCTCTAATAAAACAAAGGCACAACTTTTTATTTGGTCCCTTTATTTTGGTGTCTTAACTTTTTTTTTTTTTTACATGGGAGGTCTGGGACTAGAACCCATGACCTGAGGAGGGGAAATCCTAAGTGTCCCTGCAGCCACCAACTAGGCTGTCTTACGCGGACAACTTTTTTTTTAATCTCAAATTGATCTTTCAAGTTCACTTTTATTTGGACAGCTAATTCTATGGTCAAATTTTTACTAACATGGTTAAAATATTTTGTTAAATTGAATAAAATAAATAATTATTATTCTAACAAAATATATTGTGAAGTTAATTTTTTATAGACATTTTTAACAAGAAGGGAAAAGGGAAAAAATGTGTTGCGGCTAAAGATCGAATTCAGGTATTCATATTTTATAACCGTATTTTATAACTGATAGCTCTCTACCACTGGCAATTTAATTGAATATTCTAACAACAACGAAAAATTGATGATAAAATTAGTGTCACAAATAGAACTAAACTTGAAGGATCAATTTTTTAAAAAAAATTTAAAAGATAAAAAAAAATTAACAAATTAAAATGGCAAGATGACATAGCTCGTTAAGTAATCAAAATGATGTCATTTAGAGTCAAACTATGTGGTTTTGGCTTTAAAATATATATTAAGAATTGATGGAAAATAAATACTAAATAAAAAGAATTATTCTTTAGTCTCATACATCTTTCTGCTTCTTCAATGATATTAGGCGGCAATCAATGAGGAGGGAAGGGAATTGAAACTCTCGTCCACTTCTTCTTTCAACCGGACTTTCTCCGATCTGAAAAATACAGATACAATACTTGCCTATAAAGTGTTGCTGCTATTTTACAGCCACTCACTGCAGTGTGGAACATCCAAAAGGCAGAGAAATAAGGGTTTCAAGAAGGCATTGAAGATAGGAAGAGACTCTTATGTTTATCACCAAGCTACTATCATCATTTATTTCATTGTTATCTTTGAAAATAAGGATTCCATAAGTTTCACTTACCATGGAACCAGCAAAGCTCAATTTGAAATTTGTTGACTAAAAATGTGTTTACAATTTCGCTCCTATTTTGAATACAAATCTAAACCACTTTTTAAATATTAATTATGGTTTAACGGTACATTATCCCTTAATTACTAAATAAAGAAACTTTAAAAAAAAAACTAAATTTAAAAATTAATATCATGCCACTTATTAAAACTTTCCAACAAATTTCCTTCAAATCTTAATTTTAATTAAAAATATAAGATTAATTAAGGTTTAATAGTAAATTATCCCTTAATTACTAAATAAAGAAACTTTTTTTAAAAAACTAAACCTAAAAAGTAGACTAATCATGTTACTTGTCAAAACTTTCCTCTAAACATCCTTCAAATTTTAATTATCAAGATTTTTAAATTTTAAATATTAATTATGGTTTAACGGTTCATTATCCCTTAATTACTAAATAAAGAAACTTAAAAAAAAACTAAATTTAAAAATTATTATCATGCCACTTATTAAAACTTTCCAACAAATTTCCTTCAAATTTTAATTAAAAATATAAGATTAAGATAAGATTAATTAAGGTTTAATAGTAAATTATCCCTTAATTACTAAATAAAGAAACTTTTTTTAAAAAACTAAACCTAAAAATTAGCCTAATCATGTTACTTGTCAAAACTTTCCTCTAAACATCCTTCAAATTTTAATTATCAAGATTAAGATTAAGATTAAGATTAAGATTCACATTTATAAAAAAAAAAGTTTATTCATATCGTGAATAATATTAAAAATATAAATATATAATATACTTTTTTAAAACTACTCCTATAATTATTATTGAAAATATTTTTTAAATAAATAGAAATATTTATGAAACCAAATAAAATATATAATTAAAAATCAAAATAATATCTTAAAATAAGAAAAAAAATTCACATAGACCTTAATTGGATGGACGAAGTATTAAATACACATTTACATTTATATACAGTGAGTAACATGTGCGCACTGATGGTATAACGTTTTTTTACACCATCAGTTCATCATCCACCATTGATTTGTATTACTTTTATTTGAAAGTCAGTGACCATAAACACATTAATGGTGGATGATACAATGGTGTAAAAACCTTTATACTGTCGGTGCACCATCTATTTTCTCTTATATTTAAGCTAATTTTATATATGGAGTAATTTTTTGTCCTCAAGAAAAAATCATCGAAATGAGTTTTACCTTAACAGATAAAACTTTTTTCATATCCACAACAAATATCGACTATATCATGCTTGAAAAAACCGACCATTTATCAATTGTTTTGGGCCTTTTGGTTTTATATTATTATTATTATTAGTATTATGTTTTGAACTATAGCTAAGTTTATACTTTAAATTCACCCTTACACAGCCACCACCACGACGTACCTATATTAGCTTCTTTGGTTGGATTTGAGTGGAAGAAAACGACAAACCGGCTATCACCGGTAACGTTCCTTCCAGACGCTCCTTCATCATTCATTCCTCTTTCATTATCCTCCGATCTCTCTCCCTCTCACATTTCTCTCTCGCCGTCCCCTTCCAGCACAACCATACCCCCAATATTATATTTAATTTAATAGTAATTTATTTAATTAAAAAAACCATAAATTAAATATTTGTCACATAAAATGATAAAAACAACTTTAATAAGATTAGATTAGACTAGGATTAGATTAGATTAGGAAACACCTTTAATTTTTTCATTCGATTTCGCCAACAAAGAAGAAGAAGAAGAAGAAGGAAGATTCCGATTGTATCCATCGATGGTGGCCAGAGGCATGCCGGCGGACACGGCAGCGGCGTTGGCCGCCGTTCTCTCCTCCTCCTCCTCCTCCTCTAACTGGTGGCATGACATCAACGTCTCTCCTCTCTGGCAGGATCGCATCTTCCACGTCCTCGCCGCCCTCTACGGCATCGTCGCCGCCATCGCCCTCGTACTCCCACCCCCTTCCTCTCTCTCTCTCTCTCTCTTTCTCTTTCTACCTTATCGCAATCATCGTTATTTATTTTCAATTTGTAATAATTGTAGGTTCAACTTGTTCGTATACAATTGAGAGTACCGGAATACGGTTGGACCACTCAGAAGGTCTTTCACTTTCTCAATTTCTTCGTCAATGGAGGTTTGCTTCTTTCTTTTTTTAGGTTTAAATGTTTTTCTATTTATTTGATTTTGATAGTTGCTTATAAGGCTTATTAATTAATTAATTAATTGATGGATGCTGTTTCTAATTTTGCAGTTCGATGCTCAGTTTTCGTTTTCCGACGCGACGTGCAGAAGTTACAGCCTGAGGTAGTTAGTTACTTTGAAATTAGAATGAATCATTTCAGCTATTTCATTTTTTAATAATCATGAATATTAATTAGAGAGGATAATCTGATGGTGATAGTTGTTACTGTTTGTAGATTGTCCAACATATCTTACTTGACATGCCGAGCCTTGCCTTTTTTACGACTTACGCGCTTTTGGTACTCTTCTGGGCTGAGATTTATTATCAGGTGAGTTTCGTTTCGATGGCTTTTTTCTATAAATGGAGCCTTGGTGCCTTTTTTAAGACTTGCCAATTTGATGCTGAATGTTTTGCAGGCACGCGCTGTATCTACCGATGGACTCAGACCAAGTTTCTATACAATTAATGCCGTGGTTTATATTGTTCAGGTGATTGTCCAACACCACTAATATAGTAAGACCACTAATTGCAATTAACTCACGGCACAGAAGAGGAAATATACTCGTATTAGGAAACAACCCCTAAGACTGCTTCCTCAACTGGATGAATGATTGATTCTACAATATATTCTAATAAGATAATCTGAAGATATTCTAAATAAATATATTGCAACAGTTTTTGCCTTTTATTTCTTATATGTTCGCTCATTCATTGCTAGAGTATTGCTAGTTTTGTAGCTGTCCGATAATTTTCCTTTTAGTTCAATATGTCTTTCCATTCACAAATCATGTGTGGGCATCTCTCCATTTCATCCGTACTGTTTAAATCTATGTGACCTCCCATCAACCTCCCTATCGATGTGAAAGATGGATCTATGGTACCTAAACTGTGCAACTTGTGGTACAATGTGTTAACTTTGCCTTCTCCATCTTCCTTGGTTTTAGATTCCATTTATGCTCTATCTTTCTCGTGCTTAACCAAAATGTTTCTCTGTGCAACTTATTTTAGAATTTAATCCACTTAACTAATTAACTGGAATTATTATCTTCCAAAACAAATGGAAATAGGGCATCGAGGCAGTAGCTCTATGATGTATCTAGTTAGTGTGTATAAAACCAATGTATAAGGGTACATACTCAAATTCAACCGTTGGTGCATGCCTATTGTTATAGGAAAACCTTTTGTTGCATCTTCATGAATTTGTGCATTAGTTTTTGGTCCGACATACATTCCCTTTATAACTCGAACATGTTATATTAGCTCCTTTCTTCTCTGGAACTCAAGGAATTCTCATGGCCGCCTATCATATAGTTTTCGTTTATATTATATCAAAGAAGACCATTTGAAATTGGAACAAATGCCTTAATTTAGCATTTTTGTGGTCTCTGTTTCCATCATCTTGACCATAAAAAGTCTCCTAAAACTTGAGAGTAATCATTAATATTGGTGGAGTATCTTTTGTTTGTGTTGTATCCTAATTCCTGTGTAAGGTTAAGAAATGATGTTTATTCTTTAGTATGTTTATTCTTTAGCATCTATTCATTGTCTTCATCCCTTATTCCTGTTTAATTTTTTTGTGTCATCAGCTGTTTGTCCGATAATATCTGCTATTCAGTGTCTTAAGTAGTTGCTGCTTTCATGTTGACTAGTTTTGAATTTGTTGATGACTCTTTATTGTGTTTCAGATTGCATTGTGGCTCATATTATGGTGGAAACCTATCAGCGTGCTGGTTGTCATGTCTAAGATTTTCTTTGCAGGTTTGTGTGTTGTGGATTTTTTGTTGTTTTTTGGTTAACTATCAGATTTTATTGATCATGACATGAATTCAAATGGGTTTTGTCTTGTGTATATGTTGCTACAGGGGTTTCTTTGTTTGCAGCCCTTGGCTTTCTTCTCTACGGTGGAAGGTAATTGTCTGTTTCAATTTTCAACTGCTTTTGATGTAATTTGGATTTTGGAATGAATTTAGGGTCTGTTTGGATAAAGGATTTTAAATTCCTAGGAACTTAAAAGTATTTCAAGCTAATTCAAAGTAGGGAGCATGAAGGTGGATTAAGAAGAGAATATTTGGAGAGTGTTGAGATTAGAGGTTGTTGATGGATGAATTTTGAAACCCTCCTTCAATCTCTAATCTCAACACTCTCCAAATCCTCTCTTCCTACCTCACCTCAATGCTCCCTACCTTGAAGAGACTTTAATTGGTTTAAATCCCTGGGAATTGCAAACCCCTTATCCAAACACATCCTTAATTCATATGGTTTACAAAAAATATAACACGGATGAAGCTATGTATTACACAAAACAAGAGAATAACACAGAACGACTAGAAAGGGGCTAAGACTGCCCACATTATATGAGCCTGTCAGAGATGGCTACTACATTGTAACACGCATCAAGCACACCAAAGGCCTGGACCATATTTAACTTCAAGGAGAACCCTTTAAAACGAGTCCTGGCCCCCTCTAACCACATTCGTCAAAGTTGCATAAATCACACATTACGTAAAAAGTTGTACCCTTTTTTTTAAACCCCTATCTTTAACAGCTCTGAAGTAGAACCACACCATTTGCTTGTCAAGAACCCTAAAACAAATTTTTATAAAGAAACTAGCTACTTTTCAATGGAGAAATAAGTGGTCACAGTTTCAGAGCATGAGTTGCACATAACACCTTTGGAGAGTGTGATATGGTGCTTACGAATTTATGGCAAATAATTAGTCTTGACCCTATTAAATACTGCCGTCCAAACAAAATGTTTGAGCTTAGAGTGGGGCATTAGATTTCCAAATGGGTTTTTCAATGAGGAAGCTTTGGCACTTTATGTAATGATTGTGAAACTGAAAAAGGGATCTACGAGAAAAGACAACATTAGAGGGGATGGTTGTTGGATGGAATTGTGGTTCGGACCACTTAACCATCTAAGAGCCAAAAAGCATGCCACATCATCTTGGAGACAATTCTTGCTCTCATCTGTATGCATCTTCAGTATCCTCATTATCTTATTCCTTTTCAATATCTTTTTTGTGTGTTATTTGACAGATTATTCTTGATGCTGCAACGCTTTCCTGTTGAATCCAAAGGTCGACGCAAGAAGCTACAAGAGGTATGCAGTTTTACAAGGACAATTTTTACTAGGTTCACGTTCATCTGCTCTTTCCCATGCTTCTTTTGCCCGAGTTGATTTACCTGATCTTTGTATTCCAGGTTGGCTATGTGACCACCATATGTTTTTCATGTTTCCTTGTCAGATGTGTTATGGTTAGTCCCTTTTCTCCTTATAAACCTCACTTCGTCAGTGATCCTGTTGCTTGCTTTACAAATTGAGTTTGATCATATTTTGTTGTCTCAGATGTGCTTTGATGCATTTGATAAAGCTGCTGACCTTGATGTCTTGGACCATCCCATTCTAAACTTCATATATTACCTGGTGAGTTAGTCGGTATTCCTTTATTGTGCTGTTTTTATTCCTCTCTTACCTACTATTGCTTGTTGTTGTGCTGTTCAAGTTACCATTTCTATATCTGGCTCTATTTCGGGCCCATCTGGCTAATCTTGTTTTAAGCTCTGTTGGAAGCTGACATTCCTTATCTGAATTTTCTTTAACTCTGTTCTATGTGCATTTTTTATATTTACGTATCTATGTTCAACCTTAGCTTTTCTGGCATGTGATTTGAGGTGAGCCTTGATTAGGGAATTTCTAAATACACCCAAAATTTTCTATTCGCACCCATTGGAAGGTCTTTCCAAAAGTGCAAAAAATTCTTAAAGATCGTCCATAATGAAGAAATACATGTTCAGAAAGACCATCCGATTGGGTGCGATTGGTATTTTCCGGGTGTATTTTGCAATCACCCTTGATTATTGGTAACTGGTAAGATTTTTTTACCTGAAACCTAAATGGCGAGGGAGTTGGTGAATAAGATAATCAGGTTATTGTTTCAAAAGCCTCTAACTTGTACCTTTAGGGGAAACATCTTGCCGCATTTTTCAACCAAAGACAGAAATTTCCCTCTTGAAAAATGGCTATTCATATTCTAATGTCCATTTGAAAGGAAGGGAATTGTTGTTAGGTATCAATAATTCTAACTTCCCCATTCTGTTATAATTTATTTTGCTCGATATATTTTACATTGGTAATTATTGCTTCACATTTGGTCTCAAACTTACCACATCAATAAGGGTGTTTGTTCTGCTTCTCCATGGTCTCACAACTACTATTTGTCTTGCCTTTTCCACGTCTTTGGTGCAGTTGGTGGAAATATTGCCTTCTTCTTTGGTCCTTTTCATTTTGAGGAAGCTGCCACCCAAACGTGGTATCACACAATATCACCCAATTCGCTGAAAATATTGAACATGCGTAGAAATGACAAAGGCGCCAATAGTGGTTCTCTGTTTTCATGAATGTTTCCCACACTCAGATGATGATTTTCTGGGGACAGAGAGAAGTCAGTCTTTTCTATGTTGACCCATTAGTTTTGTAGATTTTGAAATGGGACATTTGATGGATTGTGACACGTGTTGGGCTGTGTGTTATATGTGTGATATTTGTGTTATCCCTAGAAAATTAAATGGTTGCTTTTGGAGGTTGAGCAATCAACACAATGAACAACCGTTTTGGGAGAACTTGATTCTGATATATTTATTGTATGATAGTGTTTTGGGAGAACTTGATTCTGATATATTTATTGTATGATAGTGTTCAAGTCCTGTAAGTGCTATACGTTAGTAAAATGTATTGTCTGATTTTTCAGTCACCTTCCAACTAATTACATTCATTTCTTAAATACACACTCCTACTTTTATTTCTTCTTGGTAGCTTAAATTTTTTCTTAGCAAGGCCTTAAATATTATTTTTTTACCGGATTGTATTTTATTCTGATCATATTTTTTTTTTTTAATAATTCACGGTTGCCTCTGATTATCCTTAAAAGTTATACAGAAATTGGTAAAGCATGATAAAACATTCCAAGTTGAAAGTCTCCTATCGACAAACCACGTTTCAAAACAAATATCAACACGGTTACTTTGTTACCGAAGAAAATATAACACTCAAAATTGAGAACATGTTTGTAACAACCTTAGAAGATCAAAGCTCAAAGGACTGATTGATACCTGGGGGGTGTATTTGCTGGGATTTGATAAAGCCATCAATTGAAGACCTAGCTTGATGATCAGTCTGTTGATGTGAATTTGTTGCTTTAGGCTGTAATTCCATCTTAAACGGTATTAGTGTTAGCATCTATCAGCCAGTGAGTAAATGAATGGTTGGTTAGCTCATTGACAGAATGGTAGGTTTGAATTATTGACCACAACCTGTGAACATGAAGAAAGTTCAAGAACGTTGAAGTCCTTAATATCACTGGAGATATATATACCTTTCAAAATTTACCCTCGCCTGTGCATGTATTTACTGGGTTGGAGTCTAAAATTGTGATCAGCTGAAGATAACGAGAGAAAAGAAAAGAAAGAAAACTTGATTTAAGTTAAGTGCATTCTAATCTTCAACAAGAACTATTTAAAAAAAAACGCAGATGAATAGATATTTACTTGCTCATTTTAAAAATGCTCCCTAAAATCTTATCATGATAGCAAATAGCTCTCATTTTCATGGCGTGACAAGCTTACAATATGTATTGAGCTCTTCTTTTTCCTTGAGAGGAGGCCCGCAAGAGATCTAAAGGCTATGTTTGAATACCTAGTAATAAATGGAGCGAAGCAGAACTAAATAAGATAAAGTGGAGTGAAATGAGATAAAATTATCATTCCATTACTTGAATACTTTATGATAGAATGAAAACCTTATTCTATCTATTGTTTGGAAAGTGAATGGAATGGTACAATTTATAGTATATTATTTTCATTTTACTCTAACTTTTACATGTTACATGTCATCTTATACCTTTGAATTCAGGTTCTTCTATTTGTTATACTCATCATTTTATATCTTTCAATAATAACATTATTCTCATATATCTCACATTCAGTTAATTGTCAATTTTCATCATCCATCTTGGATTAAAAAATTCTTACTTAATGCTATGAGATGCATAGGAAGCAAACACGTGTTTTAATTTTGTAAATAATTTGATAATAAGGAAGAAACTTTAGACTTGTCATCTAAGTTGTTGGTACTTTGTTGTCTTTGCTCTTTAGATGTTACTCACGTTTCTAGGTACATATAACAAGACAGAAGAAAAAACTGTGAGAAGAAAACAGACCCAAGTACTAATGTAACCTTGTAGCTTCATCTCGTGAGTATGAAATGGTGAGGGAAATCAGAAAAATGAGGAGGAAGAAGGACATATATGAAAAAAAAAAAAAGAGATAAAATTGTCGTAAATATTCGAAACAAATTAGGATTCCATCTCAACCCCCAAATGGAGGTGGGGGGTTGCAAAATATAGATGGTTTTCATGGAATCAGTAGTTCCACTCCGCTCCATCTAAATTTTAGTTGGTTTCTATTTAGTTATAGTTATTTTTTGCCCCAACTCCTTTGTATAATGTAGGCTATAATGTGATAAAAACTGATAAAATGCATGTAAAAAATCTTGTTCATGTCTCATGTTCTCTATTCACTCTCTATATCTAAAATGATAACACAGCCATCATATTCCCTTTGATTTTGTACATTCATTTACAAGACACAATTTCTTACCAGAGGGAGGATCATTGAGGACCTAAGTGTAGGGGAAATCTAGAGCCGGCAAGAGCAACTCCAATGCAAGCATATACCATATATGCTTATAAGTTAAAATTTATTTTTTGTTTTCCACGTCACCAATTTTTTAGCATGCTCTTTTAATCAACTCAATACTACAATCTTAGCATACATTTTATATGCTAAGAGGGTCCAACGTATCAATTACTTTTTATTTTTGAGCTAATAAATGAAATTCCCCTTTGCTAAGCATATATGGATCTACAATGATTCCACGTTTGCGGTAGCAATGCAAATCTGTGACTTCTCAAAGAGCAAGTGACAAAAGACGAAGTGGTGATTGATGGTGAAATTAGCTTAAGGGGAAAGTTGTGTTTTCATCATTATTTGTAAATTAGGTGCAAGTGTAACGCAACAATATGATCTGAAATAAATCATGCATTTGGAAAGACCTTCAATGAAAATGATCTTTCAATTTGAAAGGCCTTCTAAATATTTTTATCCAATACGCTTGACTCTTTAAGTACGTAATTATTTTGCACATTTGCTTACGTGAGAAAAAAACAAGTGCATTCAATTTGTTTGCCTCCAATCACCCTTGTACGTACATGAATATTAAGAATCATTGCATGCAGAAACTAGCAACTCACTGGTATCTTAAATGAGGGAAGTGTAACCCATTGTAAACCATCCCCATTAGTATGTTATTACGGTAAAAAAAAATCGAGCTATTAGAAGACGCTATGATGTTCAACACAAATTTGATGGTTTCGGTAAGGAGAATTAGTTCCCAGCCCCCATCTATTAGCCCCCAAACCCCCATTTTATTAATAATCCCAAAATACCCCCCAAAATAACTTCTAATCAGTTTTTCCTTACTTCAAACCATTCCCCAAACCCCACAAAACCCATCACCTGCGACTGTTCTTTCTCCTCTTCCCCGACTGTTCATTCTCCCACTCCACCGCTCCAACCACCGCTCCAACCACCGTGTTCTGCCTTCTCCTTTCACTCGCGACACTCCTCCATGTCACCGTCTCTCACTCGCGACTCTCCTTTCTCTGGTTCGTTCATTTTTCTTCTTTGTTCGTTCATTGTTTGTTTCTTTTTCATGTGACTGTTCTTTGTTTCTTCTTTTTCAATGATTCGTTTGGTTGGTTGTTCTTCTTCTTTGTCTGCTAGAAGCGTTCTTCTTTTTCACTGGCTATATGAATCGGAATAAGAACAGAAAAAACATTTGCTTTTTGGGTGAATCTTTTTTCTGTTTTATTCCCATATGTGTGTTGATTTTTGTTTCTCATCTTCAAGTTGGTATAGAAGTTTGTTTTTTTCTGTTTGCTTGTAATTTGCTTTTTTCTGTTTGCTTGTAATTGATTTTAGGGATTCTGATGTTAGGGATTTTGCAATGATGGGGTTTTGATTGTTGTACTCTTTTCGTTAACAATTAACAATCATAATAATAAGTTGCTGCTGTTACTGCTTTTGCTTTAAGTTGTTCACATTTATGTGATCAAATCATCAAAATGTTGTTATTGAGTTGGAATTAGTTATCTTTTAATTCTGTGTTTACTGCAATTTTACAATTTTGGTTGGTTAAAAACTTAAGATGTACAGATTTACAAGTGCAATTTTGATTTGTTACTAAGATTTAGAGATCACATCTTCTGCAATTTTGCTTCACATTCTGGTTTTTCAAATTGCTAACATCTGTAAAAGGGTACTTGTCCTGTGTGATTAATTATTTCACTAAATGGTTCTCTTTTGTAAGTTGTTCGCTTTCTTCTGTGTTACTATATCCACAATATTTGTTCAATCTTGATTTGATATAACATATAATTCTGGTTTTTAAATTGATTATGTTCTTCGTTAAATTCTGGTTTTTAAATTTCAGTAATGGCAAGAACCAAGCGCACAGCGGAGACGGTTAGATTAGAAGAAGAGGAACGTTGCAGAAAAGAGGCCGAAGAGCGTAGACGACAAGAGGCCGAAGAGCGTAGACAAAAACTAAATGCATCATACAGGAGGGAAAAGGCGGCTGAGCGTATGCTTAAGGGTAAAGATAATGCGCCTGCACAATCGGGTGAAAATAAGGCATCTGAATCAGCACATCCATCACATTCGTCACCACCTCCTCACCCTCAATCAAGCCTTCCCGATCCTACTCCTGATCCCACTCCCGATCCCTCACACACATTACCACAGCCTGCACATTCATCACCACAGCCGGATGGACCCGATCCCACTCCCGATCCCTCACACACATTACCACAGCCTGCACATTCATCACCACAGCCGGATGGACCCGATCCCACTCCCGATCCTTCACACACATCACCACAGCCTCCACATTCATCACCACAGCCAGATGAACCCGATCCCACTCCCGATCCTTCACACACATCACCAAAGCCTGCACATTCATCACCACAGCAAGATGAACCCGATCCCACTCCCGATCCTTCACACACATCACCACAGCCTGCACCTCAACTCGCTGCTGCTGAACCTACGGGTGAAGAGGAGGATGCAAACGATGACGATTCTGCTGGCGAAGGCCAAGATGATGAGGAGGATCATGAGGAGGATTAGGATGCAAATGATGATGATTCTGGTGGCGAAGGCCAAGATGATGAGGAGTCCGAAGCCAAGGAGGAGGTAGAAGGCCAAGATGACCATGAGTCCAAAGCCGAGGAGGAGATTGCTGACCCTCAGGACACGAGTTCACTCAAATCTTATACAAATAACGTGGCTCGTGAAATTTGGCAAGGCAATGTAAGTATGCTTATGAGTAAAGTAAAGCTGTTCAATGTTTGTGACTTTTTTTTTCAACTACGTATGTTTAATATTGGTTGATTATTGTTTTTTTCTTCAGGAACGTGGTGTTTTGGGTAGAGGCACCAACAGGAAGTGGTCCTTGCCACGTGTGAATGAGTTGCCGAATGAAGTGCGTGCATTTGTTACAAATTCCGGACTTGCAGCACTTGTCGGGGTTTCCTACGAACAGATTGACAAGAAATTGTTAACTTGTTTCGCCGAGCGTTGGTATTCGGACACCAACACCTTTCACCTTCCTGTGGGCGAGATGACCGTGACTCTGGATGATGTGTCATCCATTCTTCATATCCCAGTTACAGGAAGACTGCTGCCATGGAAGAAGCCAAATACAGAAGATGGTGCTTTGATGATGACACAACATTTGGGTATTGGTGCCGATGTTGCTGCTGCTGAAGCCAAACAAAATCGCACAGGATTCGTTCGTTTTAGCACTCTCAAAAGATATTTTGATGACCATGTTGCTGCCGGACGACATGAGCTTGCTGCCCGTTGTTATTTGCTTTATTTGGTAGGGGCTACTTTGTTTATTGACAAAAGCATGACATTCGTTGGAATGCAGTATGTTGAAGCCTTCGAAGATCTGAACAATGTGCACACATGGGCTTGGGGAGCAAGCGCGCTGGCTCATTTATATGGCGAGCAGAGGAATGCGAGCAAAAAAAATGTCAAACAATTGGGAGGTTACATGACTTTGCTTCAGGTATTGGTTGTTAACTTTGTATTGACATTTATTTTTATTGTTTAGTTCATTGCATTCATATATGGCTTTGCTATATGATTTTTCAATTTCATTTGCTGTAAATAGGCTTGGATCAAAGAATACTTTCCGGAGATCGGTTGCTCTATCACAAGAGATGATTATCAGGAGGACAAGCCAAGAGTGTTGAAATGGAATCAAAGCGTAGGATCAGGAAGCTTGGAGGGCAACTATATACAACATTTAGAGATCCTTTGTATAGAGCAGGTAAAGTGGCAGCCGTTTGACCCAGAGCACCGTGCTATCCGGCCGCTTGAGGAAATCAGTTTCTATTCTGTATGGATTCGATGCGGCAAACAAAGAGAGGCATATCTACCTGAACGTGTCCTATGGCAATTTGGATACGTCCAAGGTATCCCTCCTTCACCACCGGTAGCGACCTCATCATTGGATATCATTTCTGATCAATTTCAAGATTGGGCCCAGTACGTGGTTGAAGAGCATGAGAGAGGACGTCGTGTGAGATTTCCTAGTGAGGTGGATAGTGGATATATTGATTGGGTACATAATTATTCTCACCCTTATCTGCTGTCGACATCCAAGAGGGTTCAGAATCATGAGATTGACCATGTAAGTTATATTGATATTATAAATGGTTGTTATTCATGTTATCATCAAATACTAACTATATACTTGCACAGGTTCGATATCGCGATAGGTTGGAGAGGGTTGGGAATCTGATCGCACCACATAGTTCATTGCTGCCGGATTATATTTATGAAGAGGTGATGGCGCTATGTAACCGGCCAATTAGTGAAGATGTTCCTCGTGTTCAATCAAGAAGACGCGGGGGTCGGATTCCTAGTGGTAGCAGGGCAGGCCGGGAAGGTAGGGTTGAAAATGAGGCTGAAGATAGAGGCCAAGGAAGACGAGTTCGACCAAGAAGACGTTAGGATTAATTAAGTGATTGCATTTTGGTATAGGTTTGATGCTTTTAGGTATTTTTTGAACATGTGTCATTTTGGAACATGTATTGGTACTTTAGTTATTTTGGTTGGGTTTGTCCTATATGTAATGTCTAATTTTGGAACATGTATTTGTACTTTAGTTACTTTATCTATTTTGAATCTGAGATAAGCGTTTTAATGTCTATAAGTATTTGAATGTCTTATTGAATCCGAGTTATGTGTTTGAACACAACTAATCTGGTAAAATTGACAAAGTGTATCAGAAAAAACAAATTTCTAACACAGCAAATATCAATTCCGAGTGACGTCTATCAGAATTTTTAAAAAATCCGAAACAATGAGTTCGGAATGTTTTAAACATTCGAGTAACACATTTCGGATTTTAGTTACAATAAGATCAAAAATTTGGCCAACTATTTTTTTTCTAAGTTAACATAAATTCTGAAATAAACATATCAGATTTTATTCAAAATCCGAGTAATAACTTTCGGATACCAACAATTTTTTTTCTAAGTACAATAGAGATCTGATACCAAACTATCGGATTTTGTTTAATTTCCGATTGACACATTTCGGATTTTAGTCACGGTAAGTTCAAAAATTTGGCAACTTTTTTTTTTCTAAGTTAACATAAGATCCGAAAAGTAGTTCTCGGATTTCTTAAAAAATCTGAGTAATATATGTCGGATTTTTCCTACAGTATGATACCAAATTCGTGAACAATTTTTTTTCTAAGTACAATAGAGATTCGATACTAAACTATCGGATTTTGTTTAATTTCCGATTGACACATTTCGGATTTTATTCACAGTAAGTTCAAAAATTTGGCAACTTTTTTTTCTAAGTTAACATAAGATCCGAAAAGTAGTTCTCGGATTTCTTAAAAATTCTGAGTAATATATGTCGGATTTTTCCTACAGTATGATACCAAATTCGTGAACAATTTTTTTCTAAGTACAATAGTGATCCGATACCAAACTATCGGATTTTGTTTAATTTTCGATTGACATATTTCGGATTTTAGTCACAGTAAGTTCAAAAATTTGGCAACTTTTTTTTTTTATAAGTTAACATAAGATCCGAAAAGTAGTTCTCGGATTTCTTAAAAAATCTGAGTAATATATGTCGGATTTTTCCTACAGTATGATACCAAATTCGTGAACAATTTTTTTTCTAAGTACAATAGAGATCCGATACCAAACTATCGGATTTTGTTTAATTTCCGATTGACATATTTCGGATTTTAGTCACAGTAAGTTCAAAAATTTTGCACCATTTTTTTTTCTCTAAGTTAACATAATTTCTGAAATAGAATAATCGGAATTTTTAAAAAATCCGAGGATTGTTTGTCGGATTATATTTACAGTATGATAAAAAATTCGCGAACAAATTTTTACCTTAAGTAAACAAATATTTCTGCATTAAATTTCTGTTTTCTTATCAATACCTACGATTCCAAAATCATTGGATATCATCTAAACATAAAAAAAAGCTCAACAGAGTACTTAGGATCCAAAAACACAACAGAATCCAAACATAAAAAAAGAGAGGCTGATTCTAAGTTTTGTAAATGTGAAATGAATCTAATCATCATCTAAATTTACGACATGCCCATCTGTATAAGGCTCTGGTAGTAGGGGGGTGTACAAAATTAGGCGGTCAGAAATAACTGCTTCCCATGCTGTAGCTCCCCCACTAAAATGTGTTCGCCAAAGTTGGTATACTGGAGGTAACGGTGCTCCCTCCTTCAAATGCACCTGTGAACGAAATAGGTTGCAATAATTAGGATCTTAAGAATACAGTGTAGTAATGAACATAATAATTTACCTGCACAAAATGATTCTTATTAGCATTGCGCCCAATCGCCCATATGGGGTTTGGCAGGGGGTGCTGTGTAATATGGAAGGAATGTGATACATTCACCGGTAGTATGACTCGGAATTGAAACAATGACAACATTGTATCTTGATGCAATCATGCATCCCATATCCGGCATAACTAACCATTTGTTTGCTCCAATAAAGCCTGATGATACATGAAGGCTTTTCATCACAGCATCAAACTTCTGGACTCCCCCCAAAAGCGAAGTATATAGCTGGCGATGATTTTTCATTTCATTTATCAAGTCCAAGCGTATAAAAGCATGGTTCTCCTCTGTGTTGTGCCGATACATTGAAATTACGCGAAAACCACAATTACCATCGCTGATTACATCTTTCACCGACTCAATATAAGGCTCCAAATCAAGATGGGGCACAAACCCAGAAGTAGACCGAGTACGCTTTGTAGCTTGAGGTTGTGACGTCGGAGACTTATCAACTGTTTTTGATGATCTTTTCTTTTTCAAATTTTGGGAAGGTTGGGAACCTTCTCTCAGTTGTTCCCTAAAAGATTCGTGCAATATTGTATCCATGTGCTCAAAATATGAAGGATCGCGCTTAGTTGATTTGTCTTTCTCAGTCTTGCGTCCTTTCGTCGAAATTGGTACCTTCGGTGGTTGTAATGTTGTCGAATCCGGCTTCACCACTTCCCGGAATTTTTGAAGAAGCTTGTTCCTTCCCTCTGCATCGACAGCATCAAAAAGCATGTTAAACTCTTCCCATACTTGATCTTTAGCATGACAAGCGGACTTCTCACTCCCCTGCTCCTCTCTCCATTCCTCATTAATCTTCGCTTTCGAAGACAGAGTCTGCCATAATGGATGAACTGTAGTAAGAGGAATGGGTTCTCCCAGTCGTTGGTATTTTGCAATCTCGCAACGACAGGGCAACCCGTGCGTGGTTTTCAACCTACAATCACAAGCAGGTGCACTATCATTCTTTTTATCAATCCCCTTGGCCTCCGTGTACATAATTTACAATGCCACTCGTGAGATCTTGTAGTGCAAATCTTTGTACAGCGGTGTCCTCACCCTATTCTCCACGCGGGTCTTGCTCTCTTCAAACGATGCAGTTATGGCTGTGTGCTGAGAAAGCAACAAACGCTGGATACATTCAAAACATGTAGCTATATCCCCTTTGTTGTCAGCTAACGACCTCTTGAACAGAGCATGGGCAGTTTCAACCCTGTTACAATGATTGTTACATTAATATGACATAAATACACACAAGTAAATAAATCTTATAAATTACATATAATTATACCTATTTGTGGTTGTGTTACCGATATGCATATGCTGGTCAACCCAAGCATCTACGAATCTCTCTTTTCTCGGGTTAAGGTATGTGTCCTTAACGTAATCCACAAGTTCAGCACTATCATCCCCACATCTCACTACAAAAATATCAACACTGTCTGCGTAATTTTCCATGAACTTACAATGAAGCACATTTTCGAATCCCTCCATTACCAAAGATACCTTGTCCAAGTCTTGATAGTGTTTTGTGCATCTTGCCCTAATGTTACACTTAATATGGAACTGACACAATAAATGTGTTGTAGAAGGAAACACATGTTCCAATGCTCCAACCAAAGCATCATCCATGTCGGTAACTATCACTTTTGGATAATACATAGGATTTGGCAACAAATTTCTCAACTTCTCTAGTGCCCAAATGTAGGTTTCTCTGGTCTCATTAGAGGTGAAACAAAACGCAACAGTAAATGTCTTCCAAGTTGAAGTTTGCCCAACAATCTCAATCAAAGGCATTTTGTACCTGTTCGTCTTATACGTATTGTCTATGCACAATACAATGTTGAAGTTGCGCAACAATTATATAGAAGTAGGATGTGCAAAGAATAGATGCTCCAACTCATTGGTTCCATCAACTACAGTATGCCAAGTATCATAACCACCATCCGTCAATAACTTCATAAGATGTTGCATCTCAGTTCTAGGTAGCCTAACATTTCTTCTGTAACGCTTACGCTCATTGTAAACATGGCGAATAGTAGACACATTTTTAGGAAAACGGTCCTTCAAAGTTGTCATTGTTCTATTGGCCAACGATCCACTCTTTGTTAAGTCAACAACTAGAGCTTTTTCTTCTTTGCTAAGAGTTCCAGCAACGGCATGGCCAACAAGGGAATCGTACATATGATGGTTGTGCTTCCCGCATTTCACTTCTAATGTCCAAACTTGGCTCCCTTTTACTATTGGCTTGGAGTAAATCTTAAAGGGACAGTTGCATTTTTTTGATCCGGTTATATTTATCCCTTTTGATCTTTTGTCAGGCTTGAACACACCACTCTTCTCACATGCAAACACAACCCTCTCTCTTTTCCCGGCATCGGACCTGTCAATCTTCAATAGAAATCCTTGTGCTACTCCAACATCTTTAACAAAAGCCACGACTTCCTCACGAAATGCAAAAGGACGATCACGATGGAAGGCATAACCATAGTCCGGAAAGCCGATAGCTTCTACTAGAAGATTGTTCATATTGTTCTCTTCAATCTCACCCTCCTTGTGCTCCATGAAAACTGAAATATTACTGACAAAACATAATCAATCAGCATTTAATGTTATAAATATTAGAATAAATATAAGACAAAGAAGCTGGGTTGTGTAACGATAAAAAATAAAATTCTGATAGTAAGTTGTCAGAATATTTTTTCTCTTTCTAGTAAAATTCCGACATACCCGTGTCGGAATTTTAATAAAATCCGAATATGGCCTGTCGGAATTATTTTCAGTACGTATAAAACGAAACTAAAACGAAGATACGTTTCTTACCTTCAACAACACGTCTACAACGTCGTATGCACCTTCCTCTGAGCGTCAATGATGAAAAAGTGAAAGCTTTTGGAGAAAAAAAGTGAAAAAGATGAAGGTTTTGGAGAATGAGAGAGATTGTACAAGAGGAACATGAAGAGTTTATGGGTATTATGGAGGTTTCTTGTTTATGAAGCTGAAAGGTTGATGGGGTTTGTGTTTTACATACATTAGGATTGGGGTTTGTGACTAATGAGGTTTGGGGATTAAGTTTTGGAGGGAAATTATTAAGTGAGAGCATTTCAGACATTTCACTATTAAATTGAGGTTTGGGGCTAATAGATGGGGGCTGGAAACTAATTCTCTTCTGCATGCGAAGGCGAACCCAAGCTCTGTCAGGTTCCTTTTAGGACAAGCGTGATAGCCCAATAGAGTATCATTCTTAGCTTCTCATGGTAGATTGCAGGCTTGAGAAACCATTTCCCACATGACAATGTAATCAAAGAACTCGTCCTTCCATTTACCATCAAAGTTCAGAAATTTCACGGTTCACTAAGAGTCAACATATTGGGTAAAAATATTTTTTTTGGGCTTCATTATTTCACAAGTTCTTGAAGTTTGAGATATTTTTGTCAGATACCTTATTCAATATCTGACTCCCGAAGTTATTTTCAATATCTGACTCCCGAAGTTATTTCTGGATTTGTCATATACCCCTACTACCAATTATGGTCAATTTTGTTTCACATCAGAATCCTGGTCAGACACAGGAGATTAGACACGTGGTGCCCATGGGCGAAGATCATTTTTTTGTTTAAATTAAAAACCTAAAAAACTTAATATTTTAATATTTTTAGTTAAATAAAAAAGGAAAAGAAAAAGGATTGAAGAAAGATGTCGTTTTCGCCCTTGTGACATCACGCAGCACCACATGACCAACCTCCTGTGTCTGACCACTGGGATTTCGATGTTACATGTCAGCAAAATTGGCCAGAATTGATAATAGGGGTATGTGACAAACCCAGAAGTAACTTCGGGGAGTCAGACATCGAAAAAAAGAATAAGTGTATCTGACAAAAGTATCCCAAATTTCAAGAACTTATGACATAATTAAGCCTAATTTTTTTTACACTATTTAAGCAGTGTATGTGAAAAAGTTACACATTATACTAAATAAAAATATTACTATTTCAAAAAAGAAATCAACTTGCATGTCATTTTAAGATTCGTAAGTTACTTCTTAAATATACAAAACTTTAAAAGAAAATTACATACATGAAAATATTTAAAAAAAAAAAAATCAATTTTTGAGGGGTCAATGCAAGTAATAAAAACTAGATCCGGAAGGATATAGCTGTAACTCCAACTCCAAGATTGGTACCTCTGACCTCTGTAATCTTTTTCTTGCGCCTTTAGGCCCCATTATTTACCAAAATAAAAAAAACCGAGATACCACGACATTAACAGAATTTTGAGTTGCAACTAACCCTCATAAAAACCTGTGCTCTAAAACATCATGACTTATTTATGGTTTTAGTCCTTGAAAGTCGGGAGTGTTTTGATTTTGGTCCCTGAAAGTTTTTTTTGAACTTGATTGATCCTTAATTGTTTGGAAAATTTGGTTTTAGTCCTTGCCGTTAGGAAAAATTCGTTAATTGCTATGTAGTTAACAAAATGTCGCATCAGCATACATGTGTGCAAGTATTGCATGTTATCAATAGGATGACGTGAATGATCCTGATCCGCAGGAGCAAAAGGACTAAGGCCCAACCAAAATGTATTTGTGGATTGAGCTATGACCCTTTTGCTCCTGCGGTCCGAATCATCCACTTCATCCTACCATGACATTTCATATTTGCACACGTGTATGTTGATGCGACGTTCCGTTAGCCACGTCAGTGGTTAACGGATTTTTCTAAACAACAAGGACTAAAATCAAATTTTCAAAACAAATAAGGATGATTCAAGGTCAAAAAAACTTCCAGGGACCAAAAATAAAACACTCCCAACTTTCAGGGACTAAATAAACGTGTACTTTTACGTCTAAGACCTTTTTTAGTAAAAAAAAAATGTGGTCCCATTTATAAAATTTTATTCCAATCTTTAATAATATTTAATTACGTATTTATTTCTAAAAACACATTTATTAAATCATTTTTCAGAATTCCAATAACAATCGTAGAGATAGTTTTGAAAAAGTATATTCCCTCTGTTTCATATGTAGTGTTCATAAAGCTTTTGACTCATGTTTCATACGTATTATTCTTTTAAAAAACCTAATACATAATTAATATTATTTTTCCCAACAAATCTCTATTTATCATACTCTGTTTTTCACTTTCAATGTCTTTCTCTCTCTCTCTCTTCGATAATGATTATATAGGGGCATTAGAGTCAAAACACCCCAAACTGTTACATCATTTAACCATTTCTTAAAACTCGTGTATAACCTTAAAAAACACTACTTATGAAACGGAGTAAGTATTAACTATTTATATTTCCAATGTCGCTAACAATGTTAACCCATTTTTTTTATGAACATAAATTTTCTCCAAAAAAATCTTACATATAAGACCGAATAGTATTTAGTAAGTTTGCATAAAAAAAAAAAATTGACGCATATATAAAATTCGTGTATATTAATTACATCAATTTTCAATGCAAACTTATCGAATACAAGTTTCTTAATATATGCCTAGCCATACATTAAAAAAAACAAAAACTTGTCCTTATTTATTACTCCCTCTGTCTGACAAGGATGGTAAAAAATGACTAAATTTTTTGTCCCAAATTATAGTTAAAATAATTAATGAAAAGTTTAGAAATTGTGAACTTTGAATTATGATTGGTTGATCCATGTAAAATGCATTAAACGAGTTATTTGATAATTGGTTGATGTGTTAGATGTAACACCCCAATTTAGAAACTTGAAATTTCCTTTATATTTATTTCATAAAAAATACAGGTAAATTTTTTTTGCATGGTGACGTGGACATGAGTTCATTATCATAAAAATATTTTCTCTTTATAACATTTCTTCATAAAAATAATTCATTCATGTCCTACATCACACATCAAGTTCCAAATCGAGATGTTACCAACATCACACTTTGACTCTTTCTTCCATTTTCATAAGGTAGTTCGTTTGTCAAAATGAACCTTGTTTTGTAAACATTACTTCTAAATCTAGTCACATCCATCAGAAGGATAAATTTTTCCAAGACATATTGCCTCATAAAACAGTTACATCAGGGTAGAGCAGTTCCATCTTAATACATCTCAAGAAAGTGCATTACATAAGGAAAACAAGACTAAGAACCTATACTACGGATCACCGCCTTCAGCGGACACTCCTGCCAGTTCGAAAGGCTCTTCTGCATCCTCAAATCTCTCCTCGTCATCATCGGGAAACGTTGGACTCAATGTGCACTCCTGGTCCGTGAGCACTAGCTTACTCATCATATCTCTCACATCTGATCCCGTAAAGGTGAACAGTGGATCAATGACCTCCAAACAAATGGATCTACGCCATTTCCAACCTGTTAGAGTCAACTCCCAGTTTTCGTCGTCCAATGGGCACATGGAGATCCTGATGCTATACACCATCTGCAATGCACAGTATAGAATACCAATCAGAAGAAATTGGGTAGAAGAGAGAGAGAGAGTGTGAGCGATCCCAAACGATTTCTCGTCGACGGGTGGAATTACAGTAGGCACAAATATTAAGACAAGCACATAACAATATATATATATATATATATATATATATATATATATATATATAACAACAAAGTGCATAACATATTTACCTCGTCATAATCATTACACAATAATGTCTTTCATTATGACAACTCTATCTCCAAACATTTATCACTTCCTTTCGTTTATTCTCAAAGTTAATCCACAAATCCTTTTCATCACAAAATCACATCCTTGGTCTTATCCATACTTCCTTGTCACTTGACCTTTTCCATTTTCTTGATAAAAACCCTCGTTATATTTTAATCATATTCTAAGAATCTTTTTAATAATTTAAACTTACTTTATTAAGTTTTATCAAAGCGCATCCAGTGATGACGGGGGAAATTAACAGAATGTCATCGAGGAGTTTGGTTAGCACACATACATCTCCTCCAATCCTCCCAAGCCTAATCGGAAGCAAACGGGACGTACATGAACCTTAACCCACACAGGTCGAACAGCCGAGAAAATCCAACGACATATATATTTGTCAAGGCCACAACTGTACGGGCCGACCATCATGACAATTAACATTTTACGCGATACCGCAAGGGCACAACACCAATCGACTGCCCGCCTCGTTCAGGTTCCCTCTCACCGTTCCAAAATTGATCAAGGGGGTGACAGTACTTTTCTAGTTCCGAGTGTAAAACACGCTACGATCCCTTGGGTATCAATCCCCGATCACATGTAGACTCGTTCTGCCTAGAAGAGCACTCTAGGTTAATCGACGTTTCACCGTCATCACCCTCCCCTATCACAATCACTCACCTGAGTATCCGCAGATAAACAGGGTATCTTCCTCTCCACTACTTCACACTCAACTCGTCGCGATATAATGTCGTTTAATGTCTTATTGGTATTTTATTAATCCTAGGTTCGGACAAGTCACCCTTGTTCATCTCTTCGGTGAACCTCGACCTTTAATCAACTCTTCCAAATTAACGCTTGCTCATTATTTTGTATTCCTCATAGCAGTCGAACTCAGCAGGGGAGCTTCTCAATCCGGCAAGCGCGTCACGTCAATCGTGCACCTTGGGGAGTTCCTCGATCTGGCCCATGTCATAAGAATCCTTTCTCTTCTTGGCACTTATGCATCTCTGATTCCGATCATATTTGTCTCATCATTTCTTTCCTTGCATTTCCATATCCAAGATTTCCAGAGCTTATCAACACATCGCGTTATTATTAAAAATCTTTTCCTTTTCATTGCTTAATTCACCCTTATCGCATTATTCTCATCAGCATTAGTTTCATAATTTCCATTGTCTCACTTAATTTTTGTCATGGATCAAACATACAAATATCTCAAAGAGTTTCAGTCTGGGTTGCATGAGTACAAGTACGGGGTAAGGGTACGGGGTACGGCAATTTCTAAAAAATTAGGGTACGGGTACGTTTATATATATATATATATTTAATAATTTATTTTATTAATATAATTATATTTAAATTTTAAAAAATGGAAAAAATAAAATCAGTAAGGTAAAAATAAGTTAAAATTAATAATAAATACTTAAAAATAATTTTGGTGTAAAAAAGAAAACATTAAGTTCAAATTAATAATAAACACTTAAAAATTAAAGATTTTCCAAATAGAGTTAGCTTACTAGTTACTAACAACATTATCATATTTAAAGAACAAACTTACTCAATCAGTCAATTAAAGATGCAGCAAATCAGTATTATACTATGAAAAAATAAACTGAAAAAATTACTGTATGATACTATGAAAAAAAGAACAAGCTTACAAAATCAGTATGATACTATGAAAAATAACTGAAAAATTACAAGATGCAGAAATCTCATTAGATGCAGCAAATGAAATCATAACTTTTCAAGATGCAACAAATCTCATTAGAAAAATAAGTAACAGAGTAGAAGTATTTTATCTCTGTAACATGAGTATGACGGGTTCGGGCAGCACGGAGGCGACAACAGCGAGCAGCACGGCGATGGGTTCGAGCAGCACAGCAACGACAACGAGCGAGCAGCGAGCAGCACGGCGAGCGAACGACAGTTGACAGTAGAGATAGAGAGGAGGCAGAGAGGGTGCTTCGAGAGATAGAGAGGAGGCAGAGAGGGTTTACTTCAAAACTCAACCCTAGGATAAGATTAAGATGTCTAAGGCTGGGAATTAAAAAAAAATAAAATAAAATAAAATTTTTCAATTTTAGTAGTATTGTGCCGTACCCAATTGGTGGGTACCGTACCCAACGCGTACCCCGGCGTACCCAAATATGTACCCAAGTTTTTTTTTAATTTTTTTTGGAACGTACCCAAGCATACCCAAGGTGTACCCGTACCCAAAAAGCACCCGGTACGTGTACGGTTCCTAAAATGGTGTACCCATGCTTCAGAGGACTTTCAGACATAAACATCATCATATATAAATATTCATCATGCATAAGTGATAAAAGAAAATCATATCATCATGGCATGTTTACATTAATAACATCATGCATCATAAGGTGTGTGGTCCTGGTCTCCTTCGTATACGTGGCTGCACACACAAATATTTGTCACAATACTACCGACCCAGAGACCACTAGGTTCCGATCTTTGAGATGATACGGAACGTCTCAATATTTTACCTAAATACCACAGTGTCTTAGGGAATGCCCCTCTCTCACCTCGAATCCAGCAAATATCCGTCAGAAACTGTTGCGGGTCCTCCCGATTGACAGCAGCTCAAAAATCCCGACTTGCAGATCCTTTGCTTAAAATAAGACACAGAATTAAGACAAGACTATCTAATCAACATTCACGCTTAATACCAACTTTTGAATACACTTTAAATATCTCAAAATCATTCTAAAACAATTAATAAAACACTTTAAAACAATTTCTTCGATTGCTGGTCCATTGTGGACAGTCACGAATCGAAACTCAAAAATACTGAAAAACATCGCTTTTTCAATCCAACTTTTCTCTAAATCAATTACCTTTAAAACGCCAACTTTAAATCAATTGAAAACATTTTTAGGATTGAAAAATAACTTAAATAAATTCGGGACAGCAAAGGGAATAAACCCAAAATCACTTTTTACAAAAACCCGAAAACACCGAAAAATCACACTTTAAATCCCTTTAATACTTTGCTTAAAAATAACACTTAAAACAATTATGTTTTTCACACACAACACCATACAATCAAATAGGGCAGCAACCAAACACTCATCATTTTTCAATTAAACAAACCTTTTCGAAAATCACTCCACTTCAAAGAATAGCACGCAATTAAACACAACATTCTAACTTAGCTAAATAATTCATTTTCTTTTTACTTCTTAATCATACAAACAAACCAAGACAAGTGAACACATAGGTAATTCAATTAACATGCATCACATAATAAGCCAATTAATATACATAGATCATATAAGACAATCTCAACTTAAACTAAAAACCTAGGCCGAATAACAACCATAAATAATTACCCTACAAGTTCAATTGTACATAATCTAAACATACTATCAAACAATTACTCATTCAATCATTTTAAGGCATCATGATCATCATACAAGTCCAGCCAAGTCACAAAAATGCACAAAAACTCACATGTCCAAAAAGTATCAAATTGAGCATTAATTCGATTACGGATAAAACACGAAAGATAAGATCCAAAACCAGATCAAATTAAGGATTTAAAAGGCTTTCGCCTATGGTAAGGCGGAAGCTATAAATGATGAAGAACACAGCAACGAAATCATCCATAAACGAAGAACAATAGCAACAACAAAGTAAAGAAGAACAATAGCAACCATAATAATAGCATGAATGGCATGAATAGTAAATCATAATCAAGAACAACAAACAAGAATGATAAACAATAGAGAATGGGAGAATTAACGATGGACAAGAACAAGAAATAAGAACACAATTAATAGTAGAGAATGAGAGAGAAGGTGAACTTACTTGAGAGAGAAGGAGAGTTTGAGGGAGAATGATTGAGTTTGAGTTTGAAATATTGTGAAAATGAAGAATGAAGTATAACGTTAGAGAGGGAGATATAAGAGAGGTTTATACGTTTCAGTTTCAAAATGGAAGGGGGAGGGAGGGTTCACGGGAGGGATATTTCTAAGATTTCAACATTTTAATTGTTTTCTCTTCTAAAAAGGCGGAATGTCCAAATATACTTCCGCTTTATTCGAAGCGGAAATATCTTTATTTTTGTTTCCGCCTAGTAAAAGGTGGAATGTCAATTCCGACTTCGAAAAGGCGAAAGTTATAATACGCTAAGGGCAGAATGGTCCATGAAAGAACGAAATGAAGGCCAAAAAGTCGAATGTGGGATTAAAAAGAAAAAGTCATAAATAAAAGAAAACTGTAGAGCGAATGCTAATATTATTATTAACTTTCTAACGTTACAAGGCTTGCACTCTGCATGACACTTGTATGCGGATAGTACAGCAAAATGCCCCATTTCTTACGTAAAAATATCCATTCAATCTGATTAAACAAAAAAACACAGTAACAATAACAGGATTACAAAAAAAGCAACTGATAATGATATCACCCCAGTTCTAAATTTCAAGAGGAAATGCTGCAGAGTCAGAGAGAGAGACCTAAATAAACTGAGAAGGTCCACTAGAACATATTCCTATCAAACAGGAGATGTTCCATCTGTTTCTAAGCTTTTCCCATAATTATGTAACCATGACACCAATCTTCTTAGCAAAGTCATCCCCATCTTCCCCATCTTCCTCATCATCCATGTATTCTTCTTGCTCTGGATTTTCACCCTCTTCAACTTGTTCATACTCATACTCCTCACCCTCATCAACTTGATCATAATCATCGTCCCCATCCTCCCTCTGATCATCACCTTCGTATTCCCCATCCTCCGCGGCTTCATCATAGATCAATCCTTCTTCGGATGACTGACCAAGAGTTGCATCAGTTTTCTCTGCATCAGTGTTCTTGACATCCTCCGTGGTCTCAGGCAATTCTCCGTTTTGTGTGTTTGTGAGAGCTGTCGTACGATCTAAGTTATTGGTAATTTCTCTATTCTTATTCTCAGACGAATTGCCACTCTGGGAGGCTGCACCAGCTCCAACACCTCTCTTCTCCTTCAAAATTTCACTAAGAGGTTTTGGACCTTCAAACTGAAAATCATCATCAGATTGTTGGTGATCCCTTATGCTTCTTCTCTTTCCCAGGAATTGTTGATCCCTACTCTCACTGCTCCTCCCATTTTTAAGTTCAGAAAGACTTTTTGGAGCAGAAAATTCATTGGTTCTGCCCCCCATTAGTTCTCTCCCCATGGATCGATCCCTGAAGTTTCTCCTCTCGCCATCTTCCACCCTTCCTCTAATTCTATCATGAAGCCTTCCTTGATGAGGGGCTGGTAACCTTCCAGATGACAATCTGCTACCAATCCTTCCTCTGTCTGATTCTCTCTCGGGGTGACCATCACCACCATTTAATGGAAGTTTTATTCTTCCTCGGAAACGATCATTTGAAGGCAACTGGAGTGAATCCTTCCTAGGGAAGTGCCGGTGACTTTGTTCCTCAACATGGCTTTCAAGAGCATAATCATGCGCAACAACAGATTTCAGACCATTACCCTTCCTCCTCTTGGATAAATGAAGTCGGAGATCTGAGACCTCAGCATTGTTAGGGCTGTCAGATCTGCGGCGAGTCCTTCTTTCTAAATGGGGTGATGGCTTTCTATGCTGCTCCCACATGTATGTCTCTTGTGTGCGATCATACAAGTCATATCCTTGGTTCACACGAAATGTTTCTCGGTCAATATCAGCTGCTAAGCTGTAATCAGCAGAATGCCCTAGATCATACTCATTCAGAGAGTCCAAGTTCCTTTCATCTTGACCTCTCGAGTTACCAAACTCATCTTCCCCATGGTAGTAATCAGAGTTCCTAAGTTCATCAGCAACAAGAACATCAAACCCAGGAGAGGATTCTCTGAGTAACTCATCACTGTCCTTACCATTGTGGAAGCTATGATCATCTGGCACATAAGCTTGATGTGGACGATTAGACCGGACAACAGTAGGCCCATTGGTCACAGGTGGAGCACTTGTTACCTTAAATCTTGAAGCTTCATCCTCAAGTCCTGCAGATGGTAGTGGCACATGCTTCTTCAACTCAAAATTTTTCTTTTGCAGAGCAGTTTCAACTTTCTGGGCAGGTTTTGCTTCAGGACCTCCAATTGACTTAGCAACATTTCCTTGGGAAATTTTCCCTTCATGTGTATTCTTTTCAATGCCGCCAAATGGCTTCTTAAAACTCTGAGTCTCAGTTCCTTGGCTAGTCATTGGGACATGGGTAACTACCTTATTACCAGTATTAGGAACTGGTCCATGGAAGAAGGCACATCTGTCACCTTTTAAGCAAAACCCTTTTTGGAAGAAAATGCAAGGGACCGTTGGTTTGCTAGAATTATAGGGTGCATGTGTTGCAGACGTTGTTGAATGCTGTACCAGTGGTACAGATGGCACAGATGGCCCAGCAGCAGCAGAAGCAGCCGGCTGTGTTCCTAACAGGCCATCAAGAGGCTACAAGTGAAAAACAAAACACAGTTAGCAAAACACCGACATAGAAATCAAAATCCTAGAGCAAATGGTAGAAAAACAGTTCACAAACAGACAAAGTATAAAACTTTATGCACATAAAGACACTCACCGGATGACGGAATGAACATTTGGGATTCAAGCAATTGCCATTCAACCAATACCAGCAATCCCTAGGATTAACCCGAGCATACTCGCTATGGCGGTACTCACATTCATTTCCCTGTTCCAATAAACATAAAAGCAGATTAGAATGATACTGACAAAAATGATCCAGTTTAAGATGTCACACCAAATCTCAATATGCCAGAAACATAAGCAAATCATCGCAATGTAATCCAGTTAAGTACTTAATATGCACAGGTACAAAGCATCAAATAGAATAATGTTGATATTCCTTTGATATATGTCCAGATTCATTATACATTACGATAACAATAGAAAAATCTAAATAAATGTGTTTCATGAAATCCCTAAAATTGAGGGATCTGATTCTACAACCTATAACAAAAATCAATGAAAGCAGAGAGGATCTATCTCAAGCAAATTCACACATACTAGGGTTTTAAGTAATAATCACACAAACAGGTCACTTATTTGAAGTGAAGTGATGATATATATTAACAGATAACAGCTTCAGTAATTACACAGAAGACATATCCAAGCAACAAATATAACAATTCATAACAATCAATGCTTTGCATTTCAGATGCCACCAATCCATAACATAACAATCACATAAACCAGAAAGGAAATTTCTTTTTGACTAATCTAATGTTCAATTTTCTGATAATTTTCTAACTGGATCCACAAGATTGATCTAATCAAGAAACTAACCAACAACTCTAATTTTTATAAAATAAAAAATAAAAAAAGCAGATTCAATTCCATTCCCACCAATCACCAACAAACATTAAAAAACATCAATAGATCCGATCAATAAGTCTATGATCAATGACAAAGTTATAGAAATTACATAATCCCTAATTTTTGCAGACATAAATTCTCCATAAAGATGTGTTTTTTTTCCCCAATTGAAACAAAACAAGAACATACGAATCAGAAACCCTAGAAAGCAAAATTGGCAGAACGAGATCAAATTCAAAATTAAACAAAAGGGTATTTAATTGAACATTAAAAAGGCGAGAATCTGGTGAAAAGGTGGAACCTTTTTGCATGTGAGAGGAGATGCAAGAAAGTAGACGCAATCGGTGTTCCTCTTCATAGCCTCATCTTGCGCAGAAGAAGGTGCCGGTGCTGCCGGAGTGGGAGGCTGAGGCTGAGTCTGCGTCTGAGGTTGTGGCTGTTGGGCTACCATGGCGGCGGCGCGTGTGCTAACGAACAACCCCAACAGAGAAAGAGAGAGATCGAAGAGAGAGAAAATTGATCTCAAAAAATATGAGAAGAGGAAGAAGAAGAAGAAGAAGAAGAAGTGTGTGTATTTTATAGAGAGAGAGCCGCCACAGAAATTGGGGATGTGAGAGTAGAGAGAGAGAGAGAGAGAGAGAGAGAGAGAAGAGAAGAAGGAAGGAGTTTGAGAATTGAGAGTATGTGATTTGTGTGAAGATGGGCTTTGAGCTAAGGTGGTAACTGGTAAGGTAAGCCTGTTTTGTTTTGTTTGTGTTTGTTGTTTTTTTTGTTTCTATTTCCCCTCTAACACACTCTTGTGGATTTTTTATTTCTTTTTAAAAGTATTTTTCTTTTTTTTTTTTAATGATAAAATCTTATGAGATTCAAATAGATTGATATAGATTTTGTTGTTGTTACTGTTGTGGTGGGTTGTATAGTGTGACGATGGGGAATAATATAAGAGATTAATGGATATGCATTAATGGTGTAAAATTCAGTTCATCATTCACCATTCATTTGTATTATTTTAATTTAAAAGTCAACAATCATATACGGATGAACGGTGTATGATCCACTGATGATGTAAAAAACTTTACACTGTCGATGCATTACTCATTTTCTCATAATATAATTTGATTTCAATGTTTTTGTGAATTGGTGCCGTTGGCATTTTAATATTGGCTCATGATTTTATTTTATTTTTTTTAAACTCGTGATTTTTCTTTCTGTTTTTTAGATGCGCGATTATTTTTTTTTTTATCCAATTGCTATATATGGAAATTAATTGTAATGGATTTGAAAGTTTAGCTTTAAAGTTTTAATAACATTGTGTTAGATATTTAGTAAAAAGACTTTTGTACCAAATAATAGTACAACCTAACTCTAACAAAATTATGTTTTGTGTCTCTATGATATGAGTGGTAGAAAAGCTTTATGCTTGGCTGAGAAACTTAAATGGTTGAAGAATGACATTAAGGTATGGAATAGAGATATTTTTTGTAACATTGATACAATCGTGAATGTTGTTTATGTGATCAATTTTTTGGATGCTGAGATTTATGAGGTGATTGCTTGTCCCCAAAAAATTAATAGTATAGGCCCATTTCTCTACTTTTGGCATCATATAAAATCATTGTTAAAATCTTAACAAACAAGTTACGTGAGTGATCAATTCTCTTATATCCCCATATCAGTTTACATTCATTCCTAGGAGGCATATTATGAATGGTGTTTTTACTCTATATAAGGTGGTAAATCATGCAAAGAAATTTAAGAAGCCTTGTGTGATTTTTAACATGGATTTTAAGAAGGCTTATGATTCAGTGAGTTGATCTTTCCTTGAATGTATGATGACAAGAATGGGTTTTCTTGCTCAATGAATCTGTTGGATAAAAGCTCGCATATCCTCTGGAAATCTGTTTGTGCTCGTAAATGATAGCCCGACTAAGAAAGTTCAGATTCGTCGTGGCCAAAAACAAGGTGCTCCTCTGACCCCTTTTCTATTTCTTATTATTGATGAAGCTTTAAATGGTTTAACGAGGATAGCAGTCGATATTGGTTGGTTTACTGCCTACAAGACTGGTTCTAGCGCAGTTGATATCTTGCTTTTTCAGTATGCAGATAATACCATCATCATGGATGAAGCATCCATGAAAAATGTTACTACTACGAAAGGAATCTTGCGCTCCTTTGAACTCATGTTCAGTTTGAAAATATATTTCTTTAAAAGCTGTTTATAACTTTATATGGTGTGCATGTTTTACCTTCCTTTCTTAATGGCAGAAGATACTTTTCATTGTAATGTTGGAGAGCTTCCTTTTTTTTTTTTTTTGTATGTGATTATGTGAAGATGGGCTTTAAGCTGAGGTGGTAAGGTAAGCCATTTTTGTGTTTGTGTTTGTTGTTGTATATATTTCTCCTCTCTTATGCATTTTTGTGGATTTGTTTTTGGAAATATTTTTTTTTAAAATGATAAAATCTTATGAGATTCACATATATTGTTTTAGATTTTGTTGTTGTTACTGTTGTGATGTGTTGTATAGTGTGATGATGAGGAATAATATAATATGATTCCAAAGTTGTTGTTGATTAGTACCAGTGATATTTTAATATTGTCCTAATCATACTTATCCACACCCACCATCATCTAACTCCAATTCTCATCCTGATCCCATTGTTGAACCTTTACCTGAACTTGAACCAATCTTCAACTTAAGAAGGAGTACTAGAATTCACAAAATGCCTACTTATCTTAGTGAGTATCATTACAAGTTCACCAACAATATCATTTGTGAACCTCACATTACATCCCCTTATCCGATCTCCTCCTACCTATCTTATGAAAAATTGACCAATTCATATAAACCCATCATACTTTCAGTCTCAAGTCAGACTGAACCTAGAACATATAATCAAACAATCAAGTTTGAATGTTGGAAAGATGCAATTCAAAATGAACTCGCAACTCTAGTTGAAACATAAACTTGGACACTCGACACATTGCCTTCAGGGAAAATTTCTATAGGCTGTAAATGGGTATTCAAGATTAAACATAGAGCCGATGGCAGTATAGAGAGATATAAAGCCATATTAGTGGCAAAGGGCTACACACAAGTGGAAGGTATTGATTACAATGATACCTTCTCACCAGTAGCCAAGTTCTCTACTATTAGACTTCTTCTTGCTTTGGCAACTATTAATAATTGGTATCTCAAGCAATTGGGTGTGAGATCTAGATGAAGAAGTTTATATGGCATTACCTCCTAGTTTAAATAAAACCTAATTTTCCAGGACAAGTTTGCAAGCTCCAAAAGTCACTTAATGGACTGAAGCAAGCTAGGAGGAAGTGGTTTGCTAAGTTGTCCTTATTCTTAATTGATCATGGCTACAATTAGTCTAAGAGTGACCATTCTCTCTTTGTCAAACATTATGCACAATCATTCACAGTTCTCCTTGTTTATGTGGATGATATAATTCTATCTGGAAGTGACTTAGTAGAGATTGAACTTATCAAGGCTGCCCTAAATGTTAAGTTCACTATCAAGGATCTTGGAGATTTGAAATTTTTCCTTGGTTATGAGGTAGCTAGAAGCTCTGCAATTGGCACAGTTTATGGCTAATCCTACTTGTACTCATCATTCTGCCATCAAGGTGCTTAGATACCTTAAAGGTACTCCTACAATGGGATTATTCTTCTTTGTTGATTCTCCTATGCAATTGAAAGGGTATAGTGACAATGATTGGGCTGCCTATCCAAATACTAGGAGATCTATCACTAGCTTCTGCATTTACTTAAGCACTTCTCTGATTTTTTGGAAGACAAAGAAATGGAAAATTGTATCTAGAAGTTCATGTGAGGCAGAGTACAAGGCAATGGCTAATACTACTTGTGAGATTCAATGGCTCACTTATGTTTTAGAGGATTTACTTGTTCCATTTTCCTCTCATGTTTTACTGTTATGTGACAACCAATCAACCCTTCATATAGCATCTAATCTCGTGTTTCATGAGCTCACTGAACACATAGAAATTGATTGTCTCACGATCAGAGAACAATCATGTAGAGGTCTTATCAAGCTTATCAAGTTGCTACTTTGTGTCCTCAGCTCTCCAGTTGGTAGATGCTCTCACCAAACCTCTCAGCCTTATGTATTATAAGGGTTGTTAGCACATAATCAGCAAGCTATGAAGACCAACACAGATAAAGCCATAGAGATTGAAGCAGGCCAAATCAATGATTGATCGATAACTGGTTACACTTATCAGTTGTAACCGATTAAGCGAGTTAGTTAGTTATTCATAAGTTAGTCATTTAACTAAGACTTAATTATGTCACAAGTTCCTGAAGTTTGGGGTACTTTTGCCGGATAACCTTATTCTTTTTTTTTAATGTCTGACTCCCTGAAGTTACTTATGGGTTTGTCATATACTCCTATTACCAATTCTAACCAATTTTGCTGACATGTAACACCACATGACCAACCTCTTACGTCTGACTATAATTCTGACCAGGATTATGATGTTACATGTCACCAAAATTGGCCAGAATTGGTATTAGTGTTATATGACAAACCCAAAAATAACTTCGGGAAGTCACACATTGAAAAAAATGACAGAGGTATCTGACAAAAATATCCCAAATTTCAAGGACTTATGACATAATTAAGCTTTTAACTAACTCTGTTGTGGCATTGAGCATAGAAGCTTCCTTTCACTTATATGATTGTATATAAACTAACTAACTGTAATGGTTGATGTGTAATGAAAATCAATCATCATTTTTCACATTCAATTCTTGCAATTCTCTCAACTTTCTCTTATTCTACTTCATATTGTTCTTAAGCCTCAAGCTCATTTCCTTTTCAATCAATTCACTTTTTTTATATACCAGCTAGCTAATTCGTTGTTCATAAAATTTTTTTTAAAAAAAAAAAAAAGAAAAAGAAAAGAAGCTAGCTGATTAGCTAATTGTAGATTATCAATGTATAGCTAATTAGCTAATTTGGGTGTTTGGTTTAGATTAAAATAAAGTTGAGTTTTTTTTTTTTTAAATAATCATAATCTAATGTGATTGGTTGTCAATACAGATTATAATTTTAGATTATATTTTTGGAAAAATAATCAAAATCTAAATTATTTTTTGAGACCCATGTAATTTTCTCATTCTACCATTATCATTCCAACAACAATATCTAACATCATACCCTTTTTGTAATTTAGTTAGTAAAAATAATCTTCTTCACATTATCCAAATAAAGCAGATCAACTTAAATTCATTTTTTAGCTAAAATCTAAGCATAAACAAATTATAATTTTACCATATTATAACAACATAAAAATAATCATAATCTAATTTTTCTATCTATACCAAACATTAACAACTTTTCAATTTTTCTAGCTTTCTTTAAACTTTTAGTCAATTTTAGTCAGTGATGCGAAATGGTTGTATCATGTAACATCGAGTTACATAGGGTCCATCTTTGTATTGTTTTCATTATTTAAATATTATATATTATATATTATTGAAAAGTCTCAAATTGGTTAAGTTTGAGTATTTTGAAAGTATTATAAATGAATAAATTCATAAAGCTAATGTAAGATTTTAATGATTTAAATTCAGATGTGATGTTGAGTCTAGTTAGAATGATTCATAACATTCGTTTTAGTATAATTAAGATGATTAACTTTTATCCATGAGAAAAAATGATGATTAACTTTTAAACACTCAACCAACAAGGTTTGACAGATAGTTGGATTTCTTAACTATGATGTCAAGGGTTCGATCATGTCATGGATATGGAAAAGACTTTGTTGGTAGAGGCAAAACCCACTTAGGTGATCTCTACGCCTCGGAGGGGATTAGTCTTTGTCTATCGGCTGAAGGATACCCTTGGTGCACACAAAAGAAAAACTTTTAAACACTCTAATAGCTAATTGTGTAAAAATAAAACTAAAGGACAAAATAAAAATAAATCACATTTTGAAAACCCTTGTAGCTAAACTAAAGGACTTTAAAAAAAAAAAAAAACTAAAGAAGGACTAAATAAAAATAAATCATATTTTGACAACATTATTTTTGTTTTATAGTTATTTTGACATGTAACATGATTATTTGGATGATATACAAATACATATCATGCACTGGAGTGTGGGTACCAGAGGAAATCACCTTGACTTAAACATGTCATGAACACTTTTTTGAAGCAGCTGTGTTGAGAGTGGGTAGCATGCATTAATTAATAATTTAAAACGACATAGTTACAGCTAAAATTATCAAACCTTCCAAGAAATTCAGAAAAGAAAAACTAGACAAATAACACAGCTCTTCCAAATTGCAATTATTCTGCAGATCAATGCATCAATTTACACCATGAGGGAACTGCACAGGAATTGCAAAACCATAGAAAAAAAAAGGAACATTGACAAGGACATGCATTACTTTTAAGAGCACCAATTGCAGCAAGAAAATGATAAATATGAGGAAGGGACTTGACCAGTACTTCTTATATACTCTGATTGCTCTTCAGTTTTTGCAGCTTGATGATTTTTATTGGCCTCTGCTGCTGCTCGCTTCTCCTCGGCCTTGTGCCTTACATTTGCTAATTTATTCGTGAGCTTATCATGCGTCTTGCTTCGCATTCTTTCAACCTCTACCTGCAACCAAAATATTATTTTGATGGGAATGTAGGTTTGCTGAAAAAGTTAAAAAAAATTAATATAAGAAAACATTGCTTACTTAATTTTTAACGTCTTGATTTTCCTATTCATATGCATCTACACTTAGGGGGGTTCATAATAATTTTATATCTAACACGCTTCCTAATTGCAATAGCTCTTCGAAATTGAAGCATGCACAAGGCAAAGACCTCAATACACCCTATCTTATTATGTAGAAATTCAAATTTATTCGGAAGAACAAGAGTAGCAATGAAGGAACTTTTAACCACTTGGTCATTGAGGTTATAATATCATGTCAAGACCCAACTCTCCTATAAAAAACATAAGCAACCGCAATTTAGTATATATGAACTAACAATGTCGAAAACCTCTACTATCTAGGAAACAGACATAGTGATCGAACAACGAAGAGAATCCAACTTCAAAGCCATTTTAATGTCTCAATCCCAAATGTTTAACATTTCTCCTGATTAACTAGAAGGCAAAGAATCCAAATCTTTGAAACAAGATTCCCACAAACTCCTAATAAATAAAATATCCACTGCCTCCATCTTAGTTTTCCCTAGCAACGCAACGATATGGACTGTCTTTTTAGGGAGAAAGATTAATCATAACCATATTGTATAAATTATTTACTTTTGGATCATTAAAGCATTTCAGTAAACTGTCCCCTTCCATGTATCACTATGCACAACATTAAATGGCTGATCAATTAGTCCATGCAAGATATTTTCAAAGAAAGATACAACCGAATTGTAAAACTGAGATATAATCATATGCTAGACCTGATATACCAATTTAGGGTATCTTATTTATCTAATGACATAGATGAGTTTTGCTATTGTTAGGCTGGCTGACACATTCATTCTTCCACTCTACTAATATCAAGATTAGAGATCAACGTCCGAAGGGTTGTCCCAAAAACTAAATGAAAGATCCAAGCTAGAAACACCGATATTAGTAAATAATAGCAGACCATGAATACCTCAATTTTCCGCATCTTGGCTTCTGTTTTTGCTTTCTCATGATTTTCCCAAGCCTGAATCTTCATCTCCTCACGCCTAAATCTGTGTAATTAACAGTTTAACACCACATTTCTGCTTCAGATGAAATATAGAAATAGCAATACAAAAATAATGTAAACTATCCAAAACAGGTAAGATGCTCATAAAATATAAGCATCGTGTTTCAAAAGTGCGGCCAACTTCACATAGAAATTAATTCATCTGTCTTCTTATTGCCGCAAATAAGAAACACATTTATAAATCTGTACAAAATACCCATATTCAAGGGTGGGAAAACAAGCCTTAAGCTATTATTCCTAAGAGGAACCACAGAACTGACAGAGATATGAAAGTTAAAAACTCAAGCTCTCCATATCACCACTGAATTCAGATCCTTAAGGCATACTCCCTCCGTTTCTTATGTTATATTGTTTAAGGTTATGCACATAGATTAATAAATGATTAAATGCTGTAAAAATTTGGTATGTTCTGACAAAAATACCCCCATTTAATCATGGAAGAGAGATGAAGAAATTAGAGGTAAAAAAGAGAATGTGATAAATAAGGTATAGTTGGAAAAAGAAGTATAAATGAGTGTAAGGTTTCCAAAATAAAAAAGCTAAAACAACATATTAAGGGACAATGTTCGTTGTGCAGGTATAATTACAAGAATGATAATCCTTTGTATCTTGGAACACTGTAAATGAAGATATCATTTTGATCAGCATTAAAATGAATTTCTGAACTTAAAGTGCGGCACCTGCAGTTTACTACATCAAAAATTTTCAACATTCTAGAAAAAGTAATTGTTTCCTCTGCTATATTTTTTTTTCCTTTCTTTTCACTTCTCCTATTTAGATTCTTCATAATGAAGTCATGAAATGATTTGTTCATAAAGAACGCCGAAACCTGGGGAATCGATGAACTTTAAAGAGCTCAATAAAAACCCAGAAATTATAGATATTAAATTTGGTAGGTTAATAGTGGACTATTCCTTCTATGCCCAAAAAACACCAAAATAACTTATAACTAAACTGCAGAAACTATCCCACAGAACCAGGACTTATACTAATACTAATGCATAGCTGCAACCTACTAAATGATAACTGCATAACTGCCTTGAACATATAATTACTAATTACTAATTTCCTTCTTATTTCTCCTAGAATAAACAAACACAAACTTAACCATCAGTTTACTTCTCCAGAGCTTGGTTTACCATCACAGTTTTAATGTTATACAAAAGAATACTTACGGAAGAAATGTAGAAGAAATACAACTTTCTATAGCATTGGACATCAGAATCGTGGAAAATCCAGATTCAGTTCGCAAATATTCATGGATCTATGAGAAAATATAAAACTGACAATTATCAAGAACCTATAATCCTAAAAGCTTTAGGCATCACATAAATGGAAATTGATGATTTTATATCTTTGAAATGTATCAGGCACCTCGTGTATGAGTTTTATGGCTCTAAGCAAGGACAACGCACAAGCCTACAGCCCTACTCTATCTTTTATTGAAATTTAACTTAACTTAATGATGAAGAATGAGGACTAAAAATCCTCACCACTTGGCCATAGAGGCTCCAATAAAATGACAAGGACCAATTATCCTAAAACCTTAACATATTATGTAGAGGCACCTTAATGGCTTTATATATCTCTAAGAGCAATAGAAGATAGCAACCAAAAATCTAATAGACAATAAAATAACTGACCTGGCCATGTATTTGGCCTTCTCAGCCTCCTCCCATGCTGCTGCACGTGCTTCAATGACACTCTTAGAAGGTTGTTCAACTGTTTTAGTTTTCAATGAAGTGGATGCAACCTTATCCTCTTCTTCTTTGCTAGCCCATGCAGCAATGTTCGGTTTACCTAGTTGTGTTCCAAGGGCCATTATTTCTCGTCTGGTTTTCATTTGTAGCTCCTTTTCAGACAATTCATTCTTGTTCAGATTCAGATGGTCACTAGATGGATCGGTAAAAGTTGATGCTGGGGTGGCTCTGGGGGGAGTAGAAGGCTGGGAAGAATTTGGGCTGCGCATTGGTGTTGTTGCCCTCACAGGTGTACCTGTTCTTGATGGCTCCTGGCTAGCAATAGGGGTCATTTCTGTACCCATGTCTCTCATTGATACAGACCGAGCACTTGAAGGGGGAGGAACAAATGTTGTTCCACTCTGGACGGCAATAGATGAATTATGCTGACTGTGACTAACTGCCAATATCAAATAGCAGACAGAAAGCGAGACAACAAAGAAGAATTTGGTGAGAGCTAGTTAAGTGAACTATATTACTAAATTAAACTAAATCGACATGATTTGTTTAACTGCTTCAAATGCAACTATGTCCTTAGTTCACCTTCTAGTTACATTAACCATTTTAATTAGAAGAATTTGTAAGCAGAACGTACTTTCAAGCATTTGGCTGTAGGAAACAAATTTAGATTCATTACTTCCATAGTTTTAATGACCTAGGTTATATGACGCACACTCTTCACGACTAATGAAAAGCAAAGTAACATATATCAGTAAAGTTTAAGGAGTCCTCTCTAGGGACTTTGCCTGGTATAAAAGTCTCTATAAGTATGGTTTAGTATCAAGTAATGTCTCTTCATTCTCATGTGCCAATGCAGAACGTCACAAGAGAATCACAACAGAACGTCAAAAGAGAATCTGATCCAGGTAGCTGATAAAATTAAGAAAATAACAACAGAAGATGAAAGAAGGGAAAAACCCTTGGCTTATCAACTATGGTTCTTACAAACACCTCTAGGCCTGAGAATAAGTTATTAATTAAATAAATACTAATCGACCAAAATTCCAATTGTATTGCAAATGTGATGTTACTGCAGGTCCAATATCAAATCTAAATCAAATTTTAGAAAGAAAAAAAATTGGATTTTTTAACTTTTGCCCTCTGAATAGGAGAGCCCGCGTCAACTTGACACACTAAAAGTAATTAAGAAAAGACCAAATAACATTTCACCAAAAAAAAAATGACTTGAAAATTTTGACTAGAAAAGACGTATCATTATGTGATGAGTCCAGTAAAGAATTCTAAATTTAAAACATCATCAAAAACTTACCAAAAGAATTTGCAATTGCATAGGGGTCGTCATCCCAATTCACAACCTTTTGAACTCCACTTTCCATCTTAGTTTGATTTGTATCAATTTGCTTGGTATCTGGTTCATCTAACGCAATTTCTCTTGGATCTGGAACTTCAACAACAACCTTCATTGAAGACTGCCGGCTTCCATAACCAAGCATAGCAACCTTACGTGGTCCCGCTTGCCCATGGGTTTGTCCTGTCTTTGGCCTGTTCGATGTTGGACTTGCTATCCACTTATGTGCATCATCCCACTTAGATGGTGTTGGTTTTGAAAATGGTCCCATAGGCCCTCTCTGTGGAGCACGCTCGGCCTTTTGAAATTCAAACATCGGTGAAGGCATGCTCATATTATCATGCCCACTATCATAATCCAAAGAAGGGTCTTCTAAGGTTCTATGCCTTGAAGTCACCGTTGCATTATCCTTCACAATACGGTCACCACCAAGTGCCTCTATGCTTAAGGTTCGAGCTATAGCAGACGTAGGACATTCAGGAAGGACACTCACAACATCTACATCTTTACAATGATCAGAACCGCTACCACCTGTAACAAATATGTCTCGTGGAAGTTAACTTACTGAAATACATATAGGAAATTCCAACCATTTTTTTATAATAGCACACACATACACGACACCGCATGCAACATCCTAGTATAAACTAATCAAAACATTTAAGATAGGCTCAAACATAGTTTCAGAGAGAACTCTGAAACCCTGCGAACAGCATACCAATTCTCGACCACCACGTACCACATACCAGTTCATGGTAATTCACAATGTAAAGAAAGTCTTGAAATTATAAGGTAAAAAGTGACGATATGGGAACTGCACATGCGGAACCAAAAAGTACCACGAATTTGGTAACTACTGACTTAGCTACTCAAGGTTCAACCAGTAATATACCAAAATCTTATTGAAATGCCAAGTACATTATGTATTTATTAAACAATTTACTGTCCCCTTTTCTTCATTATGTGCTACCTTTTTATATCTAACTTGAACCATAAGTGATAGTATACTGTTAAATCCCCACAGTCATGAGAAAAATACAAGGGATTAAAATGAATGCATCATTAGAAACAACACAACAATGATGAAGAAGAAATCACACTCAGTCAAATCTGGCACATTGAGAAACTCAACATGTTAGATTTACTCTTACTCAACCTACATGAAATATCATACCAGATTCATCCATGTCAGAATTGTGAGATCTCATGGTGAAAGTAGAATGAATCTCTTCCTCTTCTTTCCTCCTCTTCTCCACACCCAACAGCATGTTCCTCAACTTTCCTGGTGAAAATCCTCCACCACCCTGCAAACTCCAAGTTCCAACAAAAACCAAAAGACAAATCAAAAACCCACAAAAAAATGAAGAGATCAAAAGAAGGAAGAGTTAGCCGTTTGCAGCAAACTCGAGGAAAGTAAACAACTTTGAATGTGATACTCACTTCCCAACAAGTAACATATTACTAAAAAATTGGAAATCAAGCACAAAAAACAAAAACAAAAAAAGAAAGAAAGAGATAGAAGAACCTGAGACTTTTGGATCCTTTCGTAATCCATTTGTATTTGAGTGAGAAATGAGGTTGGATTTGTTGAAGTAAAAATGCAGTCTTTTTTTAGTAGTGTAACATAATATAATAGTAATAGTAATAATAATGATGCAGTGAGATGGATGCGTTGGTCTTTGTTGTTAGTGTAGTGTGGTCTTCCTCTATGAAGCAAAGTAGTACTAGTTCCTTAGATGAAGGTTGGAGTTGCACTTATGTTTCAGTTTCAATGAACAGAGAGAGAGAGAGAGAGAGGACAGGATACACTCAAGACTAGAGCTGTCTGTCAACTGTAGTGTTTACAGCTTCAGCGGCTAACATCAGATGCTTGTGTTGAGTGGTCCACTTACCTTACCTCACTCCGACTATTATTTGTCTTCTAGTGCATTATTCAATCCATTTAATTATATCAGCAAATACTTAAGTGTTCCCTAAAAAAAAATTTTAGGAGTTAAAAGTTAATTTCTATATTTTAAGGGATTAAAGTGGTATTTCAGTTTTGAAAGAATACATTCATCAAATTAAAAATGATGGGACTAAATTCGTCAAATTAATAAAATTGGCGAATCAAAAGTGCAATTAAATCATTTTAATATTTAAATATTATTTGGGATTATTTTATAAATTGTAAGTAATTAATATTATTGAAATTGAAATTATATTACAAAAACATTATTGAAATGAAATTATGTCTAAAAGTACATGATGATATAATGTTAATACATGAGTTTGGTGATTATGATGTTGAGACTCTGCTATGATGGAATATATGAAAAGTCTAAAGTTAAGTCTTATAGCATAATGATGAAGTAATGCTAATACAATATGTCAGAGTCCGACGAGTATGATATTAAGACTATATTGTGCATCCCCTAAGTTGCTACTCTAGTTATGTTCATTTAGAAAGTGAATAATTATTTATATTTTTATTTCCAAACATATCCTTATTTATTATATTATCTTTTTCACCATTTATTTCTCTATATCTTTTCAATATAATCTTCATACATTTATTATTACTCTCTTCTAATATTAAATTATGGTAATTTAGTCAAAATATACTAAATTCTTATATCATTTACTCATTTCTTAATTTATGTGCAATTTCTAAATCAACTTAACTAATGAGACGAAGAGGGTAATAGTGGCTAGTTTGAGACACTTAAGTTTTGCTCACTCTAAGGTCCATTTAATTACTCTCTCTGATTCTTATCATAAGTTTTTTTGACCAATTTTCACACTCTTCAAGAAAGTTAGTTAATATTGTTAGTGATATTGGAAATGTAAAATATTTGATATACATTTTCAAAAGTACCCTATAATCATTATTGGGAATATAAAAAGTGTTAAGTAAATATGGGTGTGTGTGAAAAAAATAATAATTAATGCCATTGAAAATTGGAAATGAGATTTATATTAAAAACAAAAAAAAAATCTTCAACTGAGTCTTATATTTAGGAAGGAAGATAGTTACTCGTTCCAGTCTTTAATATAATAGAAATAAGACATATTTATCTTGGTCTCAAATATAAGAAAAATTAACTAACTTTTTATTTCTAATACAATTATTCCTAAAATATTTCCATAAAGTAGTGATTTCATTTAATTTTTGATTCATTTGATTCACTCACAATGCAACGTTCCTAAAGTAACTACTCCACTTCATCCGTCCCTGTATATACCACTACCATTTTGGTATATTTCACGTCCTTTAAGAAAGTTGGTGGTTAATTTAGTTAATGGTATTGGAAATGTGAACATTTGATATGTATTATCAAAACAACCCCTATTAATAATAATGGGAATCTAAAAGGTGTTTAGTAAATATGGGTGTTCGTGGAAAAAGTGATTAATTGTCATTGAAAATTGATATAAGGTCTTATAAATAAGAACAAAAATAGACTCAAAAGAGTCTTATATATAGGGCGGAGTGGTGGTGAGTGTGGGTGTGAGGGTGAAAAAGGAGAAAAAAAAAGAAGGTGGGTGGGGGTGGAACGGTAGAGAAGAGAAGTGGGGAAGGTGAATAAGAAGAAAAAGAAGGTGGGTGTAGGTAGGGGTGAGGCAACGAGGAAGAAGAAGAAGGTGGGTGCGGGTGGTGGCCGGGAAGAAAAGGAAAATTGAAGGAGGGTGGGGAGGTGGGGGTGGGGCAATAGGGAAGAAAAAGAAGAAGAAAGTGGTAGGGAGTATTTTTGAAAAAAAAAAGATTTAAAGGGGGTCAAAAACCTAAAAAGGGGTTAGAGAATTAAAGCCCTTAAAGAAAACTCCCACATGAAACCCAATATTATACAGCCATACCCTACCTTATTTGTCAGCCCAATGCTGAAAATAAACCTAGTTAAATGTTTCCTCAATTTCCTTTATCGCTCTCTATTCCTTACTTTCCACTTTTCTCCCAAATAGCCGAACCATTTCTCTCTACTGAAACCTCCCTCTCTTTGCTATTGATGAACCTTAATTGAACTCTATCTCTGTGTTGTTATTGCGAGCCACCATCCCCACTGCCTTCATTCACTCTCACCATGCAGAATTACTATTCATGAGCCATCTTCACCTCTCCACACTAGTTCTAATCGCAACCCATCACCACCATGGCCTCGTCTGCCCTTGTCTCTCTCTCTCTCCCTTATCCATCACTGTTGTCAACTGCCAATCCAATAACCATCACCTTCGGCCCTTTTGATCATCAACTTCCTCTGGGCATTGTCTCAAATTGCAACCATCATGAACCACTAGTTTTCTCTCTAACCGCGGTCAACCGCCATTCCAAGCACCTTGAACCTTCGCCCCTTTTGATCTCAAAATCCCTCCACCCAACTTCGTGAGCCACTCAGGTGTCTTAGTGAATGAGTTGTGTGTTATCATCTTACTGATGTTATTTTTCTTTTTATTTTTTAAACAATGCGATTCGCCTGCTTGTGATTAGGGTTGGTAAGACATGATTTTTCATTCTTAAAATTCAAAATGGGTAGGTAACCAGCCTGCAAAAATAAAGGCATTGTATGGGTATGGGCGAAGTACGGGTATGGGCTAAGCCCACCTGCCAACTCTAATTGCCAATACTAATCCTAACACAATTTATAGTAATTGGGTTCTCAAACTAAAGTTTGGTTAAAATTGACAAAACTTTTTTTTTTCAAACTAAAGTTAAAGTGATTAATGAAAAAACTTAGAAATCACAGACTTTGAATAGTGATTGATTGATAAATGCAAAATGCATTAAATTAATTATTTGATAATTGGTTGATGTGTTAGACAAACTATTAAATGCACGTCTCCTTAATCTTTTGACTTTTGCAAATTTTTTTATCATCTTTATAACACGGAGGGAGTTTAAGATTAAAAATGCTAAAATTTCAAGAAACAAATTTAAGTATTTTTTTTAAAAGGGTTTTGCTAATAAGTATCCTAAGATCACTTGTTAAGCTTTTTAGAAATAGAAAAAACAACACAAGTCCCTAATTTTTCTTCTTTCGAGAATATCAAAAACTACATTTTTCAATGTTTTCCAATTATGTAAGACTCAGGCAGACGAAGGCAGGGAATGATCGTCGGTGCAAGAGGCATAGACAAGGAGTGACTCCCGGTAGGCTTCTCTGGGAGGGGTACATGAATGAAGCGACACACCAGAATGAGAATGAAAGAGGGGTCTTAAGACTATGTAGGTTTGAGACTACATAGTATAAGAAGGCTCAAATGAATTGATTGGATTAGACTACTCATATCAACAAGATGCATCTTTTTTCGATAGCCCATCACATAAGAACTTCACAGTTAAGCGTGATTGACTTGGAGAAATTATGGGATGTGAGTGAGGACAAAACATACTGAAAAGACCGTGTTGATATGTGGGGAGCATTTTTTTAAATGAGAATAAAGTTCCTCTTGATGCAAGGAGATAATTTATCTCCTTGCCCCACTAAAAACATAACACATGTCCCTTTTTTATTTTTAATCGTCTATCTTTTAATATTGCTTAGTATCTTATACCTTACTTGCACAGTAAATCCGAACATTACCATAGACTTGAGCCATTGTCAAACCACCATCAAGCAGCCATTGTCACCATCCAAAGTCCAAAACCCCAACCATTGCTTTTTATTATTACTCTAGATCGCGGTCATAAAACTCAACACCATCATGACACACATAGAAAGAAGAGGAAATCCAATTGAAGATGAATTTGGATCCGGTGAATGTGGATACGGGGAAAACGACAATGCGAACAGGGGAGAAGATGAAAAGGATGACGTTTGAAGGAGGAGGAGATGGAATTGGCAGTGAAGTGTGAACGGAGGGAGATTGATTGTGGGATGTTGAGGGTTGAGTATGGGAGTATTGGAGTAGTGCGGTGAGCAGGGGTATTGAAAGTGTTATTTATCAAGATGAGAAGACTGAAAAACAGATGATTAAAAATAAAATAAATAAAAAAGGGACATGTATTATGTTTTTAGTAGGTCAAGGAGATAAGTTATCTTCTTACGTCACGAGGAACTTTATTCTCTTTTTTAAATATAGAATGAGAAAATAAAATACATGTTATCACTAGAGCTGTCAATTCGGGCTGGCCCGGCCTATTCGGGCCAGCCCATTAGGGCCAGCAGTTTTTTCGAGCTGGGCCGGGCTGACCCATTTTATTTCAGGTCAATCATTTCCCTAGCCCAGTCTAGCCCACTAGTTTTTCGGGCTGGACCGGGTTGGCCCATTGGCTAATATTTATTTCATTTTCGTTAAAAATAATAATTAATCATAACCAAATTAACATTTTATAATATTTTCTTTTGATTAGGATATCATTACTAATTATGAAAATAATAAATGAAAAGGCAAAATACTTTATCTCATCTTAATTTTATTATTGCTCACTCATATTCAATAGTAAAATATGATAACATATTAATGAAAATTTAAATTCGGGCCAAACGGGCCGACCCAGCCCATATCGGGTTGGCCCGTGTCGGGCTAATGAATTGTCGTGGGCTGGGCCAAAAAATTCGGCTAGAATTCCCCTCAGCCAACCCATGCTTATGTCGGGTTATATGGGCCAGCCCATCAGGCTAGGCCCATTTTTGACAGCTCTAGTTATCACTCTTGATTCAAAGACTATTAACATCAACAATCATAGGTTTTGGGTGCACGAATGCACCAAGAAATCATAGCCATTGATACGTCCAATTAAAAACAATCAATGGCAAGGATGAAAACATAGGAAACTTCAGGTGTGACACACTACTCTCTGTTTAGTGTTCACTGTTCACTGTGTTGTCATTCTCTCTCTCTCGTCTATTCTTCCGCCTCATAAACCCTCTCACCATCTCCATTCATAAACCCTAACATCAACACCATTCATTTCATTTCATTCATTCATTCGTTGATTCTTCACCATCACCAATCACAAGAAGCAATGAACAACTCAAAAAATGAAGAACAAGAACAATCCAATTGAATATGTTGCTTTTTCTCCGCAACTTCTTCCACATCGCTCGCAGGGTCTCACCCTCAGTAAGCAACTTCTCTTCTTCAATTCCCCAAAACACTGCATACCCATTTCAATTTTTCCTTTCTCCTCCAACCCCATGTTCCCAAAATTCAATTTTGACATGCCCCATTATTTGCTTCACCAGCTTTCTATTTGTTATTAGATACCCTTTTACCTCAAAACCTTCCTTTGATGATGATCAATCAATGCGTAGTTTCTTGCAGAAACAATTCGGTATCGAAACCGATGATATTTTCGATTCGGCATTGGCACCTATTTGGGTGTCTAAGGTTTTGGTGAAGCTGAAAGTGGACCCTAAGTTGGCTTTGAAGTTCTTTAAGTGGGCAGAGGCTCGAACCGGGTTTCGCCATGTCACCGACTCGTATTGCATCCTTGCACACATTTTGTTTTGTGGGATGTTTTACCTTGATGCTAGGGAAATCATTAGGGAGTGGATCTTGTTGAGGCGGGAAATTCCGGGGTGTGATTTTTTTGACATGTTGTGGTTGAGTAGGGATGTTTGTAGGCCCGGGTTCGGAGTGTTTGATAGTTTATTTAGTGTTTTAGTTGAGTTAGGGATGCTTGAAGAAGCTAGTCAATGCTTTTGGAAGATGAAGAAGTTCAGGGTTCTGCCAAGAGTGCGGTCCTGTAATGAGCTTCTGCACAAGCTTTCAAAATCAGGCAAAGGGAAAATGTCAATGAGTTTTTTCAAGGACATGGTTGGGGCAGGCCTTTCGCCCTCGGTTTTTACCTATAATATAATGATAGGCTATTTGACCAAAGAAGGGGACTTAGATACTGCTAGGAATTTTTTTGAACAAATGAAACGGAGTGGCCTTACGCCGGACGTAGTCACTTATAATTCTCTCATTGATGGTTATGGAAAGGTAGGATTATTAGCCGAAGTAATTGCTGTATTTGAGGAAATGAAGACTGCAGGATGTGAACCGGATGTGATAACTTACAATTCTCTAATTAATTGCTTCTACAGATTTGAAAGAATTCCTCAAGCTTTTGGGTATCTGCGTGAGATGAGGGAAAGAGGGCTGAAACCAAATGTTGTAACTTATAGTACACTAATTGATGCATTTTGTAAAGCAGGAATGATGCTGGAAGCAATGAAATTTTTTGTTGATATGATTCGTGTTGGTCTTCGACCCAATGAAATTACCTATACATCTCTGATCGATGCAAATTGTAAAATAGGTGATCTAGATGAAGCATTTAAACTGGCAAGTGAAATGTTGCAAGCCGGACTTGAGTTAAATATTGTCACCTATACTGCATTACTGGATGGCCTTTGTGAAGATGGTAGAATAAAAGATGCTGAGGAATTATTTAGAGCATTGTTGAAAGCTGGAGTGGCTCCTAATCAGCAAATGTATACCTCCCTTGTTCATGGATATATCAAGGCTAAGATGATAGAGAATGCCACAAATACTTTAGAGGAAATGAACAAAAAAAACTTCAAACCAGATCTATTGCTGTATGGAACCAAATTATGGGGCCTTTCCAGTCAGGTTATGATAGAAGAATGTGAGGCCGTAATTCGTGAGATGAAGGATTGTGGTCTGACTGCAAATAGTTATATATACACAACCCTTATGGATGCATATTTTAAGGATGGGAAAACTGTCGAGGCAGTTAATCTATTACAAGAAATGCAAGAATTGGGTATCGAGACAACAGTTGTAACTTATGGTGTACTAATAGATGGTTTATGCAAAAAGGGTTTAATCCAACAGGCTGTTAGTTACTTTGACAGCATGACTAACACTGGTTTGCAACCTAATATAATGATTTTCACTGCTCTTATTGATGGCCTTTGTAAAAATGATTGTGTTGAAAAAGCCAAGAAGCTGTTCCATGAAATGCTGGCTAGGGGAATCAATCCAGATAAATTAGTTTACACTGCTTTGATTGATGGAAACCTGAAGCATGGGAATCCTCAAGAAGCTTTGAGTTTAAAAAGCAAAATGGTTGAAATGGGTATGGAGCTAGACCTGCATACTTATACTTCATTGATTTGGGGTTTCTCTCATTGTGGTCAAGTACAACAGGCAAAGTCATTTCTAGATGAGATGCTCGGAAAGGGCATTATTCCTGATGAGGTTCTCTGTATTTTTCTATTGAGGAAATATTATCAGCTAGGAGACATCGATGAAGCTCAGGCACTTTATAAGGATATGATGAGGAGGGGCATAATTACTGAGACTCGTGACATAATGGTTCCCTCTGTGCACACTTGAGCGGGAAAACGTGTTTCATTCAGTTTATCATTCCCTTATTTTAGTGGCCCACAATCAGCATTACTTCATCTCTGCCAAAGTTGAAATAGGTTAATCGAAATGAATTTGATGCATCATTGCATAATGGCATAATGACAACTCCCTATTCTATTTGATGCATTTGCATTTTGCAAGGAACTTGTTTTCTCAAGAAGTAAATGCTGCAGCTTCAGGGACTTGCATTTCAGTATTAATGATCTCACTTGATCATCTAGACAGCTATGATACGATGCTTTCCTAGTTTGAAGAAGTTTTGATTTCCTTCAGTGAGTGGTGATCAATTTGGAAAATATTCTAACTAGAAAGCTCATAATTATAGGTACCAGATGCTCTTCTTGCATATACTTAGATATCCTTTTTCCATTTAAGTTATATGCTTGAAGCTATTTGTCTTATAGTCTTGTGCCTTTTGTCTTATAGTCTTATGCCTATGTTACAAATTGTACAGGCTGAATGCTTCATGGTAAAGAACCACAGAACAATAGTCTGAACAAAAATCTTTTTTTGCGGCATATGTAGAAGAAGTTCAGCCATTTTAGATGTGCCTTTCACCACTTGGACATACAAGGTATATGATACTTTCTTGCCATGTTAGTAATTATAAAGTATAACAATGTCAACGCATGCAACCACCAGCACGAACCATGTTTGGTGGGATACATCCCTCTCCCACCTGGAAATTTTTTTCTCAACCTTATATGCGACTTTTCATTTTGTTTTCACAAAGCCTGAAAAGATTTGCCCTAATATTACCGGGTTGATGTGATAAATTCCAGTTTAACAACTTACAGCCAGTTCATTTCTTTCAGACTTCACTCAATTCTATTCATATACTGCAAAACTATTAATTGGTTTCTTGCTTGGATGATTTAATGAGTGCCCAACAGCCAAAGTCTCCTCAAACACATAGAGCCATTTTGTGTGACAACGAATCCTAGATGCTTCATAATGCGAGCACTGACTATTTAGCATTTTCCAAGTAGTTTATAAGGTTCCAAAGCAATTTTTATTTTGATAATTGTCATTTCTTCTGAATTTATATTGTGTGGTATGTGGTGTTAGTTGCTATGACTGTCTTTAATCTATCTATGAAAGAGATTATTCCCAATAGTGAAACAAATTGATTTTATTGTACTGATGCTTGGTTTGGTTACACTAGAGAAATAGGGGAGAGAGAAGTAAGGGAGAGAGATGATGGTAAGAAAATGAGTAGCTTTTGTTGTTGTTTAGTTTGAGAGAAGAGGTAGAAAATGAGACAAGAAAACTTTTTTTTTTCCATTAGCTCTTCTCTTCCCTATTCTCTCTCCCAAAATGGAGAGAAAATTTTTTGTGGTGGGTCCTATCTTTTTTTCTCCCTCCATTGTAGAAACATTAGAGGACTTTACCTGTGAGTGTAATAGGTCTCTCTGGTTTTACTTTTGCAATAATTCATATATTTTTCTTACATTTTGTTTACATAGGTAGAGGGCGACCCTTGGTGGAATGGTAAGGCACTGCCTTGTGACCTGGAGGTCACATGTTCAAAACATGAAAACAACTTCTCCGCTTGCTGGTGGGCGGTGGCTGTGTTCATCTACCCTCTCCCCAAACCCCAGCAGGTGATAGCATCGAACTCTGGGCTGCCCTTTTGTTCTTGTTGTTTACATAGGTCTATAGAATAAGTTGCCATTACCCTTATTCCAAGTATTCTTGGTGCTTGTAATTACAATTACTGCCTTATTCTGACTTGGGCCTTCCAGAACTGTTGGAGTTGCAGATTGTTTGATTTGGATCTTAGGGGTGGGTTGCTTTAGAAGCTCTTGCTTTTGCCTGCATTGCACTGCATATATGACAGTTCTTTCAATATATTCGTGGCAATGCCAATTGTAAACCAATTAAGTGTTCATGCTAAGCGGCTGATAACCAATGGTACCTTGTTATCAGGTTGTTCACTCACATGCAAGCTAAGGAGCTCTATGAACCAATATATATGGTCTCCAGTGTTAGGCCTTGTGCCAGTTGTAACCAAGCGGCATTGGCATTGGTACCGGTGGTTATATTGAGGGTGCTAAAAGGTCTCTTGCTAGAAATCTTTGGTGGACCTTTCAAGCCAGTGCACAGATTCACACCTCTCAAGTTCTCTTGCCAATCTTTTTTTCTTTATTAAAAAAAAATGGAGACACACATAGAGCAGCCCAAGGCTCAGGTTTTGTTTTCCTTGTTTATCATTTTTGGGGTTAAAAATTCAGGGAGAGGAGAGATTGTTAAGATTCAAGGTTAGGCAGATGACAAGCTTCATGGAGAGGGTTTTATAGTGGTAGCTGTAAATGGCTTACTAATTAAAGACCACCAGAGAAAAGAATGGACATATCTCAGTTCCACAATAAACCTGCAAGGAATGGTGGTGCATATGGAGTTGACTATTTTTCAATTTTGTTAGCAAATTTAAAGTTAGCAAATAGAAATTCAGCTCAAACATGTAAAGGAAGGAGCATGGATACCATTCATTAAATTTCTACCTAGAAAAAATAATGCAAGATGAAAGGGTGGAATTTCTATTCTCAATATCTTTTTTCTACCTGTCATCAATGAACATTATCCATGGGAGAATATATTATAGCGTTGTTTAATCTATGTAGGTGACCTGACCCAACCAGTGGAAATAAAGTTTGATTGTTGATATTTGTTTCCACTTCTCATGAAAATCTTCTCTAGCTAAGATTATTTATTTCCCTTCACTCTACTTTTCTTCCGTGAATGAAATGTTAATTCTATCAAACACAGTATTTTGGAAAGTGTTAGAATTGGAGTAAGATTCACTTTCAATTGCACACTTCTCTTTAATTTATTATGTATATAAATATTAAAAAAATTATATTTAGTATGAATTAGATAAATACTTTTGGAATGTTAATAATAATCATTATAACGTGTTAAAAGTTGGGCTTGTAAAGTGTTTTTAATGTCTTTTATGGTAATATCATAATAGGAAAAACACTTTTCTAATATTACATCCCAACAACCCAAATCATTTTGCAAACTAAAATCGCTTTACAAGTTTTTTTTTTTAAATTTTTATTTAAGACCAAGTTTTGATGAGGAAAGGAGGAGGGGAAATTATACACTGCCAAAATTTAAATCTAGATGCTCAGATTTTGTATCCTCCAGTTTTACCAATTGAGTTACCGTTTGAGGACAAATAATAAGGTTACACAACTTTACAAACTTGTAACCAAACACAAAATAGTTTCTAATTTTACACATTATTTTGTACCAAAATTGTTTCTCGAGAATGTTTTTTAATTATGATAATAGTGGTGGTTGTAGTACCAGAGATGATAGCGAATGCATAAACATTATAATAGTGGTACATGGTAGTCGATAATAAAGATGGTAGTGGAAGATATAGCAAAACATGCAGTGATGATGGTAACGGTAACAATGACAAGGGTGGGACAATAACACAAATTCTAAAATGGTGGTTGTGGTGTGAGCAATGGCAAACAACCAAGGAAGATCTAAGGAAGTCCATAACACTCAAGCTGGTCCATGAAGTTGGTCATAGTCATAGGATATAGCTAATTGAGTTCATCTGGATGGTAAACATGTAAGGTGATTTACCCTTGCATTATTATGACTAAACTGTGACTTTTGATCAAGGGATTGTATGATGCTTCCACTTTCATCCTCCAAATTATAAAAATTCATCTTTGATCGCTGAGATTGAGAGACGTTCTTCACATTAGTCCTTGAGAGTAATTGTAGACGTCATTTTGGTATATCGAATTCATTTTAGTCTTTGACTTTATAAGTTACTTTTACTTTAATCCCTAATATTAGAAAAACTCCACTTTGGTCTCTGACTTTCACTAACGCTTGTCACATTAGCCCCCAAGAGCATAAGCGAAAAGCATTAATGTCATTGGTAGTCAACAACCACTTATTTAGCCTTACTTTTCATTGATTATTCAATGATGTCTTCATCATCAGTCGTGTTGAAGAGTGTACATTGCTTCCCATACTCCAAAAAAACACCATATTATTATTATTACACTACAGAACAGGTGGTGCAATGGTGTTTTGATGTTATAATCTTCTTTGTTTAGTCATTCTTTTACAAAAGTAACAACATATTGAACCCGAAAACCTTAATCCCTAAATTGTGACCCAATTTGCAATTCCTAAACTTCGATTCATAAATCCTGATGTCAAAATCGCAACTTGCACTTTCCAACTCGTCCAGCCTAAAAGCATTGAGTTACGATATGGAAAGTGCAGGCTGCGATGTTGAGATCTAGGTTTATGAATCAAGATTTAGGAATTGCAAATTGGGTTGCTATTTGGAGATTAGAGTTTTTGGGTTCAAGATTTTATCACTTTTGGATAAGAAGAACTAAATAGAGAATATTTAAACATAAAAACACCATTACACCACCCTCCTCCTCTGTAATGATAATATGGTGGTTTTTTGGAGCACGAGATCCAAATTGACGATGAAGACAACATTGAACAATCAATGAAAAACAGGAGTAAATAAGAGATTAATGTAACTGCCAATGAGATAAGGACTCCTAACAATTGATGCTCCAAGGGACTAATGCGACAAAGTTTGTAAGAGTCACGGACGGAAATGAAGTTTTTAAATATTAGTAACTAAAGTGAAATCAACTAACAAAGTCAGGAACCAAAGTGAATTCACTACACCAAAACAATGTTGTTTGGGAGGCGTTAACGATCCAAGTATCACAACCATTAACGACAACTACTCTTATAAACTAGTTTGAGAAACGTCAGTCAGTCTCAAGAACCAAAGAGGAATTTTTCAATTTCCAGGACAAATGTAAAAGTAATTTGCAATCTCAGAGATAAAAGTGATAATTTTACCTTTATTTAGGTTGATGATCTTTATACATTTTTATCAAATGAGTGATGGATACACGGTTATTTGCTCATTATGAAAAAAATCTCATTCTAGGAAAAAAAATCTTTTCCATAAGCATAATGTGACTGTATAGAGATAGAGAAAGGAATAAATGTGTATTAAGGTTTATCATATAAAGTCATAGGTATCAAAAAATATGGCCCCCTTTACATAAGAATTAACTTCATCATTGATTCATATCTAATGAGAAAAACATCATCCATAATTATATTAGTATTTGGTCAAAAGAAATAAACCATCTTAAATGTGAAACATGTTAGTAAATAACATGTCCCCTCGAACTTATGCCACCCCACTGAATCGTGATCCAACTCATGACCGATTTTATACAATCGTGAGTATGATCACGACTGTGCAAATAATTTTTTTTAAAAGGTCATAATTTATGACTAGAAGATCGTGAAAGAATCACAACCATGAGATGACACATATGATGTTGGGTGACAAATATTTCTCATTGACATTGCTATCCAGAACTATTCACACTCCTTACCAATATCCATTTTTGATTCGGATCCCAAATTTGCCCCCGTTTGTTATTTCATAAAATCAACGTTAGTTACTGACAAAATAAATAGAGAATTGGAAAATATCAATAAGTACATCCTTTAATAGGCCAAACTTTTTTGGTCATTTTCCGTTGGTAGTTTTCTGCCCAAACTGCCATTCTTCATAGGTCATTCAGCTTCAGTTGATTGTTTTTTTTTTTATAGGCAAAATATTTTTGATTTTTTTTTTTACGAGGAGAGGGGAAGAGGATTTAAACCCACCAAATGGTGACGCCCAAAATCGAACCCGGGACTTCCAACTCCCAAGCCTTAAGACTTGGTACATAACCATGTGGGCTATACCCACTTGTCAATTGATTGTTTCTTTTGAACTACCAAATCCTTTTATTGTTCTTTTGAATTAGTTGTTTGCACAAAACCTTACAATTCAATATACAATCCCTTCCAGAAGTAGGCATGATTTCTTTGCATTTGTACAATCAAGAAGGAGAATCACAGCTCATGATTTTACCACACCCCACTTTTCCCATGTGGTCAATAAGTAAAAAGCAAATGCTAACAAAAACAACCAAAAATAGTGGAAAAAGGAAAATCATTAGAAAATATAGTTTTTGAGATTTTCAAGAGAAGCAATTGTGAAAACTTGTGATTAATTTTCCACTTCTAGTAACCTTAACAAGTGTCCTTTGTTAGCGAGACCCTAAGTAAAAATATACTCAATTTGAACAGTCTATTAACAGCAAAAGGCCAAGAACATGGACAAGCTTGTCAATTTGAGTTTCTTGGCACGGAAGCAAAACCAATACATATATCTACAAGTACAAATATTTACCCAGAGTCCCAGACCATACCTTTCAAGTGAAATCTGCATTCTATTCTATTCATTAGGCTATAAATACATCTCTCAAAATGTAAAAATGCTATAAAAACTGAATATATAAAGCCTTTGAATAAATCTGTGATCAAACGAATGATACAAGGACAAGCGCAATCCGAGAATGGACTAGCAAAACCTGTCCAAACCCGTTATGTTCCTAACCTCTTAAAACCGCATTCTGAACAGAACTTAGACGTTTCCCTCAAATATTGAGCCCCACATTCATCGCAATATTTAGCAGGAGTTGGTTGCTGTATAATAAGCAACATGATACAATTCAGTATACAATAAAGTAGTCACTCAAAATGTAAGACTATTAAACTCATCAAAAGCTCTACAAATATGCACAAGTGTCTAAAATAGCATTATAGAAAACAACAATTTTATTTATTCTGTTTATCTTATGTGTCGCATTGACTGCCACACATAACAAGGCAGGCCTCGTGAACCCTTATTTTATGTGGCATATTAAGAAATCAAAGAGTCATTTACTAATAAACCTCAAAACCGGACACAATATGGTAGCTCGATAAACAACATTATTGAATTCCAGGGCAAAGGATAGAAAATGGCATACATAAGTTGGTCATACCGTGCTTTTAGACTTTAGAGACGTGAAATGAATTAGCTTCATAATTCACATTAAAGCAGAATCTAACGCATAAACTTACCAGCATATGCACGCGCCCTCCAACATGGCCACCTGTGAGCGGTTGTAAGCAAGTCATGTGTTGAGACATTGACGCTGACTGGTGAGCATGAGAAATCTCAGATAGGTGGGAAGGTGGACCGCTTTGATGATTATGAGAATAGGCATGCTGACTTTGGTGCATAGTTTGATTGTTCTGGAGAACTGGGTGAAACTGTGGTTGATGAGGCAATGACTGCACATGCTGTTTGCTCAGGGTTTGCTGCTGATTTTGTGGCTGGGGAAAAAAGTTCCGATATAATGCCAATGCTCTTGAAATAGTACTAAAAACATAAAAAAAATGTCCCAAGATCCACCCCAAGCATAACAAAGCAACAGATAGCATAATCAAGGCATGAACATAAAAAAAGGGTTAACAAACCCAATTCCTAGAAGTACCCGAAAAAGAAAAAAAACTAACATCCAGTGCTTTATTATAAATTTATTTTGCCAGTTCGTAAGGAAAGAGTGAGACCAATACCACAACAAGATACCAAGCAAAGAGTTCATAACTTCATGTTTAATCCAACAAATGATACTTAAATTTACTGGGATAATTGAGATCATCCGCAGTCCACACATAAAAAAAATTGCAGCAGCAATCACTGACCATTCCATCTGAAGACAAACCAAGGGCAAACAAAGTATATACTAACTTATATGTCACGTACTAACTTACTCTTTTTGTATTCCTTAACTAGTATTTTCAAGACACTTGTCAGTGACACCCTAAAATAAACTTAAATTTTCTATCAAAAAACCTATATATCACTTACTGAGCGAAATCCTTGAGTCAACGTAGAAGAGTTGTCTGCTCCAGGAAAATTCTGTAAAAACAAGTCAAAAGTCAATACCATGAAACACTAGGCAGAGTCCGGTTTCAAAGAAGAGCAGCACTTACAATTTATCCACCCTCTAAATGTGATCTCAATATCCAATTTATTATGAAAATAGCTAAGATGATAACAAAGAAAATTATATTCATAAACAGAGCATGCTAGTAAAATGTACCAAAACAAGAGCATGCTATTCATTGCCCTTAGGACAATGTTTAAACAACTATACCTAGAAAATATTGCATTCAACATATTAAGAGCCAATTTTGTTTTTTTCAAATATTGACTATACTTGACTATACTCTTTTAGGTCCCTTATCTATTACCCTTTGGGCAATGTGTGGCAAAACCCTTTAATCTTTTCACTCATGGCACAAAATTAAAAGTTGTGGTTTATCATTGCAAAAAAAGAAAAAATTACAATAACTCATCTATTACATCTTAAAGAGCAATTCATTTGCCAAAGTGAGACACGTCATGCTTACCGGGATATCGGGCATATTTGGAAATGAAATCGATGCAGTTCGCCTAAACTTGTGTCTTGGAGAGTAAAATTTATAATCATTAGCTGAGATAGCTACTTCATTCCGACCTGTCAATCTCCTAAACCTAAAACCAGGTACAATGCCAGTTAGACTAAGTATACATATCATGCAACATTCAAATACTGCTCAATCCCAATCTCATAACCATGCCGCTTATCAGACTCATCAGTAATAAAACACAAACCATCAACCGATCAAATATTTTCATTGGTATACTTTCTCAGTATGGCGGGTTCAAATTCGGTGACAATGATTGCTCCCCCTCCACTTAAGAAAAAGAAATATTATAGCCAAAACACCAGAATAATGGATGCTTTTGATTCAGTTCAAGTATTAATACATGAATTGAACCAAATGCAGATCCTCTGCTAAAGGGATGATATTAAAAAGTTTTACCAAAACAAATCTTGCTAATCAAAAAAGCCACACTACAATTAAAAGCATATAGAAGTAAAGTCTAAAATAACACTGCAACAATGCAACAGTCAACTTACCATTCAGCATCATCAATTGGCATGGTATTTGGTCTTTCAACAATTTTTAAACCATTAACTACGACAAAGCGAACACGCTTCTCTTCTTGTATAACTAATTCCGGGAACCTTGTCCTTGTTTCCACGGAAGTTGCCAATTCTCTTCTTTTATATGTGCATGGTCCTGTTGAGGAGAAACTCAGATTAGAGACATTAAGTGTTACGACCAAAACATCATAACCAAAATGTTCTGAACAAAAAGAAAGAAAGCAAAATCCTTCCGACACAAACTGTCTGGTTGCAAGCACAGAACAAGCTCAAATCCCTTTATACAAGAGTAATGAAAAAGATAACATATATGCATGCTTCGACTTGCTTACCTTTTTAGAGAAAATTCCTTTTTTTCCTTCAAAAGCTCAGTCAACAAGTAAGGTTTTGATCTTAAATTATTTTTGAACACAAAATAAGATATTTTGATTGCAAAGGGCAGGGAAGGAAAAATGTTCTTTTACCTTTTTTAGGAAATTTCTTAGCCAATCTTCTATACAAACCACCAGCTGCTTCAAGGGCTACCCCGATCGTCTTCTCGCGAATACCATTCAAGGAAGCAAGCCTAATATTAACATCATTAACCAAACTTTCATACATATTTGCCACATACATCAAAGGCAGAGCAAAATTTGGGTCCCCTTCAAACTGAATCTCTCTCGTCCTCCTCTTACTATTCATTTTATCTTGCCCAGCATAATCACCCTCAGAATCAGCCACCTCAATCACATGATCATTGATAAAATGATCCACAACAATATCCAGAAACCTTGCCCTTGCGGATTCAATCGGTGAAATATCTAGTCCCAAGTTGAACTAAAGTCAGCTCAAGTCAACCCAATTTTAACTTTTATCATACACAAAACCACATATCTATAACAACTTCATAAGTTCAAGTATACTAATATATATTTTAAACAAAAGAGTAAATATCCAAATCGGTCCCTAGAAAATAATGCACCCCCAAATTCAGTCTTTAAAATTCTCAACTTGGTCACTAAGAATCTTAGATGCTAGTAAAAAAAATGTCTCTAAAATTGGGAGTGAAGTGTCACTTTGGCCCCTAAGATTGACACTAAAGATCAATTTGGTAAAAATAGATACCAAATGGTGTCAATCTGCCTATAAAAAAATGGTGTCAATCTCAGGAACCAAATTGATGTTTTATTCCTATACTTTGTCATGAAAATTAATAATTTTCTCGGTACAAAATCAGGAATTTTCCGAATTTGTCATAAAAATGATTAATTCGACCTGCATTTAAGATTTTTATTTCTCAAGGACTAAATCAGGGGCACATTTTTTTCTCATGAATTGGAATATTTACCAAAAAAAAAGGCAGAAAATATTACCCTCCATGGTCAAGATATCATAAGTGACCCTAGAAGACTCATTAGTCTCAAGACTAGAGCGATCTTCATCAACCTCTACACTATGAAGCGGTAAGCAACTCCTATGTGATTCATTCATACAATCCTACAACACCCAACAAAAAAAATTAAAACTTTTTCAAACCCAGTGAAAAAAATTGAATTTTTATTGAAGGTTTCAATAATGGGGTCCACCAACATGGTCATTATTATCATGGAGGGCATCTTGGATGTGGTGGTGGTGGATGGTGGTGGTGGAGGCGGCGGTGGTGGCGGCGTTGAGAACATGGAGAGGAGTGTCGATGAAGGAGGTTGGAGAGTTGAGATTGTAGTGCTGCACCGGAACCCTAGTTCCCATTTCTTTTTTTTTTGGTTTAATTGGGAATTAAAGAAAGAAAAAGGAGCTGAAGAAATTGAGTTCACTTATTTCATTCCCTATGGTGCTGGTGGTGGTGTAACTGCAAAGAGAGAGAGAGAGAGAGAGAGGGAAAGTGAGAGAGAGATTATTAACGGTTATTCAAACGACAGAGAGAGAAGGGAAAACCAAACCTGAGGGTGAGAACCGTACCTAAGGTAGAGAGCGTTGACTCCCTAAGAAGTAAGAACAGCTTAGGCTCGGTGTTAAGTTCCAACACCAACTTACATTAATTGTATCGACAATTTTACCGTACTGGCCTAAGGCAACGGGTCGGTTAGGACTCCCTTCGTCCCTGAATATGAGTTTTTTTTTATATTTTTATTTTCTTCTTATTTTTAAGATTTTAAAATCAATTTTTAATGATTATTGATTACCTTTTTTTTAACAAACATTTTTATTTATTTAACATTTTTTAGATTCCCAATAATATTAATAGGGGTAATTTTGAAATTACATATTAAAAGTTTACATTTCCAATACAATTATCTAAATTATTTCATTTTCTTAATGGACATAAAATCTCTCAAAGGGATCTTATATTTAAGGACGGATTGAGTACTTAGGAGGAATTAGACAATTTCATTCCGCACTAAAGAGTAGGGAAGATTAGAGTGTGTATTTAATAAGAGCGGATATGAAAAATTAAAACTCAAACACATTTATGTTGGATTTAGGAAATTATTTTTAATTATTTTTTATAATTATCTTTTATCGTATTACAGTAAAAAAAATCACATATGAAATACATTATAAATCAATAATATATAATAATAAATGTCAAATTTTAATATTGGAGACAGTTGGGGGATACTATAAATATGTTAACCAAATATATTAGTTTAACTTCACTATTTAACTATTATTATAATAAAAATTTATTGTTTTTTATATAGGGGCAAGTTTGGGGATACTAACAATCTGAGACCCGTCTCGTCCCCATCTTTTTAAAAACGGGTTTAGGTTTCGAGTTTTTCTATGATGCTTCTTTTTTATTTCGGAGGGTCCTTCCAAAAAAAAGTGTAATGGTGGTGGTTGGTAAAGAATGAAGACAAAGGAGAAGGAAGAGATAAAGGAGATGAATTGGTGTGAGTTGTGATTAAGAAAGAAAGAATATAAATAAGTGTGTGTAAGTAAAAATTGAAAGGATATAAATATTAAAAATAAGGTGAGTATGTGTATGTTAAAGATTGATTAGGTGTATGTAACAAAAATATTTTAAGAAATTACTTAATCCATTATTTCAAAATCTTTCGCATTAAGCTTCTCCATTCCTAACAATCTCAATATTCTTTCCCTTTTTTATGTTTTTCAGGTATCCACCGACATGAGCATGTTGACTAATATTTTCGGTACTGTTTGATCCTTTCGAGAGTGAACCTCCCAACTGAAATTCTTTACATTCGCAATAGTTGGGGATCAAACCTCAACTATTTGCTTGAGTGACACAGCCCCCCACCAACTGTGTCAACCTCAATCGGTTATGGGATCAAACCCTCAACTATTTGCTTAAGTGACACAGCCTCCACCAACTATACCAACCTCAATCGGTTATGTTTCCCTTTATTAGCTTTTATGCTTTAGGGGTTTTTTTTTTGTTCTTAAATTTTATTAATATGTATGAAATTTTTTATTTTCCTGATAATCATTTGGCAAAGTTTTTAATTTTATTAATCTATAGTAGAAGAAAGAAACAATTGAAGCTTACTTTGCTAAGCCAAACAATCACGTGTTAAGTAAAGAGTTAAATTAATATTTGAAAATAAATAAAGGATTAAAATGTAATCATAAATACCTTTTATTACTACTTATGCTTGTTATTACTATTATTGTTTCTTTCTGTGTTCTTAAATATAAGCATTTGAGGTGATCTTTCACGAATTAAGAACATAAACTAATATTGTTAGAAAAATGATATTAGAATAAATAATATTTGAGTATACTTTTTCAAATTTATAAATGATATTATTAAGACTTTTATTTTGTTCAAATTTTTTAGAATTCATTTTAATTTTCAATAATATTTAAATACTTCTTTCTATAAATATCCTTATTTACTCTCAACGCTTTTTAGAGTCTCAATAATAATTATGAGGATATTCTTAAAAAAACTATATTAAATTTGCACATTTCTAATGGCACTAACAAAATTAACTATCTTTTTGGATAAAAGTGAAAAATCACAAAAATGATTAATTATAAGACCAAAGGGAGTATTTAGGGATAAAGAGAGTATTAGTCAATTTGTTTTACTACTTTCGGTCTTTATTACGGATCATATTCTTGGAGATTTTTTTGTCCTAATTATAAGTTACTTTATACTTATTATGCATTATTTATTGTCTTTTCTCTTTTTTGTCCTTATTAAATGTTTTGACTATTTATAATTTTTTTTTGTTATTCATTAATAAGCGTGAATTTTTCAAGAAAAGTTGAGAAAGTAAAATTATAATATTATACTAGTATATTTTTATAAAATTCATAAAAATAACTGTTTTTTTATATGTGTAATTCGATTAATTATGTCATATAATCTATTAAGCACACGATTGGCTTATAAAAAAATAATAATAAGCACATGATGATGGAGTAATCAAAACTATATAAAGTTGTCATCAAAACTATATAAAGTTGGAGAATCTCATTTCCTTTTCTTAATCTCCCGCCTAATCCAGCTTATCATTGGTTTCTATTTTTGTTTTGTGTTTAATGCTGTAATAATTGCTTTAATGGTTGTGTGTTTTTTTTTTTTGTATTTTAATGTATTGTTTTTTTTATTAAGTGGCTGGTGGAAATTGAAAGTAATCTCGGCCGTCCATTTGAAAGGAGATGTTTTGGGATCATCTGGACCGTGTATAATGCCTTGGCAGCAGCAAGCATGCTTGGAGTATCTTCGTTTTACTCCATTTCCTCTTTTGTTTGGCTCGAGCTTCCTCCGTTTCCTCCACCTCTATTGAATATGGTTTGGTTGTGTGTGTTTTGCTTGGATCCATGGCAGGATTCATCTCCCTCATGCTTATTATTCTTTTTATTGTCATTTCTTCAGCACATTTGTTCAGCTCAGATTCGGTTTTTTATTTTCTTTTCTTGGTATCGTGGTTTTGTGTTTCTTCTTTTGGCTTGGATTTCAAATCATCGCTTTCCTCTCTGTGCTGGTGGTGTTGTCATCGCTGGTGTTGTTGTTGTTGCTATAATCACCGGTGCTTTGGTTCTCATCTTATTGTTGGGGGTAAGCCTTTTTTTTCCTTATGGTTTATTTGGTTTTTTTTTTACGATTGTGTTTCTCTTGGCTTTGATTTTTTGTATCACCAAATTCTTTTTTTGGTTATTGCTCTTATATTTGCTATTCTTAAGATGTGTGCATTATGAACATAGGTGATTTGTGCTTGGGTCTTGCTTTTAAGTTTTTGTTTTCCTATCCAGAAATGTGTTCTAAGGTGTGTAGTACCTGTTTGGAGATTAAATTTTAAGGAGAGATAAATTTTCAAGGTGGTTTGTAGCATCAACTTTTTGACTATGGCTTATTTGGTTTATTTTTTCTTTTTTTTCTTTGAGGCTTGGGTTCTCATCCTATTGTTGGGGGTAAGTCTTTTTTTTCCTTATGGCTTATTTGGTTTATTTTTTTTTTTTTACGATTGGGTTTCTCTTGGCTTTGATTTTTTGTATCACCAATTTTTTTTTTGTGGTTATTGCTCTTATATTTGTTATTCTTAAGCTGTGTGCATTATGAACCGAGGTGATTTGTGCTTGGGTCTTGCTTTTAAGTTTTTGTTTTCCTATCTAGAAATGTGTTCTAAGGTGTGTAGTACCTGTTTGGAGATTAAATTTTAAGGAGAGATAAATTTTCAAGGTGGTTTGTAGCATCAACTTTTTGACTATGGCTTATTTGGTTTATTTTTTCTTATTTTTACGATTGGGTTTCTCTTGGCTTTGATTTTTTGTATCACCAAATTTATTTTTTTTTTTTGTGGTTATTGCTCTTATATTTGCTATTCTTAAGCTGTGTGCATTATAAACCGAGGTGATTTGTGCTTGGGTCTTGCTTTTGAGTATCACCAAATTTTTTTTTGTGGTTATTGCTCTTATATTTGCTATTCTTAAGTTGTGTGGATTATAAACCGAGGTGATTTGTGCTTGGGTCTTGCTTTTGAGTTTTTTTTCCTATCCAAAAATGTGTTCTAAGGTGTGTAGTACCTGTTTGGAGATTAAATTTTAAGGAGAGATAAATTTTCAAGGTGGTTTGTAGCATCAAGTTTTTGACTTGACATAGTGTTGCAACTCTGTCAGGGGCAAAATCAGTGAACTTTGGCTTGAGATTTGCAGATAACAGGGTAATATTTGACTTGACATTGTTATGGAGCAATTGTGGCACATAGTCTTTGTGAATATACGAAGTCCTTGAGCAACTCCAACAGCAATCTTCAATCTCACACCACATTGCAATTGAACATTCTTACTTTGAATAAATCTTGTGATTTGCCTTCATTCCAGTATTCATGATGAGAGAATTTATTTTTGTTTCTTTGGCTTCACATTTAGTTTGGTGTCTTAAATTCGTCGCTGGTGGTCAATGGAAAGTGGAAGAGGGCTTAAGAGAGCTCGGTTTGATCTCAATGGAGGTATTTATTTATTTATTGATTTTTTAATTTTTTTGTTCCCTTTCCAGCATAGTCTTATATATATGTATGTTATATGATTTTTTTTTCTATTAGTGTATTAATGTTTAGCTTTTTTCCCCCTCAGTTCCTGGTGATGATGCTCAGTTAAGGTTGCCAAAGATGTTAAGGCTAACACCAGGAAAGCATACAATAAGAGGTTTGTTTTTGTGCTATTACCCATTCTCTGTGTATCTTTCTTTGCTGATTTGGACGTATATTGTGATAGTGTCCCATTCGAAGGTGACTGATGCATGCTCTGTTTGGTAATGATGAGAATTGGTTTCTTCGAGTAATGTGAGGATGCATGCTCTGTTTGGTAATGATGAGAATCTGAGTGTTAGGAGATTTGGTCAGGATTTTGGCTGTAATAATGGCTCAGATATGATGTTGTGTTTTTTGATATGCTGCCTCTTCTGAGTTGCTGAGTATGTAAATGATGTGTTGCACATGTTTCTTATTGTAAAGAATCTTCTGTTTTTGAGTGTTGTGGCTTTGGGAAAAAATGGGCATCTTAAATTATTTTTTTTTGGTAGATTGTTCTCCTGGTGATGGTCGTGTTAGTTCTGGAATTCTGTTTGATGGATGTCGAAGGGATGTGGTGAATGTTAAGCGTTCTTTTGATTTGAATTCTTCCCCAGGTTTTCCGCAATTTTGACCCAATGTTCTGAATTTTTTTATGTTGTTGTTTGGAATTTGTTTCTTGACTTTCTTCAGCTTATTCTTTTTTTGTGGTAGATTGTTTTGTTGTTGATGGTGATATTGGTGTGAGGAGCAGCTTCGAAGTTGGCAGCAGTAGTCGGTGCCAAATACAAGCTGATGTATGTGGAGATGATGATGGCTTTGTTGTAGATGATTTAGATGAGGAGGAAGAGGATAATGAGTTTTGTGAAGATGTTGATGATTTTTTTGGTTGGTGTTGTTTTGTTTTGCACTCTGTTTTGTTCTTTTTTATTTTTTTTCCTTTAATGTTTTTTGCTGTGTTTTTTTGTGTTGAATTTAAATTGAATTTTGTAAATTTTGCAGATGAAGGTGAACCATGCTTGGAGATGACAGGTTTGAATTTTCATGGGGTTGGGTACTCCGATCTTGGTGATTGTGATTACATTTGTAATTATTGTGGAGCTAAATTTTGGTACAAGGAGAAAGTAAATCCAAAAAAAGAAGTCGTGTGCCTGTTTATAGTGTTTGTTGCTCAAAAGGCAAAGTGAAGCTGCCGACTCTTGCTAAACCTCCTGAGTATCTCCAGAGGTTGTTTTTTGATGAGTCTGATCCTGTTTCAAAGCACTTCCAGCAAAATATAAGAGTTTATAACACGATGTTCTCCTTCACTTCCATGGGTGGTAAAGTTGACAATGCAGTTAATGATGGTCGGGGTCGTTATGTTTATAGGATTTCTGGTCAAAACCACCATCGTATGGGATCTCTGCTACCATGAGAGGGACAACCACCTAAGTTTGCTCAGCTTTATATATACTATACAGAGAATGAAGTTAGTAATCAGATGGCTGTTGGAAGGTTGGATTATTTTCATCTTATTGTTATTATTTGTTTGTTTGATGATTTGTTAATTTATATTGTTGGTGTGGTATTAACTTGGTTAGTTTTTTTTATATTTATTTATTTATTTATGTTTTTATTTTTTTGGCTGTTTACTTTGGAAAGGTCTTCAAGGTCTGGTGGTGTAGACACCCCATTTTGTCCGGGGTCAAAATTACATTTTTATAAAAAAAAAAAAGAATTTGTTTGGGTAAGTTTTTATCTTTAAGTTTTTTTAATTTTATAAACAAAAAAAAAAGAAATTTGTTTGGACCCATTATTTTCTACTCAATGTGTATAAAGTTATTTTTGGGGTTTAAAAAAGAAAAAAATTAAAAAATTAAAAACAAAATAAAAAAAAAGATTTTGAAAAAAAGGTATTTTTTTATGAAAAATAAAAAACACGAAAAATAAAAGTTTTTAGAAAAAATAAAATAAAATAAAAATGTTTTGAGATTTGGTTAATTTGTGAGGATAAAGATAAAATTTGTTTTTGTTTTAAAAGGATTATCATCAGATTTGTTTTTATTTTTTAAGATTTAACTGAGGAATAAACCAGGAAATATTCTATTGGGCTTTCAAAAGCCTGTTGAAAAACCCTATTTTCTTAACCTAGTTTTTTCCTATAAATAGAGCTTTCATCCTCACTTTGAGAAAAAAAAATTGGGTGAGAGAAGTGCACAGAAATTAAAAAAAGAGAAAAAGCTCCTGCCAGCCTTAGTCCCGACGAACCGCCACCCTCAAGCCAGGCACACGCGCCTCACACTCCCTCCAACTCCTGCCCGTGCGTCGCACGCGCGTGTCACCTCCTCCCTGCTGCTTCTGTTGCCGCACCCCTGCCAACCAATCCCTACGCGACACGTGTTCCACCTTTGCCCATTTCTTGCTGCACTTCTTCGCCGCATTTCCAGTACTGCTTCATTGTTGGCTTGTTACAGACTTACAGGTAGTATTTAATTTTGCTTATTTTGTTTTTACTTTTTCGTTTTACTTTTTTTTTTAATAATAAATACTTAAATAATAATAATAATAATAATAATAATTTAAAATGTAGTTTTTTTATTTGTTATTTAAATAGGTTGTGTTTTGGTAAGTCAATTTTTCTCACCCAAATTCAACACAGTGGTGGGATCTCTTGTACTTACTCTTCACACCAAAAATAAAAGTATAAAAATAATTTTATTTAAAATAATAAGAATTAAAAATGTAGATTTTTTTAGTTTATGTTTTAAAATTTGTTGCATTTTGGTAAGTCGATTTTTCTTTCCCAAATATAGTGGAGAGATCTGAACTTCCTCTCTGCATAAAAATATATACAAGTAAAAAATATTATTTATAAGACAAGAATTTTTTTTTAATTTAAATTAAATGGACTTTTTTAATTATTAATCATATGCATTTTGGAAATCCACCTTTCCTTGCCTAAATGTTAGGGTCTTGTGCATATTTCCTCTCTGCGTCAAACATTTTTATAATAAAATATAAAAACCATAAAATTAAAACATTAAGAACTACGTAGCCTTGATTCCTCATTTTATGAGGATACGTAGGACCAAGGGCAACCTTGTCAGGCACAACAATAAAAAACAAATATTTTTTTGGCAAACCAATTATTTAGGTCTTTTAATTAAAATCAATCTAAGGTACCATTTTCAAATGGGCGAACGGGGTGCTAATACCTTCCCCGGCTCGTAACCGACTCCCGAACTTGGAATATATCTAGTTCAAGACCCGTCTTTATCCTTTTTAATTAATAATTATTTTTTCCGCGTTTTTGTAACAAATGCGGTGGCGACTCCATATTGGGTCAATCGACCCCCACTCGTAGGCGAGGCCCCGAGGGCGACAGCTGGCGACTCCACTGGGGACAAAACTAAATAAGAGAGTCAGGCCTAAATGATTGATTATTTTTAATAGACCTACTTTTTTTCCAATTGGTTTGCCTTTAATTAATTGTTTATTGTATATATTTGTTTAATTATTTTTTTTTTACTTATTTGATTAATTCTATATTTATTCTTTGTTATAATCTCTTTTGTTCTTTTACTTTTTTTTTAAAAAAAGGATTTGTATGCCTCCGAAATAGGTTTTTTACACAGATCTTTGCACATACGGAAACCCTATACCCGGGTACTATTATTTTAAAGCCTAAGTTTAGGGGTGCTTTTGCCCTACCTTGGACTTACCAAGTGTATGGTCTTTTGCCCTACAAACCATTTCTTGTAAACACGATCTTTGGAAGGAATGCCTAACCTATTTTGGGAGGCTTAACCAACCTCTTGTCGTTAGTTTGCGAGGTGGGTCCTCACCTTAAAGAGTGAGGGCGATTCGAGGGCCTTTAGAAGTCTAGAGCCACCATGGAGTACACTTTGTATAGCATTCTATTTTGACACTTGAATAAGTCAGTCATGGTTCCCTTTCATTCACTATCAAAGATTAAGAGGTGTCAAAACAGTTAATCTGTTACCTACTTAACCTTCGAAAAAGCTGTGGGGATTGTGACAATCAAAAATTTAAAAATATATACTCTTTTTCAAGTTATCAAATTAGAGTGTTACACTTTAGTTATACCATAGAACAATGTCGTAGGACTGTGGCCAATAGACATCCTAAAAACCTTGTACGATCTACCATGAAGGGGCATATTTTCTCTCTTGTCGCCTTTTTGTTTAATATAAATCGGGATCACCATCCCACATAAGTTGGGTGACCCACCGTCATCCAAGCCAGAATGATGTAAGGGGCACCATTGCACTTTGGTAACCTTATGCCACGAGGAAGGCCTTTTCTTTGCATGCACATTAAAACCCGCAATAGGGCCCACCGTCCTAAGGGTAAATTTCATTTTCATATCCATCATTTCACTTGGGATAGATAATCCTTCGTTGTTCCAAGTGGGCCCGAACTATATGGTTATTGTCAATTCATTATGGCATTCCGTATTTTGTAATGAAGGCTTAATCGCCCCCAAATAGGATCACTTACCCTAGGGGGCATGCATTTGCATATGTATCATAATATTTCATTTCAATGAGAGAAATAAAAATTTTGGAGCGATCCACCGTAGTTCCGAAGTTGGCCAGAACTATATGAATGCTATCAATCCATCCTGATACCTCATATTGGTAATGAAGGCTTAATCGCCCCTGAATAGGATCTTTTGGATTCTAAGGGCATTGCATCATACATTTTGCATAATCATATATTCATATTCATGTGCATCATTCATAAAAAAAATCTAAAAAAATATTTTTGAACAAGTCCAGGTTTTGTCACCATTGCTCCTAAACACCGATACCAAACTAGACTAAGAACCAAGATCATGGCTAATGAAAGTGAGAGCATAGCAGAACTTCGAGCGGAAATGCTCCGAATGAAAGAGCAAATGAATGCGATGAGCCAATCAGTGGATCAAATGACTAAGGTCGATCAAATGCTAGAAAGATTGATGAAGGTGAATTTCAAAATGCCTGGCGAAGATGAACAACATGTCACAAATCTTGGTGATTCATCTCAATCACTGTTAAAGGATCCTCAGCCCAAAGTTAATCCTCATCTTGATCTCTCCACAGAATCACCATCTTACAAGCCTAATTCTATTGCAACTAGCAAAATGGAAAAAACTTACTCTGACCCCGAGACCAAAGAACTGCTAGAGTCTCTGACAGCCCGGTTGGAAGCTGTAGAGGGGAATGACCAATCTTGGATTAAAAGCACCATGGATATGTGTTTAGTGTGGGGCTAGTGGTGCCTCCTGACTTTAAGGTACCCGATTTTGAAAAGTATCAAGGTACCACTTGTCCTAGAGAGCATTTGACCATGTATGCAAGGAGGATGACCAATCATGCTGAAAATGGAAAGATGATGATTCATTTTTTCCAAGACAGCCATATTGGGGCTGCATCAAGTTGGTACATGAGATTGGAAAAAGGTCAAATTCGTACTTTTGAAGATTTATCTGAAGCCTTCATCAATCAATACAAATTCAACATGGATATAGCACCTGATCGCACACAACTGCAGGACATGACCAGAAAGAACTTTGAAAGTTTCTGAGAATATGCTTTGAGGTGGAGGGTTGTGGCTGCTCAAGTTGACCCTCCACTAACTAAGAGGGATATGAACTCAATGCTTCTAGATACTTTGCCAAGCTCTTACTATGAGAAGATGGTTGGGCTCATAACTGCTAACTTTGTTGATATGATAACAGTGGGAGAAAAAATTGATGGAGGATTTAGATTTGGAAAAATATCTAATGGAGATCGAGAGGATCCTTCTGGTACAAAGAAGCCCAGTTTTTTGAGAAAGAATGAAGAGGAGCCAATCAATGAACCAGAGGAGCAAGATCTGTCAAATCCTAGAACTGATGTTGAAGGGTAATAATGACAGGGAATGAATGACCCATCACAATTCCTTGAAATTTAACCCTTATTGCTTTGCTTAATAATGGGCAACCATGCTTTCCATTCTCTCGTCAATAAATGTGGGCCATGTTTGGCCATCTCAATGTTGTTCCTTAATGAAATTTTCATTTTTGTTGCACGTCTCTTTAACAATTATCTACTAATGTTTTGATCATGTGAATAAACCATCTCACCGCACTTCAAAAAGAAAAAAACGAAAACAAAATTTGAGATATTTGACCCAAATTTGAAATTAAAGAAAGGATGATGCAAATGTAAGACCCAAGATGGTGTGGACTCTCAAGTAAGTCCCTCCAGTGACACAAGGCTTTGTTGAATTCCCAAACACTGAGGAGATATCTCTAGTCACCCATTGAGCTTAGATATTTTGAAGAGGAGATCGTTTCTCTCAAACCAACAATGTATGTTTAAACTGGGGTGGGTAGTTTGTCAACAGTTTTTGCCAACATGCAAATATCAAGGAGGATTACTTTTTATTTCACAAATCCAAACACATTTCATACATTGTTCACCCCATTGAGCCCAACAAGAAAAATTTTAAACCAAAAATATTTTACCCGAGTATTAATGAGAATCAAACCAAGGAAGGCAATTTCCATGGTCAAAAGTGCAATCACACAAAAAATCCAAAAATGGATGTAGGCAAACTCAAAAAATTAACAAAAAAAAAAAACAAAAAGTGAGTGTGTTTGTCTAAATAAGGCAAAACCCATGAATCCATTATGTGATGAAAAAGAACAATTTCAATCATTCTGAATGAAAGACTCTCATTAAAAACTCAACATTAATTTTGGGCCATTATATTCATTCTTTCATTAGCCACTTTATTACCACCAGACCACGTTACAACCTTTTGGAAAATCCTCTTGATAATTTGAATGTTGTGCAAAACCTGTTGAGAAAATAGGATATTGAAGAAAAAGGAGAAAGGAAGGGAAGGGAAATAAAAATTTGAGCCTTATACCTTTTATTGTCAACCCTTAGCCAGGCCACATTATAAGCTTTAAAAGACCTTATTGAGGATTGGTTTGCTTGAGTTACACACTACGGCGGAGAAACGCTGACTTCATTAAAATTAATTGAAACTTTGATGAACAATATCTCATTTTTAATGCATGAATTAATTGCTTCCATTATCCAAATAATTTATATGTTCACATGATCATTACATTAGTTTTCTCTTGTTAAGAAGTTATGTGAGAAAAAGGAGTTGAAAGGAACTTAATCGGTCGAATATAGTTGTTGGGAAAGCGCTCGGTCCCAGTTCGCCGCAATTGACTATACCAGAAAATGATGAGGGCTCATGCTAAGGTGATTATGGCCTTGAGATTTCCAGAGGATAAGGTTGTCTTCAAATGATTGTTCTTCAACAGAAACCAATGGTCTCTGAATTATGAGAGATCTTTTGTTCTTTGAAGAAGTCTTAACCTTGAGCAAGATGAATGAAGAAGATTTGCATTTTTCAATCAATTCAAAACCAATTAAGAAATGTTGTGTTTGAAAAAAAATTGAAAAAAAAAGAGCTCGCTAGGTTGAAAATCCTGAAAAAGGACGACCTAGGCAAAAGTTAGAGAGATCCGCCAAGTCGTAAAACTCGAAAGAGGCGGCTTAGGCAAAAATTAGGATCATAAGATAAAAAACCCGCTAGGAACCTACATTGGGTTTCCTAGGCAAAATTTAGGGCAGAAGAAAATGTCCTCAAACACAAACGAGATTGTTTTTAACAAAGAGATATTGGAAATTGCAAATAGAACCAGAAAGAAGTCCTGAAGGTTGCATTGGGGCAATTTTGAAGATTCCCTACCCTCGGTGAAACATTTTCCAAACTGGGGCAATTTTGAAAAGTTTTGTTGCTAGCCAAGCAAACTGGGGCAGTTTTGAAAAGTTTTGTTGCTCGCTAAGCAAACTGGGGCAGTTTTGGAGATTTTTAACAAGCCCTAAAAAGAAATACTGAAGCAATTTTGAAAAGTCTTGTTGATAAATCCTAGAATAAGATATTGGGGCAGTTTTTGAAGAGAAATTAGAAGTATTGATCATTCCATTGCATTTGTCGCTGAGATAGTAAACTGGGGCAGTATTTGAAAAGGTTCATGGTTGAGCTCTAGATGAAAGATATTGGGGCATTACTTTGATTCCCCAATAATTGTTTTTAGCACATACACTGGGGCAGATTTTGAACAAATTCAGGTTGTTTGATGGTGATTGATTATCGACAAATGTCAGATTGCCGAGCTTTCAAAAGATTTTATTAAAGAAGAAGGTTGTTAAAGATTTGCCTGTGCCTGTCTTGATCGACAAGATTTTGGTCTGATCTGGTATTGGTGTTCAAGAGCAAAAAAAGTTGAAACCAGTTTGTCTTGTTTAAAAAAAAAACATAAAAAAATTTGCGTTTTAGACCCATTAGTTCATGATGGGTTTACATTAGAAAAAAGTTAGAGCTGCATTGTTGATTCCAAATTATATTCACTTCATTGTCATTCACATCATTTGCATTAAGTTCATCTTGCATTATGCATTTTTGACATCTTTTGCACCAGTTACATTATCCATTGCATTATACCAGTCGCATTATACCAGTTACATTATCCATTGCATTATACCAATTACATTATCTATTGCATTATACCAATTTTTCATTAACAATATCATTTGCATTGATTGTCTTCTATTCATTACTATTTGCATTGTTTGCATCACCAAAACATGCATACTCAAAACAAGTAAATTCAAAAAAATCATTTAGTTGGGCTTTTCAGCCGCCTTTACTTTGCCGAAAATAATTGATATTGGTTGGGCTGTTTGATGCCCCGACAGAGATGTCGAAAATCATTTTGGGTCTTTTGACGCCCGGCGTAAACGCTAAAGTCTTTTTGATGTTGGTTGGGCTTTTTGATGCCCCGACAGAGATGTCGAAAATCATTTTGGGTCTTTTGACACCCGGCACAAACGCTGAAGTCATTTTGGGTCTTTTGACGCCCGACATAAACGCTGAAGTCATTTTGGGTCTTTTGACACCCGGCACTAACGCTGAAGTCATTTTGGGTCTTTTGACACCCGGCACAAACGCTGAAGTCATTTTGGGTCTCTGAAGTCATTTTGGGTCTTTTGGGTCTTTTGACACCCGACACTAACGCTGAAGTCATTTTGGGTCTTTTGACACCCGGCACACACGCTGAAGTCATTTTGGGTCTTTTGACGCCCGACACCAACGCTAAAGTCATTTTGGGTCTTTTGACACCCAACACCAACGCTGAAGTCATTTTGGGTCTTTTGACACCCGACACAAAAGCTGAAGTCATTTTGGGTCTTTTGACACCTGACACCAACGCTCAACTCATTTTGGGTCTTTTGACACCCGACACCAACGCTGAAGTCATTTTGGGTCTTTTGACACCCGGCACAAAAGCTAAAGTCATTTTGGGTCTTTTGACACCCGGCACCAACGCTAAAGTCATTTTGGGTCTTTTGACACCCGGCACCAACGCTGAAGTCATTTTGGGTCTTTTGACGCCCGGCACACGCTAAAGTCATTTTGGGTCTTTTGACACCCGGCACACACGCTGAAGTCATTTTGGGTCTTTTGACAACCGACACCAACGCAGAAGTTATTTTGGGTCTTTTGACACCCGGCACACACGCTAAAGTCATTTTGGGTCTTTTGACGCCCGACACACACGCTAAAATCATTTTGATATTGGTTGGGCTTTTTGATGCCCCGACAGAAATGTCGAAAATCATTTTGGGTTTTTTGACGCCTGGCGCAAACGCTGAAAGTCATTTTGAAATTATAGGAACTTCCAGACCTAACAAGTACTTTTCTCGTTTCTTTCCCGAACAAAATCGGTGTCTATTTCTTTACTCGTTCCTTACCATGATAGCATGCAAACCCCTGTTTGCTTGCTCTCTGATAAGAAACAAGTAAAGAGGGGCAGCTGTAGACACCCCATTTTGTCCGGGATCAAAATTACATTTTTATAAAAAAAAAAAAAGAATTTGTTTGGGTAAGATTATATCTTTAAGTTTTTTTAATTTTATAAACAAAAAAAAAGAAATTTGTTTGGACCCATTATTTTCTACTCAATGTGTATAAAGTTATTTTTGGCGTTTAAAAAATAAAAAATTTAAAAAATGTTAAAAATTAAAAACAAAATAAAAAAAGATTTTGAAAAAAAGGTATTTTTTTATGAAAAATAAAAAACACGAAAAATAAAAGTTTTTAGAAAAAAAATAAAATAAAATAAAAATGTTTTGAGATTTGGTTAATTTGTGAGGATAAAGATAAAATTTGTTTTTGTTTTAAAAGGATTATCATCATATTTGTTTTTATTTTTTAAGATTTAATTGAGGAATAAACCAGGGAATATTCTATTGGGCTTTCAAAAGCCTGTTGAAAAACCCTATTTTCTTAACCTAGTTTTTTCCTATAAATAGAGCTTTCATCCTCACTTTGAGAAAAAAAAATTGGGTGAGAGAAGTGCACAGAAATTAAAAAAAGAGAAAAAGCTCCTGCCAGCCTCAATCCCGGCGCACTGCCACCCTCAAGCCAGGAATACACGCGCCTCACACTCCCTCCAACTCCTGCCCGTGCGTCGCACGCGCGTGTCACCTCCTCCCTGCTGCTTCTGTTGCCGCACCCCTGCCAGCCAATCCCTACGCGACACGTGTTCCACCTTTGCCCATTTCTTGCTGCACTTCTTCACCGCATTTCCAGTACTGCTTCATTGTTGGCTTGTTACAGACTTACAGGTAGTATTTAATTTTGCTTATTTTGTTTTTACTTTTTCGTTTTACTTTTTTTTAATAATAAATACTTAAATAATAATAATAATAATAATTTAAAATGTAGTTTTTTTTATTTGTTATTTAAATAGGTTGTTTTTTGGTAAGTCAATTTTTCTCACCCAAATTCAACACAGTGGTGGGATCTCTTGTACTTACTCTTCACACCAAAAATAAATGTATAAAAATAATTTTATTTAAAATAATAAGAATTAAAAATGTAGAATTTTTTTAGTTTATGTTTTAAAATTTGTTGCATTTTGGTAAGTCGATTTTTCTTTCCCAAATATAGTGGATAGATCTGAACTTCCTCTCTGCATAAAAATATATACAAGTAAAAAATATTATTTATAAGACAAAAGCATTTTTTTTAATTTAAATTAAATGGATTTTTTTAATTATTAATCATATGCATTTTGGAAATCCACCTTTCCTTGCCTAAATGTTAGGGTCTTGTGCATATTTCCTCTCTGCGTCAAACATTTTTATAATAAAATATAAAAACCATAAAATTAAAACATTAAGAACTACGTAGCCTTGATTCCTCATTTTATGAGGGTACGTAGGACCAAGGGCAACCTTGTCAGGCACAACAATAAAAAACAAATATTTTTTTGGCAAACCAATTATTTAGGTCTTTTAATTAAAATCAATCAAATTAAAGGTACCATTTTCAAATGGGCGAACGGGGTGCTAATACCTTCCCCGGCTCGTAACCGACTCCCGAACTTGGAATCTATCTAGTTCAAGACCTGTCTTTATCCTTTTTAATTAATAATTATTTTTTCCGCGTTTTTGTAACAAATGCGGTGGCGAGTCCATATTGGGTCAATCGACCCCCACTCGTAGGCGAGGCCTCGAGGGCGACCCGGGACCCCGACCGCGACAGGTGATGGTCCAGATTATGATACTTCGATTGTTGAGGGTCTCAAGGAAATGATTGATGAATATAATCCGATTGCTAAGGTTTTTAGAATGACAAGGGATTCTCTACAGTCGCATCCGGTAAGTAACATGAAGCTGAGGCTGATACGTAAAAGAGATAAGGATTCGAGGTTGTATAATTTGTTGACTGTTGATGAGATAGCTGCTTTGATTCCAGGAGATATAGATATTAATAATGTTGAGCGAGATATAATAGTCGAGGCTCGAGATGGTCATTTGCAAAGGATCCATGAGTTGTATCCTTTGTATGTTACGATGCTTTATCCCGTTTTTTTCCCTTATGGTGAGGATGGTTATGTTGATAATACGGCACACCTTGAGTGTACAAAACCGGATGCAAAGCATATGGGTAAAATCACACTTCGTGAATTTTTTGCTTTTATGTTCCAGGAGAGGGATCAGGAAAATGCTATATATCTATACGGTAGAAAACTTTTCCAGCAGTTTGTGGTGGATACATATACAATGATTGAGAGCTGGAGATTAACATATTATCGTGCTAACCAAAAAATTTTGCGGCAGAGTGTTTATAGGGGATTGGTTGACGCTGTGTATCAGGGTGAGAGGGAGGGTTGTGCGGTTGGAAAGAGAATTGTGTTGCCTTCAAGTTTTACCGGAGGTGCTCGATACATGATGCAGAATTACCAGGATGCTATGTCTATTTGTAGATGGGCTGGATATCCGGATGTTTTTATCACCTTCACTTGCAATCCTAAATGGCCGGAGATTACAAGGCATTTAAATGAAAAGGGATTGAAGGTAGAGGACATACCTGATATAGTTGCTAGAGTTTTTAGAATGAAGCTCCGTGAATTTATTGATGATTTGAAATCTGGAAAGGTTATTGGAAAGGTTAAGGCAAGTAATGTTGTATTTGTGTTTTTGTTATTTTGTTGAGTTATTTTCATAATTTTTTGTTTCTTATGTCTTATTCTTTTCTGTTTTCCTTTTTTTTTAGTTGTCTACACAATCGAGTTCCAAAAACGTGGTTTGCCGCATGCTCACATATTGTTGTTCCTTCAGCAACAGTGTAAGTATCCGAATCCTGAGGACATTGACAAGATCATTTCAGCAGATATACCTGATCCAGATGAGAATCCTGAATTTTATGAGGCAGTGAAGGAATTTATGATGCATGGACCATGTGGTAATTGCGATAAAAAGGCACCTTGCATGGTTGATGGAAGATGCTCCAAACATTATCCTAAAGAATGGGCAGAAACTACTACTATCAACGAAGATGGATATCATGTTTATAGGAGAAGGAGAACGAGAATAAGAATTGAGAAGAATGGGTTCATGCTTGACAATAGAAGCACAGTCCCTTTTAATGCTTATCTTCTTATAAAATATCGATCACATATTAATGTTGAGTGGTGCAACCAACAGAGAAGTATTAAATATTTGTTTAAGTATGTTTGCAAGGGAAGTGATCGAGTGACTGCTGCTTTGTACAAACAGTCCTGTGGAGATTCCGTCATTGAAGTTGATGAGATACAATGTTACTATGATTGCAGATACGTCTCTCCATGTGAAGCTATGTGGAGAATTTATTCTTTCGAGATTAATTACCGTCAACCAGCTGTTGAGAGATTGAAGTATCATCTACCAGGTGAGCAAAGTGTTGTGTTTGAGGATAAGGATAATATTGAAGAAGTCATAAATCGACCCACCAATCAAACTTCAATGTTTTTGGCATGGTTTGAAGCAAACCAATAATATGAGGAAGCTAGGAATTTGACATATGATGAGTTTCCCACAAAATTTGTTTTCAAGAGAAAGGAAATGGTATGACAGCCAAGGAAAAAGGGATTAACTATAGGGAGGTTAATCTATGTACCACCGAGTTCCGGGGAGTTATTCTATTTGAGTATGTTACTTCATAGGGTTAAAGGATCGCGATGTTATGAGGATATACGTACCGTGGATGGAGTTGTGCAGCCCACATTTAGGGAGGCATGCTATAGGTTAGGTCTTCTAGAAGATGAACGTGAGTTTATCGAAGCAATTAAAGAAGCTGCTCTTTGGGGAAGTGGACATATGTTGCGCTCTCTTTTGGTAAGTATTCTGATGTCGAATAGTGTAAGCAAACCAGAACATGTTTGGGGAGAAACTTGGCGTGAGTTATGTGAAGACTTGGTGTTGTTGCGTCGTAGAAGAATTGTTTCCTCATCTGGTAAATTAATTAAATATATCAAATTTTAAAATTTAATTATTTGTTATGCTGTATGTATTTTGATATGAGTTATTTTTCAGTGTCCAGAGTTGAATTCAGTGACATGCAAATTCAGACCTTGGGGCTGGTTGAAATTGAAAAACATTTGTGCAAGTTAGGAAAATCGTTGGCAGATTTCCCTAATATGCCATTACCTGATATGAATGAACAATCAAGGATGAGTAATCAACTTATTCTTGAACAATTAAACTTCGATAGAAATCAGCTGGCTCAAGAATTTGAGAATCTGTATGGAGCAATGACTGATGAGCAAAAGAATGTGTTTGATGCGATATTGTCTTCAGTTGAGGAAAAAAAGGGTAATGTTTACTTTATGTTGATTCATTGTTATTAGTCATTGTTAGTGTTTACTTTTGTTTACAGTTTTAACTTTGCAGGTGAATTTTTTTTTTGTCAATGGATATGGTGGGACAGGTAAAACCTTTTTATGGAAAGCACTAACTGCGAAACTTAGGTCGATGGGAGAAATAGTGCTTTGTGTTGCGTCGAGTGGGATTGCTGCAACTTTGCTTCCATTAGCAAGGATAGCACATTCGAGATTTGCTATACCTATTGCTATCTCCGATGAATCTACATGTAGTATCAGTCAAGGGTCTTTGCTTGCTGAGTTAATAAAAAAACCTGTCTAATAATATGGGGTGAGGCTCCAATGGTAAAAAAAACGATGTTTTGAAGCATTGGATAGATCTATGAGAGACATTTTAGGTGTCGAGAATCCTGAGGCTTATCTTAAACCTTTTGGTGGTAAGCCTGTTGTTTTAGGGGGTGATTTTAGGAAAATTTTACCAGTAGTCCCTGGAGGTAATAGATCTGATATTGTTTACTCTACTATCAATTCTTCTTATTTATGGGATTCTTGCAAAATATATAGATTGTCTAGAAATATGAGGTTGCAGATGAGTAGTGATGCTGCTGAACAAGAAGAGCTGAGGGAATTTTCTGAATGGATGCTAAAAGTTGGTGATGGTACATTAGGCTTACCCAACGATGGAGAAGCTGAAATTGAGATTCCTGATGAGCTTTTGTTGAATCATTTTGAAAATCCATTTGAAGAAATTTTTAATGTTGCCTTTCCTGATTTCTATTCCAATTTTACTGATGCTTCTTATTTGCGAGACAGAGCCATACTAGCTCCTACGCTTGAAATTGTTGAACAGGTCAATGATTTTATAATGAATAAGCTTCCGGACGAGGGTAAAGTGTATTTGAGTACCGATAGTGTTGACACTCACGGTCAGCCAAACAATATCGCTGCACAAGTTGTGCCACCTTCAATATTGAATGATTTGAAAGTATCTGGCCTCCCAAATCATAGTCTTACTGTGAAGGTTGTATCTCCGATAATGTTGTTAAGAAATTTGGATCAAGCAGCTGGTTTATGTAATGGCACACAGCTGATTGTTACACATCTTGGAGAACATGTAATTGGTGCTGAGGTCATATCAGGTGGCAGTGTTGGACAATCTGTTTTTATCACTCGCATGAGCATGTGTCCTTCAGAGGCAAGGCTTCCTTTCAAGCTTAAACGACGTCAATTTCCTATTATGATTTCGTACTGCATGACAATTAATAAAAGTCAGGGTCAATCACTTGGTAATGTTTTTGTGTATTTGCCAAGACCAGTGTTTACTCATGGGCAGCTTTATGTTGTCGTTTCTAGAGTAAAGAGCAAAAAGGGTCTCAAGTTTTTGATACTTGATGATAATGGAGAGCCTATCAAAAGTACCAGAAATGTTGTGTATAAAGATATATTTCAGAATGTTGTTGCTTGAACTCAGCTTCAATTGATTAGAATTTGGGAGGTGAATTTTCGCTTCTGTTGCTGTTTATTGTTGTTTTGATCCAATGATGTTGAACATAAGTGCTTCACTATTTTTTTGGGGTTTATCATTTTTCCCATTTTGTTTGAGTCTTGCTATAGTTGACTGTTCCAATCGTACTTAGGTTGGACTGTTATTCCTTGAATTTCTTTTTCATATATTGATTACTTGACTAGAAATGCTCATCTTTATTGCATGACTAGATTGGTAGGTGTTGGCTGTTGCTACTCAGAAGTTTGTTGCAGAAGTTGCTCATCTCTATGATAGAAGTTGTTGTGTTTGAGGTATAAATATATTTGATTGAAAATATCTTTAGGATAATGTTTTTTGTGTTTAATTTTGTGTTTAATGTTGTAATAATTGCTTTAATGGTTGTGTTTTTTTGTAGTTTAATGTGTTGTTTTTTTTTTATTAAGTGGCTGGTGGAAATTGAAAATAATCTCGGCCGTCCATTTGAAAGGAGATGTTTTGGGATCATCTGGACCGTGTATAGTGCCTTGGCAGCAACAAGCATGCTTGGAGTCTCTTCGTTTTACTCCATTTCCTCCTTTGTTTGGCTCGAGCTTCCTCTGTTTCCTCCACCTCTATTGAATATGGTTTGGTTGAGTGTGTTTTGCTTGGATCCATAGCACGATTCATCTCCCTCATGCTTATTATTCTTTTTATTGTCATTTCTTCAGCACATTTGTTTAGCTCAGATTCGGTTTTTTGTTTTCTTTTATTGGTATCGTGGTTTTGTGTTTCTTCTTTTGGCTTGGATTTCAAATCATCGCTTTCCTCTCTGTGCTGGTGGTGTTGTCATCGCTGGTGTTGTTGTGGTTGTTGCTATAATCACTGGTGCTTGGGTTCTCATCCTATTGTTGGGGGTAAGTCTTTTTTTTTCCTTATGGCTTATTTGGTTTTTTTTTACGATTGGGTTTCTCTTGGCTTTGATTTTTTGTATCACCAAATTTTTGTTGTTGTTGTTGTTGCTCTTATATTTGCTATTCTTAAGATGTGTGCATTATGAACCGAGGTGATTTGTGCTTGGGTCTTGCTTTTAAGTTTTTGTTTTCCTATCCAGAAATGTGTTCTAAGGTGTGTAGTACCTGTTTGGAGATTAAATTTTAAGGAGAGATAAATTTTCAAGGTGGTTTGTAGCATCAAGTTTTTGACTATGGCTTATTTGGTTTATTTTTTCTTTTTTTTTTGGAGGCTTGGGTTCTCATCCTATTGTTGGGGGTAAGTCTTTTTTTTTCCTTATGGCTTATTTGGTTTATTTTTTTTTTTACGATTGGGTTTCTCTTGGCTTTGATTTTTTGTATCACCAAATTTATTTTTTTGGTTATTGCTCTTATATTTGCTATTCTTAAGCTGTGTGCATTATGAACCGAGGTGATTTGTGCTTGGGTCTTGCTTTTAAGTTTTTGTGTTCCTATCTAGAAATGTGTTCTAAGGTGTGTAGTACCTGTTTGGAGATTAAATTTTAAGGAGAGATAAATTTTCAAGGTTGTTTGTAGCATCAAGTTTTTGACTATGGCTTATTTGGTTTATTTTTTCTTTTTCTTTTTTTACGATTGGGTTTCTCTTGGCTTTGATTTTTTGTATCACCAAATTTATTTATTTTTTTTTTTTGGTTATTGCTCTTATATTTGCTATTCTTAAGCTGTGTGCATTATAAACCGAGGTGATTTGTGCTTGGGTCTTGCTTTTGAGTATCACCAAATTTTTTTTTGTGTGGTTATTGCTCTTATATTTGCTATTCTTAAGTTGTATGCATTATAAACCGAGGTGATTTGTGCTTGGGTCTTGCTTTTGAGTTTTTTTTTCCTATCCAAAAATGTGTTCTAATGTTTGTAGTACCTGTTTGGAGATTAAATTTTAAGGAGATAAATTTTCAAGGTGGTTTGTAGCATCAAGATTTTGACTTGACATAGTGTTGCAACTCTGTCAGGGGCAAAATCAGTGAACTTTGGCTTGAGATTTGCAGATAACAGGATAATATTTGACTTGACATTGTTATGGAGCAATTGTGGCACATAGTCTTTGTGAATATACGAAGTCCTTGAGCAACTCCAACAGCAATCTTCAATCTCACACCACATTGCAATTGAACATTCTTACTTTGAATAAATCTTGTGATTTGCCTTCATTCCAGTATTCATGATGAGAGAATTTATTTTTGTTTCTTTGGCTTCGCATTTAGTTTGGTGTCTTAAATTCGTTGCTGGTGGTCAATGGAAAGTGGAAGAGGGCTTAAGAGAGCTCGGTTTGATCTCAATGGAGGTATTTATTTATTTATTGATGTTTTATTTTTTTTGTTCTCTTTCCAGCATAGTCTTATATATATGTATGTTATAAGATTTTTTTCTATTAGTGTATTAATGTTTAGCTTTTTTCCCCCTCAGTTCCTGGTGATGATGCTCAGTTAAGGTTGCCAAAGATGTTAAGGCTAACACCAGGAAAGCATACAATAAGAGGTTTGTTTTTGTGCTATTACCCATTCTCTGTATATCTTTCTTTGTTGATTTTGCTGATTTGGATGTATATTGTGATAGTGTACCATTCGAAGGTGACTGATCATATTGAAGAATTGGTTTCTTCGAGTAATGTGAGGATGCATGCTCTGTTTGGTAATGATGAGAATCTGAGTGTTAGGAGATTTGGTCAGTATTTTGGCTGTAATAATGGCTCAGGTATGAAGTTGTGTTTTTTGATATGCTGCCTCTTCTGAGTTGCTGAGTATGTAAATGATGTGTTGCACATGTTTCTTATTGTAAAGAATCTTCTGTTTTTGAGTGTTGTGGCTTTGGGAAAAAATGGGCATCTTAAATTATTTTTTTTTTGGTAGATTGTTCTCCTGGTGGTGGTCGTGTTAGTTATGGAATTCTGTTTGATGGATGTCGAAGGGATGTGGTGAATGTTAAGCATTCTTTTGATTTGAATTCTTCCCCAGGTTTTCCGCAATTTTAACCAATGTTCTGAATTTTTTTATGTTGTTGTTTGGAATTTGTTTCTTGACTTTCTTCAGCTTATTCTCTTTTTGTGGTAGATTGTTTTGTTGTTGATGGTGATATTGGTGTGAGGAGCAGCTTCGAAGTTGGCAGCAGTAGTCGGTGCCAAATACAGGCTGATGTATGTGGAGATGGTGATGACTTTGTTGTAGATGATTTAGATGAGGTGGAAGAGGATAATGAGTTTTGTGAAGATGTTGATGATTTTTTTGGTTGGTGTTGTTTTGTTTTGCACTCTGTTTTGTTCTTTTTTATTTTTTTTCCTTTAATGTTTTTTGCTGTGTTTTTTTGTGTTGAATATAAATTGAATTTTGTAAATTTTGCAGATGAAGGTGAACCATGCTTGGAGATGACAGGTTTGAATTTTCATGGTGTTGGGTACTCCGATCTTGGTGATTGTGATTACATTTGTAATTATTGTGGAGCTAAATTTTGGTACAAGGAGAAAGTAAATCCAAAAAAAAGAAGCCGTGTGCCTGTTTATAGTGTTTGTTGCTCAAAAGGCAAAGTGAAGCTGTCGACTCTTGCTGAACCTCATGAGTATCTCCAGAGGTTGTTTTTTGATGAGTCTGATCCTGTTTCAAAGCACTTCCAGCAAAATATAAGAGTTTATAACACGATGTTCTCCTTCACTTCCATGGGTGGTAAAGTTGACAATGCAGTAAATGATGGTCGGGGTCGTTATGTTTATAGGATTTCTGATCAAAACCACCATCGTATGGGATCTCTGCTACCATGTGTGGGACAACCACCTAAGTTTGCTCTGCTTTATATATACGATACAGAGAATGAAGTTAGTAATCGAATGGCTGTTGGAAGGTTGGATTATTTTCATCTTATTGTAATTATTTGTTTGTTTGATGATTTGTTAATTTATATTGTTGGTTTGGTATTAACTTGGTTTGTTTTTTTATTATATTTATTTATTTATGTTTTTATTTTTTTGGCTGTTTACTTTGGAAAGGTCTTCAAGGTCTGGTGGTGGTCCAGATTATGATACTTCGATTGTTGAGGGTCTCAAGGAAATGATTGATGAATATAATCCGATTGCTAAGGTTTTTAGAATGACAAGGGTTTCTCTACAGTCGCATCCGATGAGTAACATGAAGCTGAGGCTGATATGTAAAAGAGATAAAGATTCGAGGTTGTATAATTTGTCGACTGTTGATGAGATAGCTGCTTTGATTCCAGGAGATATAGATATTAATAATGTTGAGCGAGATATAATAGTCGAGGCTCGAGTTGGTCGTTTGCAAAGGATCCATGAGTTGCATCTTTTGTATGTTCCGATGCATTATCCCGTTTTTTCCCTTATGGTGAGGATGGTGTTGGAAAACAAGCGGGTAGTAATATTCCCTATAAAGGAGGTGAATAGGCGAAGAGTATGAATCTTCACCAATTAAAAATTTATCGCTTACTAAGGCCTTTAAAATAATCAGAGTAAAAACATATAAAACGCATATACTTAAATATATGAAAATTAAGCACGCGGAATTGTAAAGAGATAATGAAAGAGAAGCGAACACAAGGATTTTATCCTGGTTCACATTAGTGTGTTAACGAACACTAATGCTAATCCAGTCCTCCCTCTCTGAGATGGGAGATTTGCTTCACTATGAACAAGAATTGTAAGTACAAGTAGTGTAAGAGAAAACCTTTCCCTTAGACTAGTCCCTCCAAAGAACCTCTTTGGAACTTGTGTCTTCGCAAACAATTCCTCGAATCACAGCGAACCTTGTGCTTGAAGAAACCTTCTTCAATTCCACTTGAAACCTTCAAGTATACTTGATGGAAACCTTTCACCAATTTGCGTTTGTCAATGTCTTATTGTTGGCACTTTACACCTCGTTGTGTGTATGAACAACTCCAATGAAGATCAATGGTACTTGCACCTTTCTTGTGTGGATTAGAAACTTACTTAAGAACACTTTTAGTACTGAATCAAAATCTAGATCAATGAGAATGAATGCAAGTGTATATCAAAGTGGGTATTTGTGAAAATTCAATGCAACACTTGAATGTTCTTCTTTATCATATGTGAAAATGCAATTGATTCATGAAGAACACTTGAGAATTCTGTAAAAACGTGTTTAGGAGAAAGTTCAGAAGTGTTAGAAGGTTGTAAGAACGTTGTCTCATGTTTTGAAATCGTTTGGAACATATATATATCAGTTAGGACAACAAACAGCTATGTTTATGACAGTTTTAACTGTTTGTATCCGGATACTTTTGAAAGTATTCGGATACATCGTGTTTGATTTCAAAAATTTGACTGTTGTTTTAACGAAGTATCCAGATACTTTCAGATGTATCCGGATACTTTTCAAATGTATCCGGATACTTTCAGATGTATCCAGATACTTTCGTTCAAAATTTCCAAAAACAACATTTTTACTTGTTAACACTTATAGTATTATATTTAAAACATTTTCTTCACATCCAAAACACTTTAATTTATTAGAAAAATATTTTTAAATTATTTTATCAATATTTTTCTTATATTTATAAAATCACATATTTTTCTTTTAATTTTGAAAAGCACCCACTTATGATTATACTTAGCATGCATGCCATATCTTTTAGATTACGATTAGTTTTTCCTAACTTAGACTCTATCCATTATGAATCTAGGGGACTTAATAAAGAATAAATAATACATTACATTACAATAAGAACCCCTTTGTTGACTTGGTTGAGCCTTAAGTTGAGTTGTGAACTTTTGCCTTGACTTGCACTTTGTAATCATCAAAACTACCTATGCTTAGGCATTTTCTCATCAAAACTACCTATGCTTAGGCATTTTCTCAACAATCTCCCCCTTTTTGATGATGACGAACATTGTTGATTTGTGCTCCCCCTTAGTATGTGCATTAGATAATTAGATGATAATAAGAAGCTTCAATCAACCTGCAAAAGTCAACAACATACCTTCTCCCCCTTTTGGCATAATCAAAAAGAGAGTTATATAAATAGGCAAGAAAATTATAAACCTTCTCCCCCTTAACATTTGAGCTCACTCCCCCTTAATGTTAAGCCAAAAATACCTTGCATGTTTTAGGTAACTTGGGTACCTAATTGATTAGCATTAGGATCAAACCATTTCTTAATCCATACAAATGAACCATTTGGAATACCTTTAAGTTTAATATTACAAGTATTTGAAGTATGCCCAAAAATTCCACAATAATGGCAAGTTGGTGTTTTAGAGTAATTGACATTTGAAAATGATACCAACTTGTTGTAATTGCAGTTTTTGGGTTTTCGATATCCCAAACCAGTTTTATTTGTATTTCCTCTTTGATTGACAATTAAATTATTTAAGTGCATATCACCTTTAGTGAAGCTTGCAAGCTTAGTTTTCAAATTGTGTACTTCCTTTTCAAAATGCTTGCAACTTTCATATTCGGCAATAGGATTAGTTTTTAGTTCACAATCACAAGAAGCATTTGAATAAATGAGATCAAGAGTTTCATTTTGGAGTTGAAGTTCATCGATAAATTTTTGCATTTCTAAAATTTTAGTTTCATACTCCAAGATAATCCTCTTGCTTTCAATGTTAATTTTAGCTAGCTTCCTTAATTCCTTATACATTTCTACATAAGATTCATATAGTTCATTATAAGTTGAATTTTCAGAATCAAAGTCAGAGTCAGAATATGTTACCCGTTTGTAGTCCTTTGGCTCAGATTGTTCTATGCTTGATGAAGTTTCTTCATCAAATCTTCCCATTAAGCACATGTTATTAACCAATTCCTCCTCATCTGAACTACTAGCATCTTGCTTCTCTGAATTTTCAGGCAAATCCCATACAATGTAAGCCTTCTTGGATTTGAATCCTTTCCTTGCCTTTTTGTCATTCTCTTTTCTCTTGAGATATGCAGCACATTCAAATTTCATGTGACCCGTATTACCACATTCGTGACATTGAATTTTGTCCTTTGGAGACTTTCTTCTTGAAGTTCCTTCATTTTGACTTCTTTGTTGTCTAATCTTAAGGAACTTGTTGAATTTACTAACTAAAAGATCCATGGTCTCATCATCGATATCGGAATCTGAATTTTCATCATTGGATAATTCTTCAAGAGTCTGCAGCATCTTGAATGAAACCTTATCCTTTTTGCACATGTCTGAATCTTCATGCATTTTTAGCCTTCCCAATTCCATTTCGTGCTCTTGCAGTTTTCCGAACAAAGTGGCTAGGTCCATATCACTTAGATCTTTTGACTCCATTATTGCTGTAACCTTTGGCTGCCACTGTCTGTCTAAACATCTCAAAACTTTGTTAATAATTTCACCATCAATAAAAGTTTTTCCAAGAGCAAGTAAATGATTTATAATATGTGTAAACCGTTTTTGCATATTTGAAATTGGTTCATTGGGAAACATTCTAAACAGTTCATATTCATGCATGAGGGCATTTAATCTAGCCCTTTTGACTTCACTAGTACCTTCATGAGTCACTTGTAAAGTGTCCCACATCTCTTTCGCACTAGTACACTGAGAGACCCTAAAAAATTCATCATACAAGAGAGCGGATGTAATGATATTTTTTCCTTTCAAATCATAACTTACTTTTTTCTTATCATCATCATTCCAACTCCCCTTGGGCTTATCAAGGACAGAGTCATTAACCTTATGTTGTGGTACAAAAGGGCCATTTTCTATAGCATTCCAAATTTCTACATCTATTGCTTCAATGAAGATTTTCATCCTAACCTTCCAATAGGTGTAACCTTCGCCCGAAAACATAGGGGGGCGATTAATGGAAAAACCTTCACCACAAAAGGGATTACTAGAACCCATTGTTTACTAAACTAAGGATCGTACGGAAAAGCAGTTATGCTCGATCGTTTCCGACCGAGCTCTGATACCACTTGTTGGAAAACAAGCGGGTAGTAATATTCCCTATAAAGGAGGTGAATAGGCGAAGAGTACGAATCTTCACCAATTAAAAATTTATCGCTTACTAAGGCCTTTAAAATAATCAGAGTAAAAACATATAAAACGCATATACTTAAATATATGAAAATTAAGCACGCGAAATTGTAAAGAGATAATGAAAGAGAAGCGTACACAAGGATTTTATCCTGGTTCACATTAGTGTGTTAACGAACACTAATGCTAATCCAGTCCTCCCTCTCTGAGATGGGAGATTTGCTTCACTATGAACAAGAATTGTAAGTACAAGTAGTGTAAGAGAAAACCTTTCCCTTAGACTAGTCCCTCCAAAGAACCTCTTTGGAACTTGTGTCTTCGCAAACAATTCCTCGAATCACAGCGAACCTTGTGCTTGAAGAAACCTTCTTCAATTCCACTTGAAACCTTCAAGTATACTTGATGAAAACCTTTCACCAATTTGCGTTTGTCAATGTCTTGTTGTTGGCACTTTACACCTCGATGTGTGTATGAACAACTCCAATGAAGATCAATGGTACTTGCACCTTTCTTGTGTGGATTAGCAACTTACTTAAGAACACTTTTAGTACTGAATCAAAATCTAGATCAATGAGAATGAATGCAAGTGTATATCAAAGTGGGTATTTGTGAAAATTCAATGCAACACTTGAATGTTCTTCTTTATCATATGTGAAAATGCAATTGATTCATGAAGAACACTTGAGAATTCTGTAAAAACGTGTTTAGGAGAAAGTTCAGAAGTGTTAGAAGGTTGTAAGAACGTTGTCTCATGTTTTGAAATCGTTTGGAACATATATAAATCAGTTAGGATAGCAAACGGCTATGTTTATGACAGTTTTAACTGTTTGTATCCGGATACTTTTGAAAGTATTCGGATACATCGTGTTCGATTTCAAAAATTTGACTGTTGTTTTAACGAAGTATCCAGATACTTTCAGATGTATCCGGATACTTTTCAAATGTATCCGGATACTTTCAGATGTATCCAGATACTTTCGTTCAAAATTTCCAAAAACAACATTTTTACTTGTTAACACTTATAGTATTATATTTAAAACATTTTCTTCACTTCCAAAACACTTTAATTTATTAGAAAAATATTTTCAAATTATTTTATCAATATTTTTCTTATATTTATAAAATCACATATTTTTCTTTTAATTTTGAAAAGCACCCACTTATGATTATACTTAGCATGCATGCCATATCTTTTAGATTACGATTAGTTTTTCCTAACTTAGACTCTAACCATTATGCATCTAGGGGACTTAATAAAGAATAAATAATACATTACATTACAATAAGAACCCCTTTGTTGACTTTGTTGAGCTTTAAGTTGAGTTGTGAACTTTTGCCTTGACTTGCACTTTGTAATCATCAAAACTACCTATGCTTAGGCATTTTCTCATCAAAACTACATATGCTTAGGCATTTTCTCAACAGATGGTTATGTTGATAATATGGCACACCTTGAGTGTACAAAACCGGATGCAAAGCGTAGGGGTAAAATCACACTTCGTGAATTTTTTGCTTTTAGGTTCCAGGAGAGGGATCAGGAAAATGCTATATATCTATACGGTAGAAAACTTTTCCAGCAGTTTGTGGTGGATGCATATACAATGATTGAGAGCTGGAGATTAACATATTATCGTGCTAACCAAAAAAATTTGCGACAGAGTGTTTATAGGGGATTGGTTGACGCTGTGTATCAGGGTGAGAGGGAGGGTTGTGCGGTTGGAAAGAGAATTGTGTTGCCTTCAAGTTTTACCGGAGGTGCTCGATACATGATGCAGAATTACCAGGATGCTATGTCTATTTGCAGATGGGCTGGATATCCGGATGTTTTTATCACCTTCACTTGCAATCCTAAATGGCCGGAGATTACAAGGCATTTAAATGAAAAGGGATTGAAGGTAGAGGACAGACCTGATATAGTTGCTAGAGTTTTTAGAATGAAGCTTCGTGAATTTATTGATGATTTGAAATCTGGAAAGGTTTTTGGAAAGGTTAAGGCAAGTAATGTTGTATTTGTGTTTTTGTTATTTTGTTGAGTTATTTTCATAATTTTTTGTTTCTTATGTCTTATTCTTTTATGTTTTCCTATTTTTTTAGTTGTCTACACAATCGAGTTCCAAAAACGTGATTTGCCGCATGCTCACATATTGTTGTTCCTTCAGCCACAGTGTAACTATCCGAATCCTGAGGACATTGACAAGATCATTTCAGCAAAGATACCTGATCCAGATGAGAATCCTGAATTATATGAGGCAGTGAAGGAATTTATGATGCATGGACCATGTGGTAATTGCGATAAAAAGGCACCTTGTATGGTTGATGGAAGATGCTCCAAACATTATCCTAAAGAATGGGCAGAAACTACTACTATCAACGAAGATGGATATCCTATTTATAGGAGAAGGAGAACGAGAATAAGAATTGAGAAGAATGGGTTCATGCTTGACAATAGAAGCACGGTCCCTTTTAATGCTTATCTTCTTATAAAATATCGATCACATATTAATGTTGAGTGGTGCAACCAACAGAGAAGTATTAAATATTTGTTTAAGTATGTTTGCAAGGGAAGTGATCGAGTGACTGCTGCTTTGTACAAACAGTCCTGTGGAGATTCCGTCATTGAAGTTGATGAGATACAATGTTACTATGATTGCAGATACGTCTCTCCATGTGAAGCTATGTGGAGAATTTATTCTTTCGAGATTAATTACCGTCAACCAGCTGTTGAGAGATTGAAGTATCATCTACCAGGTGAGCAAAGTGTTGTGTTTGAGGATAAGGATAATATTGAAGAAGTCATAAATCGACCCACCAATCAAACTTCAATGTTTTTGGCATGGTTTGAAGCAAACCAATAATATGAGGAAGCTAGGAATTTGACATATGATGAGTTTCCCACGAAATTTGTTTTCAAGAGAAAGGAAATGGTATGACAGCCAAGGAAAAAGGGATTAACTATAGGGAGGTTAATCTATGTACCACCGAGTTCCGGGGAGTTATTCTATTTGAGTATGTTACTTCATAGGGTTAAAGGATCGCGATGTTATGAGGATATACGTACCGTGGATGGAGTTGTGCAGCCCACATTTAGGGAGGCATGCTATAGGTTAGGTCTTCTAGAAGACGATCGTGAGTTTATCGAAGCAATTAAAGAAGCTGCTCTTTGGGGAAGTGGACATATGTTGCGCTCTCTTTTGGTAAGTATTCTGATGTCGAATAGTGTAAGCAAACCAGAACATGTTTGGGGAGAAACTTGGCGTGAGTTATGTGAAGACTTGGTGTTGCTGCGTCGTAGAAGAATTGTTTCCGCATTTGGTAAATTAATTAAATATATAAAATTTTAAAATTTAATTATTTGTTATTCTGTATGTATTTTGATATGAGTTATTTTTCAGTATCCATAGTTGAATTCAGTGACATGCAAATTCAGACCTTGTGGTTGGTTGAAATTGAAAAACATTTGTGCAAGTTAGGAAAATCGTTGGCAGATTTCCCTAATATGCCATTACCTGATATGAATGAACAATCAAGGATGAGTAATCAACTTATTCTCGAACAATTAAACTTCGATAGAAATCAGCTGGCTCAAGAATTTGAGAATCTGTATGGAGCAATGACTGATGAGCAAAAGAGTGTGTTTGATGTGATATTGTCTTCGGTTGAGGAAAAACAGGGTAATGTTTACTTTATGTTGATTCATTGTTATTTGTCATTGTTAGTGTTTACTTTTGTTTACAGTTTTAACTTTGCAGGTGAATTCTTTTTTGTCAATGGATATGGTGGGACAGGTAAAACCTTTTTATGGAAAGCACTAACTGCGAAACTTAGGTCGATGGGAGAAATAGTGCTTTGTGTTGCATCGAGTGGGATTGCTGCTACTTTGCTTCCATTAGCAAGGACAATCCCAAACATACATCAGGTACCGGGACACTACAGTACATTAGGTCGATAGGGGCTAAGGTATGTTCTCTCATCCCTACTCTCAAGAACTACGTGTGGCTTGATCCCCTTATCACTGGGGGTACGTAGGACCGGGGTCACCCTCGTCAGCTGCAACAATCCCAAACATACATCGTGGTGTTCCTTCAATACCGGGACACTACAGTACATTAGGCTTGCCCAACGATGGAGAAGCTGAAATTGAGATTCCTGATGAGCTTTTGTTGAATCATTTTGAAAATCCATTTGAAGGAATTTTTAATGTTGCCTTTCCTGATTTCTATTCCAATTTTACTGATGCTTCTTATTTGCGAGACCTCCTACGCTTGAAATTGTTGAACAGGTCAATGATTTTATAATGAATAAGCTTCCGGACGAGGGTAAAGTGTATTTGAGTGCCGATAGTGTTGACACTCACGGCCAGCCATACAATATCGCTGCACAAGTTGTGCCACCTTCAATATTGAATGATTTGAAAGTATCTGGCCTCCCAAATCATAGTCTTACTGTGAAGGTTGTATCTCCGATAATGTTGTTAAGAAATTTGGATCAAGCAGCTGGTTTATGTAATGGCACACGACTGATTGTTACACATCTTGGAGAACATGTAATTGGTGCTGAGGTCATATCAGGTGGCAGTGTTGGACAATCTGTTTTTATCACTCGCATGAACATGTGTCCTTCAGAGGCAAGGCTTCCTTTCAAGCTTAAACGACGTCAATTTCCTATTACGATTTCGTACTGCATGACAATTAATAAAAGTCAGGGTCAATCACTTGGTAATGTTATTGTGTATTTGCCAAGACCAGTGTTTACTCATGGGCAGCTTTATGTTGCCGTTTCCAGAGTAAAGAGCAAAAAGGGTCTCAAGTTTTTGATACTTGATGATAATGGAGAGCCTATCAAAAGTATCAGAAATGTTGTGTATAAAGAGATATTTCAGAATGTTGTTTCTTGAACTCAGCTTCAATTGATTAGAATTTGAGAGGTGAATTTTCGCTTTTGTTGCTGTTTATTATTGTTTTGATCCAATGATGTTGAACATAAGTGCTTCACTATTTTTTTGGGGTTTATCATTTTTCCCATTTTGCTTGAGTCTTGCTATAGTTGATTGTTCCAATCGTACTTAGGTTGGACTGTTATTCCTTGAATTTCTTTTTCATATATTGATTACTTGACTAGAAATGCTCATCTTTATTTCAGGACTAGATTGGTAGGTGTTGGTTGTTGCTACTCAGAAGTTTGTTGCAGAAGTTGCTCATCTCTATGATAGAAGTTGTTGTGTTTGAGGTATAAATATATTTGATTGAAAACCATAAGATAAATTTTTAAGAATATCATTTCGTATGATAGTTTCATTTAGGTAATTTTAGGTGGACTGTTTGTGTGTCATAGTGAATGACAATTCACTGAGGATTGTCATATTGGGTGCCACTTCATTCATTATGTGGAGAAATGGTGCAGGCTTTGATGGTGCGTTTTTTTGGGTTGGAAATGAAAAGATGCATACATTGATGAAATGTTGAATATTTTCTTAGTGTATGTATCGGTTCAGAAAATATGGTAAGTGTAATTAATTTTAGGACCTCTATAAATAGGGGGTTAAAATGCAAAAGAAGTCATTCTCACTCTCATTCTTCTTCTCATTCCTCATCAAAGTTGGTTTTTTCTCTGCAAAGTAAATAAATTTCTCTCTTTGTCTTTTCTTCTGAGTAATGTCTTTTCTTCTGAGCTCTACTTATTATGGTCCTTTTGTTGACATACATGAATTTTTGATCTCTTCGTGTGAATAATACATGCTCTTAGGAAGAATCAAAGTCAATTTTTTTTTATTGTTTATCAATCTAATTGAATCATTTTTATTACTACTTGGGTTACTACTTGAATCTCTTTCTTTTTTTTTTCTCTCTCTCTCTTTCGTTCTTTTTCTAATTCTTCTCTTTATTTGCAAGTTTAAGAAGAAGACAATGAAGAAGATGAAGATGAAGATGATGATGACTTCGAAGAGGATAAAGAAGAAGGCAGAGAAGAAGGGTTCAAAGATGCTGCTCAAACTAAAAAGGTTGCATTTTTTATATTGCAATCTTCATTTTTTGTCATTTTGATTTATACCCATTTCGATTTTATTGTTGTTTTTTTTGAATCTCTGCTATGATGTCTTTTTAAATAGGTGAGATTCTAAGCCTTATTTGTTTAGATATGTTTTAAAGTTTTTATTTTTTATTTTGCCTAGATGTTATTTATTAGGTTATGCTTCAAAATTTCTCTTATGCTTGATTCTTTCTCTTGAAATTACTATTTAAGTTCGTGAAGTTAATTTTGCTTGGTTTTGTCCTTTACAATTTAGTGATAAAGTCTTGAAATATTTATCCACTTATTTTTTTGGGCTGAGTGATAAATATTTAAAATGATAGTTTTCGTTATAGCACATTTGCACCTGATTAAATTTGAAAGGCAAAAAATTGACTGCTCATATTTTTTTATATAATTAAATCACTAAATGATTAATTAATAATTAGTAATAATAATTTAAAAAAATTTTGGTTTTTTAAATTACTTTATTTATGTAAATATAAATACAAAAATGCAATCAATTATATTTGTATAAATACTTCCTTCGGTCTCATTTATAAGCAAAAAAAAAACATCACATTTATGGTTTTAAATATAAGCAAAAATTAATCAACTTTCTATTCCCAATACAACCATTCTTAAAATATCCCAACAAAGTGGTTACAACATTTAATTTTTGTTTCATTCTCAATGCAAGTTTCCTAAAGTAGTCAATTTTTCTATAAATTTGAAAAAGTTAAATGCACTCAACTAAGTTTTGCATGCATGTGTGCTCGCTTTATCTAGAGCCGGTTATTTTTCTGGATGGATTATCGATGGATGATGATTGCTTTATAGATTTTCAATTAAAATATTTTGAATTCCCCACATGAATTTATTTATTCAATCACGTATGTCAAGGCAATTTTTATATCAAATATATAATTAATATAATTAATATTAGAAAATTAGAAGATAAGTTTTGGGAATTTAGTTGGTTGTTCGTTTACCGTGCGCGTGTTTGGATTTCTATAATGATAATAATAATAAATACTAAAATGGATTAGTGAATACGGAAGGTGTGAGAAAGATTGAATTTTCTAGACCCGTTTGTTTATATAGCAGGTTGCTTTACACTTTCTATTCTTATCAACTTGCTTTCATATTAATACATAACTTGCTGCTTATTAGTACATAACTTTATTCAACACGGTGTTTTGTTTGGTATCTGATCTAAAAGTTGGAAGAGAGGTGAGAACTCTCCAAGTTAAGATACATCGCTGTTGGGATGTAAACCCTCGGGGCAAGCTAATGAGTGTCAACATGGTTCTAATTGATAAAGAGGTGTGAGCAAATTTGGTTAATTTTAATGTTGTCCCATTTTCGTCCCTTGATCTTTCTTTCATTCTATTCACATTTCTCAATATTGAATGATACTTTATTTCTTAAGCACTTATATTATTATTAATTATAAAATGCAACATGGATACTATTGGATAATAAAATTGTTACTTTGTGTAGGGTGATAAGATACAAGGAATGATAAGTGGTCAGGATGTCTTGAAAAAGCATATGAAATATTTGCAAGAGGGAGAAGTCATACAGATTTCTAGATTCATTGTTGCACCAATCACTACACAGTTTCGTCGGGCTAAAAATCCTTACGCATTAACATTAACTTTGGAAGAAAGATTGAGCCTTACGTGGAAAATATTCCAAGTGTAGAGTTTGATTTTGTTTCTTTGGAAGAGATTTATATGGATGGCAACTTGGAAGAAACTCTTAAGGATATCGTGCTTTGGTTTATGTTATTTGTGGTTTTTTTTATTTTTTATTTTTTATTTTTTAAATTTTTTTTCCATTTCAGATATTATTGGAGTTGTTAAAGAACATGGATCCCTTAAACCTTATCAGTACCTAGGGGAAGTAGGACATAAGATTATGATAATTACCGATGAAAGGTATTTTTTATTTTATTGTTTTCTATAATGTTATAATATTGTTAATTTTAAATGAAGATTTAATATATTTTTTCCATTATTTGACTAATTTTTAGATTTCTTTTTTTTTCAGGAATAATACTTTATCGCTTATTTTTTTTCAAGGATCACATCCAAACAGTCTTGGATTTTGTTACCGGACCTGAACAACCGAAAGTTATTGCTATGCAGTTAGCGAAAGTGTCAACTTTTAATGGTTAATATTCCTAAATTTTGGATGAAATTGATTAGTTAAAGATTATAATATTGAATTATTAATTAATTATTTTCCCCTGCTTAAAATTTTGTTATACGTAATATATATAGTAATCCGTTCATAAAAGATTTGTCTCTCAATTGTTATTGATAACAATTTTATAAAAAAAAAATAGATTAACGCCTTTTTTGCTCTTTCTTTTTTAGGATTTACGTCTGGCACAACTTACTGGAATGCTACAAAGATTTTTTTTAATCCTCCAATACCATAATCGGATTTGCTACAGCATAGGTCCGATTGTACCTCATAATAATTAGTAATTAAAAAGTTTAAAAATTTAAAATATTATAAAATTAGAATTTCTTAATGTCATGTTCTTTGAATGTCCAGTGCTGTTTCTCAAACTCCTACTCAAACTTTGTCTTCCTCTCAAGGCACTATTCGGACTGCCCTCAATGATCCTGCTTTAAGAAAAACAATTGCAGAAATAAAAAATATTGAACATGTTTTTTTTTTTTTTGGTGTATGCGATTATTATAATTATTATTGTTATTTTTTTGAAGATCATGATTACTATTTTTTTTCTTAAATGTTATTCTTGATGTAAGTATAGTCGGGGAGATATTCGGTTATTGCGAGGATTAAGGAAATAATAGAAGATCATAATTGGTTTTACGATGGTTGTGACAAATGTCCGCAAAAAATATCGGATAAGGTGCGTGATGATGGAACGATAGGTATTTGGTGCACAAAATGTAAGAAGGAACCAAAGATGATTGCGCAAAGGTTTTAATCTAATTTCTTTCTTTATTTTATTTTTTTCAATGTTTACGTGTTTGTTCAAAAAGTAGTGAAAAGTGCCATTTTGTTTTATAGGTTTAAAATCAAACGAGCGTGTATGATGAAACAGGCGATGCATGTTTCACGATTTTTGATAAGGATGTTTTTAAGTTGATAAAAAAAACAGCAACAGTGTTGAAGGAACAAATGATCAAGGTAAAAAAAATTGAAATTGTGTTGTTATGCTGTCATTTACGTATATATTTTTATATGTATTCTTACTTTTACATATTTCAGGAAGATGATGAATTTGGATATCCAAAGGAATTTGATTCTCTGATTTCAAAAGAGTATACTTTCTTGGTTGAGGTTAAGCCATACTACAACATTGAGAAAAAGTTGGATAATTATAATGTGGTGACTATTGTGGTGAATGAAAATATGAATGATGAGTCCCAAGTTCAAGCCTCGCAAAAGTCTTCAAAGCAGATTACAAATGTTAGTTTAAGTTCTCTCTTTTTTTATTATTTTAGGAACATACAAGTACATGTGGTTTAATAAAAAATCAAATAATCTTTTCAGGAAGATAGTTGCTCCACTGAATCTCAATCTCAAACAAGTGACATAACAACTCCTTTGTCGGTGAATTCGAAGAAGAAAAAGATAAGTGAGATTCTTGAAGAATGTGATGTGGGGATTGGTGAAATGCAAACTCTTAAATTGTATGGAACAAAACACAAGAGGCGTGCAAAGGATGCAAGTGGAAAGGAGAAAGAGAAGTAAAGGTGCAACATTCTTCAAACAATTGTTTAGTTTTGCTGTTTCACTGTAACTATGATAAATTTATATGACATTTGACTTTTGTTTGCAATTTACGTTTCAGTATTCATTGAAGTTGGTCATCAAGGAGTGATCGAAGTTTCTGGAATGTTGTTTTGGTTTATGATTTTGAAGTGTTAAGAGTTATATTGTATTTGGAATTTTGCGACATTATGTTATTTTATATTTCATTCACAAACTGAACATGGTTAAGTTTAAATGTTTTTTCCCTTTCACCTTGACATTATGTTATTTTGCGACATTATTGTTCTTTTTGTTTTTTCTTATTTGTTTTGAAATTATCATCTACCATGTTAATTAAAAATAGCATAAAAAATTTAGTTTCTTGATAGCCAATCTAATGCCCGTGCGACCGCATGGGCTTACTTACTAGTAATTAATAGACAATGCAAACCACTGGCACAAAGAAAGAAACACCGGTTTTGTACAATAAGGGAGTGGAGGCGTTGACGTTTCATGTGGTGCTGGAAAATATGACACCACCCATGATGCCAAGCTTTCCAACCATAGATTTTGCACAAGAAATAATCAATGGTCAGCATACTTTATAGGCAAACATTTCATCCGGTTTCATATTCTCAGGTACATATTGATAAAAGTTACTACTAAAAAGCTACTGACACCCCTGCTTGGATGCTACGAATGGTACTTATATATATATATATATATATATATATATATATATATATATATATGATTATTCTATTAGTGATTATTAAATACTACTTTCGTCTCTAAATATAAGATCATTTCGACATTTTTATTTTGTCCTTATGTATAAGATCTTATACCTATTTTCAATGAACATTAATTACATTTTTCCCCAAACACCTCTATTTATTTAACACTTTTTAAATTCCCGATAATATTAATAGGGGTAATTTTGAAAATACATATAAAAAATTCACATTTTCAATATTATTAACTAAATTAATCAACTTCTTTATGGACGTGAAATTTTCCAAAGAAATCCTATATATAAGGACGAAGGGAGTACATGCTATTTACATGGGAGACTTGCTTGTCATGATCAGACGTGCCTTATGCGTCGAATTTATATATACCTAGTTAGTATCTAGAAAACCAAGTAAGCAACAAAAAAATACTAGTTTTTTTATTTATTTGTCTCGTTATATAAAAATACATACTTTAAGAAATTTAATAATTATTTTAATTTTTAATAAATTATTTTTTTCTAATATATCATTTTATGCTTTATAATAATTATTATTTTTTTATTACTTTCATAAATTAAAAATAATAATAAACATACAGTAACAACTTTTATAATATGCACTACTAAAAAAACCAAATAAATATTTTTTTTCTTTATGAGACGAATAAATTGACGCTAAGGGAGTATGAAGATATAAAAAACTGACGATTTTCATTTGAATGTGTCTTTTTCATTATTATTTATGTAAAACACGTGCATAAACTTTAAAAGTTGTTATTTACTTTTAAAATATTATTATATGGAATTATTTTTTTGGATGAACCAGGGTATACACCCCCGCGCAACTGGGTGACTAATCCCTCGCACCACGGTCGAGTCCTTTCGGGGGCGATGCTCCCAATAAGGTTTGCTCCATTCACATGCGTCTCGGGTACGACTCGAACCCGCGACCACATGCTTAAGGGACACAAGCCCCTTCCACTTGTGTCAGCCTCCACTGGTTATTATATGGAATTATTAAATATAAAATTGATTATTTATGTCACAGATTTGTCTCAATAAATCATACTTTTTCCGTTCCTATATATAAGATCCTTTTGGATATTTCACGTCTACTAAGAAAGTTGATTAATTTAGTTAATGATATTGGAATTGTGAACATTTGATATGTATTTTCAATATTATCTCTATTAACATTATTGGAAATCTAAAAAGTGTTAAATAAATAGGGGTGTTTGTAAAAAAAAGTAATTATGGTCATTGAAAATTGGTATATAGTCTTATAAATAGGGACAAAATAAAAGTGTCAAAAACATCTTATACTTAAGAACGGAGGTAGTATCTCATATTAAAATTTTTATAAGTGAAGGGAGAAAAAGTGTAGCACTAAAATTAAAACGTATTAAAACATCGTTATGTCCTTTAACTTTATTACTTGAGTTGACTATTCATACACAAATCAATAACAATAACAATACCCAACAAATCAATAACAATAACAATACCCAATCTGTTTTTTTTTTTTTTTTTTTTTTGGTGTACATCAAGGGTATCCCCCAGCCGACAGCCGAAGACTAATCCCCTTCGAGGCGTAGAGATCACCGAAGTGGGTTTTGCCTCTACCAACAAAGCCTTTTCCATGGCCACGGCAGGGATCGAACCCCTGACATCATGCTTAAGGAACCCAGCTATCTACCAACTGTGCTGGGCTTTGTTGGTAATACCCAATCTGTTATACAAATATGGTAAAAATTGTGAAAGTAAAAAAAACAAGGAAACATACATGTAATAATTTGTCTAACACATCAATCGATTATCAAACAACTAATTTAAAGCATTTTGCATTGATTAACCAATAACAATTCAAAATTTGCAATTTTTAAGCATTTTTAACAATTACTTTAACTTTAATTTTGAAAAAAAATTATAATTTTTTTATCATATTGATTTGACAGAAGAAATAATAATAGTAATAATTTTTTTTTAAAGAGAATAATAGTAATAATCTTTAGTTGCTTAAAATTGAGTAAATCCTTAAAAGGTGCATTAGAAAAGTTGTTTTGATTTGGGCTGCTATTAAAGCCCACACTTCAAAAAGTCCAATTTTTTTTTATCTAACCTGCAATCAATTTATGTTACCTGCTATTACATACGGCACGCACCACATTAAAACTCTTCAGTGGAGGGCTGGAGGCCCCCAGTTGCCAGGAAGGGTAATTTCAACACGAGAACCATACGTGAAGAATAAAGGGAGTGTTGGAGGATGTTTAAGTGGAGTTTTTTTTTGTCAAGACTCAAGACTTGTTTTTTGGTCAAGCTTCATTCGTGAAAGAGTTTTGGGGTTTACGAAAATGAAATAAAATCATATAAAAATTTAATTTTTTTTCTTCAACTTTTTTTTTAACTATATTTTTAAACATTTTACCATTTTATTTAATACTTTGTTTAAATTAAAAAAAACTTAAATCATCAATATATACCTCTTAGTAAAAAAAATACACAAATGACTTATAAAAAATTCAGAAAATTAACTAAAAATAAAGATCGAAAAATATTTAAAATTGTTTTTATTTTTTATTTAATTATATTTAAAAAGTGTGTGTATATATAACAAATAGTGAGAAGTCGTGGACTATAAAAACGACTTCTTAACATTGGTAAATCTCTTTTGCCAAGTTCGGAAGTCGGTAAGGTATAAAGTGACTTCTCAATGTGTCTTTCTTTTAATATTTTATTTAATATTTTTTTTATAAAATTTAAAAAAGTTAAACCATCAAAATATACCTCATAAAAAATACAAATAATTTATAAATAAAACCCGAAAATTAACTTAATAATAGGATCGGAAATATACTTAAAAAACATTTAAAAATAAGTAATATTATAATAATATGCAAAAAGTAATGTGAGATAGGTTATGAGATTTAGTCAAGAACAATGATTGAATTTTTGAGATTAAAACAAATTTATAATATAATTGTTTAAAATATTAAAAAGTGTGATATAATATAAAAAAATACCGTGAAGACCAAATCCAATTGGAATCGCTCCAATGTACTTACAAGGTATTTTATTTTATTTTATAACGTACCCAAATCCTCAAGAGTCAAGTTTTTTTAATATCAAGAACTAGTGGACTTAGATTTCTAATTAGGGCCGGTCCTGATATATTCAGGGTCTTAGGCGAAAAAAAAGGAGACCCCTTCTTATAAATATTTTTTATTTTCAAGTAAGTTTTTTATAATATGAAATATTATCAACATTTAGAAGTCTAAATCATTAAATCAACAAAATTACGTAAGTACAAATACAATAATTTTAATAACATGAAATTATCATAAAAATAAACAAAATAATAAAATGAGTACCAAGAAGTAAGTTTTTTTTTTAATATATGTATAAGTACTAAATATTTTTTTTGGGGCCCCTATTTTTCTGGGCCCTAGGCTTGGGCACCACTTGCCCACCACCAGGGTCTGCCCTGTTTTTATTGCAAGTTTTCTCTTAATGTATTCCTTAACCAATGCCTTTAAGGAACTGATTAGCAAAACCCTTTTTTTAATGTGACAATGAGCATATATTAAAAATTTCAACTAGCGTAAAGTTTGATGATAAAACAATGTATTTTTTTAAAGGGTTTTCTTAATTTTAGTCTTTAGGATTGAGGATAAGCACCTCAAAGTGATTATTATTTCTTGAAAAAACAAAAGTATAAATCCTTTGATTTATTTGATGCATCGTTTTCAAGAAATAATAACCACTTTGGGGTGCTAATCACTAGCCATAAGGGCTGAGGTTAAGAAAACCCTTTTTAAATTGATCTTATATTTTTGTAACTTTTATCTTTTATTTTTATTTATATATTAATTATATTTTTTCTTAAATATCAAATTGGTCCTTATAAATATTGTCCTCTTTGAAATTGGTCCTTACATTTTATTTTTTTGGTTTTAGTCGCTCATTTTCTGTTTCGTTTTCGTTTTGGTCTATGCCGTTAACTTTGGATGAAAAATGTTGAAATGACTTAACGGGATAAGAACCAAAATCAAAATAAAATTGAAAAGCAGGGATAAAAAAAATTAGAAACGTAAGGACGAAAATATGATAATCATAATCAAAAGTACATTCGCATTATCCTAAACAATAGTTGATAGCAGGAACCAAAACATAAAAAAACAAAAAATAGGGATAAAAAAATAAAATAAAATGTAGGGACTAATTTCAAAAGTATCAATATATGTAGGACCAATTTGATATTTAAGCCAATTTTTTTCATCATATTTTTAAACACTTTTTTCTCTTTTTATTTCTAGTTTTTTTCCACTTTACACAGCTCATATTTTTGAGATATAAATTATCATTTTTCTTTTTTTTAATGCATAGAAAGTAAGTGGTCGATATTTTCTTAAAGAAGAAATATTTAATTTAATAATGAGAATTTAGTTTTGACTGCAAATTCAAAAATAAACATTACATTAATGATTTGATTTGAAATGACACGATGTATATTGTATAGCATGACTTAGATGAAAAAAAAAATTTTAAATACAATGCTTTTATTAACAAGTGCCCTTTAACATTTTTAGTATTAGAAAATCAATTATGAATGAACATTATTTCATATTCCAAAAATAGAAAAAATAGTAACATTTTTTATGAATTTTTATTATTTTAACTTCTTAACAAATGTCCTAAAAATACTCGTTAGTATTTGCCTACTTATAAAACCACCTAATCAGCTCATAAAAAAAAACCCACCTAATCAACGCACCTACCTATCCCACTCATTAAAATTAAAAAAGAAAAAACAAAATCAATCAAAAATTAGTCTAAATGATACATTTCTATTTCTTATTATTTTTTTTTTCTATTTTTTTCTATTTTTTTAGGATTTTAAGAGTATAATAAATATTATTTTTAATATTTATCCCTAATTAATTTTTTTATTTATGTAAATAATGGAAAAAGTTAATAATTATAAGAGAGGAAAAGGTACTGAGCAAAGGAGCACTACTTATAATCACAAACCAATCAACAGTTTATTGCTAACTCTAGATGCATAACATCATGAAAAGATTTGTTCTTTGATTATATAATATTCCCTCTTGTCCTTTGTATAGGCATCTTTTAGAAGAATTCTTTGGTTTTATATACAAGATATTTTATATTTCCTATGTATCATTAATTGTTTTTTCTGTTGTTTGCCGTTATTAAATGTTTTGACTAATTATGTTTTTTTGTTATTCATTAATGAATGCGAACTTTTCAAGTAAAGTGGAGGGCTAAAATTGTAATGTTACAATATATTCTCATGAAATTCACAGAATTATCAACTTTTCTTGATTCGGGGAATACGGTTAAGTATGCCCTATATATAGAACTGGAGGGAATAGAAAATACCCTTAATTAAAATAAAAGTTTCACTAACAAATGCCCTTAGTTAAAATTACTTGATATAGAAACAAAATTTTAAATCCACATTTATAACTTTCTCAAAAGCATAAAAATTCACATTTTAAACAACATTTATTTATTGTTGGTTCCTTAACATTATCTTTTAAGACACTCGTTAGCATTTTTCTTAAAATAAATAAAAGAAAAGGTTTGAAAAAGACAAGTCACTTTTTCCACTTCAAAGTTCAAACCTAACCTTTTCTTTCTTCTTTCTCTCCCAACACAAACAACATTGTTCTCTTCACCTACTCACACTCCTCCTCTCCCATAAACCCTAATTCCACCATCACCATCACCATCACCATCACCACCACCATGTCTTCCACCTTCTCCACCGCTTCTTCCTCCATCTTCTCCTTCTCCAAACCCATTTCCTCCCCCACACCTTCCCCACCCTCCACCACTCTCCGCTTCCCTCCTCCCCTCCGCCACCGCCCCGTCCCTCGTCTCTCCACCGCCGTCTGCTCCCACTCCTCCAGCAATGCCCCCTCCACCACCACAGCCTCCGTCAACCCCGTTCTCCATACCCTCAAGTCCCTCGCCGGAGCCGCACTCTTCGCCGCCGCCGTCGCCGTCAAGTTCTCTGCCCTCCCTGCCAGAGCCGAGCCTCCTGTCACAATCACCGAACAACAGTCTCAGGTAGCCGAAGATGAAAACACCTCCGTGGCGGCATCGGAAACGGCCTCGCCGTTGTCGGAGTTTCTTGAAACGAACCAGGAGGCGGTGGACGCGCTGAAGTCGCTGCTGCAGCGGAAGCTGGAGCTTGGCGAGGACGAGGAGGCGCTGAAGATACTGAAGCGGCTGGTCGCGGCGCAACCGGAGCAGAACGAATGGAAGTTTCTGCTGGCTAGGTTGTTGAGTGAGATCGGGGATATTGAAAATGCGCGCAATGTGTATGAGGAAATTCTCGCTGTGAATCCATTGTCGTTCGAGGCGTTGTTTGAGAATGCGTTGCTCATGGATCGTAGCGGCGAAGGTTAGTTAGTGTTAGTTAGGAGTTAGTTAAATATAGTTTGTTGAGTTAACATGTTTGATAGTTGATTACTTATTAAAGTTAGTTAATCTCTTTCGCCATCGCGGGAAAAGTTAGTGTTAGCAAGAAGTTAATTAGATTAGTTTGTTGAGTTGGCGTTATAGTTTTCGGGGGTCGTGTGATCCGATGCTCGAGTTAGATAGGATACTTAGTTTATGATCCTTAGAAGGAAGTTAGCATATTGATGATTTTGCCTTGTATTTGCCAATGCAAGTGTTTGCCTTACCAAAATTGTGGATTATCGCGGGAAAATGTGGCTGAAGCCTTAACATTGCGGCTTCTGTTTTAAAACCTTGGGTAGGATACTCAGTTTATGAGTCTTAGAAGGAAGTTAGCATGTGACAGGTTTGCCTGAGGCTTAGTTTTGGGACCCCTTTAGTAATAGGTTGCTCATGATGGCACTGGTCCCTTATTTCTGGTCAAGATACTTACTGGTTAGTTACTCTATGTTGACCTTAGTGTTAATTAGAAGTTAGATAGATTAATTTGCCCGATTCCTTACTAGTTAGCTAAATAAAGCCATATAATCTCCTTTTTAGCATCCACCAAGTGTTTGGCCAATTATGAGTCTTATAAGGAAGTTAGCACACGTGATGGTTTATCCTTGTATTTAGAATATACTAATGGTTTGCTTGAGGCTTGGTTTGGGCACTCGAGTAATAGGTCACTTGCTAACTAATTACTCTATGTTGACCTTGGTGTTAGATTAACTTGCCTAATTGTTTACTAGTATATAGGCTGCATAATTGGCTTTTTATACACGTGTTTGACCATTAAGTAAAAGTTTGGTTACGCGTTACCACTTTTTCTTATTTCGCAATCTGGATCTCACCATGTTTCTCAACAGGTGAAGCAGTGATTAAGAGGCTGGAAGAGGCTTTGAGTGTTGCAGAGGAGAAGAACAAGGCAAAGGAAGCGAGGGATGTGAGGTTAATTATGGCGCAGATACAGTTCTTGCAGAAGAACGTGGATGAAGCTTTGGGTATTTATCAGGAGTTGACCAAGGAGGACCCTAGTGACTTCAGGCCTTATTTTTGTAGGGGTATGATTTATAGTTTGCTTGATAAGAATGATGAGGCCAAAGAGCAGTTTGCAAAGTACAGGGAGTTGTCGCCAAAGAAGTTTGATGTTGACGGGTACTTGAGAACCCCTTTGTCAAGGATGAAATTGTTTGGTACGGATGAGAGCTGAAAAAAAAATAAATTTGAGGTCCTTTGGATCGGAATAAGGGTAGATGGATGCAAAGACAATGTTTTGCTATCTAATCTTTCAGGTGATTCTTCTCTTTACCTGCACCCAAGTTAAATTCTTTTACTTTAGATCTCATAAATGGTGGGTGGGTGTAAAACTTATTTATATGTTTAGTTAAAATGATAGAGGAATAAGGATGACATTTGAGCTCTGCTCAACTCCACTATACTTCTGTGAAACCTTGGCTCCGGCGGTAACGGTACCTTGTGCTTGTACTTTTTATTGATATAATAATTTCCTACTAGTTTTGGTGTAATATACAAAACTCTTGTAAGGTTGGAGACTTGGAGTTGCCATATTTGTTTACTGGAATTTATCACTCCATTATAATATTTTTAAGATAGCAGAAAGAAGGTGGTAACTAGTGTTTGAGGATGACTTTTTATCTGCATTTGTATGGGACTTAGTTCCCATGTAATAAATGGCCCGAGTTCTTGCCAATTACTGGTCATTAAACTTTATTCAAATTTTAATTTTCCTTTGGCTTAATTATATTTTTTTTCCCTTTATCTTATTTTCTAGATTCATTTTGGTCCTTAATTTTTTTTAAACTTATTTTGGCCCTTTATTTTTTTTTTCAAAAAATTCAATTTGGTCCTTTATCATAGCATATTAGTTTTATCTAAATATTTACACCCATAATCGAAAAATGACAAATGTTGCCAAAATTTGGAAATATTTTATGTCACCACCCGATAAGAATAGGAACAGTGGTCCTACTTCACAAATGCTGAAGCAATATGGCTTGTGATATGGTTGAATGATATGGATAAAAATGACAATGTGATAAAAATTTGACCGGAGATAACATTAGGAGCTCTATTGAGATAGAGCCATAGAAAGATATGTTAAGCTCTATCAATGAAATGTAATAAGTGAATATTACAAGTAAAACTAATATTATTATTACGGAATGATTTGAAAAAAAATAAAGGACCAAAGTAAATCAGTCAAAATAAAGATTAAGGACAAAAGTGAATCTTAAAAATAAGATAAAAGACAAAAAAATGTAATTAAGCCTTTTCCTTTTTTGCATACTTCTTTGTGTAAATGTTGAATATTGTTGTGCTAGTATCACTTATCAAGTCGATGACTGATTTATCATTGCAGTGTCTTCCCATGACGCACCTGATTATGTGCAAGATACTTGTGATTGTTTATGGAGACATGGAATAGTTTTTCCATGGAATTTAATAGCTAATTGATTGGAAATTGGGGAAAATAGTAAAATGAGATCCGATTGGATCAAATAGCTTTTCCTTCACCTTCTCACCTACACTTCATTTTTTTCTCTGAACTTCAATAGTACATAAATCACTGAATAGGAAAGTAGAAATAAGAAAGTAAGGAAACTTGTGAGGAATCTTAGGGCTTATTATCTCCATTCTTGGAGGGCTTTGGTTGGAGGTGAGTGTTGGCTTGCATGGAAAGGTTTTGGAGAGGTTCAAAGTAAGTAAATCGAGGGACAATTTGGAGGTTGAGGGAAAAGTTGTTAAGAATCATGGAAGAATGAAAAATGATATACTATTTTGTTTATTAAAATGAAATGTTGAGGGCCATGAAATAATGGAAAAAAAAAAGGACAAACAAATAGATGGTGTGCTAAAAGAACTCACCCAATCACTGAACATCCTGTCAGAGTGCTAGTAAACACAATTAATATCATCATCTATACATTGCCATCTATAATATTTAGGAAAATTTACAGTATGCCCCCTGTGGTATGACCCAAATTCACTCAGCCCCTGTGGTTTTCTCTGTTTGCACTTTCCCTCCTACCTTAATTTTCCGCTTAATTTTCTGTTAATGGAGTTATTCTTTCTGTCACAGCAAACCAACAACATTGAATCTGTTATTCTTTCTCTCACAGCAAACCAGCAACATTGAATTCAAAAGCATAACAATAACAATGAATTCAAAAGGCTGCAAAGTGCAAACCAAAAACATATACTGATATACACATACTCATACACCAACCTGATAACATTTCATCATTGGAACCAAAATCCAGCACACCAAAAACACATACACATACACCTACTTAATAACATTTCATCATTTTATCAAAAAGCCTTTAAAACCAATGTTGTCAATATCTAGATTTTAGACAAGATCGGGAGGGGAGGGAAAAAATCGTAAATCGGAAATCGTAACACGGATCGTAAGATCCTACCAAAGTACCAAAAACATATATATATACTTAAAAACATATATATATATATATATATATATATATATATATATCCATAAAAATAACCATATACCAAATGTCATATTGTCATATGTCAAAATACATCCAAAATATGAAAATAAGCCAAAATAAATACAAAATAAGGCAATTGTATGGTGTGGGCAACAACTATACAAGTCTATAACCAACCAATATCCCAAGTATTTACCAAATGAGAAGGAGCAGAACTTGGTAGAAGAGAAGAAAGAAGAAGACACTCATAAGTCATAATATTAGAAGAGAATGAATGAGTTATATGGAAGAGAAGAAATGAGCGCCACTTTACCCGCCTCTGGTGCCCTGATCACTTCGAGAGGAGTAGAGAAGTTGGGTTTGCAGTTTGCCATGAGTACTATCGAGGCTGAGAAGAGGAGTGAGTTGAAGGTGGGTAGATGGTAGGGGTATTTTCGGGTTTCTGTGTTTTTAGTAATGGGGGGTTAGAATTAGGGTTTTTTTAGGGTTTTCTTTTCAATTTGGGGCCAAAATCGCGAATGGGCCCTTCGTGGATCGGGTCGGGCGAAACGGGTCGCGAAGAAATTAGGGTTTCGCGAACCAGACACCAGCGCCGCCGCGCCTCGCCGAGCCTCGCCGTTCCCACCGATCCGCGATCTTCCTCGCCGTTCCGAGCGATTCCACCGCCGCGCGAGTTTCTCCTGCGATCTGGCACGGTGGCTGCTGGAAAACTCGTATAATCGGCGATTTCACGATTAAACTCGCGATCTTGACAACATTGTTTAAAACCTAAAACAAATCCAGAAAAATATCCAATTCTCATAGTTTTTAAGCCTTTTTTGTTTTTGTCATCTTTTTGGTTGATGTTGTGTTTTTGCTATTTTGAGAGCTTCTTGGCAGAAATTCACCTATCTGCTTGAATGTACCTCCTCAAGATGTAAGTGTGTTCATGTAAACCCGGGTAACATCCTTTCTAACGACATTGCTAGCTTCTTGTGAACTTTAATACTATGTAGCTGGAGGATGTGTTACCTCGCGAACCTCAGAACAATTTGCTTTGATGGGTGGTTGAAAAATGCGAGAAAAAAAAAATTAAATTTTAAACAAGTGTTAAGAAATTTAAGTATTTATTTGATTTTGAAATTAACTTAAAATGATTTTTTTTTTCCGGGAATTTTGCCTTGAATATCCTTTGCTTTTGGTGGTACAGGTGTTGGAATGGTATTCTTGGAAATTGCTTTTTGTATTTCTTGCATTACTGCTTTATGCCTTTGCCTTGGTTAGAACGTTGGTATCCTTGCTATATGAATTGAAATAATCATTAGATTCTTGTTGATAGAATTTAAGAAAGGGAAATATAAAAGTATTTTCTTTACCTGTTGCTTGCTCATTCTTCTTTAACATGGTGTTAACCCTATGAACGAGGATTTGCAGTTTCTTGAATTGTGTCCAACTTGATGACACTTGCCACAGTGGACTGGCTTGTTTCTCTTACTAATAGTATAAGAATTCTTAATCTCATCTGCAATTTTTCCCTTAACTTCTCGAGCCTACCTGGTGGTCTTAGAATGTTGGGTGGGAGAATAGACAAACCAGTTCTAGGCCATAATGCTTCTTCAGGAATAAGCCTAATGATCTCACTGTAGGTTCTAATGTAAGTTTCTTTACTATAGCATTCATGCAAGTAGTTTTTAGGTTTTTCCTTATCTTGAATGGCTGCCACAACATGCTTACAAGAAATACCATTAACAATCCATATTCTACGAGTACATTTCCTTACTTTCAAATCCACCACATGGTCACCATCAAATGCTTGAATTTGATACATCAATTGCCCACAAGGCAAGGGAAAGCCCATCCTTGACTCGACCTTAATCTTCTCTAAATTATCTAACACACTTGGACAAAAAGGACTGCCATACTTTTGCATGCTAGTCAACTTAGTGTGAAACCTTATCATTAGCTTCAACCTTATCCACTCAAATAAGAGATAATTGGTTTATCTCGAGCAGGTTGAATGTATGCATTGAAAGACTATGTGATATTATTTGTTAACATGTCACGCTTGGGATACTCCTCTGATTTGCTGATACCTTTTTTAATTCATCATATGCATTTGTACTTAGCTTCTTGACATCTTCCATGCGATCGTCGAATTGCTTTGGGGTGGTTGTAAAAGCACATGCCCACATTGTATCCCGAAGGTCATTTCCTTTATGTCTCAATTTAAAATTGGCATACATGTGCTTCATGCAATATTTATGTTCTATACTTGGATATTTCTGTTGAATGACATCCACCAATCCCTAACATATAAAGAAAAGGAAACTAAGATTATGATGAATACTTGTACATAAAAAAAAAAAAAACTCTTTTAGATGGTAATGAATAATACGCACCCTTTGCCTATCAAACATAAAGATTAGGATGAGTCTTTTCAAGGTGTCCAATGTCATCGCCGAATATATTTAGAAAGCCTATGTGTCAACAAGTGTGGTCAACAGTGCTTTTGGATTGTATAGAGCAGCCAGAGGAAATACACCGTGTCATTTATGAAAATGTTACTGCCATAACGAGCATGTATACAATTTATTGAGATGAAACAATAAATAAAATATCACAATGAAACAATAAATAAAATATCACAATATAAATTTCATGAAATGTGCTTTTGTAAGAAAGACATTGTTAACGGTTGAAAGAAAAGGGGTAACATTTATACTTCAGCAAAACAGAACATATAGATTTCATGCAATTTCTTTAATGCTACATTTTGAGTTTTCAAAATGATGCCGCATGTAATTTTTAATTTTATTCTTATCTTTTGCCTTCCAACTTAATCACACCCAATCGTAGAACCCGGTCAACCCTTGCTGCCATGGTGCCACCATCGTGTCTACGTCGCCACAATAGAGGCCGGTGACGATGGAGTAGTAAACAAGCACTCACGCCAACTTATAAAACCCAAAAACGAACATCAACTTCTCACTCACAAACTTGTGGACAGATCAGCCGAATCATGACATGTATCTTTTATTTCATTCATGGCTATTTAACATTCCTTTTATGCTTAATTATCCACTTTTATAATGATATATTTGCTTTTGAGCCTAATTGGATATTTTGTAAATAATTGTTCTCAAATTTGGATTAATGCCTTTTATGACATCTCTCTGAAATCGGTTTTCAAACTATAACTTATGCTACACATATCTAAATGAGGCATTTAAGGGAAAGAGCTACGATGGACAGAAAGAATGTTCCTCAAATTCGGCCATCTAAAGGGTCAAAATTGACTGTGAAATGACAACATCAAACCTACCTACACCCACACAAACCCCTAACTTCTCACCTAATTTCCCATCCAAATTTGTCTACATTAATTGACATCTTTTCTATAAATTTGCTCTTCAACAAGAAATATCCCACAACATTTCCAAGAAACAACATCCAAGAGAGACTTTCTTGGAAACATTGTGAGATTATTTTACAAGTTTGTTCAAGCCAATTTACAAAAAAGATGTCAATGAATATAGACAAATTCGGGTGGAAAATTAGGTGTGCTTGTGTGGATGCAGGCAGGTTTGATGATGTCATTTCAATGACAATTTTGACCATCTCAATGGCTGAATTTGAGGAGCGCTATTGAAAATATTGTAGCTATTTCCCATAGCTTTCCAATAAGACCAAAATGCCTCATTTAGATATTTAGAAGTAGTGCAAGTTATAGCATGAAAACTAACATATGTCAGAAAATGCATAAAATCCAAAATTTGAGAACAATGATTTTTACAAACATTTGATTAGGCTCAAAAGAAAATATATCATTCTAAAGTCCATAATTAAGCATAAAAGGAATATGAAATAAAAGATACATGTCATCGTTCGGCTGATCATGACTTTTTCACACTGCCAAATTGTGCTTTTGTAGATCTACGGAGCATTCTTTGATTTATAATGGTCTGTATCGAGAAGCATGTTGAGTTCATAAATGGGTCCAAGGGGAGGTTGTTGGAGACGCACACACCGACGCTTGCGTTGTTGTGTGTGCACTCTGTTTTGGATTTGATTATTCTTCAGACATCGAATTGAAGTGGCTCTACCTTGATTGTAGGAGCTCTAGCGCGTGGAGGACGATCTACAGGGGAGATGGCAGCAAAGGTAGTGGAGGTGTTGTTACCGGAGATGGTGGTGGGAGAGAAGATGAATGGGTGGGGTGAAAAATTAGGATTGGGGTTGATGATTAGGCTATGATTGTCATTCTCATTATAATTTTTTTAATTTTTTACGAGGGAAGTGCCAATTTAATCCATGATTTTTTCATTGTACCAACTTAGTCTCTGAAAATTTATAAATACAGATTTAAAGGGATGGCAATGGGTCCGAGTATCCCATTACCCGGACCCAACCGTTCATACATATCCGGACCCGGACTCTCACGGGGTCACGGGTACCCATTATATTTAAAAAAAAAATTTATTAAAATTTTAAGTTTATTTTTTCCTAAAATAGACATAAAAGTTCTCTTTTTTTATTTATCAAGCACTTGATATATCATAAAACAATTCATAAACAAATTCACTAGAGGCAAAACAAATGCACTTAGAAACAAATCTTTTCACACAAACATACTTAAATTTCAACTCAATTGAATAATAAGTATTTTTCTGCAGGTCTGATACTCCATTACCCGGACCCGGATCCATTCCGGGTATTACTCGCAGATACCCATTATATCCACGGGTCCATTTTTGGATATGGACCCGGACCCGTTACGGGTATTACCCGCAGGTACGGGTCCAATTGCCATCCCTACACATTTAGGTTGTGGTACGTAAGAAAATCATGAAGAATCAAATTGGTACATCTGAAAATTTGAGGGACTAAATATGTATTTATAGATTTTCAGGAACTACATTAATATAGTGAAATTACATACTAAGTTGATATTTCACTCATTTTTTAAAAATCTTAACTATCAAATTATTTTATTATTCCTCTAAAAAAAATTATTTATTATTAGATCCAATAGTATTTATTTGTTCAAGTTAACCTCGAACATATCTTATAAAACTTAAAAAGCATCAAAGAATTATCCTAGACTCCCTAGCTTATATGCAAAGCAAGATTTTGTAATCAAGACATTGTTAGTGCATGTATTGAACCGCGCATGATATAATATAAAGGTTTATTTATGGTTTTAATCCTGAAAGTTGGGAGTGTTTTGATTTTGGTCTCATCCTTAATTGTTTTGAAAATTTGGTTTTGGTCCCTGCCGTTAGGAAAAATTCGTTAATTGCTGATGTAGTTAACGAAACGCCATATCAGCATAACGCCACCATATACACGTGTGCAAGTATTGATGACGTGAATGATCTGGACCCGTAGGGGCAAAAAGGCCAAGACCCAACCAAAATGTGTTTGTGGATTGGGCTATGACCCTTTTGCTCCTGTGGGTCCGAATCATCCACGTCATCTTACCATGACATTCCATATTTGGATACGTGTATGTTGATGTGACGTTCCATTAGCCATGTCAGTAGTTAACGGATTTTTCTTAACAACAAGGACTAAAACTAAATTTTCAAAACAATTCAGGATGAGTCAAGGTATAAAAAAAACTTTCAGGGACCAAAATCAAAACACTCCTAACTTTCAGGGACTAAATACATAAATAAGCCTAATATAAATTACAAAGTAAAATACCACATGTTTCAAATGCTAAGATGATGAAAAAAGAAATAGAATAGGAAATAATAACTCATTATTGATTGAGATTCTCTGCATGCATGACTCCTACAATCAAAACATATACGTACCTGTGCTTCAACTTGTCCTTTAAAAAAATAAAAAAAGATAGGTTGGTTACACTAGTTATTAATCAAATCAAGGTTTAAAAAAAAAACAAATGAAAACTAATACAAACTAAGACTTAGATTCTCGTAAGCCTTAATCCTTGTTATTTCTTTCTTATACGTGGTTTTACACAGAATATATTTACACAAAATGAATCGATACTTCGTTTTGTGCAAAACTACTCTTCACATACAAGGAAGAACAAGGGTTCCTCTTCAAAAACTTTCTCCACCTATGCTATTTGGATTTCAATGCACTTTGTAATTTATATGATGTGCAGTTGCACAAAGTAAGGGAGCAACCGAGTGAGACTCCGATAGTATGAATAACAGATCCTCTTAATTCTCAAACTACCTTGAACTAGTCAATTGATAGCATCTAAACCATGCAAAATTTTTAAAGATATCAATGGTAGTTATCAATTATGAAAAAGAAAACAACCTAGTTTTAGTTCTAGAAAATACGGTGACCTAATTTTAAAAATGTTAGTTGAACATTAAAAATTGACATCAAGATTAGATATCTACTATTTTAGGAAAAGAAATAAGAAAATGACATAAATAGTGCATTGAATTTATCATCACTTTTTTCTATAATGATAAGTGTCCCATTTTGATGTCAAAGTTTGATGTCGATATAACATTGCTGACCCAATTTTGCCCTTCAATTTCTCTGTTTCATTTATTATTTATTAGCATGTATTTCATGTGTAACATGGCTATTTTAAGCATATATGCATTATGTGAAATTTCAAAATGTATTTTTTAAATATATTCGGAAAGACTTTTCAATCATTAGGTATTTTCAAGAGTATGATTTATTTCAAATCATATTGCCCCATTACATCCACACATGTCTTTTGTATATCTGGAAAAAGCTTCAAATTGGAAAGGTCTTATGCGCCCTTCCGATTGAAAGGGCCTTCCGATATTGCCATTGCCACGTTACACCTTCACTTATTTTTTTACATTCGAAACGACCTCGAATGCACAAAAAATAGGTGTGAATGTAAAGCCAAATTCAAAATTTTTTTGTGAAAAGAAATTTAAAAACATGGGTGTGATTAGTAAAAAGATACCATCACTTTACTTTTGATACATCATTTATACCCGTTTGTTTTGTCAAGATTATTGTTTAGACATTGAGAAGGATTTGGCGTTAATGTGTTATGCTGGTCTCACAAACTTCAATTGATCAATCATAAAACATCAGAATGAGAATTCTTCCAAAGTTAAGATGAAAACAGCACAATCAGAACAAACCAAGACACAGTTTGAAGTTTGAACACATGATTACTACAACATCTACATTAAACAAATCTTAACAAAATTAACCAAAGCTGTCAACATTATCATAACTACATTTTCACTTCTTTCCTCTCTTGTTTTTCTTGGGTTTGTTTTTCTTCCCTTTTGCATTTTCCTTGGTTTTACCATTTCCTGAGTTGATGGCACCTTGAGAACTCTTCATGTTTTCTTTTGATTCTTTCATCAAACCTTGAGAATTCTTAGATTTGTCTTCTTTTGACTGTTCCAAACTTTCAGAATTCTTGGACATGCCATCTTGTGATTGTTCCAAATCATTTGGTGTGGTGTCACCATGGCCTGCTGCAGTGCTGCTTTCTGGTAATGGCTCACAGTCAAGGATTATTTTCTTCTTGCAGAGCAAAAACAGCTGATTCAACACATTCTCTACTTTTGGTCGTCTTTTCAGAATTTTCTTACAAAATTCATCGATAACTGGAATGTGCTTGTCAATCACAAAATCACTGGATAAAGGGCAAGAAGAATTAATGAACAGAGAAATGCACACATGTCTGTTAATATACTCAATCTAACTGATTGGACAGAACAACCAAAAAAATTGGATAAGAAAATTTGACACGAATAGGTTACATATATAACTTACCTCATGCTCAACGCCGAAGAAAGTTGCTTCATTTCATCAAGCAAATGAACCATCTCCCACATTTCACTTTTGTCTTCAAGGTTAACAGGGTTTTGTGGCAAGTTTCCACATATTGAAGAAATCAAAAGTTCAATAAAAGCATCCACAAAATCCTGAAGAGAGTGAAAAATGTGAGAAGAAAATAGCTGTGATAAAAAGAGATTATAGTATACACTATAGACCCTTGATAGAAACATGTTCTCTATTTTGAATTTAAGCACAAAACTAAAAAATTGCATACCTTCAGTATATAGGAATAATGTAATACCCTCTTGAGACATGATTCTTCAAGTGCCAAGTGTAATTTTTCCAACATATCCCAGAAGTTAACAACATGAGCAGAATTTGTAGAAGGAAACTCCTGAGATGCTGAGTCAGAAGCATCTACGATAACTGCTGCAGCTTCCCCGACCAAACTGTCAACTGTATTAGGGAACAATACTTGTAACATGAGTTCTCTTTGCTGGCACATCTTCAAGTCCACAGAAACAGCATCTGGGCACACAATTTCAGAAAAACTGTCGAATAGCCTAACAATCACCAAGGGATTGCCAATCGTTTTAAATGCCTTGGCAAAGACCCTCAAACCCAATTGATTCCTTCCTTCCCAAAGAACATTATAAAACTCCAATGGTAGATGTTTGGTTATATGCATCTGCTCTAGAAATTTACGAAGTAGCCCTATATGCTTCCCAGAGCAAAGATGAAGCAGACATATTGACACAAACAATCTCAGCACAAACAGTGGATAGTAATTCTTCATGGCCAAGTTTGATTTAGAAATCCAACCCTGGGTATCATATTGATTTTTAAGAAGATTGAAAAGGACATCAGCAATGAACTTATGTATTTTTTCAACAGGTCGTGCATCAGCCATTAACCTCGAATTTGGAACAAGAGGGGTATTTCCATCCTGCTGAATAAGCCATTCAATAAAAGATGACTTTGTAGCAAAAATGAACCCCTTCCAGCATGATGTCAAAAGCAGAATGCGTTCAATGAGATCCAGAAAACAATTAGGAGAAATGTAGTCGACTTCCCCTCTCCAATTTGCATTGTAAGTATCCTGCAAAGCTTCATGAAACTTAAACAAATTGTGTAACTCATAAGTTGCTTCATTGCCCTGTGACATTTTCTGCGCCGAATTTGGATGCAAGCTCTTGAAGAATACAGCCCAGGATGAATTGTCTTCCATTTTTTTCATGATTTCAGCAAATAGATCAACATTTGGATTAGCCATACCAAGAATCAAAACTGCCACCCTTCCAATTTGACCATAAGTCAGCCTATCTTTCCCTTTAATGTTTTCATAGATGACCTCATTCAGCAAATTCTGACAAGGCTCAGTTGCCCTAAGAGAAATCATGTCTTTTGTCAGCAATTTCCTCTTGTCTAGGGGATGTACAGAGCGACAGAAACAGTCAATTGGATATCTGAGAAATTTTTTCAATGCTGTCAAGTTACTATGGCTATGGCTAAACAATTTGGATTCAAGTAGAAATTTTGACACCTCATAGACAAGCATTAAAGACCGGAATTGGCAAAATTCAGAAACATCTTTATTAACCGAAAATTTGTATAGTGCATCAAGGTTTTGCAGCACATTCATGCCAACAGAAAGTAGTTCAGAACACCAATAGCTTTGAGCAGCAGAAACAATAAAATGAACATCTACAGAAACTAGCCTTCCATTTTTCCTTAATGATCTGTCACCCATCTTCACCACCCAATATGCATCAGGGATGAGCAAATGGTAATTGTCATTTAGATTAGAATTCTGCTGCAGAAGACCGAAGTAATTTAACACAAACTTTCCATAGCTACTATGCTGATGAATATCTTGGACTTTCAAACTTGGAAGATCTTGCAATATATGTACAACGTTATCCTTCCATTGTGTCCAACAGTGAAACAATGTCTCCACAGAAAGCTTATTCTTCAATATCATTCCTTCAACAGAATCATTAAACAAATTGTCTTGCCAGATGTACCTTGAGGAGTTCACCTGAAAATGAGCATCCAACAGTTTCCGCAGACATAATATTTCGCCTCCAATACTCTCATGCATGCGACAAGCTTTCAAATCTATCATGATCTTGAAAATGTTGCTATGTTCATTTGACAATATATCAACTTCAGTACAAGCATGCTCATAAAAGCTAAATGAATCTTTTTTGGCAAATGACAAGGCTCTTTTTAAAAGCTCAGCCTTTTGTGTAAACTGCGTTAAAGGCCACCCCTTGCTTCCCGCAGACCAAAGAGAATTTCCAAGTACATAGAAAATAATAAGTTCAGCAGCTTCTGTGAATTTGCCAGCTTTTCCCAGCAGATCAGCAACACGTAGAATATCCCCCATCATCTTGGCAATGTCAGCTGCCTCCATATAGTTCCCTAATTCCTCTTCTAACAAAAGGAGCTCATCAAATAAACTTAATGAGCGTAAGAACTCACGCTTCGATTCCATTGAATGAAAAGCTCTGACAAATTTCATCATGGATCTGATATCTTTACAATTAAAATAATTACGAGCACAACTTTCCAAAAAGTTCTGTTCTATTGTGGGAAGATCATGACTTCCAGCCGCACTATGGCCAGAAGTTTCAGTTTGTTTCCAGTGTTGAATGTAATCCAAGCCAATGTCATACAGTTCCCCTTTTGCACAAACAGTCAAACAATCTGAGAAGAAACTGCCTCTAGCATACACTTGAGCTGCAACTTCATAACATCTTGCCAGATAAAAGCAATCCCCTGCTCTTTTCAAATCAGGCTTCTCACATTTCTCCAAATAAAGCTTCCCTGTAAACATTTTTCAAATTAACATCCTATCATATAGTATCTAAATTAGGTTTATTTTTGTAAAGGTTCTAACTTCAAATGAATTCGTGTTAAGCATGAGTAAATTCCACATCCGTCAACATACAAAAAAGGGGCAAGCTGCTTCTGGCAGAAGTTCAAAAATACTATTAGTTGTAGCTTACATTATGTATAGAATTAGTTAGCTTCCCCTAGCTGACAGCTACTCTAACTTATCGTAAGCTCCTACTATAAATAGTTTATAGTAGGTTAGCCTATTGTAACGATCAACTTTCAATAACAGAATTTTCAGTTTTTCTCTATCTCTCATAAAAATAAATAAATAAATAATAAGTTTATACAGTGCATAAACAGAAATTTGGACTCAGTAAACTTTTTTATAATAACACAATAAAGCTTGTCAAACATCGGAAATAGAAGATCTGATACCAAGCTTGATATTTAAAATATACATCTCACTTTTCATATCACCACATTACATTATAGGGGTCTGTATTTAAAGGTTCTAAATCTTATTTACTATGTTCTTGAACAGGTTCAAATCCTCAACCTGGGTTACTATTAGGCTTCAACAGAATGAATGCAGAGAATGTTTATAATGCCAAGTAGATAGGTGGTTTGTGGTGGTCCAGTTGTAACTAAGAAAATAAGCACTAAATCAGTTTAGCTAGGTAGTTAAATAAGAGAGAAATTAAATAGAGATTCATCCCCTCATTTTGAAAGTTGAAATTGAGCTATTACTCCATTGAAAAAGGAAACCCCTAGAAGGAGATCCTCTCCTTGAAATCTGAGAACCACAATTAGGAGTCTCATTCTCTATAACTTCTGTACTCCTCTTTTCAATAGAACTTGCTACTCTCTATCCCTAGGATCCAAAAGTTACCCAGCCAAAAAGACGCAGAACATTACCATGTAGGATAGACCCGCTATTCGTGTTCTGAAAATATTTCTCAGCTCTAAATAGGAAGTCCTTCATTCAAACTAAAACAGTGCCAAAAACTAAAAGTTTAGACAAAAAAAACTAAACCTCAGACCCATACCAGCTCTTTCATGATCCCCCAAATCAGAAAAACACTGGGCAGCAGTATTGGCCATTCCAATCCCTTCAAAAATTTCGGCAGCTTCCCTAAGGATTGCATTGGCATCCTCAGGATTTAGATCACGCAAACGGTTTGCATTAGCCCGAAGACCAGCAGCCTTGGACTTCCTCTCCCAGTAAGTGTCCCCTGCTCTTTCAAAACACATTGTCGCCATCTCATAGTTATTTTGATGGTAAAGCTGCAAAAGAATAGTTAAAACCATATGAAAATCATGTGGAAAAATAATACTGGACAGAAGTGACTCATTGCAAAACTTTATATCAAGCTATATACCAATGGTTAGATTTAATAAAAAATTGTAAAATTCTAACTAAATTCATTTCTAGAAATGCAAAATGAATATAATGCATGATTATAAAACAACCTTTATCCCACGTGACTTCCATTCTTCTGGACTGCTTGCAACTTTCATTGCCTGAGCAAGAGAATCATCCAATTCTTTGAACTGTACAAGACACTTCTTTTTCCAATATTCAAACATTGGTCTAGAAAACTCCTCTGCATTTTCAGTTATCCACAACCTCTGCCTAGTACGAGTTATAGCCACATATAGTTGTTTAAGTTCAGAGCATAAAATATTGTGTTTGGAATCATGGAAACTTGGAAAAGACTTGAGCTCTCCCATTTCCAGCATATCTTGTTCCTTCATATACTCATATATCACCCTCCAACGATTTTTCAAAGGTGAAGATCCAAAAAAGTTGTACAGCAATACATCCTGGAAAAAAAAAGATACAAGATCATAAAAAACAACACAACATACACAATAGAAATAAATAAAAATAGGAGGATTTGGTGGCAACCTGAAACTCAAGACCCTTGCACTCCAAAATTGTTAAAACAAGAGCATTTTTACCTACATGATCTAAAATTTCCTTACGGGCAGAATCATCCCGTACCAAAATTACTTGCTCTGCTCCAAAGCCAACAATTTTTCCACCGGCATGTTCATTGTTACCAAAGATAGTTACAATTGCATTTTCTCTATTTCCACACTCAAGGACAACCGGAGCTTCACCATATATCAAACTAGTCTCAGGCTCCAAGACATCAATAGAATAAGGAAAAAACCGATATAGAAGATCAATGGTGCTCTGGGATAATTTAAGGACTCCAGCATGAGTTCGAAAGTTATGTTTCAATAAGAAAATTTCTGAAATTTTCGCTTTCTCCTTTCCTTGGTCAAATGAGTTTATCTTGGATTCAAGGATAAACTTCTTGTAAAAGAGAGATTTTATGTCCTGAAATCTAAAATCAATTCCTCTTGCTATAGTTTGAGCAGTATCTCCACAGAAAACGAAACCTTCTTCTATATTTTGGCAGATATGTTTGAATAAAGCAATTTGACTCATGGTTAGATCCTGAACCTCATCAATATATACAAAGCTCATTTCATCACCCTCATAACTTTTTTTTCTCAGTCGACGATGGAGATCAATAACAATATCAGCCAAATCAAATTCCCCTTTGTCCATCTTCATCTTTTCATAACTTTGAAAGATATCATATATCATCTCTCTTTGCTGTTTGCTTAAACTTGAAGCTCGATTTTCTGATAAGGACAGATAATGATCATGGCTTAGGTTACCATCACCAGGCTCTGTAGCTTGAACACCCCCTTTTATATGAGATATGATTTCAGTAAAAACCCTTGATGAATCTAGCTTCTTAGTATATTGAGAATTGAAGTGTGGCCAATATAGGGAATCAAATCTGTCATAAGTCACCTCCTTGTTCCTTATAAAGGTCTCCATAATGACAGAGCTTACACCAAGATTTTGACTATGAGAAGATAGACCACTAAATCTCTCAAAATAGGAATTCCCCAAAGTTCCATCAAGCATCATTAGAAATTTATGAAATGTTATGACAAGTGGATAGGAGTTGGTAGGAAGACCAACGAAAGAATCTGGAATATTATTAAGTAACTCTGATGCATCAACATCAACAATATCTTCCTCAAAAGAATTGCTTTCAGCAGAAACATTGGCACCACATATGGATCTGTATGCATATAAACATCCAGTAATGTTAGATATCAATAAATTCATACGTAAAAAAATGTGAAACAAAACTTTTTTTTTAAGTAAATTCATTGGATTTGGAAACAAATGAGGATCAAATTCATTCAGAAGACTTGCTTTGTTGCACAAGTTATATGTAATGAGGACTAGAGTTTAATAGTTTCGACAGACTGACTACAGCATTGCTAACATGCTTCTTATGGATGAAACTTTCAATATTCCTTATCATGCAACTCACTAACCACAATTACGTTGCTTGTCTGTGTGTCAACAGTGGTGAGTTAAATAAAAATGCAACAATCACAATAAAAATAAAAAGGATAAGTGAAAATCACTTGTGACTTGTGACAATCAAAATACTTTATCTTCCTGAATACATTTCTTAGCTGTTGTTGAAATGACATGATAACAAATAACTTTCGATGAACAATGACTACTTTATTTTTTAGTAGAATTTAAAATGGTATCAATCCTTGACACACATTTTTTAACATATCATTCTTTTAAATGAAAATTACATTTTAGCACAAGGAAAAATGGTCTTGTTGTTTACACTTCAAGCTATTGGGGGGTCATATAGTAAAATATAGGTATTATATATATATATATATATATATAATTTTTTAACTTTTTTTTTATAGGCTATAGGTATTATATTACTATTACTTATGATGGTTAAAATATTCAAACTCAAAGAAGGCTATTTCCACTTAGGGCATCCAAAACAATTTGTGAAGATATTGAATTGATAGCAACAAAAGCTCTTACGGACATCAACAAGAGCCACCAATTTTAAAGCAAATCAATGAGATTAAAAAAAAAAAAAATCAACTATAGCATTTCATAATTTATTCTATGTTTAACTATCATACATGTAAAGTAATGAATTCAAAACCACACAACTCCAATTTTCTCTCTAGTTGTCTTTCCACATGAAAAGAGATACCACAAGCATAATAAAGTTTAGAAATCATAACAAACAGCACCCAAACGATTATTTTCCAAATTCTTATGAATGTAATATACCAATGTTAAACATTCCCATTCAATATATCCATATATTTCAAAAATTTATTAGATTGAAACACAAACAATGATGAGAGATAGAAACAAAAAGATGCCAAAATCAACAAGATTGCCAATCATTCAATTAAAAAGGAGAAATCCAAGCAAAGTAGGATTTAGAAGAAGATCTGCACCTTTTCAACCGAACAACATGATGTTTTACGGCTTGACATAGTTTAGGACTCACTGTTACGAATAACTGCCTTAAGACAGGCTTGTCATTAATAGCAAAACTCTCTTTACATTCTTGATTCAAACAAGGCATTGTATCGCTCTCAATAGCATATGCATCTTCAACAGCCATATGGTGCAAGTTCTCCTTTTGAAATAACTTCATGGTCAGAACAGTGGTCTTTCCTGTACCAGAGCGACCCAACACAAACGTGCTTTTCGAAAAGAGGATTATCTCCCGCTCTTCATCTGTTACTTCAAATGGAAGATCAATTTCATTGCCATTACGATCAGAAAGTAAGTGGCTAACAACAACTGGTGATAAGGAGTAGAATTTCATCAACAGCAGACTCTCCTCGACCTTTGAATTCTCAACATACATTCTTTGATCAGCACAAACACTAGATTCAGCAATACCACCATTATTAGCAAGATTCTTGAATTGCTTGATCTCTACTGATTTTTCCCAACTCATAGGAACCTCCATATTCCTAGAAAATAAGCAAAATTCATTATAATATCAGTCAGCTATAACAGCTTAGATCCAATAGAATGAACTTTAAAAGCACTTACCCCACAATACAATTTTCATTGCAATGACTTATAAAATCCTCTGTGTAACTTCCAAAAATACTATCAAGCCGCTTCACTAGTTTAGGGATATCCTCTAGAGGCAGTATATCCCATATCTTTAAAACTTGAGTATAACGTGATTCTTTTACTATGTCCCTTGAACAAACAACATATAGACCATCAACCTTGAATTGCTTTAACATCTGCGATGAATTTCCACAAAGCAAGTCCACTTTTATCCTTTTAGGTCTCCACCCACTGGATAGTTTCAGCAAGAGGTTTATTACTGATTTCTTTGTCCGCTCTGACTTCAACTTTTTAAATGATTTAAGGAAGTTATCACTGAAAAGAACCTGCAGAAGCGTGGAAGAGTGGGAATGTAAACTATTAACATCCGTCATCAAGCAAATAATGAGAATAGAGCAAATGGAACTAATGAGTAAAACTAGAACATCAAGAATCCAATTACCTTCCACCTGGAATTTCTGAAAAGGAGACTATCTCCATTTAGCAAATCATCAAATTGATCTAACTCTTTCTTGGTATCCCAGATAGTTTTTGCCAAATCCTCATCTTCATCAGCATCAAATAAACACTGACGCTTTCTAGCATCAAGCACTAAAGATTTCCAAACATCTTCCTGACTTGTAAGGATTTTTACATTGCCCAAAATCCATAAACAGTGCCTGTTGAATATGAAAGCATAAGCATCAGTCCATGCCTTAGTTCATGCAAAAAAAATAAACTTGGGCACAATAACAAATGCAAAATGCTAAACTCTACCTAGCTCTTGTTAAAGCGACATTAGTCCTCTGGGGACTGGATATGAACCCAAGAGACGAGCTGCCACTGGTTCTCACAGTTGATAATATGATTATGTCCTGCTCTCCACCCTGGAAACCGTCAATTGTTTTCACATTCACATTAAACCCATCATACCCCTCATACTTTTGTCCAATTTGATCCTTGATTGCAACAACTTGAGCAGCATATGGAGACACTATACCTATACTTAGGCTCCCCTTTGTGCCAAACCATGCTGCATATCAGAAAAAATAAGAGAATATTAGAATTTAGTACATGTGTATATAAAAAAACCAATCACATTAAAAATAGATTCATGATATATATATATATATATATATATATTAAAATACTCAAAGATATTGCTTTTTTTTTTCCAAAGTTAATCAAGTTCTAAATACATGATCATTAAGTACTATAGATTGTATAATTTGAAATTGACATGCTACCTAATGACAAACATGAAGCCATGTACAATCATATAGTTTAGAAATCAATGAAGATTACCTTTCCAGTCTAATATGCTTTGTTACAAGGAAAAGAAAAGGTATTAACATTTCAGATTACTAGAGAATTTTATAAATAAAAAGATACGGACCTCTAAAACAATTTTTGAGAATTTTCAGCACAACTGCCACCTCGACCATGTTTTTTCGGCTTCGTCCAGCATCATCTGACTCTTCTCTGCCACCAACTACATTTATAAAGGAATAGGGACCAAACATTGGCCCCGGGAGATATTTCTTTCCATAGTTCTTTCTACCGACATTTGGAGCATCAAGAATCTGGTTTAAATAGAAGTGCGAATTTGGAAAGGAGCTTATAGCGGGATGCATCCGGTACTGTATATTGAGAAAGTGATTTGGATGATCCAATGAGTTCAGCCTTGCAAATAAGCTTCTCCCAAAACCAGCTTCATAAGAAACCTTAGACAGAACAAGGACAGGCAAAACTATTAGTTTCCAATCAAAAAAAAAGATTATTTTGAGAAAGTGAAGATGCAAGAGCCATGGGTATCAAACATAATAAAAGAAACATTTTTAAACATGCATGAAGACAAAGACACTTGTGCATACATTGCTTTCAACCATTGCTGGTAGCTGGCGTTCATCTCCAACAAGAATAGCATGATTTATCTCAGGAAGTAGTAGAGGTATGATTGATTCAGATTCCCTTAACTGTGCTGCTTCATCAATCACCAAAATGTTTAGCGGTGCCATGTCAACAGAGTGCAACTTAAAGGAGCTAGAAGCAGTGGAAAATATCAATGAGGAAGTTTGCAAACAGAAGTCTCCAATTAATTCTTGGTTCAAAAAATTTGGAAATTTGAGTTCACCAAGTGAATCTTTAAGGGATCTTAAAGAAGACAGGCATTCACTTCTGCTCTTGTACAATAAGTATTCAGCACCCTCAAATGACTCAGAATTATGTTGCCCATCTGGAGGAGAGAAAAGCTCTTCCAATACTTCAGAAACGACATTACTTTGGAACAAAAGTGCTTGAAAGGAACCAAGTAGGTGAAAAAGGGAGAACAAATTTTCCAAGTTACTCTCCAAAATGTAACTTCTAGGTACATGACTACATAAGACAGAAATACAGTCTCTCAGCGGCGATGCTATAGAAAGAAACCTTATTCTCACAAACTCAAGAAAAGATCTGCATATCCCCTCACTACAATCTGAAGAGTTTACATCTTTTGTCTTAATAGTATTATTATCATCATTTTGTCCTTGCTCCTTTCTCAACTCATTTTCAACGGATATATGATAATTTGAAACACAATTTTCAAGAAGATCAATCATTGAAAAAACACAAGATCGCCAACCAGTTTGTGGTGCAAAGCACGATGTCAGCTGTTTGACACGATAATCTAAATATATGTCTTCAATGTCGGCACCAACTTTGAGCCGCTCATGATTCCCAAACAAGAGCATGTCTCCGAATGAACAGAACAAAGCATCAGATTTTCTAAATGATTCTCTCACCATGCTCAAGACACGAGATGCCACTTCTTTAATAGCAACATTTGTAGGTGCACAAACAAGAATCCTACAGTTCATTTTCAGTAGAGCAAAAAGCAGTGTGCCCAAAGTTTTGGTTTTTCCGGTTCCTGGTGGACCCCAAATGAGATCCACAGTCGATTTATGATTGCAATGAGCGGAAGAAAGGCATGCACAAATTGCCTTATACTGCGACTCATTCAACTCAGATGATAACCCTTCAAGTGTTCTGACATCCCTAAGAGCATCAATCTGCTGAGGGCAGTAATCACAGGTTTCCTCAACCTGTACCACACCATACATTCATCAATTGTTGAAATAATCAAATTTTAAAATAAGTTCTATTTAGAAATGCCACATAGTCTTCATAAACAACTAACAAGAATTGACTTATTTTTTGAATGTAATTGGAGCTATAGTCTCCTTGATTCCTGTTGTCTCTGGATAGGAATTGACAGGTGTCCATACAAGTATCATAACTGGACAAGGTGGTGGATCTGCCATGCTTTCAGCGTTAAGGTCCGCCGCAAGTGTGTTTTTGCTATGTTTGCAGCATTGATTTATCACATATGGGAGGAAAGAAACAGTCGCACGTTCAAGAATCAGAAGAAGAGTTTGTAGCTTATTTTCAGTACTATTAGGAGGGAGGTTGCTCATAGGATTAGTTTTTGTTTTCCTAATTTTGTAGATTGGAGGAATAGTGTTTTAGTCGATAGAGTCAAACAGGAACTCTAGTATTTTTTATTGGTTATTCTTTAGACCTTTGGCTGTTATGAACCCTTCCTAGAAGGTGGCAAAATAGCCTTGGGTTTCAGGCATTTGCATTGGATTTGAACCCTTAATAAAAGGTGGCAAGGCTTTTGCTTATGACCTTTTTTATTGTTTCTGAACTTTGCTTGTAGTAATGAATTTTTTCTTTTACCGAAAAAAATTAACAAGAAAATATCATTTATAATTTTTATAAACAATTAAGCTAGGTGGTCATTCTCTTCATGCATGAATAGCAATACAGTTTCCCACACTATACATCCTAAATATCCAAGAAATTATTAGGGACAATCAACAGAACTGAACACTAAAATAACCTGATCATTCTTACAGTCTTGTGCTTTGGTGTAGATTAACAAGATGTCAATGTTTGATGGAAACGTCATACAATTTTCTTACAAAATATTCCTATAATAGTAAACATAAATTGAAAACTGACAAAGCCATGACATAAAAGTAGGTTTCTTACCATGTCACCAGCACATAAAATCTTCTTTATTAGCTTTGAGTTTCTGCCTTTTTCGTACATGTGAAGTGCATTCCATATTCTTCTGCTGGGGATTATATTAGTCAAGAATACCAAAAACAAAGATTTGTGCCTGACTTCTGCAAGGTCAATATCTTTAGATGAAATAACTTTGAAAGTAGACGAAATACCACTGTCTTCATCCTTTCCCTCCTCTGCAATCCCTGTCGATACTACGAAAGTCCACATCTTTCCTACCCTTTGTAAATCATTTACCATTTCAGGCTTAAAATCTGCCAAAATGAACACATCTCCACTCAATGTCTTGTATGGCTCTTTTCCACCAGAGGACCAATTTTGCCAACTGCCTGTGTCAACTTCATAGACTTGCTTCTCCTTTGATCTGATCTCATGAATAGAAGTTACTTCAGCAAAAGGTGCACTCCATAAGATTCCCATACTTGAGCATAGATGTGCTCTAGTTTCTTCCAACAAGGGGTAGATATATGACCCAAAATAGTGATCAACTGAACTGAATGATAGTTCAATATCTTGAACCTGCAAAAGGAAGACAATTATTTTGAAATACTGATTCAGCTAACATGCTTTTTCTTCAAATTGTGATCTCTTCTATTTATAATATAGACCAAATATAGAACATAACCCAAGGTCTTAAATTGCCGCAATGTTAAGGTTTTGGGACTCACCAAAACCTTTACGTCACCACAATTGCGGCCGCATTTGCCCGCAATAGTCCGTAACATCAAGGATTTGGGAGGCTCCAAAACCACAACCACGACCACTCTTGAAAAGCTTAATCGAACCCATTCTATTGTGTCGCGTCATAGAGCGTCTACCGAACACTAATACATAAAGCAAGTTTACCATTAACAAATGCAAAGCAGCACTGGTTATAAGAGGCTAAGTGGCTAACTTTACTATTAACTCTATTGTGAAAAGGCAAACACTTTCAGTTTCAGACAAGTAAAAGTACAGGTTATTATTGAACTGATAACACACACAGAATCAGGTAATAAATGGTTACTAAAGAAACTAGATAAAGTATGCAAACGGTGAAATATTGAACCCCTAACCTGATTTTTGTAAAGATCTTCATTGAAGATATCTTGAAGGGACCAAGAAAATATAATGTCAAGGAAGCCATGATCACCATATTTGACCCTCTTGCTGCATGAACTCTGATTCATCATCATGTTGTTCCAAGAATAATCTCAGAATGTTTGTGTGGGTTTGATCAAAAAAGCTTGTGCCTTTTAACTGCATTCCATAAACAACTTAACTTAGAAGAAAAACACTCACACTCACCGTGTTGTGTTGTGTTGTGTTGTGTTGGGTGCATGGCGTGTCTAGTATCAAGAAAGCAACTTTTAGGATTCTTGTTAAAAATAAAAGAAAATGGTGATGGTAAAACTAATACTACTTCAATGATCCCAATAACTTAGTACTCCATTTTATAAAAGCTGAAACTTTTCACCTCTTTAGAACAAAAAATTCGTACACACACCCACGTTATACCTAAACCTCTCTCACTGTCCAAGTAGTAGCATGGTAAAGTGAAGTCGTTTCGTTTCCTTACTCTGCACTCTTCTTCTTTAAAGTATTGACTTGGTCCTTTCCGAGTCTTCCTCTTAAGAATTAAGAATTAAGCTTGTCAATCGTCATGTCCTTTCATTTTTCTTTTTTTTTAAAAAAAAAGTTAGGCTTTGTGTTACTTTTGTCAAATATCTTTATATATTTTTTCTTTTGTCAAATATCTTTATATATTTTTTTTTTCAATGTCTGACTCCTTGAAGTTATTTCTGGATTTGTCATATATCCCTACTATCAATTCTGATCAATTTTGATTACATGTAACATCAAAATCTTAATAAGACGCAGGAGGTTGGTTATGTGGTGTAACATTAGAATCCTAATAAGACGCAGGAAGTTGGTTATGTGGTGCCCATGATGTCACATTAGCGAAGACGACTTCTCTCTTCAATTCTTTTTTTTTATCTTTTTATTTAACTAAAAATATAAAAATATTAAGTTTTTTAGTTTTTTAAAGTTTTTGAAAAAAAGATCTTCGCCCACGGGGCAGCAGGTGTTTAACCTCCTGCGTCTAATTAGGATTCTAGGTTTCTGATGTTACATGTAAGCAAAATTGATCAGAATTGATAGTAGGGGTATATGAGAAACTCAAAAGTAACTTCGGGGAGTCAGACATTGAAAAAAAAAAAATAAGGGTATCTGACAAAAGCACCTCAAACTTCAAACTTCAGGAACCTATGACTTAATTAAGCCAAAAAGTTATTACTTCCTCCGACTCGAATTATAAGTAACAAAAAACATATTTCTTTTGGTTTAAATATAAGCAAAATTAACTAACTTTATTAAATTTTGTTTCATTCTCAATGTCATTTTACTAAAACATCTCTAGAAAATTGTAATCTTAAATTAATTTTTGTTTCATTCCCAATAATATTTTCCTAAAATAACTCTATTTTTTGTAAATTTGATAAAATTAAATACAATCAACTAATCTCTTTAATAAACGTAAAAGTGATTGCATTTGCTTATAATTCGAGTCGGAGGTAATACACTTTTACTTATCTTCTCCAAGGAGCAAGGAGTTTTTAGCTAATTTGTTATTCTCCCGTCCTGGAAGTTAAGTTTTTTAAGGTCATTGCATATATTTCCTCCGGCTTGAAATATAAGCAACAAAAATATACTTCTATTGGTTTAAAATATAAGCAAAATTAACTAATTTTCTTAAATTTTATTTTATTTCCAATGTCACTTTTCTAAAACATCTCTAGAAAATTGTTATCTTATATAATTTTTGTTTCATTCTCAATTCAACTTTCCTAAAATATCTCTATTCTTTTATAAATTTGAGAAAATTAAATACAATCAACTAATCTCCTTAATAAGCGTAAATTTAATTAGTTTTGTTTATAATTCGAGGGAGTAGATTAGTAAGAAATTAATAAAGATGTAAGTAATTGATATATTTTGACTAAATATATAAAAATTAATGTATCTTGAAAAAAGATGAAGAAATTGGTGGTGAAAAAGATAATGTAATAAATAAGTATATATTTTAAGAAAAAAGTATAAATGAATATTAAATTTCTAAAATAACATAACTTATGTGACAAAATAAAATTGTTAAATGAACATAACTTATGAGACGGACTGAGAGTGTAGTAATTTTTAAAAACACAGACAATAAATTAATGATCTCGTTCGTTGAACACAGATCGAAAAAGGATTGAGGCTTTAAAAAAAAAGTATGTAACTTTTGAAAATTACTTGAAAATAATTTTTAAGAAATTAACATATCTTTTAATAATTCATCTAACAAATTTTAAATTATTAATTATAATTTAATAATTTTTTCTAATTCATTAATTAACTAAGTAATTCATAAATAAAAAAAACACGAATTTAATTAATTATTAATTATCATTTAATACAAGTAATTTTTTTACACTTTATTGATTACTTAATTAATTATGTAATTAATAAATAAAGAACAAAAATGAATAAATTAAAATAATAAATACAAATGACATAAAATTGCATGTTCTTTTCAATCATTTAATAATTTTCAGTTACTTTCACATCTAGTTTTTTCGACAGCTTTATTTCAAATATTCATATAAATTCACGACTCAAACTCACAACTTTCACTTAGTTTCTCAGCTCACAACTATAAACTTATTTTGTTAAATAGAACCTTTATTAGGTGTATCAAACTAGTTAGGATTATACACTCTAAAACTAAAGAGTAATGATATACATTTATAAATCAATTAAAAAATTAAGTTATATCATAAGAAAGTGACATATATCAATTATTAATTTATCATTAATATGTAAAATATTATTTTGTGACACGTTTCATTTTCTTTATAATGTACACTAATTTGTAGATTATTTTGTAAGCTTATATGTATCATTTTTGAAAAATAAATGGATAATATGCGCTACTTTAATATATATATATATATATATATATATATATATATATATAAATTGTATATTTAACTTTCTCAATATTGCCTTACTTTTTTATTCCTTGATCATTGTATTTAAAGCATCCACATTCATGGACAAACAATTTGGCCCTCAATGGACCTCATCCATTAGTTTATTATTTCACACTTTCCTATACGTTAAGGAAAAAAACTCATATTTTCTCTCCACCCATAAACCAATTTTTGTCCTTAAAATGGGTCTACACATTACCGCACACTCTTGATATTTTTCAATAAATAAAAATCACCACAAACTAACTATATTTATCTATCAAGAACTATAACTATAATTTAAAACATTCTCTATTCTTTAACGGCTACTTTTTTTTAAAAAAAAATATATTTTTTTTTATTGATGGAGTGAATAAATGTCGTAATAAATTGAAATACGCAAAAACGTAAATTTGAAATGCATTAAAAATAAGAAAAAACTGCATTATAAATTGTAGAAAATAAGAAGAAAAAATACATTAAAGATAAGATAGAAATACATTAAATATTACGAAAAACAAAGAAATACATAAATTAAGTCACCCTATACATTGCTCAACTTTGATCATCGATGTCATCGTAATGATTTCAAACATGTTCAATCAAATCGGCTTGAAGTTATTGATGAACAAATCTATCGTGAAGATTGGATCTCAAACGAAGATACTCTTGAAAATCATGATGACTATCATTAGGTACTTCCGGATTGCCCACAACATACATCAGCATACTCACCAAAATTACTACCACCATATGTATATTGTTCATCTTCAATAATCATGTTATGCAATATGATGCTTGCATATATTCTATTAGATAAATGATCCAAATGTCATTGTCGAGTTGGACAACATATGATTGCAAATAGTTGTTACAGCACTCCAAATGCTCATTCAATATCTTTTCTGAAGCTTTCTGTTTTTTTTTTTCAAATCCTCTCTTAACTCCTTGTGTCATGGAGATGCTTTTGACAAATACAGTCCATAGAGGATAAATGTCATATGCGAGATAATACCCCATATTGTAAGGAGTTGGATTGATCGCTGAAAATTTTACCTGAGGTGTTTGACCAGTTAGAACACTATTGAAGACATTGGATCAATTCAACACATTTATGTCCTTGTTAGATCCCACAACCCAAAAAAAGCATGCCAAATCCATAAATTGGCAAACACAACTGCTTTGAGCATCACTATTGGGTTTCCATGATCGACTCGGCTAAATTTTCCTTTCCATGCTACTTGATCATTCTTTAATTCCCAATGCTTGTAATCAATGCTGCCTAACATGCCTAGAAAGCCACAGTTTCTACCAATTTGCAGTAGCCACTCATTATCATCATTGTTGGGCTTTCTTACCTAAGTAGCCCCAAATACATTGATCACGACCCTTGTAAACCTATCAATTAGGCATTGTAGTTATGTGGTCTCGGTCATTCTCGCAAACTCGTCAAGATTGTCAGCGCTTGCTCCATATGCCAACATTCTAATAGCACTAGTACATTTTTGTATGGGTAAATGGCCAAACATACATGTTGCGTCGGGCTTCTATATGACATACTCGTCATGCTCAGTAACAACATCTATAATTATCATGAATACATGCTTATGCATTCAGAACCTGCGACAAAAATGTTCATTCATGTATATTGGATGATCAGAGAAATATGAATGAATGAAAAGATGAATGAAAATATTGTATAGTAGAGTAATGTGAACAATAAGATTGCAAAGAAGAGTGTTGTGAATACATTCAAAATGTTGGTAACGTGGATGGTACAAATGGCTAATTTTTCAACGGCTAGTTTTTTTATTTATAAAAATAAAATAACTTATTCATTTATAAAAATAAAATAACGACTTCATTAAATCTTAGGACAAAATACAACAAATGCTTATAACTACCGAAGTACATAACGTCTTGATTTTTTTAAAAAAATTAAACTACCTAAAAATACATTACGGAATACACTTAAACTAAAACAAAGTTCATACAAAAGTTCAAGTTTTTCTTTAATAAAGTTGCAAACCCTATCATGAGCTCGTAGTTGTAACTCCGTCATCCTTGATGTATCTTTGAAGAGTGTCTCTAACTCGCCGATCCTTAACTTTTATTCCTCCAGAGCCATCTTTCGCTTCTCTAATTTCATATATTCACATGTGAATTCGTTGAATGCATCCACTTTGTCAGAAGACGTTGCACCTTTTGTTGATTTTCCCTTCCTTTTTGTTGTTTTCTGCCCAATTGGACGTTCCATAAAAGGGGTTTGGGGAATGTCATCACTACTTGGTGGTGGCAGATTAGACGATGAAGTGTATGCCCTAGATGCAGAGTTCTTCGTTCTTTTTTTACGAGCCTCTAATTCTAGTTGTATTAGATCGTCTCAATTTATCTTTTACTAATCGTCAAACGTGCTCCATGGTGAACTTCTCTCGTTGATCTTGATAATAAATTGTCACAACTCTCTCCATTATATCTTCATTGTTGCCTCCACTTGTCTTGGATTTTGTGGCATGTTTGTAACACCCAACAAACTTGAAAGTTATTCCTTGAAGTTTGTGGTATTGAGCTTTTATTTGCTTCAGAGTTTTAGACTCCGTATTCTTGTTGAGAAACTTGTTGTATTGAATGTTATCCTTGCCCAAAAACTCTGAGATTTTTGGTTGACCCCGACAATGGGATATTCAAAAACATTGAAAAATGATTCGACTGGGAGTTTGTCTTCTTCGACTGCAAATATTTCTCGACTCTTCTTTGCTTTTGCTGTGGACCCTTCTTCTTCTTCATCGAGATCAATAGCATCCAAACCATCTTGACTACAGAATGGTGGGTCTTTAGACTCATTAATTGACCCTATATGTGTCGCCAGATCTTTGTCGTAGGATTACATATGACTAGTGTTTATGGCAGGGTTGGTTGGTGGTGGTGGAGGAAACTTCAAATATTGGTATGGAAAGAATTGATGATTTGCAGTGGATGGGTTCATTTGGGTATTTGGGTCAAATGGATTATATGAGTTGTGTGAAGCACTTTGAGGGTTTGGGTAAAAAGGTGCATGAGAACTTTGAGTGTTTGGTGTAGGATGAGAATTTTGAGAATTTGGTATATTAGAATTAGAAATACTAGCTAACAATCTCCTAAGAGCATCTAACTCAATTTGAGCATGATCCATTAAAATACCAAAACTAAAAGATAAAAAAAATTAAAAGTGAATGAGATCACGGCAAGAACAATGTAAGAAGTAAATGAAACAAGAAAAAAAAATTGTGTGAATTAAGAAAAAATAAGAACTTGTTGGGTGAAATTGTTGTGTGAATTCTTGTTGTGGATTGTGCATTATGTAGAAAAAAACTTAACGGATAGTTTTATTACCGTTTACTTCACTACAACGGTAATAATTTCATACTATGTGCATCACATAGTATGCACAACACTCACAATCTCTCACACACGTTTTGAACTCACTCATACACTTAACACTCACAAAATTACTCACACACAGAAACTTCCTCACACACTCACACAAACTCCAACACCCACACCATAATCCCTATCTTATCTTCCTTCAAAGATCCATATCTTCTCTTCTCTTCTTCGATCTCGGTCCCTCTGTTCTCTTCCTTCTCTGATTCCCCGGTTCACTCCCTCTCCTTCTCAATCATTCACACTCACATAATCCCTCTCCTTATTAATTGCTTACACACACACACAATTTGTCTCTCTCAGGATCTCTACCTCTCTCCCTTCCACCACCAAGCACCGACCTTCTCGGCCTCCCTCCTCCTCCCCCCAATTCACAACAACCCTAAAACCATTGCTCAACCCCAAAACCACCATATCACCACACCCACGCTTGATCAATCTTCAATCTCACCACTTCTCTCTCTCCCTTCAATCCCACTCCACGAAACCATCTCCATCCACCTTCCATCTCTCTCTCTCCCTTTGATCTCATTCACTGGCATGCTCTAATCTGCAAAAATTGGTGCCATCCATGGCTTTGGGTCACTACATGCAATGTTGATCAATATGAATAGGACCAAAATCGAATCTGCTTCGTGAGCACATTAGTAATTTTTTTTTGTAAATTTTGTATTTTTAGCGGATTAGTATTGTTGCTGTGTATTTTTGGCCATTTTTTCATACTGTAATTTATTTTTTGAAAAATCGGTGTTGTTTTTGTTATTGTGTATATTTACTCATCTGACATAGTTTTTGTTCAATTCATTCTTCTAAAAAAAATAGTTGTTGCATCCATGGATTTGGTTGTTGCTAATTCTCTCTCTTCTCCCTCCCATTTTTTGGATTAAAAAAGTGTTACCATCTACCATTTTCTGTCATTTCATTTGTCCTTGATTATGAACAATAATTAAATATGGACAATCCCAAATTTTTCCCACACTGGTACGAAACATTAGGGACAACCCCTAATATTTTTTAAGGACAATGAGTTTTGTACCGATGTGGATGCTCTTAATGGTTCTCCAAAAAGATTCACTTTTTTCTTACTTCCTTCAGTTTAGAATAAAAGAAAAAATAATTAAAATTATTTTTATTGAGGAGGTTAATTAATTGTGATTAATTTTATCAAATTTATAAAAAAAATAGCTATTTTAGGAGGAAATGGATTCTCTGCAGTCACTTTACTGAATGCATGAAATCGTATCCATTGAAAATAATTCATTTTACATTTAAATTTTGATGAAAAATTATGTATAAAATTTTAGTCCTTAGATAAATGACTGCATGAGTGACTGCGGTGAATTTGAAGTCAGAGAATCCAGGTCCATTTTAGGAAAGTAGAATTGAGAATGAAACAAAAAATTAAATGAGACAACTATTTTATAGCAGTGTTTTAAGAAAATAGTATTGAAAATGAAACAAAAATTAAAAAAATTCGTTAACTTTTTATTAAATATTAAACTAAAATAAATATATATTTTTATATTATATTTCACATTGGAGGAAGTACTTGTTGATAACTTAAATATGAATAGGTTTTATTTATTTTTTTAGTACCAAGAGTGTTTTATTTATATATTTCTTATGCATCATATCTTTTCTTAGTTGACTATAGAGATGATCAAAGTAAATTTAACATCTATTAACAAAAATTTTCCCATACACACAAAAGAAATCAAACATGTGACATCAAATTCAAGGAAATCAAATATCTATCGACTCTTATGAATATATGTGATATTTCACCATTTATATTTTTATTTTAAAAATAATAAATTATAACATGAGTAATTTTTAATTTTTTTTATTCCTGACAAGTAAGGTTATTAATGATAGAAAAATACAATTAATTAACATTATTTTTTTAAAAAAATTAAAAAAATTACATTTTTCGATACTTATTTATTATACTCTCTCTAGTCCTATATATAAGACCCTTTTGGGATTTTCACTTCTACCAAGAAAGATAGTTAAATTTGTTAGTGGTAGTGGAAATGTGAAAATTTGATATACTACTTTTTCAAAATTACCCCTATAATTATTATTGTAACTCTAAAAAGTGTTGAGTTAAAAGGAGTATTTGTGGAAAGAAGTAATTAAATACTATTGAAAATTGAAATAATGTCTATTAAATATGATCAAAATAAAAATCTCAAAAGAGTCTTATAAATAGGATCAGAAGGAATACTTGGTTACTTATTAAAAAGTACCCTTAAAACACTTGTTAGCATTTGTTTTATGAAAATCACTTTTTTTCCTTAAAAAATTGAAAATTCTTTTTTTAGCTGCCCTTATTATTTTTTGTTGATGTTAAATGTAGTAAACCTCTAAGAAACAAAAATCCACTTTTTAAATTCCCTAACTAATATATGTAATCTAACCACTTAAAAATTTATGTTATCTAACATTTGCCGTTGCTTTCTCCTTTGTTTTGAAAATCATTTGAGGTTACTAAATTACTATTAATATGAAATAAAGCATATATTGTAGAATCAAAAAGGTTTCGATGAAGACAAATGAATCAAATTGTAGAATTCGATGACGACAAATGAATCAGCTCGGTCCTCGGCAAATTGATGAAGACCTGTGTTGATGAAGTCGAGCTCTGTCCTCAGCCATTGATGAAGCTCGCTGTGTAGATGAAGTCGAGCTCAGTCCTCGGCCATTGATGAAGACGAATGAATCAGCTCGCTATGTTGATGAAGTCGAGCTCGGTCCTCGGAATTTGATGAAGACCTGTGTTGATGAAGTTTTGTTCAGTCCTCGCAATCGAGCTCGGTTGTGCAGATGAAGTCAATTACTTTGACGAGCTCGATTCTCAGCACCTAGCTCGGATCTCGGCAGCTTATTGTGCAAATGAAGGCAATTACCTTGATGAGATCGGTTCTAGACACCTAGCTCCGTCCTCGGTCAATCGATGGATACAAATGAATCAGCTCACTGTTCGAATGATGTCAATCAGTTTGATGAGCTCGGTGCTCGGTGTGCTACGCATCTCAGTGCTATCTGGTCGGCAAAAGATCGAATCGATCCGTGCTCATAATCTCAGTGTTATCTGGTCGGCAGAAGATCGGATCGGTCGGTGCTCATAATCTCAGTGCAAAATGATCGGCGTAAGATCAGCTCGATCAGACTTTGATCAGATCCGCCATACAAGTTCCCTAGCTCGGCAAGGCGCTTTGACAGATGCCGAGTTCACTAATTGTTGTTCAGACGGGATTGATTGAAATCAAATCTGATTCAATAGTGACCGTTGAAAAAGCAATTACTCCCAGAATCTTTCCTAATTTGGTGACTCCATTTCCTCCCTGATCTTTGGAGATTATAAAGGGAGCTTATGATTACAGACAGAAAAAAAAGCAGATACAGAGACAACATACTCGCAGAAACAAAATTGTTAATCATCTCTGCAAATTTCTTTCCCAACCAAATACTCAATTGGTTTTTTACACTTTCAGATTAATATTCAATTGAGTTTCTGGTTGGAACCATACTGTGAGATTCATCCGCTGCATGTGTTAATTCGAGTTGTAATCCGCACAAATCAAGAAGGTGCAAGTTCATAAAACAAACAACAACAAATCTCGATCTCGGATTTGAGGCTCGGTGAAGGTTTCATCGAGAGTAGTGGTAAAGGTTTCACCGCAAGAGGAGGAGCTATTAAAGGTTTCAAGGAGCTCCGTCCGTGGAAGTGCTGAAGAGGTTCTTTAGCCATCAATTTAATTGGGGTAAATTTCAAGGGTTTTGTACACTCTTGAAAGAGTTTGGTTGAGTGAGGTTCACTTGTAATTCTTGTAACCGATTAAATTGATTTTGAGTAAAAAACTCCCTAAGGTTTAGGGGGGACTGAACGTAGCTCTCAAGGGTGAGAGTGAACCAGTATAAAATTTTTGTGTCTCTTCTCTTTACCGCTTTCTGCATTATATCTTTATTTGGTCGTCTGCATTGTCTAAGTATTTTAGTCGTCCTCGTTGAACCTTAATTTGCTCGAATCGTGCTAGGTGTGAATCCGCTGCAAAACTGATTTTTGTGTGTTGTAGCTCGGATAATCGATTATCGGTATAAATAACCAATTATCTCATTCTGCTCGGCACAAAAACCGACTCTTTCAAAAATAATCAGCCAGCATTATTCATATATTTCAATTATATTCAAAAAATTCATACTATTGCTTCCAACTACTATTCACCCCCTTCTAGTAGATTGTAAGGCCGCTTATTGGTTATCAACATATATCTCCTTTGTTTTGTCATTAAAAGACAACATTGTTAAAAGAATTTAAGTTTTTAGTCTCTGAACTTATATTTTCTTTTGAAGTCTGTCTTTAAACCTTTTTTTTTATACTTTGGTCCTTGAACTTTGCTCAATTTTTTTTGGAAATGGTCCTTTTGTCGCTTAAGTGATGATATGACCGACGACATGTCACACCACTTTTGCAATATTGACAAGTGATGTGCTATGTAGTGTCACGTGGCACTATGTGATTTTTTTAATTAAAAAAATGTATTTTTTTAAAATTTATTAAAAAGTTTGATTTTTATTTTTTTAAAAAATGTTATTTTTAATTATTTGTAATAAAAAATTTTATTTAATTTGAAAAATTCACGCGGCATATCATGGCACATTACCTATCAATGTGACAAAGGTGGTATGACATGTGGTGGGTCATATCATCATTTAAGTGACGAAACGACCATTTCCAAAAATTTGAGCAAAATTCAGCTGCTCAGGGATTCAAAGTATCGAAAACAAAATTTAAGAATCAATTCCAAAAATTCACTAAAGTTCAAAGACTAAAAACTTAAATAACCAAAAAAAAATTACTTCTATCAAATACTTTGGGATTTTTTTTCATCTTTTCAGATTAAGGTTAAAAAAAACTAAATTTAAATATAATTTTTTATATTGAAAATAATGAAAATATTTAAAAGGATTTTCTTAACCTCAATACAACTTTACTATTTTTAAGGTTCTTATCCTCAGTCCTAAGGGTTGAATATTTAAAAAGATTTTGCCAAGTCATTTATGATTGTTAAAGGAATAAAATTAATCATAAATATATATTATTATTTATCTAGAAAATTTAAAAAATTAGATAATTTTTTAATAACTTTTCTCTACTTTTTGTTGTTTAACGGGTTTTTGTTAGCATTTGACTCTTTAAAATGTTCTATATTTTTAAAGAAAAATGATTTAGAGATTTACAAGCCTACAAACCTACACATAAGATTATGATATTTGTTATTTTTAAGTTAAAAAATATTAAATAAGAGAACTTAAATGACAAATGTCAAGATCCTAATGTGTAGGCTTATATGAGTAGGTCTCTCAATCATTGTTCATTTTTAAAAGCTACTCCTTTTGGTTTTAAATATAAATATTTTTGCATAAATTTATGTTCAAAAAAGTTGATAAATTTTATTTATAATACCGAATATATGAATATTTAATGTACTTTTTCATAAAAATATAGTAGTAATTTATTTTTATTGAGTAAACAATAATATTTATAGGAAAAAAATAGTAACTACTAATTATTATTATTATTAAAAATACTCCCTCCTATCTTATTTATAAGACAATTTTGAGATTTTTCTCTGTTATCAAGGAATGTAATTAAATTTATTAATGACATTGAAAATGTGAAAATTTAGATATACTTTTTAGAAATTATTATTAAAACTCTAAACAATATTGAGTTAATAGGGATATTTGTGGAAAAAAAATTAAATATCATTAAAAATTAAAATAAAATCTTTTAAATAGAACCAAAATAATTATATATAAGAGGGGGGAGTACAATAACAAGTCAGGAGCATAAAGAATAATACTCCCTCCGTCCCACAAAGATGGTAAAAAATGGCTAAATTTTTTGTCTCAAACTATAGTTAAAATAGTTAATGAAAAATTTAGAAATGATAAACTTTAAATTGTGATTGGTTGATCAACGCAAAATACATTAAATTAATTGTTTGATAATTGGTTGATATGTTAGACAAACCATGAAATACATGTCTTCATACTTTTTTGACTTTTGAATTTTTTAACCACTTTGTGACGGAAAGAGTACCACTATTGTGTAAATAACCGATGGGGGGGGGGGGGGGGGGGGTGTATTTTTTTTAAACCGGACCTCTAATTTCTTAATCAATGTTCTCTACAACAATGCTCACCCGATTCCGGACCTCTAGTTTCTTAATCAATGTTCTCTACATTCTACAACAATGCTCACCTTTTTTTTTTTTAATCATTCCACTTAATTTTTGTTCTCGTGTAAAGTGCAGATATTATTGTTCATTCTTGCTGGTACCGATGAATTGCTGAGGAGGGAAGGAGTAAAGTACTACTAGTATATGGTGGAAAGTAGAGGCCGTGGGACATTCGAGAATTTATAGCTCAGGAAACTACGGAGGAAATAAATGTACAGTGGAGAAAACCAATGGTTAGTGACCTATGGATTGGACGAAGCAATGACTAATACTCCCTCCGTCCTATAAGATCTCTTTCAGAGATTTCACCTTTATTAAAAAAAGTGAAATAATTTACTTCGTTGTATTGAAAATGTGAATTTTTATATATAATTTCAAAATTATTTTTATCAATATTATTGGAATCTAAAAAGTGTTAAATAAACAGAAATGTTTGTGGAAAAAAATATTAATGATCATTGAAAATTGGCAAAGAGTCTTATAAATATGAACAAAATAAAAGTGTAAAAAAGATCTTATATTTAGGGATGAAGGGAGTAGTAAATTTTTGAAAATTCAAAAAAATAAGGGAACATACTTTTAATGCATTGTCCCTCGAATCAACCCATTACCAAAGCAAAATATTTATTGCATATTTCCTTAATTAACCAATCATAGAATATACAATGCAATTTCAATTTTTTTATCTACTATTTTAACTTTAATTTGCGACAAAATTTTTCTATATTTTTACTAACTTTATGGGACCGAGGGAGTAAAATATTTTAGGATTTTCTTATCCTCGACCTTTTATAGAAAAAATAAACGTTCAATGATTCAAGTAATAATGGACCTAGTTTTTCTAGGTTATTTTACTACTTTTGACTTCTTATCCTTAGTCCTGAGGGCTCAGGTTAAGCAAATCCAATATTTTATCCATATAATGTAATTATATTTAAGGTTTGTTTAACCTCATCTTTTAAGTATGAAGATAAGAGGTTAAAAAATAAAAAATTGTATTACGAACATGAGTTTATTAAGTTTAAAGTTTTAAATATTTAAGTTTTCAATGTAGATATACTTTGTAAGTTATACTTCCTCCATCCCACAAGATGGTAAAAAAATGACAAAAAATTATCGCTAAGTATAGTTAAAATAATAAATGAAAAATTTAGAAATTGTAAATTTTAATTATGATTGGTTGATTAATAAAAAATATATTAAATTAAGTGTTTGATAATTAGTTGATGTATTAAAAAAACATTAAATGCATATCTTCTTTTTTTTAAATTTTTTCATTTTTTACTATCATTGTAAGACGGAAGGACGAAGGAAGTACTTAACTACAAAGTATATCACATAAATTATTAACGGTAGTTACACTTTCTAAATATTAAAAAAAGTATTTACTTATGTAATTTTACTTTCTTAACTTTGGTTGAAAATTATACTACTGTATAATATATTATTTCATATTAATGAAAAAATGACAAATTAAAAAAGGGGGAAAATAATAAATGTTTTTTTTTAAAAAATACAGAGTGACTTATAAATAGAACCGAAAAATTCTTTTATCATGTAACTTATAAATATGACTAGATGGAACATAATTTTTTTTTTCTGAAGTGCAGATGGAGTATAAAATAGAAAGGAGAAATAAAAACAATTTAATTTTAAATGATACATATAAATAGAGGAGAAAAAAAAACTATCCTCACTGACTTGCCACAAATAAACCCGATATATAAGCGGGTTTAAATTCTTAAATTACATTTTGAATAGATCTCGGGCCTTTTTAACCCGACTAATAAAGCCTGAACCCGTGGGGCTCCAAACCAACCTGTTAATATCACCTAAACAACGACCTAACCTAGTTAAAAAAAAGTTTCTCGCTACCAGGTTTGGTTAGATGGTTTTTGGCCTGAATTTCATCCTGCCCTTTTTAGCCCAGTCTGATCATGACCTGAACCTGACTAGGTAGCCCGAATTGCCACTTCTACATATAGATAAGATGATTTTTCTTACGTTGTCTTCTAACTACTTCTTTCGTCCCATAAGTTATGTATTTTTTTATCATTTTTTCTTGTAACATATATTATTATTCTGGCAAAAGTAGGCTCTTGGTCCTATGTACCCGTTCGAACTAAGGTTCCAAGGATAAAGACTACATAGTTCTATATATCAGACACGTTAAAATAATGCATCAAGATAAGACTAATCTGAACAGCCCATTAGAGTAGTTAATGATATGCCCCCTACTATTAGGAAGGTTGTTTGTGGTCTAAGATCTCATTCGTGAATGAAGTGGCTCACCTCTTAGGATCCTGAGATTAAGACTCTCAATACTGTTGGGCAATGAGCTTCAAGTGGTTGTTAGACCTTCGTGGTGGGGTTGAACTCAACTCTTGTCGTATTGAATATCAAGAGTTTGGCTCTTTTATTGGTGAATCTTTCATTAAGGAGTGTTAATGATGCTCTCTGGGAGTATAAGTTGCGTGTACAATGATGAGTATTGTTGTGTGTGATCTCTCAGCCCCTTGCATGAGGCTGGTATTTATGGGACCAAGTTGACTCCTTGATCTGTTGTATTCTCTTGATAAATTTTCTATATTTGAGAGTAATCTTTGTGTTATCTTATCTCTAAGGAGATAATCAATAATCTTTTATAATTGCTAATAATCCAATGATAATCTACCATCAATCTTCAAAATTGAGTTGCTTATCGTTTGAGGATTTACTTCACGTATAAGTCCTATGACTAATTCGCAGATAAGATCTATCTCCAAGCTTCTCCGGACTGTTCTAGACTCGAAGCCTTTCGCTATAGGTCATTTAAGCTAGGGTTCATATTGTCAGGTCCCTACTACACATCGCAATAAGTGTTCTACAGTTCATCGTGTGAGGTTGGTGTCCTTAACTCTCGACATGTACATAACATAAGCCCCGAGGTTGTTTCTTTGATGGGAACTTCGAGCTACGAGCTAACTGAATACTTCTGACAGCCTCTAGCATAATTCTAAGATCGATTCTTCTCCCATATCAACATTTTGGTTGCGCTTGTCATAAATTTTCATCTATTGGGTTCTTTTGCATATTGCCACTTTTGTATCCATTTCGCTACACTCATCACACATGCTACTTCGGGAGTTGTGCATATTAAACTCCATCTTGTCTTTCCATTTTCGCGACGGTTGGGATTGTGGCATCTATACTTTCCTGTCTGTTCCAACACCGAAAATACTACTCTACTTTATTTTGGAAATTTTCACTTCCATTTTCCTTATCATTCAAATTTCAAAATTCCGGTTTCCTTCGCATACTTCCTCCAAAACCCTAAGTCAATCTTGTGATCTTCAATCTCATTAAGGTACACATTTGCTTCCCGTACTCTCTTCACAATGTCTTACTCAAAGTATGATTTACGCTTCTACTGATAATGAATCCTCTGAGTCATCTCATAACAATCTTGGTTTTTCCATCGTATAACTATAGGTGAATCTCATTCTTCCAATCCCAAATTGTTGGCATGACTGGTATTATTGGAGTGAAAAATACTCTGATGATGGATGTACTTCTAGGGCATCGTTATTCGAGAACTTACCCCATTCTCATAGAACCCTAAGAAAAATGAGGTTTAACAAAAAAAATGACCCAAAGGCCAAGCAATTGGGAGTCCTTTAGGTTGGTTTGTAATAGTGCGTTGCTTGCCTAATCAATTTTTCACCATAACTTTGTGTTGCGTTCCGGTATTGAGGGAACACCACGATGTATTTGATGGGTTGTTGTAGCTGGTGAGGGTGACCCTGGTCCTACGTATCCCAAGTGAGAAGGGAATCAAGCCACACGTAGTTCTTAAGAGTAGGGTTGAGAAAACATACCTTAGCCCCTATAACATGGTGGTTCTTATAGGGGATTACCTGTTCAGGTGTGTTCCTGGGCTTTCTGGTAAGGCCCGTGAAGTAGAAGTGTTCAATTAGGACTAGTAAAGGTTGCTGATAAGATCACCTTTATTAATCCTGTATATGATAGACTTTGATCCTATCCCGTAATCTTACCAAGCTGTGCAGGAATATAGGAGTGGTTTTTAGGATTGTTAGGACCGTGACGGGTTTCGATAAGGGTGACAACCCTGCGCTCGGCCCTGATCCTGTAAGCCTGTATCCCACTGTTCCCTGGCTCGGTGTGATGTATGCCGAACGAATAAAGGTCAGCACTCCTTAGCTTAGTATAAAACTGGTCGGACTGTGGTTGCATAGGTCGGATCGATATTTAGTCCACCACACTTTGATCTTTAAAACCTTGCTATTCGTTGTGAATCTTTTGCCACCTGCTTTCATGCCTCTGCTCCTTCTTTTGATGCTAGGATCTATTAGAGACGTGATGTCGATTCCTTTGAGACACAATACATAATGATGTATAGGTTTATTTTTTCATACTTAGAAATAACATTTCCCTTGGATACCTTCATGTAAATGTCTTGAATAGTCTTCATATAACCTCTAGTTAACTCCATCCTCACTCTTGGGAGTTGCTAGCGGCCTTAAAAAAGTTATGGGAGGCTTGCTTTCTTCAACACAGGACTCTTACCATTGCCAAAACTTGTTCCTCCTTCTTGTTTCTGCACTTGTATATAGAGCTTTTCACTGTCTTTTTGAGTGTTCTAGGAGTAGGACGATATTCACTCTAAATAGTTCTCTTCCCATGTTTTCCTCGAAGTAGGTTGACATGGGGTTCAAACATGAAATTTTCAAAGGCGACGATTGACGATGAAAAGAAAGGGCTTGAAGAGTCCTTGAAAACTGTTCGTTAGTCCATTGATAAGCATAAGAAGGTAGAAGCATGAGAGGGAGGTTGCTCGAAATCTCTATAACTGGGAGAAAGGTATGGATGGACAATTCTGCCGATCTAAATATCTGCGGTGAAGCAGATGTTATTTTAAGTTCTGCCGATCTATAGGTGAGGGGGGGGGGGGACCCTTTCCATGAAGTGGTGCAGGGAAAGCTTGTTGACCTAACAAGCAAAATGTCAATCTGGATGCTGAGGATTTGCCGAATCTGCATATTGAAGAGGATCCTCCTTTAATGGCTATAAGATTGAACTTTTTGAGGCATAAGTAATTTTGTGTATGCAAGTAATTCTGCTCTTTCTAACTCGTCGTTGTTCGAGTGTTTTTACTTGCTGTCCAGCGGCACGGGTGCCCCCTCTCTTGTCTAGACCGTATCAAAGATGTTGGGAGCGGGACTCGTGACCCGTGCGGAGTCCCAAGGTCGGATAAACGCCTACCCAAACCATTAGGCTACTTGGTGTGCTCCTAATGGAGGCCGGGTGTACAGTCGATCAGTAATCAAGTTAGGAGTCCGACTTATTATTTGGATGAGGAATGTTCAAGGTCGGATGTACTAGTATAGTTCCGTCCTATGCAAATATTAAATACTTCCCGATATGTCGAACAAATGTTCGTCAAGAAATCGTCCTGCAGGGACAAGGATGTTCCCGATCTGTAAAAGATCGGGTGAAACAAGGTGCATCTGACCAGTAAAAGTTCAGTGCAGCAGGATGTTTCCGATCTATTGATGGTCGGGTTAATAGAAAGTGCTTCCAACCTGTAAAAGGTCGGGTGCAGCAAGATGTCACAAATTAATGTTGTCGATACAACGATCTCAGATGTATTCCTCGTTCATGCGATGTATTCGACCGGTGGCCAAGTCAATACGTTTTTAAGTAATCCTTTTGCTCGCTTATTTTTTCTCGTTTGTTATACAAGCGTTTTATGTTTACTTGTTGTGGAACAAGTGTTTTTAATTGTTCGTGATTAATGGACTTAAAACTGTGAGTTAGAACTCGGATAGCCAACTTTAGCCAAAGTGGTATCCTCGGACCGCGATGCAAGGAGAGTGATGCTCCTGGGATCGGGCGTTCTTATTAGTACGATGTTTTAAGCTCATGAAGAGAGCTGTTACTCGATCTTGCTCGGTGGCTAGCCGATCAAGATGAGTCGTACGTATTTTCACAGTGTAATAACATAGATTTTGGAGAAAATCTGTAAAATGATTTATATGTGTGGATTTTCATTGCTTTGTAATTGATTTCACACATGTAGTGAATTAACATATGTCCTCGATGAGGAAGGTAAATCAGCTAGCGCATGGGACGTGGTAGTTCTGTCCCCTACTCGATAATGCCTGAAAAGGCTTGTATCGAGTCATAAGATATGTGAAACGCTCGGGACAAAAGCGGGCGAAGAAAGGCTGGAGTATTCAGATCAACTTTGTGCCCGCCTCCTTCACTTGAAAGAGGTGATCGGGAAAGGTCGTTGAGGCTTGTGTCGATTGTATGATAATTGTGAGACACTAACTACTGTTAATCAACTATAATTGCTGAACCCCTCGTAAATCGAAACAATTGGGGCAGATCCATGTTATGAGGTCGTCGAAGGCAAGGTGATAGACTATTCGAAGCTGAAGTAGACTCATACTCCCTTGCATAACAAATTCTAACCCGATAAATCCTGAAGAGGCTTGTGCGGAGTTCGGAAGTCTTGTGTTACGTAACAAAGTGTTTAGGTCGGCGACTTATGAATCCGAGGGGAGATGGACGAAATTAGTCAAGCTCGTACGGACGCCGACTAATGAAACAGAGGGGAGATGACCGAAGTGAGGTTCCTCGCCATCGCGAAAATAATTCTGGGAAGGAGGAACGAAACAAAGTGTTTGTTGTGCTTGCAGAACATGCTGTCTGTTGAGAGAATCTCGAAGTGGCTTGCTTTTGGAGTTCTTTGAGCAGCTTGTGTGATCATACTTGTACCTTCTTTTTCTTTCATGGTGCTCAGAAACGATTCTATGAGTGGTTCTACCTAAAGATCGAGGCCACCATAAACCATGGTGGTCCATGCTTGGCCAACGAGAGGAGTTGAGTGCCAAACTAATTTTGTGATGGCGTACGAAGAAGGGTCGACATGATGTTTCACTTGCTAGGAAGGATGTCGATCGAGCAATAATGTATTGTGAGCCGTCGGGAAGGACGAGCGAGCAAATATGACGATCTGCATGCGCTGGCCCGATTAGATCGGATTCAAACTTGTTTAGGAAATTTCTGGATTCAGATTTGTGTGGAAAAACACTATGACGAGTTTTTGTGAGTTGTGAGAGAGGGTCTTCATTGTGTGGTTCCTCGGATCTGATGGATCCAAATTAGATTATTGGGTGTTGGCATTGATGGATCTGATGGATCCAAATTAGAAAATGGACCTCGGCGCTCGGATCCGTGGAGGCACCGACTCGGTGTGAGACAATTAGGTCAAGATGCTCGGTGAGAGGTCGGTGTAGCCCCTCAAAGGTCAGTCCGAGATAGAGGAGGCCGCAAGTACGATCAGCTGAGTGCGGACTCGTTGTGGTCGATTGGTTACTGGGAAGGAGTGTAAGGCGAAGCGAGGTCGACCTGTGACCCTGATGTTGTGGCAGAAGGTGCGAGAATGCTAGAGGCTTCAGTTGTGTTACTTGAAACAGGAATCCGAGTGATGACGTTGAGGCCATGACCAGTGATAAATGGAAATAGTCACAGTAAGCATGTTTAACAGAGGAGACAGTGATGTCATCGTGAGATTTTGCCGAAATCATGTTGAAGATGATGTAATATTAGACGCCCAGAGTGACACGCTGTAATATTAGATGCCAAGAATGACTAAGTTTGTCTGACACCGATTGATTTGAGGATATCGTTGGCGATTGGAAGCTGACAAAAGAGGTCACAACTAGTCGGTTACTTCCTGGTGATTTGCTCGACCTTCGTCGTTGTGTTAATGGATGATGATGAGATCACAGTGTGATGACAACATGGACTCCTGGGACATGCTTGACAGTGTTGAGAATCATTTCGACATTACTTGGTTCTAAGCTTCTAAGTCTAGTTTAGTATTTCAGAATTGCTGATCGCAACGTATCTCGGTATGTTGATTGTCATTATCTCAACTTTCAAACTATCGAGAGCCGTCGAGCATCCATCTGCTCAGGATGGATACCAGTGTAATACTTAGAGAATGTATGTGGAAGCGTTGTGCGATAAGTGCTATGTGAGAATGATGGCAGGATTCTTTCGATCCTTCATTCGAAACTCCGAGAGTGCCTTTATCCCATGTATCCTCAAGCTGTATGGGAATATAGGAGTGAAGGTTGGACTGTTGGGACCGTAAATGATTTAAATAGGGATGAGGATCCTATGCTCGGTCGTGATCCCGTAAGTCTCAATCCACTCGTGTCCCTAGCTCGGTAAGACATGGTTCCGTCCAAATTCGTGGTCGGTGGTCATTGGTTCAATCCTTAACTGGTTGGCCTGGAGCAATATCGGTTGGACTGAAGTCTGGTTCACTACATTTAATCCCATATCGAGCGTGTTGGGAGCACATCACCAGATTGTCAAGATTTCTCGATCTTCCTCAATAAGAACATCCCTCGTTAGGATTTAACGACTACCGATTCCCCTTTTCGGTCCTCGCCCATTTTTGGAGAGGAGCCACATGAGACAAAATGTTATTACCATAGCCCGGTGTTCAACCACAGGCGTAGGAGGTTGGTCGGAAACCGGTGGAAGAGTGGCGACAATCGTCTAACTACTTTGAAGGGAGAAGGCTATTCTCTGGTTCCTGATGCTTCGAATTCATGGTTATGAAAAAAGGGGGGTTGCCTGATGAGGGCCCGTCGCTCTTGTCACATGCATCATGAATTGTGAATCTAACATGAGCCCTTTTCGTTCAGGACACGAGCTCGAAGATTAATCGTGAAGCTTTGGTGAAGTTTTGGCACGTGGGTCCTTGCCACCTCATCTTCGCCGTCGTCAGCTGGATTCCGAACATGTCGACGTGTTCCCAGTACTTGGAAAACCGTTTCCCATTGATGAGGATCTCGAAATGGGCTGTTTAGAGAAATGGGTTATCCCACTTGTACCTCGCATGTGTATACGAAATTAATAATTAGCGATCGTCATTAGATTGACTGTTTATGGTGATTAAATAGCAATAATGACGATTATTGGTTGAGTTGATATATAATATCAGTATAGAAGTTGTATGATTTAATAATATCACACGTAATAAACACAATAATGAGAATTATTGGGGATTTAAATACTCGTAAGTCATACAAGATTGTCAATAAAAAGATGCAAGAAAACATATCATGCGTAGGTTTCTAATAAGTGCCGCCCAATCATAAAAGGTTTCTAATAAGAAATGCATGATGCCTAATATATCATGCGCAATAATTGATAACATTCACAAACATGTCAGAGCATGTGATGGCATCAAATTAAAAGAAAACATTGATTCATGAAAGATGACAATGCGTAATTGCCGCAAATTTAAAATGCAATCAGATATTATTATTCTATAATGACGGGAAAAAAATATCTAAGGATATTCAGCAGCAAAGAAGCTTGCGCTAGATATCAACATGTATGAAAAGTCATAAAGAGGGATATCTAAGGATATTCAGCAGCAAAGAATCTTGCGCTAGATATCAACATGTATGAAAAGTCATAAATACAAAATAAATAACAAGTAATGAAATTAAAGGGATACAGAAAAAGCATTAGAAGCACTTGTCAAAAGTATTGCATCAGGTAATTTAATATTAGCATGTGAGCGAAATAATCACGTAAAATGCTAAGTAAATAGGAAAGTAATAAAGGAACGAGAATTCCTTCCCTGATTTAGTGTGGCGAGGAATGTCGGGTTGAAGACTGTTAGATTGAAGTCTCCTGTCAATCCTTTCCAAGCGGGTTTCGTTGAGAGGTTGACCCAGAATGAGAGACTCTAGTAGGGAACTTGGTGCAAGGTTTACACAGTCGTCTTATAAATCCGAGGAGAGAGGTATAGTGCGTGGTTCCTGACATTTCGGATGTAAGAGATACCAAAAAGGGGATGCTGTCGAAGGTTCGCGCACAGTCGGCACATGTATCCAGAGCGTGGAACCGAGCACATGGTTCTCTATACTCGGAGACAAGCTTAAAGAGGGTAAACTCGGCACGGAGGTTCTCGTTGTTGTCACCATGTTTTGAATAGAATGACATAACTGTAATCATGGTGCTTGGAAAATAATTAGTCCATTGATTAAAATAAAATGACTACTTCCCAGGATTTGAGGAAGGCGTCCATCTTATTTTGCTGATGGAGGGCTCCTTATTTGATGGTGGAATATTATTTAGGCTTCTATTAGTTAGGCCCGAATTCTTTTTGTGCATGGGCCTGTATTAGTTAAGCCCATATGTTGTTTGCTTTTTTTTTTAATAATTTGGGCCTAGGGCCCATTAGGTCTTCTTGCTTGTGCTGTTGTGCAGGGGAGAATGGTTGGTTGTGTTCAAGGGTGGTAAAGACAGAAGAGAGATACACTCGTTGTTTTCACGACGGTGACGGTGCCGGTGGTCGTCGGTGCCGAGCCGCCAAGGGAGAGGAGCAGGAAATCACTGCGACGAAGCTGGAACAGGACGGTGGCCCTTTAATCAATGACGGTGGTCCACGAACAGTAAAATGAGATTCCTGGGCACGGCGCGGCGGCGTGGGCGCGTCTCGGTTCTGGGCAAAGCACGATGCACCATGACGGAGACAAAGGCAGGAGCAACGAACGCAGTAGCCAAGGTCGTGGTTCATGGCCTCTGAATTGATCGAAGGAGCCACACAGCGAGAAGAAGAAAGTCACCATGCTCGCGGTCGTGACTGGTCTTGCGAGTACAGAATAATGAAAATCGTCTTGTTTCCTTTCACGATTAAGCGAAGCAAACCCAGTAGATCGAAATCGCCTTGTTTCGAACCCAGGCCCTGCTGCCATGGAAATCGGTCGCTGCTGCCTATGTCACGAAGGAGATCGCTGCTGCTGTTTGGCGAGTTTAATCCACGTTCGAATTCGGTTGCTGTTCATCTGAATTTTGAATCTTCTATTCCTTCTTGATAGACTGGATCTGTTGATATTTCCTTGATAGCGGTTTATTATGGCTATTTTCCAAAATCGAATTTTTTGTTGATGGCAGCATCATAATATTTTAATTAGGGATCGGTGCTGCAACTGGTGTGTGTGGATCAAATCGCGATCGAGATCGCGGCACACCACTGTCCTTTGGTGCGGTGAACGTGGAAGCCACTGTCCTTTGGGCTGATGATGGCGGTAGGGATGAGGACGCCTTGGTGGATGACCGCAACGATGATGGCGGCGGGGATGGGGCAGCGATGACTGTTTTTTTTGAACCAGTGGAAGACCAGAAACAAGGATTGTTGCCTATCGTAGCAAATTATGATAGAACCTGGTTTTTTAATTGTGGATGGGGATAAAAATTTACTGTCCCCACAGTCGGCGCCAATGTTGCGTTTCGGTATTAAGGGAACACCACGATGTATTTGATGGGTTGTTGTAGCTGGCGAGGGTGACCCCGGTCCTACGTATCCCAAGTGAGAAGGGAATCAAGCCACACGTAGTTCTTAAGAGTAGGGTTGAGAAAACATACCTTAGCCCCTATACCATGGTGGTTCTTATAGGGGATTACCTGTTCAGGTGTGTTCCTGGGCTTTCTGGTAAGGCCCGTGAAGTAGAAGTGTTCAATTAGGACTAGTAAAGGTTGTTGATAAGATCACCTTTATTAATCCTGTATATGATAGACTTTGATCCTATCCCGTAATCTTACCAAGCTGTGCAGGAATATAGGAGTGGTTTTTAGGATTGTTAGGACCGTGACGGGTTTCGATAAGGGTGACAACCCTGCGCTCGACCCTGATCCTGTAAGCCTGTATCCCACTGTTCCCTGGCTCGGTGTGATGTATGCCGAACGAATAAAGGTCAGCACTCCTTAGCTTAGTATAAAACTGGCCGGACTGTGGTTGCATAGGTCGGATCGATATTTAGTCCACCACACTTTGATCTTTAAAACCTTGCTATTCGTGGTGAATCTTTTGCCACCTGCTTTCATGCCTCTGCTCCTTCTTTTGATGCTAGGATCTATTAGAGACGTGATGTCGATTCCTTTGAGACACAATACATAATGATGTATAGGTTTATTTTTTCATACTTAGAAATAACATTTCCCTTGGATACCTTCATGTAAATGTCTTGAATAGTCTTCATATAACCTCTAGTTAACTCCATCCTCACTCTTGGGAGTTGCTAGCGGCCTTAAAAAAGTTATGGGAGGCTTGCTTTCTTCAACACAGGACTCTTACCATTGCCAAAACTTGTTCCTCCTTCTTGTTTCTGCACTTGTATATAGAGCTTTTCACTGTCTTTTTGAGTGTTCTAGGAGTAGGACGATATTCACTCTAAATAGTTCTCTTCCCATGTTTTCCTCGAAGTAGGTTGACATGGGGTTCAAACATGAAATTTTCAAAATTTATTCTAGGGGGTCTTTTGGTTCCACTTCTTTGCTTCACACGGGTTGGGTAGATAAAAACTTTGATCCTTCATTTGACATGATTCCAGAAGTTGATTCAAATAAGGTCGACTACGAAATGCTTTGAGCTTTGATTGACTAGGCTCCGAAGCATGGTCTCCTTGATGTTGATTTTTGCATCCACATAAATGTAATTGTTTTAATTGGGCATTTAGGTATTCATAGCACTTCATTGTTCTTCTGGTTTTTGTTTTGGGTTTGATTTCTGACATATGACTTCTGTTTTTTTCTCCTTGTGCAGGTGATATGAGTGGTGCTCTCGAACGTGCCCAATTGTTGGTTTCAAAGAAAGGCGCTAGGTCTTCCTCTTCCTCCAATATTCGTGGAGCTCGGACAAGTTCTGCTGAAGCTTGCCTTGAAAAACGGGCTAGGACTGATGATTGGGTCTGGTCTCCGAGGAAGAGACGGTCTGCTCCCTCCAGCAAGCCTTCTATTGCCAGAGAGGGCTCTTCAATTTCAGCAAGCCCCGCTCTTCCTCCCACTCCTCCCAAGGTGACTCCATCAGTCCCATCACAAAGGGAACAAGAGGTGATTGCTTCTGCCCCTCCTGTTGTTGCCCAGCTTCATTGAGCTGATCCCCAAACAGAGGAACAAATGATCTCGGGGATGATGGACGAGCTTAATACAATAGAAGGGCTTGATTTGACTTTTCTCTAAGGTCATCAGGAGGTAGTTCCAGCTTCAAATTCTTCTCCTACAGATCTAAAGGTTGGGCTTGCAGAAGGTTCTCAAGAAATTGTTATCTTGGGGGATTCTTTTACACCCTTTCAAATGTCACTCTAGTTTCCCAGTATCCTCCTTCGCTAGACTCTGGCCACTCTTTTTCTTCCTATTAGGATGCATGAGCGGTCAGGCTTCTGATCTCTTGATGAAGGTTATGAATCTTGTCCAATCAGCAAGAAAGGTCTTTCTTCGATTTCAAATACCCGAGATTTGGAGCTCGAGGTAAAGTCTGCTGCTACTCGCCAGCAAGCTGCCGAAATGGTACTCACAAGCCAAACTCTCTTTAGCTTCCTTGGAGTCCAAATATACTGGGCTTGAGCAACACAATGTTGATTTTCGAAAGAAGGCTAATATGTTTGAAGTTACTAAAGGCTACACCGATCTTGAGGCGAAGGAGAAGGCCATCCTTGAGATTGATAACAAGGATCTCCAAGCTCATATGGATTGAGCTTTGTGTGATTTGTCAACAGTCAGGGTGAACAACTTCCATTCCTGCATCAAGTTGATGAAGATCGCGAATCCTGATTTCCAACTTCGGAGTAAGGGTATTCATCCTGAATGTCAAGTGGTTGAGGGCAAGATCTATCGTCCTTCTCTTGTGATCGAATCACTAACTGAGCTGAATTTGGACAATAAATCCTTTGCTAACCTTGCTAGCTACTCTTTCTCCAATCTTGAAGATGATGATGATGATGATGAGGAAACTCGTATTGTTGCATCTCATGGAGATAAGGCTTCCCTTTAATTTTTGAGTGAAGGAGGAAGTACCATATTTTGAGGATCTCCTTCCTCTTGGCCTCCTTCATTTCTTGGGAGTTGGTGTTGCCTTTTTGAGCTTCTTATTTCTCTAGGATGATTTTTTTCTTTTCTATTTTCTTGTCATTCAGTGTAAATTTGTGGTTCAGGGTAAGCATTAACTCCCTTGGGGCTCTTTTTCTTTTTATTTATTTATTTCGAGGAGGTATGTTCCTTCTATATAGGACTGTAACATAAAGTTGAGTTTCAACTGTCGATGTTTTTCATCAAATGTTTCCATTTAATGCGGCATATAGCCAACTTCAAGTATTTCATTGTAAGGCCACATATAGCTAACTTCAATATCAACATGTTCAAAAGAACTACATAGTGTTGAGTCCCAAAAACACGGTTTGAATTGGTACGTAGGACTGAGAATTCCCTCTCTCCAAACTAAATGTCTTTCCAAAGGACTAATGTTTCATCTGGACAGAACATTCATCATTCTCTTATACGTTGCTCCCACGTTTTTCAACCCAAAAGACATCAATTTGCAGTAGCAAATTGCATCCTCTATGATAAATACGATTTTCTCTTGATCAAAGCGCCATAGAGGGATTTGATTATATCCAGAATAGGCATCGATGAAAAACAACACGTGGTAACTAGAGGAATTATCTACCAGCTTGTCTATGTTTAGAAGCGAGTATGGGTCTTTAGGGCAGGCTTTATTGGGGTCGGTGTAATCCATGCACATTCGTCATTTTTCGTTAGTCTTCTTGACTAGCACTATGTTTCTGAGCCATTCAGAGTAACAAATTTCACAAATGAATTGCGCCTGGAATAGGTCCTTGACCTAGGCTTTGATGACTTGCTGCCTTTCAGGTCCGAATTTCATGGGTTTCATGACCACTAGCTTGTTATTTGGGTAGCAGGCTAAATGATGGCAAGCAAAGTTCGGATCTACTCTTAGCAGGTCAACAGTTGTCCAGCCGAAGAGATCCTTGTTTTTGAGGAGGCAGAATATCAATTTAATTTTGACCTCAGTTGGCAAGTTTGTACTTATGCGCACATTGTTACTTGGTTCTAGTCCAATCTTCATTTCTTTCACTTCTCCCTCAGGTTGAGGTTGAACTTCTTCAAAGTCTTCTTGGGTGTTTAACACATTGGGGGATATTGAATATGTGCTTTCAACAACATGTATCACCTCTTTTCCTACTGGTGATGCTTTCTTGACTTGGCCTATGGTGACTCCCTCTATTTGTTGGGCTAACTAATGATATCCATGTACTATAAGTATTATTATGTCATACACAAATTTCATGCATAGATACAAGGTGGATATTGCAGCCCCTAACCTAACCGGAGTTATTCTTCTCAAGATCACACAACAAGGTGTTTGGCATCCTGCGATAAGGAATTGAATCTCAAAGGAACATCTTTTGGGATTGGAGCCCAATGTTACCAATAGTGTAATGTATCCCAATGGTCTGATCGGACATGAAACAACTCCAACCGGATTTTGGTATATGGGCGCAAAGATGGAATCTTTTAGCCCCATCCTTTTAAAGATCTAGTAAGGAATAATGTCAGTAGAACTGCCTTGGTTCATTAGGACTTTACTGATTGTTTGATTGATGATTCTTTCCAAGATCACCAAGGTTTTTTTATGTGTGAAGACAATGTTTTTGCCATCAGTGTTGCTGATCCGATTTGGGAGGGGGTTTCCGATGCTCCTCTTTCTAGTTTCTTTGGGGAACTTGGCGAATCTTGCCATCATATACTTTCTCTAGGATTCGTTCTTCATCCTTCCTCCTAGGATTCCTCCTTATATGATGTTGATTTGATCAATCATCTCAGATGTTGCTTCTGTTAATGGTGTGGGGTTTGTAGTTTGTAGTCCTCACAAACGGTGCCAATATACTAAACTGATGAAACAGGGGTCCTTATGAAAGACGCTTAGTCTGGCGAGAGGAAGCTCTCGGTCCTTCGTACCCCTCGTACCCATTCGAACTATTTTCTAGGGACTCAAGACTACGTAGTTCTTACAGATATCTATAAGCGGCGTGACGAGCTGTTCTTGTGAGAGTTCAACGATAACCCAATCTAGCTCCTAGGAAGGTCGTTTAGCGGGCTTGTGACCTCCGTATGAGAAAATCGAGTTGACCGTGTGGATCTAGAGGCTATGGCTCTTAGTACAGTTGGTAGGGGCCTTGGTGATGTTATCAATTATATATGATGGGGTTGTGATCAACTACTTCCGTAGGAGTTTGGATATTCTCACTACTAGATCTCTCTTCTAGGAATTATGGAATTATGGTTATGGTTGTTGTTGTATGCCCAACCTCTGATGAAGGCGGCTATTTATAGGGCATTCATGGGCTACTAGGGCTTATGTATTACCCCTGATAAGTCTTTTATTTGTGAGGATATTCTTCATGTGATCTTATCTTATTCAGATAAGCGATGATCATCTATAATTATTGATTACAGTCTAATATATGATGTTTTCCAATAGATTTTATACCCTTTTAACTTAGTTTTTGTTTGATTTCCCTAGCAATTTAGTAATTTTAGGTTGTTTTTATGTTTAGTGTTAATACCATTACTCTGGGTGTTTTCCACATGTTTTCAGGTTATTAAATGATGAGTTTTGGTGATCAAAAGACAAAAGAAGAGAAGAAAATAAATGAAGAATCATGGAGATGAAGAAAAAGGAAAATTTCAGTCTCAGGCACCCCCAAGCGTGAGGATTATGTGCCCAGGAGTGAGAAAATAGAAAAATTCATTGCGTAAATAAGAAAAAATAGAAAAACTTTTATAGTGGCGCGGCCAAGCGGGACCATGACGCTCCCAAGCTTACTGATGAGCATTTTATTTCCCATTATTCCTTGCATTATTTTACTCCTATTATTGATACTTGTTGCCTATTTGACATTGTTTAGCTTGATTTAGTGATTTAGAGTTTATTGGACTATTATTCTGAATATTGTTTAATTTGGGATTATTTAGCCTAATTAATTCTATTTCTATTTTCAGGTCATATTTGGCACAAGGGCTTTTTGGACATTTTGGGAATGAAGATTTAATTTTGGAAGAGAAGATATATGATGAAGTGAAGATTGTAATATATCTTTAGGATTAGTTGAGATTTAGTTATATCTTTTAAGATTTAGATTTTATCTATAAGATATTTTTAGATTTAATTTAGAGATAAGCTTTCCTTAGGATTTGGGCTCATGATTTAGGCCCTTTTTGTGATTTAAAAAGCCAAATTCGTGTAAACCCTAGGAGAGACCTTCCATTCACGTTTTTTTACATTCTCTCTCATAGAGAAGGCTTAGTTTTGCTCTCCAAGCTTGTGGTGGCTGCTAGGGTTTCTCTCTCTTCCCTTTCTACACGTTTTTGGTATTTTTCTTCATGGAAGGCTAAACTCTTAGGTTAAATCCCTTTGGTAATGTATCACATACTCTTGAGGTTTTGTTCTTAATGCTATTTCGTTTTTATTCACTGTTTTCATGCTTATTGATATGTTATGGTTCGCTTAGTTCCATTATATAGAGATAATCCATGTGTATGAATGCTTAATTTATGCAAACTCGTAAAAACTCCATGCTTAGGCTTTTAATGCTTAATTAGAGGTTTGGGTTTTGGGGTGAGAATTGAATTTTCGCTTAGTATTTAATTCTCACGAGTTGGACAGTGAAGAGGAAAGAAATTGATCTTTTGTGACCGAGGATAGAGTTGTGAACGCGAGCCAAAGGGGTTTATCCGCTTTTCCTTATCTGTTTCTTCGTTTTAATTTAATTCTGTTTTGATTTCAATTATTCAATATTCAATACAAAAAAAAACCCCTGTTTTCTATGCATACTATGTGTTCGACCTTTTGCTTGATAAGATATTCCTTGGGAGACGACCTAGGAGTCACTTCCTAGTACTATACTTAAACTGTTTTTATTTGTATCGGGTACGACCTCGATCAAATTTGGCGCCGTTGCCGGGGAATATCGGTTCTTGCCAAAGGTCATTAGTAGTTAGTTAGTGTCTTAGTTAGTATAGTTATTATAGTGTGTCGTGTCTGATTTAGGGTCTAGTAGTCAATTCTGATAACCGGTTGAAGTTGCACTGTTTGCTGTTTTGCTATTTTGTTGCAATTAGTGTATTTGATTGATTCTGTGGTTGCTAGTTCACATAGTTGTGGGTGGAATTTTTGCACGAAAATTTATATCCATACTACTTTTATCATATAAAAAGGTTTTGAGGCACCACGATCACTCAGATCATCATTGGTTGTGAGTTCCAGAAAAATTTTCCAAGTTTTAGCAGCACTTTCTTCAAATTGTCACAACTTTTGACCCGTAACTCGGAATTTGACGAATTTTTTATCAAATCGAAGGGAATTTTCTGAATAATCTGATTTTTCTCACTTCGTCAGAAAACTCCTTCGTCTGGATCCTGAAAAAGCCGTTTTACTATTTCTTTTTTATTTTACAAGTTTTATTTTCTTAGTTTTTGGTCTCTGATTTAATTGTTTGACTTGATTCCCTTTTGAATTTTGTCCTCAAACTTTTTGTGGTATGTTTTCATGATTTTAGGGTGCTGAAAAAAATAAAGGAAAAAATTTTAAAAAATAAAAAAATTTTGTTGCCTATTTTGGTCATGTATATTAGTGACAGTTTGCTATGATACATGGTGTTCTGTTCAGTACATGACTAGGGGCAACCCAAGCTACTTGCATCCATATAACCCTGAAATTGATAGAACTTATCACAGACTAGTTAAACAAAATAGGAACCAGTCCATAGGTAGTGAGTCTATTGAGTCTTTACATAGTGAGTCTGCTTTTTTTTTCTTCTATTCCTATAAATTCTGATTCTTATTCTGATTATTCTGAAAATATGGCTCAACCTCCACCACGTGAGAGGACATTGAGGGAGCTGGCTGCACCTGATTTCACTATTGAAGATTTGTGCATCCAGTATCCCGATGACCCGTATGAGCTAAGGTCTGGACTAATTCATTTGTTGCCCAAGTTTAATGGTCTTACAGGTGAGGATCCTCATAAACATCTCAAGCAGTTCCATATTGTCTGTGCTACTATGAAACCACATGATGTGCAAGAGGATCATGTTTGTCTTAAGGCATTCCCACACTCCCTAGAAGGGCTAGCCAAGGATTGGTTGTACGATCTAGCCCCTGGTTCTATCACAGTCTGGGATGACCTGAAGAGGGCATTTTTGGAGAAATTCTTCCCTGCATGCAGAACAACAGCAATCCGAAAGGATATATCAGGCATCAGGCAACAAGTTGGAGAAAGTCTCTATGAGTATTGGGAGAGATTCAAGAGACTGTGTGCGAGCTGCCCCCACCATCAGATCTCAGAGCAGCTGCTTATTCAATATTTCTATGAAGGTCTCAACCTCATGGAGAGAAACATGCTTGATGCTGCAAGTGGTGGTGCCCTAGGAGACATGACACCTTTAGAAGCCAGAGTCAAGATTGAGAAGATGGCTTCCAATTGTCAACAATTCCATGCAAGGGGCAACAGCGATGCAATCATAGTGAGAGGAGTGAATGATGTTGGCACAAGTTCTGGTAAGGTTGAGAAGCTTGAACAGAAGATAGATTCACTTACAACTTTGGTCACTCAATTGGCCATCAACCAGAAGAAGTTGTCTCTGCCTGCTAGATTATGTGGCATATGCACATCCGCTGAGCACCCCACAGATGCATGCCCTTCTGTGCAGCAGCAGCCCACGACTGGTGCTGACCAACCTGAGGCATATGCCGCCAACATCTTCAACAGTAGAAATCAGCAGCCACAGAACTTTGATCTCTCTACCTATAGATACAACCCTGGTTGGAGGAACCATCCCAACCTGAGATGGTCTGATCAGCAACCTTCACAGGTTCAATTTCAGAACAATTCCAGACCACCATATGTACCTCCTCCAGTCCAGCAACAGAGACAACAACAACAGGCTAATTCTGCACCACCAGCTCCTAGTACTGAGCAGCAGCCTTCATTGGAAGAGCTGATGAAACAGATGACCATGCAAAATCTCCAATTCCAACAGGAAACTAGAGCATCCATTCAAAGACAAGAGGCCTCCATTCAATCTTTGACCAATCAGATGGGGCAGATGGCAACAACAATCAACACTATGCAATCTCAGAATTCTAACAAGTTGCCATCCCAAACAGTGATCAATCCAAACCAGAATGTGAATGCCATTAGTCTAAGGTCAGGGAAGCAGATTGTCACACCCACACCAGAATCTGACCTCAACAAAGATGATCTAGTTTCAACCAACAAGAAGAGCCAAATGGTCGAGGAGAGTGAGCACACAAGTACCAGAAAATCCCATCCAGCTCAGCCTTCCACAAGCACAACACCTGCTGCTGCCCAACAACCACCCCCCATTCCTCTTCCTTTCCCACCAAGGGGGGTGACTCAAAGCAAGAAAATGGAAGAGATTGACAAAGAGATACTTGACACATTCAGGAAGGTGGAAGTCAACATACCCCTTCTTGATGCAATCAAGCAGATTCCAAGGTATGCAAAGTTCTTGAAGGATCTATGCACACACAAACGGAAGCTCAAGGGCAATGAGAGGATCAGCATGGGAAGAAATGTCTCTGCTCTTATAGGTAAACCCGTCCCCCATATTCCTGAAAAGTGTAAGGATCCTGGAACTTTCTCTGTGCCTTGTATCATAGGTAATACTAAATTTGAGAATGCTTTGCTAGATTTAGGAGCATCTATTAATGTTATGCCTATGTCTGTTTTCAAGTCTCTTTCACTTGGACCTCTTCAACCTACGGGTGTGGTTATTCACTTGGCAAATAGATCTACTGCCTACCCCGCAGGTTTGATAGAGGATGTCCTGGTTCGGGTTGAAGAGCTTATCTTTCCTGCTGATTTTTATATTCTTGATATGGAAGAGGACACATCTCGTAGTGCTGTTCCTATCATATTAGGGAGACCATTTTTGAAAACAGCCCGAACCAAGATAGATGTGCATGCAGGTACACTTTCCATGGAATTTGATGACAGTGTGGTTCAATTCAATATTTTTGATGCTATGAAACATTTTTCTGATGACCACTCTGTTTTTCATGTTGACTTGATTGATGATCTGATTGATGAGCATGTTCTAGACTTTTTGCATGATTATGATTTGCCATCTTTCACTAGCTCATTTACTTGTTCTGCATGTTCTGATTCCGAAATGTGCACTGCATGCATTGAAATTGACCAGTTTTTAAATTCTGCTACTGCATCTGTTGATTCATATGATATAGATTCAGATCATGCTAACCCCATTTCTGTTTTGCATGAGTCTAATTCACTTGTTCAGGTGCAGGCGGCAGAATCCAATTCTGCTGCTCCTTTAGTTCCATCTGTGATGCAGGCACCTTTATTGGACCTGAAGCCCCTTCCTCCTCATCTCAAATATGCTTACTTGGAGGCTGAGCAGAAACTTCCAATGATCATCTCTACCTCCCTTTCTGTTGATCAAGAGAAGCAGCTGCTGGATGTGATTAGAGCAAACAAAAGGGCAATAGGATGGACTTTGGCAGACATACCTGGTATTAGCCCCTCTATGTGCATGCATCGGATTTTATTGGAGGATGGGGCTAAACCAGTGAGACAACCCCAGAGACGGTTGAACCCCCAGATTCTTGATGTGGTGAAGAAAGAGGTCACCAAGCTGCTGCAAGCTGGTATTATCTACCCCATTTCAGACAGCACTTGGGTAAGTCCGGTTCAAGTAGTTCCCAAGAAGTCTGGGGTGACAGTTGTCAAAAATGAGAAGGATGAGCTGATTCCCAGTAGAGTGCAGAACAGTTGGAGAGTCTGCATTGATTATAGGAAGCTCAACCAGGCGACCCGCAAGGATCACTTTCCTCTTCCCTTCATTGATCAGATGTTGGAGCGCCTGGCAGGTAAATCTCACTATTGCTTCTTAGATGGTTTCTCTGGTTATTTCCAAATCTGTATTGCACCAGAGGACCAACATAAGACCACATTTACCTGTCCTTTTGGTACATTTGCTTATAGGAAGATGCCTTTTGGCCTATGCAATGCTCCTGGCACTTTTCAAAGATGTATGATGAGTATTTTTAATGACTTACTTGAGCATTGCATAGAGGTCTTCATGGATGATTTTAGTGTATATGGTTCCTCTTTTGATGCATGTCTTGATAGTTTGTCTAAGGTGCTTAATAGGTGCATTGAGACTAACCTTGTCTTGAATTTTGAAAAATGTCATTTTATGGTAGAACAAGGCATAGTCTTAGGGCACATTATTTCGCATAAGGGCATAGAGGTTGACCTTGCTAAGCTGCATGTAATATCACATTTGCCTTACCCCTCTTGCGTGCGAGAGGTGCGTTCTTTTCTTGGCCATGCAGGTTTCTATCGAAGGTTTATTCAGAACTTTAGCAAGATAGCCCTTCCACTATCCAACTTGCTTCAAAATGATACCACATTTGAGTTTGGAGACCAATGCAAGAAGGCATTTGATGAGCTAAAGAGAGCACTCACCACCACTCCCATCATCCAACCACCTGACTGGACTCTCCCATCAGAGCACCGTGCATATTGGGCTGTGAAGCAATGCAACTTAGCTCTTGATCAAGCGGGTGAGGAGAGGAAGCTGCAGTTGAGTGAGCTAGATGAGATCCGTTTGGAGGCCTATGAGAACTCCAAGTTCTACAAAGAGAAGACCAAGAAGCTCCATGATAGCTCAATTTGCAGAAAGGAGTTCTTGGTTGGTCAAAAAGTGTTGCTCTACAACTCTAGGCTTGGAATCATGAGTGGAAAGATCCGCTCTAAATGGATTGGACCGTTTGTAGTCACCCAGGTGTTTCCTTATGGCACTGTGGAGATCAAGAGTGAGTCCACAGACAAGAGCTTCAAAGTCAATGGCCACCGACTCAAGCCTTTCCTAACCTCCCCTACTTTGGATGATGCACCTGTGGAGGAGGCCTCATTGGTCGACCCCATTTTTGACCCACCATGATTTAGGGAGTCTTCTTTTCTCCTTCTTTACTACTTTTATTCCACTTGTCTATATCTGTCTGATTCTGCTATTTGTGTTCCATTGAGGACAATGTGTGATTTAAGTGTGTGGGGGAGAGTAGTTTAGGTTGCATATTTTTGCTTTGATTTTTTAGGTTTTGCTAAGTTTTGGGCATTTTCTTGCATGTTTTTGCTTCATTTTAGTAGAGTCTTGGTATCTTGTGTCTGAATTCATGCATTTCTGTGTGTAAAGTTGCTTTTGATAAGTAAGAGGTGGTAACACTGTGATAGAATTGTCCCTTTTGTGAGGATTTGAGCCTTAATTGTGGGTGGATTGCTATATATGCCACCTAATTTTTCTTTCATGTGTGATTGCACTCTGGATTACTTGCACTCTAGAACTTGACTTGACTCTTGTTGATACTTGATATTCCCATGCACATTTTGAAATGATTTAGGCATTGTTTTTTTCTTGAATAAGCCACTAGCCATATGAGCCTACCTTGAATGAATTTATCCTTTGATAGCCCCTTTGAGCCTTTATATCCCTTTTCTTTGTTCTTTAGCTCATTACAAGCCTATGACTGAAAAACCATGATTGTCCTAACCTTAGGGAATGTTGGAGCTTTGGAATTGTTTTGGGAATGGGTATTAAGTAAGCGAGGGTGCTTTGTTCTTCATCTCTTGTGAGTTCTGGGTTTTGCCTCTATGGTCGGTGATGTAATTATGGCTTTATCTCATTATGCCATTTTTGTTGTTTCTTCTTTCCTTTCGTTCATGAAGTTCTGCAATGAAAAAAAAAATTGAAAAAATGAATGATGAAAAAAAAGAAAGGAAGAAGAAGAAGAAAAAAAAAAGAAAAAAAAAATGGAATAAAAGGTTGATTGAGGCATGGAGGATTGGAATTAGAGGTTGTTGTTATGTTTACCATTTCATTCTGGGGTGGATTGTGCTTATTTTTTTTACTTGTTCCCCATTGCTCCTCTATTCCCTGGGTTTTAGCTACATTTCCCATATTTTTATCCTACCTTGTCCTTGGCCCCATTACAACCCTGAAAAGACCTTTTGATCTTAATGTGCATGTGTGTTGATTGTTGATGTTAGAGGCTTGTCAAGCCTATGGTTGTGTTTGTTTTTCATGATGTGCCTTGAGTGTAAACACTGATTAACCTTAAACACTTGAGTGTAAACACTATTGAGTGATCCTTGTGAGTTTCTAACATCTTTGTGACTACCCTCTTGATGTCATTGGTTTTCTTTGCATATTTGAAATAATTGGATGATGTTCATGAATGCCTTGATTCTTTGGTCCTTATTTTCTTCGTGTGCTCGATTTTGCCCATTTCTTTGCATTTCCTAGAATTCATTGTGAAGTATGTAATCTCTTAGGTTTGCATTCATTAGTTTTAGTAATCTTGTTACATGATTCACTTTGGTGCATATTGATTTTCTCAGTCCTAATTCTTAGTTTTGCCCAGGAGTGCAAAAGGATAAGTGTGGGGGTATTTGATGAGCATTTTATTTCCCATTATTCCTTGCATTATTTTACTCCTATTATTGATACTTGTTGCCTATTTGACATTGTTTAGCTTGATTTAGTGATTTAGAGTTTATTGGACTATTATTCTGAATATTGTTTAATTTGGGATTATTTAGCCTAATTAATTCTATTTCTATTTTCAGGTCATATTTGGCACAAGGGCTTTTTGGACATTTTGGGAATGAAGATTTAATTTTGGAAGAGAAGATATATGATGAAGTGAAGATTGTAATCTATCTTTAGGATTAGTTGAGATTTAGTTATATCTTTTAAGATTTAGATTTTATCTATAAGATATTTTTAGATTTAATTTAGAGATAAGCTTTCCTTAGGATTTGGGCTCATGATTTAGGCTCGTTTTGTGATTTAAAAAGCCAAATTCGTGTAAACCCTAGGAGAGACCTTCCATTCACGTTTTTTTACATTCTCTCTCATAGAGAAGGCTTAGTTTTGCTCTCCAAGCTTGTGGTGGCTGCTAGGGTTTCTCTCTCTTCCCTTTCTACACGTTTTTGGTATTTTTCTTCATGGAAGGCTAAACTCTTAGGTTAAATCCCTTTGGTAATGTATCACATACTCTTGAGGTTTTGTTCTTAATGCTATTTCGTTTTTATTCACTGTTTTCATGCTTATTGATATGTTATGGTTCGCTTAGTTCCATTATATAGAGATAATCCATGTGTATGAATGCTTAATTTATGCAAACTCGTAAAAACTCCATGCTTAGGCTTTTAATGCTTAATTAGAGGTTTGGGTTTTGGGGTGAGAATTGAATTTTCGCTTAGTATTTAATTCTCACGAGTTGGACAGTGAAGAGGAAAGAAATTGATCTTTTGTGACCGATGATAGAGTTGTGAACGCGAGCCAAAGGGGTTTATCCGCTTTTCCTTATCTGTTTCTTCGTTTTAATTTAATTCTGTTTTGATTTCAATTATTCAATATTCAATACAAAAAAAAAACCCCTGTTTTCTATGCATACTATGTGTTCGACCTTTTGCTTGATAAGATATTCCTTGGGAGACGACCTAGGAGTCACTTCCTAGTACTATACTTAAACTGTTTTTATTTGTATCGGGTACGGCCTCGATCACTTACCTGTAATACGTGCCCAAGTGGAAGTAGCTCGCGCCCAAACGCATGTTGTGACCAAAAATAGATAGAAGATTGAATTTTCAGAATCCTTTTTAGTTTAGACTTGATCTCTTATCCTTTTATTTATAGAATTCAGATACGAATTTAAGGAAAAGAAAGTGAGGAGGAGAGATCCAAAAATTAGGAAAACAAAAGACAAGGATTATCAACACCGAAGAGAAGGAATTCTCAGAGGGATTCCTCATGGGGTAACTTCTAATCCATGATTATGGAGTTCTTCTATCTATCTTCTTCTTCAATGTATTCTTTTATTATGGATCACCAGTTTTATCATAGGAATGTGGTGGATGAGTATAGATATTGTTTAAATTCTTTTATTTGTGAATGCAATTCCAATTTTTAGTCAATTGTTTGATTGTTGTTTTTAATTTTATTCATAGAACTGATCACCCTATGATTTGGTGTTTAATTCACCAGTTTTTAATTTTGCTTTGAGTAAGAATACATTTGTAAAGATGATATAACATAAAGATTCATGTGGTTTTCATAAAAAGGTTATAGATCTAAATTTAGCTTAAGGAATTAAGGACTTTTAGAAATATAATAAACAATGAAAGGCTCGAGGAATCAAGGTTTCACTACATCCGGAATCGTTTTTGACTAAAAGAATGGAATTCACAAATATATTGGTACAATAATCTTAATCTCGGAAACCATGTTCCTAGCTTTTTTCGCATTCAAAACAACATTTAATTTAATTTAATTTTTCAATTTTATTTACAATGTTTTCACAATTTATTTCAAAACAAATCTTAAATTCATTTTGTAATTATTAATTAGGGGAGAATTATTAGAATTACAAATCCTCGTGGGTTCGACACTCTACTTTCATAATATTACTTGTATACGATCTGGTATACTTGTTGGTGTCCCAACAATTATAGATAATCCAACATTTGTCCCTTCTAACTAAGTCTCTATCTGCTGGAGATTGGCTTTGTGATTAACTCTCGTGATTTACTTGCGGATTACTCCTATATCTGAGCTCTTTCGAGCTCCTTTTTGTTTTGAGACCTTCGATGGTCTATGATATAGGTCACTATAGGTCGTTTAAGGACTATCACGTAGGATAAGCTTACTTAGTTGACGATAGGACTGGAAAAATTTTCACCTCTTCAGCTTGGATTATTGACCTTTGCCAGAACTGGTGTACTGCCTTCAAAAGGATGGTTGTCCTAACTTATTGTATTTGTGAAGTTCTCAAGCCCAATGTAACCATGTATGGATCTACTATGACAGTAACAATTTTTACCCTAGTCTTTACTTTGACAACATGCTGAAACTCTGTATAAATAATCCTCAATGCACTCCTAAAAACACATGTGACCTCAAGTGCTTCTAAAAGTCAATGTTGATCCTATGCTCCATTGTTATTTTGCTAATCTCAAAAGTGCCTTCTATGTCATCGTGTTGCAATTTAATCAACTTATCGATGATGGCAAAACACTTAGTAAGATCACCCATGCTATTTGTAAGTAATCTCTTTAATGTTGCTTGTGCACCCTCAACTTTGTGTTAATAAAACAAATATCAAATACTGTAAAATTATAAACTATAATATAGTTAAGTGTTGGAAGTTATCGATTTTTAATTGTATTCCCAAGATTCATAACATTGTTTGTCCAAGTCTCCACAAATTTAAGCTTGTTATCAGTCTGTAACGTCCCTTCCCAGGAGGTCACCCATCCCAAAATTAACTCCAAACCAAGCACAATTAACTATGAAATTCTTAAGTGATGGGCTACCGAAAAGAAGATGCATCTTGTTGATATGGGTGGTACCAATCAATTCATTTAAGCCTTCCTGTACTATGTAGTCTCATTCATACACAGTCTCGGGATCACCCTCTCATTCCGGTGTGTCGGTTCATTCATGTACCCCTCCCTTAGAAGCCTGCCAAGAGCCGCTCCTTGTCTGTGCCTCTTGCACCGGTGATCACTCCTCGCCCTTGTCAACCCGGGTCTTACATGCCCACCAGCTTCCACCTGGTTCGTCCCCGAACCACACCGTACTAGGAGAGGAGCCGCTCTAATACCATTTATAACGTCCCTGGTAGGCAAATGAATTGCGACTATCCCCACATACCAACACGGGTCTTTTCAGCGTGTTTTGTCCTCACTCGCACGCTTCACAGGAAACTTCCCAAGATGTCACTCATCCCAGAATTACTCCAAATCAAGCACGCTGAAAGGACCTGTGTTGGTATGTGGGGACAGTCACAATTCATTTGCCTGCCAGGGTTAGTACATCAGTCAACCTATTATCTTCAATATATTTCAAGAAATCTGAGCTTTACTTGTCGCATGCTTCTTTGAACCACTTTCACGCGATCATCAAAATCATCAACACTCTAGCTGAACAATATCGTCCCATATAGCCAACAAGTGTTGCTATATTTTCCAATCAGTAATATTTTCCAAGCAATTGGTCTTCACATTCTTCTTCATGTGATATTGTTACATAATTTGACTAGTCTCTAAAAAAGCAATTATATTTGCATAGCCCAAAGAGGTATCCTTGTTAGTCGTAATCACTTGTGGAAGTTCATCATTACTCTAAAACAAGCTTCTTAAGCACTATAAGGCCCACAAATTGTTTTCCAATTTCTTTGACTACAAGTAGGCAAATGCGACAACATATGGCATCCTTGTTGATGTCTAACTAACTATCTAAAGTAATGGTATATGGTATTTATTGTGTTTATATTTATTGTCCAATGACAACCATACTAAAAGAATGCAAAAGTACAAGTGACTGTGGATGGCCCCATAATATGTCATTCTTTCTATGACGAATGACATATTTAACTTTGTAACATCCCCAATTTCCGATGTCCGTTAGAATGGTGATTAGACATAAGTTAGTATGTGTTTAAGTGTTTAAAGTGTAGAGTTGAGTTAAGAGTAAAACGATACGAGGTAGAACTAGCTTGGAATGAGTTTAAATAGTATAGGAGTAAGGTTTTGTGCAGTAATCCAATCCTAGATGAGTATAGGAGCCTAAGGGAATGAAATAGGGTTAGAAAGTCATCAAAATGGTATTTTGCATCAAGTAATCGATTACCTTGATGGGTTTAATCGATTACTTTCTCTCAGGTGAAATCACACAAAGTGTTGCAACAAAGTAATCGATTACTTGGGTGAAGTAATCGATTACCTTGTGATTTCAGTGAAATAATCGATTATTTTGAAGGGCTTAATCGATTATTTGGTCTCAGGATTTTATACTAGGTTGTTGCATTGAAGAAGTAATCAATTATTCATAAGAAGTAATCGATTACTTCCAGCCAGATCTGATTAAAACACGTCTTTTCCTTCATTTTCCTCATTTCACTCTCTCTCCTCACTCACGATCTTCTTCTCCCTCTCTCTCTACCTCCATAGCTTCTTCTTCTCTAAATCATGGCAAAGCTCCACAAATACACCATGAATCATCAAATCAAAGCCATAAATCATCTCCCCATCTCATCCTAATGATTTTCCCTCTCTCAAATCTCATGATCTCCCTCTCTCTCATGAAACCCAAATCACCCTCAAAACCCTAACTTCCAAATCCACTAAATAGGGTCTTCCAATCCTTCAAGGAAACATAGATCGGGTATGAGGGCATGGAATAGGAGGCTTAGGAGCTTATTTGGAGCTTGGTGGATGTGTTGTGAGGAAAACCCCAATCTCTCTCTTTCTTTCTCTCTCTTAAAGGTAAGGGGGAGTACTTTGGTTTTAATTAGGGAAAGGATTTAATGATAGTAATAGAGTTATAATTAGATGTATTTTTATATGTGTATGTCTGATTTGTATGTTGATCTTGCTATGATTGAACATAAAAGTATATGTGATGAACTTAGGAATTATGTTAGTAATGGATTGTTATAATTGTTATAGACTTAATTGATGGACTGAATGATATGGCCATGGTTGTTATTGCTGTCATGTGTGATTGTTATTATATATATATATAGTATGGCCATAACTCTTAAGTTAGAGAACCCCACCCAATTGGATATAAAGTCTTAAAGATTTGACTAAAAAAAAAAGCTACATAAAAGGAACTAGAAACACGTGCATTAAAGGAGTAAGGTGGACCTTAGGTGTAACGGGGAAAACTTACGTTTCTATTCGTGAAGGCAAAAGTAACTAGATTGTGCCATTAAAACAATCGCTGAGAATTGTTATGGAAAACTTTGATCTTCCAAAGGGCCGGGTTCGCAACCCGTGTCGGGGATTGGTTTTATGCAAACCATAATAATTCTGTCAGTTACTTTGGCTTTTCGTGGCCAGTGAGGGTGATTTCTGCTAGAGCCAATTTGGGCGAATCAATCCAAATTGTACGTTGTACACTACCCTAGAGGAGTGTGACGTATTGTGCAAGCGGATGAGTGATATTCCTAGAGGATATGAAGCATCCAAACAGGGGTTGGGAAATGCTTACTCCTGGTCGGTTTTTCCCAGAGTGGAGGGTGTAGTGGGGTGAGGAAATTGTTATTGTTATTGTTATTGTTATTGGAAATGGAGAAGTGCATTCATTGTTATACAAATGGGTTTAATTCCCTGAATCCAATGAATTGTTAAAGTGTTAAAGTGAATACAGTTAATTGTTACAGTGTTACATTGGATTCGGGAATTAAACTATAATGGTATAAAGTTACATGCATTGTTCATATGTTTGAGCATAAAAGCATCGATAAAGTATGGTTAATGTTATTGTTTAAGGAAATGTGAATAGTGTGAATTGGTTAAGTGATAAGATATATGATTGTTATTGTTGAATAGGATAATATGAATATGATGATATGTGTTTGGGTATGTCTAGTTATGTCCTATTACTGACATTTTAAGTGTTTTCCTTAATTATTATTCAAATTACTCACCCCTTAAGTTGACCATTTTAGGTACCATCGGAGAAAGACGTTCATAGCTTCCGCGCCGAGAAGGTATACTCTCACTTTAAGAGAGTATATTATCATTGTGACCTCCTTGGTCTCATTTTTATTATTGCAATCATTCTAGGATTCTATGATGTAAAACGTTTTCATTAACTAAAATTGTATTTAATTCTGAATTGTTTATTACAAGTTAAGAATACATTTGTTTTGTAATTGTAAAGGACTAAATAAGAATTTTTAATTTCATTGAATGAATAGTGGTTGTGAGGGATATGCAAATATCCTCTTCTAAATGAATTCTATAGTGTGTCACAACCACTACATTATAATTATAGTTTTGTTTAAATAAACTGTTCTGAACTGACAGGTAAAACCTAACTTGGGGAAAGCCCATATTTTAAAGTAAACTCCGCCAATTTTTTTTTTTTATAAAATCCCAAGTATTTTCCTATGAAATCAATATTAAAAACCAATGAATTAAAGTATTAAAAGTTAGGATGTTACAAACTTCTTCTAACAAATACATGAAATGGTGCAATTCTGTCATTGGAAACCTTTTCTTTAGTGCATAATCTTGACTCGCATTGTAAATTTGCTTCTTACTAATGATGTTATGGACATTACAAGCTTCAATGTAAACAATATGGAACTTGGCATCGCATTGTTTTCGATCAAGTTTTCAACTATGGGCCTCTAATAAACAGTTAGCCAACTAACGTATGGGTGGCCACTCAAACTTTATGCACAATAGTGGTTATGAAACCCATGATTCACCCTAACCATTCATCCTTCACCTCAATTTCTTCTTAAAGTCCTTTATTTGAGTTTGAATTAGTATTCACACTTCTTGAAGGCGTTGGTCATCGGTCTTTTTTTACCCTCCTTCTTATATGGTCTATGCTTTCTGCTCCTTTCTCACTCAATAATAATAATTGAGTTCTTACCCAATGCATCTTGTTTCAATCTAATGATGATGAGAACAAATCTATGTTTAGTTGCAATGTTTCAACACCACTTTAACAAATCAGCTTGGGTCTCAAAAACCAATAAAATTAGTCTAGAAAATCAAGACAAATAATGAACAATCACTACTAGAAAAGTCTTATTTAGCGATGGAACTCAATTTTACCTTTCTATTCGAGATGGATTAATGATCTTAGAGACAGACAATGGAAATAAATCACCAAAAAGTGGAAATAAATTATAAAGACGAACTTGGAGACTAAATTTTCTGTCTCTGATTCCATTTCTAGATCCATCTCTAACCACGCAACAAATAATTCGTAATTAAAGTAAAAAGTTAAAGACGCATACTTTCTGTCTAAGATATATAAGCAGGTTAGAGACGGGATGATTCCACCTCTAACGTATTATATTTTTAACCCAATTAAAAACGTATAAGTGAAAAATTATTAAAAAAAAAATTAGTAAAACACTGTCGTTTTTGTGAACTTTAAGAGGTTCCATCGAGTATTCATCTTGGTAACTCATTTAAGCTGAAAACCCAAGCACCCACACGACGACGTCGCCCTGACACAACGACACCACCATGGCTTAAGTAAGTAATGATGTATCAACGGTGTGCCGACGGATCCCCACTTTGTCTCTGACGCGGCCCGAGTTTGCTCTTCTCTACAGCCACTCACTCAAATTGGTCCCTTCTTCCCTCATGATAGGGGAAATGGGGACCGCCACCTTGATTTCATGTTTCGAATATGATCATACCATCACTACACTACCCGATGCCACCATCAACCACCTCAACCAGGCTCGTTTTTCTCTTTCTCTCTCAATTTCTCTTTCTAGGTTACTACTGTCAATTCATCTCTGGCTAATCTTGTGTTCTCATCGCTTTCATTGAATAAAATATAGGTTTATAAATTAATCAATCAAACAATTTTAATTTTAGGTCATATTATTTGAAACAATTCACACTAATAAAGCCCAACACTAATAAACTACATTTTTTCCACTCACATTGGACTTGTTGTATTATATTATATTTGAAAGAGAAGTCTCATTCTTGAGTCTTGCATTGTTGACTCTAATTAGGAGTCAAGGGGTACTTAGGGAATTTCGGTCTTCAAGTGTGAAGTGCCTAGGCTTGAATATGAGCCTTTGCATGATTTCCTTACCCGGGGGGGGGGGGACCTTTTGTGCATGCTCCCAATTGATCAAACATTGTTTTCACCATTAGATTCATTGACTCTAACTCTGATTTCACATCGAAAAGGTATATTCATGGATTTGATTTTGAGTCTCTTTGTTCTTGGCTGATACATCTGAATTTACTTTCCTCAAATGAATATTTTGAATGGAAATGTGTGTAGAGGGCTTAATGTTTGATGCGGTGTAGTGTGTAATCTGAATTAAATGTTGGGTTTTAGGTGCAGTTCTGGTTTTGTGCTGTTCTTGTTCTCTACTGTGTAATTTTGTGCTTAAGTAGGTTGTTGATGTTGGAATTAAGCTACAAGGTTTTGAGCAATACTTTTTTTATATATATATATTTGAATTATTAAAATTGGTATCATGTTACCTTTTTATATTAATAATATTTGTTTCAGAGTTAGCTGTGTATGGGTGAAATGGTAAAATTGAGATAATTACTTCTCTGAATTATCCTAAAATAGTTTGTGTACTTCCTAAGCTTAAGAAAGGAATATTGAAATTTTGTACAGTTATATCCACACGGGCTTTTACTTTATATGTGATATGAAGATTACCGGATTACTTTGGGTATTTGGCATACTGGTGATAAGGTTAAAATTGAAAATAAAAACAAAAATAATGATGTTCTTTTTTCATATGTTAGGACATTCAATTTATTTTCGAAATGCTTGTTTGTACCTCAAATTGCAACTGCTTCAATTTTTAATTCAAGGGACATGACTTGGACTGCAATATGTCAATAGCCATAAGCTGATAAGCCTATAACTTCTCTAATAGATATATACCTTAGTACCCATAGTTGAGTTGTTGATGTTTTTTGGTTGTTGAAAATTTTTCTCATTAATATATGAATATGACTAGATGAGTCATTCTTTTCTTTGATAAAATAACAAAAATTTCTTTCATTTATTGGAGTTGAATCAAGTCCACATAATCAGCTCATTTTTTATTTATTTACCCCCATTTTTGTCTTATTCTACAACTTATAATGGTTGTCTAAATACAAAATCTCTGCTTATGTTCACATATCTCAAGATTGTATTTTTTTGCAAATCCATTAAGGGTATGTTATATTGTTTAAGTGATTGCAATTTGGATAGGCTGTCATGGCACTTCAAATCATCTATGCCATGCCTCTGCTACCTTCTTAAAGTATTCATTTATAAGATCATATATGACATGCCATTATTTTCTTTTCTTTTTCCTTCTTTGGATTTTGTGTATATTTCGCTAATTGGCAATTTTACTTTGTATAACTTGACCATAGGTAGATCGAGAGTGTAAAATCAGCGAGACGCATAATATACTCAATTTTTAGGAGTTGGATACATATTTGGTAAAATATGAAGTGCTTTGTACAACTAGATATATGTTGAATTATGTGTTTGAAATGTTTCGGTTGTGTCATAGTAGTTTTTCGGGTAGTGTTTGAAATGTTTTTTAGAGCTCAATATATGTATAGTTATGTATTTTGCCATGACTTTGATAAGAGCTAACACACATTCAGTATGCTATTGTCTTGATATTTTTTGCTTGTTGGTAAATTTTGACTTTTGATAAAGAAGAGCATTCAAAGCAGATGTTTTAAGCAAGGAAATAGTAGCTTGTTCCCTATATATATATATATATATATATATATATATATATTGATATTTCGACTTTAGAGACGGATTCAGAGACTGAAAGCCCTTTTGTCATTAGAGACGGTTTTACATATCTGTCTCCAATAATTTATTTAGAGACTAAAAAATTATTAGGTACTTTGAGACGGATTATTAAAATTAGAGACGAAATTTTGTCGTCTCTATTTGGAGACAGAACATTATTTCCATCTCTAATGAAGATGCGACGCCATATATTGTGATGGAACAATATCTGTCTCTAATTTTCTCAGAGACAGAAAAATGCTTATTTAGAGACGGGTTTCGTTTTGCCTATAAATCTGAGTTTTTTAGTAGTGAGTGATTCAATAATTAGTTAACATGTTTAGGTTTAGCTTACCTCGTCGGTGTTAAATGCACTTGTAAAATTAGGAAACACATTTGAGGATAATATTTTCTCTTATAGAATAGACTCATTAATTGGCTTTTACTTCTCCTCTGATCCATAATAAAACTCCCAGAAAGCAAGTGAAAATACATACAATAAAAAAATTGGAAAGACCAACCGATCAGTAAATCCTACCAAACTTTGAAAGTAATATATGAAAAGACCTTTTTGATCAAATAGATCTCGATGGTCCTTCTGTTCAATAATGGATAGAGCTTTGGATTGAAAGCCCTTGCCAAAAATTGTTACTATAGAAAAAAAAAGGACTGCATAATTTTGAATAGAAAAAAGACACATAAGTAATGGTGCTTATCTTCAATTATACTTCATTTTTTGGGAGGTCCTTCCAAATAAAGTAGAATGGTGAATGATGCGTGGGAGAGAAAGAAAGAGATAGGTGAAGAGCAAAGAAGAAGAGAGAATGTGTGTGAGTTGAGAGTAAAAAGTGATGAAAGTGAATTGGATGGTAATGTTATAATGGTTGCGAGTTGAGAGTGGATAAAGTAAAAGTAATTAGGTGTGTGTAAAGTTAAAAATGTAATGAATGTAATTTTTTGGGGACATTTTTGGAAGTTCTTGGTAAAAAAATCACAATTGCACCTAGTACGAATAACACTCTATGGATGCAAATAGAATTTTCTCTTTTATATGTATAAAAGTGATAAGTTTGTAATATAAATTGATGAACATACATTTATTTATGCACATATTTTTATAATGTTTAAATATGATTTTAGTCCCTGAAAACTTCGTGACTTTTGGTTTTAGTTCCTAAAATTTATTTCGTTCGTTTTTTTTTATAAGCAAAATTATATTAATAAGAGTATAAAGGATATACTCAAACCATTACAACAAAGGAAAAATCACCCACCGAAAACAAAATTAGGAAACCCTATTAACACATTCTAAAGGTACCATACACCAGTTAGAAAAGGAAATAATTAAAGTGCTCAGGCAAAAGAACCAAGACCAAGTTTTAACCTTGATAGCATCCACCCAACCTGGAACATCAATAGCCTCATTATTAAAACTAAGTGCATTTCTCTTGATCCAAATAGTTCAACAAGCACACATCCAGATCATAGATAGAAAATTCTTTCGCTTCTTTGAGTTACCAAGCGAGTAATGCGACACAAAGAAATCCACCAAAGAAGACTCAAACCTCAAGGAGCAGTTCAACCAAGAATATAATGCAAGCCAAATATCGACAACCACATGGCACGAAATAAAAAGATGATGGCTTTCTTCCTCGCACTCATGACAAAGGGAGCAAGCAACATCGACATTAACACCACGCCGCATTAAGTTATTTTTAGTTGTCAGGTGATCCAAAAGCAATTTCCAAGAGAAAGCATGAATTTTGAAAGGAACCTTAGACTTCCATAGAATCAGAAAAACATAAGGATAATCACCAACCAACGCTGACAGAGGCAAAGGATCCTACTGCTGAAGGGAGACATAAGCAGACTTCACAGAAAAATCAAGGGCACCTATTGCAGTCCATTTCCAAGAATCGTCAACATTAGGAGAGATTATCACAACATCCAGGATATTATTGAAATCATGCAGCATATCAATTTCATATTCAAAAAGGTTACGACGCCAAACAAGATGCCAAGACCAGAAACCATTGCACCAACTACCCACCCGGTTAACCAATTTATTCTTGTCACAAGAAATAGCATACAGGCGAGGAAATTGATTTTTTAGAGCAGTATGTCCACACCAACAATCCTCCCAAAAAAGAGTAGCATTGCCACTACCAATTTTCTTGGTAAGACAATCTTTAAACCAATCACCTCTCCCACCAAAGGAAACAAGAGCACAAAGATCTCTCCACTAGAATGAAGCTCTATTAAAATAATTTCCCCTGGAGTTCCCCAAAGAAGAGACATAAAAGACTCCATATCTAGCCTTTAAAACATGAAAGCACAAGGATTCTTCTTGAGACAAGATCCTCCACCTCCACTTAGAAAGAAGTGAGAGATTAAAAAGATTCAGATCTTTAACCCCCAAACCCCCATCTTTTTTGTCTTTACAAATACGGTCCCACTTAACCCAAGCAATTTTTCTCTTATCTTCACACCCTCCCCACAAAAAATTCCTCTGAATAGAGGTTAAAGTTTTATACACTTTGGTAGGAATTCTAAAAAAAGAGAGATAATAAATGGACAAACTAACCAATACATAATTAATCAAAGTTATTCTCCCAGCTAAAGATAGGTGTTTACCTCTCCAACTCGCCAATCTGCTCCTCATAACATCAATCATAGGTTTCGAAGAGCTACCCATTCTAGGATTAACACCAACAGAAAGACCAAGATAATTGAAAGGGACATTGTCAACCTTACAATGAAGACAAGCTGATGCAGTATCTAGGAAATCATCAGAGACATTAACCCCGAACATACTGGTTTTGTGGAAGTTGACTTTCAGCCCGAAAACCAACTCAAAGCTTCTCAGCATAGATTTTATGCAAGTAACATTCGCACAAGAGGCTTCACCAACAAAGACAATGTCATCTGCATATTGAAGAATCAAAATCTCCACCTGCGAACCATCCAGGACATACCCACGGAAACAACCAACATTAATGGCCTCTCTCATAAGGCCAATCAAACCTTCTGCCACCAAGAGGAATAAAAACGGAGCTAGAGGATCACCTTGTTTAAGACCACGCTGAATATTAATTTCCTCCGTTGGGCTACCATTATCCAAGACCGATAGGCTTCCATTAAAAATACAATCCTTAATGTTTTCATTCGTTTTGTTTCTTATATATTCCAAAGTTTTGGTTTTAAACCTTGGTGATGACATGGTTGACTCCCTCATCTAATATGTGGTGTAGTAATTGTTGACGTGGCCAATTATGGTGTTGGCACATCATCCACCGTAAGACCTGAACTCACGAGGGTGGGGAGTAGTCGCTAGTGCAAGACGCATTGACAAGGAGCGACTCCTGGAATGCTTCTAAGGAAGGGATAATGATACATATAGGAACCGTTAATGCATCGGGATGAGAGGAAGGCTTAAATGAATTGATTGGTATGACCCATATCAACAAGATCCATTTTCTTTTTGGTGGCCCATCTCTTAAGAACTCCATAGTTAAGCGTGTTTGACTTAGAGAAATTATGGGATGAGTGATGACCTCCTGGGAAGTTCCCCCCCCCCCCGAAAACGTGAGTGAGGAAAAAGGATGCCGAAAAGACCTTTATTAGTAGGGACAATCATCAATCCATACGGTGTAGTTTGGAGAAGAACCAAGTGGAAATTGGTGGGCATGTACGATCCGAACTCTTGAGGGCAGGGAGTAGTCACTACCGGTGCAAGAGTCAAGGACAAGGAGCGGCTCTCGACAAGCTTCTAAAGGAGGGGGATACAAATATATGAATGAACCGTTAACACACTGAAATGAGAGGAAGACTTAAAAGATTTGATTGGTACTACTCATATCAACAAGCATCTTCTATTTGGTAGCCCATCACTTAAAGAACTCTAAAACCAAAAATGATCAGGTTTTTACGAGCCAAAAACATATAGATTTAACCTTTTCATAAATACGTCAATTTTTAATACAAACTTACAAAATGACAAGTAAAAATATGCTTTGGGGTACATATAAACCTAGATATTTTTGAAATGAAAAGCCCAAATAAGAAAAGTATAGTAACTCAAAAATTTCATACTAAGATGTTTAAGGAAATTAAAATGGTTATTTAATATTGGAAATTGTTGCGTTTATTGCATCAATAAAAAATTGACTTTGTTTTCCACTGTAAACATACTTTTTCTGTATTCCTTAACTAATATTCTAAGAACACCAGTTAGTAAGACCCATTTTCATAATTCACTCTCCTAAGTGTTCTCCTAATTTATTATCTTTTTAATATCTTTTATATTCTTAAGACATTGCATTTATATATTCATGCAATGTTTGTTTTTTTAGTCTTATGAGAATATATAATGAAAATACAGGAAAACTTGGCAAAATAATATTTCATTATTAGAGAAATTCTTTTAATATAGAAAGTTAACGTTTTTAAGAGTCAACTCAGTTATTTAAGTTGTGAAACCTAAAGTGTAAGCGTCTATGTTCAAATTCTAGGAAACATGTTCTCTCCTCGTCTCCTTGAAACAAAAATTCAACCAATAAAAAGACAAAATTAATGAAATTTTGTTAATGAAGCAAATTTTACTCAGCAATTTGCTTATATGTCCACTGTCATCATCACTACCAATACCCCGACTACCTTCATCGTTGAGGATAAACACCATTTCCACATGAAAATTTTGAAACATAAACTTGCATTTCATAATTGTTGAAGTTAAGGAGTAATTGAGAATAAAAATTAGTTAATGAAGACAATTTGCAAAAGGCATTTAGTTTGGGTGGTCCTGATGCACTTTTTCCTTTTTAAAAAATAGGAAAATATATAGTTGACTAACGTTTTGCTAAAATTTGATTGTCAAATTGCAAATTCTTCGATGCCTTTCCTCTTTTAAAAAAATTATTTACATAAATTGTAGCTGAAAAGGAAAAGCCACAAACTATTGAATTGTTGTTGTAATTTGCAAACTTTTAGGACAAATGTAAGTCCTCAATGCTAAACTCTAATACTACTTAGCAAATACTTGTACAACATCTACAACTGAAGCTCGACATATTGGACATTTTCCACTGTTCCATTGTAACTCATCCGCACACTTGAGACACGCACACATGTGCCCACATCTATAAAAAAAATTAGAAATTAATAACATTGTGATTTAAAAAAAGAAATAAATAATTTCTAATCAGATTAATTATTCATATGAGAAGTTAATACCTATAGAAAAGCGAGTTAACTTTCTTCTCAAAGCAAATGCAACAGTTGCCCTTCTTTGGTGTCTTGCTATGTCTCTTTTCTTCTTTTTCTTCTTCTTCTTCTTCTTTTTCTATAACCGCAATCATATTTAATAAACAATGTTGCATAAGTTTCTTATTGAGAGGTAAATTAAAGAGCAAAAAATTATGCAAGCAAATTGTTTTATTGAAAAAGGAAAGAGAATAAAGTGAAACATAGTAAATTTTTCATTGCCATTAGATTTAGTGGATCTTGGGTTAGAAGCAACTAAAGGAGGAAATGAAATGTTATGCATTTAATTTAAATTTGAATTCATGTCATATGTTGCATAAGTGATCATCAAAGTTTGTTATATTTATATAGATAGAGAAGTTTATTTTTTGAATCAAGAAAAGTAAGATGCCTTTTAGCAATCTAAATCTTATTACATGGGCCTAAACTTATTCATCATGCATTGCCAATCTTGGGGTGTCACAAACCTGTGTGAACCTCTTTGGATTCTTGTAACTGCATCTGAATATCTATGCAGCTCTTTACTGATTTCCTTAGCTCAAACACCTCGTGAAAGAGTTGATCCATCTGCCTTCGCATATCGTATATGAATTCCATTTCCTATAAGCCACAAAAATATGGTGTCACTAAGAGGATATTTAAACATGTTATCATACTAGACATATGAAGAAGTTATTAGGACAATTATCTTATACAGCTTTTGGACAACTTTACTTTTTATAAAGCAAAATGTGTGTAGTTTGCTTTATAAATAGCAAAATTGCCCAAAATGATTGTACGATTAACATTAACATATGTAGGTAAGAACAAAATTAGACTCACAATTGAATGATGATTTGTGGATGAAGAGTACTGTTGACTATCGTCACGATGGAAAAATTGAGATTGAGAAGGTAATGGTGAGGATATGGATGCAGCTCTTTCACAATCATCCCCAGCTTCATTATCTCTATAGCTCCATGTCGAGGGAGTAGGTGTGGGCATTGATGATGTTGATTGATTATAATAATCACGGAATTCATGATCTAAACTGCTAGTGATGATCTCCCTTGCCTTTTCTATCTCTTTCTCATTTCTCATCTCTGCTTCCTCCTCTACTATGTCTCTTCCATCTTCTTGAGTAGTTTTTCGAGGACGTAAGTGTTCTTGAAAAAAGGCCATTAATTGACACATACTCTCTTCGTTGTCTTCCTCGTCGTATTGACTAGTGACTAGATGTGTTTGTTTTCTCATATGACACTTCATCAAGCTATCCATCCTTTCGCGGAAGTCGCTAGAAAGGAAAGTTGACACTGTTTTTCTGCAATCATAATTTACTTTATGGTTAGATAAGTGAAACATAGAATGAAAATCGTTGCTTGAATTAATACTTAATTCATTATGCGTTGTGTAATGATATTCTGTTATGATTTTATTCTTTGTAATAGTAAAACTACGTTATATTATATATAACAAGTCTGTACAATTTTCCAAACAAAGGTGTTTAAAAAACAAAATACAAATACTTTGTGTTATAAAAAGTCAAAGTTCTCTAGAAGTTGTCGAGAGACAAGGATATATGTTGTCGAGAGACAAGGATAGTCTTTATAATAACTTTGGTCTTTATCATGCAAAGTAATAAAAATCAAATTTGTCTATAAGTTGTCAAGAATATATGTCAATTGCGAGTTAATTGTTTGGTTGGACTTGGCATTCACGTGACAACACATAAAAAAAAAGGTGAAAAATGAAAAGATAACAAGTATACCTTTCAAGTAGCTTGCGTCTCTCATCATTATCTGAGCCATAGTGGAGCATCTCCTTATACCATTCTTGCCTCCGTTCTTCCCAATAGCTCCTAGGCCGAGAGATCAAACTGATCCAATCATAACTATCTCCAGCCTCATCATAATTTTGGTCACTATCCTCTTCCCGTTCTATCTCATTAATATAGCAACTTGCATCATATTGTTGGCGACATTCCTCTTCCTCTTCCTCTTCCTCTTCCATCGCATCATAATTGGAATTTGTGTTAACATGTTGTTGGTCTCTTAAACTTGCCACGGAACAAGATGTTACAATTGTTTCTTTTGGTTCATTATTTTCAACCTCACAACATGTTCCTTGGAATATGACATCTGAACTTGGTTGAGCTCTTTCTTTTGCAGTGCCATAAATAGTCTTGCGGTGAGTGTCATTCATGAATTGGTCCTGGGTGGGAAAACTATCCAATTGTGTATTGTTGTCTACAATCTGCCTACTACGACTTCTTGAAACAGGATGTTCTGTTATGACTGAAGTTCTATTTTCAAACCCTATGCTAAATCTTTCCCTGCAATTAAATAAAAGATTTATGTCATTTAATTTATACACATGATATTAATGATAGATCTTGTAGTGTTCATATTTTGAAAATCTAAATCTCGTTGCCTTTAGTGTTGCTTACCTTTTACCATGTCTTAGACTTTGATATATGGATGATAATCACCAAACAGTTAAAAGGACTAAAGCATATATGGAATATAATAATTGTTGCATTGCATTGCATTGTTTTAGTACTGGCAGATAATTTTTTTCATCTTAAGTGGTATTTTCTGATGAGCATTGGTAGATAAAATAGTCTAACTTTATTTCTTGTGAACCTTTGTCGGATTGTTCTTTTACAATAAAATAGAATTACTTATGAAAACAACACATGTTGAGAAGATGATTGATCCAATTTGCAAATTTGCTCTTATAACTTTCTAGCCTTAACTTCACCATATAAAATTAAATTAGAATATTGTGGTAGGGGCATTGTCCTAATAACTAAAGATGTCAAAGATTTTCCTTGAAAAAAATCATTTAAAGTATTATATGAATCGTAGAAGGAACAAGCTATTAAAATTTGATGAGAAATTATTATACCTTAGTTGCATAATTGCAGACCCTTGTGGTTGTCTATTAACTTCATATGCAGGTGGTTTTTGGTTACATTGATCTTGAGCACTTACTTCGCGTTGTAATAATCTAAGTCGAAGCACTGACTGCATGCATAGTGTGATACAAAAAAAATGAGTTGCAATTGGAAAAAAATTAAACACCACTATTTGAAGAACTAATTATAACAACTTTTCATGACAACTGATAATTTTATGAACAAGTTATGTTTGCTTTGCTCATAAGTTATTGTATTTCGTGTAAAGTTGTTTGAATTAGCTATACAACTCACATTTTTTTTAGAATAAGCAGTTATCATTCTTACCTGAATACGACCTCTTTGAGTGAATTTGGAAACCACGCCACGCTCAGCAAGATTGTGAAGCTCTCCATGCCTATCACTCTCAAACTGCATAAGTAAATTGTTGAATGCATGACGCCCCCTGATACGAGTGGAACTAGTGACTTGAACAAAAGCTCTATGCTCTGGTTGTTCAGGTGTAGAAGCTCCGTTGTTCTCTCTATATAAAGATCCTGTCATAGTATTGCACATATCATTACCATTGTCGCCACTCATCGACACTTTACTTTGCATTTGATTTGATGCAATGAGTCTCTTAATTATATATGCAACCTTGCCTCTCTCACTTTCTACACCATCTGAACTACTTGGAGCTTTTGGCGAACAAGACTTATCAGATTCACAATCTTGGATTGATTCCTCATTATTACTTTGGGGTGGTTCATCAATGATTTCATTTTGTTCTGATACTATGCATTGTTGTTCTTCTTGTTCCACAAAAACTGCATTTTCTTTAGGACTGCTTGTTCTTCCAACAGTGGTTGGTGCATTTGGTTTGGTGCTATCAAATTTGTTGAGCCTTTTTTCCCATATTTGAACAAGAGAAGATGCTCCAAGGTTTGAGATTTCACTTTTAGAGGAATTCTCCAACACATCAACCTCATTCTCAAGTGTCGATGACATCATTTCTCGAGCTTGTTTCGCAGCCCATCGATCAATGGTTTTCGAGTGCCTCGGGCTCACAAGTGCAGACAATGAAGAAGAATCTTCTTTTTCATTGTAGATATGGTGATTTCTTCTCTTGAAACTTAGGCTTCCAAGATTGTTCTGGACAACTCTTGAGGCCCAAGTTTCATTGTTTCTACCTGGTTTTTCAGTGTCTTGGTCTAGTGTAGGATCAGAAGAGATAGAGATGTTGCATGTATTAATGTGGTCTATAACAAAATTCTTCATGTTGTTTTGGATTGTAGTGTGGTCCCTCAAAACACAACCAAATGGAGAAGAGGAAGGGATTTCAACCTGGGACGATGCCATTTTTTTTGTCTCTCTTCTTCTATGGTTATTGGGTAGGTAATTCAACACTTTTTACCTTATTATTATTAAACTTTTTTAAATGGGAACCCTATACCTTATATAAGGTACGATGAATTCAATACACAACCTCAGGTAGATGAAAGAATTCAATAACTATGCCTTAAACCTTCATTGGGATTACAATGATTAATGGCTATGAAATTTTATGAACATGAGAATCAACATGAAAAAAGAAGAAAAAAAGAAGAGCGACCCTTTTCAAGACAAAGTATGTTGAGATTGAAAACAAGTAAAACTTTCTCAAAACTTGGAAGGCCTAAAAACACATAAAGACGCTTATAAAACACAAACAAAAACAGAAAAGCAAGGTTGCGGTGGAGAATATAGGAAGGGTTGTTTTTACAGAAAATATTAAGAGTTTTTCAATGCATATAAAACAAATCAAAATGAACTCATTACCGCGTTTGTTGTCTATATTTAAAGGTCTTTGCAAAACAAATAAACTAAGAAAAAGTAAAAAAAGAAGTTTATGTTGAAATTGTTAGCCGGGTAAAGCTAAAATTGGAGTAACTATTATTGGTTTTACTAAGGGAAAGAATCATGTATTAACTACTATGTTTTTTTTTTTTGTTTTTTTTATAATAGAAACTGCACACATGAAAAATTATATTCTTGTTAAAAAGAATTAAGTAGATGACAAATTATTATAAGAGTAATGTTAGTTACTCTATTTTATTTTTAATCAAAGAAACTAGAAAGAATAAAAATATTAAGTAATATTGTGTGAAATTTCTTTTACTTTACACACATTACAACAAAACTTAGCCAGTGTTCTTATTTCTATAATCTTCTATCCCTTTATGCAAATGGTGAAACAATTTTTTTTCCAGAATAAGAGCTATCAAATATCCTTACATCACTACAATCCCATTTTCCCAGAGTAGTTTTTTTTATATATATTTTTTTCAATGTTTTTTTTTACTTCAACAATTTTGTGCTTATTGAGAAAGAGAGATTGTAAGTCCTCCTTTAATATGTTGTCTTAAAATAATGATGTTAAGCTTGAATTAAAAAGTTATTGTACAAATAACAAAGTTGTATTTTTTTAATAGGCAAAACTGTTCATTAGATTAATTAAGTTAGCTATTTGTTTTAATTTGGTCACTTAGCTTTTTTTTTTTTGTCTCAAATTGGTTCCCCAAGTTCATTACCATTGCATCGTCAGTTCTACCGATAAGTTTCCTGTTAAATTAACTAAAATATTAAAATTTTCTCACTCATTTCTTTATCTTTGGTGAGCTTTCTTTTTTCCTTCAAAAACTCCATTCTTTTCTTATGTCATGTTTTAGTTAAAAATCCTGTTGAATTTATTTTCCTAGGTTGCGTTATAGTGACTCACACCTTTTTTTTTTACTCCAACATTATTGCACGTGCTACCCATGCTACATCAAACTTGTGTGTCCCATCTGACCAACAGAGCACGCACCACTCTTTACTCATCAAATTTATTGCTAATAGAGCCAAAAACCACACAACACTGCCACCCACATGGTACAACCATTGTTAGATCTAGTGTGCATGCGCATGTGGAGATTGTTAGATCTATTTTGCAAGTGCATAGTTTTGATAATGACAAATGTTTTGAACAAGTTCAAGTCTTGGAGAAGCTCACCAAAGAACAACAAGCAACAATGATGAAGAGAGAGCAAGCTCTTAGATTCAATGTGTATTGATTGTAATATCTTTGTTTTGTTTTGAGTCTTAGAGTTTTGGGTAGAGTTTTTAGAGGGTAGTGAATCTCTATCAAGTGCATGATCATATTATAACTTGAGTATTTCACTTAACCAAAATCAATAGGTGGCTTAAACATTTTAAAGAAAATATTTAGTTTTGAGAAAAACAAGTTTTTAGAAGTATTTTACAGGGGTTAATCGATTAACAGAGGTGATTAATCGATTACCAGTTTTAAGCTTTTAGTCACTAATCGATTAGCTTGTTTGATTAATCGATTAGCAGCTATTAACAAAGAGTTAATCGATTAGCTTAAAGCCCTAATCAATTAACACAAGTAGTTATGCGTTTGAAAATAGCTTTTCACTTCTCAAAATTAGTTTTAATGTTTTCCAAACTTTTGGGTATTCTATATAAACCTTTTCCTAATCATTGTGATGAAGAACCAACTTTATTTTTCATATCATTTTAGAAAGATCAAAGCCACATTATTCTCTCAACATTCTCTTACTTTTTTACAAAGATTAAAGTTCTCATTTCATATTCTTTGATCAAGAAACTTTTGAATCTCAAGTTTGATAGTTCATAGTTCTCGAAGGAGATTTAAATAGGATTTTGTTTTGAATTGAGTTGTAATCTTTGAAAGAAGGCAAACTATCTACAACAAAGAAGAAGTCTTGGTGGTTGTTCATCAAGCAAATTGATTTGGAAGTCTTGTTGTGTTAACAAGCATTTGGAAGTCTTGTTGTGAGGAATCAACAAGCAAGTGGAAGACTTGATGTGGGGTTATCATCAAGCAAGAGAAGAGAGGTTGGATTAGAAGTTCAAGAGGGTTTCAAGACAAGAGTGGGGTATCTCTTGGAGGCTAACAAGTGGGGTATCTTGAGAGACATTTGCTTGTAATTTGAGAACTCTAATTCCTTATTGAAGAAACTCTCTCTATTGTGATAGAGGGGACTGGATGTAGCTCTCGGTGGTTGAGAGTGAACCAGTATAAATCTCTGAGCAAGCTTCTCTTCCCTTAACTCTTTAACTTTGGTTATTTCATATTGTTCTTGATTGAAAACCTAGAAAAGATTGATTTTCTAATAATTGAATGAAATAGGTTTTAATAGTTTAAATCGATTTGGGAAAAACCTTTTTCATAATCTAGGTAATCTTTAATAATCTTGGTGTTAATCAATTTCGTGCTATCTCTGATATTCTATGTTAATTGATTGATTTTCGTTTTCGATTGAAAAGTGATTTTTCAGTTTTAACAGTGATTAATCGATTAACTGGGTGTGTTAATCGATTAACCAAAATCAGCTGTTAGTGATTAATCGATTAACCTGTTGCTTAATCGATTAACTCGTGTTGTGCTGTCAGGCATTAATCGATTAACTCCTTGTCTTAATCGATTAACAGCTGAGAATTTTGTGAAAGTCATTCGTTTTAATTGTTTCGATTTGTTTCGTTCGAAAATCTTTCAAGGTTTCTTTAACACCTATTCAACCCCCCTTCTAGGTGTTCTCCTAGTGTTGCTTAGTTAATTCACCCACCGATTTTAGTGCTTTTACAATTGGTATCAGAGCTCGGTCGAAAGACACGAGCAAAGAGCTTTTTCGTAAAGATCCTTAAGGAAACCACAATGGGTTCTACGAATCTCTTTGGTGGTGAAGGTGCTTCAATATACCGCCCTCCTGTGTTTGGTGGAGAGGGTTATGATTATTGGAAAGTTAAAATGAAATTTTTTTTGAAGCAATAGATGTAAATATTTGAGCCATTGAGAATGGTCCTCATATTCCCTCAAAACAAGTAGAAGGTGCATCTCAACTCATTCCCAAATATAAGTGGACCGATGATGATAAAAAGAAAATTCAATATGATTTAAAAGCTAAAAACATCATTTCTTCGGCTTTATCTTATGATGAGTTCTTTAGGGTTTCCCAATGTCAAAATGCCAAAGAAATGTGGGACACCTTGCAAATCACACATGAAGGCACTAGTGAAGGTAGGCGTGCTAGATTAAATTCTTTGATGCATGAATATGAATTGTTTCGTATGTTGCCTAATGAATCTATATGTGATAAGCAAAAACGTTTTACTCATATTATCAATCATCTCATTGCTCTTGGAAAAACTTTTCTGAATTGTGAAGTTATTAACAATTTTTTAAGATGTCTAAGTAGGGAATGACAACCTAAGGTTATCGCAACTATAGAATCAAAGGACTTGGACACCATGGACTTAACAACACTTTTCGGAAAGCTTCAAGAACATGAAATGGAGCTTGGACGTTTGCATATGCATGAAGAGTCGGATAAGGACAAAGGAAGAAAAGGAATCGTTCTTAAAGCTAAAAGTTCATATAATAAAGAAGAGAGTTCCGATAGTGAATATTTCGATTCGGACATTGATGAAGAGACTATGCAACTTCTATTAAGAAAAATTAGCAAGCATTTAAGAAGAAAAGGAAGGTTGAACAAAGACAAAAGGAAAGAGACAAATTCCCCACACTACAAGACCAAGTCAACAAAACAAGGAGTAGTTTGTCATGAATGCGGAAAACCCGGTCACATCAAGTATACGTGTTCAAAGTATCTCAAAAAGATGGAGAAAGAGAAGAAACATCCAAAGCACAAAAATGCATACATTGTATGGGATGAAAAAGAAAAGGAAAGCACATCAAGTAGTTCTTCGGATGATGAAGAAATCGCTGCACTTAGCTTACTAGTTCAAGTAGATGAAGAAGAAAGTTCAAATGATGAATCAAATGAACAAAGCGAGGAAAGCGATGTAAGTGATACTAAATACGAAATTTCTTCCAAGTATGAAATTTTATATAATTCTTATGAAGAAATGCATGAAGAAATTAAGAAACTAGCTTTGAAAAATTTAGAAAGGAAGAAGCTCATTTTGAAACATCAACAAGAGATTTTAGAACTTCAAAAACAAGTTGATGAGCTAAATCTTCAAAATGAAACTCTTGATCTCATATATGCTAGTTCTTCTTGTGATTGTGCTAGTAGATTGAATGTTGTGGTTGATTGTGAGAATTGCAAGTTGCTTAAAGATGAAAATGCTATTTTGAAAAATAAGCTTGCAAGTTTAACAAGTGGTGATATTAAATTGCGTACATTGTTAAATTTTCAAAGAGAAAATTCGAACAAGTTTGGTTTGGGTTATACTAATGCTAAGAGTAAGTCTCATAGAAATGTTGTTGATTTTTCAAAGATTGATTTTTCAAATGTACCAACATGTTTCTGTCGTGGCACTCATGGACATACTTCAAATGTGTGTTATATTAAAGTGCATGGTATACCTAAAGGAAATTTTGTTTGGGTTAAGAAGGGTGGAAATCCCTTAACTAACAAAAATGGATCGTCCAAGACCATTTGGATACCAAAAAGCAAAGCATGATTATTTTGTAGGTACGATTGAAGAGCAAAAGTTCTACAAGTATTATTCATTATTTGCATCTTCAAGTATCAAAGAAAATTTCCTACAATTGGTATTATTTTTACAAAGTTCACATTTGGTATCAAATGGATTTTCACAAGTGGTAATAAGTATTTACAATTGGTATTTACAATTAGTGTTGAAAATTCATTAAGTGTTGTCATGATATATTTTTCTACAATTGGTATCATTGTGTGTTCATTATGTGATTTTCATGCTTTTGTGGTTATTGTGAAATTTCTTTACAATTGGTATCATACTTTGCCAAGTGATATTATGATTTTAAATTTAAAATAACTAATTGAAATTCGTTGTTATATTTCTTTTCAATTAGTATCACATTTCAAAGTATATTTCATTGATTAATTGGTATCAATTTTGTGAAGAAAGGATTATTAATTTCTCATATTTTTGGCTTAGGATTTCATTGTTATATTACTTTTTGATAATGCCAAAAGGGGGAGAAAAGGTTGTTATTTTGTTCTTTTTATATAGGGGGAGCAAAGTTGTTGAAGTAGGGGAAGAATCAAGCTTAAATCAATTGAATTTCAAATGTCATATGCATTTATTGAGGGGGAGCAAGAGTCTCACCATGTGATCAAATGTTTCAACAATTAACAACGTTAAAACATGTTTGTCATCATCAAAAAGGGGGAGATTGTTAGATCTAGTGTGCACGTGCATGTGGAGATTGTTAGATCTATTTAGCAAGTGCATGGTTTTGATAATGACAAATGTTAACAAGCTCAAGTCTTGGAGAAGCTCATCAAAGAAATACAAGTAACAATGATGATGAGAGAGCAAGCTCTTAAATTCAATGTGTATTGATTGTAATATCTTTGTTTTGTTTTGAGTCTTAGAGTTTTGGGTAGAGTTTTTAGAGGGTAGTGAATCTCTATCAAGTGCATGATCATATTATAACATGAGTATTTCACTTAACCTAAAGGCTTAAACATTTTAAAGAAAAGGTTTAGTTTTGAGAAAACAAGTTTTTAGAAGTATTTTACAGGGGTTAATCGATTAACAGAGGTGATTAATCGATTACCAGTTTTAAGTTGTCAATCACTAATCGATTAGCTTGTTTGATTAATCGATTAGCAGCTGTTAACAAAAAGTTAATCGATTAGCTTAAAGCCCTAATCGATTAACACGAGCAGTTATGTGTTTTAAAACAGCTTTTCACTTCTCAAAATTAGTTTTAATGTTTTCCAAACTTTTGGGTATTCTATATAAACCTTTTCCTAATCAATGTGATGAAGAACCAACTTTATTTTTCATATCATTTTAGAAAGATCAAAGCCACATTATTCTCTCAACATTCTCTCATTTTTTACAAAGATCAAAGTTCTCATTTTCATATTCTTTGATCAAGAAACTTTTGAATCTCAAGTTTGATAGTTCATAGTTCTTGAAGGAGATTCAAATAGGATTTTGTTTTGAATTGAGTTGTAATATTTGCAAGAAGGCAAACTATCTACAACAAAGAAGAAGTCTTGGTGGTTGTTCATCAAGCAAATTGATTTGGAAGTCTTGTTGTGTTAACAAGCATTTGGAAGTCTTGTTGTGAGGAATCAACAAGCAAGTGAAAGACTTGATGTGGGGTTATCGTCAAGCAAGAGAAGATAGGTTAAATTAGAAGTTCAAGAGAGTTGCAAGACAAGAGTGGGGTATCTTTTGGAGACTATCAAGTGGGGTATCTTGAGAGGCATTTGCTTATAATTTGAGAACTCTAATTCCTTATTGAAGAAACTCTTTCTATTGTGATAGTGGGGACTGGATGTAGCTCTCGGTGGTTGAGAGTGAACCAGTATAAATCTCTTAACAAGCTTCTCTTCCCTTAACTCTTTAACTTTTGTTATTTCATATTGTTCTTGATTGAAAACCAAGAAAAGATTGATTTTCTAATAATTGAATGAAATAGGTTTTAATAGTTTAAATCGATTTGGAAAAAACATTTTTCATAATCTAGGTAATAATTAATAATCTTGGTGATAATCAATTTCGCGCTATCTCTGATATTCTATGTTAATTGATCGATTTTCGTTTTCGATTGAAAAGTGATTTTTCAGTTTTAACAGTGATTAATCGATTAACTGGGTGTGTTAATCGATTAACCAAAATCAGTTGTCAGTGATTAATCGATTAACCTGTTGCTTAGTCGATTAACTCGTGTTGTGCTGTCAGGCATTAATCGATTAACTCCTTGTCTTAATCGATTAACAGCTGAGAATTTTGTGAAAATCATTCGTTTTAATTGTTTCGATTTGTTTCGTTCGAAAATTTTTCAAGGTTTCTTTAACACCTATTCAACCCCCTTCTAGGTGTTCTCCTAGTGTTGCTTAGTTAATTCACACACCGATTTGTAGTGCTTTTACAACCATAACCTTTTAGGTCGTTTTGTTAAATGTGTTTTATTTGTGCCCAATTATGATTTATAGAAAATCACTTAATATAAATTACTTTTTCAGAAACATGATTCTCTAAATTTTGTTGTGGAGGTTAGAAAAACCTTCGGTTTTTGTGATTGGAGTTATGCAGCAAGTCTCATCTGATCTTAGTATTCAAATTCTAACGTTGGATAAATACTTCACTTTTATTCTTAGAACTCTATTTTGTCAATGTCAAATTGATTTGTGGATGAAGAGCTCGCGTGGTCTTGTACAATCTATTAGTTGTGATGAAAACCTCGCTAGGTCGAATATGATCTCTTCCCATCACATCCCCAAACATAGAGGAGTAACATCTTATGTCCGATTTTATGTACTCTTTATACGGGTGATTTTTATGATGGGGAGTTTGAGTTTTTATTAGTGATGGGGATTGTGAATAGTAAAGGTTGAGGAAGTAAAGTATTACTTTATTGTTTTAACCCTATATAATATTATTTTGCAAATGGAAACGGATGCAATACTCACCCTTTTCAAATGAGTATGTACACTCATTGTTTCATTGACGGCTGAGATTGATGGCAGCAAATGAACGGCTGAGATTGATAGATTGGAGCATGGTGTATGTATACACCTGATTAAGTTGAGTGCACCATAGAAAATGGTTATCTGTATTTTTTTTTTGTAAACTTTTTTTTAAGAAATGATAAATTCTCCTAAAAATAATGACATTTTTTTAAGGGAAAAAATAATGACCTTAAAAATATACTAATCACAATTTTTTGACACATGTCCACTAATAAAACATTACTTCCTCTATTATTTAACTCTTGGGTTTTTTTAAGTTTTTTTATTTTTTATTTTTTGTTCTTTTTACCAATGCATAAACATATCTTTTTTTTTTCATTTTAAACTTTTATTCAATTATTTTTCTTTCATCTCATTAATTTTACTTTTATAATCTCTATCATATCTAAATCATTATACATTGATTAATGGTCACCCTTTCAAATAAAAATTAAATACTATTATAATTTTCAACAAGAATTAAATAAAAATATTTTAGACAAAACACATTTCGATATACGCTACCACTTTAAATTTGTCACTTTATTTATGAATTAAAATTGTTACCTCGGTATTAAAAAATGCTACACAATAAATTCAATATAAAATACTAGTGTCCACTTCAAAAAAAATATAAAATACTACTGTATTGTATGTATTAAAACTGTCATCGTTAAAGAATAGAGAAGTAATGTTTTATTAGTGGACAAGTGTCAAAAAATTGTGATTCACTATTTTTAAGGTCATTATTTTTTCATTAAAAAAATTCATTATTTTTAGGATAATTTATCATTTCTTAAAAAAATAATGTTTTAAAACTGTCACCGTTAAAGAATAGAGAAGTAATGTTTTATTAGTGGACAAGTGTCAAAAAATTGTGATTAGTGTATTTTTAAGGTCATTATTTTTTCCCTTAAAAAAAGTTATTATTTTAGGAGAATTTATCATTTCTTAAAAAAAAAGTTTACAAAAAAAAATAAAAAAAATACAGATGACCATTTTCTATGGTGCACTCAACTTAACCAGGTGTATACATACACCATGCTCCAATCCATCAATCTCAGCCGTCCACCTGCTGCCACCAATCTCAGCTGTCAATGAACAATGAGTATACATACTCATTTGAAAAGGGTGAGTATAGAAAACGGACCCTTTGCAAATAAGTCCCATTGTAGAAAAAAGAACAAAATCATTTTTGAAGAGAAAAAAAGATATTGGAAGTGAAAAAGAGAGTGTAATAAATAAGGGTGTGTTGGGAAAAAGAACATTAATTATATATTAAGTTTTGTAAAAGAAAACAATACTCCCTCCATCCCACAAGGATGGTTAAAAAAAATTTTATTAATTATTTTAACTGTAATTTGAAATAAAAAATTTAATCATTTTTCATCATCTTTCAAAGGAGAGTACTTGACATAAAGTGGAAGTATTACTCTGTTACTTTCACGTTTTGAAGGGATGTGATGGCACATACCAATGCACGTAATCACATCCTTTTTATCCGGAAAAATGTTCAGATAGATATCCACACCTCAAATTTTAACTTTGTCGCCTCATATTCTTTGGCCAATTTTTTCCCTACACTATGTCCCTCTTATGCCAAAGAATTTTTTTTAAACAAAGGGTAATAAATTCTTATGGAACATTTATAAGAAATTAAAAATAGACAAAAATATTGAAAATTACATTTTTTAAATTTTCAAGAAAGCATAAATGCTACTTCATCCGGTCTTTATTATAAGTTATTTTCACTAATTTTCACACCATTTAAAAAAGTTAGTTAGTATTGTTAGTGACATTGGAAATATAAATATTTGATATATTTTTTAAAATGTATGCGTATAATTATTATTAGAAGTCTAAAAAGTGTTAAGTAAATAAGAATATTAGTGAAAAATAGGTAATTAATGCCATTAGAAATTGGAAATATGGGTTATATTAAGGACGAAAAAACAAGTCTTCAAAATACGTTTATAATAAGGACCGGAGGAAGTAACTTATGATTATTTTTTTCTTAAAATAACCTTAGCGCACTCGTTACCAATATTGTTTTTTAACCTAAAATTATTACTACTTTTTATCCTTGACATTGCAAGGTAAATTTTAACATAAATTTTGATAAAATTATCACTTGTTAGCAAGGACGTAGTTTCACTTTTATTCTTCGGAAATAACGCCATTTATTTTCTCTTTCAATTTACCCCGAGATATGGAAATGAAACTACCTTAATATCGATAACCAAAGTCACAATTTTGTATTCAAATTTCTTTTCCTATTGTTAGTGACATTAATTATTTTTTATTCAAAAATGCATTTTTTTATTTAACATTTTTAAAGTTTTAAAATTAAAAAAATATACCAAATTATTACATTTTCAATGTGACTAAAGTATACCAATTTATTACATTTTTTTTAAAAGTATACCAATTTATTACATTTTCAATGTGACTTAAGAGAAAATATGAAATAAATTAAAATTACAATTGATGCTTCAATGATTTTTACAACTTTGCCCCTCTTCATTTTGTTGTTCGTTCGTTAACGTTATGCATCAATGGATTTTCTTTACGCATGCCTTGCTTTAGATCCATTTCAGAGTGTTGCTTTCATTATCTGAAGGAATTAGTTCGATAACATCATGTCAAAATCATGATTGAAGTCATTAGTTATCAATGTAGTTAGAAAGGCGTGATGTAGGAGTAGTAGTAGTTTGTGGGTAGGGATGACAACGAGGCGGAGAATGCTCGGGGTGGTCTTTCTCATTCCCCATCTTTGGGTCATATTTGCCCCTCATCCTCATCCCCAAACCCCATGTCGGGGGTAGATTAATCCCCATCCCCGTTCCCCACCACCCCACGGGTCCCCACGGGGTCCCCACGGGGAACCTAAACATATAATTTCAATTTGACCTATTATAAAATTAGCAATGTCGAATAACATTTTTAAACTTGTATACTACAAAAAAATAATCATTAAAATTAAAGAGATTCAATTCAAAAACATATGATAAACTGATATTTATACAAAATTATAAATTGAAATGTTCCAAAAAAATAAGAAAAGAAAATTACCCAATCTAACAGGATCAACAACATACTTGATATACGTGAAATTAATATATGTGAAATTACGAAAAAACCAATTATTTAAGGGCATATAGGTAAAATATTTAAGGGCATATAGGTAAAATAGGCGGGAACGGGAACCCGCAGGGACGGGGGAACCAATTCCATTCCCCGCCCCAAAATCTGTTCGGGGGAAAAATCCCCCCATCCCCGCCCCCGATGGGGAAAAATTCCCGAACTCGGGTCCCCGAACGGGGCGTTCCCCACGGGGATCCCCATGTGCAGTCCCCCATTGCCATCCCTATTTGTGGGTGGGTGAGGGTAATATCGTGAAAGTAAGCAATACAAAACACAACCTTTACACCATAAAAAATTTTCTCTTAAAATAATCACATTGGCACCTAATAAATCACATCGACTGTCAAAGTTATATTCGAAATAGTGTTGGGCAAGAGGCATGTTCAAATGATAGTCGCTTATTCTACCTGATTTGTGACATATTGCATGGTAGTCTACGCATATGACACATTCAAGCTTGTAACTAAAATCCAATTCAAGTATTCTACTACGCATATGAACCGGTTGTCCTCGCAACATACAGTTACGTTCAGTCTCTCTACATTTTGATAACTTGTGCTTGACTGCTTGTTATTCAAACCAATTCATTATTGCCACGTTTATCACTCTTGTCAATGTTATCAAGATTTTCAAGTGAGACTGACACATCTTCAACAAATACAAATTGGAGTTTTACTCTGCTTGTTTGATGCCATATCTTCAAGCATCACATCGTTCGACATGAAATGTATGTCCCTCGGGCTTACAGCGTTTGATCAAAGTTGTAATCAATGTTGGATCGGTGTTGAAGGACTTAAAATGTACAAGATGATAAAAAAAAAACCGCAAATCGCAATAAGGATTAAGTGCAATAAATGTATAAGAATGATAATTATTTGTCAAACTGTTAACGGAAAATCGAAATCGACAAAAGGTGAAAATGTCGGATGTATAAGTGACGTCGACGGAAGTGTACTTGAACGTTTTTGTTCAAAAGTGACTTTGAAGGAAGTGTACGTACAATCCGACAATGGGTAGATTTCGACAAAAGGATATGCGTCGACAACATAAGTGATGTCGAAGGAGGTGTACTTAAGTGGCATGGCTTAAAAGTGACTTCGAAGGACGTGAACGTGTGTCGACAAAAGGAAGAGGTGGAAACAAGAGGCCTGCGTCGAAGGAATGCTGGCGCAAAGAAAGAGGAGTCAGAGACGTCATATCAGCATTGGGAACGGAAGAGTAATTATGGAGGCATTTAATGCTACTTGTGGCTATAAAATCCTCATTTTTCACCAAGAAAAGCCACGAGTTACCATGAGAAAATTTAAGGAATGCCTTCATCAATTCTGGAAGGAGGAAAAAAGATTCATATTCCACATTAACACGAGTCCACCAAAGGCTAAACATGTGGGATTAAGGTGTTCGGGTGAGGACAAGGAAATGAAGGAGTGTCCACCCCGAATACCACCTTTATCCTCTTGAATAGCGAAAGGCTAAACATGGGGGATTACATAGAACTCATTTCTGATGCGTCGGGTCACAACAAAGAACTCCGAATTGGAGGAAGCAGTGAGCCTGATAAATAAGCATCGGAAGGGTTATTGTAATCCCATAGGCCAAGGTTTGCGTCCTGCTAGGATCGATTAAGGCCGTCTTTCCTATTAAAGAGTTAAAGGAAACAAGTCCTTTGACGGCATTCTACTAGAAGCGTCGGGGGAATGATTTTTGATTGAATGCTGGTGAAACAGCATTTGGTTGAATTACATGTCACCGATATCAATCGAATGCGTCTGAGGCCGACAGCGGGTCGAAAGTCTATTTCGACGATAGGCCCGTTTGTCGAAAGGAGCTTGGTGTCGGCTGACATCTCGGAACTTAGAGGCTGGAGCACAACAACGTCAAAGCTTCAAGCAACAAAGAGACTTAGACAAGAGTCAAAGGTTGCAGTCGAAGAGAAGTGCCAGTCGAAGAGAAGTGCCAGTCGAAGAGGTCTCAGCAAAGATGTCACCATGGGATTCGACAGAAGTATCCATTAAGCCCAAACCACGACGTGGGCAGTTACATCGTGGGGGGTAGCGTAGTGGGTAGTTACTAGATCGTGGGTTCTGCGGTTATGCAGAACGTGCGAACATGCTTTGTAAATAGATTTCGGATTCCTATACCTATAAATAGGAAGTCCTTAGGTTGTAATCGGGGTCGGTTGCTAGGTTGACACACATTAGGCCAAAATCCTAGACGTCTCACCAGAGCAGACAAACGGAGAAACGCCATTGTAAAGAACCTCAACCTTCCACCCATTTAATTTCAATGCAACTTTACGTTTCCATGCACTTTTAATTACACGCAATTTACTTTTCCCCGCACCTTTTACTTACATGCAATTTACCTTATCGCAAATTTTACTCGCTTTCCTTTCGATTCCGCATCATTTATTTTACTGCACCATTTAATTTTCGCCGCATCGTGTTCTTGGTGTCGGTTTTACCCCTTCCCGCATTTACTTCTACGCTTTCCAAACCCAAATACCCAAAAATACCAAAAAGACGGTCAAGTTCCTTTCACAAGATTACCACATAACCTGTCGTTACCCACACCCCACGCATCACCGTCAGTTCGGCAGGCGTCGGACGAAAATCCCGCAAACAAGATTGGCACGCCCGGTGGGACAGGTTCAGAGTAACTTGTGCGTGTTTGTATGCGTTTAAGAAGTGGCATAACTTTTCCATCTTCATCGTCAATGGTTGTTACGAGTCAAGATGGTCAACAGACCACCGTTATTTCGGAGATTATTACACTAAGTGTTCCGACAAGTGTTCCTCACATGACCGGAGGAAGCGGTTCTGCCGTGGAATCAACAGTCGTAAGCACAATGCAACGGCCAAATAATGGCCCAAATGGGGGAAACCTCGCCAGTGGGTTTACTTTTGGTAGCAGTTCAAGTAGTGGGGGACAAGTTCCTCCCTATGGTTTGCCACCTGGTTTTGTCCCAGGATCGACGTTGACATGGCCTTTGAGTAGTTCGATAGGCTGTACGAATGCGACGACGGGGGCCACAAACATGGCCTTTATACGTTCTGCTACGGACATGGCTGGTACGAGTAACGGTTCAAGATACATGCCTATCAACCCCGTTACGCATATCCGACAACAAATCGAAGAGGCTAATGTACAACTAGTTGATCAATTGACGGCTCAATTGGGTTCGGTTATCAACCCGGCGATGTTGGTGACAAATGAGACTTGTGGAAAGATTGCAAAATACATGAAAAGGTTAAACCAAGTCTTAGGCGTCGACGACAACGAACAGAGCGAGTCCGTCAATACTCCACCTGTAGATAGGAATTTACCAAGGCCAATTTTGGTACAAAGTTATCCTAATGGCCAAGAGGTGCGGCACACTGCTCAAGTGTCGTCACCACAGCAAGATAGTAGAGTCCCGACGACGTGGGATCATGTTCATACTAACCCGATGCTTAGTGCAGGTAATGCGATGTCAGAAAACCAGCAAATGGTCTTCCACCCAGGAGTCGAAGCACCTCAACATGTTCAAAATCCGGCGCAAGTTGCATTCATGCAAAGAGGAGAGGATCTTCAAGCAGCACTAGCAAGGCAGAATTCGGCTCGACATTTGCTTCGACAAGGAAGAGAGACACGAGTCGAACCGGATGACGTAAACCGGATAGTCGAACAGGCGCTAAGTCGGATTGGGTTCAACGTTGGCATGGCTAACCAGCCAGGTTTCAATTCACCCTTTCCGGAATGGGTCCAGTTGGCAGAAATCCCAAGAGGAACAAAGGTGCCAAAATTGTCGAAATTCGCTGGCGAAGCGGGAGAATCTACTGTCGAACATATTACTCGTTACATCATCGAATTGGGTGATATGGCCGCTGATGAGGCAATCAAAATGTGGCTATTTCCTAGTTCTTTAACGAGGAATGCTTTTTCTTGGTTCTCAACCCTGCGATCTAATTCTATCCATGCTTGGGTTCAGTTAGAAAGTTCTTTTCACGAACAATTCTATAGAGGCGAATTAAGAGTCGCCTTGACGGATTTGCTAAGCGTGAAAAGATTTGCTGGGGAGCCTATCGATGACTACTTGTCACGTTCAGACAGATGAGGAGTAGGTGTTTCACTCCGATTTCTGAACCGGAAGTGGTTAAGATGGCTGTGGCTGGTTTAGAATATCACATTCAAAAGAAGCTAGTAACCCAACATCTATTGGATTTAGCTCAATTAGCCGCTTGTGTTCGACAAATTGAAAATCTAAGAGATGAGAAAACGAAAGGGAGAGACCCTAAGGTTCCCAAAAGGGAGCGCATCCATTATGTCGATTCTCAGCCTTCTGACGGGGAGGCATTTGACGGTGGTTCAGAGGCGAATGCGATAGAGTTAGGCAATGAAAAGCCTTATTCACGTTCCGCCTTAAAACCATCCAAACCCGCTAACAAGAATTTGTACAAGAAAACATACACTTTCGACGTTTCCAAAACTGAACAAGTTTTCGATGCGTTGTTAAAGGATAAACAAATTAGGTTGCCAGAAGGCCATAAATTGTTGAAAAAAGAAGAATTAAGAGGAAGAAAGTATTGCAAGTATCATAACAACTGTACTCATAATACCAATGATTGATTTGCTTTCAGGGACTTAATTCAACAAGGAATCGACAAAGGGAGATTGAAGTTCGTAGAGAAAGACATGAAGATCGATACTGATCCTTTTCAGAAGGAAGTCAATGAGATCGAATCCCAAGGAGTGTTTTCTATTAGCACTCTTTCATTGGCCTATGATGCTGAGGTGTTTTCTGAAGTCGGAGAATCATTCCGACACTTTTGTAAAAGGAAGCAAGATGGAGACCTTCAGATTTGCCCAAGGTGTCAGGTAGTCTATGATCGAAAGATTGCAACTCAGAAAGAGAGGGGGTCCAGAAGAGAAGACCTGAGAAAAAAGATAAGAGCCAGGGTCCAGGAACGGGAACACATCCGACGAGAAATATCCCGAGAGGCCAGACGGTCTTTGTCTAGTCGAAGAATATATGGAGGACGCCCCTCAAGGCCGGCTGCACATGATCGATTCATGCAAAAAAGGCAACAATCAGGATCGACATCTGGGTCGATCTATGAAGGGTTTACACGCACTCAGAAGAGGAGGCTCCAGAGGATACAGAAAGCAGAATCCGAAGAAGTCAATATTGACGAGTTACCCACGAATGATCAGGGATGCCTTGTTGCAAGCATGAAGCCAAAAACGGCTAAAGGCCGACAAACTGGCAAACAAAAGCAGAAATGGGTGAAGAAGTCCGAAGGGTCGAATCAGATGAGCGATTCGTACGAAGGGGACTCAGAAGATAGTTTGGACATCATTGTCAATGATCAAGACATGGTAGATGCTCAGAGTAAGAAGATTGGCAGCCTCTCGATCAACAACATTGGTTTGCCTTTCGACATGCCAGGAGACCATGCACATGAAGAAGGGAACGACAGTGATGCTTCCGACGATTCATATCTAAGTGACGAGGTGTCGGGACTTCCTGAATGCCTTTTCCTTTTGGATCGTCTTCATTTAGAAGTAGACATCGGACACATTGCTCAGTTTGAGCCACTAGAAGAAAGCAAAAGAGAACACTTGAGGCCTTTACATATTAAGGCCATTGTTGACGGGAATCCTCTAAATCGAGTGTTGGTAGACGGAGGGGCAGTCGTCAATGTTTTGCCTTGGAACGTGTTCAAGAGAATGGGCAAAGCGGAATCGGACCTAATTCCGACGAATGTGGTCGTGGTTGGTTTTACTGGGAAGATCGCTCAGTCACATGGTGTGATGATGCTTAAAGTCGAGGTGGGCTCAGTTGCAAGAGATACTTTATTTGTGGTAGTCCCATCTAAGGCTAGCTACAACCTGTTGTTAGGAAGGGATTGGATTCATGCTGTGGGGGCTGTTCCGTCAACGGCCCATCAAAAATTAGTTTTGTGGAATCATGAGAATAAGGTGGAGGTGATTCCTGCAGACGACAGTCCGTGTTATATGCAACAGATGCACGTAGATTTCAAAGTCTACAATCCAAGCATCAAGCCGATCCGACTTGATGCTGAAAACTTTCAGAAACCCGTAGTGGACAGGTGCCTAATGGAAAACTATGGGGTTTCAATTGTCGAGATGGACAAGGCCGTTGAGCAGCGGCCTTCGACCAACACTGATGGTTGATCGACAGCTAGAGAGACTGTCGGCCTACGTGGCCGACAAAATGCAATGCACTATTCAGACAAGTGCATTCCAGGATTGTATTGTAGATGATAGCCCTTTGGGATTCGAAAGAGGGTGGACAGATGAAGAATCTCGCTTCATCAGTGAGGATCCCAGAGATGAGGTAAACTTGGGAACGGCTGAAAAGCCGAAACCAATTTACGTAAGCTCGTTGTTAAAGGAGGAATTCCGACAGAAGCTCATTGATCTCATCAAAAGGAACCAAGATTGCTTTGCTTGGGAATACGAAGACATGCCAGGACTCGACAGAGAGTTAGTTGAACATAGGCTGACTTTACGGCCTGATCACAAGCCAGTCAAACAAGCAGTCCGATGATTCGCACCTGACGTAGTCATTAAAATCAAAGATGATATCGAAAGATTGTTGAAAGCAAAATTCATCAGAACGGCAAGATATGTCGAATGGATGGCAAATATAGTTCCCGTTGTGAAGAAGAATGGGAAAATGCGACTATGTGTCAATTTCAGGGATCTAAATAGTGCCACACCAAAAGACGAATACCCAATGCCGATAGCTGATATGCTGGTGGATTCAGCGTCTTGTCATAAGGTAATGAGCTTGATAGATGCGTTTTCAGGTTACAATCACATTTTCATTGCTGAAGGCGACGTGTCGAAGACTGCGTTCAGATGTCCAGGTGCAATAGGAACTTTCGAATGGGTAATGATGTCGTTCGGACTCAAGAATGCAGGTGCGACATACCAAAGAGCAATGAACCTGATTTTTCATGACATGATTGGCAAGTTCTTGGAGGTATACATTGGCGACGTGGTGATCAAGTCGAATACTCAAGAGGAGCATTTGGAAAGCCTGGAAAAGGCGTTTATCAGGATGAGGAAGCATAATCTGAAGACGAATCCGATCAAATGCACCTTTGGAGTCACTGCTAGCCAGTTTTTGGGATTCCTTGTCCACAGAAACGGCATTGAAGTTGACAAGAACAAAGCCAAGGTTGTCATAGAAGCATCTCCTCCAACCTATAAGAAAGAGGTTCAGTCATTTCTTGGCAAGGTAAATTATTTAAGGAGATTCATATTAAACCTTTCGGGAAGAACCAGAGCCTTTGCGCCTCTCGTGAAGCTAAAATGAGAAGAGGATTTTAAATGGGGACCTGAGCAACAAGCGGCGTTTGACGACTTGAAGCTGTATCTGTCGACACCACCAGTGATGATGCCGCCTCAACCAGGTTTTCCTTTAAAATTGTATATATCAGCCTCTGATTACACTATAGGGAGTATGTTAGCCCAGGAAAATGAAAATGGTGTAGAAAGAGCTGTATTTTATTTAAGTAGAGTGTTGAATGATGCTGAAACACGGTATAGTGCAATAGAAAAATTATGTTTAGCGCTCTACTTTTCTTGTACAAAACTTAAACATTATATGAAAAGTTTTCATGTTTTGGTTTTGTCGAAGTCTAACGTTATTAAATACATGCTATCCAAGCCAATTATACATGGTAGGGTCGGCAAGTGGACATTAGCGTTAACTGAATTTTCACTTCAATATGTACTGTTGAAAGCCGTCAAAGGCCAAGTAGTAGCCGATTTTCTGGCAGATCACCCATGTGTAGACATGGCTTTGTCTGTTAATTTTGTCGGCTTAAGGCCTTGGACGATGTATTTTGATGGATCATCGCACAAAAAAGGGGCAGGCATTGGAATATTACTCATATCCCCTGAGGGAATTCCCACGGAATTCATGTTCAACCTTAAATATCAATGTTCAAATAATGAGGCCGAGTACGAGGCTATCTTAATTGGCCTTGAAGTATTAATTTTCTTAAAGGCCAAAAACGTGGCCATAAAAGGAGATTCTCAGTTAATCATTAGACAATTGGTTGACGAATATAAATGCCTAAGTCCAAAGTTGGCTAAATATCGCAATATGGCACGAAAAATGATGTGCCAATTTGATGATGTTTCAGTCGAACATATATACAGGCGTCACAATCAAAAGGCCAACCATTTGGCCCAAGTCGCATCCAGATACCGTATATCCAAGAAAACTTTGGATAAGGCAACATGGATTGAAGAATTATTATATCCCCCTCATGAGAGAGAAGTAATGGTAAACGCATTAGCATCCGATGATGATTGGAGGAAACCCATAGCTGACTACTTGGCGAATCCATCCCCCAATGTCGAACGAAAGTTAAAGCTGAAAGCCACCAAATTCACGCTACTAGGAGGTGATCTGTATCACAAGTCAGTCGACGGGAATTTGGAGGTATGTCTTGACAAGGAAGATGCTTTCATAGCTTTGGCGGAAGTTCATGAAGGGATATGTGGAGCACACCAGGCAGGAGAAAAGATGAAATGGATACTCAGAAGGCAAAGAGTTTTTTGGCCTACACTAATATCAGATTGCATGAATTTCGCGAAGTCGTGTGAAGAATGCCAAAAACATGGCTACATTCAGAATGTTCCGGCGGGAGAATTGCATTCGATCATCAAGCCATGGCCTTTTAGAGGATGGGCACTAGATGTGATTGGAGAAATTGTCCCTCATTCTTCTAAAGGCCATTCAAGGATATTGGTGGGTGTTGATTATTTTACCAAATGGGTGGAAGCAATACCTTTGGTAAAGGTCGAACAAGAGCAAGTGATTGATTTTATTGAAGACCATATCGTTTGTCGATTTGGAATTCCCGAGACCATAACTACAGATCAAGCGTCTATTTTCTTGGGAAGCAAATTGAAAGGATATTTGGCATCAAGAAGAATCAAGTTACTAACTTCAACACCTTACTATGCACAAGCCAATGGACAAGCGGAAGCAGCCAACAAGTGGATTATTAACATCATCAAGAAACAAATTAAAAGTAAACCACGAAATTGGCATGAAGCATTGACACGGGCGTTATGGGCTATCCGAAATTCTCCAAACGAAGCAACGAGTACGACTCCCTATATGTTAACATACGGCCACGAGGCCATGTTACCAATAGAAATCAACTTGGAATCGATACGATTTCAAAGGCAACATGAAATGCCTGCGAAAGACTATTGGAATTCCATGTTCGACGAATTAAATGAGGTGCATGACGAAAGACTATTGGCGTTAGAGAATATCATGCGACAAAAGGAAAAGATTGCTAGATATTACGACGCCAAGGTTAAATTTAAGTCGTTCTTACCGGATGAATTAGTATGGAAAGTAATCTTACTCATCGACAAGCGTTCAAATGAATACGGCAAGTGGTCACCAAAGTGGGAAGGACCATTTAAAGTATTAATGGCTCATTCGGGCAACGCGTACGAATTAGTCGAAGTCGAAACGGGAAAAAAGATTAAGGCAATTAACGGTAAGTATTTGAAAAAGTACAAGCCGACAATGACGAAAATAAAAAAGCATTAAATTGCAGAATCCATACGACAGAAGCAAAATACAAGAAGCAAATACAACAAAGGAAAAACAAAATTCATCCGAAAAGATTGCCAAAGGAACGCCATTCCCTGGAGAAAAGCATCTCGACATCGGAGTCCAGCCCTGTATTCTTGCAAGTGAGTACCCAAGACATCCGTAATCTGCTGATATGGAGTCACCAAAGCAGCAACCTTTGCAGCCAATTCTTGTCGGGTGGCTTTGATGGATTCCACATACTGGGTCATGTCCAATTGATCTTTTTCCCGACGGGCCAACTCATCCTTCAGTTCCCGAATCTTGGCTCCATTCTCTTCTAACCGCCGAAGTGTGTCATCAGCCTTGGAAGAACAGTCTGCATCTTCTTTTTCCGAATCCATAAATTCGAGCTCCATTTTGCTTTGATTTGCTTTGACGTCTTCATAAATTTTGATGTCTTTCAGAATTTTCGGACTTTCAGTGGTCCAATTATTCACAAATCGCTGCAAACCAGTCAATTTGGATTCGATGTCTTCCGAAATAGGATGCTGCAAAAGTGATGTGATGGTAGAAGACAAGAGTTCAAGAGTTGAGGAATCGGACAATAATTGATCAAAGGGCCGACAACAGATATTCTTTAATGTCACCATCAACTGATCTGCGACTGGTTCGACATCTCTTAAGGGAGAATTCATGGCTGCTTCAACAGATCGTGCTTTGGCCATTAATTCTCGAAGAGCAACGAAGGCAGTAGAAGAGAAAGCTTGAATCGAAGGAGCCATGGTGGTAGATGGAGGCACACAGGAAGGAATCTCAACAGAAGGAATAGCGGCGGAAACGGATGCACCAGGAATTGACAAGTTGCCATCAAATTCCTCAAGTTGGACTGAGTTATTGGGGATCTAAGAAAAAACAAAAAGGAGGTTGGTAAAGATCTTTTAATGCTGCATAAAGGGTGAATGAGTAAATTCGCAAGTACCTCAAATGAAGGGCCACATGCAGTAGCGGTCTCAGGTCCCACGACAGCAACAGGGGAGTCTACAACATGAGTGTCAATGTCAAGAGGCTCAGTGTCGACAGCACCTTGATTAGAGCCTTGAACGACAACCTCAACTGCAACCGAAAAAGAAGTGTCATCAAGACACCTTTGCATGGAATCCTCAATGGAATGTGTAACGCCCACAGAATTTATCCTCGAAAATTATAAGTGTTGTAGGAATAAAATAGAATATAATCCATGTTTTATATGTTTTGTATGAGTTATTATGGTAGAATAAATGAAATAAAAGATTTATAGCATTAGACTCAAAAACCAACCGTTGGATTTGAAGATAAGTATGTTAGGAAGCTTATTTCAAAATTTGAGCAAGTTATGGCCGTTTGAATGCGAAAGGTGCTGTCTTTTTGAGCCATGCATATCTATATGCAGAAGTGCATATCGATGCTGGATATCGATATCCAGAAGTGGACATCGATATCCACGAGTCTGTCAGTTCAGAAGTAAGTCAGTTTAACGCGAGTGGCTGTGAATTAATCACGTTTTTCACCCCCAATTACCCCAAATATCTCTGAGACATTTCTTAGGCTTGATAAGGACCCTTAAGGTCGGTTGATTTGCATATAGGAAGGGAGAATACACATCAAACAACCAAGAACATCACCCAACCTCTGAAAAATCATGCTTTCTGGTATGACCTTGTGCTGCTTCGTTTTCCATGATCTGAGCTTCAAACCTTAGAAAACTATATACCAAATCGAAGCTCTCTTAACCCTCTACAAATTGGTACCAAGTTCGTTTGTTTTGGTAGCCTGTGGAAGGAGTAGTCATCCTGTGAAGTTGGCTGTCCAAGTCTGAAAGTTGGATTTCAGATTCAAGAACCCAACTTCCTTTGATCTTTATGGTAAGCTCAAGTGTTTTTGGAGCTTCAAACTTGTCTTATTTTCAAGCTTTCATATCCTAGTCTTGATTCCAGTCCTTGATCACCATTTATTTTGTTTTATTGTGGGTGATCAACACTGATTTTAGTGTGTTGTTCAACTGAAAACAGAGTTTGTTGCTGAACCAGAAAAGTTTTGATTTTTCTCAACAAAACCAATCCTTTCCAATCAAAGCAAGTCTGAATCATTCCAAATAGGTAAGGGAGAAGTTAACCGGGTGCTAGAATAATAATCGGATGGCTAGAGATATAGGAGTTCTCATGAACTCAAGGGCAAAACTAGGGAAAGTTGAGAACTTGCTATAGGAAAATGACTTGGAGGTCATTCTAGAATAATTTCTGAATTTGAACAAAGTATATATGATGATTAATGGCTGAACTAATGAAGAAACTTGGCTGTAATGAAAGGGAAATGAAAATCATAGGTTAAGTTGTGATTTTTCATTGTTGATGCATAATACTTGAATCTTATATGAAGTTGATGCTATGGTTATTGAATTTATGCATGAACAAGTGTATTTGTACTTGATACTGATCTATGTTGGGTTGAGAATGGTTAAAGTAAATTATATTGAGATTTGGTATTTCAAAACTCAAATCAGTATGCAGGAAAACAGGGTGGATATCGATATCCAGTATGAGGATATCGATTGTGCATATCGATATGCACAAGAGGATATCGATATCCATACCCCAATTTTACTAGTAAAACCTGAATTTTCATATCCTATTTGATTGGAGGCCTTTTTGATTAAATGGAATGACTTTAAAAGCTGGAAATACCAAACCTTAATGTACTTAACTTCAACCTATTATAATTGGAAATTGTGGATGATATTTGGTGAATAAATGTACACTTACACGATGACTTTGATGATGAATGATTATATATGTGAATGCATAATCTTATGAGTTACTTTGAGAATGAATGATTATGAAATGAATTCATAATGAAAAGTGGAACTAAACTCATTTGCATTCGCACAAGGAGTTGTGGATGGTAAGATAGGATATCAGGAAAATCGCGTCCACTCTAGGGATTAGAATTTCCTAGAACTGATGCGAGAATGTGCGGAGGTTAGGTTCGACAGTGACTCGTCAGTAACCATTGGGAATTATTATGGGTAAAACGGTCCTATGGTGAGGGGGTTCAGCTGGCTTTTCTCGGGATAGTTTTGCTTAACCATAATATATTCTATATGCCTCCAGGGACATATCATGACTACGGAGGACGACCTTTGGCAATGATCTCACCCTAGTGAAAGGGTACACATAGATGAGTTGTGTGATCTGTCGTGCAGAAAGGCGTTTACTCCCTGTTGCTTTCCTTGATTAGAGAGAATATGCTGAATTCATTAGAATTGAATTCAGTCGACGAGAGAATTCATTAGAATTGAATTCAATCGACGAGAATGATACTGGATCCAGACTAGAAAGACGAGATGAGCATTCATGCATCATGCCACTTAATAACAAGATAATTATGTGATAAATTGGGTGTGCCATGAAGTATGCATTTTACTTGAATTACTTGATTACTTGTGACTGTTATTTCTAGTATTGATAGATTATTATTTGATTATGCGCTTCGGCTATGACTTACTCCCCCCTAGCCTTTGATGGTAGGTACAAGTAGCCGATGAAGTTAATCCACCGAGCAAGCCAAAGACTCAAGCTGAGAAAGGGAGAAGGGCAATTTCTGTATTTGATTCATTGTAACACCGATATGTGTAATTTAAAAAGAAAAAAAATTATCTACGAATCTTGAATAAAGGGAATTTTCACTCTTCCATCATAACAATTTCCAATAAATTACTTTATTCCCTTTATTAAAAGATGAGGGTGATACATTATGGTATCAGAGCAGTTCCTTCCTTTTCGGCCTGAGAGTATGGTTTCATCACCTTTGTTGTCAGTCTCTGACACGTTATCATTGAGTTAGTTAGAGATCATTAGAAGTGTTAGAATCTGGTTTGATTTTAGGAATCATCTAAATCAAACGTATTGAGTATTGGGTTAGACTTTGATCCAGTCTGGTCAGAGTAAAACTCAGCTACCTTTGTTATGATCAGAGGAAAGGAAGTTAGTTAAGTCTAGAGAAAATGACAACCAACGGGCTAGGGCAAATGAATGCCACCCCAACGGAAATGAAAAATCTCTAGAACTTAATTAACCGAGTGGAATCTGATGATGACTGATAATCTTTATCTCTAGGTTCATATAATCTAAAGATACCTTTTATAATCCTCCCTATGGTGGATTATAAACTTCAATCGGATTGATATGGTCTCTCTACCAATGGTATGTGATGATTAGGACTGGCCACCCTAATAGTTACAGCCCTTGGAAAAGATGATCATGGATATCCGAAACTTCTCTCTAAGTGATAATATACAATGGAAACATCTATTCTTCGATCTCTTTTAGTAGCATAACCCCTGATCGTTTATCTATGCGAAAATAGACCTTAAGCAATCATATCTTTGATCTATCATAAGAAGCTGAGGAGGATTATATGCAAGCAAAAAGAGGTCAGCGAGGAGTTGGTCTTGTACGTCTCAAGGGACGAAGCAACCGTGTCAGAAGGAATCCTTATCTTGTTGGTAAAGGAAAAAATGGTGTGGTGACCAGAAGTGGAGGGGCACCTCAGTACAGCAAGTGCAAGAGGTATCATTTTGGACAACGCTGGAGTGAGAAACCACCCACCTGTTTTAAGTGTGGAAAGCCAGGTCACACTGCTTGTTATTGTCCTGATGCAATTAAGAAGGCTAATCAAGGAGGAGCTGTAAGTAGGCCAATGACTCGAGCTAGAGTGTACACTGTGTTTGTAAGTTCCATGATAAATGTTTTGATAATGACAAAGTGTTTTGAACAAGCTATCATGTGTTGATCAAGTTCAAGTTCAACAAGCAACAACAAACATCAAATGAAGAAGAGAGAAAGCAAGCTCATGAAGACTTAGTTTGAGTATAATTGTATTTGTTTTATCTTTTGCCTCTCAAGCTTCATAGGTCTTTTATTTGATGAGTTTGGTTAGAGTATCTTAGAGGGTAGTGAATCTCATTCATAAGTCATGATTAAATCATAATTTGAGTTTTCACTTAACCTAGAATCAATAGGTGGCTTAAAGGTTTTAAAGGAAATGTTGGTTTTTGAGAAAACAAGTTTTAAACAAGTGCAGTATCAGTTTACTCGATTAAGTATGGATTTACTCGAGTATTACTCGATTAAACTGAAATCTACTCGAGTAAACACTACTGATCTGATTTTTTAAAATACGATTTTCACTTCTCAAAATCAGTTTTGAAGTGCTACAACTTTTGGGTATTATATAAAAACCTATTCCTAATCTTTGTGATTAATGAGAACACTTTCATAATCAATTTTACAAGAATCAAGCCATTCTATTCTCTCTCAATTTCAAAGATCAAAGCTTTCATATTTTCATATTCTTTGATCAAGAACCTTTGAATCTCTTATTGTGAATTGTCATAGCTATTGATTGAGATTCATAGGAGTGTCATTGTGTTTTCTATTGTGTTGTAATCTTTGCAAGAAGGCAAGCCATCTACAACAAACAAAGAAGTCTTGGTGTGTCGATTATCATCAAGCAAGTGCATTCTTATTGAAGAAGAAGAAGAAGTCTTGGTTGTGAATCAAGCAAATTGAAGACTTGGTGTGTGGATTATCATCAAGCAATTGAAGACTTGTTGTGTCGATTATCAACAAGGGGTAGAGGTTAGATTAGAGAGAAGATCAATAGGATTACAAGGCAAGGGTGTGGAGTATCTCTTGTAGGCTAGCAAGAAGGGAGTCTTGTGAGGCACTTACTTGTAATTTGAGAACTCTAATTCCTCATAGTGAAGAATCTCTCTTGGTTGAAGAGGGGACTGGATGTAGCTTTCAAGCGGATGAAAGTGAACCAGGATAAATCACTGTGTCGTATCTCTAAACCCTTACTCTTTACATTCAAGTCATTTGTTTGCGTTCTTGGTTGAAAACCTAGAAAAGAGTGATTTTCATAATTGATTGAATTGAATCTTTATTGTTCAAATTGATAAAGGGAAAATCATTTTCATAACTAGGATAATCAATAAGAATATAGGTGTTAATTGTTTTCGCTGTATCTCTGATCTTGCATGTGAATTGATTGATTTTCGTATTCGATTGAAAAAGTGATTTTTCAGTTTCTGTCAGATCTACTCGAGTAAAAGAGGATTTAATCGAGTACTACTCGAGTAAATTTCAGAGTACTCGAGTAAACCTGAGAGTTTTTGCAAAAATCTTTTGTTTTGATTGTTTCGATTTGTTTTGTTCGAAAATCTTTCAAGGTATCTTGTACACCTATTCAACCCCTCCCCCCCCCTTCTAGGTGTATTCCTAGGGTTCCTTAGTCTCTCCAACCACCAATTGCGGTTTCCTCAATTGGTATCAGAGCTCGGTCGAAAGACACGAGCATAAGAGCTTTTTCGTAAAGATCCTTTAAGAAAATCGCAATGGGTTCTACGAATCCATTTGGTGGTGAAGGTTATTCAATAAATCGTCCTCCATTGTTTGCCGGAGAAGGCTATGCTTATTGGAAAGTTAGAATGAAAATCTTTATCCAAGCCATAGATAGTGAAATTTGGAAAGTAGTTGAAAAAGGTCCTCATATCCCCTCTAGTTTAGTTGAAGGTGTAGAACAATTGATCCCCGAGGACAAGTGGAAAGATGATGATAGAAAGAAAGTACAATATGATTATAAGGCAAAGAATATCATCACATCCGCTTTATCCTATGACGATTTCTTTAGAGTTTCTTAATGTTCTAGTGCTAAGGAAATGTGGGACACTTTACAAGTGACTCATGAAGGAACTAGTGAGGTTAGGAGAGCTAGATTGAATGCTTTAATGCGTGATTTTGAATTGTTTCAAATGCTTCCAAATGAATCTATTAATGATATGCAAAAGCGTTTTACTCATATTATTAACCATTTACTTGCTCTTGGTAAGACTTTCTTACAAGGTGAACTTTCTAACAAAGTGTTGAGATGTTTAGACAGGAATTGGCAACCAAAAGTAACGGCTATTGTTGAATCTAAGAATTTGGATGCTATGGATCTAGCAACACTTTTCGGAAAGCTTCAAGAACATGAAATGGAGCTTGGACGATTAAGTATCAATGAAGAGTCGGGTAAGAACAAAGAAAGAAAGGGACTTGCTCTTAAAGTCAATAGATCATACAAAAAGAAAGAGAGTTTCGATGATGATGATGATAGTGAAGATTCCGATTCGGATGTTGATGAAAAAGAAATGAAACTTTTGCTAAGGAAGTTTGACAAATTTCTAAGGAGAAAAGGAAGGTTGAACAAAGACAAACGTAAAGAGTAGGATTTTCCACACTACAAGACCAAGACATCAAAAGAAGGTGTAGTTTGCCATGAATGCGGAAAACCCGGACATCTCAAGTACTCATGCTCTAGGTATCTCAACAAGAAGGAGAAAGACAAGAAAAATTCTAAATCTAAAAGAGCATACATAGTTTGGGATAGTGATGAAGATAACAAGAAAAGCACATCGAGTAGTTCATCGGATGATGAAGAAGCTGCTTGTCTCAACTTGATAACTCTAGTAGATGAAGAACAAAGTTCAAATGATGAATCAAGTTATCAAAGTGAGGATAGCAATGTAAGTCATACTAAATCCGAAATTTCTTCTAAATATGAATTGTTATATAATGCTTATGAAGAAATGCATGAACAACTTGAAAAACTAGCTTTGAAAAACATTGAAAGAAAGAAGCTCATTTTGAAACATCAAAAAGAGATTTTAGAACTTCAAAAACAAGTTGATGAGCTTAATCTTGAAAATGAAACTCTTGATCTTATATATGCTAGTTCTTCTTGTGATTGTGCTAGTAGAGTGAATATTGTGGTTGATTGTGAGGATTGCAAGTTGCTTAAAGATGAAAATGCTATTTTGAAAAATAAGCTTGCAAATTTCTCAAGTGGTGATATTAGATTGCGCACATTGTTAAATTTTCAAAGAGAAAATTCAAATAAGTTTGGTTTGGGTTATACTAATGCTAAGAGTAATTCTCATAGAAATGTTGTTGATTTTAATAAAGTTGATTTCTCAAATGCACCAACATGTTTCTATTGTGGTACTCATGGACATACTTCAAATGTGTGTTATATTAAAGTGCATGGTATACCTAAAGGAGATTTTGTTTGGATGAAAAATGGTGAAAGTCCCTACACTAACAAAAATGGATCCAAGACAATTTGGATACCAAAAAGCAAAGCATGATTGTTTTGTAGGTATGATTGAAGAGAAAAGGGCTTACAAGTGTTATTCATACATTTGCATCTTCAATTGGTATTACTTTTGCATCTCAAAAGAAGTCCTACAAATTCGGTACAAGTGATATTGTTAGATATTGATGATTATAGTATCTTCTCAATTGGTATAATTGAATTGTTCTCAAATAGTATTACTTTTCTAGAGTTCAATTGATATCATTGAGTAATGATTAGATGATCATCATGCTTTTGTGGTTTTTGTGATATATTGTTACTAATTGACATTTTGTTTTTCAATTAGTTTCTAAATTGGTATCACAATAAGTGACAATTAGCTTTTCAATTGGTATCATTGATTATTTTGATTCTTATCTTAATTGATATCAATGTTGAAAAGAAATGAATGTTGATCTCTTCTTATTTTGGCTTAAAATGTTATATTTCAATTGGTATATATTACTTTTTGATAATGCCAAAGGGGGAGAAATGGTATGTTTTGAAAAATGGGAGAAATATAATGTTTGTTTGGAGAAAGGTTGTTTTGTTGTTTTTATGTAGGTTGAGCTAAGTTGTTGAAGATAGGGGGAGAATCAAGCTTCTACCTAGTGGTATTCAAAAGTTAAATGCATTGATTAAGGGGGAGCAAGAGTCTCACCAAGTGATCAAATTGTTAAAGCATCGACAACTTCAAAGAACTTCAAAACATGGTTTGTCATTTTCAAAAAGGGGGAGATTGTAAGTTCCATGATGAATGTTTTGATAATGACAAAGTGTTTTGAACAAGCTATCATGTGTTGATCAAGTTCAAGTTCAACAAGCAACAACAAACATCAAATGAAGAAGAGAGAAAGCAAGCTCATGAAGACTTAGTTTGAGTATAATTGTATTTGTTTTATCTTTTGCCTCTCAAGCTTCATAGGTCTTTTATTTGATGAGTTTGGTTAGAGTATCTTAGAGGGTAGTGAATCTCATTCATAAGTCATGATTAAATCATAATTTGGGTTTTCACTTAACCTAGAATCAATAGGTGGCTTAAAGGTTTTAAAGGAAAGGTTGGTTTTTGAGAAAACAAGTTTTAAACAAGTGCAGTATCAGTTTACTCGATTAAGTATGGATTTACTCGAGTATTACTCGATTAAACTGAAATCTACTCGAGTAAACACTACTGATCTGATTTTTTAAAATACGATTTTCACTTCTCAAAATCAGTTTTGAAGTGCTACAACTTTTGGGTATTATATAAAAACCTATTCCTAATCTTTGTGATTAATGAGAACACTTTCATAATCAATTTTACAAGAATCAAGCCATTCTATTCTCTCTCAATTTCAAAGATCAAAGCTTTCATATTTTCATATTCTTTGATCAAGAACCTTTGAATCTCTTATTGTGAATTGTCATAGCTATTGATTGAGATTCATAGGAGTGTCATTGTGTTTTCTATTGTGTTGTAATCTTTGCAAGAAGGCAAGCCATCTACAACAAACAAAGAAGTCTTGGTGTGTCGATTATCATCAAGCAAGTGCATTCTTATTGAAGAAGAAGAAGAAGTCTTGGTTGTGAATCAAGCAAATTGAAGACTTGGTGTGTGGATTATCATCAAGCAATTGAAGACTTGTTGTGTCGATTATCAACAAGGGGTAGAGGTTAGATTAGAGAGAAGATCAATAGGATTACAAGGCAAGGGTGTGGAGTATCTCTTGTAGGCTAGCAAGAAGGGAGTCTTGTGAGGCACTTACTTGTAATTTGAGAACTCTAATTCCTCATAGTGAAGAATCTCTCTTGGTTGAAGAGGGGACTGGATGTAGCTTTCAAGCGGATGAAAGTGAACCAGGATAAATCACTGTGTCGTATCTCTAAACCCTTACTCTTTACATTCAAGTCATTTGTTTGCGTTCTTGGTTGAAAACCTAGAAAAGAGTGATTTTCATAATTGATTGAATTGAATCTTTATTGTTCAAATTGATAAAGGGAAAATCATTTTCATAACTAGGATAATCAATAAGAATATAGGTGTTAATTGTTTTCGCTGTATCTCTGATCTTGCATGTGAATTGATTGATTTTTGTATTCGATTGAAAAAGTGACTTTTCAGTTTCTGTCAGATCTACTCGAGTAAGAGAGGATTTAATCGAGTACTACTCGAGTAAATTTCAGAGTACTCGAGTAAACCTGAGAGTTTTTGCAAAAATCTTTTGTTTTGATTGTTTCGATTTGTTTTGTTCGAAAATCTTTCAAGGTATCTTGTACACCTATTCAACCCCCCCCCCTTCTAGGTGTATTCCTAGGGTTCCTTAGTCTCTCCAACCACCAATTGCGGTTTCCTCAGTGTTTGGTGCAAAAGTTGATCAAGCTGAAGACTTAGTGCAAGGTAGCTATTCTTTGAACGGTATGCCTTGCAAGATCTTGTTTGATTCTGGTGCAACACATTCATTCATTTCATATGAGTGTGTTAATCGATTGAAGTTAGTGGTGTCGGAGATGCCTTTTGTTCTAAAGGTATCAACCCCAACAGACTCTCCTGTTCTTTCTTCAAGAGTTTGTCGGAATTGCCAAATCACGGTATTAGACCGGACGACCCCAGTTGATTTGATTTGTCTGCCTCTATCGCAATTGGATGTGATACTGGGAATGGATTGGATGTCCACTAACCATGTTACTATCGATTGCCATAGAAAGTCCCTGATCTTTCAAACCCCAGAATCTTTTTCAAGCCAACCAGAAGGGTATTTGTGTTTGTTTTCTGCTGTTGTTGAGAAGGAAGCCAGAATAGAGGAAATTTCGGTAGTTTGTGAGTTTCCGAAAGTGTTTCTTGAAGAAGTGCCTGGATTGCCGCCGAAGCGAGAAGTGGAGTTTGGCATCGAATTGGTCCCTGGAGCGGGTCCTATTTCGATTGCTCCGTATCGAATGTCTCCGTTGGAATTGGTAGAGTTGAAAAAGCAAATAGAAGATTTGTTGGAGAAGAAGTTTATAAGACCGAGGGTCTCACCATGGGGTGCACCTGTTCTTTTTGTCAAGAAGAAGGATGGGAGCATGAGAATGTGTGTAGACTACCGGCAGATGAATAGGGTGACAGTGAAGAATAAGTACCCTCTCCCCAAAATTGATGATTTGATGGACCAAGTTTGAGGTCCGGATACCATCAGATTCGCATCAAGGAAGAAGATATTCCAAAGACTGCATTTCGGTACCGATATGGACACTACGAGTATGTAGTAATGCCTTTCGGACTGACCAATGCTCCGGCCATATTCATGGATTACATGAATAGAACCTTCCGGCCTTATCTAGATTCTTTTGTAGTAGTGTTTATTGATGATATTCTGATCTACTCGAAGAATCCAGAGGAGCATGCCACTCACCTTAGGATTGTGTTAGAAATCCTTAAGGCGAAGAAGTTATATGCAAAGTTATCCAAGTGCGAGTTTTGGTTGAAGGAGGTGAACTTCCTTGGGCATATAATTTCTAAAGAAGGCATTGCAGTCGATCCGGCGAAAATTAAAGTTGTGCTTGACTGGGAAAGGCCCAAGAGAGTCACAAAGATTCGAAGTTTTTTGGGATTAGCTGGATATTACAGGAGATTCATTGAAGGATTCTCCAAGATTGCTCTTCCTTTATCACGGTTGACACGGAAGGAGCAACCGTTTGTCTGGGATGAAAGGTGTGAAACAAGCTTTCAGGAGTTGAAAGGTAGATTAACATCATCTCCGGTGTTAATTTTACCTGATCCGCAGAAAGGTTTTGAAGTATTTTGTGATGCTTCGAAACAAGGGTTGGGTTGTGTTTTGATGCAGGAAGGAAAAGTGGTAGCTTATGCATCAAGGCAGTTAAAGGTTCATGAAGAGAACTACCCAACGCATGATTTGGAACTCGCTGCAATAGTGTTTGCATTGAAGATATGGAGGCACTATTTGTATGGAGTTACGTTTCGAGTATTCAGTGATCATAAGAGTTTGGAGTATCTCTTTGATCAGAAGGAACTGAATATGAGGCAACGTCGCTGGATGGAGTTCATCAAAGATTATGACTTTGAGCTACACTATCACCCTGGAAAGGCCAATGTTGTAGCAGATGCTCTCAGTCGAAAAGCTTTGCATGTCAGTGCATTGATGGTGAAAGAAGTTGAACTGATTGAGAAGTTTCGTGATCTGAACATAGCAGTGCAATTTGACAACGAAAGTATTAAATTGGGAATGCTGCGGATTTCCAACGAATTTCTTTAGGAGATTCGGGAATTACAGCAAGAAGACGTCGAACTGCAAGAGAAGCAGAGGCTAAGTGTAGAAGGAAAGTAACCATATTTTCAGATGGGAGCAGATGGAATCCTAAGATTCAAAGACAGAGCTTGTGTTCCTGCTAAACCAGAACTAAGGAAAGTTATTCTGGATGAAGCTCACAAGAGCAAGATGAGTTTGCATCCGGGATCGACTAAAATGTATCAGGATTTAAAGAAGATGTTCTGGTGGCCTGGTTTAAAGACAGATGTAGCAGCTTATGTGTCATCTTGCCTAGTTTGTCAAAAGGCAAAGATTGAACATAAAAGGCCGGACGGAGAACTACAACCATTGGAGGTCCCTGAATGGAAATGGGACAGCATAGCCATGGACTTTGTGTCAGGTTTTCCAAGGACACAAGGTGGCTATGAGGCTGTGTGGGTTGTTGTGGACCGATTGACGAAGTCGGCCCATTTCATTCTAATCAATATGCGTTATTCATTGGAAAAGCTCACACAACTGTACATCAAAGAGATTGTAAGATTGCATGGATCCTATCTAGCATCATTTCAGACCGTGATCCGAGGTTTATTTTCAGACTTTGGCAAAGTCTACAGCAGGTATTGGGGACAATATTGAGGCTGAGTTCTGCATATCATCCTCAAACGGATGGGCAGTCAGAGAGGACAATTCTATCGCTCGAGGATTTGTTGTGAGCCTGTGCATTGGAATACCAAGAGAGCTGGAATGAGTTGTTGCCTTTGGTGGAATTCACCTACAACAACAGTTATCAAGCGAGTATTGGTATGGCTCCATTAGAAGCTCTATATGGGAGAAAGTGTAGAACCCCATTGTGCTGGTTCCAAGTGGGGGAGAATACACTCATTGGTCCTGATATAGTGCAAGATACATCGGAGAAGATCAAGATGATTCAAGAGAAAATGAAGACTGCTCAGAGTCGACAGAAGAGTTATACCAATCGTAGAAGATCAAAGTTGGAATTTGAAGAAGGTGACCATGTATTCCTTAGAGTTGTTTCGACAACCGGTATCGGTCGAGTGTTAACACCCAGAAAGTTGTCACCAAAATTCATTGGTCCCTATCAGATTTTGAAGAGAGTCGGCCCTGTTGCTTATCAGATTGCTTTACCTCTAGTTCTATCCAATTTGCATAATGTCTTTCATATGTCTCAACTCCGGAAGTTCGTGCATGATCTCTCGGCTATCATTCAAGTTCAACCGGACATGTTGCCGCTGAAAGAGAATCTGACGTTCGAAGATAGTCCAATCCGCATCGAAGATCGAAGAATCAAGAGGTTAAGAGGGAAGGATATCCCCTTGGTCAAGTCGTGTGGCAACGAGGCGAAGTCACAGACTTGACTTGGGAGCTGGAAGATCAGATGCGTGAGGAGTATCCTCATCTGTTTGAATCTATGTAAGTATTAGGTGAATTTCGGGGACAAAATTCCTTGAAGTGGGGGAGAAATGTAACGCCCACGGAATTTATCCTCGAAAATTATAAGTGTTGTAGGAATAAAATAGAATATAATCCATGTTTTATATGTTCTGTATGAGTTCTTATGGTAGGATAAATGAAATAAAAGATTTATAGCATTAGACTCAAAAACCAACCGTTGGATTTGAAGATAAGTATGTTAGGAAGCTTATTTCCAAATTTGAGCAAGATCCAACGGTTAACGAAAAATTTATGGCCGTTTGAATGTGAAAGGTGCTGTCTTTTTGAGCCATGCATATCTATATGCAGAAGTGCATATCGATGCTGGATATCGATATCCAGAAGTGGACATCGATATCCACGAGTCTGTCAGTTCAGAAGTAAGTTGGTTTAACGCGAGTGGCTGTGAATTAATCACGTTTTTCACCCCCAATTACCCCAAATATCTCTGAGACATTTCTTAGGCTTGATAAGGACCCTTAAGGTCGGTTGATTTGCATATAGGAAGGGAGAATACACATCAAACAACCAAGAACATCACCCAACCTCTGAAAAATCGTGTTTTCTGGTATGACCTTGTGCTGCTTCGTTTTCCATGATCTGAGCTTCAAACCTTAGAAAACTATATACCAAACCGAAGCTCTCTTAACCCTCTACAAATTGGTACCAAGTTCGTTTGTTTTGGTAGCCTGTGGAAGGAGTAGTCATCCTGTGAAGTTAGCTGTCCAAGTCTGAAAGTTGGATTTCAGATTCAAGAACCCAACTTCCTTTGATCTTTATGGTAAGATCAAGTGTTTTTGGAGCTTCAAACTTGTCTTATTTTCAAACTTTCATATCCTAGTCTTGATTCCAGTCCTTGATCACCATTTATTTTGTTTTATTGTGGGTGATCAACACTGATTTTAGTGTGTTGTTCAACTAAAAACAGAGTTTGTTACTGAACCAGAAAAGTTGGGATTTTTCTCAACAAAACCAATCCTTTCCAATCAAAGCAAGTATGAATCATTCCAAATAGGTAAGGGAGAAGTTAACCGGGTGCTAGAATAATAATCGGATGGCTAGAGATATAGGAGTTCTCATGAACTCAAGGGCAAAACTAGGGAAAGTTGAGAACTTGCTATAGGAAAATGACTTGGAGGTCATTCTAGCATAATTTCTGAATTTGAACAAAGTATATATGATGATTAATGGCTGAACTAAACTTGGCTGTAATGAAAGGGAAATGAAAATCATAGGTTAACTTGTGATTTTTCATTGTTGATGCATAATACTTGAATCTTATATGAAGTTGATGCTGTGGTTATTGAATTTATGCATGAACAAGTGTATTTGTACTTGATACTGATCTATGTTGGGTTGAGAATGGTTAAAGTAAATTATATTGAGATTTGGTATTTCAAAACTCAAATCAGTATGCAGGAAAACAGGGTGGATATCGATATCCAGTATGAGGATATCGATTGTGCATATCGATATGCACAAGAGGATATCGATATCCATACCCCAATTTTACTAGTAAAACCTGAATTTTCATATCCTATTTGATTGGAGGCCTTTTTGATTAAATGGAATGACTTTAAAAGTTGGAAATACCAAACCTTAATGTACTTAACTTCAACATATTATAATTGGAAATTGTGGATGATATTTGGTGAATAAATGTACACTTACACGATGACTTTGAAGATGAATGATTATATATGTGAATGCATAATCTTATGAGTTACTTTGAGAATGAATGATTATGAAATGAATTCATAATGAAAAGTGGAACTAAACTCATTTGCATTCGCACAAGGAGTTGTGGATGGTAGGGGTGTAAGTGGTCCGGTCCGAGACCGCTCGGATCGGACCGGACCGGACCGAAAAATGCAGTCTGGTCCGGACTCACGGTCCGGTCTGGTCCCAAAAAGTTAAGACCGTTCTTGAACGGTCCGGTCCACGGTCCCAAATATTCTTAGAGCACTGGGACCGGACCGGACCGATAGGTTAATAATTAAAAAAAAAAGTAATGTGAATGTGAATGTGAAAAGTTTGACTCAGCTGTAGCAGCTAAGTTCAATGTCTCAGAAACTTCCTACTTGACTAAGATTGTTGACTCTGATATCTCACCCAATGGAGCCGCCTCAACAAACCGTTTCCACCTCAGATAGTTCACTCCTACTACAGAGGTAAAGTTTCCGTACCTCGTACCTACCTCATAAAATAAAAACAATTTGTTTGACTACAAAGTTTGACTCATAAGCATGTGATGTCTGCAAAAAAAAACAATAGGCACAGTAATGCATGCCCGTTGGTCCTGTCCCTTTTTTTTTTTCCAAAGCTGCTGATGTTGGTTGTGCTATGTGAATGTAATATAACATTCTAGTAGTATTGTAGCAATGTGCAAGTTTGCACTTAACACTGCATTTTGGTGTGCAGTATGTATTATGCTTTTTTCCATATATTTGCTTGATTTCTTTAAAATAAATAAATAAAAAAAACAGGAAAGAAATGCAAAATAGACCGGACCGGACCGGACCGGACCATTCATGAACGGTCCGGTCTGGTCCGGTTTGTGAGGGTAAAAAATGTTGGGACTGGACCGGACCGGACCATACTAAATTGAGCGGTCCGGTCCATAATATGACTCACAGACCGGACCGGACCGGACCGTTACACCCCTAGTGGATGGTAAGATAGGATATCAGGAAAGTCGCGTCCACTCTAGGGATTAGAATTTCCTAGAACTGGTGCGAGAATGTGCGGAGGTTAGGTTCGACGGTGACTCGTCAGTAACCATTGGGAATTATTATGGGTAAAACGGTCCTATGGTGAGGGGGGTCAGCTGGCTTTTCTCGGGATAGTTTTGCTTAACCATAATATATTCTATCAGCCTCCAGGGACATATCGTGACTGCGGAGGACGACCTTTTGCAATGATCTCACCCTAGTGAAAGGGTACACATAGATGAGTTGTGTGATCTGTCGTGGAGAAAGGCGTTTACTCCCTGTTGCTTTCCTTGATTAGAGAGAATATGCTGAATTCATTAGAATTGAATTCAGTCGACGAGAGAATTCATTAGAATTGAATTCAATCGACGAGAATGATACTGGATCCAAACTAGAAAGACGAGATGAGTATTCATGCATCATGCCACTTAATAACAAGATAATTATGTGATAAATTGGGTGTGCCATGAAGTATGCATTTTACTTGAATTACTTGATTACTTGTGACTGTTATTTCTAGTATTGATAGATTATTATTTGATTATGCGCTTCGGCTATGACTTACTCCCCCCTAGCCTTTGATGGTAGGTACAAGTAGCCGATGAAGTTAATCTACCGGGCAAGCCAGAGACTCAAGCTGAGAAAGGGAGAAGGGCAATTTCTGTATTTGATCCATTGTAACACCGATATGTGTAATTTAAAAAGAAAAAAAAATATCTACGAATCTTGAATAAAGGGAATTTTCACTCTTCCGCCATAACAATTTCCAATAAATTACTTTATTCCCTTTATTAAAACATGAGGGTGTTACAGAATGCAGCCTGTCAGTCTAATCAAAAGCAACATCAACTTGAGGCTCATCAGAAGACAAGTCATCAAGAATCACTTGTCGACGTACAGGACGCCTTTGCTGTTGGATGCTGGTATCTTCGACCATGTCTTCTTCAACAAATGGATTGAGTGTTGGAGTCGGAATAAATTCACCAGCATGGGGATCGTGATGGGAAACATCAACAAAAAGATCGGCCGCATCACCATGGATTCTTTGAGTAGTGACATGGGGAGACGGCTCTCTAATGACGATTCCTTTGGCCTTTGGACGTGGCTGTAATTGAGCTTTGGATGAAGGATTCGAAGAAGGACGAATAGGAGGAGCTGATGAAGCAGTAGACACTTGAAGCTTCTTTGAAAGAGGACGAACCAAAGAACTATCAGTCCTTTCAGGATCAGCATGAGGCCTGTCCAACGGTTGTTTAGTCCGTCCCAAGTGTTGTCTCTTGGCTTCGACAAAATCATCGATAGCATGGGAGTGGCGCCGTTTCTTGTGTTTCTTGGGTGATGAAGGGTCACCACCTTTCTTTTTCGACGCGTGGGCCTTGATTGCTGTGAAATAATCAATGAGGTTCGGCTTGGCCACTACAAAGAGAACAACAAGTAAGAAAGCCGAAAGGAAAAGAAATTTAAAAAGAAGACGAGGTTAAGTATCCTTACCAGTTTTGTCGGCTGCCACATCTGATGGAGTCCTTGCACTCATTCTGTCAATAACGGTATCATAGTCCACGTGATATGTGTTAAAGTACGATTCCCACCAACGCACGAAATTTGGACTAGCCAAGAAGCAAGGAGTGAAGCCGATAAGATTGAAACGGCTAAGAGAGGCAAGGTTCTTCGACACAAACCGATTCAGCACCGACTTCCAAGAGGATTTGTAGTCCATCAACTGGCCATGGTGAAATTCTTGTGACACCGATGCAAGCATGGGGGCAGGCTATCCTTGACAAAGGCCAAATTGCCTCGACACACAATTGGGGTAATGCAAAAATACTTCTTTTTTTCGTAGGCAGTAGAATCGGGCAGACCACCAAAGAGAACCCGTTGGCTCAAGTAATGTCCCCAAAGGACATCATTTAACTACCTCTCCTCAGCATTGGTACCAGGAAAAGGAAGACGGAACCATTCAGGCCCGACAGCTCTCTCCGCAAAAGGAGAAAACTCAATGTCCTCAGATGACATGGTGACGTTGGAGAAAATCTTCATGAAATGGAGAAAAGTGTTGGTACGAGACGACAGCACGGGAACGTCATAGTTCGCCGCTAAACAACCATAGTTGAAACGGAAAGGGCAAACGCTATTATGGGTGAAAACCATGTGACGTTTCAGAATGGCATTCAGCCATAAGTGCAAAAGCCAAGTAGGACCTCCGACATTAGTCACTTATTGTTTGTAGAGTCTAATGGTGTCGGATACATGGCTTATTGTCGAATACAGCTTCGCCAGAAGAAGTTGGCTTAGAGCCACTTTTCTTTCTTCATGCAGAATCGTGGCTAAGGGCACCAAAGATTTGTTAACTTGTCGAGATTTGGTGCAAAAGACGAAAGCACTAAGCCACACTGTTAGAAATTCGACATGCTCCTCGTTACTAACTGTTGGGCTACCTCTATAAGCATCCAGGCGTGCTTCGACATAGTTGCTGAAGGCAAAAGACCCGTCACTAATGTGTACAACATCATTGGGTTTGCTTTCTACAGTCAAAAGTTCTCCGTCGGGACGAAGGCTAGTTAAAGCAGCAACATCGAAAAGGGTGAGAGTCGTCATGCGGTATCGGAAATGGAAACAATTAGTTAGGCGACACCAGAAGTAACATGCAGAGCTGAAGAGTCCATCGTCGTAGTGAAAACTGCGGGTTGTTAAAATGAGAAGGTCTTCGAAACCGGCCCTCTTCCATGATTGTCTCTTGTGAGGCCGAAGCCTATCGAACCACTCGTTAAACTTGGTGAATGGTTTCACATTCTGTAGAACCCTACGAGAATGCTCTTTGTCGAAGTGGCAAGTGTAAACGGGGTTGAGAGTGACCACGGGACGAATCTCATCAGGATTGGAGATCGAAAAGTTGGCACTCATGACAGGGTCACGAGCCTCCGATGTAGTCATCAAGGGTCCCAAGAAAGCAAGAGAAGGGTTAACAGGTTCACCATTGGACGGGTTGAAAGAAGTCGCAGGGACGATCAGACTACGCTCATGATATGGGACTTCCAAATCGATTTTGGGATCAAGAACTCCTTGGATCGCCATGTTGAAAGAAGGGTTTTTTGGAAAAAAAGTCAAAGGGTGCAGTGACAAGCAAGAAAAGATAAAAAGGGGAATAATGATAAGCGATCAAGTTTAAATAAGAAGTGAAAAGACGTGTTAGACCAACGCAATGGTCCAATGAGAGACGTCAGTTCAAAAGGATAAACTCGCCGTTTCAGAATCCTAATGCCGAAAGGACAGTCCGAAAAGATACAAATTTTGGCATCCTCCGAAAAGACGTGTCGCATACCAAAACTTGGGGGGCCTCTGTTAACGGAAAATCGAAATCGACAAAAGGTGAAAATGTCGGATGTATAAGTGACGTCGACGGAAGTGTACTTGAACGTTTTTGTTCAAAAGTGACTGACTTCGAAGGAAGTGTACGTACAATCCGACAATGGGTAGATTTCGACAAAAGGATATGCGTCGACAACATAAGTGATGTCGAAGGAGGTGTACTTAAGTGGCATGGCTTAAAAGTGACTTCGAAGGACGTGAACGTGTGTCGACAAAAGGAAGAGGTGGAAACAAGAGGCCTGCGTCGAAGGAATGCTGGCGCAAAGAAAAAGGAGTCAGAGACGTCATATCAGCATTGGGAACGGAAGAGTAATTATGGAGGCATTTAATGCTGCTTGTGGCTATAAAATCCTCATTTTTCACCAAGAAAAGCCACGATTTACCATGAGAAAATTTAAGGAATGCCTTCATCAATTCTGGAAGGAGGAAAAAAGATTCATATTCTACATTAACACGAGTCCACCAAAGGCTAAACATGTGGGATTAAGGTGTTCGGGTGAGGACAAGGAAATGAAGGAGTGTTCACCCCGAATACCACCTTTATCCTCTTGAATAGAGAAAGGCTAAACATGGGGGATTACATAGAACTCATTTCTGATGCGTCGGGTCACAGCAAAGAACTCCGAATTGGAGGAAGCAGTGAGCCTGATAAATAAGCATCGGAAGGGTTATTGTAATCCCATAGGCCAAGGTTTGTGTCCTGCTAGGATCGACTAAGGCCGTCTTTCCTATTAAAGAGTTAAAGGAAACAAGTCCTTTGACGACATTCTACTAGAAGCGTCGGGGGCATGATTTTTGATTGAATGCTGGTGAAACAGAATTTGGTTGCATTACATGTCACCAATATCAATCGAATGCGTCTGAGGCCGACAGCGGGTCGAAAGTCTATTTCGACGATAGGCCCGTTTGTCGAAAGGAGTTTGGTGTCGGCTGACATCTCAGAACTTAGAGGCTGGAGCACAACAACGTCAAAGCTTCAAGCAACAAAGAGACTTAGACAAGAGTCAAAGGTTGCAGTCGAAGAGGTCTCAGCAAAGATGTCACCACGGGATTCGACAGAAGTATCCATTAAGCCCAAACCACGACGTGGGCAGTTACATCGTGGGGGATAGCGTAGTGGGTAGTTACTAGATCGTGGGTTCTGCGGTTATGCAGAACGTGCGAACATGCTTTGTAAATAGATTTCGGATTCCTATACCTGTAAATAGGAAGTCCTTAGGTTGTAATCGGGGTCGGTTGCTAGGTTGACACACATTAGGCCAAAATCCTAGACGTCTCACCAGAGCAGACAAACGGAGAAACGCCATTGTAAAGAACCTCAACCTTCCACCCATTTAATTTCAATGCAACTTTACGTTTCCATGCACTTTTAATTACACGCAATTTACTTTTCCCCGCACCTTTTACTTACATGCAATTTACCTTATCGCAAATTTTACTCGCTTTCCTTTCGATTCCGCGTCATTTATTTTACTGCACCGTTTAATTTTCGCCGCATCGTGTTCTTGGTGTCGGTTTTACCCCTTCCCGCATTTACTTCTACGCTTTCCAAACCCAAATACCCAAAAATACCAAAAAGACGGTCAAGTTCCTTTCACAAGATTACCACATAACCTGTCGTTACCCACACCCCACACATCACCGTCAGTTCGGCAGGCGTCGGACGAAAATCCCGCAAACACAAACTTAAAGAAAGTAACTAAGAACATATTTAGTGTATCCATAATAATGACAATATTGTCACAATACTTCATCATTATCACTATGGGACTTGAATCGTAGTATGCATAAGGAATATCATGATGTGCCAAGAATCTTACTATGTGACAGGAATATCACTATGCATTAGGAGTCCTACTATGCATAAGGAATCCTACTATGGATCAACATAGGTAAGAAAATCAAGAATCTTATCTTTTTCCCATTAATTAAGAAAATCAAAACATTTTTAACATAGGTAAACATGAAAATAATATATCTTCACACTCTTTTTTTAGATTAATATATCTTCACACCCTTGAAATATAATACTCAAATGGACAGATAAAGAGGAATAAAAATTCTCTTAAAAAGGACAGTCAATAACGAACGGTGGGAGCACTATTTAGAAAACTAGTATTGACATAAAACAAATATTACTTTACACAAAAAATTTTATATATGTATTTTACCACAACTAATATGGAATTGAAAATACTTCTTTGATCCTAAATGTAAACTTCTTTTATAGAAATTTAGGTCACCAACAAAGTATGTTAATTTTGTTTGTGACATTAAAAAATGTAAATATTTAATATTCTTTTTATTATTACCAATCTAATTATTATTGAGATTCTAAAAATTGTTCATTTAATTAAGATTTCTTTTGGCAACGAATAATTACTTTTAATATGGAAATAGGAATAGGGTCTTACAAATAAGACCAAATGTTAATTAAATTTATACGAATAAGTCAAACAAGTCATTTATATAACGTAAATTTATTTGTAGTTTGATCTTGAAATCATATTAATCAATTTTTTATTTTTAATTTTTAATCATTCCTAGTATATTTGTTTCGTTTTTTTCTTAATAATTAAGTTTTAACCAAAAAAAAAAGGTTATTGTTAACAAGTGCCTTGTTTTTGTTAAGTATATTAATAATGGAAAAAAATTATTGTGGGCATTCTTCAATATCTCAAGAATATAAAAAATTAGTTGTCCAATTAATTATTATTATGTTTCGCTTCTTAACAACTGTATGAATGTCACTTATTAGCATTTGCCTTTAAAAAATCCATCTGTTCCTTATTATTTGTTATTTTTTAGAAAAAAATTTTGTTCTTTTTTTGTTGAATCAAAAAGGTTTTGATGAAGACAAATATATCATGAGATCGGTTCTCGACCAAGGTTTTGATGAAGACAAATGAATAAGCTCGTTGGTCTTATGATGCTCGGTTCTCGGACGTTGATGAAGCCGAATGAATCAGCTCAATATCCTTGGTCTGTCAATTACTTTGATGAGCTCGGTTCTCGGCCAGGGCTATTGTCAAATCAGCTCGGAATGCTATGAAGTGATCTCGGATCTCGGTTTTCATTGAAGCATTGATCGTGGATCTCGGCCATCGACGGAGACAAAGGAATCCGATCACTGGGATGAAAAGAGTCAAAATTCCGAGATGAACTCGATGTTCACATTGTTCTCGGCATCGTTGCTCGGTGTGTTCACATTGGTCTCGACACCTTGCTCGGAAGGCTAAAGATCGGATTTGGGTGTTGATGAGGTCGGAGTAAATCAGCTTAAGCTCAGGCGTGCTCGGAAGTGATCAATCCGAGCTATCGCTCAGAGCAAAACAGTCGGCCAAAAGATCAGCTCGGTTAGCTCAGCTCAGATCCTCCACTCAAGTCCCCAAGCTCGAATAGATGCCAAGCTCGAACAATCTGTAAGCTCGGCAACACTGTTCATTTTCTTCAACAATCAGCAGTACGGCGCCGCTTGCACCTCTTCATTTATGTACTGGTTTTATCTTAATGAGTGTGGCTGGCAATTTTGTTTTTATCTCAAAGCGCCTATCTGTGACCAAGTTTGAATGTCAATTTGAAATTTTGAATCAGCAGTGAAAAAGAGACTGATTTGGAACGTTGCTGAGAAGTGGAAACGGCTGGAATTATCCTCTGAAAAAGGACATACGTGTCTCTGAATGTTGCAGAAAATTGGATAATATCTGTGTTGAATCAAAGATTTTGATGACGACAAATGAATGACAAATGAACAAGTTCAGCGTGAAGTATCTCTGATCTCGGCCACCGACAGAAACAATTAAATCCGACCAGAATAACAGAAGTCAAAATTCCGAAGACGCGCTTGGTGCTCTTGACATCTAGCTCGGAAGGATAAGTGGATCGGACCATTGTGAACGAAGTCGGAGTTAATCATCTTAAGCTCAGACGTACTCGGAAGTGATCAATCCGAGCCATCGCTCAGAGTCTATCAGTCGGCCCGAGAGATCAGCTCAGCAAGGGAAAAATCGATTTTACCTCTCAAAGTTCCCATGCTCGAAAAGATGTCAAGCTAAAACAAGATGCCAAGCTCGAACTGTCGTCAGGCTCTGCAACACTGTTCATCATCTTCAACCTGCAGCAAGTACAACCCGCATGCACCTCATTAATTACGCACCGGTGTTTCAGTACTATGCGTGGCTGGCAGTTTTGTCCTCATCTCAACGGCGTCCAACTGTCATCAAGCTTCAAATTTCAAAATTAGAAAGGGACAGTTTTGGACTGGTCTGATAAAGCACAAACAAAGCAGAACTTGCTGAAAAATGGCAGAAATTGTTCTGTTTATCCGTTGGAGCATCAAGGTATATTCCAAAATAATCTTTCCTTTCTTTCCTACCTCATACGTTGGTACCCCACTATAAAAGGAGAGTCTTAGCTTCTCCAAACATATAGAACAGCACATGAACTCATAAGAGAAAGAAAAGAACAAAGAACAAAAGCCAAAAACTTTCATATTCATTCTTTGTTTTACAAGTGCTCGAACTGCAGAAAAGAGAACCTTGAGAGCTTGAGTTCAAACCTTTAATACTCATAAAACAAGCCCCAAATCAGTTCTCTACGTCCTCAAAATCCTTTCTCAAACACTTAACCGAAAACTCATTTGTTCATTAAACCTTCAGAATCTTATACACTTGAGTTTCGGGTTGGAGCCATCATCTTCTCACAACCATTTCTTCAAGTCTTGATTTGTTCTCAAGCAAGGTGAAAATCTTGGAAGGTTTCCAAGTTCGTTCAAGAGATTCTTGGCGATTGAAGTCTTAGGAGGTTCCTGAGCAAAAATCCAAGGAGGTTCTTTGGTGCAAATCCTTGGAGGTTTCAATGTGTCTTGAAGGTTTCAAGACTGTTAAAGTCCGACGATGTGCTCGGCATTTTGTATCAGTAGGTAGAAGCCAAGAGTTTGGTACTCTCTTGGTGGGTTTAATTGATCCCGTGTAATCTCTATCTATTTGATCTTATTAAAAGCTCCTTAAAGGTTTTAAGGGGGACTGGACGTAGCTCACCGTGTTGGTGAGTGAACCAGGATAAATCTCGGTGTCTCATTTTCTTTACTACTTTCATTTATATTCTGAGCATTCAATCGGCCTTGTTTATCTCTAACTTAACGCTCGGACAGTGCTAGTAAATTTCCGCTGCAAACCTGATCTTTTGAGTGTGCAGCTCGGATAATCAGTGCTCAGTCTTGAAACTGGTTATCAAGAATTGCTCGGCTCAAAGTCAGGATTTCTACTCTGAACAACTAGCTTTATCCGATTGATTTTAACACATCACGAAAAATTGGTATTATTGCTTCCAACTACTATTCACCCCCTTCTAGTAGATTGTTAAAGACTGTTCCCTCGGTTTCCATCGTTTTTAACAATCTGGAATATCTGTTGGAAAGGACAAGTCGTGTCACAAGATATTTTCCCTCTCTTTCGTACCTCCTGTGTGCTGGAATCACTATAAAAGAACTGGTTTTTCTTCTCCAACGTCAAGAAGAAGAGAAGAACAAGAGAATACATTTTCAGAGAAACACAAAGAAGAAAAACATAGAAAAGAGAACGATAGAGCTAGAGAGAGAAACTGTTATATTTGAAATCTAAGCTTCAAATCATCCTCTGCAAAATCCTTTCTCAAACTTACAACCGTACACTCATCTGTTCATCAAACTTTAAGAATCATACACATTTGAGTTTCGGGTTGGAGCCATCTCTATTCATTCAATTTGTTTTCAAGTCTTGAGAGGTTCTCAAGCGGTGAAAGTCTTGGTAGGTTTCCAAGCTAGCCCAAGAGGTTATTAGGTGAAGTGAAGTCTTAGGAGGTTCCTGAGCAGAAGTCCAAAGAGGTTCTTTGGCGAAAGTCCTTGAAGGTTTCAAGGCATCTTGAAGGTTTCAAGATCTGTGAAGTCCGAAGAGGTTCTTCGGCCATCAGTTCAAGTCGGGGTTAGGTTTAGAGAGGTTCTCTTGTAAATCCTGTATGTAACCGATTGAATTGATTTTTTATTAAAGGCTCCCTAAAGGTTTTAGAGGGGACTGGACGTAGCTCACAGTGGTCGTGAGTGAACCAGTATAAAATCTGTTGTCTCTCTCTTCTTTACTGCTTTCAGTTTTTATTCCGAGCATTTTAATCGGCTTTGCTATACTCTATATTTTGCTCGGATAGTGCTAGCTCTTTTCCGCTGCAAATCTGATCTTTGTGTGGCGCAGCTCCGATAATCGGTGGTCGACCTAGATAACCGATTATCAGAATCTGCTCGGCCCAAAGTCAGAATTTTTATTTTAACAACAAGCATTATCCGACCGATTTCAGTTATATCCAAAAAAATTAGTACTATCGCTTCCAACTACTATTCACCCCCCTCTAGTAGATTGTTAGGCCGATTGTTGGATTCCAACATTTTTATCTTGTCTTTTTGAAATAAATGTAATAAATGTTGTTTTCCTTGTTTGCCCATATTTAACAGGTCTTTATTTGTGAAAGTAGACAAGTAGTGGAGAAAAAATAATGATTAAAAAGAGTATAATAAGAAAAAAAATCATACTCCCTTCGTCCCTGTATATAGGACCCATTTAGGAGATTTCATGTCCGTTAAGAAAATTGATTAATTTAGTTGATTGTATTGGAAATGTGAACTTTTGATATGTATTTTCAAAATTACCCCTATTAATATTATTGGGAATCTAAAAAGTGTTAAATAAATAAGGGTGTTTGTAGAATAAAGTAATTAATGGTCATTGCAAATTGGTATATGGTCTTATAAACATATGCAAAATAAAAGTGCCAAAATGATCTTATATTTAGGAACGGAGGGAATAATTAATATATTGGAAATCTTTATGCAATGATTATATTTTTTTTTAAAGATGTATTTTGTTTAAAATAAAACAAATAAATAAAACCAAAATGAGTGGTTTCAACTTTTACGAAATGCCTCCAAAAATATTTTTCAAAAAATTTCCCATGGATTTAAGCATGATTTAGCATATTAACACAAAACAAATATTAATTCATTTAAAAATGCCATTGTTTAAGGACAATAGTGCAAAAGCACTTTTCAACGGCCACACCCGTCCATTCGGTGGCATGCTTTCATTTTCAGCCATCCATTCCATTTTCGTTTAGGATCAATGATTAATATTTAAAGTTAACAAAATGGACCATGACAATAAAAAAACTCAAATGCTTCATTAAAGAGGTTACCCTCTATAGCTGTCAAAACGGGCCGTCTCGCCCGGGTTCGGCCCGGCCCGGCCCGGGTGCGGGCCAAATGATTCTGGGCCAAATAGCTCGAGTACAAGTTGTGCTCCCTAGCATGCGGCCCAAACCCGCACTTTACCCAGGGTTTTTTGGCCCGATCCGCGATTGGGTTTTTTGGCCCGGCTCTAGACCGGGCTAATAAGCCCGGGTTCAATTTATGACCACATTTCTGGAACCCAAACCAGCACTTTTCCCGGGTTTTTTGGTCCGGCCCGCATCGGCCCGGTCCATTTTGACACCTCTATATACCCTCTTTTATGTGCCTTTCTCATTAATTGTTTAAAAAATTTGAAAAAAAAATTCAGCAATCTAATAATGTAATAATTTCTTAACCAATAAAAAAGAAAATGTATACGGATGAATGCAAATGTATATAGGATGGAAAAACAAGTGTTATAACAAATAAGTGAGGATTTTCTACCTCATCTCAAAATCTCATCCATGAGACTTTAAATTGAGTAGTCAATCCCAAACACTAATAAAAAAAATTATATTTAAATAGGATCCAAATAAAAAATTGATGCCCTATTTTAGTTTTTATTTTGTTATTATTGAAAAATATTAATATTAAAATAAATGTTAAAATTAAAGTTATACCATGTACCCATATGAATAAGTTGTTTCAAGTGATACATACTAATTTTTGCTTTAAGCAGATATTCAAGTTTGAGTTCTTATATACGAAGAATGACAATTAGTCCCCAAACCCTCTTTTTATCCCCCAAAAACCCCATTTTTTTATAATCTCAAAACTATCTTCCTCTAAACTCCTCCTTAACACTCCCTCCATTTCATATTTTATTTCCCAAACACTACATACACCTTCAACTTTCCAATTTTCTCAACCCACTCAACTTCCACCGTTCTTCTTCCTCACCGCCGCTGAGGCCACCGCCACCGCGTCTGGGACTCTCTCCTTCAAGTATGAACTTCCTCTTTCATGTTCATGTAGGGTTTGGTTTGGTTTTTCGTTTTTGCTTTGTGTTGTTTGATGTATAGTATATGATTAATAGGTTGTTTAAAGTTAGATTTTCATTTTTTAGTATTTTTTTGGTTCATCTGTTATGTTTTAAGCAAACTCATTTGTCTTCTCTTTATTGTTAGTGTTTGTTTTTTTTTTATTCTGACGCTGTAAAATTCTGACGAACCAATGTCTGAATTTTAAATTTCCGACACAGGGATATCGGAAATTGACATTGTTTTATTTTTTCGTTAGAAAAAATTTCGACATATATATGTCGGAAAACTCTTTAAAAAAACTACCTAAAAATTATCGACATATCCGTGTCAGAATATCAAAAAATTTCGACACTGGATTGTCGGAATTTTCACAGTAGCGAAAAAAATAAAAGACATGAATTTTACCTTCAACAAGTATGAAACGTCCATTGGTACTCCTTTTGAACGTGACGGAGAAAAAAAACTTGTCTTTTTGGAGTTTTTTTTTTTTGGAGTGAAGGAAGTTTGGTGCTGAAAGATGAGAATAAGAAAGAGGGGTTTGTGAGATGGTAAAGGGATGAAGTTTGGGGTTTTGGATATTGGGATTTGAGGTTTGGTTTTTGGAGTTTTTTTCTTTTTAATAATAAAGGGCAATATAAACATTTCTTATTTAAAATGGGGTTTGAGGATAAAAATAGGGTTTGAAAACTAATACTCATGAAAAATACCTTAGTTAAAAAAGTTAAGCCCATTCTATTATGGATATTACCAACTCAAACATGGTTGCTTCTTATGAAGGATAAATATGGTTAGGCTTTTAGACCAAAATATCACATACTTCATCCTATCTTTAATATAAAATCGGCTAAATTACTCATTTGGTCCCTTATCTTATTTTTCAATTTCAAATTGGTTTCTCACCTTTTTTTTGTTTCAAATTGGTCCCTTATGTTTCATTTTGCTGTCAATTTGGTCCCAAAATCACTGTTTATCCTATGTGGACCAATATGTTATGGACACGTGTCACTTTCTCTCTCCAACAATATATACGTGGACTAATAAGATTTTGATACGTAGGATGGATAGTGATTCTGGGACCAAATTGATAGTGAAAAGAAACATAAGGGACCAATATAAAACAAAAAAAAGGGTAAGAGACCAATTTGAAATTGAAAAATAAGGTAAGGGACCAAATGAGTAATTTAGCCTATAAAATCCTTATAGGAACTTTTTGTTGGTCCATTTATATGTCTTTTTTCTAATTTTCAACGACAATAATTACAAAAATATCTCAAACTTCAGGACTTGTAGCATAATTAAGCCTTAAAAAACCAAGAGACTAATTACATTTCTATAAAGTTTAAAAAATATTTTAACATTTCAATTTTATTTTTTTTAATTAGTACTGAAAATTTCATAAATGTATTGTTACACATTAATGAACAAATGACAAATAAGATAATAAAACAATAATTGCTTTTTAGAAAATACATAGTGATTTATAAATAAGATCAGAGAAAAAATGCACATAACACACATTTTGCCAATTATACATAAATAATAATTAAGAAAAAAATGACACTAATAATTACAATAATAAAGAAATTATCAAATTGCTTATTATTATAAAAAGGTCTAAAACCTTTTTATAATAATAAGCAATTTGATAATTTATTTATTATTGTAGTTATTATTAGTGTCATTTTTTTTTTCATTTTTTCATAATTATTATTTATGTATAATTGGTGTTGATACCCAAAAATTGGTGACCCATTAGCAAGGCCCAATCCCATGACAAGGCCCAAATCTGCAAATAAAATAAAGTCCAGACTGGCAAAGGCGGTCCTCCTGAGCGCTCACCCATAGGGACGCCCAGAAGGCACAATTGCGGATACACGCCTTTGAGTGCGAGGAAAACAATGACGAAGAGCGCACTTGAAGCATAAGGCTACACACAAGAGCACACCCACCCCAGAGCGCACACGTGCAAACAAAGGCAACCCAGCTTCCTAAGACTTCAACGGCTTGTGCAGGAAGCCAAGAGGGAATCTTTGCTTACCTCATTGGTCCTTCCCATGTCAAAGCCAAGAATGGCATGACTTGCACCCCTTCCTCCCTGCAACCATTAATGACAAAGCCAAGAATGGTAAAGAAGACAAAGCTAATCCTGATAAAGAGAAGATACCCTGAGCACATGATGCAAAGTGCTATTACCCAGTGGACAAAAGGCGAGCAACCAAAGACCACTGGTCCAAAGCACCATTATAAATAGGAGGTACTTCTCCTTCCAAGTTCATCTCTCAATAGCAACAACACACCAGAGCAACAGTAACAATATACACAAAACACAAGTTCTTCTCTCTACAACTTGGAGGAAGAACGCGAGTGAAAGAGAAGAGTATTTAAGGAGAAGGAGGCCCCCAAGGCGAGCAGCAGAGCGCACGCCTCTTACTCCCTTCAAACTCATCTGAAGCAACTGAACCAACTGGAGGAAGGCAATCAACTCCAGGAAATACAAAACACAGAGAAAACACTAGTTCTATTCTCTAACACTTAGAGAAGGAACATTTGAAGGAACAACAGTGAGAAAGGTGGAGGAAGGAAAGGGTGGAAGCCAAGGTGAACATCAGAGCGAGCACCCTCCAGTCATAAGTGTAACAACTACACCATCATTGCAATCTCTGCAGCAACGTTGCAACTACTTCACCACCACTATGGCCATGGCTGTAACTTGCATTCTCGGTGTAGAGGGCACTCCCACAAAACTGAACTATCAAAGGCGCACCTCACCACAGTAGAAGTAGTATTGACAGTACCCATTTACTTGTACCATCTGTAGTATTTGTACGCCTTAAAGGGTGCCATCACAAAGTTGAACTGTTAAAGGCGCATCCCCCTGTCTGTAGAAATAGTACAATATTTCCCTGCACTTTACTGGAGCCACAACTTCATTAAGCTCACGAACCCTCATAATCTCTATATAATTATCATCCTATAAATAAAAAGGATCCGAAACAATTGGCAAAATGTGTGTTATGTGCATTTTAAAGTATGCTTTCAGACTGACTTTTCAATAAATAAGTTGCTTGTGTTCAGTTAGTAGGAACCGAGCGTCTCCCCCTTCAAAACTATGTGATGCCCTACCCAACCGACTTTTGGGTGCTATTCCTTCCTCCAGGAGTGAAGTTCCTAAATTAAAGAGGAGGATAAGAGATTCTTTTCAAACTGAATCTCATATGTCGATGAACCCCAATCAATCCCTTTCGTACCATCTTTTATAGGATAAATCTGATTAACTTCCTGAACCACCAGCAGTTGACTCTGGGCCTTTAGTCCTTACTCCTTCCGAAAAACTAAAGTAGCCCCTTCTTCCACATCAACCCTCGTTAGTAGCAGAGTCCCACCAGTTCACTTCCTTGAATTCTGAGCCTACCAATAACGGGAGAAATGTGAGTTACAAGTAGGATCAAAGAGAATATTAACTACTTCTTCCGATCCTAAATGTAAGATTCTTTCGGGTTGTAAAATCTCATTCCAATTTTCAATAACATTTAATTACTTTTTTTTCCTAGAAAAATTTCTACTTTTTTTAAACTAGAAAATTTTTCTAAAAAAACTATAAATTATAATAGAAAATTTTCTGTTTTCTATTAAATCAACATTGTTTAACATTTCAATAATAATTATAATGATAGTTGTTTTAAAAAAAAACTATATTAAATTTTTACATTGGCAATATTATTAACAAAATCAACCCACTTTTATAATAGATATAAATTTTTTCATAAATATATCACATTTAAAATTGGAAGAAGTAACTAACTTACTCAATTCTAATAAATTATTTTTTTAAAAAGAAAAAAGAGTATAGGTTAAGTATGGTAGGAGAACCATGAGTTACATCTCTTTCCAGCGCAAGAGATAAAAATTGGAATAATTTTTCAAAAAAAAAAAATATGGAATAATTCTTTAATAATATGTTAGATTGGTCCCTAATTTTGTAGACACCAATCAATTTAGTCATGAGATTTTCAAATTTCAAATGGGTCCCTGAGATGAAAATATGTCAGTCATATTAGTCATTGACAATAATGATTATAAGTGGTGTTTAATGTAGACTTACGGAATAGCCAAAACGACGTCGTTTTGGCAAAAAAAATCAAGTGTGTATCGGTCAAATTAGTCCATGAGATTGTCGAAATCGGTTAAGACTTTATGAACCATTAACATCACGGACTTATATGATTAACATATTTCTATCTTGGGAACTAATTTAAAATTTCGATAATCTCAAGAATTAATTTGACCGGTGCCCATAAAGTCAAAGACTATTTTGACATATTACTCAATAATTAATTTTGGGTATAAAGAAAAGGTTTGAGATAGTAAAACAAGGAGTTAATAGTTACATAAGTCCCCAAAAGATATACATGAAATCAGTATATCCTTGAAAAATTTGTGTAATCTCTTAAACTTCCAAAAGATCAATTTGGTCTCATGTTAGTCTCTATGCAATTTCGTCAAGTTGGATCTAACGACATCCTACGTGGTATGCAAATGTTTTGTTGGCCCTAATGTCAGGTTGGATAGTCAAGAAGGTGCCACGTTTGGATCAACAAAGCATTTAACATAGAGTAATTAGTCATTTTGGTCCCTGAGAGCGTGACCATCGGTCATTTTAGTCCCTTAGAGATCATAAATACACGTTTAGTCACTGAGAGAACCTCACGTCAGTCATTTTAGTCCCTCCGTCAACTGGTGTTAAGTAACAGAGTAAATTTTTTCGTCATTCATTTTGGTCCCTGATACATGCATCAGTCATTTTAGTCCCTGATACATGCATGCCTAATTCATTTTGGTCCTTTTTAAATTGCCAATTAATTCAATTTAATCCCTCAAACATCCAATACATAATTCAATTTGGTCCTTTCTAAATTATCAATTAATTCAATTTAATCCCTCAATTTTTTTATAAAACAAACAACTCAACATTATGTGATATAATATTACAACCTGTATGTATATAGTATTTGAGCAGTACCTATTCACCAAAGTAATCTTTTACTCATTTTCAAGGGATATTTAAGGCATCAAAATGAAGAAATGAAGACTAAATTTAGAGATATTTTGTACATAGTTGTTTTTTAGATTAGTTTTGTGAACACGTGCTAACTCAAATATTACATACATACAAGTTTTAATGTTATATCCCATAATGTTTATTTGTTTGTTTTCTACTCCTTTCGTATCATTTTGTTTGGCCTTTTAGGCCTTAACACATATTAAGAAAGTGTTAATAATTGTAAGTTTTATATGTATTTTGTCTAAATATCCATATTTAATCCTTATTGAAAATTGTAATAGTATTTAATTTAATTAATGTATAGTGGGTTAGAGATGAGAGAGATGATAAAAGTGTAATTAATGATGAGTAAGAGAAATGATTGAAATAAGGGTTAGAATGGGAAAGAAAAATTTGTTTATGCATTGGAATTGTAAAAGGTCAAACAATATGAAATACACTAAAAAAAGCCTAAAAGGCACAACAAAATGAAACGGATGAAAGAAAATGAGGGATTAAATTGAATTAATTGACAATTTAAAAAGGACTAAATTGAATTATGTATACATTTTTCAGGGATTAAATTGAATTAATTGTCAATTTAAAAAGGACCAAAATGAATTATGTATGCATGTTTTAGGGACCAAAATGAATGACGGAAAAATTAATTCCGTTACTTAACCTCAGTTGACGGAGGGACTAAAATGACGGATATGAGACACTATCAGGGACTAAACGTGTATTTATGATCTCTTGGTGACTAAAATGACCGATGGTCACACTCTCATGGACCAAAATGACTAATTACTCATTTAACATACCACGTAAGATTCCGTGAGTCCCTTATGGAAGGACTAACGTGGTGTCATATTGATGGGTTTAAGACATTCCAAAAATCTTTGAAGAACTTTACTGACTCCAAAATGATTTTTGGGCTTTGAGAAACCTAACTGATTACACGGATATCTTCCGGAATCTATTCCAAGGAACTTAGAAGAGCAAAGGCAGCAGCATTAGTAGTTACTAACAGTAACACCATCTACGTGAAGAACAAGAACAAGAAGAGAAGAGAGATCGTAATCGATTGAACAAACAAGAGGAAAAAAAGAATGCCGTTCGGTTTGAGTGCGACCACCGTCGGAGCCTTACTTGGCATAGGCACTCAGATGTACTCCAACGCTCTCCGCAAACTCCCTTACATGCGCCGTAACTCTCTCTCTCTCTTTTTGTTCTCTTTCATTTTCTGTTTCATTTTTCGGTTTCCGATTCTCACTGTTTGATTCTTGTTACGGTGTTGTTGTTGTTGTAGATCCGTGGGAGCACGTGTTGGGAGCGGGGTTGGGTGCTCTTTTTGTTGACCAGCTTCTCAAATGGGAGGCTCAGGTTGAACAAGACCTTGATAAGATGCTCGATAAGGCTAGGGCTGCTAACGAAAGACGCTACATAGGTTTTCATTTTCATTTTCATTTTAATTTTAATTTCCCTTTCGCTTATTGATTTTAGGGATTTGATTTGTTGGAATTGGATCGTGTTGTTGTTGTTGCCCTTGATTTTGTGTTCTTGTTATGAGAGAATCGGTAGTTATGAATGAATTGTAGTGATTTAATGGTTGTTGTTTTGCTTTGGATGTGTTTGGATTGGTGGGAAATGGAACTAAAATTGTTTTGGAGTTTCCTACTTAATTCAGCCAGAAGTTCTATAAAACGGCAGCTTGGTGGTATAAAGCTCCTGCCATGGGCAGGGTCTTGGGAAATGTTGGACCTATGCTGTATGAGTTCCGTGGTCACTTTTTTCTGTGCTCTTATTTGATTTGTCAATAATTTTGTTTTAATTTTTCAAGTGAAGAATTTTGTCCATACCTCACTTGTTTGACATTTTAGAATTATATGCTAATTTCTGCAGCATGTTCTGCACAAGCAACTGAAGTCTTTATTCAGTGTTTTTTTGGGTTGCTTGTTGCACTGGATATGTTGCATTTTTGGATTTTCATCTACTTTGGTGATTTTGGATTGTCATATACTTTTTTTATTTCCTCATTGCATATTATTTATTTGTGATATTGCATTGCAGATGGAGATGACGATTAGCGTATATCTTCAAGGATTGCAGCTTTCAGGAAAGATAATCAAGAAATGTGTTAAACTTGTTCCGTTTGTTTTTTGATTTCATGTTCCTGTATTTTTAAGGCTGTTATGGCTTTTCCGGTCTGATCAACCTGTTTTGAGTACCGGTTTCTGGAAGCAGTTAAACTGTAAGGTGGTACTGTCATGATTTCTTTAATAATAAGAGATTCAATCAGATTAACTTAGCTGTAAGATCACAGTTACTGTGATTTCTTATTGAATGAATGAATGCATGCCATGAGTTTGGTGATTTCCTGAAGAATAAAACAGTCTTCACTCTTTTATTTCTTTGGAAAGAATGCATGGCACAAGTTTGGTCATCTGCTGAAGAATTAAAAAGCTGTTTGAACCGAACTTTGGTATATAATATCTGCATCTTAGCCCCGGTTCCGAAAGGATGACGTGTGGCGTGTGTGGAATTAGTGGTCCCTTTTAACTTGTTTCCGATGCTTTGAAATGAATCATGACCATGTAAATTGAGTTATATCACAATTTTGAATAAGCTACGTTGTGACAATTTTGTAAATCATGACCATATAATCACAATTCTTCTGAACTGATGTCAATATCTTCAGGACGGAACTCTGCAAAGACATTGTATACTCTGTTTTGCGAGACTTTTGATCAACCCATTTGACTCATAACATTAACGAAGTAAATTTTACATGTTTCCAGGCAATGAAATTTGCAATTTATCTTAGTATTTGAGGATTTAGAACTCTGCAAAAGTGTAACACTAGCCCTGATTCTCTTCCTTATTCTGCTCCCTTGATATTGATTCATTCTGTTTGTTCTGTTTCTCTTTTGAGAGTTTTTTTTTTTCGACTCATGTGGTTACATACTTACATATTGATAGTAGTGTTAAAAGGCTTATTTATGTCAGGGGTCCCTGTACTTTCACCCTATTTTGTCATATACCCCTAATCTTTTTTTTATATGAAAATACCTCTGTACTTTTCTCCGGTGAGTAATTTGCCCCTCTTCCAGATTCCGGCAAGTCGGTGCTGAGGTGGACCGTCGGAGTTCTTGTCAGGGGTCCCCGTACTTTCACCCTATTTTGTCATATACCCCTAATCTTTTTTTTATATGAAAATACCCCTGTACTTTTCTCCGGTGAGTAATTTGCCCCTCCTCCCGATTCCGGCAAGTCGGTGCTGAGGTGGATCGTCGGAGTCCTTGTCAGCTCCTTCCACCTCAGCCACGTGGTATAAAACCGGAGGTCCACGTGTCAGCTCCCTTAAATTATTTTTTTTAATTAACATTAAAAAAAAACATCTTCATTTAAAAATCACAGAGCTCCCTGCCTCACACATCTCCACTGCCTGACCAGTAGGAGTCTCTTCCTCAGCGTCTCGGACAGAAATTCCCAACTCTTTAAGCTCCAACATAGTTAACCTTCTAATAACAGGTTCATCCCCTTCTACACTAAGAACCCCCAACTCCTTCCCCATCTTCCACAAGTCTTTCGCATCCTCAACTGGATCGCCCTTCACCTATGCAATTTCAAGTTGTCGATTGGAACCACCCAACAAAACTGGACAAGCATCACTTACCCGTAAGCCATTGTTATCGTTATGCATACTCCTCTGTTTGGCCTTTTTCTTTTATAAATTTTTGTAAGCAATCTTTTCTTCTTTTTCTTCTGGCCATGATTCACTTTCACCACTGGACCACACACATCACAAATGGTGAGGTGAAAGAAGATCCCGATCTGGAGCTACATGACTTCATGGTGCAAGGGTGAGGAGAAGAAGAGAAAAACGAACAACAAAATAGAGAAGAAAGATGAGAGTTCGAGGGAAGGAAGGAGAAAGAACCAGAGAGATAATGGGAGAAATGAATGAGAGAGGAAGAAGAGAGGAGAAATATCGAGGGAAGAAAGGGAGAGAAATGAAGATGGCGGCTGGGGAGGGAAACAAATAGGGTTGTGGGTGTTTTTTTTTTAATTTAAAAAAAAATAATTTAAGGGAGCTGACACGTGGACCTCCGGTTTTATACCACGTGGCTGAGGTGGAAGGAGCTGACAAGGACTCCGGCGGTCCACGTCAGCACCGATTTGCCGGAATCGGGAGGAGGGGCAAATTACTCACCGGAGAAAAGTACAGGGGTATTTTCATATAAAAAAAAAGATTAGGGGTATATGACAAAATAGGGTGAAAGTACAGGGACCCCTGACAAGGACTCCGGCGGTCCACCTCAGCACCGACTTGCCGGAATCAGGAGGAGGGGCAAATTACTCACCGGAGAAAAGTACAGGGGTATTTTCATATAAAAAAAAGATTAGGGGTATATGACAAAATAGGGTGAAAGGACAGGGACCCCTGAGTGTTAAAATTACTAAAGCAAAATGGCGCTTTTAATTTTATAATTGCATGAGCTGTTTTGCATCCTTAATGCATTAGAATAGGAGTATTCTGGATAAACCTTTGAAACATAATGGTATTTGCCACCAACTTTACATTTAGTTAGAACTCTTAAATAATAGCAACTACCATCATTTCTCTACACAAAATCTAAATAATCTGAAGAAAGAAAAAACAAAACACAAAAAATGAAGTATCAGAAACATAATCTGAAATAGCATTAGGATTTGTTTCAATCCTTTGGAAACAAATTCACTTGTAATGTTCCAAATTCATCTTCTCAAAGTTCACCACTCTGTTGTTGAATGCATGGAGGAGAAGATCGCATACTTTCCTTGAAGATGGCCTCTCCTGTGGTGTAGTTTTCGTGCACTGCAAGGCTATCTCAAGCACTTGGAATGCAGCAAACTCTTCACCAGGTAAAAGAGGTTTCATAATAGGATCTATCAATTCCTCACGAGCAGTGCCATGCATATCAATGTGCATCTCAACCCATCTCACCATGTCCATCTCTGCTCCAAAAATTTCATCTGTTGGCATTTTACCACTAACAAGTTCCATAAGCACTATTCCCATGCTGTAAACATCACTTTTCTCTGTTGCATGTAGGGAGTATGCATATTCTGCAAATAAGACAATGGTAAATATTAGTCAAGTTTGTTTGAGTGGTAGAAGTTAAACTAAAGACAATTTAAGATAAAGGTACATTCAAATAAGTCAAATAAGTTTGTTTGATTATTACCTGGGGCTATGTAGCCATAAGACCCAGCAAACCAAGAATTAGACTCAGTATTGGAGTCATAATTCTCAATGACTGGTTTTGCCAGTCCGAAATCTCCCAAGTGTGCCTCCATTTTGGAATCTAGCAATATGTTACTGGATTTGATGTCTCTGTGAATGATCTTTGGCACACAATCATGATGGAGGTACTCTACTCCTTGAGCTAATCCCGCAGCAATTTTGAACCTTGTTATCCAATCGAGGCTCCTTTTAGTTTTGCTTGTGTTGGCTGGTTTCCCATGGAGCCAATCCCATACACTCCCATTTTCCAAGTACTCGTATATCAGCAGATTCCAAGCTGCATCTTTGTTTCTATTGCTGCAATAACCTATCAGCTTAACCAGATGCTTGTGCCTAATCCTCCCCAGTGTCCTAATTTCTCTAATGAAGCTTTTGTTCAACAGAAATTCATCTTTTGATGAAATCTTCTTTACAGCTACTGTCTCTCCAGTGGCCAATTCTGCTTTGTAGATTGTCCCTGAACCTCCTGAACCAATCACGAAGTTGTCACTTAGATTGTTTGTGGCATCCATGATATCTTCCCACCTGAGATCTCTCTTTCCAGCAGCATTTAGTGGGAACAAAGGTCTTCTTTGTGCTTGTGACGAAGAGGAAGAGTAAACATAGCTCACTTCACTGCCTTTCCTGAAAGACTCTTGCTTGTTCTTGGAGAAGATTTTCACTGCAAGTATCAATAGCACAATTGCAGCTGAAGTTGAAATGGCTGAGATTATCACTACTGATGACTCACTTAGGCCTGACTGCTCCTTGCCAGAAGCATCACAAAGACCGAGGGGGCTTCCACAGAGCTGTTGATTCCCTTCAAATGCCTTTTCTGGCCAGTGGGAGAACTGCTTGTCCAACTTTCCTTGAAGGTTGTTGTGAGAGAGATCAAGCTTTCCCAAGCTGCTCATTTCACCAACTTGTGGAGGGACTTCTCCAGTGAGTTGATTGTGCGAAAGATCAAGCACTTCTAACTTTGAAAGAGTGCCAAGTGAAGGTGGGATGTGACCTGAGAGATTGTTGTAACTAAGGTCTAAGATGATTTGGAGATTTTGGAGTTTACCTATCTCACTTGGCATCTCACCATCAAAGCTATTTCTAGACATCTGGAGCTCATAAAGCTTGCTCAGCTTACCTATTGCCCGAGGGATTGGTCCAGATAACTTGTTATTGCCAAGTCTGAGGACATTTAGGGCAACAAGATCACCAATATCAGCTGGGAGGCTTCCATTGATAGAATTGTCATTTAGGGAGAGGACTAGCAGTTTGGAACATTTGAACAGGCCTAATGGAACAGCTCCAGAAAAATTATTGAAAGAGAGTTTAAGCACTCCCAACTGAGGAAAACTTCCTAGCCATGGTGGTATTTGTCCAGAAAGACTGTTGCTGTTCAAATCAATGTAAGCTAGTTTGTTGCACAAAGAAAGTTCGGCAGGTATCGGTCCTGTGAGTGAATTTCCTGAGAGGTCTAACAATGTCAAATCATGGATTTTACCCAATGTCCTTGGAATTTCACCAGAAAATTTATTGTTACCTAATCTTAGCCTCTCAAGGGAAGGTGAATTTCCCAGTTGGGGTGGAATTTCTCCATCAAAAGCATTGTTTGTGACATCGAAAGAAAGAAACAATCGAGAGCTGCACAATGCAGCTATGCTACCATTCAATCTGTTCTTTGAAAGATTCACTCTTGTCAAGTTTGCTACATTTATCAGCTGGTGAGGGAGGTTACCTTCAAGAGAATTGTTGTAGAGCATGAGCTGCTGCATGGCCCTGAGGTATCCGAATGTTGCGGGAATGCCACCTGAGAGCTGATTATCTGCCAAATCAAGGATATTCATTTCATGACAGTTGCCCAATGTAGCAGGAATTTCACCAGCAAGCTCATTCTGCCTGAGGTGAAGGAAATTCAACTCTTTCAGCCTTCCAATAGTGATTGGAATTTCCCCACCGAAACGGTTTCCATAGAAATCAACCATTTGAAGGCTAGAACAATTACCAATCTCCATAGGTATGGCCCCAGATAATTGATTATCATAAAGATACAAAATTTCCAACTTTCCAAGCATACCAATCTCCCTAGGCAGAGAACCCTGCAAATTGTTGTGATACAAAGCAAGTGTCTGCAACTCACTGAGGTTCCCTATGAAGGGAGAGATTGAACCAACCAAGGTGTTGTTGTTAAGCAATAGATCAGTTAGCCCCAACAAACCATAAAGCTCAAGAGGTATTGACCCATTGAGTGAATTGTTTGACAAGTCAAGTTGTTTCAGTGACTCACATTGATTCAACTCAGCTGGAATCTCACCATAGAGTCCACTATCTGACAACATCAAATACTCCAAATTTGTTGCATTAGAACATATGGTTTTTGGTATCAAACCACTAAGGTTGTTACCAGACAGAACCATGTATTGTAACTGAGACATGTTCCCTAACTCCTCAGGTATTCCTCCACTGAGCTTGTTCATTGACAAGTCCAGATTTTGAAGGCTACCCATTTGAGCTAAGGACTTAGGAATAGCACCCTCAAGTTGGTTCCCCATAAAGTTCAAGTAAACTAGTTGACTCATCTCACCGAGTTGACTCGGTATCACCCCTGAAAGGTTGTTATGTGCAAGATTGAGAAGCTCCAGATTCTTGAGTTGACTCAGCTGATTCGGGATTGAGCCATTGAGTTTGTTGTTGGCAGCAGTGAAGATGGTGAGGCTGGTGAGGTTGCCCAACTCGGTTGGAATCGGACCCATCAACTCGTTGTCTTGCAGTATAAGATTCTCCAACTCACTGAGTTGACCGAGTTGTGGTGGAATGGACCCGGTGAGTTTGCATGAAGCCAAGCCAAGGTTGACTAATTTGACAAGGTTCCCGAGTGAGGCGGGGATGGTGCCAGTGAGTTCGTTGTCACCGAGTCGCATGACTCGGAGACTCGTGAGTTGGCCTAACTCGGTGGGGACATGACCAGTGAGTTGGTTAGAGAAGAGGAGGAGAGTTTCCAAGGAAGTGAGGTTAGAAAGGTTAGGTGGAATGGGACCCACAAGTGTGTTGGATGAGAGGTCTAGTTGGAGCAGGTTTTGTAATAGGCCGAGTGAGGGTGATACTGACCCAGTGAGTGACGAGTCAGAGAGGTTAAGACTCACTACTTGAACCAAGTTTGAGTTTGAGTTGAATCCACATGTCACCCCTCTCCAACTACAATAGTCTGTGTTGTTCTCTGACCAATCACTTAGAACGTTTTTTGGGTCTTGCACAAAAGAGCTTTTAACTTCCAAAAGCACTCTCAAAGTTGTTTCATTGTCTAAGTTGCTTTGACCAATGACTTGTTGTAGCAAAGAAAAATAGCACAAGAGGAGCACAAGTATTGCAAGAGTTGAACTTGAAATTCTCATTATTGTTGATGCCATTTTGGTGAAGGTTAAACTCAAGTTTACAACATTCATAACACTAAAAAAAAGTTTACCATAAAAGTGGGGATTGTTTGGCTTTTGTAATAGTATGAGTTGTGCTTGATGAAGAGGAAGGTAGTGTTAAGAAATTATTATGGTGCTGTAGTTGGAAGATGGGGTTGGTTGTGGTTGGGATATTTTGCATGGTGGAGCTATGCTTTTATGGTTTTTCTTGGAGTGTGTATGTGTAAGCAGAGCAGGTCGATGTGTGCATGGTAAGATGAGATATTGTTAATGAGAACAGAAGCATGCAATCAAGCACCACAATTTCCATTAATGAGATTCAGTCATTCAGAGTCAGAAAGGAAGATAGAGAGAGTCTTAAATGAAGTAGAGATAAGAGATCAGATATAAGCCGATAATGAGATATAGTCAACATGGGATCAGGAAAAGCAGCATGGGAAATATAAGAGAAAAGAAAAGGTCCAATAAATATCATAGAGAGAAAGAGTATGAAATGCAACGAAATAGTAGTGGTTAGAGGAAGTAAGTGTGCTAAACTTTGTGTATGAAAAGTAATCAAATAAGTTTAGATTTTTATATGCTCTATTAAGATGGATATACAAATATACTATTAGTATAATACTAATGCTTTCTCTCTTTAAAAATAAACTTGTGTTAATGGATTCTTGTTAGAGACTAAGACTCTGACAAGAAGAAAGAAAATAGAAATAGGAAAGAGAGGGAATTGAATTGAAAAATACTGTATTATGAAGTCACAAGATATGGAGTTAGAGGTGAAGGATACAGTGGTTGGGTGAACCACACAGTGACTCAGAGGAATAGTTGTAAACTTGTGTAGTGGGTTTGCTTGATGTAGTGTCGTAGCTGACATGAATGAGAATCTAACGAGAAAGTGAGCAGTTCAATTTCCCTTTTAAACTTGTAAGTTGTTGATTTGAGCTAAGGAATTTTGAAATGTACTTTCAATGCTTCACAAAGTCAATGGAGTGCTTACGGACTTGGACATAATAACTTTTTCAATTTGGATCGTTGGATTAGATATGATAGTTCATAGTATAACATGGAGTAATCAAAACATAATTTAAAGGTTTAATTGTACTTTTGGTTTCCAATTTTTTTAATGTGACGAATTTAGTCCTCTTATTTTTAATTTGACGAAATTAGTCATTCAATTGTCAATTTATGACGATTTCAGTTCTTCTATGTCTAACAGGTGCTGACACATGTTCTTCCGTTAGACATAGAACCATAGAACTATAGAAGGACTGATATCATCACAAATTAATAATTGAAGGACTAAATTCGCTAAATTAAAAATAAGGGGACTAAATTCGTCAAATTGACAAAATTTGAAAACCAAAAGTGCAATTAAGCCTAATTTAAAATTAAAAGTTTCCAATTTTCATCCAACATTCAAAGGGTAATATTCGTAAGAAATTTGTAAACTTATTTTTGTCCTATATGCGAGAAGTTATTTCAATTTTTACTAATATTTAATTATTTTTTCAAAAACAATTTTTCTAAATCAACATTTTTTTATAATTATAATAATAATTATAACGATAGTTTTGAAAAAGTATACTATATTAAATATTTACTTTTTCATTGCCACAAACAAAATTATCCTACTTTCTGAATAAATTTAAAATTTTTCAAAAGAATCTTACGTATAAAATCGGATGAAATAATAAAATTAGCAAAATTACCAAATGATAAAATAATCGATCCAAATCCCATAGCATTATCATTCCCACGCAAGCCAACTAAAATTAAGTTCCAACTAACACTCATTTTACAAAAAGAGAAGAAAAAGAAAATTAAGTACTCGGATTAGTTTATGCTTGAGAGAAGAAAATAGAAGATAAGTTAAACTCTATACTTGTATGTAGTACGGGTATTGTTTTCTTGTCAATCTTTTTTGGTTTGAACAACCGAACCTTGGTGTCCTTTTGTGGCGTTTTATCTTTTTCATTAGTTGCACGTAACCATTTTGCCTACTCCAAAAGCTTTGGTTTTTTCTGCTTTGGCTAATCAATAATGTTACTGTTGTCCTAATTAATGATAAAAGATTGTTAATTAATGTTTCTTATGCTCCTTTTGCTAGCCAGAGTTTTTTAATATTGGTGATGGATAAGTCAATCATTTTTATTTCTTAATGCTATCTCGTGAAATAATGTGTCTGCTTATTGAATTTCAACTTATTTGAGTGTGAAACAATTCCCTACCAATACACTGGTGCAGGAGATTAATTTTGATTCTGTTTGACAAACCACTTCTTTGTCCCTTATTATAGAGTAGGTCACTTCTACCTCATTCATTCATGTTAAAAAAAATATATTATTCTCAAATTTATTTAAAATATGTTCACATTTTAAAGTTATCCTTATTTAAAATTTTATCAACTTTATTATTTTTTTTATTGTAATTATTACTTTATCATCCATACAAAACTATAAGAGGTATAGTTAGTAGAGAAAATGGGTAATGTATCGACAATATAAAGTTTTTTACACCATCAGTACATCATCCATCATTCATCCATTTATGGTTGTTGACTTTTAAATTAAAGTAATACAAATGAATGGTGGATGATAGATTGATGGTGTAAAAAACTTTACACCGTCAGTGCATACCCATTAATATCTATTTAGTATACACTTTTTAGTCTTTAATACTACATAGATATTCTAAAATAAAAAAAACTGTTGACTTATAATAAAAAACGGAAGTGGTAATTAAAAGTTTTAAAAATTATGAGATTGTAACTAGAAATTGTAAAGCTAGCTAAATGAAAGTTATGAGAATATAATTGAAAGCTATGATATTGTAGCTTATATTTTTGTAGTTATCTGATTGGTCCATAAAAAATTAATTTGGTGACTATTTTAAACTTTTAAAATTTACTTGATGATTTTTATTTGAAAGAATAATTTAGTGATCATTTTGCATCTTCGAAGAAAATTTGATGCTTTACTCTTATTTTTAAATCATTCTATCAAAATGTATGAGAAATTTTATTCGCATCAAAAAGTGTTACTCGCATCCAAAATAAATTTTTAGATGACATTTTCAATAGACTATTTTTTTCATCTTCCAATTATCCTAATTTTTTACATTATCAAATAGACAATCCGAAAATTTGTCTACAAATGACATGAGCAAATCATACACTAATTAATAATTATCATGATTAGACGAAGCCAATTGGCGATGGAAAGGTCCTATATATAATACAACAAAAGATATCCATCGTGATTACTGTATGATCAGGTAAATGACCGCTACAAGTTACAAATTCTGTATACCTTGTTCTATTATTTTTATTCTGTTTTTTTTTTTCTTTTCTTTTCTTTTCTTTCATAGCATGCATGGCCTTTTGTTCGTATTTATCCTCGAATACTTGGGTATATGATAATGCCTATTGCCTAGCTTCTATGTATGAGTATATCTAATAATGCCTTGCTTCTCTGTATGAGTATTTCTTATTGCATGTGAATTTCTTATTGCATGTGAACCTTTTTGATATCCTAGTTGGTCCCTCCTCCCTTCAGAACCGTATACCCTTTAATATCTTAATTGTAAAATATTGGTTCTCTAAATATTTTTATTATTTCTCAAGTATGGTTCACCACTCAAGTTCCATAATGTTATTGAAGCATTTCATTGGAAATGATATGTAGGTGGGTTATGGCTAGCTTATCAAAATAATATACTCCGTCACTTTTTTCATATATTATCCCTTTGTGAATTTTTTATCCTATATTTATAAGATTTTATTTATATTTTCATGACATTTCAATGTTTCATTACACTTTTTAACAAATATTTTTATTTAATCGATGGTTTTTAGAATCCCAATAATAAAAATTAATTTTTAAAAAGTATATCAAATATTTATATTTTTAATAGTACTAACAATTAGTGAACATAAATTCTCCTAAAAAGTCTTATATTCAAAGATAAAGGAAGTAGAACAAGAGAAACTTATATTTCTCCTATTGCAGCCCAAAACCCCATCAAATCGATTATCTCCCACCATTCATCTCATCAATGTTCATCTACCGTCGTTCATCTCGATCATAATCTTAATCTCGCACCGTTCATTTTTCATACAACATCTATCACCGTTCATCTTATTATTGTTGTACACATACAACACTCATGCAACATACATATCTCATCTCCATTGAATCACATTACAAACTAAGCTTCTTCAAAAATCTTTTACACACTAGCTTCCATTCTCTCTTATCTAAGACGAAGTCTTGTTGCATGAGGTTCTTGTCGTCGATTCATCATCTCCAACTAGATGTACATTTTCTTCTTCCTCACTTGTAGCTGAGCAACAAAGCCACTTTTGTTCTGCTTTTAATTTTCAAATTTCTTCTCTTTCGCAAATGTAAGTTGTAATGGCTTTGTTGAATATTAGTTGCATGTTTATTGCAGCTTACAAGTCACTAACTTTGTCCATCGGTTTTTTGTAATGGTGAGGTAATTTGGCTTTCAGTGTTAATCGAATATTCATTTCAGAAATTACAATTTTTGATGTTAATTACTAACTGATGGATATAATTTATGGATATATATTAAATAAGATAACAATTTTCTAGGGATGTTTTAGGAAAATGACATTGAGAATGAAATAAAATTTAAGAAAGTGAGTTAATTTTGCTTATATTTTAAACCAAAAAAGACATGTTTTTTTTGTTAGTTGCTTATATTTTAAGCCGGAGGAAATACATGTATTATAGTCAAAATACTTCAAATTCTTACGTTGTTTAGTCATTTTTTAAAACTTGTGCACCTGTAAGAACAATAATGCTTTTGGATCAGATGAAGTAATATAATTGAATATGATTTATAATTAAGAGAAAGTAATTGACTAGCTTGTTATCTTTGCATAACAAAGGTTTCAGAGCTTCATATAAAAAGTAAAAAATGCTACACGAGAAGCCACCAAAAGTCTGTTTAATTTCCAAATAACTACCACAAAAGATTAAAATTACTATACTATAAGAAAGAAACTATGCATAATGCATTTTAACACAGTCTTAGCTAGCATTGTTTAAATGAACTCAAACTATATATGTTTCAAGCATTCTGCAGCCTTCGCCATAAAATTCTGCATCAATTGTTGAGATGGTTAGAATTGAGAAGTAGTTCCACTTATATAAACTGTCATCTCCCCAAGAACACCTCTTGTTTCTTGTATACTTGCAACATCATTTCCATAAACAGCATCAGCACGCATAAGATAGAGGAATTTGCATTTGATGTGTGACTATGACTATGGAAGGTGTAGATTGGGTATTTGAAGGTGCATAAACACCTACAGAAGCTTCCATTCCATAAACAGATATACCATGATGCATGATGGAGGAGGATCAAGTTGAGCCGTTGAGGTGGAGGTGGCATGTCTTATAGAGTGTGTTTAAAGACAGGACCTCCACCACAAACACTTGGAGGATGATCATCTTCTGAGGAGAGCATGACACTTGGAGAGCTAAATAAATGATGGCTAAGATTCAAAAACAAAATTAAAAATAAAATATAGCTTATTTATGTCTTTAACCCTTAAAAGTTCGGATTGTTTTGGTTTTAATCCCTAGAAGTTTGTTTCACCTTGACTCATCCTTAATTGTTTTGAAAATTTGGTTTCCGTCCATGTCGTTCGGAAAAACCCGTTAACTGATGCGGCTAACCGAATGCCACATATCTCATGTCACCGATAGGATGACGTGGATGATTCGAATCCGTAGAAGCAAAGCAGCCAAAAGCCCAACCCAAATGTCTTGGCATGTACTATCATTTCACATCAGAACAAATAATAAAAAACATGGATGATAATTGGCCTGATACACTAAACTTAAATAAGAACAGCACAAGAAAAATAAAAACACAAATTTTGAACTGATAATAGAGTATGGTTCTGATTAACATCCTTTCTGTGAAGAAAAGTGGCAAATGAACATAATGTAAATATGTCCAGGATGTAAAACAATAGCCTGAGATAGCTATCCCTCAACAAAATGCTTCTGAACTCGGTGATAATCAGATACAGTAACACTGATGAATTGCCAAAACAAACCATATGCTTGATAAAGTAAATAAAAATTGTTACTACTTCCAAGAATCAACAAAACCAGAGAGGAACTTAGAGCACCCTCCCCCCAAATTGAGACTATCTGATTCTTTGAGGGCAAAAGGTAGTAATGACATGAAAAGACAAAAATCAATAAACATCAAAGCCATATTAGCCGGAACCATCATTGATAAAACCTTCCTTTCTACCTTCAAAGCCAGGCCTCAAAAGCTTTTTCTCTCTCTTTGCAATTTTACGCATTTTCTTCTGATGACTCCTTTCAGCTAGATTATCTGACCTTTTCTTCTGCTTCTCTGCCTTCAATTGGTCCCGTGTTTGAATTCTGTCATTCCATTTCTCGGCATTTTTTTCTTGCCTCTTCTTACTCTTCTGTATGCTTTTTTCTATCAGTTTGGGATCATCATGGACCTTAACACCTGAAGCTCTACTCATCGCTGCTTTCCATGATTCCTTTTTAGCGATAGCTTCACCCTTCTCAGGATCTTTCTTCTTTTCTTCCTCCAATCTCTTTGCCCTTTCAAGTTCCTTATACTTTGAAACTTTCCTCTTCTTCCCTTGCACTTCATCATTAGTAAGTTTGACATGGCCAAACACAAGCTCTTTGGAAGCCTCAGCAGCATCCTTCTTCACTTTCCCTGCCAACTCATCAGGTGCAGATTTACTTTCTTCAATTCCATCATCCCTCTTGCGTTTCTTGTCAAGATACCCTCTCCTTGCATCCCTATCTTCCCTTTTCTTAGCTTTTTCCTCCGGATTTGCACAGATACGACCTGCACGGAACTCTTCAAGTTTGCGATGAAGCCTTTGCCTAAGTTCTTCATACGTCGCAGAGCGATCATCTCCTTCCAGCTTTTCTTCGTCATTCGCCTTTTCTTTTCCCAAGCTTTGCTTGAGCAGGTCGAGAGTGCTAGTAGGGGGTTTGCTAGGGTCCAACCTGTCCCTTCGAGACTTCTTGATGTTTTCCTTAGTTTCTTTCTTTTTCTTGGCTTTCGCAGCCTTGCTGAGACCATGAAACCATGGCTTATCCTCATCAGTTGGCAGATAAAACTTGGCAGGGATGAGCTCAATCAACTTGTCAAAGAAGAGGGTATGCTCATGGATTACACACCCTATGTCTTCACAAATGCTTCCCTCTGCCAAAGACTTTTCCTTCTTCTTACTCTTCATTACTTTATAACCTACCACAAGAAGATGAATCAACAGTGAGCAATCAGAATCAATATCAGTTTCGAAGGACAAAGCTTGCGCATCAATAATTCAATATTTTGAATTCGAAGCTCTGAAATTATAGCTGCTAACAAAAAAAATGGAGAAGTTAAATGCAAACATTAAAAAGGTCTCACCCCACTATTCATCGATAATGTTACATGTAAAAAAAATTAACTTAATTTGTTGAACAATTTGATAACACAAGTACTTTACATTATAAAAGAAGATCAAATCTGTTAATATTTACTAGAAAACCATTTGCATATAGATACAGTATATTGATACATTCATTCATTATCTAATTCAAAACATTAGATAACATATCAATCAATCAATCAAGCTGGTGTTTGTTCATTCAAAGTTTTCTTAGTAATTGGAATTAACAGAGCAGTGGGTGAGCACAATCAACTAATACTAATGATCATGAATATAAAAGTATAAAACACTCCATTTTGGGGTTAGAGTCACCATATTATAAGTGGGCATAGGATAACAGAGGAGGGGAGAAAGTAAGGGAACCCAAGCACATTAGTTGGGAGAAGAAGAAGGGGCAGAAGAGGAAGGACAACAACAGTCCCATTGCTGCATAGACATCTCATTCAGTTTTAGTTCTTATATACTACTATATGCATATGCTACGCACACTCGTACTCCTTCTGTTTCTAAAGAAGTTCTACTATGAATTTATGTCTATATTGAGACAGAGGTCATAAATTATAAGCTCAGTTTTATTAAGATAGTGTTCAACAACATTAATTCTATGGTTTTCACTTTTCAGACAGATTCCAGGAATATATTTCTATGAAGCACCAAAATCATTAAGATGAATTGAAAAGAAATTCTGTCCTCAGCTCAACAGTCACATTCAGCACTTTCCTTCTCCCCATATGGTCAGAAAATGCAGCAGTTATTAGCCATCTTACTAGCAAAGCACAGGTAGTTTTTTAGCAATCAAAGATTCTAACTTAGACTCTTAAAATATATATGTATATATATATATATATATTTATAAAAAAAATATTTATATGAGAAAATTTAACAAAATTGCACAAAAACTAAAGCAAAATTAATGCATAGTATATCATAAAAAAAAAAAAAAAAACTTAACATGTCCAAAATGTGAATAAGACATAACACAATACAACAATCCCGGTGCTAGATTCTTGTGACAACATCTGTATTGACATAAACAGAGTGAGAGAGCAAGAATGAAGACTCAGAAGAATCAAGAAAATCTAACCAGCTAGATACAAGCACATGCAGCACACTTACATTACAATAACACCCTTAACATCCCCACAGTGATTCAAATGAATTAAACAAACAAACAGATAATAAACATCAGAAGAATAATAAAGTACCCCAAACCAAGAAGCTGGTGGTTGAAGAGCTAACCTTCTGTTTTGCTGTCGCTGGTAGGGCTGGGTCGTGGTGGCGTGGCGTGGCGTCCTAGGGTGGTGACGGCGTTGTGTTGTGGCGGCGTCGGGTTGTGTGGGCACTGGTCAGTGAAGCAGAAGGAGTAATGGAAGAAGAGAGGAAGAACGATTTGGGAAATTAGGTTTTACTACTCCCTCAATAACATAAATGAGTCAAGAGGCACTTTGCTCCTATCGATTTTACGTGGTACCAATTTCGTCCTGACAATTCATAATACCATATTAAGTTTAAAAAAAAAAAATATTTCATACCAATTTGGTCCCTCAACTTTTTTTCATATCAATTTAGTCCATCAAGATTTTTAGATGTACCAATTTGATCCTTAAAATTGAGGGACCAAGTTGGTATAGAAGAAAATATTGAGGAACAAAATTGATATGAAAAAAGCTTAGGGACAAAATTGGTATATTTTTTTTGAAGGACTAAATGTAGTATTATGAATTGTCAGGACCAAATTGGTATTGTGCAAAATGGACAGGAACCAAAGTGGGTCTTCTCTTCCTAAACAAAGATAGTGACAAATTTCCAAAGTAAAAATAAATAAATAAATGAGCACAATAAATCAACGTACGAACAAGCCTATACCATAAGAAAGTTACATCCGTCACTTGTTAACCAATTAATAATAAGCATGTCACTTCCTTTATAGTGTAGGCTTATTTGTAGGTTAATTTTGTAGGTTGATCAATCATTTTTCATAAATAAATAAAATAAAGAGATATGTATTTAATGATTTGTTTAACACATCAACCAATTATTATTAAACATTTAATCTATTGTATTTTGTTTTGCATTGATTAACCAATCACATTCAAAGTTTTCAATTTCTAAGTTTTTCATTAATTACTTTAATTTTAATTTGACACAAAAAATTTGCAATTTTTTTATCATTCCTTGTGAGACTGAGGGACTACAATTTTGAACCCAAAAACCGGTTGAATCGTACCCCAAAAGTACCCAGTTCAACCCATTACGTACACAACACGAATTTTTTTTTGTTTAAATGGTTGGGACGTAACCAACACGTACTCGCACTTAATACGTATTAGGTGCGGGTAGGAGATGAGTACCCGCACAACATAACAATATACAAAAAATCAAACTAGTTTGAAGCATTAAATATGCACACACCAGAACAAAGTTTACACATTAGAAACATAAACACACACATTAGAAGAACAAAGTATTGAATTATAGAATTATTACTACATATGCACATTAGAAGTAGTAAACACACACACCAAAACAAAAGTACAGAACATTGAATGTGAATGAGAATGAGAATGGGAATGAAGATGAGAGACAACCCGTGGTGAGGTGGCGATGACCGACGATGATGCGGTTGAGACAAGTCGTGGAGAATCGCAATTTGTGAAAAAGACAACAAGAGGGAGGATCATAGATTCAGAGAGAAGAGAAGAGATTAGGAGAAGAAGAATGAAGTTAGAGACTCATGATGGAATTCGTGTTTGCGATTAGGGTTCACGGTTTGAGATTAGGGTTCACCGTTTAGACTTTGGGAAAATTTAGGATTCAAGTTCATCGTGTTTGCCATTCCCAAATCTAAATTGTTTCCCCTCGTGTATAGTGAAAGTGGTTTATAATTCGAGGTTCGGTTTATTTTGATATGGTTTAGATTTTAAAAATCGAACCACTTCTTATATAAATTTGGTTCGGTTAAAAAAACCAATTTTAAAAATGTGATTCATTTGGTTATGGTTTGGTTTGGTTTGTAAAACGGTTCAGTTCATTTGATTATTGTGAACAGCCTCAGTTGCAAGCAGTGGCATGCACCATCTTGAGGAATCACAGATGAAAAATGGCAATCGATTTGAAGATCTCTTGCAACACCCAATATGAGAAAAGACAAGAATGAGAATATGAGATTAATTTATTTTTCGGGTATGTTATTTTATGTAAGATTTTGGGACCTCCAAGGTAGTTTGTGTAAAATACGTGACTAGCAAGTTTTTTTTTTAAAGGATAAAATGTTACAATATTGATATCTTACACGTATGTTCATAATATAAAACAGCTATAAAATCTTCTTTGATGTAGCACGGGTCAATAAGATCTCATTCGAATCCATTAAACATCTTTGTATAATATAAAATAAGAATGTATATCTTCATATGACTAAATACACAAACCACAAGTTTTGGAGCTTCTATTTGTGATCATTAAGCTTTAAAGCTATAATATCATTATTTCTTGTGGCATCTTTGTAACACCAGGAATTTTCCATAATCTTAATTACTGTAATTACAGAATTTTAGACCTCGTACGGTTGGTCAAAGCACGATACTAATATTTTAAGGGCATCATTGTTTCTAAATATCATTTTTAGTAAGAAAAATTATAAATCTGCAATCCGATCACTGACTTGGCTTTAATTTTGAATTAACTTGTATGCGCAGGCTCTTATGAAAGTTCTTGGAGGTTCGGCACTTCACCACCATGTATTCGCTACGTCCTGTTTTATAACAAATTTTGAATAACAATGTAAAATTTATTATAGAGAGAAGTCTCTCATTTAAAAAACACCCTTCTCAAAGTCAAGTTCCATATTTGAACCTCTTCAACTAAAGAACCTACCTCTTTGATGTTTTCATTTTTTTTAGTCGAGAGTAAGCAATCTAGGAAACCTTCCTTTCAAACTCATTTCTCCAGCCTATTTATCTTCCCAAAAACTTGTATTATCCCATCCCTACCTTTTTAGAAAGACACCTAGGCAACCATGTATTATTAGGACCAGGACCACTCTCAAGTCTCACCAAATCTCACCACCACAAAGACCCTTTAACATTAGACCTTGTATTTCTCCTTGTGTACCGTAGCCTACTCATTGTATCATATTTGGACTCTTACCCACAACTTATTATTTTCAACCAAAGTTCTCCATCTCCACTTCCTATTAAAACTAGATTGAAATACTCTAAATCTTTGACATCTAACCCCTCTTACTCTTATCCTTACATACTTGAACCCAACTCACTCACGCTATATTTTTATTACCTTACCTCCCCCTAAGAACTTTCCACACTTTTGGGACTTTTGTAGAAGGAGAATAGATAAATCTACGAGGCATTTAGGAAAGCATTCAAGAGGACATCCTGGCCACCAAATGATAAATATTTCGGTTTCCAAGACAATAGTTGAGATTTAAACACTCTTATCAAATGATTCATGAACATCCAATTTTTGTGCTTTGTTTCCACTAGGATTCCAAGGTACCACGACGGCCACTCCCTGACCTTACACCTTAAAATAGTAGTAACACTATTCCATTTCAACACATCTACATTAAGAGCCACCAAATTACTTTTATTGAAGTTCACTTTTAGTGCAAAACACAACTCAAACATCCTCAACACATATTTCATTGTCTTTCCATTTACATTCTGAGAAATCACCAATCATAATTGGATAGCCACCATATTGTAAAAATTAATGGCAACATTATCCTTCCCACCAAATATTGCAAAAAAATGCCATGCTCCGAAGCCCTTTTCAAGAGACTGCTTAACACTTCTGCAATTATGAGGAATTGAAAAAGGGAAAGGGGATTTCCTTGACACAAGCCCCTTTCTCACTTGAATTCTTTGGTAGGACTCCTATTGACCAAGACTGTCATTGAGGATAAAGACACACTTTTGAAGATCCATGACCTCTACTTTTCATATAAACACATTTCTGATCTCCATCATCTCCATAAGAAACTGTCAACAAATTGAGTCATAGACCTTTTGAGGCATTCAGAATACATACAATAGTTCATCACTATACACATCGTATAACACAACAAATACATAGTAAACATATACTCACAAAGAGCATCATCAGCACCCTAAGGAAAGAAATCAAGTAGTAGGAGAATCAACCTCTTGTTGCCTAAGGAGAGGGTGGCAATTGCATCCAGCGCCACCACAAAGGTTCATCAACCCATCGAAGTTTATCGCCCTTTGCAGTAGGTCTTTCTACACTTGAAGGAGTTCTTTGATCATACCGGCTTCATTAAGAGTATGGGGCATATCGCTTGTTACTCTCAGAGATAGCACTAATTCGTCTCGTTCTCCACTTAATGCATTTTTTATACGTGACTGATAGAACTACGTAGTCTTGATCCCCAGGACCTTAGTTTGTACGGGTACATAGGACTGAGAGTTCACTTTGTCAAACTAAAAATCCTTCACAAGGACATCACTTGCCCTTAACAAGAGATCTCTGTCTGATCTGGACAAAACAGTGGATGGTATATTAACACACAAATATACACAAAATATATCATTAGTTGCTAAGTTGTTAACAAATGTTGGTTCAGTTAGTAAGTATTCTTGTCGATTCTATATGTAAGACCCTTTTAAGAAAAAAATTAGCCATATTTAATTTGTAAGACCATATTTTAATTTTCAATAACATTTAATTACTTTTTTTTTCCAAAAATACTCTTATTAAATTAACACTTTTTAAGAATCCAATAACAATTATAGGGGTAGTTTTAAAAAATATATTAAATGCTTACATTTTTAATATCTTTAACAACATTAACTCACTTTCTTGATGGGTGTAAATTTCTCCAAAAGAGTCTTATGTATATGATGGGAGAGAGTAATCAACTTATATCTTATAAGGATACGTGAAAACATCATTATCAGAGGAGGCGCCAGCTGCAACTTCAAAGGATTGAGGGCTATTCGCTCTCTTCATTGTCTATCATGTTTGCTGTAGTGTCGTAATTTGGTTCAGGTAGACTCTGATAACTTTACTCGGATATCATGTAACCACGTACTGACAATAACGTTTCCAAACTTTATATTTGAAATAATATTTTGATGAACAATGATTATGATGAGTTGGGTTTCAAAGCACGGTGATGGTGACATCTCGATTTGGAACTTGACGTGTGATGTGAGACATGAATGATTTATTTGATAATGGATATGTTTTTAAAACAAAATGTTTTACAAGACGAATTCATGCTCACATTACCAATAAAAAAATTTCCCAGATTTTTACTAAATAAAAAGAAATTCAAGTTACTAAATCGAGGTGTTACAAGTTCCACACAAACTGGTGCATGATAAATGTTTCTTGTTGACCAAGTAAGAAGTTGTAGCCTCTTTTAATCGAATAGGCTTCATCCCTGTCCATTAGCCAAGTATCATTATGGAATGTCGGGAGTAATCTGTCACGTACCTTAAGAATTTGAGCCCAATGCCAACTGTTCCCAGATTTTGCATCACAGTGCCAAATTGAGTTACCCTTCAAGTAAATGGAATTAATCCATTTCACCTAAAGAGAATCTTTCTTGGATGCTATGTGCCATAATTGGTTTCCAATTGCAGCTTGATTCCAAACCAAGCTATTCCTGAAGTTAAGCCCTCCATGTTTTTTCTTTATGCACACATTCGACCAAGACACATTTGAGTGATTATGACCATTCTCATTCTTGCCCCATAAGAACTCCCTGCATTTTCTCTCAATTGCCTTGATGATACCCTTAAGTATGATAAAGACAGAAGACCAATATGTATGGAGACTGAGCAAGACAGGATTGATTAAATTATACCTTATTTGGTAAGACAGATTCTTAGATCTTCAAGATGAGATTCGTTTTGTGACCTTATCCACTAGGATGTGACATGTATTGTTATTCCATTTCCCTGTAGAGATTGGGAGACCAAGGTATTTGAAGGGAAAATAACCTCTTTGATAACCTGAGATCTGAACCAGATTCCTTTGAGCTTCCTCATTCCTTCCAGCTACATAGATCTGAGACTTAGCAGCACTAGGCTTCGGCCCTGAACACCGAATTCATCTAGATTTGATTTAAGGATTGAGACACTTGCAGCATTCCCCTTGCAGAAGAGCATGAGATCATCTGCAAATGCAAGATTCGCTAACCTCACCTCCTTGCATCCGTGCTTAGCAGCCAAACTCAGTTTTCTAGTCAGAATTTCCATTTCAAGAACAAATAAGATAGGAGAGACAGGATCCCTTTGTCTAATCCTCCTTGATCCTGTAAATCTACCATAGCTACTGCCATTAATAATGAAAGAGAAAGAAACAGTAGTAACACAATTCAATATCCAACTAATGAATTTTTCAGGGAACTTGAAAGCATACAACATGTTTTCAATGAAATTCCGGCTTATAGTGTCATAAGCCTTCATTATGTCCACCTTCATTATGCATCTAAGTGATACATGCTTTCTGTTGTATAATCTCAATAATTCCCGTGTGATTAGTACATTATGGATAATGTTTCTTCCTTGTACAAAGGTAGTCTGGTTATCATTAATCAAAGCAGGCAAAACTGAACTCAATCTAGCACAAATATGATGAACTTGACTATTAAATTAAAGTTTTAAGAAACTCACTTTTTCACAAATAAATTAAGTTAATTAACTAGGATGACTAATGGAATAATAAGGGGTGTTACACAACGAGCCGAACTGAACAAAACTTGGTTCAGTTTGTTAAAAAATAGTTCAAATCAAACTAGAACCGAGCTTTGAACTGATCTATTTTTTAGGTTTGAGTTCGATTGGATTGAGTTCGCGAACTGTTCACGAACTATTTTCGAATTGTTTGGTTTGTAAGTTCAAAATAGTTTAGATAATTAGCTCGAATAATATTTTTTTTTTTTACAAAATACGTTACGTAAAATAATACACTAAATAAAATTCCTCCGATACAAATTATATGCTACTATCGTTTTATATTTAATCTTTTTTTTCTTCTTTCTTAATTTTAAAATCGTTAACTCCCTTTTTTTTTTTTTTAGATTTTACTTCTTTGTACATAACAAATTTTTTATCTTTAAAAGTTATGACTTTAATATCTTATGTTTTGTTACGTTGAATATATCTTAACTATTTTTTTAATGACTACACCTATTTCCAAATGTTTTAAAAATTGCAAGTTTGTAAAAATTAAATTAATTTTAACTTATATATGTGTGTGCGTATGCGTGCGTGTGTGTATATATATCATGTTATATTATATTATCGAACCTCTTCACGATCAAACGAGCCGAACTATACATGGTTCAAGTTCAATTCGTTTATTTAACGAATTCAATATCTAGTTCAAGTTTGGTTCATTTGGCTCACGTGCCAAGTTCACGAGCTACTTAACAAATCGAGTATTGAACAAATTTTGAGCTGCTAGTTCATTGCCAACCCTACCGGAAAAATACACTAATCAATGTAATCCCCAAAAAGTTGTTGGCAACAATTTAGTCCCTAAAGATCAAGATGACATCACAAAATGTAAATTTTGATATTGAAAGATTCATATAGGCACCAAATAAGTCCCTAAAGAAACCAATGTGGTTCCATATTACTCTTCGGGAAACTAAATTGATGTCAAAAATCTTTTGAAAACTAGATTGATAAGCAGTATAACTTTCAGGACCAAAGTGACTATTAACTTTAAAAACAAATTCATTTGAAATTTTAAAAAAAGTTTTTATTATTTAAAGATAAGAGGATATAATTATCATAGAATTACTTGAGTAAACAAAAACTATCACCTCATTCACCAATAATAATTTATAGTAATTGATCAAAACAGTTGTCTAAATCTACGATCTTAGAAATTGGACTTTTTAGACAAATGCAAAACAAGTTATCAGCAAAAATTTCTAGCCATTGATCAACTTTCAAGTCAATCTCATTGGGAGTGCAGCTATATGCACGCGAGTGTAGGGCAAAATTCCGTGCCAGAAAATAGTATAGAAAAGGCCAAAGTCATCGGATTTTGCCTTGTTTACAAATTATTTGCCCAAGAGCCACCTTTCACTTAGAAAGAGTAACGACTAACGACATGAACCAAAAATCTAACTGATTTAATCGGTGTGGTGAATAAAGCTCCCACCATACGTGTGCACAACATGCTGGACCAAGACTTTCAGCTTTAACTAGAGATCATCAGACACAAAAAAGGGAAAAAAAATTAATCTGGTTTATTGCAAACCAAAACAAAAACCTGCAATAGCAAGTCCAGAATGAGGGCATTTATTCAATTTCAGACACTCCAGAAGTTGCAACATCAAGCTTTCAATGACCCCCTCACACTTTTATCAGATCTTCAAGTGCCTTGGAGATCTGCGGTTCGGTCAAGCATTCCAATCTGATGCCTTTCTCAACACCCAAGTCTAGTATTATTGAACATATATCACAGGAAATGAGGGCTCATCATAAACAGGAAAAGATCGCAAAACAATGCAAATAAAAAGGATGAGCTACAAGATATATGGTTCAGAAATTTCACTAGACTGAAGCGCCAGGACCGAAATTCAAATTATATAGGAATATGATGAAATGAAGCCACAATCACCACTGATACTGATATTACCCATAAGTTCATGCCTTTTTAAAAGCAAGCACAAAAAACATTTCTTTAAGTTAAGGTTTTTAACATTGCATAGTGTATTTCAAAAAAAAAAAAAAAAACATTGCATAGTGAAGCATGTTGAACAATATGCATGGTATTTTCACACAACCTAATTGGAGAATGTTTAATTATTTCTTCATATACATAAGGAGAAGGGATCAAGCCAAATGTTAGTGTTTTGGAGCAATCAGTATGCCCAGAAATGGAATACCTTAGATGTTGCAGAAAGCAAGAAACACATCCCCATAAAAATTTGGATATATTAGTGGGAAATGATTGCATAAAGTGTGTGTATGCATAAGAAGGGCAGAGATTTCAGCCATTAGATTCAAAACCTGTACAGCTGAATCCTCAGCCACACTGTGTACATTCAGGACATGCATGCAAGAACGTCTATTATTTTGTTTTTAAATAAAATTGCAATATGTTAATGTTTAGTTCTGTACCGACTACTAAGACTATTGTCATACATTTGCAGGATATGGAATTAAGTGTTTTCTTTATAAGCAAAAGAAATTGTATTAGAAGGAACATAAGGGGTACTGAATCCACATGCAGGATGGAAGCTAGCCTAGGATATGGAATTGAGCTGACAAATTGGACTTAACATATTTCCAGTCTCAGTGCACTAATGTTGATTTCAAAATTATAAAAACCCCAGTACAAAACTAAGGGAATGGAAGGATTCAGAATCATGATATAGAATGTGAATGCATATTACTGTACAGGGTGATAATAAATTCAAATAAATTAAAAATTAAAAAAAAAAAAACAAGAATGAGGTTTAAGATGGGTGATACCGTATCTCGCCCACAATTGCGCTTCAACTCCTTTGGATTCACGGATCAATATTGGCAACTTTGGGTTCAGTGTTTTCAGTTCCTTATAATTTTTTTCCACAAATCCCCTGAGATAACGAAAAAGCTTATTTTATGTTCAAAATGTATGATGCGTAAATGCATCTATATACCAATAATGCTGTGAAATATGACCAAAAAATGGAAAATGTAAGTATAACCTTGCAGATGAGCTCCCAGGTGATGACTGGCACATCAAAAACCGAAGCTCTTTTATGTTCTTTGAAATTTGTCCTCTCCATGCCATTGTTTCCCTAACTAAAAAGTTATTGAATTTGTGAGATTTTTCCTCAAAGAAAAGGAGGTAAAGCTTAATAACAACACAAGCTAAACATGCACTGGTGATAGTTTGACTGGAAAAACGTATATCCAAAGTTGAAACCCTATTCTACAAAAGTTTCGACAACAACTTTGAACAATGTTTCCAAATTTAAGAAGCAAACTGGGTACAAAAGTATTTCATGTTTAAACTATAAACAATTGACAACAGATAAGAAGTCCAAAAAAAGAAAATCTGTTTCCTCGAAGACATATCTGCATTATTTTCCTTTTCACATAGATGTCGAAGGTTACATGCCAACATTATGTTGTCTGAATCAAAAAGACATGAAAGTCCCTAAACCTATGCACTCTAAAATGTATACATGCAGATGGTCTCTGAAAATGGTTTCACTGCGCTATTGAGATTATTGAATTTAACCCAACCCTCGAACAGCCTTCTTCCAATGAAAAGACGTAACACTCCGACTCAGCAACACTACCAGAATTTCAAAAGCCTCAATAAGTTTCAAACTTAGGAAACAAAAAGACTTTATGAAACTAGAAAAAGAAGATACACCTTCAAAGCATGTTACAACTAGGGGTGGAAACAGGCCAGGCCAGGGGAGAAAGTAAGGGTAGCAGAGGAGGGGAGAAAGTAAGGGAACCCAAGCACATTAGTTGGGAGAAGAAGAAGGGGCAGAAGAGGAAGGACAACAACAGTCCCATTGCTGCATAGACATCTCATTCAGTTTTAGTTCTTATATACTACTATATGCATATGCCGCGCACACTCGTACTCCTTCTGTTTCTAAAGAAGTTCTACTACGAATTTATGTCTATATTGAGACAGAGGTCATAAATTTTAATTGTCTTAGCCCCTGGGGACGCCGTTAAAGATTAAACAATGACCAAACCAATCTTAGGGGATAAAACGATTTCACAACTAAGGGTGTTCATGCAAACTGAACCAAACCTTTTAATATGATTTGGTTTAGAAAAACCTAATATATGGTTTTATCAAAACGGTTCATAAACCGGTCCGAGCTGGTTCAGATTCGGTTCTTTAGTTGAGCCGGTTTTAATTTTAAAACGGTTCTAACTGGGATTTCGAACTGGTTTTTTTAAATTGTTTTCCGAACCGGTTTTTAGCTGGTTTTATATTAGTTTTATATTCCGAACCGACTTTTTTAAAATGTTTTCTGAACTGGTTTTTAGCTGGTTCTATAATAGTTTTATTTTCGAACTGGTTTTTAACTGATTTTCCGAACTGGTTTCTAAATAGCTACCTATCATGTCCTCTACTTTGTGATTGCTAAAATCAAATGGATTGGACCAAAAAAAAAACTGTTTTACCTCTCTGGTGCTCCAATCTTTTGTTAGGATACCCTAAGGGTCTACTAAAAAGGGTAGCGGAATAAGCTCAGTTTTATTAAGATAGTGTTCAACAACATTAATTCTATAGTTTTCACTTTTCAGACAGATTCCAGGAATATATTTCTATGAAGCACCAAAATCATTAAGATGAATTGAAAAGAAATTCTGTCCTCAGCTCAACAGTCACATTCAGTACTTTCCTTCTCCCCATATGGTCAGAAAATGCAGCAGTTATTAGCCATCTTACTAGCAAAGCAAAGGTAGTTTTTTAGCAATCAAAGATTCTAACTTAGACTCTTAAAATATATATATATATATATATATATATATATATATATATATACTGAATTGTGCTCCAATCTTTAAGTTAAAGAGCCTAGACTACAAGGAGCTTCTACTCTGTTCCAAATCTCTACATCGTAATCAAATATCACCCATATGGAGTCAATTTGCCAACTGACCTCATGGTTTGGCTACTAAAGATTCTGATTGACAAAATTATATTATTTACAAATTCAAATGCAATATGTATCTTAACAATTCTTAGGCTTGAGTTCCTTTCTTGAGAGTACTGTTCCTGCAAGAGCTCAAATTTTGACGTAATCAATTTGTGAGAAATCATTTTATAAGAAAAACATTAAAGATTGCCCCATTAAGTAAATCCAATATGGTTGGCAAGTCAATGCATATATGTTACACCTCTTTAGTTCTTGGCATAAACCCTCTAAAAGCAAATATCACTTATCTTTTCTGTTTTCCCTCCTTTGCTGGCCTTAGTTTCTCCTTTTTTAACTATTTGCTTTCGCAAACAATTTTTTTTAAATAAACTATGTCCTTGGGAATTTAACACAATTTCTAAATTTTTTTTTTTAACCAGTTTTACAACTGGTTTTTTTTACACTAGAATGTAAATTTGTAAACAATTCAACACTGATCACTAATATGTTCAATATACACATTAGACACTAAGTAACAGATAATAAACGTCAGAAGAATAATAAAGTACCCCAAACCAAGAAGCTGGTGGTTGAAGAGCTAACCTTCTGTTTTGCTGTCGCTGGTAGGGCTGGGTCGTGGTGGCGTGGCGTCCTAGGGTGGCGCGACGTGGTGTGGTGTGGTGGCGGCGTCAGGTTGTGTGGGCACTGGTCAGTGAAGCAGAAGAAGAAGAAGAAGAAGGGAGTAATGGAAGAAGAAACGAAGAACGATTTGGGAAATTTAGGTTTTACTACTCCCTCAATCACATACAGTGACAAATTTCAAAACTAAAATAAATAAATAAATAAAGCATGATAACTATAAGAAAGCAAGTGACACATGTCACTTCCTTTATAGTGTAGGCTTATTTGTAGATTAATTTCGTAGGATGATCAATCATTTTTCATAAATAAATAAAATAAAGAGATATATATTTAATGATTTGTCTAACACATCAACCAATTATTAAACATTTAATCTAATGTATTTTGTTTTGCATAAATTAACCAATCACGATTCAAAGTTTTCAATAAGTTTTTCATTAATTACTTTAATTTTAGTTTGACACACAAATTTTGCAATTTTTTTATCAATCCTTGAGGGACGAAGGGAATACAATTTTGAACCCAAAAACCGGTTGAACCATACCCCATAACTACCCAAATCAACCCATTAAGCACACAACACGATTTTTTTTAATGGTGGGATGTACCCAACGCGTACTCGTACCCGATACGTATCCGATGCAGGTAAGAGCCTTAAAAATGAGTACCCGTACAACATAACAATATACAAAATACAAAAAATCAAACCAGTTTGAAGCAGTAAATATGCACACACCATATTACTAAATATACACATTAGAAACAACAAACACACACATTAGAAGAACAAAATATTGAATTACTGAATTATTACTAAATATACACATTAGAAGCAATAAACACACGCGCCAAAACAAAAGTACAGAACATTGAACGAGAATGAGAAGGCGAATGAAGAGACAAACCGTGGTGAAGTGGCGATGATCAATGATGATGCGGTTGAGACAAGTCATGAAGAATCGCAATTTGTAAGAAAGACAACAAAAGGGAGGATCACAGATTCAGAGAGAAGAGAAGAGATTAAGAGAAGAAGAATGAAGTTAGGGACTCATGTTGGAATTCGTGTTTCGATTAGGGTTCACAGTTTGAGGTTGGGTTCATCGTTTGGAGTTTGGGAAAATTTGGGATTCGGGTTCAAGGTGTTTACCATTTCCAAATTTGAATTGTTTCCCCTCGTGTTTAGTGAAAGTGGTTTATAATTCGATGTTCAATTTATTTTGATATGGTTTTGATTTTAAAAACCAAACTATTTCTTATATAAATTTGGTTTGGTTAAAAAAACCAATTTTAAAAATGTGGTTCATTTGGTTATTATTTAGTTTGATTTGTAAAACGGTTCAGTTCATTTTATTATTTTGAACGGCCTCAATTGCAAGCAGTGGCATGCACCATCTTGAAGAATCATAGATGAAATATGACAATCGATTTGAAGATCTCTTGCCACACCCAATATGAGAAACGACAAGAATGAGAATATGAGATTAGTTTATTTTTTGGGTATGTTATTTTAAGTAAGATTTTGGGACCTCCAAGATATTTTGTGTAAAATATTATTGGAGTAACTAGCAAGATTTTTTTTAAAGGACAAAATGTTACAATATTTATATCTTACACGCATGTTCATCATATAAAGCAGTTATAAAATCTTATTTGATGTAGCACGAGTCAATAAGATCTCATTCTAATCCATTACACATCTTTGTACAATATAAAATAAGAATGTATATCTGCATATGACTAATTACTCAAAACACAAGTTTTGGAGTTTCTATTTGTGATCATTAAGCTTTAAAGCTATAATTTCATTATTTCTTGTTGCATCTTTGTAACACCGGGAATTTTCCACAATCTTAATTACTGTAATTACAAAATTTTAGATGTCATTCTGTTAGTCAAAGCGCGATACTAAAATTTTAAGGGCGTCATTGTTTCTAAATATCATTTTTGGTAAGAAAAATTATAAATCCGCAATCCGATCACCGACTTGGCTTTAATTTTGAATTAACTTGTATGTGTACGCTCTTTAATATGAAAGTTCTTGGAGGTTCGACACTTCACCACCACGTATCCGCTATGTCCTGTTTTATAACATTTTGAATAACAATGTAAAATTCATTATGGAGAGAAGTCTCTCATTTAAAAGACACCCTCCTCAAAGTCAAGTTTCATATCGAAACCTCTCCAACTCAAGAACCAACCTTTTTGATGTTTTCATTTTTTTTGTTCATCAAGAGTAAACAACCTAGGAAACCTTCCTTTCAAACTCATTTCTCCAGCCTATCTATCTTCCCAAAAACTTGTATTATCCCATCCCTACCTTTTTAGAAAGACACCTAGATAACCATGTATTATTAGGACCAGGACCACTCTCAAGCCTCACCCAAGCTCACCACCACAAAGACCCTTTTAACATCAGACCATGTATTTCTCCTTGTGTACCGTAGCCTACCCAATGTATCATATTTGGACTCTTAGGCCGCTCTTACCCACAACTTATTATTTTCAACCAACACTCTCCATCTCCACTTCCTATTAAAACTACATTGAAATACTCTAAATCTTTGACATCTAACCCCTCTTACTCTTATCTTTATATACTTGAGCCCAACTCACTCACGCTATATTTTTATTACCTTACCTTTCCCCTAAGAACTTACCATACTTTTGGGACTTTTGTAGATGGAGAATAGATAAATCTACAAGGCATTTAGGAAAGCATTCAAGAGGACATCCTGGCCACCAAATGATAAATATTTGCGTTTCCAATACAATAGTCGAGATTTGAACATTCTTATCAAATGATTCATGAACATCCAATTTTTATGCTTTGTTCCCGCTGGAATTCCAAGGTACCACAACGGCCACTCCTTAACCATACACCTTAAAATAGCAGTAACACTATTCCACTTCAACACATTAACATTAAGAGCCACCAAGTTACTTTTATTAAAGTTCACTTTTAGTGCAAAACACAGCTCAAACATCCTCAACACATATTTTATTGTGTTTCCATCTACATCCAAGAAATCACCAGTTATAATTGGATCGCCACCATATTGTAAAAATTAATGGCAACATTATCCTTACCCACCAAATATTGCAAAAAAAGCCATGCTCCGAAGCCCTTTTCAAGAGACCGCTTAGCACTTTTGCAATTATGAGGAATTGAAAAAGAGAAAGGGAATTTCTGTAACATCCCAGGCAGGCAAATGGATTGCGACTGTCCCCACATACCAACACGGGTCTTTTCAGCATGTTTTGTCCTCACTCGCACGCTTCCCGGGAAAACTTCCCAGGAGGTCACCCATCGCAGAATTACTCCAAGTCTAGCACGCTTAAGCATGGAGTTCTTAAGTGATGGGCTACCGAAAAGAATATGCATCTTGTTGATATGGGTAGTCATAATCAATTCATTTAAGCCTTCCTGTACTATGTAGTCCCATTCCTACACAGTCTCAGGATCACCCTCTCATTCCGGTGTGCCGGCTCATTCATGTACCCCTCCCTTAGAAGCATGTCAGGAGCCGCTCCTTGTCCGTGCCTCTTGCACCGGCGATCACTCCCCGCCCTCATCAGCCCGGGTGTTACATGTCCACCAGCTTCCGCCTGGTTCGTCCCCGAACCACACCGTACTGGGAGAGGAGCCGCTCTGATACCATTTGTAACATCCCAGGCAGGCAAATGGATTGCGACTGTCCCCACATACCAACACGGGTCTTTTCAGCATGTTTTGTCCTCACTCGCACGTTTCCCGGGAAAACTTCCCAGGAGGTCACCCATCCCAGAATTACTCCAAGTCTAGCACGCTTAACCATGGAGTTCTTAAGTGATGGGCTACCGAAAAGAATATGCATCTTGTTGATATGGGTAGTCATAATCAATTCATTTAAGCCTTCTTGTACTATGTAGTCCCATTCCTACACAGTCTCAGGATCACCCTCTCATTCCGGTGTGCCGGCTCATTCATGTACCCCTCCCTTAGAAGCCTGCCAGGAGCCGCTCCTTGTCCGTGCCTCTTGCACCGGCGATCACTCCCCGCCCTCATCAGCCCGGGTGTTACACATGTAAGGGCAAGCCTTAGTCCCACATCGGTTGGTAAGGTGAACGAAGCATGCCTTATATAGGATGTGGATACCTTACCTCACGTGGACGGGTTTTGGGGCTCACTGTTAGTGTGAGACCAAGAGCAAAACCGTGAGGGTGAAGGATGCCCAAAGCGGACAATATCCACGTGGCGGTGCGCTGGGTCCCGGTGCCCAGTACCGTACGGCTGGCTGGGGCTGGGCTGTTACATTTGGTATCAGAGCCAGGGCCGGGTCGGTGTGCCAACGGGGACGTTGGGCCTCCAAGGGAGGTGGATGTAAGGGCAAGCCTTAGTCCCACATCGGCTGGTAAGGTGAACGAAGCATGCCTTATATAGGATGTGGATACCTTACCTCACGTGGACGCGTTTTGGGGCTCACTGTTAGTGTGAGACCAAGAGCAAAACCGTGAGGGTGAAGGATGCCCAAAGCGGACAATATCCACGTGGCGGTGCGCTGGGTCCCGGTGCCTAGTACCGTACGGCTGGCTGGGGCTGGGCTGTTACAATTTCCTTGACACAAGCCCCTTTCTCACTTGAATTATTATTTGGTAGGACTCCTATTGACCAAGACCGTCATTGAGGCAAAAGACACACTTTTGAAAATCCATGAGCTCCACTTTTAACATAAACACATCTCCCTAGCTAAGAAACTGTCAGCAAATTGAGTCATTGACCTTTTGAGGCATTCAGAATACATCCAATAGTTCATCACTATAGACACCGTATAGCACAACAAATACATAGTAAACATATACTCGCAAAGAGCATCATCAGCACCCTAAGGAGAGCAATCAAGCAGTAGGAGAATCAACCTCTTGTTGCTTAAGGGCTGAGCTGTTACAATTTCCTTGACACAAGCCCCTTTCTCACTTGAATTATTATTTGGTAGGACTCCTATTGACCAAGACCGTCATTGAGGCAAAAGACACACTTTTGAAAATCCATGAGCTCCACTTTTAACATAAACACATCTCCCTAGCTAAGAAACTGTCAGCAAATTGAGTCATTGACCTTTTGAGGCATTCAGAATACATCCAATAGTTCATCACTATAGACACCGTATAGCACAACAAATACATAGTAAACATATACTCGCAAAGAGCATCATCAGCACCCTAAGGAAAGCAATCAAGCAGTAGGAGAATCAACCTCTTGTTGCTTAAAAGGAGAAGGTGGCAATTGCATCTAGCGCCACCGCAAAGGTTCATCAACCCATCGAAGTTTATTTCCCTTTGCAGTAGGTCTTTCTACACTTGTAGGCAGAAGTTCCTTGACCATACAGGCTTCACTAAGAGTATGGGGCTTGTCGCTTGTTACTCTCAGAGATAGCACTGATCCGTCTCGTTCTCCACTTAATGCATTGTTTATAAGTGCTTGATAGAACTATGTAATCTTGATCCCCAAAACCTTAGTTCATTACAGGTACATAGGACTGAGAGTTCACTTTTGTCAGACTGAAAATCTTTCACAAGAACACTTGCCCTTAACAAGGGATCTTTGTCTGATCTGGACAAAACATTTGATGATATATTAACATGCACAAATATACAAAAAAATATATCATTAGTTGCTAAGTTGTTAACAAATGTTGGTTCAGTTAATAAGTATTCTTGTCAATTCTATATGTAAGATCCTTTTGAGAAAAAAAAAATAGTCATATTTGTAAGATCATATTTCAATTTTCAATAACATTTAATTACTTTTATCCAAAAATACTTTTATTAAGTTAACACTTTTTAGAATCCAATAACAATTATTATAGGGGTAGTTTTGAAAAATATATTAAATGCTTACATTTATAATATCTCTAATAACATTAACTCATTTCCTTGATAGGTGTAAATTTCTTCAAAAAAATCTTACATATATAATCGGATAGAGTAATCAACTTATATCTTATAACGATACGTGAAAACATCATTGGCTTATAAAAAAGGTGGGAACCTCATGAGTAATTAACTTGTAAGAATTTGCTTAAGCACTGACCTTGATGAACCACTGCACGTATCCACCAATTCACCTAAACGTTGGCTAATAACATAATGAGAAAAAAAATAAGGTATGCTCTTTCATTTTATTTCTTTTATGTATTTTTCAAATACATAACGTACGTAGTACACAGAAGGTAAAAGTAAGATAGATATGATGTCCAAATGTTCAAATGTTCAAATATAAATGGACACGTGTTACTTTTACTAACAAATTTTATATAGATTCCTCTCACATATTACTAGTGGTTATAAAAAGGCTACTAGGGAATTTCTGTATATTTAGATTCCATTTGCTGTCTCCAGTTACCTGTGTGTGTCTCTTGCCCACTCCAGATTTAGATGCCATTGCGCTATTGCTGCAATCACATTGCCACTCATCTCAAAGAAGTTGAATATATTCCCATGCAGAATTTTTCATCAATCTCCACTTTCCCTTTTCATATACTATATATTATTATTCAATAGATTTTCTCTTTCTCTCTTAGCTTGTATATATAGTTTTAATTAACTCCTTTAACCCTATTATCTTTACCTTCTCTTTGTCATCTTGTTGTGCTCCAAAAAAAAAGTTTCACCATTTATAATATATTCTCATACCAAATTGTATCTAATAATGACACTCGTTGTATGATTTTTATAAGGCACTTTAATTTGTTTTGCATGGCTGGTGAAGTAGCATCATCACCCTTTCACACTACTAGCATGATGGCCTTCTTATTCTTCTTCTTCTCTTTGCTCTTAGCTTCTCATCACTTCACTTTGGCTGTGGTAGAACACAGCTTCTCTCCTATAACTTCTTCCAAAGAGGGTACCAAGAAGAAGAACACCTTGGTAGCAGCTGCTAATTCAATAAGCAGAGAAGGAAGTGCAAAGAAATCGAAGAAGGATATGACACTAAGAGAAAGTGCGAACAAAGGCATTCATAATGTTCCTGATCAACTGCAGGGTCCAAAAAAGAGAGGGCGCTCTAGAGCTCCAAGGCCACCATTGCAACGGCAAAACAGAATATTCAATGCTAGTGAACATGAAGTCCCTAGTGGTCCAAACCCCATTGCAAACAGGTAAATTCAGTAATTGATGAAGAAGGAAGAAGATCCTCTTGAGCTGAGGTTTATGGTTTCAACCTCAATATTCTCACACCACTTTTTTACATTAATTTTTTTTACCTAGTTAATGATGTATAAATTCGTGGTTAATCACATATATTGGATGATTAATTGATTGTTCAATAGATACATACTTAGTTATGGTTAACTCGTTAATCATCCAATACATGTGACATCATTAATCAGGTATGGAGATTGGTATAAAAAATAGTGTGAGATGAGATTTTTTTTTTTTTATGGTTTTCAGGTTTTGTTTTTTCTTGTGGTATATTTTTGTCTATTTGCAAACGATTAATTTGGTTTCTATTGGCTTCAAAGTGGTTTGGTGATATGAGTGCGGTCTCTGGTCATATAATTGGTGTGAAATTGAAGCCATGATCATGTACCAATCATTTAAATATGAGGATATATGTTTATATGAGATTCTAGTTCTAGTCATCATTATGTTCATGTTATGGTTCACTTGCTTATATGCTATTGGATAAAAAGCGATGAGGGAAGGGACATGATGATTAAAATTTGCAACGAAGGTTTTGGTGATGGTGCTTTTGTTAGAGTTTCATTTTTTTTTGGTTGGGTATGCATTAACTTGAAATATCGTGTTTGATATCATATACAACTATTTTTATTTTTCACATAATTTTTATCTTTTTTGTATGCTCATATTTGAAAAATTCAGTAAAAAAAATCCAAAGGGACATCAAATGATGTCAAAATTTTGATGTAGATGAAACATATTCCTTTTGTTCAAGACGAGGAGGTTGCTCACTACATGCAATAATGAAAGGAGAAATAGAGTGAGGAAAAAAAAAAGCCAAAATCCTCCCTTAGCTACCATTGTTTTGCGTGAAAAAGTTCACAAAGATTTAGCATCCAAAGTAGTAGTGTTTGAAGGGTCAATAACCTTCTTCCTCAATGTCCAAAATATCCTCATAACTTTCTCTTGAACTCCAATAGTACCCTTTTGTCTCTTTCCTTAAAAATTGAAGCTAAACCTTTGAGGGCTAATTAGCATTCAGTGTCTCTTTCCACTAGTTGGATATAGTGGTCGTACACTAGGAGTGCTTACATTATCTTGTTCATCATTTATCATTAGAAAGTGACAAACAACTTAACTATGAAAAATTAGTGAGTAATTTTTCTCTGCTTTGCTTGTCTAGAAGATGGTGAGTCATGTCTATTTTTTGGTAGCTCAATTTGTACACTCGTGGATCATGATTTCAAAATATGGGTTAAAGGTACCAAGATAACAACAAAGTGTTAATCATCGTAAATTGTCCTTTTCCATTGTTTTGTGATGAAATTCATTCACATCTTCAAACACTGTGTCACAGTTCCACTTACCAAAATCAATGTTAAATCAATCTAAAGGATGCACGGCATGGAAGGACATTTTGGACCACATTCCATCCCTTTAAAACTTTTAACCCAAAGTTTTGGTTCAACTTAAGGGGTCTTGTTGCTTTAATATGTTACTTTAATTTACTATCAGGATTTGAAGTTAACTGTTTTGTAAGACAATGGCTCTTGAGAATGTTTGTCAAACAAAAAAGTGATGAAAGGGATTGGTTTTCATGCTTTGCCAAAAGCAATCAAAGTGCTTTGACAGCTTTCCTTTTTTACTGACTGTTTTCTTTATTTGGTTATTATTTCCATTTTCTTTATTGATATAACTTGTCAATATCTTAACTTTGGAGGAGTGGTTTTTCAGTGATGATGTGTGTATCACTATTCAACTTTGGGTTACAATTTCTATGTTTATGAAATCAAAACTTTATAAAGATACTATACACCAAACTATTTACTCAGTCATGAATCTATGAGTCAAGATTTACTTTTAATTTTAGAATTGCTTCTCCATCAATGGATGAATTAGAATGCTGAAATTATTATCACTTTGAATTGTATGTAATATCACAACCTTGAACAAAATTAGAGTAAAGAAATGATTTATGATGGAAAATTACACGCATAAAACATATGCAAGTTTGGAAGATATAAAACTAGAATATTTCTACCATACAACCAAATTTTGGATGGTTGTACAACAATTTCCTGAATGAACCAATGATTGTTTGATACGTCAACTAATGAATTCATGTCATTGCTACGTTAACTCTAAGTCACTGCCACATCAACTCAGATTAGCTGATTTGTCAAACAACCATTAGTTCATTGAGATTATTTTGCAATCATCAAAAATTCGGTTGTATGGTAGTGGTGCCCATAAAACTAAGCACCAATTTGGAAGAAAATAAGGTAATTTGATTGTGCATGTGGCTTTGTAATCATGCTTTGCTGATGAACTCAACATCGAATAAGAGGACCGCATCAGGAGGAATGACACATGAACCTGCAGCAAGTTAGATATAAGAATATGCTTGGCAAGGCAAAATGGTAAAAGAAAACTTCATGCATAAAAAATAGTAGTCGTAAAAAGTACTCCATATTTATAAGGCAACACATGATTTCATATTTATATTTGATTCATTAATAAAACAAAATCTTGCTAGCCTCTACAGCAGCTTGACACGCTTTCCCTGGAGCTCTGCAAAATTTGCTACATGTTTCACTATTGTTTTGTAACAATCATCTTTCTTCAGTCTCCAAGTTCTTTATGATCAAAGGATCAGCATGTCTTGGCAAGATTTTCGCACAAATGTTCTTTCTATAAGAACTTAATTAAAGGATTCCAATTTCTCTTTCTATATACTACAAGAAGAAGCTTTATCCCACTTGTTTGAGTCAGGATCAATCAACATCATAATGTTCTCCCTGGTGCAAATAAGAAATGGGAGATTTTATTAACACCCTATTCTCTACTAATTGCACCCAATATTTGTAATGTACTTTCAAAAATACCCTTATCTCCAAACTTATTACTCACACCCTGTCCACATAAAAAAAAGATGGATGAACCATTCTTAAAGAAAACCGGATACATGATCTGTTTGGGATATTTATCATTTGAACCTAATGGATGGAGCATCTATTTTGACACAAATGGATAGTTCATCCCTACTAAAAAAGTAAAGATTGCAAAATGGGTGCCATCATCCTCATTGTTTCCCCCGAATCAAAGAGACAGCCTCCACGGTCCGAACATTTCCAATTAAGAGCCAAATGCTACCCCATAAACCTTCCAAACTTCATCGAATTGATTCATCTGCTCCCAAACTTCCGAGCTTGAAACTGATTTGCAACACGCAGGACAGACGCTTTGATCCTCACAAGTTACTTACTCTTTTAGTTGCTATGATTTTCTCTTCCATGTTTTCATCAATTAGATACCGTTACAGACTCATTTTTGTTCTGTAATCTGTGTGTGGGGATGAATGAAGTAACTATTAAGGTCAATTCGGAGGAGGCATCATGGACGAATGAACTATCCGTCTGTGTGAAAACAGATAGTCCATCCGTCTGGTTCAAATGATAAATATTCCACACAGATCATGTATTCGTATTTGTTCATCCGTGTTTTTTTACGTAGACGTGATTTTGAGTAATAAGTTTGGAAATAAGGGTATTTTTAGAAGTACAGTATAAATATTGTAAAAAAACGAGTGAGTAGTATATTACTAAGTGTTAATAAAATCTCCCTTTAAGAAATAGCTATTGCAAAACTTTATGTTTGATAAGTCCATACAGACTCAATGGAGATATTTTAGCAGTTACTAGCTAGTAATATTCAGCAAAGTTATTCTTAGAAGAACAACTTTAAGTGTCTCCTAACAAATTATCCTTTTCCCTATAGTGAGTGTGTAATTTTTCTTGTTCATTCTCCTGCACTTCCAAGGGAACAAGAAAAAAACAGAGAAATAGAGCTCCCATCAAGTCTATTCCCTTTTCCTATTCTGCCTTGTTATGTCAATTGCAGCAAATTTATTAATGCTTCACTTTTCATATCGAAAATTAAGCTGATCCTAAACTACAATAACCATTACTTCTTTTTCTTGAGTGACATTGTTAGTACTTAGTACCAATTAAAGACAGAAGAATGGCCAAATCTTCATAAGACCTACTTGGACGCAGTACAAAATAAAACACCCAAAAGCAAACATAATTTCATCTTCATTTGCCACACAGATATATGGTTAGATTTGATTTTTTATCAGATGAATGGTTATATTTGTGATAATAATGTCAAAAAAATAGTATTCTTAATTAAGCAACATTTGAAAAAAAGTGTACTTGCCTCCTCTACAACCAGCCCCTCTTGAGCCATAAGCCAGTTCTGGAGGAAGCTTCAACGAACGTTTCCCACCTACGTTAGAAAGAATAAGTAATTTTACCTTGGCAGGTTATAAAACAGTGAACTTACAATGTTAATTAAAAATGAAAATGTACCTGCAAGCATGGGAGGAACTCCATCACCTCCTAAAATGCCTTCATCCCATCCTTTGATGACCTATGACATTCATGATTAACTTTTAATCCTGAGCATGACATTACAGAAGTGTACTCTATCATACGGCTGCTAATGATGGATAGCTAACACTAAAGGGCTCAATAAATGAACATGGAAATTTACTCTATATGTTTTTTATTTATGACTATTCAAAAGCAATGTCTTGTGTGATTTCACCAATTACAATTACAAAAGCTTTTCTTATAATTTCACTCTTCAATCAAAATGATATTCTCAGATTCTTGGGGATGCCAGTCTAATACACAGCATTCTGTATCTTATATCAGACTTAGGCTCTCAAACAATATGTTTAATGCACAAGTTGAGGGGAAAAAAAAATAGTGTTAATATAATGCTGCTGCTGGTAGTGTATGAAAGTGTCTCACATTTATCATATCATACCTCTCCTATACCCACACGAAATGTCAGCGGCTTGCCACGATCGTAGCTGCTGTCAAAAACTTTCCCACTCTCCAATCTCCCTACATAATGTGCCTGGGAGGACAGTGGCCAAACATAGGTCAAGGTGAAGTTTAGGACAAATTCTTAGTAAAGTGTAATCTTTGCATTCTGATAAGTAAAGTGATTCCATATGTGCAATTTATACATAGATCAGATTCAATCATGATTCCAGCCAAAGGGGTAACCAACTAACTGCAAGCAGTAGCTAACTGTCATAATTACTTTCCCTCCAAATAGCTAATTGAAACTGAAAATTAGATTGAAATGATGTGCTAATAAGTAATAACATGCATGTATGAAAGATTTGTTTAAGGTGCATTCATATTTCACAGTATGACCCCACAACTTCACAGAAGTCTAATATTTAACGGAGAGTGTAGTTGCTAACCAACACTCTAAAAGATATCTGTTTTGCACCTCAAATACAATACTCCCTCCGTTCGTATATATAAGTATTAGACACTGGGAGTATCTTGATCTTTTCTATAAGCACTTGGTCCAATTTTTAATAGTATTAATTACTTCTTTTTCACAAAACACCCCTATTTACTCAATACTTTTGAGAGTTCTAATGATAATTATAGCGGTAATTTTGAAAAGATATACCGAATGTTATTAAATTCAATGTCACTAACAATATTAACTAACTTCCTTAATTCAGGTATAAGTCCACTCCAAGGGCTTGTATATAGCAGCGGAGTGAGTAGTACAATAATGTAGCTCATAGTACACAGCCGAAATAACATGTACCATTTCATAACTATAGTTTTTACTTTTTAGTCTTACTTGTTCCCCCAAAGAAGAAATTAAGTAATTAACAATCAAATGACCAAAATGCTCAAGCCCAAGTCTGAGCTGCTTAACTAATATGCATAACAACACTCGGCCAATTTCTCATATTTGGCAGCATAAAAGATAACTGCTGAAGTTAACTAAACTAATGCTAACTTACCTTAATAAGCTGTCCCTTAACAGCCTGAGGACCAGTCCCCACAACTTTATCACAGAATGCAAGGCCTGAAGGAGCTACGGTTAATTCACATGGGACTGCTTCAGCTGCTGCTGCTGATGTGGGTTGTGGTTGCAAGAAAGAATTAAGAAGACCAAAACTCAAAGCAAGGCTTATTGCATCTCTTCTCTTTAACTGTGTCCTTGGATTGGTCTCATTATTTTGTTGGGGTACTAATGGTTGGACAGCACAGGTGTAGTGATGATGAAAGTTACATAGTACAACATTTGATGGTTTTGGTGTTGAGTAGTTAGTGGTTTTATAATTACTATTTGTTTTGTGGTGCAGGGAACCAAGGGGAGTTCCAAGTGAATATGAGGCAAGTGAACTCATCTCAACCAAATTTAGGATGTGGCTCTGTCAAGCTATGCATGGGTTTGGGTAGGAACTAGCTAGGAATTAAGGAGTGTGGCTCATATTGTTTCATGGTGTTGCTCAAGATATTATTTTAGAAAACCAGAAATATTCTGCCTTTATTTATGGACTGATGACAGTTATTGCAAATTGGCCCATTTTATCGTGAGTCATAACCGGTAACCGTTGTCACATACTTTGTGTAACTAGTGAGAATTGATTTGAAGAAAATAAATTTAATTAATAATTTTTTATTATATATGTTTTTGCTCCTTTTTCTTTGTGTTGCACACCCGGATTCCAGTTACTATATCCGTATCTGATCCGGGTCGCGTTCATGGCTATGATAGGTGAGTCTCCCAACATAAATTTTCAGCATTTACAAGGAATCGAATTCAAGACCTTGCTTAAACAAGACCGAGTCGCTTACCACTCGTCCCAACTCATGTTGTTGTTTTTGCTCCCTTTTATTCACATATCAATATGAAGCCAAAAAGTGGGATATGTGTTACAAACAATGATTGTAATACCCGCAATTTTTCGTATTTTAATAAATTGATTTTTGAGAATTTATGATTGGGAATTTATTTTCGAATTTATATAAATATATTATTTTATTTATATTTATGAGTGAAAAGATTTATTTGGTAAGGATAAACTATTTTATTTTGTGTTTTGAAGAAATTCTTATTTATTAGTTTAAAGGATTTTGGTAACTTTGAAAATTCATAACTTTTGATTTGTAAATTCGAATTAAACGAATTTACAGTTAGAACGATCGTATTTAAAAGTAGAATTTATCTTTGTACAGTTTAGAATTTATTTATACTGTTCACGAAATTTTATTATTTTTGGAAAGATTATAATGTTTTATTTTAGTAAATTGAATTATGATTTTTAAGTGTTGTATACTGTATTGGAAAAATATTATTTTCACTGTATGATGATGATGATGCACGGTTTTAAATTATTTTTATGCATTTCAAATTTTGAATTTTTTAGGCATATAATTAAGGGTGCACAAGACCTTAGGGTACCTTAATCAAACACAACATAACCCGATTAAATGCAATCTACCCTATATGTACTATATAGGAGACATACAATTAATGAACCTATCCTAAATAGATTTTGGACCAATGCATGCCTTTGTCTTTTTACCCACTCTTTTCAACACTATTTTATTTAAAAACCACCTAAACCTACCTATACCCTATTAAATTAATACTCATATACATGGAATACAAATGCAAAGTCTCTAGCCTATTATAGTGCCAAAACCGTGAGGAAGTATAGGACTTTGGGAGAGAGACTCTTGAATATTTTTGCACCCCAGTTTAAGTTATGAACCCCACCTTATATCCCTCCTTATAAATACCCCACCCACCTTCATTTATGTTGATCTTGCCCTCGTTATACTTAGACAAAAAAAATAAGAAGAGAAGAGAAAAGAGAGGGGGAGGCCGTGGGGGAGGCTAGAGGAAGAGGAGGAAATCTTGACCCTTTTTCAACCTCACTTTCATTCTTCCTTCTAGATATTCTTTCTTGCTTTCATTTCCTTTTCTCCTCTGTTATTTATTTATTTTTGGTTTATGTATATACATAAGAGGATTTGTTGATTTGTTAAGAATGTGTTGTTGCATGTTAGTTTTTGTTAAAGAACTTTGTTTTTCAAGTATTATTAAAAAGTAAATATTTAAGTTTGCAATGGAAAAATGGACATGCACCCATGTCCTAGGTCATACAGTTTTATCCCTTTTTTACTCAAATGGTTTTTGTTTTATTTTGATGATTTGTTTTAAGCTTGAAATGGAGAAATGATGACTTGGTTTTATTGATTTTGGAATGAATGTTAATGTTGTAAAAATTTCCAAATTTTGTCTTGAATGATTCGGCCAAGACAAGAAAAATAGGAAGAAGTGATTCTGTTTAGATGCATGTCTATGAAATGTTCTTGCTAGTGATAAATAAATTGTTTGGTGCATATGTGACTTGGTTTTGGACTTTTATTGAAAGTTTACTTGAAAATAATGAGTTTTTGAGTTAAAAGTATTTCTCTTTATTTTTAATTGCTTAGGCCGAATGGTTCATGAGAAAAATAAATGTTTGAGCTTTGGTTTTTAATATTTGATTTGTGTTAGTAATAAAGTTGAGTTTTGAGTCCAAAAAAAATATATTCCTTGATGTTTCTTTAAAAAGGAACCGAATGAATGTGTGTAAATATGTTTCAAAGAAACTTATTTTGTCTGATGTGAATTGTGATTGTTTATATGTTAGTAAGTGTTTAAAGTATGATTGGAGTTGCGTAGGGGTTATTTGGTTGAAATTTTTATATGGAATGTGTTTATGTGTTAGTTTGCTGAAATTTTGTTTATGGGTGATTTCTTACAAGAGGCTTTGATAAACAATAGTTGTAGTAATTGGATTGTCTTGAAAATTTTGGATGTTGTGTAAGAAACTACAATCGGTGGGTGAAATAACTAAGAGAAGGGGGGGGGTTGAATAGATGTTAGAGAAACCTTGAAAGATTTTCGAAAGAAACAAATCAAAACAATTAAAACAAATGATTTTTACAAAATGTTTCAGCCCTTAATCGATTAAGCTTTCAATTAATCGATTAATCCTTTGTAAAACTTTGAGTTAATCGATTAATCAGATCAGTTAATCGAGTTTCGAGTAGTGCCTGAAAGCTGACTTTTGGTTAATCGATTAATGCTTCAGTTAATCGATTAATCACTGTTAAAACTGAAAAATCACTTTTTAATCAAATACGAAAATCAATCAATTAACACATATGATCAGAGATTAAGCGGAATTGATTAACACCAATATTCTTATTGATTACCTAGGTTATGAAAATGATTTTCCCCAAATCAATTTGCACAATTAAAAGCTTAATTCATTCAATTATGAAAATCAATCTTTTCTAGGTTTTCAACCAAGAACATATGAAATGACAAGAATGTAAGAGATAAGGGAATAGAGATACTGCACAGTGATTTATCCTGGTTCACTCACAACCACCGTGAGCTACATCCAGTCCCCTCTTCAACCAAGAGAGATTCTTCACTAAAGGAATTAGAATTCTCAAATTACAAGCAAATACCTCTCAAGACTCCCTTCTTGATAGCCTCCAAGAGATACCACACTCTTGTCTTGCAACCCTATTGAAATCTAATCTAACCTTCCCTTGCTTGTTGATATCCCCACAACAAGTCTTCCAATTTGCTTGTCAACCCAACAAGACTTCCACTTTTCTTGTTGATTCCTTACAACAAGACTTCCAATTTGCTTGTTAACACAACAAGACTTCCAAGACAATTTTGCTTGATGAACAACCACCAAATTTTCCTTTGTTGTAGAATGTTTGCCTCCTTGCAATGATTACAACACAATAGAAAACAATAACAATCCTATGAATCTCTTTCAAGAAGTATGAAAATATCAACACATGAGATTCAAAGATTCTTGATCAAAGAATGTGAAAATGAAAGCTTTGATCTATGAGAAAGTGAGAGAGAATAGTGTGACTTTGATCTTTGTAAAATTGATATGAAAGTAGTGTTAGTTGATCACAAAGATTAGGAAACGGTTTATATAGAATACCCAAAAGTTAGGAATCTTAAAAACTAATTTTGAGAAGTGAAAAACGTATTTTAAAAACTAGTTCTACAGGTGTTAATCGATTAACCCATTGCCTTAATCGATTAACCACTGTAATATGTGTGTTAATCAATTAGCTCAACCCATTAATCGATTAGCCATTGTAAAAAACTTCTAAAAACTTGTTTTCTCAAATCTAAACCTTTTCTTTCAAACCTTTAAGCCACCTATTGATTTTAGGTTAAGTGAATACTCAAATTATAATATAATCATGCACTTGATAGAGATTCACTACCCTCTAATGACTCTACCCAAACTCATCAAATTAAAAGACTCAAACTAAAGATATTACAATAAAATACACAAATGAATCTTCATGAGCTTGTTCTCTCTTCATCATTGTTGATTGTTGTTTGTTTGTTGACCTTCTTCATGCCTTGAGCTTGATCAAAACATTGTAGCTTGTTCAAAACCTTTGTCATTATCAAAACCTTCTCACTGGATCTAACATGTTGTTCTTGATGCTATTTTGGTGTGTTCTGGAAATTTTGAGTAGGTTTTGAATTGTTTTGGTATTTTGAATATAATTTTGTTTGATTAAGTTGTTTATGGAAAACTTGTGTTTTAAGTTGCAAAAGATTTGGATAAAAGATGTTTGCACAAGTCCAAAGCTTTTATGACAAACACTGTTTAAAATAGGGTAATATAGAGCTCTTTGAATTTTCGTATAATTTTTGGAAGTGGTTTGTTAATTTTCTAAGAGTCATTTTGGGTGAAAACGATTTTGAAAAACGGATTTTTCGAGTTGAACGTAAGCCGAGTTTTTAAATTTAAACTAATCTAAATGGCTTAAAATTTTTATGGTAGCATCCTGAGTATGTCGTGTGATTCTCTCTAAAATTTGAGGTGACTTGGAGTTGGTTTAGTATTTTTACAAATTGCAAAACAGTGAACAAGTAAGTTCACATTTTCAGACTTCGAGACAGATTTAATTGAAAAAGTGTGAATTTGGTAAATCCAAATAATCTGAAATTTTTATGGGATGATCTTGGATGTGTAGATATGTCATGTACCAAATTTCGTATCAATTGGATCTAGTTTGCTATTTTTAATAATCGCATGTTTGCCTCAGATTGCTACAGATATGATTTGAATTGTATGGCAAATCTGAGTGAAAACTTGTGTTCTGGATATTGGAATGACTTGAAAATTTTATGTGACGAATTTTAGTATATATCTAAGTGTGTTGCAAAGTTTGGGACTGTAATGAGTTGATTTGACATAATTTGAAAATTTATTTATTTTTATTTCCCCGTATCCGATCTAACATGTTGTTTGATACTTTTTGGTATATATGGTGTTTGTGTAAATTTTCTGGACTGGACCCTACACTTTGATTGTGATATTTGGATATGCATGAATAAGTGTAGGAAATTTATTCTTATTTTCTTAAAGAGAGTTGCATGATATGTGATTTAATAGGTTTAAGGTCAAGAACTTGCATGATCTAATTTCTTTAGTTTCTTGTTTCGGTTCTTGTTCATATGAACATGTGGTTATAGAAATTGTTTGTTTTGTTGCATATTTGATGACATGATTTGTTTAGATTAAATTAAAGCATGTAAATAGAGTTAGGGTATTGGTCGGTGATGATGCATGTTTTGGTCCTTGAGAAAGAAAAGGGGGGGGGGGGGGATTTCGTGTGACTTATTTGAATAACAATGTGTTAATTGTTTAAGTATGGGGACATGAAAACTAAATTGTTTTTGAATTGATTATGTATTATATGTTTGACTTCGAGTTAGTTAATTGATTAAATGTTAAAGTTTGACTGAAAAATGTTTGGTTAAGTGCTTTTAGGAAATGTTAGGAATCGAATTGATTTTGGTTCTTTTGACGCATGATTCCGTTTTTTACATGTCCATAAGGGGAGGAATTTATTTTACTAAATGCTGAGTGTCATTTGGAATGGGTTAGGATTAGGTGAAAATAGAGTTGGAGAGTTAGTTGTTTGTTGCTTATTTTTCGGTTAAGTTTTTTGTTTAAGACTAAGTTGATTTTATCCTAAGTGTTGTTTGATGATTAATTGTCTATGTGTTCACTTACTTAATTTAGTTGGATGCATGATTCGACCTAAGCGAGTCCATGAGGATAGAAAATTCATTTTATTGAATGTTAAGTGTTACTTGAAGTGTATAAGGTTGTATGAAAATAAATTTAAGGAGTTAATAGTTTGTTGTTTATGTTTCGGTTTAAGTATTTCGTTTTAGGATTAAAATGAATTGCCCTAAGTGCTACTTGCTAATTGGTTGGTTATGTGTTTACTTGCTTAACATGACTATGTGATTTGATTATTTAAAGTATTGTTTGTCGTTTAAGTATTTAAGTGATGATTCGAAAGGTGTTTGGTAACGTAACTAGATTTTGAACAATAATTGATTTTTAAGTTGGTTTGGTTTGATTTAAGGGAAACTATGGGGTATGTTTAGTGGCTGCCCAAGCTTTGTTTTTGGTGTTAAAGTTTTGAAAATAAAGTGTTTAAGTGTTTGTTTTATGTCAATTTGTTATGCAAATTAAAGTGTGGTTTTACGGTGTTTTCGAATTTTCTAAAAAGTGATTTATGGACTTGTACCTTTGCTGTCCAGATTTTTATTTAAATTATTTTTCAATTCTAAAAATGCTTTTGATTTGTTTAAAATTTAAGTTTTAAGTGGTATTTGATATAGGAAAAAGATGAATTGAAAAATGAAGTTTTTCGATGTTTTCGGGTTCGAGCGAGCTGTTGTCCAAGGCGGACCAGCCACTAACCCATTTATTTAAAATGATTTTGTTAATTGTTTTACGATGGTTTTAAGGTATTTAAAGTGTTAAAGAATTTTGAAATGAAATTGAGAAAAGATTTGCGTTTTGGTTTTACCGGAAGGATTTTAAGCTAAGTTTTCAAAGAATGATTTTCAGTTATGGACTTGATGTTTGATTTGGAATATGATATTAATATATGATGTATGTCTCAAGGATATAGAAGGTGTCAGCGTGGACATATGCCGGAAGTCAGTGTCTGTGAGGATTCTTTGTCTACTTGTCGGCGATTAAGGGAGAGAACAGCTTTCCTAAGACACTGTGGTCTGTAGGTAATGTGTTAAGATGTTCCTGGCCATCTCAGAAGCCGGAACGTAGGGGTCGAAGAGAGTCAGTCGTATAGTGACAATTGTTTGTGTGTGTGGTCACTTACGACGGGTTGGATCCCTTTTTGTTTTCTAGATGATTTTCAAGTTGTGAATGATATGTTACGATGCCATGATAATGTTATATGTTTATATATATGTCTGATGAACTTTTATCTGGAATTAAAAGCAATAATGTTGTGTAAGTTACTTTGCTCTGCTTTAATTGTTAAGATGATATAATGATGTTGATGAGAATAATGCAATAATATTATATTAATAATGATGTTTTTGCTCTCCAGCAAGTGCACTAGAATTGCCAAGTTATATTACAAAAGATTATCGTCTCCACAGGGATTTAATGACTAAGTACCAACAAATTATAGATTTAATTATCCAAACCGTTAAGTGTATCTCAAAAGTATATGCTAAATTGAAAGTGAATAATGAAAATATATTGAATTGAAATTTAATGGATGGAAGTTCTAAGGATTCGGTGTTGGCCACAATAAGTATGCAAATTAACCATTATAATTCAATTCCTCTCTTGTTATGTTCTTATTCATTTAGAAGGTGAACAATCCAATGTAGATGTTAGCTTCTCTCGAAGTCAAATAACGTATTTAATATGTATAACTTCTACTCTCGTGATAATTATACATATTAAACCCATTAAGTTTCATGATTGTTCATTGGTTCATCATAAGAATTAGACCTACTTTCGTGATTTAATACCTTAAGTTCAAGTTATATAGAACGGACATTAAAATTCTCCTTTCGGTACTTCCTTTAAAGTCTATTATCTTATAAAATTGTTGTCAATTCTTATAAGCATTAAGCATAATATAATTGAATCGTAAATGAATAAAGCTATAATAATAATAATGAATAACATTGAAATAATAAAAGTTAGGAGGCTCAGCCTACCATCAAAGAATGAATTTTAACTTTAATTGTCCAAGGAGGCTTAACCTAGCCTACCATTCCATTATTAATCAATTATTCATTTAGTATTTAGCCATAACAAGAGTATAAGAATCAAAATACGTTATTTACATTTTATTGGATTAATACCGCATCCTTAGAATAAGGGAGTTTACTCAGCCATATATATTGCAAGCCATAAAAATAAATATAAATATAAATAATGGAAAGGAGAATATAAATTAGAATGAATATATATATATGTATGAGGAGGGATCTGTTTACACCATGTTGAATTACACCAACTCTTACAACGCTCATAACTTTTTATACAATATGAATTTAATTAATCCATCCGTTGATTAATAACTATACATCATCAAGATCATTTGTGTCAAATTTGAGAAAATTTAAACACCATTGAGTATAAATTCAAATAGCTCCATTTTCATATACTTTTAATATATATATTTCGTTAATTTTGGCGTATGTAAATAAAGTACTAAATGATTTTGGATTTTTGTGAAATTTGATATAAATGATCTGCATGATAGAAACCTTCAATCCAACGGTTGATTGGATTAAATTCGATTTGGTGTAAGAGTTATGTGTTGTGTAAGATTTGGTGTAATTCAACATGGTGTAAATGGATCCCTCATATATATATATATATATATATATATATATAACTTAACTTCTTGAATTATCTCTCTGAATTTTCTCTAAATACTATCCTCTCTTGATTTTGGCTTCCTCTTATATTCTCCTTCAATCCCCCCCCGAATGATTTACAATGACCCTATTTATACAAAAAATATAAACTATTTATGGTTAACTATTTATGATTCCTTTATTTTTGTAGCATGTTAGTTTTCAAACAAAACAAAAGGTTGTATTTGTTACTAAGTTAAGCATTTGTTTTGAATGCCTTGAAACATGTAACAATTACCTTTGAAACATGCAACACTTTCCGTAATATTCTCTTATTTGTTTGTTTGTTCTCCTTTTCTCCGGTAACTTGTTTCTCTTTTTTTTTTCTGTAAAATAAATATTAAAATAATTTAATAAATTTATGAATATGTATAAATTATATGTATTTATCAAATATATCAAAATTTATAAATTCTATGAAAAATAATTAGGAATAAAGGTCATATGAGATCAAATGCATATAAATATAATCAAATTATGCCAAAATACATAGATATATTTGGCACTTATCAAATATCTCCATACTTAAACATTGTTTGTCCTCAAGCAATAACTCAATCGTTGAAAGAAACCAGACAAATCAAAGAAATTATTCAAATCGGATCTCAAACAAGTTTAGACCAAAATCAATTGATATTAACCTTAATGATCAAAATCAAGTGATAACCCAATTAGAATATGTCATCCTGTGAGTTCAAACGAGTTTTTGATAAAGTTTTCACTTTTTTTTAAAAAAAAAAATCTTCATGAGTATGAGGATAAAGAAACTTCGCTCAATTTCATTTAGGAAAGTGAATTACTATGAACTTAACCATAGATCTGTATCTCCACTATTTATTTACATGCATGGAATGATCAAGATGTCTTTTTCTTTGGTTGTAACGTGGCTAGGGGTTTGTGTGTAAAGGTTGGGTAAAAGAAAGAAAGAATTTATTCAAAGGGCTAATATTATTTATATTAAAGTAGTAATTTTTATGAAAAGCTCGCTCAGGCCTTGGAGATTTTTGATAGCACTTTTAGGATTACTTTCAACTTTGTATTTCTCCTTGGATTTTGGGTACTACCCTTTTTGTTCCATCCTCCCTTATTGTACAAATCATTATTATAAACATTTTTTTTTCAACCTTGATCCAATTTATGATCAATGTGTTTGTTTGACGACCTGTACAAGGGAACGGGACGGTTATCCTCCTTTAAGAGAACTTCGATTTTTTTTTTTGGAATTAATGTCTTTTCACGAGTTGCCCAAGTTAACACTTTTCAAAAAGATACCACTTAACGATTTTAAATTGGGTGACAAGAAAAGTATAATGTGTTTGATCTCAATCACGGGCAACTACTGGATAAATGTGTTTAATTTTTGAAGGCTTATAATCCTAAGTGCCTCAATCACTTCATAACATGCATGCAAATTTTCATTCGCCTCGATAAGACCGCAGGTCATGCTCTAGAATGCACAATCTAAGTGAAAATCACTCGAATATCAAGGAAGAGGGGTTAAAAATTGATGACGTGTATACCCCTTTAAAGGCTCAAAACTCACATTTGTAGTCTCAAAGCAATGACACGAATGAAAACACAAGATTTTGCTAATTCTTAGTTTTCAAATGATATTCTCAATCCAGTCTCAATCAATTGACAATTTTTTTTTTTGTAAAATTAAGTTCCCAATGAAAAAAATAACTTCAAAAATCTGAATTTAATCAAATATAAAGTTATTACTTGAAACAAACAGTTTAACTTAATTAATAAAAAAAATCTATTAAACAAAACATAATAAACACATCCCCATACTTAAAGTGAAGCATTGTCCCCAATGCTTCCCCACACGTTAAGCAAAAATTAGGGCAGGATAAAAATTATTGGTAAGAAATGGTTAGTTTGAATGAACTTCCCTGATGGTGAGCTGAGTCTCTTGCATGTGTTTGCAATGTAGAAGTGAACCAACCTCCAATGTTTGTGTATTTTGGCTAAGAGAATTACTGCATTTTGCTTTTATTATTATATATTATTATACTGTGTACATTTCCTTACAATTGCCACAAATTCGAGAAGTCACATAAACCGACACATTATTAACTTAGATAAAAAATAATAAAATAGAATAAAAATTTTAGAGATGATGATGATGATAATAATAATAATAATAATAATAATAATAATAATAATAACAGTAATAATAATATAACTTTAGTTACCTCCTGAAAAGTGCTTTTCTAACGTCGTAAGCTTGACATTACCTCTTTTCAATTAGGTGGATCAACAAGGGTTTGTGAAAACCCTTTCATTATTGGTTCTCCAGTGAAGTAGTGTTTCAATCTTTGCCCATTGACCTTGAATTTGCCACCATTTTCGCTCCACACCTCCACTGCTCCATATGGATATACTTTTGTGACTTTGAAAGGTCCCGACCACCTCGATCGAAGCTTACCAGGAAAGAGTTTGAGTCGAGAGTTGAACAGTAAAACAGAGTCACCTTCTTTGAACTCCCTTCGAATAATTCTTTTATCATGCCAACGCTTTGTGTTTTCTTTGTAGGTTTTGGCATTCTCATATGCTTCAAGTCTTAATTCCTCTAGTTCATTGAGTTGAAGCTTCCTCTTCTCACCAGCTTTTGTCATGTCAAAATTGAGGAATTTTATCGCCCATAAAGCTTTATGTTCAAGCTCCACGGGAAGATGGCAAGGTTTTCCATAGATCAATCGGAATGGTGTCATCCCAATTGGAGTCTAATAAGCTGTGTGGTATTCCCAAAGAGCATCATCAAGTTTAAGAGACCAATCGCGACAAGCTTTGTTAACAGTTCTTTCCAGAATATGCTTGATCTCTCTATTCAAAACCTCAACTTGCCCACTTGTTTGTGGGTGATAAGGAGTTGCCACTTTATGGGTTACCCCATACTTTTTGAGAAGGTTTTCAAATTGTTTTTCTATGAAATGTGAACCTCCATCACTGATAACGGCTCTTGGAACTCCAAATCTTGGAAAAATCATTTTCTTGAACATTTTTGATACAACCTTGACATCATTAGTTGGTGATGCAATTGCTTCGACCCATTTAGAAACATAGTCGACTGCCACTAAGATGTATTTGTTGTTGTAAGAGGAAGGGAAGGGACCCATGAAATCGATCCCCCAACTCTACCTCCAAAATGTTGTTTAGAGACATCTCGTTCCTTCTAGAAATATTACCAGTTCTTTGACAGGCGTCGCATGAGAGCACGAAGGACCTTGAGTCTTTGAAGATTGTTGGCCAATAAAAACCAGATTGAAGGATTTTTGCAGCAGTTTTGGATGAGCTAGCATGGCCACCATAAGAAGAAGCATGGCAATGGAAAAGGATGTTTTGGATTTCCTCTTCGGGAACGCATCTTCTATATATACCATCGGCACATTTTTTGTTGATAATTGAGCTCGGGTGGTAGTATTCTACAAGCAAGGAAATTGACAAAATCAGCATACCATGGAACAGTTGCTTGTGAAAGGGCCAAGACGTAGCAGAATCAAGACAAAATCATTGCCTTACTTTAAATCACATCCAGAATCAAGACGTAGCAGCCGTCTCTTAACATATAAATTATGATCAATATTAGATAAATAAATATGCTACATGCATAATTAAATAAAGACATATCATGTCATCATCAAGGCATATTCACATCAACATCATCATACTACAATACGTGGCCCTAGTCTCCTTCGTATACGTGGCCATACACACACAACAATTGCCACTATACTACTATCCCAGAGACCACCATATTCCGATCTTTGAGATGATCAGGAACGTCTTAACATTTTACCTAAATACCACGGTGTCTTAGGGAAGCCCCTCTCTCACCTCAAATGCCAGCAAGAACTCGTCTGAAATCGTCGCGGGTCCTCCCAGCCGTCAACTGCTCCAATCTCTTGACTTTTAAATCCATTGTCTTAAACAAAATACACTAATATCACAACCCTATCCAAACGTTTCCTTTACTTAGCATCAAAACATTTTTCCTAAAACTCATTTTGTTTCTTGTCGGGTAATCGTAAAACGTCATCACTTTCTCAAATCAAATCCAACTTTTTACTATGCTTTAAACACTTCAAAACCATTATGAAATGATCAAAAAAACAATTTTAAACAAATGGATTAGTCGCTGGTTTGTCTCGGACAGCCACTAGTTCAAACCCGAAAACACAGAAAAACTTTACTTTTTCAATCCATCTTTTCTCTAAATCAAGTACCATTGAAAACTCAAGCTTTAAATCACTTTTTCGCAAATCCGAAAACACCGTTAAATCATATTTTAATTCATATAATACTTTGGTATAAAATAAATACTTAAGCAATTTATTTTTCAAACTTAACACCATGAAATTAATAAATTAGGACAGCCACTAACAAGTCTTACACTCTTCAATTAAATCAAAAATAAACCACTCCAAACTCAATTAACTTCCAAAACCTACTTAGGTAATCAAACATAACACTTTAACTAATTAAATAATGTATTTTATTTCACTTCCATAATCTTGCAAATAATCCAAGGCAAATAAACACATAGTCAAGTAATTAGCATGCATCACATAAAACAAATTAACCTAACCTTAAACCAATTACCTAAATCGAAATTCAACCATAAACAATTAACTTACAAATTTATTTTTAGTTAACCTAAACACAACTTCAAACAATGCTCATTTAGTCACTCCAACATATCATAATCAACATATAAAGTCCAGTTAAGGCTGTAAAATCAAATCTCCGATTAAGGTGGATTAATTTTGATGATGACAATGTAATTAAATTATGGACTTAATTTGAAGAATGCAAGCTCAACAATAAAGAAGATCAAGTGCTTAGTTTAATTATTCATTCTCATTTATTCTTAATGTATTTTATTTTATGAGAGTGGGTAGTTTAGGTTTTATTCTCACATAAGGTCAAATAATATTCATGCATGAAAGGTTGAGATTAAAACCAATCAGACTTGAGAAGAGAATTGAAAACAATGTTAGAAAACTTAATTTTTCCAACATTGACCAATTCAGTCGAGTGATTCTCAATTCACTCGAGTGATTTATGAATTTTCAGTAATATAGCCGTTGGATAAAGTAAAAGGCAACACTATCAGAGTTGACCACATAACACTCGAGTGTTTCCAAAAAGACTCGAGTGATTTAGGTCTGACAGCAAATTTTTTAAACGTTAGAAGAGGACAAAAAGGAAGAATAACTTGGTTTTTCCTCCCTTTTTGTCCCCTCACATATATTCTGAATAGTGGCCATTATCCAAGGCAACAAGCTCACATTCTATCATTGATTCTCTCTCTCTCTCAAGTGTTAAAATCATTTTCTCTCTCTAAACTCAACCAAGCATTCATCTTTATTATTTGTCTTAGTGAGTTAAGAGAGTGTGCTTCATTTGTAAGAGAATTATTTGTTGTAAAATTCTCAAACACTCAAACACTTTAGCTTGTTTAGAAAATCTTGGTGAGGTATCCAAGTACTTGGTGAGGTATCCAAGTTCTCAAGCCTTGGGAGGTTCTCAAGCACAAAGACTAAGAGGATTCTTAGCTTGGTGGGCTCTTGGAGGTTCCAAGGAGCTTAAGAAGAAGGGACTCTTCATCACCAAATCAAGTTGGGGTAGAAATTTCAAGAGTTTGGTACACTCTTGAAAAGGGTTAGGATTGAGTGAGGAATCTCAATTTATCCTTGTAATTTCTAACAATTTGATTACTAGTAGAAACTCCTAAGTTGATTAGGGGGACTGGATTAGCACTCTATATTGAGTGTGAACCAGGATAAAATTGGTGTTGTCTCTCTCTTTTATAGCTTTCTTAGTTTTCAAGTAAAACCAAACCCTAAGTTCTCTAGAAAGGGGCTTTTATAATTCTAGTAGCAATTGGTTGCAATTAACTTGTTTTCAACTTGTTTTAATTTAGTTTAATTGCCCTCTACTTTGATTTATATCTGCCCTGGATTAGTCTTTAATAAATTGAATCATTTTGCTAAATTTCTCTGAAACTGCTCCTTTCTGTTCTGCATAAAACACTCGAGTGTTTTACAATTCACTCGAGTATTTCGTAGCATTTCACTCGAGTGTTCTTCATTTTCACGCGAGTGTTTTTAAATTCACTAGAGTAAATTGCCCAGTTTCAGAAAAACAAGCTTTTGATCAATTATCTTTTAATTGCACCGAAAATTAGTCACTGTTGCTTCCATATTACTATTCACCCCCCTCTAGTAATTGCTAAGCCCGCTTGTTGGTTTCCAACAAGTGGTATCAGAGCTCGGTCGAAAGATCGAGCGTAAAAGCTTTTTCGAAAAAGATCCTTTTGGAAACAATGGGCTCTAGCAATCAACAAGAAGGGTCTATGTCTCTTAACCGACCTCCATTCTTCAATGGTGAAGACTATTCTTATTGGAAGGTTAGGATGAGAGTCTTTGTAGAAGAAATAAACACCGATATTTGGGATGCAATTGAAAAAGGTCCTTATATTCCTAGAAGAGTGATTAATGGTGAAGCCATTGTTATTCCTAGGACAAGTTGGAATGAAGATGATAAAAAGAAAGTTTCATATGATTTAAAAGCTAAAAATATCATCTTCTCCGCTTTGTCCAAAAATGAATTTCATAGGATTTCACAATGTCAATCGGCTAAAGAAATGTGGGATACCTTGCAAATCACTCATGAGGGAACTAGTGAAGTTAGAGACTCAAGATTAAATGCTTTAACTCATGAATATGAGCTCTTTCATATGTTCCCTAATGAGTCTATCAATGATATGCAAACAAGGTTCACACATATCGTTAACCAATTGATTGGCTTAGGAAAGGAATTTAGAGATGGTGAAACTACTAACAAAGTCTTGAGATGTCTTGATAGGAGATGGCAACCTAAGGTGACCGCCATCAAGGAAGCTAAGGATGTAAAATCTATGGACTTGACCACCTTGTTTGGGAAGCTCCAAGAACATGATATGGAACTATCAAGACTTCACTTATATGAAGATTCAGACAAGAAAAAGAAGAGCATCTCTCTAAAAGCCTCAACCAAAATGTCAAAAGAGGATGAAGATGAATCTTCAAGTGAAGGCTCCGATCGTGCTCTAAATGAGGAAGACATTAGTTTATTTGCCAAGAGGTTCAACAAATTCCTCAAGGGCAAAAAGGGTAGTTCATCATTCTCTAAGGACAAGAGACCTCAAGACAAAATAATCTAGGATAGCAAGCCAAGAAACAAAAGCTCAAGTGAAATTGTGAAATGTCATGAGTGTGGTGGGATAGGACACATAAGAATGGAATGTCCCACCTACTTGAGAAAGAATGAGAAGAAGACTCAAGATGGCAAGGGGAAAAGAGCTTACATTGTTTGGGATGAACCGGAAAAGGATTCCAAGTCATCCTCAAGTAGTTCGGATGACGAGGAAGCCAAGCTATGCCTCATGGCCAAGAATGACAATGAAGCCTCCTCAAGTAGTGAAAGAAATGACAATGAGAGTGAGGATGAGTTATCATCTAACTATTCTTACACCTCCTCTCATACTATTTCTTATGATGATTTGCTAAATGAATATAATGAAATGCTCACTCAATTTGAAAGACTTGCTAAAGTTAACAAAGAAAAAGGAAAGAAGCTTTTGGAGTATCAAAAGGAAATCAATGAATTAGAAAAATCTATTAATGATTTGAAACTCCAAAATGCATCCTTGGAACTTGCTAACTCTAGTCATGTTTGTGAGAATGCAAATCAATCATATACCATCACTCATTGTGAAAAGTGTTGTGTGCTTGAAAACGAAGTTAATGATTTGAAAATCAAACTCAACACTTTTAACAAAAGTGATAGAAACCTAGATCGGTTAATTGGCTCTCTTAGACACAATTCAAACAAAACCGGTCTAGGATATGTCCACAAGAAAAAGAAAAATAAAGAGGTTGGTTCATTCTCAAAAATTGATTTCACAAAGAAACCAACTTGCTTTTATTGTGGAAAATTTGGACATACAAACAATAAGTGCCATATCAAAAATTTTGGAATTCAAAATGGTACTTATGTTTGGATTAAGAAGGAAGAATCATCCAAGACTAACAAAAAGGGACCCAACATAATTTGGGTACCCAAAATGAGCAAGTGATTGTGTTTTGTAGGTGTGCCTAAGAACCGGAAAGCAACTTTGGATACTTGATAGTGGATGTTCTAGGCACATGACGGGAGATAAGCGACACTTCATTGAGCTTACTCCTAAAGAAAAAGGATATGTCACATATGGAGACAACAACAAAGGCAAAATACTTGGTATAGGTAAAATTGGTAATTCTTCCAACTTGGTTATTGATAATGTACTTTATGTTCAAGGATTAGAACATAATCTTTTGAGCATTAGTCAATTATGTGATATTGGTAACCATGTATTATTTACCTCTACTCATTATCTCATAAAAAGTGACAAAGATGAATCTATCAAATTTGTTGGAAAAAGGTCTAATAACACTTACATGGTTGAATTGAATAATATCACTTCTTTAGTTTCAAAATGTTTAATTAGCAAAGAAAGTGATACTTGGTTATGGCATCGTAGGACCGCTCACATTAATGTAAATCAACTTAAGAAACTTCAATCCAAAGACTTAGTAGTTGGATTACCAAAGCTCAATTTTCAAATTAAAGGTGATTGCACTCCTTGCAAGAAGTGCAAACAAACTAAAAATCATTTTGGTTCCAAAAATGATGTGTCCACAACAAGACCATTGGAAATGCTTCATATGGACTTGTTTGGACCTTCTCAAGTAAAAAGCTTTGGTGGCAACTACTACGCCTTGGTGATTGTTGATGATTTTTCAAGATTTACATGGACATTATTTTTAAGTGCTAAGAGTGAGGCCTACAAGTCTTTTAAACGCCATATTAAGCTTGCACAAAACCAAGTAAACCAAAAAGTGATTATAATTTGAACCGACCATGGAGGTGAATTTGAAAACTATAAATTTGATAGATTTTGTGATAAGCATGGAATTGAGCACCAATATTCGGCACCTAGAACTCCACAACAAAATGGAGTTGTTGAGAGGAAAAATAGGGTGCTAGAGGAACTTGCTAGAACCATGTTAAATGATTCTCAAGTACCTCAATACTTTTGGGCCGATGCCGTTAATACGGCTTGTTATGTAATGAATAGAATTTTAATTAGGCCCATGATAAAGAAAATTCCCTATGAGCTTTACAAAGGTAGAAAACCCAATATATCCCATTTCCATGTTTTTGGATGCAAAGTGTACATTTTAAACAATGGAAAAGATCAACTTGAAAAATTTGATTCTAAATCGGATGAGGGAATATTTTTGGGTTACTCTTCTCATAGTAAAGCTTTTAGAGTTTATAATAAACGAACTATGACTATTGAAGAATCAATTCATGTTGTTTTTAATGAGTCTTCGAAAGAAGATAGTGTTTTATGTGAGGGTAGTGATGATGGACTTGAGATTTCAAATGTTGACAAAGAGATGGAAAAATCAAAGGATGAAGGAGAAGTCAAAGATGAACTTGATCTGGCTTGGAAAACGGTGAAAGCTCACCCTATTGACAATGTCATAGGAGATCTTTCGAAGGGAGTATTAACTCGTAGGTCAATTCAAAACATTTGTCATTTTGTTTCCTTTGTTTCTCAAATCGAACCAAATTCTATTAAGGAAGCAATTATGGATGAACATTGGGTTATGGCCATGCAAGAAGAGCTAAATCAATTTGTTAGAAATGATGTTTGGGAATTAGTGCCTATACCCGATGATCATACCATAATTGGTTTAAAATGGATTTATAGAAATAAACTTGATGAATCCGGTTTGATTATAAGAAACAAAGCGAGACTTGTTGCCCAAGGGTACAACCAAGAGGAAGGTGTTGATTATGATGAGACCTTTGCTCCGGTTGCACGTCTTGAGGCAATCTGAATCTTGCTTGCCTTTGCATCAATTATGAATTTTACTCTTTATCAAATGGATGTCAAGAGTGCTTTCTTGAATGGTTTCATAAATGAAGAAGTGTATGTTAAGCAACCACCCAGTTTTGAAAGTCATGAGTTTCCAAACCATGTTTACAAGTTGAAAAAGGCACTTTATGGATTAAAACAAACTCCTAGAGCTTGGTATGATCGATTAAGTACCTTTCTATTAGAAAATGGCTTTAAAAGGGGAAAGGTTGATAATACACTATTCATCTACAAAACCAAAGAGGACATTTTGTTAGTGCAAATATATGTAGATGATATTATCTTTGGTGCCACTAACATGTCCTTGTGTAGAAAGTTCTCTAATTTGATGAAAAAGGAATTTGAAATGTCCATGATGGGGGAGCTCAAGTTCTTCCTAGGACTTCAAATCAAGCAAGTCAAGGAGGGGATTTTTGTGCATCAAGGAAAATATTGCAAGGAGCTCCTTGGAAAATTCAGAATGGACAAATGCAAAGAAGCATACACTCCCATGAGCACAACATGCTACCTAGACAAGGATGACATAGGTAAACCGGTTGATGTAAGTAAATATAGAGGCATGATAGGTAGTCTTCTATATCTTACCGCATCTAGACCGGATATTATGTTTAGTGTATGCATGTGTGCCCGTTTTCAAGCAAATCCTAAAGAATCACACCTATCCGCAGTTAAACATATTTTTAAATATCTTAAAGGGACAATTAACACCGGATTATGGTATCCTAGGGATGCTAGTCTTAGTTTAGTTGGCTATTCGGATTCCGACTTTGCGGGATGCAAGCTTGATCGCAAAAGCACTAGTGGTACTTGCCATTTATTGGGAAGTTCATTAGTGTCATGGTTTTCTAAAAAGCAAGCTTGTGTTGCTCTTTCCACCGCCGAAGCGGAATATATCGCCGCCGGTAGTTGTTGTGCTCAACTCTTGTGGATGAAACAACAATTATCGGATTTTGGTTTAAAATTAGAAAGTGTTCCATTAAAATGCGATAACACGAGTGCCATCAATCTAACTAAGAATCCGGTATATCACTCAAGGACTAAACACATTGAAATTAGACATCATTTCCTAAGGGATCATGTTCAAAAGGGTGATTGCACAATTGAATTTGTAAGTACCACAAATCAATTAGCGGACATTTTTACAAAGCCATCGCTAAGGGATACCTTCTATCATATAAGAAGGGAACTTGGTATTTTAGAGGAGTCAAGTATAAACTAATTGATTTGTGCCATTTGAAAATCACCAAGTATGTCTAAATTTAGTGTGTGATGATACTTGTTTGAAATTACCTTGAGATGTTATGAATTTCTGTCTTTAATTGTGTGTGATTAAGTTTCCTATCTGTTGTTTTCATTAAATGTGGTGAATTTTGTGTTTTATGTTTTAAAACTGTGATTTTCAGCATAACTGATAAAAACACTCGAGTGTTTATAAAATCACTCGAGTGATTTTAATTCAAAATTAAATCAGTTTTAATTGAAAAAGTTTTTGAGCATGTCTGATGGAAAATACGCGAGTCTTTTTGAAAAGACTCGAGTCTTTTGGGCCAACACTCGAGTGAATCCCATTTCACTCGAGTGAATTAAAAGTTTCTGAAAATCCCTCTTTCGGCCAACACGCGAGTGAATTCGATTTCACGCGAGTGTTCTTCAGAATTTCTGAAAAACACTCGAGTGATTTAAAATTCACTCGAGTGAATTCATCAGATATAGCCTACTGCTGCGATTTTCTTTTCATTTTACACAAATTTCTCTCTTTCTTCACTCGAGTTTTCTCTGTTCTCTCACCTCCATCTTCACAAATTTCACCAAAAACCAAAATTTCTTTCATATTTCAACTCTATTTCATCTTCTAAACTCATTTCTACTCCTATTTCACATCAAATTCAAGTTTTTGAGCATCAAATTTATCATTCCCTTTCCAAAACCCTAACTCCCCAAAACCCCAATTTCTCAAAATTTCTTCTACTTTTTCACTTGTAAATGCAAATGGCTTCATCTTCGGACAATAGAAGAAAAGGGAAAAAGCCAAGAATGGAGGAACCTCAACCAATTGAAGAGGAGGAAGATGATTTCTATCAAAGGGCAAATTGCATTGAAAGGGAAAGAAAATTTGCTTCCAATGATTATGCAACACAATCTTGGGTAAGTGAAGCTTATCTCCTTAGTAGAGGATTCCCCTTTGTAGATGCCCTTAAAACTCAAAAACTCATGGGTTTCCTATCATATAATGGCCCTATCTACATTAGGCTAGTTAGGCAATTTTATGCAAACTTTAGGCAAAATGGAAACTCATATGAGACCTCTGTGTTAGGACAACGATTTGAGGTTACCCCTAGGGCTTTGTTTCCAAAATGTTATTTTTTTGATCATGACAAAAAGGGGGAGAAAGGAGATTAAAGAGAAAAGAGCATATTTTTTTCCGCTTTCTTGTTTACACTCTGATGATATATGCTCTTACTCTGATACCAATGAGCACTTGTTTATGATTATTATTGTATTACGCTGTGCTTGGCATTTTCTGGATTGTACAGGTTAAAAAGGTTCCTAGATTGAGGGGGAGCTCTCAAGTGCTAGAGGTTTAATTATTTTGTCATCATCAAAAAGGGGGAGATTGTAAAATCAAATCTCCGATTAAGGTGGATTAATTTTGATGATGACAATGTAATTAAATTATGGACTTAATTTGAAGAATGCAAGCTCAACAATAAAGAAGATCAAGTGCTTAGTTTAATTATTCATTCTCATTTGTTCTTAATGTATTTTATTTTATGAGAGTGGGTAGTTTAGGTTTTATTCTCACATAAGGTCAAATAATATTCATGCATGAAAGGTTGAGATTAAAACCAATCAGACTTGAGAAGAGAATTGAAAACAATGTTAGAAAACTTAATTTTTCCAACATTGACCAATTCACTCGAGTGATTCTCAATTCACTCGAGTGATTTATGAATTTTCAGTAATATAGCCGTTGGATAAAGTAAAAGGCAACACTATCAGAGTTGACCACAAAACACTCGAGTGTTTCCAAAAAGACTCGAGTGATTTAGGTCTGACAGCAAATTTTTTAAACGTTAGAAGAGGACAAAAAGGAAGAATAACTTGGTTTTTCCTCCCTTTTTTCCCCTCACATATATTCTGAATAGTGGCCATTATCCAAGGCAACAAGCTCACATTCTATCATTGATTCTCTCTCTCAAGTGTTAAAATCATTTTCTCTCTCTAAACTCAACCAAGCATTCATCTTTATTATTTGTCTTAGTGAGTTAAGAGAGTGTGCTTCATTTGTAAGAGAATTATTTGTTGTAAAATTCTCCAACACTCAAACACTTTAGCTTGTTTAGAAAATCTTGGTGAGGTATCCAAGTACTTGGTGAGGTATCCAAGTTCTCAAGCCTTGGAAGGTTCTCAAGCACAAAGACTAAGAGGATTCTTAGCTTGGTGGGCTCTTGGAGGTTCCAAGGAGCTTAAGAAGAAGGGACTCTTCATCACCAAATCAAGTCGGGGTAGAAATTTCAAGAGTTTGGTACACTCTTGAAAAGGGTTAGGATTGAGTGAGGAATCTCAATTTATCCTTGTAATTTCTAACAATTTGATTACTAGTAGAAACTCCTAAGTTGATTAGGGGGACTGGATTAGCACTCTATATTGAGTGTGAACCAGGATAAAATTGGTGTTGTCTCTCTCTTTTATAGCTTTCTTAGTTTTCAAGTAAAACCAAACCCTAAGTTCTCTAGAAAGGGGCTTTTATAATTCTAGTAGCAATTGGTTGCAATTAACTTGTTTTCAACTTGTTTTAATTTAGTTTAATTGCCCTCTACTTTGATTTATATCTGCCCTGGATTAGTCTTTAAGAAATTGAATCATTTTGCTAAATTTCTCTGAAACTGCTCCTTTTTGTTCTGCATAAAACACTCGAGTGTTTTACAATTCACTCGAGTATTTCGTAGCATTTCACTCGAGTGTTCTTCATTTTCACGCAAGTGTTTTTCAGGTTTTCTGAAAAACACGCGAGTGTTTTTAAATTCACTCGAGTAAATTGCCCGGTTTCAGAAAAACAAGCTTTTGATCAATTATCTTTTAATTGCACCGAAAATTAGTCACTGTTGCTTCCATATTACTATTTACCCCCCCCCCCCTCTAGTAATTGGTAAGCCCGCTTGTTGGTTTCCAACAAAGGCATATAAAATGCATAAGGGTTCACACACATTAAAAGTACTAAATAGAGTTTCGGATCGAACAAGGAGAAAACAAGAAAAATAAAGTCTAAAACCATATTAAATCAAAGATTTTTATTCCCATAATTTTCAGAATACTAAAACATATATCCAAGTTTAACATGTAAAATTTTCAAGTCATTCGAACATTCCAAACTTAGGTTTTTATTCAGATTTAGCGTTAAAATCAAAACAGTCCTGTTGCGGGTCTGAGGTTAAAACGCAATTATTAAAAATATCAAACAAACTCCGAATTGCATGAAAATTGGTATAGACCTTCCCCACATACACAAAATCCTCTCATAAAAATTTCAGATTATTTGGAGTTTTCTATGTTATGTTTTTCTAATTAAAACTTTCTCCGAATTTGCGGAAACAAAATTCAGTTTCATTCGGCTTGTAGTTAGTAAAAATATGAACTCAACTCCTGTGACGACCCAACTTTCTATTCTAAATTTAATACTTATATTCAAAAATACAACCATTTTTTTTTCATTTATTCAAAGTTAGGTCATCATCCATTTCAACCTTTGCGGAAATAATTAAACATCATGAAGGAAAAACACTCATGTTATATTTCATCACAAGGGAAAATTACGTTTCCATTACATCCAAAAACTGTCAACATTGAGCTTAACTTAAGTACTCTAGGTCATTACATTATATTACATATCTTACAACAAAATTTATAATAACCTAGAGCAACTGGTTCGAAACTCAAAATATAATATAAATAAGAGAAACCTGATGAGTCGCATTATACACATTCCTACATCCCAACTCAACTCAATCATCAGTTCCCCACTGACTGCCGGTTGAGTTGTCCATGAAATCATCATCAGCCACCGGATCGGCATCCTCCACCGGATCCTCATCCTCTATCGGGTCCTCCTCCTCCTCCTCCTCATGTGCCGGTTCAGATGGCACATACACCGGAGTCCGAGATCGGGTTCTAGTGGAAGGACGAGAGGGAGCAGGTACCTCCAAAATTATTCTTTCCTCAGAGGGTGATGGACTTGGTGGAAGGGTGCGTCTCGGAAAACGTCTTGGAGGTGGTGGTGGAATTCCATGCCGAAACACAAAATTTGGCGGAATGTGCATAATGTACATCATTGGGATTCTCGTCCGACGCGGGCGCATTCGGGACCATGGGTTTGGGTGGTGGAAAGTGACTTCCACGTCCCCTTCATAGATAACCCGATGATCCTCGAAGTTCCACTCCTCATTAGGGAGCGGCCTCATCTCCACGCAAATCATATTCCTGGCCATGACCTACAACAAGGGATTAGGAGTGAGTCATAGCTAAATACAATAACAAATGAGCATAACAGTGGCTAGAAATAACAAGCACAAGTTTTCAAATAGCAATAATAAATGCATATGTATATGCTCAAACTGTCTTTTATAATATTTCAATTAGTGTCGTGATGCATGCCTACTCCTCATTCATGCTACACGGTTTGGCATCCGAGTATCTCAGGCTCGGGATATTCTCAATCCTATATTTCATCAAACCGGAGCGTATCCATAACCCGTGCATCACGATTGATTGGGAACTAGCCTTCATAACATTTTCATGTTACGGGATTCAAATCATCATAGCATCTCTGGTGCTATGGCATCACAGCTCATTCAATGCTGCGGAATACGTCTACCTATGCCAGATTCCACAATCGAATTCGGAGCAACTCCATGCATGTCAATGTCATACAACTGTTTATTTTCTTTCTTTCTTTTAAATCACATCCTTGAACATCATGTCTCCAATATAGAGACCCAAAGTTCATAATCCTTCTTAATTACAATTTCATCTTTTCTTTTGGCATTAACTGGTGCTCGTGCTTTCAAAAATTCCATTAGCGGCCCAGCCACTTTGTGATGGTTTTATACAATAGGAATTAATCATATTATTTAATTAGTGCAACGACCCCATCTAGGACTCCCAAAATATCAACCAGGTGGGTAAAGACTTCCACTGGGACGTGGGAACAAAATCAACCAAATGGGTGTACGCACCTCCATTGGGACATCCTGTCCGAATATGTCAACCACTGAATAAAATTCCAGTAGGACTCATCCAGGATAAAAAATCAACCAATGGGATTAAGAGAAATAATTAGGATTTAATAACATAGGAGATTAGACGAGTTAATCTTTAATAAAATTACAGAAAAGTAAAGGTTTTCTGAAAAATTCATTGAATTACTCGAGTAGTTCTTTGTCTACTCGAGTGTTCTTGTGAAATTACTCGAGTCCTTAAGAAATACCCGAGTGTTCTTCCACTTTTCCAGAATACTCGAGTCTTTCTTAAATTACTCGAGTGTTTTCACTGCAACAGCACCAGTTTCTGCACTTTACAATGTCAATTCGATTTATGAGCCTTGTACTTCCATTCTTATGCAAAACAGTAACATAGACTCATGAAACAAACATGTTAGAACATGTAATCAACACTGAAACAACATCAAATACAGTAATTCACAGAATCAACATAAACTTAGAAAATAACCATTTCAAGATATGAAATTCATTTCCACTTGATTTTAACTTCGAAAATTGGTCCAGTGAGCATTATTAGGTCCATTTAAACTTGTTTGGCTTAGAAAACCTTGGGTTTATGACCTCCATGTCATATTCCCAATTCCAACTTCATCCCTTGATGAACCTTGTGAGGTTCCTACATTTCTAGCTTGAAATTACTCATTCTAGTATTTAGGTAACTCCTCCCTTACCTCAAAGAAGCTAAACAAAGTATAGATTGATCAAAAGAGTGATTGGATTCAAACTTGGTTTCTGGACTTGGTGCAAAACAGTTGCACTGGCTGACTTTGGAAATCAATTGCACCACGAATAAGGCATGAAACAGAATGAAACAAGTTAGCTTCAGAAACTAGGAAGTACTAACTTTAAATGAAAACAAGTTTGAAATCGAAAGGGTTCTTGGATTTACCAAACGGATTCAAGGAAAAAGGGTGTTTGGTGTTGAACTTTGCTCTGTTTTTTACAGCTTCAATACCTCAACTTTGGTTGCCTAAAACTTGATCTACAGAAAGCTTTTTGAAGTGATTTCGAGTTCTAATTCAAGAATGGAATCAGAACTTCAGCTTGTGTTTAGGTTTCAAGGGAAATGGGTGTGAATTGAGAGAGAACGAAGGGATCAAAGTGAGCTCTGTAAAACAGAGGAATTTTTGCCAAAATTCGGATTTCAAGAGATTTGAGAGTGTTTGAGCTTTGTTGATTACTTATTTATAGACTAGGATTACCACCCTTCGAAGTAAGGTGCAGCTCTGTGCTTGTCATTTCAATAAACCGCGTTTTGGTGCGAAAATTAAATGAAAACCGACTTATACTTTTAACCAGACTGCTCGATTTACTCGAGTCTTTTGCATCCTACTCGAGTATTTTTCAGAAATTCAAGAACACTCGAGTCCCTTATGCAATACTCGAGTCTTTTGGCTAGAATTCAAATTTTTCAAGCAGATAATGATTATACTCGAGTCTCCTCCAAAATACTCGAGTATAAAAACCTAATTTTTTTGAAAATTCATTATTTTATTCAACATATTACTATACAAATACTTTAATATTTATTTATTTATTAAAAATACAGGGCCTTACATCCTCCCCCACTTAAACAGAATTTCGTCCCCGAAATTCCGATTTACAAAAATAGATGCGGATATTCATCCCTCATTTTAGACTCTAATTCCCATGTGGAGTCAGACGTCCCACCTTGACCCCAAAGAACTCGTACTAACGGAATCTCTTTCCCTCGCAGCTTTTTAATCCGTCTATCCTCTATTCTCACGGGCCCAATATCGAACGTGAGATTTTCTTTCAGCAGTATCATGTCTTGTTGCAATTGCACGATCGAAGATGGATCTTGGATAAACTTGCGAAGCTGAGAGACATGGAAAACATTGTGCAGATTGGACAAAAATGGGGGTAGGGCGATCTGATATGCGACAGGACTCACTCGTTTTAAAATCTGGCAAGGGCCGATGAACTTAGGAGATAGCTTCTTAGGCTTCATTACTCTTCCAATTGCAGTCGTTGGCACGACTCACAGGAATACATGATCTCCCTCTTGAAATTCGAGCTTGGATCTTCGCTGGTCGGCATAACTCTTCTGATGACTTTGTGCGACCTTCATCTTCTCTTGGATGACCTTGATCTTCTCGGTTGTTTCTTGAACTAATTCAGGTCCGATGAGAGCATTCTCCCCCACTTGGAACCAACATAGCGGGGTTCTACATTTCCTTCCATAGAGGGCCTCATACGGAGCCATATCGATGCTTGCGTGATAACTATTGTTGTAGGTGAACTCCACAAGCGGCAACAAACGATCCCAACCTTCTTGATATTCCAAAACACATGCTCGAAGCAGGTCTTCCAAAGATTGAATCGTCCTTTCCGATTGACCATCTGTTTGTGGGTGATAGGCTGAACTCATCCTTAACTGCGTTCCCAACGCTTGATGTAAACTTTGCCACAACCGGGATACGAAACGGGGATCACGATCTGATACGATACTCGAGGGAATTCCGTGCAATCTAACAATCTCCTTAATGTACAATCTTGCAAGCTTCTCCAACGAATACTGCATGTTGATGGGAATGAAATGTGCAGACTTCGTTAAGCGATCAACCACAACCCAAATTGCATCAAAGCCTTCTCTTGTTCTTGGAAAACCACTCACAAAATCCATAGCTATTCCATCCCACTTCCATTCTGGTATGCTCAAGGGTTGCAGTTCTCCTCCAGGCTTCTTATGCTCGATCTTCGCCTTTTGGCAGACAAGGCAAGACGCTACATAAGACGCAACATCTTTCTTTAGTCCAGACCACCAAAACATCCTCTTCAGGTCTTGATACATCTTTGTTGATCTAGGATGCATACTTAGCTTGCTCTTGTGGGCTTCCTCTAATACAGCTTTCCTTAATTCTTGATTCGCCGGGATGCAGATTCGATCCCTGAATCTCAGAATGCCATCGAATCCTAATTGGAAATCTGGTTCCACTCCTTCCATCCCTAATCTTTTCTTCTCTAGAAGCTCCTCGTCCGCTTGTTGAAGGTTTCGAACTTGACCCTCAAACTCATTTGTGATTTGCAACATTCGTAACTTGATGCAACTCGGCTTGAACTGAATTGCCAAATTCAAGTTACGGAATTCTTCAATTAGCTGAGCTTCCTTTATCATCATCGTACTCACGTGTAGCATCTTCCTACTGAGAGCGTCGGCTACAACATTAGCTTTGCCGGGGTGGTAATGCAATTCGAATTCATAATCCTTCAAGAATTCCATCCACCTACGTTGCCTCATATTCAGCTCCTTTTGGTCGAAGAGATACTTTAAGCTTTTATGGTCGCTGAATACTTGGAACGTATTACCATACAGGTAATGTCTCCAAATCTTCAAAGCAAAGACAATGGCAGCCAATTCCAAGTCGTGAGTAGGATAGTTCCCTTCATGCACCTTCAGCTGACGAGATGCATAAGCAACAACTTTCCCTTCTTGCATCAAGACACAACCTAAACCTTGTCGAGATGCATCACAATAAACATCGAAGCTTTTCCTATGATCGGGCAAAGTTAACACTGGAGATGATATTAACTTGTCCTTCAACGTCTGGAAGCTAACTTCACACTTCTCGTCCCAGACAAAAGGTTGCTCTTTCCGGGTCAAACGAGTCAACGGAAGAGCCAACTTGGAAAAACCTTCGATGAACTTCCGATAATATCCAGCTAACCCAAGAAAACTTCTTATTTCAGTCACCGTCTTTGGTCTTTCCCATTGCAGAACTGATTCCACTTTGGCCGGATCCACAGCCACACCATCCTTCGAAATTATATGACCCAAGAAATTGACTTTTTCAAGCCAAAATTCACACTTGGCCAGCTTAGCATATAGCTTCTTCTCCCTCAAGGTCTCCAAAATGATCTTCAGATGATTAGCGTGTTCCTCCGGATTCTTCGAATAGATGAGAATATCATCAATAAATACCACGACGAAGGAATCCAGGTAGGGCCGGAACACTCTATTCATGTAATCCATGAATATTGCTGGAGCATTGGTCAATCCAAATGGCATCACCACATATTCGTAGTGTCCATATCGTGACCGAAAAGCAGTCTTCGGAATATCTTCCTCCTTAACTCTGATCTGATGATATCCTGACCTCAGATCAATCTTTGAAAATACCGATGCTCCTCTCACTTGATCTATCAAATCATCAATTCTTGGCAACGGGTACTTGTTCTTGATGGTAACCTTGTTTAGTTGCCTATAATCAATGCACATCCTCATTGAATCATCCTTCTTCTTCACGAATAAAACTGGTGCTCCCCAAGGCGACACACTTGGTCTGATGAACTGCTTTTCTTACAAATCCTCCACTTGCTTCTTTAATTCAGCTAATTCTGCTGGAGCCATACGATAAGGGGCGATAGAGATAGGGCCAGTACCGGGGACTAGGTCAATACTGAATTCTATCTCTCGATGCGGCGGCAAACCGGGCACTTCATCGGGAAACACCTCGGGAAACTCTCGAATAATCGGAATGTCTTCGATTTTTGCTTCCTCCTTCTTTTCTTCAGCGATGGCCGAAAATAGGCACACGTAACCTCCAAGTTGCTTGGCCGGCGACTTCTCACTCGGGAACACGATTGTTCGAGCCTTGCAGTCGATTACCACATGATTGGATGCCATCCAATCCATGCCCAAAGTGACGTCGATATTGGACAATGGCAAACAAATCAGATTTATCCGAGAAATTTGATCTCTTATGCTAACAACACAACCGACACATGCTCTTGATGCAACAACAGGAGCATTCGTGGGGGTAGACACACTCAGATTAAACGGGGTCTCTGAGACAGACAAATTTAAACGCTTGACACATGCCTCCGAGATGAAGGAATGTGTTGCTCCAGAATCAAATAAAAAGCGACAAGGCATGCCATTGAGGAAATGGTTACCTTGCACAAGATTGTCGGCCTGCTTTGCTTCCTCTCCAGACATCGTGAACACCTTTCCATTGACCCAAGGTTTGCTTCCTTGTCCTTGGTTGCTTTGGCGCGGGGGTTGGCGGCACGCACGGGCGATGTGTCCGGTCCCTCCACAATTGAAACAGACTGGTGGCTTGTCCCTCCAGCATTCTTGGCCAGGATGAGAGCGTTGACACTTGCTACAAATCTCTACCGGAGCCGGAAAACTGGCTGCTCCAGAAGGTTGTGCTCTTCCCTTTCCTTTGTGCCAATAAGGGCCTCCAAGATTTCCACGATTATTCTTGTGCTGATGTCGGTGGGGTCCATGGCCTCCTTGGCTGACTTCCTTCTTGAAATTGTTCTTCTCGAAAATGCGACATGCACTAATCAAGGTTGGATAGTGACGAATCCTTTGCACGCTTACAACTAACTTGATATCCGACCTCAGCCCATTCTCAAATCGGGTGCACTTCGAGTATTCGTCAGGATGATATTGGAAGTACGGGGAGTACTTCATCAGCTCCTCAAACTTTTCAGCATACTGGTCGACAGTCATGCTGCCTTGCTTCAAGTCTAAGAATTCCATCTCTTTTTGGATCCGAACATCATCCGGGAAGTACCTCTCCAAGAATTTCTCCGTGAAGACTTCCCAAGAGAGTTCGCGATGATCATACTCCAAAAACTGGCGGGTCTGCTCCCACCAAGTTGCAGCTTCTCCATTCAGCATGTAAGCCGCGAACGTAACCTTCTGAGCTTCCGTGAGAGTCAGCGTTCGGAAAATCTTATTCATCTCAGCTAACCAGAACTGGGCTTGCTCAGGGCAACGACCACCCGAGAAGCCAGGGGGTTTACATCTACGAAAAGAATCTAGTCCTTGAAATTCAACAGGGGTTACATTGCTGGGAGGTCGGTTTTGCTGCAAGTTTTCCAGGACCGCAGCCATACGGGTCAAAGCCTCAGCAATGTTAGCGTTATTACGTCCAGCCATCTATCCTACAGAATCCTAAGGGAAAAAACTTAATTAGATTCTGCTATTCTATATCTCAAAATGCGAACATGATTCTAGAGTATGCAATGGTTAGTGTGTAAGGCCACACTCCAAGGCCGAGAGTTGAACCATTGCTCTGATACCACTAAATGTGACGACCCAACTTTCTATTCTAAATTTAATACTTATATTAAAAAATACAACCATTTCTTTTCATATATTCAAAGTTAGGTCATCATCCATTTCAACCTTTGCGGAAATAATTAAACATCATGAAGGAAAAACACTCATGTTATATTTCATCACAAGGGAAAATTACGTTTCCATTACATCCAAAAACTGTCAACATTGAGCTTAACTTAAGTACTCTAGGTCATTACATTATATTACATATCTTACAACAAAATTTATAATAACCTAGAGCAACTGGTTCGAAACTCAAAATATAATATAAATAAGAGAAACCTGATGAGTCGCATTATCCACATTCCTACATCCCAACTCAACTCAATCATCAGTTCCCCACTGACTTCCGGTTGAGTTGTCCATGAAATCATCATCAGCCACCGGATCGGCATCCTCCACCGGATCCTCATCCTCTATCGGATCCTCCTCCTCCTCCTCCTCCTCATGTGCCGGTTCAGATGGCACATACACCGGAGTCCGAGATCGGGCTCTAGTGGAAGGACGAGAGGGAGCAGGTACCTCCAAAATTATTCTTTCCTCAGAGGGTGATGGACTTGGTGGAAGGGTGCGTCTCGGAAAACGTCTTGGAGGTGGTGGTGGTGTTCCATGCCGAAACACAAAATTTGGCGGAATGTGCATAATGTACATCATTGGGATTCTCGTCCGACGCAGGCGCATTCGGGACCATGGGTTTGGGTGGCGGAAAGTGACTTCCATGTCCCCTTCATAGATAACCCGATGATCCTCGAAGTTCCACTCCCCATTAGGGAGCGGCCTCATCTCCACGCAAATCATATTCCTGGCCATGACCTACAACAAGGGATTAGGAGTGAGTCATAGCTAAATACAATAACAAATGAGCATAACAGTGGCTAGAAATAACAAGCACAAGTTTTCAAATAGCAATAATAAATGCATATGTATATGCTCAAACTGTCTTTTATAATATTTCAATTAGTGTCGTGATGCATGCCTACTCCTCATTCATGCTACACGGTTTGGCATCCGAGTATCTCAGGCTCGGGATATTCTCAATCCTATATTTCATCAAACCGGAGCGTATCCATAACCCGTGCATCACGATTGATTGGGAACTAGCCTTCATAACATTTTCATGTTACGGGATTCAAATCATCATAGCATCTCTGGTGCTATGGCATCACAGCTCATTCAATGCTGCGGAATACGTCTACCTATGCCAGATTCCACAATCGAATTCGGAGCAACTCCATGCATGTCAATGTCATACAACTGTTTATTTTCTTTCTTTCTTTTAAATCACATCCTTGAACATCATGTCTCCAATATAGAGACCCAAAGTTCATAATCCTTCTTAATTACAATTTCATCTTTTCTTTTGGCATTAACTGGTGCTCGTGCTTTCAAAAATTCCATTAGCGGCCCAGCCACTTTGTGATGGTTTTATACAATAGGAATTAATCATATTATTTAATTAGTGCAACGACCCCATCTAGGACTCCCAAAATATCAACCAGGTGGGTAAAGACTTCCACTGGGACGTGGGAACAAAATCAACCAAATGGGTGTACGCACCTCCATTGGGACATCCTGTCCGAATATGTCAACCACTGAATAAAATTCCAGTAGGACTCATCCAGGATAAAAAATCAACCAATGGGATTAAGAGAAATAATTAGGATTTAATAACATAGGAGATTAGACGAGTTAATCTTTAATAAAATTATAGAAAAGTAAAGGTTTTCTGAAAAATTCATTGAATTACTCGAGTAGTTCTTTGTCTACTCGAGTGTTCTTGTAAAATTACTCGAGTCCTTAAGAAATACCCGAGTGTTCTTCCACTTTTCCAGAATACTCGAGTCTTTCTTAAATTACTCGAGTGTTTTCACTGCAACAGCACCAGTTTCTGCACTTTACAATGTCAATTCGATTTCTGAGCCTTGTACTTCCATTATTATGCAAAACAGTAACATAGACTCATGAAACAAACATGTTAGAACATGTAATCAACACTGAAACAACATCAAATACAGTAATTCACAGAATCAACATAAACTTAGAAAATAACCATTTCAAGATATGAAATTCATTTCCACTTGATTTTAACTTCGAAAATTGGTCCAGTGAGCATTATTAGGTCCATTTAAACTTGTTTGGCTTAGAAAACCTTGGGTTTATGACCTCCATGTCATATTCCCAATTCCAACTTCATCCCTTGATGAACCTTGTGAGGTTCCTACATTTCTAGCTTGAAATTACTCATTCTAGTATTTAGGTAACTCCTCCCTTACCTCAAAGAAGCTAAACAAAGTATAGATTGATCAAAAGAGTGATTGGATTCAAACTTGGTTTCTGGACTTGGTGCAAAACAGTTGCACTGGCTGACTTTGGAAATCAATTGCACCACGAATAAGGCATGAAACAGAATGAAACAAGTTAGCTTCAGAAACTAGGAAGTACTAACTTTAAATGAAAACAAGTTTGAAATCGAAAGGGTTCTTGGATTTACCAAACAGATTCAAGGAAAAAGGGTGTTTGGTGTTGAACTTTGCTCTGTTTTTTACAGCTTCAATACCTCAACTTTGGTTGCCTAAAACTTGATCTACAGAAAGCTTTTTGAAGTGATTTCGAGTTCTAATTCAAGAATGGAATCAGAACTTCAGTTTGTGTTTAGGTTTCAAGGGAAATGGGTGTGAATTGAGAGAGAACGAAGGGATCAAAGTGAGCTCTGTAAAACAGAGGAATTTTTGCCAAAATTCGGATTTCAAGAGATTTGAGAGTGTTTGAGCTTTGTTGATTACTTATTTATAGACTAGGATTACCTCCCTTCGAAGTAAGGTGCAGCTCTGTGCTTGTCATTTCAATAAACCGCGTTTTGGTGCGAAAATTAAATGAAAACCGACTTATACTTTTAACCAGACTGCTCGATTTACTCGAGTCTTTTGCATCCTACTCGAGTATTTTTCAGAAATTCAAGAACACTCGAGTCCCTTATGCAATACTCGAGTCTTTTGGCTAGAATTCAAATTTTTCAAGCAGATAATGATTATACTCGAGTCTCCTCCAAAATACTCGAGTATAAAAACCTAATTTTTTTTGAAAATTCATTATTTTATTCAACATATTACTATACAAATACTTTAATATTTATTTATTTATTAAAAATACAGGGCCTTACAACTCCAAATCACCTCAAATTTTACAGAGGGTCACACGACTTATGCAGGGTCCTACCATAAATTTTCAATCCATTTAGAGTAGTTTAAGTTCGAAAACTTTGTTCATCTTGAACCCGAAAAACACGTTTTCCCGAAATCGTTTTCACAAAGATAATTCTTGTAAAATTAGTAAACCCATGCTAAAAATCACACAAAATTTCAGAGAACCTTAAGTTAACTTAATGAAAACAGTGACTAAGTTTCAAAGTCATTGGATATGTACAAGTGTCTTTCATCAAAACCTCTTGCCCCTAAAAACACAAGTTTTTCACAAATAGTCTTTAACAAACTAAATTCATCAAAATGTCAAAACAAGTCCAAACGAATTCACAACTTCCAGAATACATTCAAATACTTAACTTATAACAAATAAAAATAAGTTCAAATAAATTACATCCAGGAGAAAAATCACTTCTTTTTCCTCATGTATAATTCGGCCATCACATCCCTAAAAGAGGAAAATTTATTTTTTTTTTGGTTCCTTTGATGGATCCATTTTTCTTTAAGGGATTTTGTCATTTGGATTCACAATAAAAATAAAACAAAGTAAAACAACATTGAATCTCTTTGCATGTTATTTAAAAATCAACACTTTTTCACAAAATCAATACTTTAACTTTCTAAGGTCACATGCACACATTTATAAATCATCTTTATTAACATGCAAAGCCTCTAAACATATAACAAAATAAAATTATTTAACAATTATTTTCTTCTCACAAAAAGAAAGCCTAAACCTAAAATAACAAAGAAAATAAACTAATCTCCCTAACATTTTTTAACATGCACCAAATATTACCTCCTCAAATAATATTTTTCACTTTATAAAAATTAATCCTTTAATCATTTGTTTATACAAACCGAAATAAATAGGTGAAATAAAATAAAACTAATCCACCATATATATATATATACATATACCGAAGCAAAGAAGAAAAATAACATCAATACATATATAATAATTATATGTACCGAAAATAAACAAATAAATGGGCTTAAAATAAAATAAATCAATCATGCATTCTTTAATATTCAAAACAGGTATGGATCTAGGCATGCATGCATTAGAAACTAATAGATCATGAACAAAAATCAACATGCATGAACACTAACAAATCAAACATCAAGTTTTGAAGAAGAAGTTCCATTAAAATCAACAAATAAATAAAACAGAAATAATAAGAATGAAGATGAATACCTAAAGAAGTTGATTTGGTGTTGAAAAAAATCAAAAACTCCTCCCCCTAGCTTCCTCTTGCTCACTTCCCTCTCTCCCTCTTTCTCTATCTCTTACAATTTTTCTTTCTTAAAAGTGTGAAGTGTGTAAAGAATGGGGTAAGAGAGTAATGAGAGGTATTTATAGATTCTAGGGGTTTGGGGTTTACTTCATAAAAATTGGGGTCTAAACATTCCAAGAGCCAATGACATCCTTTGTAATTTGTTGGAACTTTAGGGGTAGGTCATGAAGTAGAAAAAATTGGGGTCTAAACATTCCAAGAGCCAATGACATCCTTTGTAATTTGTTGGAACTTTAGGGGTAGGTCATGAAGTAGAAAAGTAGGGTAGATTATTTTTAAGTTAAAGTAAAAAGTAGATTTTTGGGTAAGATAAGTAATGATTACACTTTTGAATTTGAAAAAAAAAAAGGTGGTTGGCTTTAACTTGTTCAAGAAGCTTGGAAATTTTACTCCCTCCTACACACTTGGGCCGTGGCACACTATAGGAGGGAAATTAAATTTTTCCTCCCTACTTTAAAGGAAGTATAAAAATCAAAACCTTAGGATCATTAATTAAATAATTTAGTATGATTTTTGTAAAGTCAAAAACATAATATTCACAACTTTATAAATTACATAACTCATGCTTGCAAAAAAATAAATTATACTCTTTAAAAAAAAGGTCTCATAGACTATAAATTATTTCTTTCAATTCATGAATGGCAAGGTTATGGAACTATGAAAATTCCATAAATTAAATCAAATAATAAATAATCATAGTTAAAAATTAACATGAAATAATTAAATAACACTTTTCTTGGAAAGACAATTTAATCATTTCACTTTTTGAATTTGAAATTTGAATTTTGGAAAGAAGCTTACATAAAAAGCTTTGAATTTAAGAGAAGCTTGTATGAGAAGCTTGATGTTTGAAAGAAGCTTGCATGAGAAGCTAAATTTCTTCTTCCCTTCTTAATCAAAATCGTGGATTTATATACACATGTGGGAAAAATAAAATTTTTCCAATACAGTAGGAAACTCTTTAAAGTCATATTTCTATTTACTTACATAATAGATACATACAATTTTCTTTAAAATCCAAAATATGAAAATTTCGTAGACAGAAAAATTAAACATTAATTTTTACAAAAATAAATTTTTCATTTCAATACGATCGTTTTGAGTATAAATTCGTCTGGTTTGGATGTACAGATCAAAAGGTATGAATTTTTAAAGTTAAATAAATCTTTTAAATCAATAAATCACAAAATAATGATTCACCAAAAATCTATTATAATTGCACCACTTTTATTTACATGGAAAAGTCAAAGACATTAAATCTCAAACAAAAGAGTAAGTTCAATAAATGAGTTGGTTAGGGTGTCCTACATACATTGGTCACCCTTTCTTAGAAACTTAGGCACTTTAATTAACCTCCAAAAATTTGAACTTCAAAAGCTTTAAAGAACAAAATTTCTTCAAAACACAAAATTAAATATTTTATCATTATAAATAAATTCTAAATTTTTAAATAATTATTTTCACTCATAAATATAGATCAAATAATATATTTATATAATTTCGAAAAGAAATGCTCAATCATAAATTATTAAAAATCAATTTATTAAAATATGAAAAATTGCGGGTATTACACATTGTTCATATGTTGTTGTCACTTGAAATCAAGGCCTCCATGGGATTTAGGGAGACAAAGGAGATCCCAACCAATAAGATGAGCCCGACGATGATCCTGTGTGCTTCCTCAAATAAAGTTCCTTAGTATTTTTTTGATTTCATGACAAATTGCAATGGGCATTTTAGTTTGCCGCAAAGTGTTTCCATAGAGCCAATCACAGATTTAGTCAGCACTACTCTTCTTGCCAAAGATAAAGCTTCGGCTTTCCAACTTGACAGTTTGTTTTGGAGACGCTCAATAAGAGGTTTGAAGCTTTCCTTTTTCCTTTGGCTTCCATGATCTACAGAACCCAAGTATCAGCCAAGAGCTTGTGCATAAGAGAACCTAGTAATATTCGTAATATCCCTGAGAACGTGGAGGGTGAGAACGGAGGAGAGAAAAGTGCATGGAGGGTGACAAACGTGCATGAGAATGAAGGGAGAACTGAGAAAGGAGGGAGAACTAAGAACGGAGGAAGAGGGAGAGAACGTGAACCGGAGGGAGAACGACGACTGTGACTATTGACTAGATAGGATTGAGAGCTTAGGGTTGTGTTTTAGAAAGGGAGAACGGTGAGAACCAGAGGGAGCGAACGACGGTGGATGAACCAGAGGGAGCAAACGGAAACCGACGGCGATAGGACGAACGACACCGATGATGTGTGTGGCTGGCTAGCTGGCTGCTAGGGCTCTGTGTGTGTGGCTGCCACTCTGCTAGGTTACAAGCCAACAAGGGCTGCTAGTCTGCTACTGCTACATGTTTGTGTTAGTTTTAGGTTTTTATTAATGTGGTCTGGTCTGGTCTGAACGGTCTAAAAAATATTGAGACCATTGACCGGACCATGAAACAACGGTCCAACAATTTTCGGATCGGGTCGGATCGTGAGACCAGACCGAATTGTATTTTTCAGTCCGGATCAGTCCGATCAGACCGATCTCGCGGTCTCGGACCGGATCACTTACACCCCTAATGTTTACTATAAAGAAATTACACTTGAATGGTTGGATGTATAAGCAAGGAAAATGTTGTTGGGTCGGAAGGAAAATCTGAGGAATTGTGAAGGGTTGAATAGCATAAGATAAAATTATGAAAACATGCAGGGCCGACCATTAGTGGTGGCAAGTGGGGCGCATGCCTAGAGTCCAGAGAATTAAGGGTCCCAATTTTTTTTTATACCTATACATATATAAAAAAAATTAGAAATTAGCATAAATTAATTTTTTAATTGTAGTATTGTACTTTAAATTGTTTAATTTGCCAGGGCCCCAATTTTTTTTAATACCTATACATATTAATTTTTTAATGGATGAATTGATATAATTTATACTACCTCCATCCCTAAATATAAGATCTTTTTGACACTTTTATTTTGTCCCTATTTATAAGACCCTATAGCATTTTTCATTGACCATTAATTACCTCTTTCCACGAAGACTTCTATTTATTTAATACTTTTTAGATTCCTAATAATATTAATATGGGTAATTTTGAAAATACATAGAAAATATTCACATTTTCAATACGATTAACTAAATTAACTAAATTTCTTAATGAATGTGAAATCTCTCAAAGGGATCTAATATATAGGGACGGTGATAGTATTACATAAAAAGATATGAGCTTTTTAAGAGTTGATATAAGTTAAATTGGTATAAACGGATCCTTCCATTTAAAATTTAATTTAAAAAAAAATAAATAAAAAAATATTTTTTTTTGTTCATCAATTGTATTTTTCGCCTGATAGTTGAAGACTAATCTTCCTTGAGGCGTAGAGATCGTGTAAGTTAGTTTTGCCTTTTTCAATAAAGCTTATTGCATAAAGATCGAATATCTAATATCATGATTTAAGAACTCAATCATCTATCAATTGTGTTGGGTCATGTTGGTAAAAATAATTATATGCATATAGTAGTAATTTATATTTTATAGTTATTTATTTATATATAATACAGTAATACTAATACTAATATAGTAATTGGGTTCGAGTCGTTCCCGAGGCGCATGTGAATGGAGCAAGCCTTATTGGGAGCATCGCCCCCGAAAGGGCCCGACCGTGATGCGAGGGATTAGTCACCCAGTTGCGCGGGTAGATACCCTGGTTCATCCAAAAAAAAAACTCTATAAAAAAAACTAATATAATAATAATAATTGTCGTGTCTAGGATACGGTGTTTCAGATGCACCCCTAGCTCAAAGGTATAGAGAGACCCAAGAACTAGTGGATGGACTGAGGTTAGTGTATGATAGTTTGGGTATGCTAGAGGTCCAGTTGGGACAACTAGGGTTTCCCTAATCACAGTGTGTGCAGATGTGCAATTAGGGAGAGAGAGAACGTACCAGAGCCCCTTGCTGGAGACAGCTATTTATAGGGGTGGCATTGTACCTTGTGGGCCTGTACGGAGGGCCAGCAAGGCAGCTGACATGTTCCGTTTAGGATGTAGGATGAGTCATTCATCCTTATCCTGTAGTGGAGAATCTTATCCCTGTTGGCAGGTTAGGCTCACGCGCCCCTAGCTCGGACTTCTTGGGGGGTAAGCCCCATGTGGTCGGTCCTGAGGCGCCATGATGGGTCCTTGGACAAGCGCTCGACCTAGGTAGGCGTGACCTGTCAGATTGATTAATCTGGTCGGCCGTGTAAGTTAAGGGTAGGCTTAGGGTCGGTCTACCACATAAGCCCCCTAGCTCGGTAAGACTTTTTGAGTCTTGAGCCGAGCTGAGATTTCTTCGAAGGTGTCTTTTGAAGGTGTCGGGTATTAGGTTCGGGGTGAAGCGATGAGTTCAGGATAGCTCATAGTGCCTCGTTGTCCCTTCGACTGACTGAGGGGACGTTTGAGTGTCCTTCTGCTGACACGTGCTGTTTGTGTCAGAAGCGTCATTATTACGCATGTTGCCTTTTGGGTTTTTTAAATGCTTCTTTCCACTGATTGTGCGCCACGTGGCTTTTTGGGTGGCTCAATGTGGAATTGGGCTTCTGTCATCAGGCCCATTAACTGAAACGTGGGGAAGGAAGTTTCTTTTTGAACTTCAACTACCCTTTCCACTTCCTCTTTTCCATTTTCTTCCAAACTCTCTCTTCTTACTCCCTCTTCCTCTCTCTGCGTTTTCATCTCCTTTTAGAATTTCAGATTCCTTTGACCATTCTCAAGCCATTACTACTGTCATTCTTGACGCCTGCTGCTTCCTCTTCGTTGTGCTAATCAGTTCGTGCCTACCCTCTTCTTCCAGTCTCAGGTATTTTGCTCTCTGGTTCTTGTTTCTATCTCTTTTTCTTTTTCTGTTTGCACTGTTCATCTTCTTAGGTTCTGGGTTTCTGGCTCTTGTTGGGTTTAGAGTTTCTTTCTGTGTTTTCTGGGTTTCCTAAGCTTTTATCATGGATGTTAACTGGTCATGGTATGAGGAGTTGTCAAGAATTTTGGGTTTAGGCGATATTGAGGATTCTTCCTCCTCTTCATCTTCATCTTCTTCTGACTTGGAAGTGCTAGACTTCCTGCCACCGCCTTTCCGCCATCGCATGGCGGATCCCACGGCGGAGATGCCATTATCGGTGGAACTTCCCCAGACTTTTGAGGAAAAGGAGGGTAGGAGGTTACAGTATCAGGCGGCGGAGGAGCGGGCCCAAGTGGCCCGCCGCCCCTCGAACCGTACTTGGGAAAAACCCTTCTGGGGAAAAGCCTTAAGGTTTAGGGGAAGGTGTAGTAGGCTCGGCTATAGGACCAATAAACATAGGGTTAGGTTGTTTAAAGATTTTGATTTTGTAGATTCTGACGCCGAGACTTCCCTTTCCCCAGGTATGGTTCGACGGTGCGTTACACATCCTCATGAATTTCCTGTGCCTCCAAACTCTGGAGCCTATGACTGGGTTGATTTGGAGGTGCTCGGTACGCCGTCCGCCTTAATCAACAGCAACTTGAGTCATATCCGAGCCAACATACTCCCTTGCCCTGTGGATGAAACGAGGACATCATACACAATTAGCCCTCCGTCGGCCAATGATCGAGTATGTACAGCGATCAAAGAGAATCGCAAAGAATTTTTTATGTACGAGGAGGTCGTGATAAGGCTGGGTGTTAAAATGCCGTTTTCCGACCTAGAGATGGCCCTACTCCAGCGGCTGCGCCTGGCTCCCACCCAACTATATCCTAGTGGTTGGGCGTTTGTCCGGGCGTTTCAAAAATTTTGTGAGGCTCGCCGATTGACATGCTCGCTCCGAGCATTCCTATGGTTATACATACCACAAGTAAACATTTTTGAGAAAGGATCAACCAAAAGACTGTGGGTATCGTTGAAAGCACGCAACGACCATGCTCTCTTTGCTAAGTACACTGATTCGTGGAAAACCTTTAAACCTTTGTTTTTCAAGTACCAATTTATCGGAAGGGGGAAGTGCTGGTTTATGGAGGATGATCACCCTCGGTTTCCTCTATCATGGTCATCTGACTTTTTCAACAGACACCCAAAACTTTACCAATTTCACTACGAAACTGAACTATCGGCAGACGAGAGGCACACATGCGATACCTTCTTCAGCTATCTTAAAGAAAATGGGCAAGTTGATATTAGGAACATTATTATTTTTCCACAAGAGCTTGTGAAAGCCGAGCTTGGTACATGCACCTCTTTTTTTTTAACCCTTTGTATATTTGATTTGCAGTTAAGATGGCTAGGGAGAACAAGGCTGCCAAACGTATAAGGGAGCTTGCTCAGTCAAGAAAAGTCGAAGCGGTCGGCTCTTCTGGCGGAGCCGTTTCCTCGGAAGCGACTCGATCGGTCACGGTGGCCGTGGCGTCACCTGAAGTTGAAGTGGTGCAAGATGTCCGATCACCATCTGTTCGAGTGGCGGAGGTGGTTACTGGGAAGTCTATCGCTCGGGTGGATGAGGAAGAAGAGGAGGACCGAGTGCCTTTGTCCAAAAGGGCTAGGTAGATAAGGGTAAAGGCAAAGTTGTTGAGATTCTGAAACCACTACAGAGGGGTAATTTGTGGTTTGACGTTCCGGATCCCGAGGAGGAGACTGTTTGGGCTCAAAAGCTAAAGGAAAAATTTGTTGACTTGGTTTACACTCCTAATGATGATAAGAGATTGTCGGACCAGACGACAGCAGCTTTGAAATGTCACTGTGATTTATTGGGCAAAAATATGCTGAGGGCTGCTAGCTACATGTTCCACCTTAGTAAGCATGCCGAAGATATCAGCGCAACACTTTCGATTACTGAGAAGGAGAAAAGGAAAGCTGCTGCCCAACAAGCAAAAAATCTGTTAACTCAGATTAAGGAGAGTGAGGCAAATCTTCAGTCTCTGACCGAGGCCAACACCGACCTGCAGAAAAAAACTTGAAGTATCTGAAAGAGCTCGGGAGACCGCTCAAAAGGCTTTGGAGGATGTTGGTGGAAGGGAGGCTGAGAAGGGAAGGCTGCTACATATTGCTCAAGAGAAATTGGCTGAAGCTCAGCAGAAGGTTGCCGAGCTGGAGGGTGTGCAGGGTCGGTTGACAAATTCTGAGAATGAGGTGGCTCAGTTGCAGGGGGAGTTGACAAAGTCTCGTCAGAAAGCTTTGAAACATAAGGTTACTGCCAAGCGGAACCACTTTAATTGGGATCATGCAGTGAATGATTCTTTTGTGAATGTTGTTAAACAATTATCCCTTATGAATCCGGGGATCCGAGTGTTAGGTGCGAGTCCCAATTTTGGTGTCGACGGTGACCGTATTATTGACTATGCCCACGAGGATAGGGAGGTGGACTTATCAGTGCCGAATCTCCCCAACCCCTTGGACTTGGAGAATGAAGATGAAGCTGATTTCGATGGGTCGTCCATTGCCCTTTCCAAGGATGAAGAATAGATGTTTATGATGTATTTTCTTTTTTTTGTAATATGAAGTGTAGTATAATCGGTTTGATCAGAATATTGCTTTACTTGTCCTTTGAATTCCTTATGAAATGTTGATGTTTTAATTTCGTCAAGATTTTGCACTATTCTTTATTTCATTGTAAACTGTTGTTTAGATTTCGGATCTCCTACCTTTGGCCAAGGTGGGATCCTCGGTCCTCAGCTTACAGAAACCGTTTAAGTTTTTAGCCGGACATCTACTAAAAGTACTTGTGATTGTTAGTTTATAAGTCCCCGTTGGAAGGACGTGTATAAACCCCCAAGTTCGCCTCGGTGGCGAGCCGAGAGAAAATGGTTAGTACGTTAACAGTAAGAAGACAAGATGAATGATTGAAAAACATAGATCTTCATTAAGCTCTTTTTTTTTGAACTGCTTGCAAACAATAAAAATCAAATGTAACATAAACATAGAAGTGCTTGAAATAAATGACATGTTTTAAACAACAGAATTTTAAAATCAGGGTTGAAACTTTGCAAGAGTTGTGGTGGGTCTCCATCAGCTGTAGTAAGGTTTAAGCTTGGTAGCATTCCAGGAGTTGTTCATTTGTTGCTTTGTTAGTGTCTCCAATCTGTATGCCCCCGAGTCAGTTTTTGAGACGACCCTGTAAGGGCCTTCCCAATTCCTTGCCAACTTTATTTCTTTTGAGTTTTTTAAGCCGATGTCGGCTCGTCTGAGGACCAGATCCCCTACAGTAAAGCTCCTTGGAACCACCCACTTGTTGTATTCTCGGGACTGCCTTTCTTTTGCTTTTTTCTCATGATCAGACGCGAGCGATCGGATCTCCTCGCTGAGAGTCAGCTCTTCTTTCAACAAACCATCGTTCACTTCTACGGGACGTTCGGATACTCGGAAGGTGGGAATCCGAGTTTCAATAGGCAACACAGCCTCACAACCATATGTTAGTTGAAATGGGGTTTCTCCTGTCGAGGTGTGAATGGTCGTTCGTATTGACCATAATACCTCGGGGAGGAGGTCAGCCCATGATCCCTCAGCTTCATACAATCTCTTTTTTATCCCGTCAATGATAACTTTATTTGCTGCTTCTGCCTGTCCGTTCGTCTGCGGGTGTTCGACCGATGAGAAATGGTGGGTAATGTGGAAGTGGTCGACCAGTTCTTGAAAGACCTTGGCTGTGAATTGTGTACCATTGTCGGTCACCAGAGTGTGTGGGACACCGAAACGAGCGATGACCTGTCTAAGAAAGAATTTTTGGATTTTAGCTGAAGAAATTGTGGCCAAAGCCTCGGCTTCGACCCATTTTGTGAAATAATCAATCGCGACCACCACAAACTTTAGCTGCCCCGGAGCTATTTTGAATTTCCCAATGATGTCCATGCCCCACTGATAGAAGGGCCATGGAGCGATCATTGAGTGTAGCTCCGTCGGGGGGGCGTTGGAGAATCTTTCCGTGAAGCTGACAGGACTTGCATCTCTTTACGTGTTCTGAAGCATCGCTTAGGAGTGTAGGCCAGTAATAGCCTGCTCGGAGTACTTTACGGGCTAGAGCTTTTGCACCTACATGGTGGCTTGAGATTCCTTCGTGGACCTCGGCCAACACGAGATCGGCTTCAGCAGGGTTCAGACACTTCAGCATAGGGGAGTCCATTCCCCGTTTATACAAAGTGTCCCCGATCATGGCATATTGAGCAGCTTGCCTGACTAACTTTTTTCCTTGGGTGGGGTTGGTTGGTAGGACTTGGAATTTAAGATACTGCTTAATGGGGTCCATCCAATTGGTGGTTAGAGATAATGCTAGAACAACACTCGGCTGGTGGACAGTTTCTTGGACTTGGCTTTTGTTGTTTTCCGGGCCTTTAGTGCTAGCGAGCTTGGAGAGAATATCAGCTCGTCCATTGCAGGTCCTAGGGATGTGAGTGATGGAAAACTGAGGAAAAAGATCTGAGAGGGTTTTGACTTGTTCCAGGTATTTTTGGAGAATTGGTTCCTTTGCTTGAAACTCGCCTTTGACCTGAGATACAACCAATTGAGAATCGCTGAAAACTTCAATTTCTGAAGCCCCCATTTGGTGGGCCATCCGCAGACCGGCTATCACCGCCTCATACTCTGCTTGGTTGTTTGAGGTGGGAAACTCAAATTTGAGGGAATACTCTATGCTGATGCCCTCGGCATTTTCAAGGATTATTCCGGCCCCAACCCCCTTACTGTGGCTGGAACCATCAACATAAATCTTCCAAGGTTGGGGCTGGCTGGGATGGTTATGGTCTGATAATTCTGAAACGAAGTCCGCTAGGACCTGGGACTTGAGAGTTCTCCGCGGCTCGTAAGTGACGTCAAACTCTGATAGCTCAACGGACCAAGAGACCATCCTTCCCGCTAAGTCAGGTCGGCGAAGTACTTGCCTTATCGGCTGAGTTGTTTTGACTATAATGGGGTGGTTCTGAAAGTATTGTCGGAGTCTCCTGGCAGCAATTACCAAAGCAAAAGCGAGCTTCTCTATTTTGGAGTATCTTATTTCGGGTCCTTGGAGGGCCTTGCTGACAAAGTAGATGGGTCGCTCGGTCCCTGAGTCGTCCTTGACCAGGCCCGAGCTAACAGATGTTTCACTAGCAGACAAGTATAAAAACAGTGGTTCCCCCTCCCGAGGACTTGTGAGGACGGGAGGGGCCGAGAGGTATTCCTTGAGCTCAGCAAACGCTTGTTCGCAAGAGTCATTCCAATGAAAAGTTTTGTTTTTTCTGAGAAGTTGGTACCACGGGAGGGCTTTTTTAGCTGCTTGAGGGAGGAATCTTGAGAGGGCTGTCATCCGACCAGTCAGCCTCTGGACCTCCTTCACATTAGACGGGCTATGCATGTTCAGAATAGCTTGGCATTTCTCTGGGTTGGCCTCGATGCCCCTCTCTGTGAGCATGAAACCTAAAAAGGCCCCAGCCGGAACCCCGAAGGTGCACTTATCGGGGTTCAGGCGCATGTTGTACCTTCTGATTCTTTCCAGTATGGCTGCTAAGTCCTGAGGATGATCTTCCTTTTTCTTACTCTTGGCTATCATATCATCAATGTACACCTCAAGAGTAGGACCAATCAAACCCGAGAAGACCTTGTTCATCATCCGCTGGTAGGTTGCGCCAGCGTTTTTCAATCCGAAAGGCATTACCGTGTAGCAATAAGTAGCCCTTTCGGTGATGAAGGCCGTTTTCTCCTGATCAGGAGGGTACATCGGGATTTGGTTGTACCCCGAGTATGCATCCATAAAGGAGAGGAGTTGGTAGTCAGCTGAGTTGTCCACAAGTTTGTCTATAATGGGGAGGGGGTATTGGTCTTTTGGGCAAGCTTTATTCAAGTCGGTGTAGTCGACGCACATGCGCCACTTCCCGTTTGATTTTTTGACCAATACTGTGTTTGAAAGCCACTCGGAGTAGTTGACCTCTCGGATGAATCCGGAGGCGAGGAGCTCGGCCACTTTTTCTTCAATTACTGCAGCTTTCTCCGTGCCTACTCTTCTCTTTTCTGGGCAACTGGCTTGGCGGTTGGGTGAACGCTAAGACGATGACAAATTAGGTTTGGATCAATCCCCGGCATATCAGCCGAGGTCCATTCAAAAAGGTCCTTGTTTTTCTTTAGAAGTTCGAGCACCTCTGCTCGTATTGTCTCCGAAAGGTTGGTCCCTAGCTTCACCTTCCTGCCCGGGAGCTCTTCATTTAACACAATGAATTCCCACTCACCTTGTGGGGTTGGTCTTGTATCATCCAACTCGGATCTGACATCCAAGTCTGTCAAAAGTACATTTCCTTTATTCAAACATAACTTTGGCTGAGTTTCTTCAGGGCTTTTGAGTTTTGCTAAACTAGCATTGTAGCATAATCTAGCTTTTTCCTGCTCGGCTCGGATAGCAACAACGATTCCGTCTGAGCCTTCAAATTTCATGGCCAGATGAACGGTTGAGACGACCGCACCGAAAGCCTGTAGGCATGTTCTGCCGAGGATGGCATTATATGCTGATGGGCAATCGACCACAAGAAACTTGATTATCTCATGGACGGTGAGCACTTGATTGATGTATTTTTTCCTGTCGGATCTCTTTTCTCCTCCCCCCGCGAAACCTCCTGCTATGGTGTTGACTCTAAGGTTCTGCGGGGATTGGTCTGTAGTTGCTTCTACCATGGCTACTCTTTGTGGATCAGATGGTTGCTGACTGGTGTTATGGTTGGCTTCTCTGGTTGGAGGTCGGATGTTTCTGTTTGGGGAGAGGGTTCTTCTTCGAGCATGTCGGTTGAGTGCCTCCCTGACATACTGTTGTAACTTCCCATCTCTAATTAGTTGCTTGATGACATCCCTTAGCCAAGTGCACTCGTCTGTAGTATGCCCGTATCCCCCATGATACGAGCAGAACTTGGAACGGTCTTGGCGCTGACTTCTTTTTAAGGGGGGAGGTCTTTCTACCATTCGAAGGTCGGTTTGCATTGTTTCCTGCAGTATCTGACTTCTTGGGACCGTGAGGGGAGTGTACTGCTCGAATTTTGCTCGGGGAGCACTGAACCTTCTGTCCCCTCTGGGTCCTCTTCTTTGTTCCTCCCTCCTGTCATCTCTTCTGTCATCTCTTCTATCATCTCTTCTTGACTTTCCCTGAGAAGAAGGTTCCCCTTGTTAACCTCTTTCCCTGTTTCTCTGCCATTTGCTGAATTCCTCCAAATTTATGAACTTGGTGGAACGATGTCTTAACTCCGCCATGTCCCTCGGCGGTTTTCCCACTAATGAGTTTTTGAAGTCTCCATTCCGAAGTCCCTGAGTAAAAAGGAAGACCGAGAAGCTCGGTTCAAGGTTTGGGACAGATCCTGCCTCGGAATGGAAACGGGACAGATACTCTCTCAAGGGTTCTTCGGGTTGTTGCATTACACCTGCTAGTGCGTGGTCGGACTTTGGCTGGACGCAGCTAGCAGTATATATGTTCAGGAAAACTCTCTTCATTTCTGCCCACGAGTTGATAGAGTTCCTAGGCAAGGCCGAGTACCACCTCAAAACAGGTGGTTGCAGAGTCATAGAAAAGGCTCGGCACTTCATCAGGTCTCCTCCATCATAAAAGTTCATAGCGCCTTCAAAAGATAAAATGTGTTCCAAAGGGTCGGTTAACCCGTTATATTTCGCTACACTGGTGGGGCCGAGGAATGCGGAGGGTGTCTCATAAGCCATGATTCGCGGAGTGAAGGGGTGGCCCGGGTGAGCGCTGTCATCGGTCTCATAATTGGCTGCAAGGGCTGGATTTAGTGGAGGTGGTGGGGGAAGGGCGATGGGGCCTTGAGGATCCTGGGCTGGTATGGTTACCGGGGTTGTTCCTACTGCCCGCGCAGCAACCGCCTGCATGTGGATCTGCTGGAGCTCTGCTATGGCCCTTCCCTGCTGCTCCAACATTTGGGCTTGTTGTTTGATTATTTCCTCAAGCTGGGTTTCCCTTCGGCCTTGGGAGTGTCCTCTTTCTTCGCCGGAGACACGGGCGTCAAAAGAGCGACCGGAGCCGTGGTTTGGTACATGATTGGGGGGGGTTGGGGTTTGTTTGCCTAGAATGAACGGTGTATGGACCACTGTGAGTTCGGGCTGGTACTGAGTGGTGGCTGCGGGATGGAATTTCCAGTCTCACCGAAGGCATGCTTTGGTGGGGAGGATTTCTTCCTTCCAGATCTCTTCCATTGTCAGCGCTGCCTTCTTCCAGTCTCTGGCGGTTCCTTGCGGTCTGGTGGTTTGCGCCGCGCGAGCTGTTTGCGGTGTTTCCACGTGGGTTTACCATTTTTTGAGTGGGGGTACAGTTTATCAGATTCCCCACAGACGGCGCCAATGTCGTGTCTAGGATACGGTGTTTCAGATGCACCCCTAGCTCAAAGGTATAGAGAGACCCAAGAACTAGTGGATGGACTGAGGTTAGTGTATGATAGTTTGGGTATGCTAGAGGTCCACTTGGGACAACTAGGGTTTCCCTAATCACAGTGTGTGCAGATGTGCAATTAGGGAGAGAGAGAACGTACCAGAGCCCCTTGCTGGAGACAACTATTTATAGGGGTGGCATTGTACCTTGTGGGCCTGTACGGAGGGCCAGCAAGGCAGCTGACGTGTTCCGTTTAGGATGTAGGATGAGTCATTCATCCTTATCTTGTAGTGGAGAATCTTATCCTTGTTGGCAGGTTAGGCTCACGCGCCCCTAGCTCGGACTTCTTGGGGGGTAAGCCCCATGTTGTCGGTCCTGAGGCGCCATGATGGGTCCTTGGACAAGCGCTCGGCCTGGGTAGGCGTGACCTGTCAGATTGATTAATCTGGTCGGCCGTGTAGGATAAGGGTAGGCTTAGGGTCGGTCTACCACAATAATAATAATAATAATAATAATAATAATAATAATAATAATAATAATAATAATAATAATAATAAGGCTTATTTATGGTTTTGATCCCTAAAAGTTCAGCGTGTTTTGATTTTAGTCCCTAAAAGTTATTTTGACCGTGACTGGTCCTTAATTTTTCAAACATTTTGGTTTTGGTCTCATCCGTTAGAAAAAATCAATTATTTTTTGACGTGGTTAACGGAAACTCATACCAACAGCTACGTGGTGTAAGATAGTGCCAATAAGTTTTGTGACATAGATGATTCGGGTTCATAAACGCAAAATTCTGCGTATGAGACCATTCTGCGTATGGGACCATTTTGCGCCCATGGATCTATATCATCTACGTCATATCACTTATTTGGCGTCTCTTCACACTACGTGACTGATGATATGGTGTTCCGTTAGCCACATAAGCAAATAACAGTTTTTTCAAAATGGAGTGGATCAAAACCAAAATGTTTGAAAAATTAAGGACCAGTCCCGGTCAAAATAACTTATAAGGACTAAAACCAAAACACGCTAAACTTTTAGGGACTAAAATCATAAATAAGCATAATAATAATAATAATAATAATAATAATAATAATAATAATAATAATAATAATAATAATAATATTTGTATTTATATACTTTATTAAATAAAAATAGATAAACGTAACCCTAAGCAACAACATCTAAAGCCTCCAGAAACTCCCAATCGCAGACACCAGCCTCCTCCTCCTCCTCCTCCTCACTCCTCGCCACCGCCGCCTCATCTACGGCCACCGCTGACACTGTAAGTGCCTTATCTCTAATCCCATGTTTCTCTTATGAAACCCTAAAAAACCCTCTCTGTTTTTTATTCGGTTTAATCTCAGGAACCATTTGAATAAATATTCTTTAGGGTTTTGAAATCTTGATTTTTGTTAATTGCTGAATTGCAGTATTGAGTGAGAAGAAGAAGAAGAAGAATCATGAGGCCAATCTTAATGAAGGGCCACGAGAGGCCATTGACGTTCCTCAAGTACAACAACGACGGCGATCTCCTTTTCTCTTGCGCTAAGGACCACAACCCAACGGTTTGGTTCGCCGACAATGGCGAACGCTTGGGCACTTATCGCGGTCACAATGGAGCCGTTTGGTGCTGCGATGTCTCAAGCAAGTTCTTTTTTTATTTTTATTTTATTCAATGCACCGTTATATTTTTTTATAGGCAAAGTTTTGATGTAGAAGGGAAGGGGAGGGGAAATTGCGCGCTGCCTGGGTTCGAATCCAGGTGCTCGTGCTATATGTCTATGTCTCGCAGCTTTACCAGCTGAACTGATCATATTAAAATAAAGGAGCCCAAGGTTCCGTGTTCAATCCCTGACTAAGCTGAACATGTTTCGATTTATGAGGGGAGCGCTCAAGTGTTTGGGTAGATACTCCCCCAGTTTGGCAAGACTCGCTAGGTCCAATGTGGCCGGGTGGGTCCCAGGTTCTGGGTATAAAAACAAAAAATTGGTTAATTTAATTAGAAATGTAAATATGTATTTTGATGTTTTGTATTTTAATTTTGTATTTCGAGCTGTGTTATGATGTTAGAGATGGTAATTGGTTAATGTCATATATGCGTACGAGATGGTAATGAGACGATGGTTGTTGTTGATGATGATGATGATGCAGGGGATTCGGGTCGTTTGATAACTGGTAGTGCCGATCAGACGGTCAAGTTGTGGAATGTGCAAACCGGTCAGCAGTTATTCACTTTCAATTTTGACTCTCCTGCTAGGTCTGTTGACTTTGCCGTCGGTGATAAGCTTGCTGTTATCACTTCTGATCCCTTTATGGAGTTGTCTTCTGCAATCCATGTCAAGCGCATTGCTAGAGATCCGGCTGATCGTAAGCGCGTTACCACTGTCTTGTTCTCTATGTTAGTCATGTAACACTAATCGATGTTCATTCAGCTTAGTAATCTTTTTGTGTTGCGTCTCCTCTCAGAGACTGGGGAATCTGTGCTTGTCATTAAGGGCCCTCAGGGAAGAATTAACAGAGCTGTTTGGGGACCTCTCAACAGAACCATTATTAGTGGTGGAGAAGATGCTGTTATTCGTATCTGGGATGCTGAGGTTACTTTCATGCTTCTTTTCCTCCTCTCGCTTTATTCACCATTATCACTGTCGAATCATTTGATTTCTTTTTCCAACTTGCAGACTGGAAAATTGCTTCAAGAGTCAGACAAGGAATCTGGACACAAAAAGACTATAACATCGCTTGTAAAATCTGCAGATGGTTCACATTTCCTCACTGGCTCCCTTGATAAGTCTGCTAGGGTATCAAAATTTTAATTCTTTGCTTTTATTTTTTGCCACTGCGGAGTTGAGATTATTAATATTTTATTTTCACATAACCAATTCCCCCTCTCTTTTGGCAATAGCTTTGGGATACCAGAACGATGACTCTTATCAAAACATACGTGACAGAACGTCCAGTCAATGCAGTTACTATGTCACCTCTTCTTGATCATGTATGTATTTGGGCATTGTAAATTTTGTTGACCTCATGTTATGATATTCATATTAATAGTGTTTTGTTAATCAGTGCAAGTAATTTTGCCACGACTTTATTTGATTAATGTCTTATCTGAGAAACAGAGGAAAACAGAAAGCACTGGCAAAGTTTACTGCATTCTCTGAATATGCTATGTATAGTAGCCGTGGAGGCCGCCCTATTTATACAAGAGGGTAGCTATACAATGAAGTAAAATACAATCAATTTAGCATACCTAGTTACGTACAAATCCTACCCATGCTACACTCAATATACACCCACATCTTCATCATGTAGAAATGTGTACTATAAATTTAGGAAGCTAGTCAAGAATATGCCTAATCCCTTTATTCAACATTCAACAACAACCACCACCACGGCTTATTCTCACTAGTTGGGGTTGGCTAAATGGATCAGAAAACATGATAAAGTTCTATTATAAATCATGTCCATTAACAAATCATTGATATCTAAATCCTTTTTAATTGTTTCGCCTATAGTTTTTCTTTGTCTCCCTCTGCCATTAGACTACCCTCCATCTAATCCCCTCTCTTTAATGGTGCATCAGTTGTCCTTCACACATGCCTAAACCACCTAAGGCGAGAGTAGTGTTACATGGTATGCAGAAATCCCCTGCGATTCATGTTTTGGTACTTCTGTTCCAAAATGTGGGTTGTTTGCTATCCCAAATGCTCAAAGTAGCATTTTTAAATCCAAACCTAGATTCTCAAATCCTAAACTCTTAACCACAATTCTATCATTTGGGCCTATTTTAAAAACAATGATTAAAAAATTAAAGTTAGTAAATAGATTAAAATAACTAAATCAGAGTCTAGAGGCTTTCATATTCTTTTTTAAAAATTTACTACTTTATGTCAATATAGTTGAAGTTTATACATAGTGATCTAGTAGTAAACGAATTTCTGTCCGACATAGAGAACCGAAGAAGTGTAACCCCTGCATTCCACGTACCTTGAAAAGTCCCGTATCGTGCACCCTTTCCTGTACCACGTACCAAGTTGTACCACGAACCATGTAACATTGGGCAAGACTGAAACCTATACTTTTTATTCATTGATACAAATTTATTCAATAAACAATGAACACTTTTTTTTTTTTTTTCCATATTATTGATTTACAGTTGCTTACTATTTCAAGAAAGAAATTTATTTCCAAATCATTTTATTTGCTTGTGCCAGATGAAAATTAGGACATCATTTATCTACTTCAGTTTCTTTATTCCATTTTTGGGTCATGTATTATTCCCAGACCTTGTATGGTTTTCTGAATTTCATGCCATGTGTTCTTCATAGGTGGTACTTGGAGGTGGTCAGGATGCATCAGCTGTTACAACTACTGATCATCGTGCTGGGAAATTTGAAGCCAAATTCTATGATAAGGTAAATTTGATTGTTTCTCTTTTAATGTATCATTTCTGTACGTAAGAATATTCAAATTCATTATTTCATATTTGTTATTTTCATTCGTTTAGATTCTTCAAGAAGAAATTGGAGGTGTGAAAGGGCATTTTGGACCAATTAATGCACTGGCCTTCAACCCTGATGGGAAAAGGTATATTCTTTGTTCTTCACCTTTACCTTTTGAATTTGCCTTATGGCATCATTTTACTGCTCGAAATCTTCCGGTCATCAAATCACTGGAGAAATTGATGACCACGATCATGTTAACTATCACTATGTATAATGCATATGCATAAATTCTTACATATAATGATCACTTAATGGATAACTTGGGTCTTAGTGGAATAATAACTAATCATGCTAAGGACCCGTCCTGAGGATGGGTCTGTTGCCGAATGATATCTTTATTTGTTCATCAAATTAAAAGGAACTTCAAGTTTTGTTCTAAGCATTGTACTTAACTCCAATAATTTATGTCGGTCATTTGTTTGAATTATACGATCATCATTATCTTGAAAAGGAATTTAAAGAAGCAATAATTAGTGGATACTCTACAGGCATCTTGCTAGAGGACATTCAATGTTGTAAATTGATTCATTCATATGTTGTGATTGAATAATGATTTCAAATTTTATTTTGCTCTTCCTTTTCTTGATACAATTTGATATAATACATTGTTTGGTAGTCTATCTTTCTGAAATATCCAAGTATTTTTCTCTCAACGGTGTACTTTAGGGATCCAGGGTCCTGATTACCTGTAAATCTGTTTCTTTACTGGCTCATGCATATTCTTTTTGTTTTGTAGTTTTTCAAGTGGAGGTGAAGACGGTTATGTACGGCTGCACCACTTTGACCCAGATTATTTCAACATCAAAATATAGTGCTAGAGAACTTACAATGTGGATCCTATAAGTTTTTTTGACGACTTTTACTTAATATTGCTGTAATGCCAATGTGATTACCGATGTTCTTCCGTTGGTAATCTGCAAGAGGTTTATCCGTGAAATTATTCATTCTTCATTTAAGTTTATTGTAGCGATATGATGAATTTTGAAAGTCACTTATTTCCAATGCATGTGCAAGACTTGGTGCATATACAAGAGTTAATTAATTTTTAACAAGTATATTCCTGATCACCACATGTATGTGTTAAATAACTGAATTCAGTAGACGTAGAGCAACCCTCAAATTCTAATTACTTTCTCATTGTTTGGTGCATGAGAGCTCACCAGTGTCGGGTAGGCTCACTTGTTCATTAATTTTGGGTGATATGTGCCCATGACCGGGTTTGCTTTTCCCCATAACTTCACTAAAAACTACTATCCTTTGCTTCAGAGCTAACACTTTCTTTGGTTGCACGAGAGAAAATGGGAAGAGAGAAAATGAGAAGAGAGAAATAGGGAAGAGAGATTATAGTGAGAAAATGGGTAGATTTTGTGGTTGTTTGGTATGAGAGAAAATGTGAAGAAAAAGGAGAGAAAATGTTTGATATAAGACAAAATGGTTAATATAAAAAAATAAAAAAAGAACCCAGCCGTATGCATGTTAACATCATTTCCGTGTAGTAGCAGTGCACTCCCCCATTTGGCCATTTTCTTTTCATTCTCTCGCCACTCCCGGGAAGAAAAAAATTTAGTGTGGGTCCCACCCTTTTTTCTCTCCTCCCCCATTTTCTTTCCACAACCAAACTAGAGAAAACATCCATTTTCTCTCCATTCTCTCCTCCCCCAATTTCTCCTCCCCCAAAATCTCTCATACCAAACAAGCTGTAACTCATTTAAAGCATTAATTGCTACTCATCCAACATTAAAGCAAACATAATTAGAAGTTACTCCCTCTGTTTCACTTTGTAGTGTGTTTTAAGGTTATGCACGAGTTTTAAGAAATGGTAAAATGATGTAAGAATTTGTTGTATTTTGACTATAATACTCCTATATAATCATTATTGAAGATAGAGAAAGGTATTGAAAGTGAAAAAGAGTGTATTGAATATGGGTGTGTTTGGAAAAATAGCATTAATTATGTATTGACTTTATAAAACAGGATTTATGAAACATAGTACAAATGATAAAACAACATTACATACGAAACGGAGGGATTAAATCAAAATGTTATTCCACTCATATTAAATGAAAATTTTACAAGGCCTTCTTATGCCTGTACTTTGTGGTGCAGACTAGGTACACCAGCATGGTCAACAAGTAACAGCTTAAGATAAAAAAAGAAAGAGGTGTGTATTTGCCTATAAAGACATAATCTTAAAGAATTCTGAATTGGAAAAATAATTCTTCAAAAAGCTGTGCCTACTTTTAGTTCAAGATTTTTTAGTTCAAGATTTAATTCAATTTATACCTATATTAACAAGCCACTTGAAAGGAATGATGAATGGATGACATAAGCTTAAAAAAAAAGTACATAAGCAAACTTTTGCTTGAAAAAAAAACAAGGTTTGGTTGTAGTTGTAGTGATAAGGAGCTCTTCTTTCTTAAACAACATCACGTTTGGAATTCAACTCATGCGCATTATATTTTTTTGTTTTGTTTTTGATCTTTAAGTGAAATGGTTGTGTGCCCAGATAGCGTTCCGAGTTGTAAACGATATAGTACCTTCCGAAGATAAGTGTTGTTTTTCAATGTTGAAATAAAGTATGTAAGCATTCGATATTGACCTTTACTTTTTATATTCAAATAATGAGATTGATGAAAAAAGGTATTAAAAGAATTTGTTCTATTTAAATGGGTTTTTTTTGAATTTTTTGTTTGGTTTATATATAAAGAGTTCTTCTCACCTGACAATCAAAGACTAATAAATTTCGAGATGTAAAAATTACCAAAGTGAGCTTTTTCAGCTTTGTCTCCACCAACAAAGTATTTTTCATACACATAAGCAAAGTTTGTCCTAACATTATGCTTAAAAAGACCAGTTATCAGCAAACTTAACAAAACCTTGTTGATGAGTTTCTTTTTTCTTTTTTTAATAATTGTTTTTTTACTTTAATCGAATTAATCATAATCCAATATGATTTTCGGATACCGAATGTGTAGGGAAAAGAGAAATTATTTTCAACCTCATGTTTTAGCTGGCACACCATGTTTATTTTTTTATCGTGACCTTATTACAACTTTTGATCGGTGTGTTATGACTGTGTTTACGACCATTTTATCGTGAGAAAGGTCATGACTATTAATTTTTCTCTTGTACAATCATGAGTAAGATGACGAACATAAAAAATTGATCGTGAGTAAAATCAAAACTTTATAAATAAATTTTTGGGATGTGCCTATTAAAACTTGGGATAGAAAATTTTCCTTTAAAAAATACTCCCTCCGTTCCATATTATCTGTCACTTTAGCATTTTTAACTTGTTCCAAATTATTTGTCGCTTTAGGAATTCGAGGATGTATTAATTGATTTTTTCCACCTTTAACCTTGCATTTAATGTGTTGAAATATGTGAAATGAGTGATAATTAATGTACTTTGAGGGTATTATAGTAAAGTTATCTAATAATTCTTTTGAAAATTGAAATATTAACTGACTTTCTTAATCCGTGTGAAATTTCTAAAGTGACAGTTAAATTGAAACGGAGGGAGTAAAAATAAAAATATCCCATCTCAAATCCATCCAATCCAATATCAAACTCTAAAAGTCAGGCTCAGGCCCATAAAAACTCATAAAGACAAGAGAATCCATTCAACTGAAAAGACTATTATGCCCTTAGTTTCAGTTATATTTTTACAAATCTCCCCTTTCCGCAAACGAACTACTCCATTGTAACCTAGCAACTAACTCACACCGCCTTCAGCAAAGTCCATAGCCGCTATTTGCACTCTCTTCTGGGTGCTCTGCTCTGTTACCTCTTCAAACGAATCAACAAGGTAATGAAACAAACAAACAACCTAATCCTCTTCTTCCTTGAACTTTGTGTGTGTGTGTTTGTTTTTCTTAAAAAAAAAATAGAGTTTGATAATTTTTTTGTGCGAGTTTAAGATTGGTTTGTGTAAAGTTTGATTCTTTTCTCTTCTGGGTATATGGGTTTTCATCTGTTGTTCTATTTCATCTCTAGTTATAATTTATTCTGATGAAGGAGTTCTTTATTTTTAAAGATAGGTGATTTTTTATATCTTATATTATGCCTGCTACTGAATTACATGGATGCTTAATGGAATTTTAATCTTAGAACACAATGTTTCAAACAGTGGGATTTTCTTGAACAAGATTTAAGATTTGTTCCAAACAATAAAAGTTATAACTCATTGAATTTTAGAGACTTTTGTTGAATGTCTAATTGAGTTGATTCAAGCAGGGGCTGGTTAAGTAATAGTAATACCTCGAAACCACAATTTACAGTAGAATGGCGAAGTCTTTGAGATCAAAGAGGGAGAAGAGGCTGAGGGCTATTCGGAGGGAGATTGTTGAACCTTTATATGAGAAGAAAGAAGCTGCTAAGCTTGCTGCCCAAGAAGCTGCCCTTGCCGCACCTAAGTTGCCCGTTCGCGTCCCATCAAAAACTGCCATGGATTCCTCCGCACCATCTAACTACACCATCAAGGGTATCATGTCTTCATATTTACTTTACCCTTCCTGCAGTTGCATTGTTATTTTGTGGAGTCTGTGTTTTGATGTGAATTTTGTTGAAGTTATAGTCTTTAATAGGATTTTGTGAAAGAATCTTCTTAGTGTATACGATAAAATGCATTCAATGGAGTGAAACTGGTTAGCCTGGTATCAATCCTAACACTATTTGCGATTGTTATTTCAGTATGCAATACGCGAATAAGCCTCGAATTGAGTCTGTAAATTCTGCTCTTCCAAACTGTAAAGAGGAGCTTAGCTGATTGGGGATTTTTCACTCATATGCTGGCTGTAACTATGTTTAAAGGACACTGTTGATTTAATGCTTTACGCTGCTTATCATTTGTGATCTTGCTGTCTATCAGCTATACGTTCTTTTGAAGACTTTGGGTTGCATAATAATATTGTTACATTAAAGAAAAATCCTAAGTTCAGCTAGAAGTTCTTTTCAAGAATTTGTGTTACATGATAATATTGTTATGTTAAAGAAAAATCCCAAGATCATATACTTTCTAATTATGCATTGGTATTTGCCTGCCTTACATTGGAAGCACAAGTTGATGTTCGGTGTTTGCTTTTAAATTATCCAGATGTGGAGATGGCTGATGGCAGTGGAAGTTTGGCTTCGTTAAAGCCTGTTGGCGGAATAGGGAAAAAATTGAAAAAGAAATTTAAGTTGGGTAAAGGAAAGCGCCGTGGTAAGGGAAAAAAGCCCAGCAAGCGTCACATATAACTCCAGTGGAATGGTAGTGATATCTTGTTCACCTGCATCATGAAATCTTACATTGTATCTTGCCATTGCATGTTCAACATCAGTTTTTTAAATTTATGCTAGGAACTTAATGGTCAGTTTTATATATTACATGTCTCTCTAATCAAATGGTTCAAATTTAACAAATAACATTGTGTTGTAAGAAAAACAAATACTTTGATAGACATTTTTATTCAGCAAGTAGTGAAATAAGTAACTTATGACCTTTGCAATTCCCATTACATATTAGCTCCCAGAAATAGATGAAGCTCCATATTTAGGATAATAACACTTACAACCTTGTGTGTATAAAGAAGTGTTATTTCTTATTTTTGTGTAAAAAAGATGTTATTTGAATGAAGTATAGTCTTTGCTGTTTCCTTTATCTTTTGTTTTTCCTGCTCCTCGTTACTGTTCTTAGTATTTTTGGTTATCAATGACTGAGGTGTTTCAGTCATGAATATCTTTAATGTTATTTTTGTAAGTTTGAAGGATGATGGAATGAAATTGAATAAACGGAAGGGAAAGGGAAGGGATCGAATGGAATGGGAGTGAACTTCCCATTGTTCGAATGTTTTCATCCCATTGGTTAGTGGTTACACCCCAATTTCAGGTGGAAAGATTTTTTGATTGGAATGGAAGGGGAAGGGCCTTTTCTTTCCATTTTAAACTTTGCTGAAAAAACTTCCAAACAGTGGAATCTCATCCCATTCCACTCTATACCATCCATACATAAGAGTACCCTGCATATCTGTTTCAGTATCCTGTAAACTTTGTTTTTTGTTTTGCGGAGCTATGATTACGAGGGAATTGAGTTAATGATTTTGATACCTTGGTGTGATGTTTGCTATTGTAGGTTGCGGTGGTTAAGAGTTGCTGTGTCTTTCTCTTGATTCATGAGGACCGTTTAAATTTTGATCCAAAAAACCTGAAGACCATTCAAACATTATGAGCCGAAGACTTATTGTTAAGTAGCCTTATTTATTACATGTATTGAGGAACAGCACAATTTTAGTTTGGAGTAGTAGTTCATGTTTCAACTCGTTCTGAACATAAATCAACTTTTTGTACCAATTAATCATGTTCTTGGATGTGAAATTTGGTAGGACTAGTTTATGTTTCTCATGAATGTGAAGTGGTGTTTAGAAGAAAGAATGTTTTAAGACTAAACTGTCACTTTAGTCTCTCATTTTGTAAGATTTTTCACTTTAGTCCCTGACTTTTCAATAATTTCTCTTTAGTCCTTCACTTTGAAAAAAGCTACTCACATTAGTTCCTGACAATTTTACTTTATCTGTTCATAGACGTTAACGTTTTACACGCGTAGCCGTTAAATAACATATACACACGTGGTCGTTAACATCTTACACATGATGTTGAATTCAAAAGATAAAAATTGAAGGAAGAAGAGGCTAAGGTAGTAAGACCGTTGAAAAGAGACAGCTGTTGAAGCTTTAACAGCTGTAGACTTTAACAGCTGCAAAAAATACAATAACTGATGAATCTGTGATAGCATCACAGAAACTAGACATCGTATAAGTTATTTAACGGTCACATGTGTAAGATGTTAAGGTCTATAAGTTATTTAACGGTCACATGTGTAAGATGTTAAGGTCTATGAACGGAGAAAATTGTCAGGGACTAACGTAAGTAGCTCTTTTCAAAGTGAGGGACTAAAAAGGAATTATTGAAAAATCAGAGACTAAAGTGAAAGTTTCTTACAAAGCGAGAGATTAAAGTGACAAATTAGTTCATGTTTTAACATTTAGGGATATTTGGTACGAGGAATGGGAGTTCTCGTGTTTGGTAGAGGATTTAGAAACAAATGCACCATAAAGTAACAATTCTATGAATCTTAAAATGGCTTATGCATCATCCTCGTTCTATTTTTTTTTTTTTTTTAAAGCAAAATGTCACATTCTTGAGAATGTTTTATACCAACTAGGGTATTGCTAACCAGTGCTCTAAGGGCATTGATTAAAGAATACATTAAAGGAAAACTTGCATTGAAAATCTAAGTCCACTAGTTTTCGAAGTTTTAAATTCACTATTTTTCAAGATAAAACTATCTCTTTTGCTTCCTTAACCAATGCCCTAAGGGCACTGTTTAGCATTTTCCTATCAAACTAAGAGCATCCACACCGGTAGTCCCTAAAATTTTTAGGGACCATCTCTAATTTGGGACACCGGTGTGGAGCACCTGCTTGTAGTCCCTAATTAGATATTGTAGCTAATTTGGAACATTGACAATGTCAGAGGGGAAGAGGGGGAGGAGAGAGAAACGGAATAAAAAATGCTAAAATGGAGGGAGAAGAAACAGTCATGAACTACAACAACAACAATAAACGAAAATTTGGGTCATCATCATCAACAACCAAAAATTCATCAATAACAAAAAAACCAGCATCATCAACAACCACAAATAAACATAAACTCCTACCGAAAGAAAAAGAAAATAAATCAAAAAAATCTGATAAAAAAACAAACAAAATTAAAAACCCAAAACAGAAACCAATTTGTCGAAGGCGGTGGAGGGAGATCGAGATCTATGGCGGAGGAGGGAGTTCGCTGGTCGGAAAGGGAGATCGGAGATCGAGATCCATGGCGGTTGAGGAGGGAGGAAGTGAGATCGACGCCTTTGAGAAGATCGACGCCGATGGAGGGAGATCGTGGCGGTTGAGGAGGGAGGAAGGGAGATCGACACCGGAGGAAGAGAGATCGACACATCAGGACAAGATCGACACCGGAGAGAAGGTTGCGGTGGCTGGATCGAAGGCGGTGAGGGTGAGATCCACGCCAGAGGGAGATCGACGTCGCCGGGCTTGAGAGAAGGGAGAGAGAGAGAGAGTAGAGGGAGGGAGATCACGATGTGTGTGTGGGTGTGTTTCATTGAGAGAGAGTGTGTGTGTATTTAAGAGAGACCACCATGTGTATGTGTGCATTTGAGAGTGTGAATTTGAGATTGTGTTTGTGTATTTGAGAGTTTGTGCATTCACCGTGTTTCATTGTGTGTGTGTGTTGAGTGTTTCATGAAGTGTGTGTAGTATGTGCATTGTGAATTGTGATGCACTAAAATTATTACTGTTGCATAATGCAACGGTAATAAAATCTAACCGTTGGAACCTTGGGTTATATATAAGTTCAACTTACAAATGTAAATCACACAACAATCTTACTTCAATAGATTATTTCTCTTTCTTCTCAATTCAGTTTATAATTTTTAATTTTTTTTGTTTCATTGAGTTCTTTTATTTTTCTTGTCCTCATTTCATTTTAGTATTTTAATGGATCCTGCACATATTGAATTAGATGCTCTTAGGAGATTGTTTGGTAGTATTTCTAATTCTAATCCTCCAAATATTCAAAATCCTCATCCTATACCAAACACTCAAAGTTCTTATGCACCTTTTTATCCAAACCCTCAAAGTGCTCCACCCAACTCATATAATCCATTTTACCCAAATACCCAAATGAACCCACCAACTTCTACTCACCAATTCTTCCCATACCAATATCTAATGTGTCCTCCACCACCACACACCAACCCTGTCATAAACACTCATCCTGTGCAATCATGTGATAAAGATCTGACAACACCATTGGGGTCGATCAATGACTCTGAAGACCCACCATTCTGCAGTCAAGATGGTCTGGAAGCTATTGATCTCGATGAAGGAGAAGAAGGTTCCACAGCAAAAGCAAGGAAGAATAGAGAAAGATTTTCAACTGAGGAAGATAAACTATTGGTGGAATCATATTTCAATGTTTCTGAAGATCCTATTGTTGGGGTGGATCAAAAATCTGGAAGTTTTTGGGCAAGGATAGCTAGTCAATACAATAAGTTTCTCAACAACAAGACAAAGGCTAAAACTGCGAATCAAATAAAAGCTCGATATCACAGACTTCAAGCAATGACTTCCAAGTTTGTTGGGTGTTACAAACATGCCCTGGAGTCAAAGACTAGTGGGTAGGGATGGCAATGGGTCCGAGTGGGTCCGGGTACCCTGTTCATAAATTATTGGACCCAGACCCACCCGGACCCGTGCAGGTACCCACTGCATAATGGGTAGGCGGGTCTTCGGGTACCCAAACGGGTTTTGCGGGTATCCATTAGCAATTTTTTTAAAAGAAAAAATTATTTTTTAAATTAATTTCTATGTTTTTTATAGACCGAGGGATCCTTAATACATTATTACACACTCTACTTAATATTAATCCCTACCACCATTAAACACTCGCAGACATCAAACAAATTCTCTCGTTAAACACAAACATACTAAAATTATATATATATATATATATATAATGTATATATGTAAATATGGACGGGTCCGGTTACCCACGGGTCTGGATATCTTAGACCCAGATCCAGACCCGTTCAAAGCGGGTACCCAGACGGTTCCATTCTTTGGATCCACATATCTCTTTTTTGGACCCAGACCCGGACCCGTTGCGGGTATTACTCGCGGGTACCCGCGGGTCCGGGTCCAATTGCCATCCCTACTAGTGGGAGCAACAACGAAGATATAATGGAGAAAGCTATGACAATATATCGTCACGATCAAAAAGAGAAGTTCACTATGGAGCATGTTTGGCGATTAGTAAAAGATAAACCGAGATGGTTTAATACAGCTGAAGATGGAGGGTCATAAAAAAGAACAAAGACCTCTTCATCCGGGGCATACACTTCATCATCTAATCCGCCAACTCCTAGTAGTGAAGACAACCCACAAACCCTCTTTATAGAACGACCAATTGGACAAAAAACAGCAAAAAGGAAGGGAAAATCAACAAAAGGTGCAACATCTTCTACCAAAGTTGATGCTTTTAACGAGTTCAAAGTTGAATATTTGGAACTAGAGAAGAAAAAACTGGCTTTCGAGGAAGAAAAGGAGAAGAGTAGGATGACTTTGGAGGAAGAAAAGTTGATGATCAATGAGTATGAGATACTTTTTAGAGATACTTCAAGGATGACCGAGATACAAAAGCGGGCTCATGAAAAGGTTTGCGACGTTATCAGGAAAAAATTTGGTATTTGATATGAACTTTATTTTAGTGTAAGTGTATTTCATTATGTAACTTTTTAAAGCATTATGTATTTTCTTTGTAGTTTTATTCCATTATAAGCATCTGTAACTTTTTAAATCATTATGTATTTTGTTTGTAACTTTTGTAAGCACTATGTATTTTGTAAGTTGTTGAAAAACTAGTTGTTACATAAACTAGCCGTTACATTACTAGCCGTTACAAAAGTATTCGTTGAAAAGCTAACCGTTACAAAAGTAGTCATTACAAAAGTAGCCATTGCAAAATTATCCGTTAGTAGCATCCAAGTTGCCTATAAGTATTACTAACATTCTGAATGTATTCACAACATTGATATTTGCTCTATTCTTCTTTACAACTCTTTGTATTCTTCTTTTACTACCCGAAATGGATCCCACAAATTCATCCAATTTGGAGAACAACATTGTCTGGCGAGCTATTAACATGTTGTTTGATAGTAGTGACGAAGAAGATAACATTCCCACCAACCGTAGAAGGAAAAGACCAAACATACAGAGAAATCGTGCAGAGGGGCATGCTCGATTGTTTAATGATTATTTCTCTGATCATCCAACATACACAGATGATCATTTTCGTCGCAAATTAAGAATGCGTAAGCATGTGTTCATGAGAATTGTAGATGCCATTACCGCCCATGACGAGTACTTCATATAGAAGCCAGACGCAACTGGTATGCTTGGGCATTCCCCTCTACAAAAATGTACTAGTGCTATTAGAATGCTAGCATATAGAGCAAGTGCTGACAGTCTCGACGAGTGTGTGAGAATGGCCGAGACTACATCATTACAATGCCTCGATAGATTTACAAGGGCAGTGATTAATGTATTTGGGAGTACGTACTTGAGAAGGCCCAACAATGATGACATTCAGCGGCTGCTTCAAATCGGTAGCAATCGTGGCTTTCCAGGCATGTTAGGCAGCATTGACTGCATGCATTGGGAATGGAAGAATTGTCCAGTTGCATGGAAGAGACAATTTAGTCGAGGCGATCATGGAAACCCAACAGTGATGCTCGAAGTAGTTGCCTCAGCTGATTTATGGATATAGCACGCTTTTTTTTGGAGTTGCGGGATCTAATAATGACATAAATGTGTTGAACAGATCCAATGTCTTCAATGATGTTCTTATTGGTCAAGCACCTCAGGTAAATTTCACAATCAATCAAACTCCTTACAATATGGGCTATTATCTTGCAGATGGTATTTATCCTCTATGGGCTATATTTGTCAAAAGTATCTCTATGCCACAAGGAGTTAAGAGGGAATTTAAAAAAAAAACAAGAAAGCTTCAGGAAGGATATTGAACGAACATTTGGAGTACTGCAACAGCGATTTGCAATCATACGTTGTCCGGCTCGACAGTGGCATTTGGAGCAATTATCTAATATAATATATGCATGCATCATTTTGCATAACATGATTGTTGAAGATGAACGAGATACGTATGCTGTTGGTAATTTTGGCGAGTATGGTGATGACGTGGACAATCCGGAAGTACCTAACGACGGTCATCATGATTTTCAAGAGTATCTTCGTTTGAGATCTTCACGATAGGTCTGTTCATCAACGTCTTCAAGCCGATTTGATTGAACATGTTTGGAATCATTACGATGACGTCGATGATTAATATTGAACATTGTTTGGTGTGACTTAAATTTTAATGTATTTTTGTCTTACGTTTAATGTATTCTCATTCTACTTATTTTATGTATGGTGTGACTTATTTTATGTATTTCTTTATTTTTTGAATCTTTAATGTATTTTATTTTTTCTATTTCTCTCCAATTTTTATTTCTTTTTTTTATTTTTAATGCATTTTAAATTTAATTTTATTGCATTTAAGTTTATTATGGTATTTATTTAGGGCGGAAATAAATAAAATATTTTTACAAAAAGTAGCTGTTATAGAATAATATAATAATATAGATCATTTTAAATTATAGTTATGATTTTGGTGGGAAAAATCTATTTAGTTGATGGTGGTTTTAATTTATTGTAAAATATTAAGAGTGTGGGGTACTGTGTGGGTCCCAATTTTAAGGACAAAAGTGAGTTCATGGCTGTGGAGAAAAAATGTGTTTGTCCCTAAAAGTGTAGGAAAACGTGAAGAATAATAAAATAATATGTGGGGTCCATTTAGGGACAAAATTTGGGTTCATGGATGTGAATGCTCTAAATATGAACCAAATGTCTCTCCTCATACCAAACGCATATATGGGAATCTTCCTTGGAGTATGGGATGTCCATATTTGGTGAAAGATATAGAAAAACATCCAGGGAAATAACAAGCTCTGGAATCATAAAATGTGAAGGTGAGAATACACTGAAATAGTAAAATATGAAGGTAAGAATGGTTGATTAATCTCAATTTTTTGGTTTGAAATGATTTTCATGACCCCATCCTTGAATCTTTATGTTTATTATAAGGATATTTTTTTAAAAAATTAGTTGTATCAAATTATGTTATGTTAATCTAATAGATCAAATATGTGAATGTAACTTATCAATACATCATTTTCATAAATAAAAAAAGAAAAAGAAAACTTATCAATACATCAAAATCACATTCTCATAATTCACATTTCCGAGGTTTGTTTGATTTGTGAAAGCATTTCATATTTCCATGGTGTTAGAACAAAAACTACTAGTCTCAAGAATGCAATAACAAGCTAGTACTCGAATATTGTTTTTTGGTACATGAGTACGGTGTCGGTGTGTGACGAGTGCATATAAAGTACTATCATGGGGTACTCAAGTGCACTGCGGAACTTAGTACTATTATGTGGTTACTCTAGTATTGGAACTCTCAAGTGGACTGAAGTGGCAACAAAGCTCGTTGTGGCGGGTGTGTTGTCCATTGGAGGTAGATGTGCCGGTGAAACCAGTACTTTGACATCTTTGACTTTATAGGAACTACCCGATCAATTTTATTGGTTAAAAAATAACCTACTACTACTTCTGTCTCGGTATATAAAACCTTTTTTAGATTTTTATTTTGTCTATATTTATTTGGATTTGCTTAACCTCAGCCCTTAGGATTGAGGATAAGAAGCTAAAAATAGTAAAGAAATCTAGAAAAACTAAGTCAATTATCACTTGAATCATTAAATGTTTAGTTTTTCTATAAAAATGCACTTCTTTTAGTCTCTAATCCTCGGCCCTAAGGATCGAGGTTAAGAAAATCCTATTTATAAAACCATTAACCAATTTTCAATGACAATTAATTATTTTTTTTCCACAAACGTCCCTATTTATTAAACACTTTTTATATTTCTAATACTATTAATAGGAGTAGTTTTGAAAATATATATTAAATCTTCACATTTTCAATATCATTAACTAAATTAACCAACTTTCTTAATGAACGTAAAATTTACCAAAACGATCTTACATATAGAAACGAAGGGAGTACATCATTACTTGGTATTAACTTTTAGCCATCGATCAACATATCTTAAAAATGTACGGTTTAGAAAATGAAAGAAATGGTCCACTCGAGAACATGGCAAAATGTGGAAACCTTACAAACTATCAAAGTTTGTCAAATGGGTCTAGCACATCATTTTTCACATTATTTAAACAGTTTTCTAAAGCAAGTAGGAGCTTGTTTCAAAAATTGTGCTAGCTTACATGAATATCCTAAATTGAAAGACATTTGATGATCTTTTATTCCTTTGGTGTTGAGATTTGTTTATCAAAATCTCCCAAGTATGCTGTCGAGAAGGATACATATAGTTTAAACAATTTCTTTCGTTGTTTTTTTTTAAAACTAATTTGCATTAACAATTGATGTTTTTGCGAATGAATTTATAGAATGTTTATGTTATGAAAGAATCGGATGTTGCATCATCGAGCAAAATTATGGATTATTGCAGCATGTTCACTGCTAAGAGGTATTATGGTAAATAAGTATCGTGAAGTAATGAAAAATAGAATCAATGGAGTTACATTTTTTTTTCAATTCACAATTTTTTCAACTTGATACAAGGCAAAATGATTTTGTGGTTGCATCATTAAGTCGAACAAATGATCTGTAGGAAGGAAGACCGTTATAAATCTTAGATGTGAAATAAGCGAAAAGTACAGATTGTGTAAAAATGAGTTATAACATTAGGTTGAAGTATCTATAAAATGCGAGTATCTGTTTAGACAAAGTGGACGGTTAAGGTACTATTTGGTTTCACAACCATCAAGCAGTCGAAGCGTTGGTGGGTCACCCTGATTGACTTAATGTTATAGAGTCGTCTTTGATGTAAGATATAACTAAGAACTTGGCGAAGACAAGAAGTATATTGCGGATATTCAAAGAGCACGATGAGGCTAATTGCAATTGGACAAGATAAGGAGATATGCGATGCACATTGTGACACCCTCAAATACCCCAAGTAATTAATACAAAATAAAGGCTATTACTTGAGAATATATGGACTTGTTGAATGTTAGGTAATACTGGATTCAAAATTTTCCTTTATATTTTCTAAAGAATCGGGTGCACGAACCAAAACATAGGATATTTGGAGAATAGCTTACGTATTACTTTTAAAATCGAATTCGGCATTTGCTTTGTTCAAAAGATAGTTTCGCAAATCTTGGATAGCATTCTCTTTGAAGATAGATGTAATATATTTCATATAAAGGAACTTAAGTAATGCCATCCAGTTTTCATCTAACCAAGTGATACCATTTCCAACATGTCATAACCGAATTCTTTTTAATCAATATCAGAGTAAGCAGAAATAACGGGACTATGAAATACACCATAATATGAACGCAAATCTTATATATAACAAAGGTTCGTAATGCATAGTCCAGTGGTAAAGATCTCCAAAATCCCAGTACAAGTCCATAAGGCTATGTATTTTTATGTACATCAAAATAGACCATGACTCAAGAGTTTTCAAAAGAAATTCCCACAATATATAAAACTCCAAAGTTGGTCTCATAGCACTGGTAGCAGCAGTAGTAGTAGTAGAAGTCTTCCAAAAAGTAACAGCAGTCATCGTCCAACATCTTCAGCAGCAAATTTCCTCCACAGCATCCATCACATCAGATCCCTGATCCTCATCATCTACCTTATGCACATACCTAAGAATCATTGTCCCTCCACTAAGTCCCGATAGAATTAACGACAGGCTCGCCTCCGCTCTTGTCTTCGACAGGATTCCTCCTCGATCTCATTTGAAGGAGTGGGTACCCTCCCACTGGGTACAAGGTCTGATGAATACGTGACCTTAATAGAACTCCTTGAAATAGATGAGGGAGTCTCCTTTCGACGACTCTAGGAGTAAAAGAGTGTGAGCGAATTGATTGGTATTGAAAACTTGTGATATGAGCGAGCTGGTCGAGTGGGAGGTGATCCATGGTAATTATAAAAAGAGGGTACATGCATAGCGTATATGATGAGAAAACTAGACCTACGAGGACTGAACCGGATCAGTGGTTTAGGGTGATAAAAAGGAAATCTCTACCTCCCTCTCATACTCCATCCGGAGATCCTCGTAGATCCATATGCCACTAATAAGTGGGCGGATCTTGATGCAAGCGTTGTGACGTGACATCACCTACAAGGGCATAGGGGTAAGCAATTCTATACACATAATCAATAGAGCATAAATGTTGGAGTAACATATTTATGCATAACTATAACCCTAAATCAGTTAACAACCACAATTAACACCTAGCAAACACTTAATGCAAATAAGATGTTCGCACTCATTCATGACATCAAGCCCTAACTTGATTAAGGGTAAATGGCATGATGCCTGACATTCTTCTTTTTCTGAGATTCTCCATCTAGTGTCCTCACAGACGTCAATCCAATACCACTGTGCATTCCCAGATCACGAATACGTTGCCGAAACGTATGACATACTAGCTCGGAAGTGATAAAAACGTCACACTATCTGGTGAACGTCACGTCGCCCAAGGACGTAAACCTATCACTTCTCAACATACAACGGGTGTGATAAAAAACGTCACCACATCTGATGAACGTCACGTCGCCTAAGGACGTAAACCTTATCACATCTCAACATACAACGGGTGTGATAAAAAACGTCACCACATCTGATGAACGTCACGTCGCCTAAGGACGTAAACCTTATCACATCTCAACATACAACGGCTGTGATAAAAAACGTCACCACATCTGATGGACGTCACGTCGCCTAAGGACGTAAACCTTATCACTTGTGATACACAACAGAGGTGATAAACAACGTCACCATGTCTGATGAACGTCACGTCGCCAAAACGTAAACCTTACCACTTGTGTGCAACACACCGTTGAAACATCCAATCAACAGTATACCACATACTGCCCACATTGTCCACCTTAATGTGTCATCGAGCTAGTAGCAACTTTTAATATTTCCAGAGGTCCTCCTCATGTCACCCGAACATGAGTAAACGATCAAATATCCAAACTCAAAAACGAATGCAATATCTTAACTTAAAGAAACTGATTGATATATCTCAATATGTAACGTGCCACCCGAGCAACGTCCCGTCATCCAAACGGAATAACCATATCATCAATCAATTCCTTTTAAGTCCTAAATCACTTGGATTATTGTTATTTAATCATTAACCAATTGATTCAGAATTAAAAATGATATTTTAATATTCTGGGTGAACTACTCGAGTGTTCTTCAGAATACTCGAGTGTTCTTCACTTATTTCCAGATTACTCGAGTATTATTCAGGATACTCGAGTGTTCATGTCTTTCTGGGGATTTGGGTTTTAGCTTCATAAAAATACTCGAGTAGTTCATGAGTACTCGAGTGTTCTTCATCAATTCCAGAACACTCGAGTGACCCCTGCATTACTCGAGTGGTTTACCTTAAGAGATCCCCATGAATCAGCTACTACTCGAGTCCTGGGCCCGATACTCGAGTGTTTTAACACAAAATACACTGGTTTATAATAATTTTACTCGAGTATCAAGCCAAGTACTCGAGTCTTTTCTCACAGAATAGACTGGAAACTTGGTTTTAACATACCATTTTCAATTCTAATCATTTTTAGTCCAATCCAATGATAACACAGAGTTCATATACCATATATTAAACATGTTACAACACTTAGCACATATCAAATTACAAATTTGATAGAGAATCACAAGATTATGCATAAAACATACAATTTCACAACTTAACATCTCAATTTGCAAAATTCTCAACAAACTTGTCAAATAATGCTCATTCCAGCTTGCATGCATCATATATAACTTGCTCAAAACAACCATAGAGCATGTGTTGGTCTCCAAACCAAAGTTCCTATTCAATCTAAGCCCTTAGAGCCTCTTGGTGGCTCTCTAATGAAAATCATGAAATTTAAACTCTATCTAGTGCATAAAACAACTTCCCCTTACCTCTTAGACGTGAGTCAACAGAGACTTAACCAAAACTTAGCTTCCAAGCTGGATTTCCCAAAACTCCACACTGAAACAGAGTAGTTTCAGCAGAGCACCGAGATTGAATTGGTTGATGCATAAGACAAACATAAAAATTGGGGAAATTAGTTTCTATATACTCTCTACAATTCGTACTAGCTAAAGAGACAAGATTCACATGGAGAGGTTGCCCGAGCTTACCAAAATCGAGCTCCAAAGTAAGCTCCAGGAAACCTGAGACAACAAACGAACTCCACTTCCAATCTTCGATTCTTCCAAACTACTCACTCTCAGCTCACAATCTTGGTGTCTATACAAAGCTCTAGATGTGAGCTTCGTATTGGTGTATGATTTGTGGTTCGAATCAACACAGAGAGGGAGAATCGATTGAATCAATTCAGAAACCCTAACACTTGGATTCTACACGAAATTGGGCAAATGGATTGTTGATTCATCAACCATGACTTATATAGTCCTCCACCAAGCTCATGCAGCTCGACACGAAGGCCTCAGACGTGTTGAAGGACTGAATTCGTGTCAACACGACGAAAACTCGGTGGTGACTCATCAAAACGTACTAACTCGTCCAACTCTGACCAGAATACTCGAGTATTCCCAAAACCACTCGAGTATTTTGACCAGTTTTTGAAAAATATAATTTTTATTTTCTTTCCCTCCAAAATCTTTCTAAAATTACTTCAAGGTCCCCAAACAGGGATTAATGTGAAAAATATTTATTTTCAAATATTAAAACTCTATAATATTATCATTCATAATAAATTACTTTGTAATCAAGAATAAAAATAATTAATTATAATTAAGCTTTATAATTATCCTTTTATTAATCAGGGGTTAAAAATCTGGGATGTTACACACATCATGAGTAACGATGTTCTTGAAATAAAAATGCAATATTTTATGAATTTAATGAAGAAAATAACTATACATTTGCATAAAAGGATTCTGATGACCAATGTTGTCAAAGACACATTTTAAACACATCTATATACCAAAAAGTTTTTGAATGTGTTCCATATTGCATTACCTTATTCTCGTCCCATATCGAATAATTTTTCATTGACCCTCTTACATTTTCATATAAATGGAACTTATCTTCGAGGTATTGAACCATCCAAAAAGTTTATATTTGGATATATTACCTGGTTCATCTCTAAGTGAGTTGCTCTTCGTGGTTTGGTATGAAGGTTTAAGTTCCAAAGAAACAACAATCGAGGTAATTTTATTCGCTTTTTTAATCTCATTTTACTAGAATTTAATTATTTAGGCAATTGTTTTTGCTTTTGTGTAGAATAAGTTTATTTGTTTTACTTTTATCTAATATACTAAACACTTATTCCTTCTCATCTCATGCCTTTGAAAAACCTATAGCCATCATCGCCTCTTTAACATCCACGCCACCACATCTTTAACCTTCATCCTTGATCCCAATCAGATAACTTTGACTTAGCTTCGATGTTGAATGCCACAATATCAGCAAGGGCAACTAAAGCTCTACCAAAGAAAAGAGCATAACATAGATACTTCATAAGAAGATAAAATGAAGCACAATCATTCTAATGAACAAAGGAGCTTTTGTTATGTTCTATTCCTTCATAGAGATTATGTGCTTCCTATGAATATTGATGCATTTATCATCGAAGTTAAAAACAAGTTATCCGATTGCTTCCAAGGATAGGGGTTGAAGACAGTGGTGGAGGTTGCACGGAGATTGAAGGGTTAAAAGGTGTGGGTTATGAAGGAAAAAAATAGGCATGAGGAAAATGATGAAGAAAAGGGTTTAGTACTCACCTTAAAAAGTAAAAAAAAAAGAATAGAAAACAAAAACAAAAACAAGAAATTCTGATACTTAAAATCATAAAAATGAAACTTAAACTCATCCTTATTACAGGCAAACATCAAAACTTCTTCAGGATCGTATACTTTCGCTTCTATCGTGCCATTTCCAGTACCAATTGTTATTTGAAATGGAGTTCGACCAACCAAGCTTTGTGCCAAGTGGAAATGTCGTCGCCATCACAAGTCTAGAATGCCAATGAGAAGATTATTCTTTTCACCAAACAAATGTGGATCCATTCATGATCTTTTAATAAAAACAACAATTTTATGTTGATAAATCCTTTTAAAATTATAAAGATTCTATTCAATTAAGTTGTAATTTGTTCTTGTGAATTTATGACTCTTTTATTTTGTTCATTTACTTTTTTTTAAATTCTTCCATTATTTGTTAAGTAACACTCGTTTCAAGTTGTGGAATTCGATCCATTTCTATTTGAAAGGATAGGAAATAAATTAGATTGTTTTTTTTATTATAACAATCAAGTTTATTTAAGCTTTTGATACCCTCTTCATTTTCATATAAATGGACTTATCTTCGAGGTATTGAACCATCCAAAAAGTTTATATTTGGATGTATTACTTGGTTCGTCTCTAAGTGAGTTGCTCTTCGTGGTTTGGTATGAAGGTTTAAGTTCAAAAGAAACAACAATCAAGGTAATTTTATTCGTTTTTTAAATCTCATTTCTATTAGAATTTAATTATTTAGGCAATTGTTTTTGCTTTTGCGTGGAATAAATTTATTTGTTTTACTTTTATCTAATATACTAAACACTTATTCCTTCTCATCTCATGCCTTTGAAAAACCTATAACCATCATCGACTCTTTAACATCCACGCCACCACATCTTTAACCTTCATCCTTGATCCCAATCAGATAACTTTGTCTTAGCTTCGATGTTGAATGCCACAATATCAGCAAGGGCAACAAAAGCTCTACCAAAGAAAAGAGCATAACATAGATACTTCATAAGAAGATAAAATGAAGCACAATCATTCTAATGAACAAATGAGCTTTTGTTATGTTCTATTCCTTCATAGAGATTATGTGCTTCCTATGAATATTGATGCATTTATCATCGAAGTTAAAAACAAGTTATCCGGTTGCTTCCAAGGATAGGGGTTGAAGACAGTGGTGGAGGTTGCACGGAGATTGAAGGGTTAAAAGGTGTGGGTTATGAAGGAAAAAAATAGGCATGAGGAAAATGATGAAGAAAAGGGTTTAGTACTCACCTTAAAAAGTAAAAAAAAAAAAAGAATAGAAAACAAAAACAAAAACAAAAACAAGAAATTCTGATACTTAAAATTATAAAAATGAAACTTAAACTCATCCTTATTACAGGCAAACATCAAAACTTCATCAAGGATCGGATACTTTCGCTTCTATCGTGCCATTTCCAGTACCAATTGTTATTTGACATGGAGTTCGACCAACCAAGCTTTGTGCCAAGTGGAAATGTCGTCGCCATCACAAGTCTAGAATGCCAATGAGAAGATTATTCTTTTCACCAAACAAATGTGGATCCATTCAGGATCTTTTAATAAAAACAACAATTTTATGTTGATAAATCCTTTTAAAATTATAAAGATTCTATTCAATTAAGTTGTAATTTGTTCTTGTGAATTTATGACTCTTTTATTTTGTTCATTTACTTTTTTTTTTAAAAAGTCTTCCATTATTTGTTAAGTAACACTCGTTTGATGTTGTGGAATTTGATCCATTTCTATTTGAAAGGATAGGAAATAAATTAGATTGTTTTTTTTATTATAACAATTAGGTTTATTTAAGCTTTTGATCCCTAAAAGTTGTGCAAGTTTTGGTTTTGATTCTCTACTTTAGAGAACTCAAACCAAAACTTCCTCAACATTTAGGGATGAAAAGATTAAATAAGCCTAAAAAGTAACATGTGAAATCTTCTTTTTTTTTCATTAATTAAGAGGTATTGAAAACGAATTTGAATATAATAATATTGCTTCACACATACTGAAGAAAATAATCTTTATTACTTTAAATGCAATATCTACTAGATATGGATTAAAAAATTGTGGATCCTAAATTGATGGGTTAGCGTGAGCTTATCAAGACAATTAATATTTTGTCACCTCATTGTCATACAATGTCATCTTATATTTTCAAAATATTCCAATTTTATCCCTTTCACTCAAATTTTCTTTTCTCTTCTATTTTCTTCCCTTTTCCCCCTCCATCATGTATTGTCAGAAATATAGAGGAGCAAAGAAATTTTTACTAAAACATGCAAGCAGCGAACACAACCAGATCTTAATCTTTACTAACAAATTGAACTAATCCTTGAAATATTGGTAACTAGTAAGACATAAAAAGTATAACATTTGTCTCCTTTGATGAAAGAGGGCAACTCAAAACACAACTTTTCATTGAAATTGTAGGCTCAAGAGTGTGGCCCATGTCAATGTATTTGGGAATAGAAAACACTGTCATCGAAATTGCAGGCTCTATGTTCATAATATTGTCCAACCTTTCATCGAAAAAGGGCCAGTCATAAAATAAATCCGGTTTTACATTGGCCACAACATAATTCTTCCTACAAGACTTCAAAAGCCAAACAAATTGTGGAAAGAAATAGAACCAGAAATTACACCCTTTGTTGCAGTGAATACCCTTTCGCACCTTCAAGGTCGTGAACTGGCCTCACAAACTCAACTTAAATATACAAAAATATCGGGTCATAAGGGTGGCTTACCACATCAAGTCGGTGCTTACGACTTAGTTTTTTTTTAATATATAAGTTGAGTTTGTAAGCCACCCTTACGACATCAACTTAAATATACAAAAAACACAGGGTCATAATCATCCCTTACGACATGTAGGTCGTAAGCCACTCTTGCGACCTCAATTTAAATATTAAAAAAAACTAAGTTGTAAGGGGTGGTTACGACTTGAGGTCATAAGCCACCCTTGTAACACCCTGACTTTATTATTAATACATAATTGAGTAAAATGAGAAGGAAATGAGTAAATAACCCTTATGAATGAGATTAAAAACTTTTGGTTGATAAAAAAATCATGGTGCACGAATGCGAGGTTTCAAAAGTGTTTATGTCAAAACTTTGATATAGCACCGGTTTCGAGTCAAGCTGTATTTTGTGAAAACATTTTTGCAAGAGTTTCCTTTATTTATTCAGTACGAGAAAAACCTGTGCATTTGATAAATAATTCATTTCAAATACGAACGTCTCATACGACACTTGAGATAAAACGTTTAATCAATAAAAACTATGCATACTCTTTCATCTATTTAATTTGCAAACCATATTCAAGTATAATAAACTTACAAACACCAAACTCTAGGCTAATATAAACGAAAATACAACTTTTATCATTTAACAAAATCATAACAATACTATACATGTACAAATGGCCTAGAGCTTTGTTACATTGGAGTATAATATTCCCTTAACCTAACTAACCTATACTCCACTGATATGAGTACATTATCCTAGACAAGGAAAGTGTGAGAACACTTCCGACATGGCACCTAAAAATGTTACAAAATAGGGAGTGAGTATTTTCATATAACTGCTTAAACCAAGCATTTGATACTCACTTACATACATACACATATATATATATGTTCCATTATTAAAAGGAAAGCAATCACATTTCAAGCCAAAGTACCAACAACTTTTTGGTTGACTTGGTTTTGGACACGTTTGACATGATCCTTAAATCTTTGATAAGTATCACTTTTTGATGCTAAAAATAAAGTCCATGTAAATCTAGAGAAGTCATCAACAATCACTAAAGCGTAATAATTGCCACCAAAGTTTTTTACCTGTGGCGGTCTGAACAAGTCCATATGAAGTAATTCTAATGGCCTTGCCATGGATACCACTGGTTTGGTTGGAAAATACTTTTTATTTTTGGTCGGTTTGCATGTTTTACAAGCAGTGCAAACACCTTCAAGATCGAATTTCAGCTTTGGCAAACCAATTACTAAGTCTTTGGATTGTAGTTTCTTCAATTGATTAACATTTATATGTGCTGTCCTACGGTACCATAACCAAGTATCACCTTCTTTGCTGACCAAGCAAGTGGACACCAAAGAAGTGATTTCATTTAAGTCAACCAAATAGGTATTGTTACATCTTTTACCAACAAATTTAACAGGTTCGTCCTTGTCACTTTTAATAATGCAGTGAGTGGAGGTAAACACAACATGATTATCGATATCACATAGTTGACTAATGCTTAAAAAGATTATGCTCTAGTCCTTTTACAAGTAAAACATTATCGATAATCAAGTTGGAGGAATTTCCTATTTTACCTTCATCCATGATTTTACCTCGGTTGTTATCTCCATACATGACATAGCCCTTTTCCTTATATGAAAGTTCAGTGAAGTGCTCCTTGTCCCCAGTCATGTGCTTCGAGCAGCCACTATCTAGATACCACCGATTTTCCCTTGGTCGAAAACACACTTGCAACACAAACATATCACTTGTTTGTTTCGGGTACCCAAACTGTTTTGGGTCCCTGGGGTTTAGCATGTGAGTCTTTTTTTTTGACTATCCAAACATAAGAGCCCTTGGTTACACCATAACGTCGAATTTTCCATTCATTTGGCGTGTGTCCATGAATGCCACAGTAAGTACAGATCGGCATTTTAGAGTGATTGACTTTTGAAAATGAGCCGACCTTCTTAACAGTTTTCTTGTTGGCACGAGTGTAACCAAGACCTGATTTGTTCGAATAGTTCCTTTGTTCGGCAAGAAGTCGGTCGAACATCTTATCACTCTTTGTAAAAGTCGCACAGTTAGTTTTCAAATCTTTAATTTTTTTTTGGTACTTGATGCAACTTTCACAATTTTGATTCTTCAATTCAGTGATAGTATGTTCTAAAGATTCATTACTGCATTTTAAATGATCAATGCATTTTTCTAATTCAAGAACTTGCTCTTTATGGTAGATAATATTCTTTTTCATTTTAGTATAACTTTTAGTAAGTTTCTTGAATTCAGATTGCATTTCAATATATGCAACATATAATTCATTATAATCATCAGAATCAGAGTCATTATCAGAATCAGTATCAGTATCGGAAGCTACCTCAGAGTTATGCTCGAAAGTTGTTTGACTCGGTGATGTTTCCACATGATTTCTGGCCATTAAGCACAAGGTCGAATTTTCCTCGTCATAATCCGAGCTTGATTCAAACATGTCCAGCTCTTTCTCGGTATTTGCTCGGCTCGAGGATCCGCGTACAACTTGCCTTCCCATTAGGCACAGATTTGCCTCCTCTTCATCATCGGATGAACTGTTGTCTGAGGTTTCATTGTATTCGGGTGCGTCCCATACTATGTACGCTCTCTTCGGTTTGTGCTCTTTCCCTTTCTTTCTTTCGACACTACCTTTCTTTTGAAGCTTGGGACAATATGCTCGGATGTACCTTGGTTTACCACACTCGTGACACTTTATTCTTTCTTTCGAGCTCTTGTGGTGTTGGTCGTCTCTGACTTCTTTTCCTCGGTTCCTGAAGTTCCTTTTGTTTTTGAAAAATTTCCCGAACTTCTTCACCATGAGGCCGAAGCTTTCTTCGTCCATGTCCGAGCTTGAGTCACTATCCGAGGAGTCTTTGCTTGCCTTTGATTGCTTGTTGGAGACCTTGAGAGAGATCCCCTTTTTATTTCTATCTTACTCCTCATGCATTGATAGTCTGCCGAGCTCCATCTCGTGCTCTTGTAATTTTCCGAACAGGGTGGCAATGTCCAGTGAGTCCAAATCTTTCGATTCCATGATTGCTGTAACTTTGGGCTGCCATTCCCTGCTTAAGCATCTTAAGACTTTGTTAATAATTTCAGAGTTTAAGAAAGTTTTTCCTAATGCAATTAAATGATTAATAATATGAGTGAATCTCTTTTGCATGTCATTAATCGATTCATTTGGGAGCATGCGAAAGAGTTCGAACTCATGCAACAGAGTGTTTAGTCGGGCCCTTCTGACCTCACTGGTTCCTTCATGAGTGAGTTGTAGAGTGTCCCACATTTGCTTAGCAGTTTGGCAATGTGAGACACGAAAGAATTCATCGTATGACAAAGCCAAGGTGATGATGTTTTTAGCTTTTAAATCATAAGACACTTTCTTCTTGTCATCATCATCCCAGCTTGCCTTCGGAATTTCTAGAACATCTTCTCCTATCCTTCTTCTCGGAATGAAGGGACCATTTTCAACAACATCCCAAATATCGATATCAATTACTTCTATGAAGATTTTCATTCGGGCTTTCCAATAAGCGTAACCATCACCATTAAACAGTGGTGGTCAGTTTATTGATGAGCCTTCCCCTCCAAATGGATTGTTAGACGCCATTTGGTTTCTTTTGGATCTTTTTCGAAAAAGCTGTTAAGCTCGACCTTTCGACCGAGCTCTGATACCACTTGTTGGAAACCAACAAGCGGCCTAACAAATCTACTAGAGGGGGGTGTGAATAGTAGTTTGAAGCAATAATACCAATTTTTCGGATTAATTGAAAGTTGTTGATTTATGCTTGCTGATTTTATGAAAATGCCGAGTTAATGCCGAGCAGACACTAACAATCTATTGTCCGAGCTGACAATAGATTATCCGACCTGCTACAAACAGAAACCGGTTTTTGAAGCGTGAACTTAGCGAGCACAAATAAATGAACAGAGGTCGGTTTGCTGACTAAGATGCTCGGAAATAACAAACACAGTAAAGAGCAGATAATGCAGAAAGCAGTAAAGAAAGAGACACAAGAAATTTTATACTGGTTCACTCTCACCCACTTGAGAGCTACGTCCAGTCCCCCCAAAAACCTTTAGGGAGCTTTTACTCAAAATCAATTTAAATGGTTACACAAGGATTTACAAAAGAACCTCTCTAAACCTATCCCTTCAAGAGCGTACCAAGCTCTTGAACTCTACCCCAAATAAATTGATGGCTGAAGAACCTCTTCAGGACTTTACAACACCGAAGCTTCTTGAAACCTTCAAGAACAGCTTCGTTCCAACATGGTTACAGAGATGAATGAAGAGTATGGCTCCAACTCAAAAACTCAACAGAGTATGATTTGAAAGTTTGTGTATCCGGTGAGTAATCAATTAAGGAAGGGATTTAACAGAGAAGATTTAAACTGAGTTTCGAATGTGAAAGTTTTGTTTCTCTGTGTTCTATGAAAATGTTGTTGTTGCTATGTTGTTCTCTCTCTTGTTCTTCGTATATATTTTCAGCGTATATCAACCCCTTACAAAATGAGGAAAGTTGGGCTTTTATACTCAACCCAGCACCCAACAGAGGAAAGATATTTTGTGACACACTGTCCTTGCAACGGATATTCCAGATATTATCCATTTTGTTGCGACGTTACAATCCACTTATGTCCTTTCCAAAGAATGATTCCAGATCCTTCCAATTCACAACTATACACAAAGACACGTATTGTCCTTTCTGAATATAATCCCTTTTTGAATTTGAAATTCAAATTTTGACGGTGTCGAAGACAACTGAATGTTGACGACGATGAACAGTAACCGAGCTTGACATCGGTTCGAGCTAGGGAACTTGATTCTTTATGCAGTAGAAAGCTAAGACAGAACTGAGCTTGAACCGGGCTGAAAATCTGAGCTTGATGATGCTTGCACTGAAAATTATCTGAGCTTACTTCTGCCGCAAGGGTCTGAAATTTGGCCGACTTTCTCACTTAAGCTTTTACTGACTGTTTGAGATCCGAGCTCTAGCCGAGCTCTATACTCTATCTCAAGTTGACCCTTGAAATTCAAGCTTTGACCAAGCAATGCAAACTAGCTTGAGTGACCTTGACGTCCGATCCTTGGCCGAGCTTTGCATCTTATCTTAAGTTTGACTCAGAGCTGAGCTTGAGCTTGACCTTTTACTTTCGAGCTATGGCCGAGCTTCTCGATTTCATCTTGAGTTTGACTCTGAGCCTAGCTCTGGCCGAGCTTTGCATTGATCTTGAGTTCAACTTTGTCAACCGAGATTAGGCCGAGCTCAACTTCGGTCGAGCTGATTAATTAAGATTTTGGCTTGATTGCACCAAAGGCCGAGCTGATGGTTTTGCCGAGCTGATGATATAACATGTTACTCGTTCAACAAAAACTTCTGACAAGTTGAAACTTTATGATTTAACTTGGAGGCCGAGCTTGACTTCGGACTTGCTGAAGGCCGAGTTGATCATCTTAGAACTTGCATCTGAGCTTCTGACTCTGCTGCTGGTTCAACTACATTTCTTCAAAGCAACTGCTAAGAATTTTCCAAACATCTTCTAAGCATCTTCCGAACTGAGCTTTTATTTGACTTTGATATCTTGGCTTGTGCTACATGTTCAATTGAGCAACTTCAGAATGTCTTCCGAACTTGCACCTGAGCAACTGCCAAGCTTGTTCTTGATCTTGACTCGATACTTATGTCCGAGCATATTCCGAGCTTGAACCTGAACTGCTGACTTGCTACAGGTAGCCGAGCATGGCATTTGCCGAGCTGATCAAAGGCCGAAATCAACACACGAAACTGGTTCATTTGCCGAGCTTCATAGCATACGTTGATTCAATTGACTTCATCAAAGCCTTGGCCAAGAACCGAGCTATTTGTCTTCATCAAAATCTCTTTGATTCAACAGATGCATGCACCTCTCATAGTGTCCAATCATTGGATCTCATGCTCTTTGAATCCTCTTTTAGGATTCTATTCCTTTTCTCTTTTCTCATTTTCCTTGATTTTCATATCTCATTGGATCCAATTATTGGATTTATCATTCCATTCACTTTTTCCCAATTCATTTCTCATTTCATTTTTCTCATTTCCATTCCTCACATCACCCTCCTCTCTTGGGAAAAGACTAGCCGGGAGCAAGTGTCTCACAACCGGTGCTTGCATAGTACTTCACCCCTTTGGTTCTTCATACAACATTGGGTTGCTTCCCCAAGTTAGCTTTAGCCGAGACCACCCTCCGCAACCCCAAAGTGGCCAAGCGACTGACGAATTGCTATGGTTAATGCGGGACCGATCCTAGACAAGGGTAACTAATCCGGCTCTCCTGGCGGATCAAGGTCCCACCCATCAACAATTTCCGCGATTGTTTCAATAGCATAACCTATTCACTATAACACACTTGTTCCTTGGTTCAAAGAACCTTCACGTCAGTCAATTCCATACCCTAACGTCCCACCTTATTTCTCCATGTATGATGCATGTTTCCTATTGCCCCTCACTTGGATTTGAACCCCCATTCCATTCCAATTCTTTATCCATTTATCTAATTATTTCAGGAAAACATAATCACTTGGGTTCAAGTCCATTTGAGAAGGTTAATTCTCGCTAACCACTTGTCTTAACACCGAAGTCACTAGAATGAAATTAGTTTAGAGAATTCCTTTCCGTATGTATATCCCTTGGCCAACCACTCTTGATTATCCCATTTCAATGCTATCAAACGATTTTTAAAATGGATTAACCGGTTAAGGTATAATTCAAGTGGCATTTTTGGTTGGCCATAGATTCATTTCTAATTCCGTTCTAATGGATTTGGTGCAACCGAACATTTATCCCTTAATGCATTTCTACATGGCATGCTTTCATCATTCACATCATCAATAGGCATCATATTACATCCACAATCATTTGATACATATCATCGCATTCACAGTGTATTATACTTAAAGTTTTGCATCCAAGTCATTTCATCATCACCTATTCATAGTTCTAAAGTTTGTCAAATGGGTCTAGCACATCATTTTTCACATTATTTAAATAGTTTTCTAAAACAAGTAGGAGCTTGTTCCAAAAATTGTGCTAGCTTACATGAAGATCCTAAATTGAAAGACTTTTCATGATCTTTTATTCCTTTGGTGTTGAGATTTGTTTATCAAAATCTCTCAAGTATGCTGTCGAGGAGGATACATGCGGTTTAAACAATTCCTTTCCTTTTTTTAAAACTAATTTTCATTAACAATTGATGTTTTTGTGAATGAATTTTTAGAATGATTATGTTATGCAAGAATCGAATATTGCATCATCGAGCGAATTTATGGATTATTGCAACACATTCACTGCTAAGAGGTATTTTATGGTAAATAAGTATCGTGAAGTAATGAAAAATAGAATCAATGGAGTTTCATTTTTTTTTCAACTCACAATTTTTTCTACTTGATATGAAGCAAAATGATTTTGTGGTTGCATCATTGAGTCGAACAAATGATCTATAGGAAGGAAGACCATTATAAATCTTAAGTGTGAAATAAGCGAAAAAGTACAAATATTGTAAAAATGATTTATAACATAAGGTTGAAGTATTTGTAAAATGAGAGTATATGTTTAGACAAAGGGGAAGGTTAAGGTACTATTTGGTTTCACAACCATCAAGCAGTTGAAGCATTGGTGGGTCACTCATATATTGATTGAGTTAATGTTATAGAGACGTCTTTGATGTAAGACATAACTAAGAATTTGGCGAAGACAAGAAGTATACTGCGGATACTCAAAGAGCACAATAAGGCTAATTTCAATTGGAAAAGATAAGGAGATATATGATGCACATCATGAGTAACGAAGTTCTTGAAATAAAAATGCAATATTTTATGAATTTAATGAAGAAAATAACTATACATTTGCATAGAAGGATACTGACGACCAATGTTGTCAAAGACACAGTTTGAACACATCTAGATACCATAAAGTTTTTGAATGTGTTCCATATTGCTTTACTTTATTCTAGTCCCATATCGAATAATTTATTCATCGACCCTCTTCCTTTTTCATATAAATGGAACTTATCTTTGAGGTATTGAACCATCCAAGAAATTTATATTTGGACATATTCCTTGGTTTGTCTCTAAGTGAGTTGCTCTTCATGGTTTGGTATGAAGGTTTAAGTTCAAAAGAAACAGCAATCGAGGTAATTCTATTCGTTTTTTTAATCTCATTTCTACTAGAATTTAATTATTTAGACATTTTTTTTTCTTTTGTGTTAAATAAATTTATTTTATTTGTTAATATTAAATTTATTTGTTTTAATTTTATCCAATATACTAAACACTTCTTCCTTCTCATCTCATGCCTTTGAAAAACCTATAACCATTATCATCTCTTTAACATCCATGCCACCACATCTTTAACCTTAATCCTTGATCCCAATAAGATGACTTTGTTTTAGCCTCAATGTTGAATGACACAATATTCGCAAGGGCAACAAAAGCTCTACCAAGGAAAAAAGCATAACATAGATACTTCATAAGAAGATAAAATGAAGCACAATCATTCTAATGAACAAAAGAGCTTTTGTTATGTTCTATTCCTTCGTAGAGATTTTGTGCTTCCTATGAATATTATTGCATTCATCAATGAGGTTAAAAACAAGTTATCTGGTTGGTTTCAAGGATTGAGGTTGAAGATAGTGGTGGATGTTTCATGGAGATTGAAGGGTTGAAAGGTGTGGGTTTTGAAAGAAAAAAATAGGTGTGAGTAAAATGATGAGGAATAAGGGTTTAGTAATCACCATATGATACACCCAAGCCTAGAGACCTATGTTTCCACCAAGGATCCTCTTGGAAAATAGGAATCAATTATACAATTGGGTGATGATTCTTGCTAAGTCTTTAGGAGATCAAGCATGAAACTCCAATTTCCAAACAACAGAAGTCTGCCACAGTTTTGGTGTTACAATCAAATAGCGACGAAATCAAAACAATTCAAATATTTGGTTGCAACACTATAACAGCCACGAAAACAAAACAATAGTTCAGCAATGGTTTTGCACAAAAACAAATAATAGCGACAAATACATCCAATTTGCCACGGTTGGAATTAAGAAAAAGAAAGAAACACAAAAAGAAGAAAATGACGACTCAAACAGCGACGGAAGAACAAAGACACAACAACTCCAGAACAACGACGGAAAAGAAAGGAGACGCACAAGAAATTCTAAAAACAAAAACGACTTCAACAACGACGAAAACCACCAAACTTAGACACGGTTTTGACCCAGCAAATTGCAGCACAAAACTTGCAGCGAATTTAGACTTTTGTGCAACACAAATCAAAGTAGCGACACAAAATTTAGAAATAACAAAAATGCAGCGAAACCAAAATTTGTTGCATCAACAAAATTGCAGCGAAAAACTTGTTGCATCAATTGATAACAATTAGGCCAAGGAATTGATGCAACAAGACCTTGCTCTGATTACCGTTTGATACACCCAAGCCTAGAGACCTATGTTTCCACCAAGGATCCTCTTGGAAAATAGGAATCAATTATACAAGCGGGTGATGATTCTTGCTAAGTATTTAGGAGATCAAGCATGAAACTCCAATTTCCAAACAACAATTCTTAGATCAATGGAGTTGGTTCAAAACAAATTGAAAGGAAAGAAGGAAAAAAGATAGTAGGGAGGCGCCACACTTGAAGGATCAAGTGATAAGCCTTGGTTTCTCTCAATAAGCTTCACACCTATGAGATCCCTTTTCACAACCAAAGAGTAAGAGAATCACTCTCTTGTTAGTGTGAGCAAAGCCACGAGTTTTTCAAGCTCCCAAAAACTATCTTATTCCATCAACAATACTCCTTTATATAGGAGTTTACAAACACTAATACCAAGCCTTGCTTGGCCGTGAGTGACTCACTAGGGAATTGGATTGGAAGTTACAAAATAAAGCTTATACATGAATACACTTAACTATAGGGGTGGGGGTTACATAATTTAATACAAATGATGAGTAAATTAAAACAAGTTTGAATTTTCTCCTTCAAGAAATGTTCTTGGTCGTGTAGATGATAGCTTTCCATGATGATGATTCCTTGACCCATTTGTAACCTTGGCTGTGTGGTTTGATGCCCATTAATTTATGTAATCATTTCCATCATTAACTCCTTCATGATGGATGAATTTGCTTTGTAACTTCCCCTCATCATTGAGTGGCCGTATGATGACATTCATTCACAAAATGAAATCACAATTATTGGCCGAATACTTATGGCTTTTCTTGTAACTTACCTTTCCTTTAATGATCTTGATCTCCTCATGAATTGATGATTCAAAAGTGTAACCTCCTTGCCATTTAAGCCTCTCCTCTTATTATCAAGTCATAACTTTTGAAATTAATGCATCTTGAGTGATCATTTTAATTATCACTAAAAAGCATTAAGGTCTTGTTTTACCCTTGCTCCTTTATGGCCTTCAAAACGTGGGCATATGGATTTCAAGGGTTGATCTTCTTGAGCTTTGTTCCTTGCACAACAGGGAGGCTCTTAATCTTTTGCTTGGCTTGAATCTTCAAAAGGTGCTCACCTAGGACTACACTTATATGACAACTAACAAGACTTAAACATAAACATAAACATAAAAGTTGGTGGGCAAACTCCTAATCCCTTATTGCAATCCATAGCTTAAACATAAGCAAATTTTAAACACAAAAACACAAAACTTGAATGATTTAGATACAATCTTTCACAAAGTTATCCTCTTCCTTTCCTTGGTTAGGACTTGAAGTCCTCATCATGCTTCTCTTGAAGGTCCTTTGGCTGTCCTTCATCAATCCCTCCCTCTTCAAAGGATTTGTCCTCAAATCAGAAGGGTTGCAGAACATGAGCATAAGTTTCCCAAAGAACTTTGTTCAAGTTTTCCCAGAAGAATGACAACTCAGAGTTCTTTCTCAATTTTCCATTCCTAATTCCAGGGTCAAATGGAATTTGTAGCCAAGCATTCTTGAACCTGTCTGGACTGAGGAAAAGTATTAATTCCAATGCACAACCATATGAATTCTTATGCAGCATCAAGATAACTCCATGGGCCTTAAAAATTAAATCACTTAATTCTTCAAGGACAAAGATAAAATTAAGTCCTTTAAGCAAAATTGAATGATGTGATGCATGATTCCCCAAAATCTTAACACTATCTTGATGCAAAGATTGCCATTCATGCAATTTCAAGATGGAACTCCCAAAATGAGTCAAATTGACTAAGACATGACTAAAGTTCCTATCTAACACGGTTGAAGCATCAAAGTTTTACACAAACAAGTATTGTAAACCATAAATTCTTTTGTCAAATCACATGGGTTCACTTCTACATTGACCTTGTCCACATCAAAAATTTCAAGTGGAGGTTCAATCCAAGAAGGAGTTGTGAACATAGGCCTACTCAAGACCAGTCCCACTTCAGTTCTTCTTCTTTGTGGTCTCACTGGTTCCTTCTCCATCTTTTCATTAGATTCTTGAAAAGGATTAAAATAAGAAAGAGATTTCACATTAGTAACATTAGTATAAACAAAGTTTGTATTTCCATTAGAACCCTCTTGAGTTAAGAGTAGTCCCTTCTCATCAAATGTTTCTCTCACTTTGTTCACACTTTTTGTATCACTCATGCTCACAAGTGTATCACTCTCTTTTTGATTTTCCTTCACACTTTCTTTTTCATTGACCACAGGTTGTTTCACTTGTGTTTCTCTTGGGTACAAAAGATCCAAGGCTTTCTCAACCTCTTTAGAAAAAATGTTGAAGTGTTCATCATGATTGTTTCTCCTTCTTGATATATGGACTTTAGTGTCATTCTTCTTATGAACTCTTTTTCCTAAGAGTTGATCAAATCTGTTTTGAAGCATGTCATAGTGTGGTTTCATCACTCTTGAAAATTGTTGAGTGATATCCATGATTAGCTTCACCCTAGTTTCATCAATTGAGGAAGAAGAAGCAATTTCCATGACGTAGACCAATACAAAGACCACTAAAACTCAAAACAAAAGATTAAGACTTAAAAGAAAATCAAGAATGATCTAAAAAGAAAAGACCACTATCTTGACACAAAACAATAAGACCAAAAGGACTACCTAACACAAGAACACAAACTTAGCAACTCTAGAATCAAAATCATAAAGTTGCATCAATAGACAAAACTAACAAGAAAAGCAAAAACTAAAGAAAGTGATGCAACAAGTGACTGCAACCAATTTTTTTTAGTCACGGTTTGCAAAAAACCAAGATTAGGGACAAATAAAATCGTGACAAAGAAACATAAGTCTGCCACAGTTTTGGTGTTACAATCAAATAACGACGAAATCAAAACAATTCAAATATTTGGTTGCAACACTATAACAGCCACGAAAACAAAACAATAGTTCAGCAACGGTTTTCCACAAAAACAAATAACAGCGACAAATACATCCAATTTGCCACGGTTGGAATTAAGAAAAAGAAAGAAACACAAAAAGAAGAAAATGACGACTCAAACAGCGACGGAAGAACAAAGACACAACAACTCCAGAACAGCGACGGAAAAGAAAGGAGACGCACAAGAAATTCTAAAAACAAAAAGGACTTCAATAGCGACGAAAACCACCAAACTTAGACACGGTTTTGACCCAGCAAATTACAGCACAAAACTTACAGCGAATTTAGACTTTTGTGCAACACAAATCAAAATAGCGACACAAAATTTAGAAACAACAAAAATGCAGTGAAACCAAAATTTGTTGCATCAACAAAATTGCAGCGAAAAACTTGTTGCATCCATTGATAACAATTAGGCCAAGGAATTGATGCAACAAGACCTTGCTCTAATTACCGTTTGATACACCCAAGCCTAGAGACCTATGTTTCCACCAAGGATCCTCTTGGAAAATAGGAATCAATTATACAATTGGGTGATGATTCTTGCTAAGTCTTTAGGAGATCAAGCATGAAACTCCAATTTCCAAACAACAATTCTTAGATCAATGGAGTTGGTTCAAAACAAATTGAAAGGAAAGAAGGAAAAAAGATAGTAGGGAGGTGCCACACTTGAAGGATCAAGTGATAAGCCTTGGTTGCTCTCAATAAGCTTCACACCTATGAGATCCATTTTCACAACCAATGAGTAAGAGATTCACTCTCTTGTTAGTGTGAGCAAAGCCACGAGTTTTTCAAGCTCCCAAAAACTATCTTATTCCATCAACAATACTCCTTTATATAGGAGTTTACAAACACTAATGCCAATCCTTGCTTGGCCGTGAGTGACTCACTAGGGAATTGGATTGGAAGTTACAAAATAAAGCCTATACATGAATACACTTAACTATAGGGGTGGGGGCTACATAATTTAATACAAATGATGAGTAAATTAAAACAAGTTTTAATTCTCTCCTTCAAGAAATGTTCTTGGCCGTGTAGATGATAGCTTGCCATGATGATGATTCCTTGCTCCATTTGTAACCATGGCCGTGTGGTTTGATGCCCATTAATTTATGTAACCATTTCCATCATTAACTCCTTCATGATGGATGAATTTGCTTTGTAACTTCCCCTCATCATTGATTGGCCGTATGATGACATTCATTCACAAAATGAAATCACAATTATTGGCCGAATACTTATGGCTTCTCTTGTAACTTACCTTTCCTTTAATGATCTTGATCTCCTCATGAATTGATGATTCAAAAGTATAACCTCCTTGCCATTTAAGCCTCTCCTCTTATTATCAAGTCATAACTTTTGAAATTAATGCATCTTGAGTGATCATTTTAATTATCACTAAAAAGCATTAAGGTCTTGTTTTTCCCTTGCTCCTTTATGGCCTTCAACACGTGGGCATATGGATTTCAAGGGTTGATCTTCTTGAGCTTTGTTCCTTGCACAATAGGGAGGCTCTTCATCTTTTGCTTGGCTTGAATCTTCAAAAGGTGCTCACCTAGGACTACACTTATATGACAACTAACAAGACTTAAACATAAACATAAACATAAAAGTTAGTGGGCAAACTCCTAAGCCCTTATTACAATCCATAGCTTAAACATAAGCAAATTTTAAACACAAAAACACAAAACTTGAAAGATTTAGATACAATCTTTCACAAAGTCATCCTCTTCCTTTCCTTGGTTAGGACTTGAAGTCCTCATCATGCTTGTCTTGGCTGTCCTTCATCACCATAAAAAGTAAAAAAAAAAAACAAAATAGGAAATTCGGATACTTAAAAGCACAAAAAAGAAACTTGGACTCATCTCTATAATAGGCAAATATCAAACCGTCATCAGGATCATATACTGTCGCTTCTATCGTGCCATTTTTAGTCCCAATTGTTATTCGACATGAAGTTCGACCAACCAAGCTTTGTGCCTAGTGGGAATGTCGCCACATCACAAGTATGGAACCTAAACCAACATTCTCAATGATAACCATGGTTCTAACATCCATAAAGAAAATGAGAAGATTATTCTTTTCACCAAACAAATGTGGATCCATTCATGATCTCTTAGTAAGAACAACAATTCTATTTGATAAATCCTTCTAAATTCAGAAAGATTCTTTTCAATTAAGTTGTAATTTGTTCTTGTGAATTTATAATTCTTTTATTGTATTTTTTTTCATTTAGTTTTTTTTATAAATTTTTTCTTCCATTATTAGTTAAGTAACACTCATTTGATGTTGTGGAATTTGATCCATTTCTACGTGAAAGGATAGGAAATAAATTATATATATTTTTATTATAATAATCAGGTTTATTTAAGCTTTTGATTCCTAAAAGTTGTACGGATTTTGGTTTTGATCCTCAACTTTAAAGAACCCAAACCAAAACTCCATCAACATTTATGGATGAAAAGATTAAATAAGCCTAAAAAATAATATGTGAAATCTACAGTTTTTTCATTAATTAAGAGGTATCAAAAATGAATTTGAATATAATAGTATTGATTCATACATACATATACATGTGTGTGTACACACAATGAAGATAATAATCTCTATTACTTTAAATGCAATATCTACGAGATAGGGATTAAAAAAACAAGGATCTTAAATTGATGGGTTAATGTGAGCTTATAAGACAGTTATGCCCTCTTTGAAAATGGAGAAAATATTTTGCCACTCCATTGTCATACAATGTCATCCCGTATTTTTAAAATATTCCAATTTTATCCCTTTCACTCAAATTTTCTTTTCGATCTCTTCCATTTTCTTCCCTTTTCCCCCTCCAACATATATAGTCAGAAATATAGATGAGCAAAACAGTTTTATTAAGACATGCAAGCAGCCAATGCAACCAGATCTTAATCTATATTAACAAATTGAACTAATCCTTGAAAGATTGGTGTAAGGAATAACAAGTATAACATTTGCCTGCTCAGATGAAAGAGGACAACTCAAAACACAGCCTTTCATCGAAATTGTAGGTCAAAAGGGTGGATCATGTCAATGTATTTGGGAATAGAAAACACCATCATCGAAATTGCAGGCTCTAAGTTCATAATGTTGTCAAGCCTTTCATCGAAAAAGAGCCCGTCATAAAACAAAGCTAGTTTCACATTGGTCACAACACAATTCTTCCTACAAGACTTCAAAATCCAAACAAATTGTGGCCAAAAATAGATCTACAAATTGCACCCCTTGTTGCAATGAATGCCCTACCGCACCTTCAAGGTTGTGAACTGGTCTCACGACCTCAACTTAAATATAAAAAAAACACTAAGTCATAAGGGGTACTAACTAAGAAGAGGAAAGTCAAATACGATGAGACATTGACTCTGAAAGAGGAATGCAGTGCTATCCTCCAAAGGAAGCTTTCTCCAAAATCGAAAGATTTAGGGCGCTTCACCCTTCCATGCAAAATTGGAGGTAAGTATATTGGTAAGACACTTTGTGACTTAGGGGCAAGCATCAACTTAATGCCTCTTTCGATTTTTAATAAACTTGGTATTGGAAAAGTGAAGTCCATTATGACTTCGCTACAACTGGTTGATAAATCCATACTCCATCCATGGGGTGTGGTGGAGGATATATTGGTGAAAGTTGATAAGGTCATTTTGCCCATGGATTTTATGGTGGTGGATATTTATGATGATCAACATGTTTCTTTGATTTTTGGAAGGCCCTTTTTCGTCAATATTGGGGCGATAATTGATGCACCAATGAGCGAATTGATTTTGAGGGTGAATGGTGACCAAGTCAATATGAAAATGTTTGAAAACCCACCAGTCACCTCTGATCTCTTTGCCCCAATAAATTGCATCCAACACTCATGTGGTGAGAATGTTGAATGTAGCAAGAAAAAGAACGGAACTACCTAGTAGAGATCCTTGAGACCTTCTTGAAGGAGATCCATCGTTAGGCTCGGGACGTTAAAAAAGCACTTCTTGGGAGGCAACCCTACGTAATTTTCCTTTTTGATCTTGGGTATATGTTTTGATTTTGTAAAAAAAAAGGTACTAATGTGGTGCTTAGCACTGCTTTTGGTTTTGCTCTTGTGATTTACAAGCGTGATTATGTTTGGGGGAGCATATCAAGAGCTGGATTATGGAACCACTATATTTAGGTGTCGACAAAGGGAAGTCCTAACTCATCTTTTATTTTCGTTTTGTTTTTTGGGTTGCTTTTGTTTAGAATGATTTAATTAGGTGTTTTGAACAAAGTGCTTAGGAATAGGCAATATTCTAAGTTTGGGGAGAATGTCCTTAGAATTAGCTGGACTTTTCTTCTCATTGTTAGCGTTTGTTTTGTCACTATGCAGGTTGTATATAAATTTATTGGTTTGCCCTATCATTTGACGATGTAGATACTTGATAGGGGGAGCAATTTGATTCATTTTGTATATAACTGAACCTGATTGGCTGAAAGTTTTGTTAGTCAATTTTTTCTGGAATATGTGATCAGAAAATTGTCCATACCATGTGAGATTCGAGCCTATATATATGGGTGGTCACAATTAAGCCACCATAAAAAAAAATTGTATTATGGGACATTTATTCATTATGACTCAGTTACTCTAGATTTTGCCTTTCTTCTTTTCATAATTGCTAAGAATTCCATGCATGCACATTGGTTCATACATCCCACTTTTAGCTAGATAATTAAACTAAAAAGAACTTTTTCCTTTGCTACCATTTTTGAGCCAATTGTTTATAATCTATTTTTTATAGCTCCTCAAAGACTAATACTATGGACAACTTATAGATGAAAAGGGGTGATGAGCATTTTATTTCCCATTATTCCTTGCATTATTTTACTCCTATTATTGATACTTGTTGCCCATTTGACATTGATTAGCTTGATTTATTGATTTAGAGTTTATTGGACTAAAATTTCGAATATTGTTTAATTTGGAATTATTTAGCCTAATTAATTCTATTTCTATTTTCAGGTAATATTTGGCACAAGAACACTTTGGGAAGTTTGGAAATGAAGATTGAAGTATTGAAGTGAAGATTGTAATTTGCATTTAGGTCCCTTTTTAATTGTAATTTTCAGAATAGTGTTTCTTAGGACTTGGGCCCATGTTTTAGGCCCATTTTCATAACTAAAGAGGGGAAATTCGTGTAACCCCAAGAACACACTTTCATTTTCAGATTTCTCACTCTCTCTCTAGGTTAGAACTTTTCTCTTGGCTCTCCCAAGTGGTGGTGGCTGCTAGGGTTTTGTTCTTCCCCATTTCTACTCGTTTTTCTTCATTTATGACCATGGAAGGCTAGACTTCAAGGGTTAATCCCTTTGGTATTGTATTATCTACTCTTGAGCTCTTGTTATTAATGCAATTTCGTTTTCTCTTCTCTGTTTTCATGTTTATCGATGTGTAGTGGTTTGCTTAATTCCATTTCGTAGAGATAATACATGAATATAAATGCTTAATTTGTATTAACTCGTAAAAACTCCAATTCTGGTTTCTGATGCTTAATTAGAAGTTAGGGTTTGGAGTGATAACTGAATTTTCGCTTAGTATTTGGTTATCACGAGTTGGACAGAGGAGAGGAGAGGAATCGATCTTTAGTGAGCTAGGATTGAGTAGTGTACGTAACCAAAGGGGTTTGCCCGCTTTTGTTTCTGATTTTCTTAGTTTTTATATTCTGTTTATGTTTTGTTATTCACATTTGTCACACACAAAACCCCCCCCCCCCATTTTACTGCACACTACGTGTTTGATACTTTGCCTAGACCGATATTCGCTGGGAAACGACCTAGGATCACCTTCCTAGTACTACAGAATAAACACCTTTTATTTTGATCGGGTACGGCCTCGATCAAGGGGTGTTGGAAATAATGTGTGTAACAAAGTGCTTACAAAGTTTCAAAGTTTTGTCAAAAGTGATGGCACAACAAAAAAAGGGTGCCATGTTCTTAAGTGTAAAGGCAAAGTGTGTTAACGGAAAGCAAGTGAATGTGAAAAGGAAAAATCCCCGAAAAAAGTGGCGAAATAAGCAATAATTAAAATAATGGGTGGAATGAGTCAAAAAGGGAATTTCCAATATTCCTCTAATTCCAAAGTTGTTCACCCCAAACACTTGAATTTTCTTTCCCTCATGTTACAACCTAAAACATTCCTTTTGATGTGTGCATGTGTGTGATTACTATGGTGGAGAAGGAGAATTTTGTCAAACCTATAGTAGTGATATTCTCATTAACTGAATTGACTGTAAACACTTGAGCCAAATAGAGAATGAAAGGATTGTGTGCTTATTCTGACTAATTTTTTAATGAATTAATATTCTCTTGATGTGAAGGTTGTTACAAGGGGTTTGAGTTAATTTCTCCAATTTTGTTAATACATTTTGAAAATTGTTTTTATTATATTTTTCTTGGGACATGTCAAATGCTAAGTTTGGGGAAGTGTTAATAGTCCAATTTATAACATTTTTTCTTGTTTTTTATCCACTTTTAGCCTAGTTTTTAACTTGTTTCCTAAGTGATTGTCATCTTTTATTTAGCTTTTGAGTGTTTATTATTGTAAATACCTTCATCACTTAATATATTCTTTTGGCCATAATTTCAGGTATTTTGAGGCTTGAATATAAGAATTATTGACAAAGAAGTATCAAAGGATTGTTTGAGCCTTGTAAATGAAGCAAAAGAAGTTAAAAAGTCAAGTTTTGGGTCAACTGGATTGCCTGGGTGTGGCATTCCTCATGCCCAGACGCAATTGGTGTCTGTCAAGACAGAAATTGCGCCTAGCAACGTGCTTCGAATTTGTTGTATTGATCAATTGAAGTTCCAAACCCCAATATGATTCTAGAGCGTCTCATAAACTACTAGGATCCGACCCTTTGTAAGGGACCTCAAATACACACTATAGGATGCCTTACCCTATTACATGATGGTACCACACCTTTTTTCACTAGGAAAATCTCTCCCTAACAACTAAGGAATACCTCACCCTTATAACAAAGAGTGTTACAAAATTTTATTGTAATACTCAATATGAAACACTCTTATAGTGCGGATATACAATTTGAAGTGCTAATGGTAAGAATATTACTAAGTACTCAAGCTTTTAGAAAGAGGGACAATCAGGGTTGTCCCTAAGCATAGGCAGGAGGGGCTCCCGCCTAGTGCCCCACAATTTTTATTTTACCCATATTTGAATAAAAAAATTAAGTAAAAAAAATAAAAGAAAGAAATAAGGCTGTAGAGAGTATATGACAGGCACTTTCTCCGTTCTCTAATACAAGAAAACAAGAATATACTTATTTTGATCTCAAATATAATAAAAAGTTAATTCTCAATACAATTATTTTTGAAATATTCCTATAAAATTATTCCAATGCAACTTTCCTAAAGTAACTATTTTTATAAATTTGAGAAAATTAAATACATTCAACTAATTTCTTTAATAAGTGTGAAGTTTGTTATTTTTCTTATAATAAAGACTGGAGAAATATATAGATGATTGAGGGTTAGTGATGATCATGTAAGGATGGTTTGACGTGGTTTAAAAATTGAGAATTTACATTATATGGAGTTATGACTCAATAATTGATGTATTATGTTTCTTTAATATAGCTTGAAGCAAATGACAAGGTGGGTTACTTCAACCCTTCTTAGAAGGTGGGAAGACGATATATTATGATGCTTACATAAGCCTGCTATTATTAATGAAATTTTTTAATTATAAAAAAAATCGTTAAGGTATTATGTTATTGTATTGGAGTGTATATTACAAAATTTTTACATAATAAGTATTTTTTTTATAAGATAGGGCCCCTATTTCAAATCTCGCCTAAGGTCTCCAAAATGTTAGGAATGAGGGTGGGGACAATGAAGAAGAAGAGTAGTAACAAAGATGAAGGTGCTTTCTTGTTTTTCCAAAACTAGGATTGGAAAAGATAAATGTTGAATGTGTTTTGAAAAACAATCCTAGCTGATTTTATTTAGAATTTCGAACACCCCATATCAGGAAACAATCCAAGAAATTAATACAGTTGATCTAGAGCCGTTTTTCATATTTTTTTAATAGAAGTTATCGATTAGCCTTAAAAGTAATCGATTACTTTTAATCAAAGTATTCGATTCATTCCAAAATAATAATGATTCAAAACTTTCTGGATGATTGTATGATGTCACATAGTAATCGATTCATTAATTAAAAAAGAATGATGCAACAAAGTAATCAATTTACCAATCATAGTAATCAATTACTTTCATCATTTTTTCATAAAAACATATTTTCTCATTCCAGACCGCTAGAACACTAATTAAAAGCATTTGTGGTACATGATTACAAAATTGAAAGTTTTTATAAATATTTTAACTACTTCTCCATAATACTTAGTCTGAAAACATAGCTCAAGTTCTAGGATATAATGTCTTACATTGATTGTCCTAAAGACGGATTCATGTAGTTGCTTGGCACTTGATTCCCTTCTTGAAGCTCGGTTTGTCATCATCAAAACATCAGAATGCATCATAACTTAACAATTAGAAAATATGAAATTGAACTTAGGAACATAAAGTACTAAAGTAGATTTAATTCTTGAGAGGATTCATAGATACATTACTAAATTTTGAAAGGAACTAGTATTCACTTTAAGATAAATAACCTTCATAGTTAATTTAGCATGATAAGAAATAAATCATTATTAGATTCCACCTTAGAAGTTTCAATTCATATTTTATTTCAATATTCACTCATTCAATATTTTATTTTATTTTACGAATCACTGATATTGGTACTCAACAATCAAAGTCCAAGCAGATTCGGTCTCTTTACTACTTGACATAACTCATTGCCGATGACTATATTCTTGCTGATATTGACTGATATTATGATATGATTAGACTGAGCCCTCTCTTTAGTTTCTTGTTTTTCAGTTATAATATGTAGTGTGGATGAAAGACTATATTGGAATTCTATTTGGGACTATCCTACACTGCAATATTATGTACAGTCAATTGTTGACAAGTAGCACATGATGCGGGTGCTTATTTATATCCTCGAACACCTGAGAGGTCTAATTTGAAAATCTTGCTTCAGAATTTTATTGTTGCTCAACATAAGCAAAATGAAGAAATTATACAGCATAACAAGATGGTGGGTGAAGCAATATTGGAACTGACTAATACGATTGATTGCTTAACCACTCACTCAATGATGCTAGAGGCTTAAATATTACATAAATTATCTCCTTCATAAGAGTCCTAAGCAATTATACAAAGATTAGTGATTATAATACGAGTAATGAAGTAAGCAAAGAGCAACAAATAGAGGAGCCATTTCAAAAAGACATTACCCATAATATGAGTGAGGAGATGAACCAAAGAGAAGATAAACAGGTAATATAAGATATTTATTCTCCTATATTGGCTGTGGATACTAGTAATTATCATTTGAATAGGCATATTGGCTTGCATGGGTGTGTGAATATTAAATGATTGATATCTTTAACTTAGTAGAGGAGTTGAATTTTTAGAATGATAAAAGTAATAATTAATGTTGCATTGATTTTGTAAAAAGACTTATATTATAAAACAAATGTTTTTTTTTCTATAAAATTTCATATTTAAAAATAGAGAGAGTGAAAGAGTTTTACCTTTTTAAACTAGGTGATGGCTAAGTTACACCGAATTTTGTTTTGGTGGATACATACACCATCTTTATTTACCTATTATAACAGGTATATCAAGCTACCCATCATTCATTATTGTAACCTTTTATTTTTTTGAAATGATAATTCATTATTCATTATTGTAATTTTTTATTTTTGAAATGATGATTCATTATTCATTATTGTAATCTTTAAAGATTTTAGAAACCTTTACTTTTTTTTAATTGTTAATTTTTTTTACTTATATCATAAATTTAAAAAATAATAATTTTCTTTACTATTTTTTTTATTCAAATACACGATAATTTAATGAAATCGGGATTTATGATTTCTTAAAAATGAATAATTATAAAAAACTTATAACGTAGATAATTAAAAAATATAATATGAGAAAGATGATTTTTCATTTGAAGCAAATTAGCATAGTATTACATATTATTGTAAAAAAATACCTTTCTAAGTTCAGAATAATGTTCCTCCTTGCACTAGGAGAGAACTTATCTCCTTAAACCAACCAAATCATGACATGTGTCTTATTTTAAATTGTTTTTTTATTCTGCAAATAAAGTGAAAATCCATAAACAGTTTTGCTCTAAACCTCGCCGCTTCGCATCTACAGCACCCCGTCTCTGGCAATAAGAACAACTGACTCATGCCAATCACCGGCAACAAAGGCGACAATCAACAAACGTACATAGGAGGGGTTCGTGGACAGGCCAGTGCTTTCTAGGGCTTTGATAACACACAAAAAAAAGTTCCTTTATCTATCAAGGAATTCAATAAACTTAGAAACTACAATCAGTCCTTCTGCCCATGCTTTTATTTACGGAAACAATTGTAGCATAGAGAAAGAGAAGATATGGTTTTGGATTTGGATTTCACGTACTCACCAAAATTTTGATATCCTTAAACCAAGACAATTTTGATTCATGGACAAAATTAAAAATTAATTATAGTAAAAAACAAAAAAAAAATGTAACACATGTCCCATTCCACCACTTAAACTCGAACCACCACCATCACTCTGCAACCTCCATCCACCATGTTGCCTGGACCTTCATTAACACCGACAAGCTACAGTCTCTTCCCATCGCAGCCACCGCGTTAACAATAAACATTCGTGAACCACCTCCGTTCGCCGCTGCTAGTTAACCAAGTGCCCAATATCAGACGGCGACACAACCCCTTTCTCCGACTCAACGGCTCGGCTCGAAGCGTGAGGCATCCCTTTTTCAAAGGGGTTAATCTTGTGACGATTCTACTTTGGCGCCGCCTGAAGTTCCTGGCTTGAGAAGGCGCAAAACAATATCGTTTTGTGATTCAAAAGGCAACAGTAAACTGAATGCTTACAATAAATTAATATTTTCACAATTCAACCAGGAAAAGCATCCGAACTTGAATCTAATTTACTTTTAAATAACTACACCCTTGGAGTGATATTCTAAAACTTTGAAAATTAAATTGTTTATTTGATGAGTTTTGATATAGTACTCTGTTTGATTAATGATTATTAGTTCTTAATATTTGCTTTCGTCGAAGCTCGGCCAAATGATGGTGGGGAGAGGGAGGAGCACAACATGTAAGGGTGGAGAGGAAAAGAGAGGATATGATGATATGATCTAAAATATTTTTTTTTCTTATTTAAAAAAAAATGCCAAGTGTTTTAATTTTATTGGTTTGAGGATATAATTTTCCTCCTGGTTTAAGTAGGAAACTTATTCTCTTATATGTTTTGTAAAAATATGTTAATTACAAAAATTTATGATTTTTTAAAATTAAATAATTATAAAAAAAAAGAAATACCATAGATAATTAAAAAATAGTACAATATAAGAAAGATGATTTTTCAGTTGGAACAAATTAACATAGTATAACATATTATTGTAGACAAAAATACTCTTATGTGTTTTGTAAAAATATGTTAATTATAAAAATTTATAATTTTTTAAAAATAAATAATTATTAAAAAAATTATAGCATAGATAATTAAAAATGTAAGATGCAAATGGTGATTTTTCAGTTTGAACAAATTGACATGGTATAACATATTATATTGTAGACAAAAATGCCCTTATGTAATTTGTAGAAATACGTTAATTATAAAAATTTATGATTTTATAAAAATAAATAATTATAAAAAGAAACTTATATCATATATAATTAAAAAATGTAATATGAGAAAAGTGATTTTTCAGTTGAAACAAATTAACATATTATAACAGTTTTTTTTTCAAAATTACCCTTATATCTTTTGTAGAAATACATGTGCTCCTTAATAACATTATTCATTTATATTGATATTCAAATATTAAAGTTAATTAATAAAGAAAATTATAATGTATTGAAAATTATACGTTGTAGATTGATGATTGCAACTAACAATCATGATTTTGGATAGAGATGGCAATAAAACTCACATCCACGGGTACCCGTTCGAAATTGATCCGATTTTGATGGGAAAAACTCACTTTAATTGGGTTTGGAAAAACTCGAAACCAATATCTGCTTTAAAAAGATGGGGATGTAGTTAGTCTGGGATTGTAAGTACTTGCCCCGCCTCTGCTCTCAAACCCACCCTAATATATAAATTCAATAATTTTCATTATAATAATAGTTAAATGGTGAAGTCAAACTAACATATTTGTCAAAAACCATGATTTAATTCTCAAGATTTTAGACATTTTTAAAATTTGACGTTTATTATTATATATATTCTATTTGAATTATAATGTATGTTATATATGATTTTTGTTTAATATAATAAAAAATAATTTTAACAAATAATTGGATGGATTACCCGCGAGTTTTCCCGAACTCGATGGGGTGGGTTTGGGTTTCACATTGTCATACCCGCTCAGCTTTTCTTAAACCCGCACCCGAATCTGCCTTACTCTTAATGGATGCGGCGTTAGTATTGGCAAAACCCGCCCCAAACCCGGCATGTTAGCATCCCTAATTTTGGAATGTTGAGTCTTCACATAAGTGCATATTAGGGGTCATGGTCTACTAAATTAACATGTCATGGGAATGATACATGAATCGCCATTTAAGTGTGAGTTTTATATAGCTGAAAAGATTATGTTATGATTATTTTTATCTTTAACTATAATCTATTAAGCTTATAACTTGTTAAAATTATAATCTGTTTATATTTGGATATATTAGCTGAAGATGAATTTAAGCTGATCTATTTTATTTAGATGGTAGGTGTAAAGAAGATTATTTTTACGAGTAAATTAAAAAAAAGGTATGAAGTTAGTTATTGTTATTTCAGTGATAAGGGTAAAATAAAAAAATTACACATGTTTCAAAAAATAATCTAAAGAACCTATGAAGTAGATGTCAAAATTTGATTATTTTTTCAAGAACATATTGTGACGACTTGATATTTAATAACAAAACATGTGAGACTCTCAAAGTATAGCTCTATTAAATAAAGTATGTTTATAGAGTGATTGTTATTCATACAGTACCTTTGGTGGAAAAAAAAACTTTTTCCTTCCATATACCAAGTTTCACATCAAAAACTTTGATTTGAAAATATATTTATTCTGAAAATAGATGGTTGAGTACCTATTTTGTAAATTCAGCGGAAACGATTTGCAAAACTATTGATGTGGTTGCAATTTAAATAATTTTGAGGATCATGATAATCATGCAATCTTAGCCCATATATATATATATATATATAAAACCCAAGTACCCAAGATAACAGTAATAAAAGTCTAGGTAGCAGATATAAGGATACAGATCAGCAGATATAAAATAACAACTCTCATAGACCCTCTCAAAACTATATACAATATAACACAAATCAAAATAAAAGAGTCTTCGAGAGCTGAGCTATAATCCACCCACGCTGATGTCTGATCCCTGGTCTTCCAAAAGCTAAACACTGCATCCTACCATGGTCCCCATACTGCACATACTAATAAGAAGAAACCACATCACTGACTGTCAGCAGCTGGCCCATCTACGTCCTCTACCGGGTCCTCCTCATCCTCCTCATCCTCCTCATCCGACACCACAGGGATAGCAGTGCGACGCACTGGCTCAGGTGAGGGTGCAAAACTTACCCTGGTGGTCGGACCAGGACGGGGAGTGGCCGTAGCAGTAGCCTCATCAGAAGTAGAAGGACGTGAACGGGTAGCAGGGCGTCTGACACGTAAGTTATAAAAACGACGACCATGATGTGGGGGTGGAGAACCAAAACGATAAGTGTAAGCCGGGGGAATGTGCAGTATGTAGATCATGGGGATGTGAAGTCTACGAGGTTGCACTCATGCAAGAGGGTTAGGGTGACAAAAGATCACGTCAACCTCGCCCTCGAACACCGCTCTGTGCTCCTCGTAGTCCCACACTCCTCTACGGAGTGGGCGTAACTCTACGTATGTCAGGTAACGTGCCATCACCTGCAAGGGCATAGGGAGTCAGCAAATACTAACACATAATCAAATAGACAGGGTAACATTTAAATAGTTGATACTTTATTTAACAATAATCATGAATAATTAATTACACATGTTACACCTCAACACCAGGACATAATCATGAATTAATAGCATATGCAGACATGACGTAACTCATCTTATAAATGCATGATTGTTGGCCAACTACAACAAATAGGTTTCCGTGGCACCTTTAAGACAAACATGCCCGATACCCATACTGAGCATCTCATCGAACTCGGCCCGTAAATAAATCAACACCTCTAGAGCTCTTAGAAATGTTGCCGACGTATCCCGTAGGACTACGCCTCATCGAGTCCGGCATCAAATGACATGCCCACACGCACGTGTGTATTTCCGGAAACAGAAGGTGCAACCCCGGTCACCGACATTCCCCCGTGAACCCTTTGGAGCAGACACTCATGTCCCTCGAGTTCAACCGAAAGGGATATGCCCACGCCTCTCGGACGTGTCTCCACTCAAGTGGGAATCCAGATAATGCAGATGCTATGCATGGTTTCACCAATTTAATAATATCCAGTGTCATTTAAGTTGTTTGAGGTTCGGACTTGGCATAGTTAAACTTTATTTCCCATTATACTTACTTCAAACCAGATCCATTTCAACCTTTAATTGGTTCTCACACTTTAATAATTAATTAAATCATTAAATTCTGATCATTGTTGCAAAAACTCAGTCAATAATCGAGTAACAGAACCGGTTAATCGAGTATTCCTTTGTACATTTCAAACTGTTCAGAATTTTAACGTGTTAATCGATTAACAGATCGTGCTAATCGAGTAACCCTTTTGTACATTTCATACTGATCAGAATTTTCACGCGTTAATCGATTAACAGGTCGTGTTAATCAATTAAATTATGCAGAAAACACTGCTGAACTGGTTTTTATGTGTCAAACTCATGCCAATCCAATTTTAACCAAAACCAACCTTCAAAACAACTTAAATACAGTATATTAAATTTGTTCATAGCATCAATTCCAGGAATTAGCAACAAAATCACAGAATCATCACATTTTCCCCCAATTTTAACCTAAAACGCAACTCAATATACCAAATCATTAACCACTCAGTTTCAGATCAAATTGAAGGTTCATTTAGCTTTAGATATCAACATCTAACATGTTCCAATTCGGGTTTTTGGTCAAATTGGCCTCCAAGCCATTGTCCCCTAACCTAGTGCCCTATGAACCTCATGGTGGTTCAACCTATAATCAAATCAATACCACAATCTATTCTAGCATTAGTAAAGCTTCTCCCTTACCTCAATGAAGCTTTTTGGATGCAAAGGAAGCAAAGAAACTCACAAAATCACCAAGCCACAAATGCTCTATTTTCGGTTTCAAGACAAGTTCAGCAGAGCAAGTTCGGGTGATGATTTGACAAACCAAACGTGCATGAAAATGAGTAAACTTGGTCAATATAGAAACTAGACATTGCCAACTTTAATTAGAAACTAAAATGACACGATTTGGAGTCCTATACATACCTAAATCGAAGTCTCAAACTCAGCTCCTCGCAACTGAAACTGCAACTTCAGTTTCTTGGTCCTAACTTTAACTAATTCGTTCTCCCTGCTCAAGCCACCAAAATGCACAATCTTGGTACGGTTTTGAAGGTCTCGTGACAAGCTTTAATAAGATGTAAAGCTCATCAAAAGTGTTTAAGGGAGGGTGAAGAATGAAGGCTATGAACAGAGGGTGTTCAAAACTGATTTTGACAGAGTTTCCCCTCTTTTTTCTTAATTTTCACTCATTCCATCAACTAAATTCGTGAATTTATAGCCTAAATCACTCTCCATGCATGCTAACACGTGTTAACCACTAATCTAGTCGGTGCTATGTGTTAAATTTTGAATTACCCAGCTTGTTGAGTCATTAAACGCACTATCTTCAGCTTCTGCACCACCGTTAATCGATTAACAGATCGTGTTAATCGATTAACACGCCCAGATTTTCAAAAATTATTATTTTATTCACTTTCCCTCCAAATATCTTTCCAATATTGCCTCTTAGGTCCTTTCCAAGGACTAAACTGCAAAAATCTTTATTTTTAAAACCCAATTATTTTCTCTTATTTTTCCTTGGATAATTCTTTTAATATAACCATAAATTAATAAACAAAACTAACTAATTCCATATAATTAGTTTTATTTAAATATTCCTTTTTATTTACTTGGGAAACAAAAATCGGGGTATTACATTTCTCCCCCACTTACAAGAATTTCGTCCTCGAAATTCCGTTCATATAAACAACTCAGGATAATCCTTTCTCATTTTATCTTCTAATTCCCAAGTCGCTTCAGATACATCCGCATTTTCCCAAATAACTTTGACTAATGAAATCTCTTTTCCCCGCAACTGCTTCATTCTTTGATCTTCTATTCGAACAGGAATTGTCTCAAAAGTGAGATTCTCTCTCAAAGCCACATCATCAGGTTGAACTTCAATTACAGCATCGGGATCCGGCACGAATTTCCGTAATTGCGATACATGAAACACATTATGAAGATTAGACAAAGATGGGGGCAAAGCGAGCTGATACGCAACTGGACCGACTCGCTTGAGTATCAGATAAGGACCAATAAACTCTGGTGACAACTTCTTTGTCTTCAAAGCTCTCCCAACACCAGTTGTCGGTCTTACGCGAATAAAAACATGATCGCCCTCTGCAAACTCCAAGGGCCTTCTCCTTTTATCCGCATAACTTTTCTGTCGGCTTTGCACTGTCTTCATCTTTTCCCTGATCATCTGAATCTTCTCAGTTGTTTCTTGAACAAGCTCAGGTCCAATAATCGTTTGCTCCCCCACTTGGAACCAACATAGGGGAGTTTGGCACTTCCTTCCATACAGCGCCTCGAACGGTGCCATCCCAATACTAGAGTGATGACTGTTGTTGTAGGTAAACTCTATGAGCGGCAAGAGTTTATCCCAACCTTCCTGACTTTCTAACACACATGCTCTTAACAAATCCTCAAGAGACTGGATGGTCCTTTCTGACTGACCATCAGTCTGGGGGTGATAAGCAGAACTCATTCTCAACTTTGATCCCAGAGACTGCTGCAAACCCTTCCAAAACTTCGAAGTAAATCTCGGATCTCGATCCGAAACAATACTTGAACGTATACCATGCAGATGAACAACTTCCTTGATGTACAACTCAGCAAACTTATTCATGTGATAACGCATATTAACGGGAATGAAATGCGCCGACTTGGTCAATCTATCAACAATTACCCAAATTGCATCATGCCCTCCAACGGTCCTTGGTAATCTCGACACGAAGTCCATTGATATGCTATCCCATTTCCACACAGGAACATCCAATGGTTGAAGTTCTCCGCCTGGTTTCTTATGCTCAGCTTTCGCCTTCTGACAAATCAAACAAAAAACGACATACGAAGCAACATCTTTCTTTAACCCAGACCACCAAAACATCTTCTTCAAATCTTGGTACATTTTGGTTGATCCCGGATGGATACTCATCCGACTTTTATGTGCTTCGTCTAAGATCAGTCTTCTTATCTCCTGATCTTTTGGAATACAGATCCGATCCTTGAATCGGAGAATTCCATCACTTCCCACTTGGAAGTTTGGTTCCTTTCCTTCCAACATTAACCTTCTCTTTTCTTGAAGTTCTTCATCTACCTGCTGAGATTCCCGAACTTGAATCAGGAATTCATTGGTAATTTGCAATTTACCAAGCATAATGCATTCTCGATCCACTTGCATTATAATACTTAGATCACGAAACTTCTCAATTAACGAGAATTCCCTAATCATCATTGAGCTCATATGAAGAGTCTTCCGGCTTAAAGCATCAGCTACTACATTTGCTTTACCGGGATGGTATTGGAGCTCGAAATCATAGTCTTTAATAAACTCCATCCAACGCCTTTGCCTCATGTTCAACTCTTTTTGGTCAAACAGATACTTCAAGCTCTTATGGTCACTATATACCTTGAATGTAGTGCCATAGAGATAGTGTCTCCAAATCTTCAGAGCGAAGACAATAGCAGCGAGCTCTAAATCATGCGTCGGATAATTGGCCTCATGCACCTTTAACTGCCTAGATGCGTATGCTACCATTTTTCTATATTGCATCAAAACACATCCAAGTCCTTGCCTCGAAGAATCACAATAAACATCGAAGCTTCTATGTGGGTCAGGCAACACCAACACCGGTGAGGATGTCAACTTCTCCTTTAGCGACTGAAAACTTTCCTCACACTTAAAATCCCACAAGAAAGGTTGATCTTTACGAGTCAACTTAGTTAACGGTAAGGCAATCTTCGAAAAACCTTCAATAAACCTTCGATAGTATCCAGCTAAACCCAAGAAACTACGAACTTCAGTCACCGTCTTAGGTTGTTCCCACTTCAGCACAGCTCCAACTTTAGCTGGATCCACAGCAATGCCTTCCTTGGTGATAACATGTCCCAGAAAGTTCACCTTGTCCAACCAAAACTCACACTTAGCAAGTTTGGCATACAACTGCTTCTCTTTCAAGATTCCCAACACGATCTTGAGATGTTCAGCATGCTCCTCTGGACTCTTAGAATAGATGAGAATATCATCGATGAACACCACCACGAACGAATCCAGATAAGGTCTGAAGATTCTGTTCATGTAATCCATGAAGATAGCAGGAGCATTTGTTAGCCCAAACGGCATAACCACATACTCATAATGACCATATCTTGATCGGAAAGCTGTCTTCGGAATGTCTTCATCTCAAATTCGAATCTGATGATATCCCGACCTTAGATCGATCTTAGAAAACACTGAAGCTCCTCGAACTTGATCCATAAGATCATCAATCCTTGGCAAAGGATACTTGTTCTTGATCGTGACCTTATTTAGCTGACGATAGTCTACACACATCCTCATGCTACCGTCCTTCTTCTTAACAAACAACAACGGAGCTCCCCAGGGCGAAACACTTGGCCTTATCATTTGCTTCTGCAGCAATTCTTCAATCTGTTTCTTCATCTCGGCCATCTCCGGTGGTGCCATTCTATACGGGGCAATAGAGATAGGTCCGGTTCCAGGTACGAGATCGATTCCAAACTCAATCTCGCGCTTTGGCGGTAATCCTGGAATTTCTTCTGGAAACACTTCCGGAAAGTCTCTAATCACCGGAATATCCTCAATCGTCACTTCCTTCTTCTCTTCCACAGTTGAGGAGAATAGACAAACATACCCCTTCGGTTCAAAACTTAAGGATTTATGGTTTCGGAACTGGATCGTCTTTTCATCACAGTCTAAGATGACTTGACTTCGGTTTAACCAGTCCATTCCTAGAATCACGTCTATTTTAAGCATGGGTAAGCAGATCAAATCTACTGAGGATATATGGTTTAGGACCATTATCTCACAATCTTTGCAAATCTTATAAACAACACAAGGGTTGTTGGTGGGAGTTTCAAGCTGTAGATGATAGGGTGACTCAGATACTACTAACCTTAAACGATTTACACACTCATAGGACACAAAAGAGTGCGTGGCTCCGGAATCAAACATAACAACACAGGGTTGGTCATTAAGAAAATAGATACCTTGGATCAGACCAGGTGATGGGGTTGGTTCAGTCCCACTTAAAGCAAACACTTTTCCAGCAACAGTGGGTTTGTTTGTTCCCTCCTTCTTTATTGGCTCCTTGCATTCACGAGAATAGTGCCCTTTCTTTCCACAATTGAAGCAAAGACCATGTTGAGCAGCATAACAGTTGGTTCCGAAATAGACACGATTACACTTCTCGCACTTGCGATTGCTTGCTTGAGGAGTACCCTTACCACCATTCACTTCCTTTCCCTTTCCTTTCTGAGGATAAGGACCCTTATTCCGATTGTTGAAATTTTTCTTCCTGATAGGTCCAAACCCCAATTGACTCCTCCTTTGTGCCTCTTCCTCTTTCTTATCATCTTCATAAACTCGACACATTTCCACTAAAGCAGGAAAGCTTCTCACCTTCTGATACCCAAAAGCAGACTTTATCTCCGGCTTGAGCCCATTCTCAAACTTGATACATTTGGACCTCTCGTCCGGATTGAGTTGGTAGTAGGGAGAATACTTGATAAGCTCCTCGAACTTTGCCGCGTATTCCCCTACACTCATGTCTCCTTGTCTTAGTTGCATAAATTCCAACTCCTTCTTTCTTCTTTGATCCTCAGGAAAGTATTTATTGAGAAATTTCTCAACAAACACATCCCAAGTAATCAACCTTCCTTCATAATTCAGAAGTTGCATGGTATGATGCCACCAATTCTCAGCTTCACCACATAACATGAAAACTGCGAATTTCACCTTTTGAGCATCGGTGCATTCCATAGTACGAAAGATCTTGTTCAACTCCTGAATCCAACGATTCGCTTCCTCCGGTTTATGACCTCCTTCAAACTTTGAAGGCTTAAAGCGTCGAAATTTTGAAAAAGTCTTTGACTCCTGGTTTTCCACTTGCATAGGCTGAGGGGGCGGATTAGTTTGTTGCTGACGCATACCCACTAACACATCAGTCAACCTTTCTATGGCCTCGGCCATATGATTGTTATTGTTTCTAGCAGACATCTTAAACATGCACTAAAGATTCTACATCAGGCTAACATCCTAACAAGAAGTATGCGTATCACACCTCTTTTCAATTCTAAAACTAACCAAAATAGATGCTAAGGCAAGCATCTAAAACAAATATTACCTTTTGGAGATCACATATCAACATCAGTTCGCAGGATCACAGCTCTGATACCAACAAATGTGACGACTTGATATTTAATAACAAAACATGTGACACTCTCAAAGTATAGCTCTATTAAATAAAGTAGGCATAATTAACATTTTAGTCCCTAAACTTAGGTGCTCTTTTGGAATTAGTCCTTAAACTTTTTTTCGATGTTTTGGGTCCCTGAACTTTATTTAATTTTTGGAAATAGTCCTTTCGTCACTTAAGTGATAATATAGCCCATGACATGTCATGTCACTTTCACAAGATCGACAAGTGACGTGTTATGTAGAGCCATGTGACACTACATGATTTTTTTTATTAAAAAAATAATTTTTTTTTTAAAATTTATCAAAAGATTCGATTTTCTTTAAAAAAAAATACAACTTTTAATTATTTTTAATAAATTTGAATTTTTTTAAATTTAAAAAAATGACGTGGCATCATCCGGAAGATTATCTATCGATGTGGGGAAGATAACATAGCATATCCTCGGTCATATCACCACTTAAATGATGAAAGGACTATTTTCAAAATTTAAGCAAAGTTTAAGGACTGAAAGCATCGAAAAAAAAGTTTAAGAACCAATTCCAAAAGAGCACCTAAGTTCAGGGACTAAAAACTTAAATAACCCAATAAAGTATGTTTATAGAATGATTGTTATTCGTACAGTACCTTTGGTGGAAAAAAAAACTTTTTCCTTTCATATACCAAGTTTCACATCAAAAACTTTGATTTGAAAATATATTTATTCTGAAAATAGATGGTTGAGTACCTGTTTTGTAAATTCAGCGGAAACGATTTGCAAAACTATTGATGTGGTTGCAATTTAAATAATTTTGAGGATCATGATAATCATGCAATCTTAGCCCATATATATATATATATATAAAACCCAAGTACCCAAGATAACAGTAATAAAAGTCTAGGTAGCAAATATAAGGATACAGATCAGTAGATATAAAATAACAACTCTCATAGACCCTCTCAAAACTATATACAATATAACACAAATCAAAATAAAAGAGTCTTCGAGAGCTGAGCTATGATCCACCCACGCTGATGTCTGATCCCTGGTCTTCCAAAAGCTAAACTCTGCATCCTACCATGGTCCCCATAATGCACATACTAATAAGAAGAAACCACATCACTGACTGTCAGCAGCTGGCCCATCTACGTCCTCTACCGGGTCCTCCTCCTCCTCCTCATCCGACACCACAGGGATAGCAATGCGACGCACTGGCTCAGGTGAGGGTGCAAAACTTACCCTGGTGGTCGGACCAGGACGGGGAGTGTAACATCCCAAACTTTATTTGTATTGTAATTTATGTTATGATGGTCTTAGGGTAGAAGAAATGAGGGCATAAGTTAGAAACTTAGCCAATTGAGCATGCAACTTTAGGTTTAAAACATAGGAATTTAGGAAATTAGAATAACAAGATTTGTAGCTTAAAACATAAATTCCACCGTTGGATGTGAAGTAGGATATGTGAGGAAGCTTGCCTTAAAATTTGAGGAAGATCCAACGGGTAACGAAGAAGTTATGGCCATTCAAAGTCTGGGTACTGCAAAACTGAACAGCTTAATCGATTAAACTGCAGCTTAATCGATTAAGGTCAGAAAATGGAAAATGGCTTAATCGATTAATAATCGATTAAAGGCTGTAGATGCTGAAAAAAATAAAGGTGCGTCCACCTCTTAGTTCTTGAGAAACTCGAATTCTCTCTCTCCTAGGGCACCAAATCCTCCATTTTCATCAATCAATCCTCAAGAGGATCACTCCAAGTCCATCCCCAAGTCCTTCCTTGTTGCTCCAAGTAAGTGGTTGTTGATGTTGTTCTTCTCTTTCGCTCCTTAAGAATTCGAATTTCTCTCTCTCTTCCTCTCATGGAGCTTTAGGCATCAACATAGAGAAACCATGAAGGGGGGATCACGAATTTCCCTCAATATTGTGGGTAAAAGCTTAATGTTTGTCTCTTTATTTTATGGATTTTAGGTTCCTCCCTCTCTATTGAGTTGTGGCATCTTCTCAAGTGTGCTCCAAGCACAAATTCTCCCTCTAATTCAAAGAGCTTGAGGTAAGGAGTGGGTTATAGTGAGTATTACCTTACTCTGGGGTTTAGTTTACAATATGTATATAATGGGTACTAAGAATTATGTGTTAGTCTAGGTGGTTATACCATAGGGTAGTCAATAAGTAGAGTTTATGACTTAGGGAAAATAATTAGATGATGATATGTTTCATTTTAATACTTGGTAGATAAACTTGTGACTTGGTGATGTTTATAATTTAAGTGCTTATTTTGTTGAATGAGTGAGCTATGGTATGATTAGAAACCAAGGCAAAGAATGGAAATCATATAGGAAGGGTAGTTGATAAATAGTATTTATGAATCAATGATAATGATGATGATAATGATAAAATGTTGAATTGTGCTAAATAAATTATGAGATGTAATGGTGATGAATTTAATAATATGTTGATTGGTGCTAATTAAACGATAAGATATGATTGTGGTGAGTTGATAATGTAAATGTGAACTGTGGTGATTGAGTTGAGTAATGTACTTGTCATAAAGTGTAAGTGGTTGAAAAGAGTAATGAAATGGTTGATATGAATAAGAGGAGATGTTATATAGAAAATGAATATGAGAATGTTCCTGGACGCAGTAAGACGTGATCGCACATGAGTGCGAACGCTGTAGGTCATGACCAGGGAAAGGAATGTAAATACACCCGGACGCAGTAAGACGTGACCGTGCATGGGTGCGGACGCAGTAGGTCGTGACCGGGGGAGAATAAAAATGTACCTGGACGCAGTAAGACGTGACTGCACATGAGTGCGGACGCAGTAGGTCGTGACCAGGGGATTAAGATGAAAGTAACACACCCGGACGCAGTAAGACGTGACCGTGCATGGGTGCGGACGCAGTAGGTCGTGACCGGGGGGGAATAAAAACATACCTGGACGCAGTAAGACGTGACCGTGCATGAGTACGGACGCAGTAGGTCGTGGCCAGGGACAAAATGAAAAGAGATGTGATTATATTGGAAAAGCATAGACTAAAAGACTTGATAAAAGTGATGAGTAAGAATAAAGTGGAAATAATTGAATTGTAAAACCAATGGATATGTTGACCATGAATTGTGTTATGCAGAGTTTTATTATATTGTTATCGAATTGTTAAATGTGTTTGGCTTAGTATAGCATTATGTCATTATTGGAAACTGCTTCCCCATTTTATGTGTAATACTCACTCCTTACTATTTCCACAGGTACCGAGGCAGAGTTTACACATGACCAGGCCGAGCAGGAGTACTCTCCCTGTGAGGGAGAGTAGGGTTGGGATTAGATACTTTTGATTTGACCTAAGCCTCCGTATTATTTGATGTATATGTGCTGTATATGTTCTTTTGAGTGAGGCTTAGGATAGTTTCTTTTGTGCATTGCTTATGATTCATTTTTGGGCATAGTTGCGGATATGGTCTCTTGTTTTGCATGCTTTGTACTGTTGCTGGCACTCTGACACACTGTTGTTGATGTTTTACACTTGAGCCCATGGGGCAACTATGTGATGCACTTATCTCTATATTTGAGCCCTGCTGGCTACTGTTGATACTAAATAATTGTGTTTATCAGGTTGAAGATTTAGAAAAGTCCGAAAAACAAACAAAACTCCGTCCGTTTGACGGTTGATTTTAATGTAATAAAAATGAATTTTTAAGTCCGTATTTTTGATATAAGGGGAATTAAGGGTAAATAATTATAGGGTGTTACAGGGAGTGGCCGTAGCAGTTGCCTCATCAGAAGTAGAAGGACGTGAACGGGTAGCAGGGCGTCTGACACGTAAGTTATAAAAACGACGACCATGATGTGGGGGTGGAGAACCAAAACGATAAGTGTAAGCCGGGGGAATGTGCAGTATGTAGATCATGGGGATGCGAAGTCTACGAGGTCGCACTCGTGAAAGAGGGTTAGGGTGACGAAAGATCACGTCAACCTCGCCCTCGAACACCGCTCTGTGCTCCTCGTAGTCCCACACTCCTCTACGGAGTGGGCGTAACTCCACGTATGTCAGGTAACGTGCCATCACCTGCAAGGGCATAGGGAGTCAGCAAATACTAACACATAATCAAATAGACAGGGTAACATTTAAATAGTTGATACTTTATTTAACAATAATCATTAATAATTAATTACACATGTTACACCTCAACACCAGGACATAATCATGAATTAATAGCATATGCAGACATGACGTAACTCATCTTATAAATGCATGATTGTTGGCCAACTACAACAAATAGGTTTCTGTGGCACCTTTAAGACAAACATGCCCGATACCCATACTGAGCATCTCATCGAACTTGGCCCGTAAATAAATCAACACCTCTAGAGCTCTTAGAAATGTTGCCGACGTATCCCGTAGGACTACGCCTCATCGAGTCCGGCATCAAATGACATGCCCACACGCACGTGTGTATTTCCGGAAACAGAAGGTGCAACCCCGGTCACCGACATTCCCCCGTGAACCCTTTGGAACAGACACTCATGTCCCTCGAGTTCAACCGAAAGGGATATGCCCACGCCTCTCGGACGTGTCTCCACTCAAGTGGGAATCCAGATAATGCAGATGCTATGCATGGTTTCACCAATTTAATAATATCCAGTGTCATTTAAGTTGTTTGAGGTTCGGACTTGGCATAGTTAAACTTTATTTCCCATTATACTTACTTCAAACCAAATCCATTTCAACCTTTAATTGGTTCTCACACTTTAATAATTAATTAAATCATTAAATTCTGATCATTGTTGCAAAAACTCAATCAATAATCGAGTAACAGAACCGGTTAATCGAGTATTCCTTTGTACATTTCAAACTGTTCAGAATTTTAACGTGTTAATCGATTAACAGATCGTGCTAATCGAGTAACCCTTTTGTACATTCCATACTGATCAGAATTTTCACGCGTTAATCGATTAACAGGTCGTGTTAATCGATTAAATTATGCAGAAAATACTGCTGAACTGGTTTTTATGTGTCAAACTCATGCCAATCCAATTTTAACCAAAACCAACCTTCAAAACAACTTAAATACAGTATATTAAATTTGTTCATAGCATCAATTCCAGGAATTAGCAACAAAATCACAGAATCATCACATTTTCCCCCAATTTTAACCTAAAACGCAACTCAATATACCAAATCATTAACCACTCAGTTTCAGATCAAATTGAAGGTTCATTTAGCTTTAGATATCAACATCTAACATGTTCCAATTCGGGTTTTTGGTCAAATTGGCCTCCAAGTCATTGTCCCCTAACCTAGTGCCCTATAAACCTCATGGTTGTTCAACCTATAATCAAATCAATACCACAATCTATTCTAGCATTAGTAAAGCTTCTCCCTTACCTCAATGAAGCTTTTTGGATGCAAAGGCAGCAAAGAAACTCACAAAATCACCAAGCCACAAATGCTCTGTTTTCGGTTTCAAGACAGGTTCAGCAGAGCAAGTTCGGGTGATGATTTGACAAACCAAACGTGCATGAAAATGAGTAAACTTGGTCAATATAGAAACTAGACATTGCCAACTTTAATTAGAAACTAAAATGACACGATTTGGAGTCCTATGCATACCTAAATCGAAGTCTCAAACTCAGCTCCTCGCAACTGAAACTGCAACTTCAGTTTCTTGGTCCTAACTTTAACTAATTCGTTCTCCCTGCTCAAGCCACCAAAATGCACAATCTTGGTACGGTTTTGAAGGTCTCGTGACAAGCTTTAATGAGATGTAAAGCTCATCAAAAGTGTTTAAGGGAGGGTGAAGAATGAAGGCTATGAACAGAGGGTGTTCAAAACTGATTTTGACAGAGTTTCCCCTCTTTTCTTAATTTTCACTCATTCCATCAACTAAATTCGTGAATTTATAGCCTAAATCACTCTCCATGCATGCTAACACGTGTTAACCACTAATCTAGTCGGTGCTATGTGTTAAATTTTGAATTACCCAGCTTGTTGAGTCATTAAACGCACTATCTTCAGCTTCTGCACCACCGTTAATCGATTAACAGATCGTGTTAATCGATTAACACGCCCAGATTTTCAAAAATTATTATTTTATTCACTTTCCCTCCAAATATCTTTCCAATATTGCCTCTTAGGTCCTTTCCAAGGACTAAACTGCAAAAATCTTTATTTTTAAAACCCAGTTATTTTCTCTTATTTTTCCTTGGATAATTCTTTTAATATAACCATAAATTAATAAACAAAACTAACTAATTCCATATAATTAGTTTTATTTAAATATTCCTTTTTATTTATTTGGGAAACAAAAATCGGGGTATTACACATATTCTAAAATTATATCTTTTAGTGTAGATTTAATAATCCAATACACTGAAAATAAAAAAAATAAATCATACGACACACAATGGCAAAATAACTTTGTTATAGGTAAATTATTTAATTTACACCTTCAAAACTCATGATAATCTTAGTTACTTAATTTACATTTCCTACGTCGGAGATATTTCAATAAAAAAATTAATTGATTTACACATTCATAAATTAATATTTTAGATATAATTTAGTTAAATTATAATTTATGATTTTTTTTTAAAAATAAATCATTTTAAAAATTTATAGCATATATGATAATTAAAAAAAATAATGTATAAATATTTTTATTTATTACTTATTAATGAAAAAATCTTTAAATGCAAACAACAAATAAGTTCATTAATGAGGTTTATATTTGGAAATTCATTAAGTTGATACATGTTACTTAAAGTTACAAGATAAGATCAATCATTAAATTAACACATGGTGTACTCTGACACCAAATATATTTGATTAGTAGTGATAAGTAGGGAGTCTAAAATTACTCCTACGTAAGGAAGTTTAAGACCAAAAAAATTGATGTTTCCATTTATCAAACAACGAAAGGGTTAGAATTTCAAAACATTAAGCATGAGAACTTGGATTCGAGTAGGGTAGAAAAACACAAGAAAAGAAGCAGAAAATATGAAAAATCAAAATGTTAGTATTATAACCAACAAAGCCCAGCACAGTTGGTAGATAGCTGGGTTTCTTAAGCATGATGTCATGATGTCAGGGGTTCGATCCCTGCCGTGGGCATGGAAAAGACTTTGTTGGTAGAGGCAAAACCCACTTCGGTGATCTCTACGCCTCGGAGGGGATTAGTCTTCGGATGTCGGCTGGGGATACCCTTGGTGTAAAAAAAAATGTTAGTATTAGGAAAGGGATAAGGCATTGCAATAAGTCAGTTTAACCTACCAATCTGCATGGAGAGGGATTTCTTGTTGAAGGGGGACCACTGGTGTGCCGTTAATTATTCATATTAGAATAGAATCCTAACTAACGCGCTTTCTTCTACAGTCACATTTCGTGTGAACTATACATAATAATCTTCTTTACTTTTACCTTTCTTGTCCCTCACCTTATTTTTACATGGAATTGCTAAGGACAATGTTTAAGATCCTTAAAATGTAAAATTAACATTAAAACACTACAAATTCATTCTTAAATATTGCTTCTTTTTGTTTTTGAAATTCTTAAATATTTCTTTTAAATACTTCAAAAGTATCATTAACTAAGATAACTTTACATTTTTAATTTTTTATATTCTTAAATATTGCTTTAGTTTAGAGAAATGGATAACAAATTCATTCTTGTATAATTGGAAGCTTAAATTATCATCCTTTAATACAATAGATGCTACGGCCTACGGGCCTATTACACCAGATGCCGTTCCAACAGTCATACGCTGATATAGACATACCACATACGGTTACACAATTAACCTTATATTATTCGATGGTTTAATTATATCTCAAATTCTTCAACTTTTGGATTATTTGGTCACATGTTTTTGTTTTTTTGTTTTTTTTTTTTTTTCAAATGTCTGACTCTCCAAAGTTATTTATGAGATTACCATATATACCTCCTATCAATTCCGGTCAAATTTTGCTAACATATCATACCGAAATTCTAGTCAGACATAGGAAGTTAACCACGTGGTGTCACATGGGCGAAGACGACATCTCTCTAATATCTTTTTTCCCTTTTTTTTTAAAAAAAAAATCAAAAAAAATATAGAAATATTAATACTTTTTTAATATTTTTTTTAATTTAAAAAAAATCTTCGCCCACATGGCATCATGTGGTAACAAGTGACTAATCTCTTGCATTTGATTAAGATTTTGGTGTGACATGTTAGTAAAATTTGACCAAAATTGGTAACAGTGGTATATGTCAAACCCAAAAGTAATTAACTTTAGGAAATCGGACATTGAAAAATGTTTTAGTCTCTTTTTTGGAATTACAAAGAAAGGTTCGTAAGCTTGAAAGATGTATGTAGAAGTACAAAATCCATGCCTCCGTGGCTTGGAGAGAACGGATGGAGCATCATGAAGAATCGTCGGGAGAATCGACCGGGGTGCTCTTTACCCATGACAATGGTTTAGGGAGAATGAGAAGAGGGGAAATCAGTCTCAAGTGTATGAATATAGTGATTCTTGTTAAGAACTAGAATGAGGGAGTTGATGAAGTGTTCCTCCCTTTTAATGTTGTTTCTGGTGTTTTTGGTTATTTGGCTGGCATGGATCTTTTGGCTCTAGAGTGTTGGTGATAGGGAGAATGTTTAAGGGGGTACCAAGGATTGGTCAGTACGTGAAGTATCTTGGTGTGCTGAGGGTGAAGGGTAATAAAGGAGAGTTAGAACTTGGCGACCAAGTAAACTTGGTCCCCAAGTTTTAGGGGTTGTGCTAATGTCCGCTCTCGCAATAAGTGAACCAGCGGTGAGCGGTGAGTTTGTCCTAGAGCGGACTTATGGGTGAGTGTGGTCTATGAGCGGTCGGGTAAGTGAGCGACAAGGTAGGTGAGCGGTCAGGTTAGAGCGGTTTTGTCCTAAGACGTCCTAGGTCTCAGAGCGTCATGGGTGTCAGAGCGTCCCCGTCCCTTATCTATCATGAGGGCGCTTTGTCAAGGCATGAACGCCTTGTGCGCTTTCCTCCATCCAAAGCCATCCAAGCCACATAGTCCATGAAGTTCCCAACTTAGTGGTACCGCCGATGTGTCGTCCTACACCAAGGCGACATGGGTCCACTAAGTATCTTTCCATATTTCTTGTAGTCTTTGTCGTGATCATACTTATCTTGTCTTTCCTGCAATATTAGATCGTTAAATATAGATTAATGGCCCATGGTAAAAACAGGTCCAGAACAATAGCCCCCTTGCACTTGAGGAAGAATTTATTCTTTCTCAAGTGCACAATATCTCTAAAGGCCATAATCTTTATTTTGATGCTGCATAAAATTCTGTTAGTAATAAAATGCATTTATCTCAAATTCAATGATCATTGTAATAAAAGTTGAGAACTTCCCTTTCTTGATGATTCAAATTTATTTTGTGCTGGTCCATGAGTGATATTGTCTCCTTAACGGGAAGCCCCCTAGTTGTTATTCCGCTTTGCTAATCATCCAGTACGCATTGTGTCATGGCAATTTTTGATCCGCTTAGGACCATGCTCTTCTTAAGTCTCAGTATACTCCTTTTGACTTGGGCACATGAAAGTGTCTTTACTACTGCTTTGTATCTTACGTTCCTTTTCGCTCTACGGTGATCCTTGTGTTTCTTCGCCTAATACTCTTCTAGTTGAAGCGGTCTTTTTCTACTTTATTATTAATGCTAAGATAGAGCGGAGTATTATGGAAATTGTTGATGACGCCCTTCCCCCGAAAGAAGAAAGGCCGCTTCAACTTTGTTTTTTCTTGCTCGTTTTCTTTTCTGTTTCTCTCTCCATCCCTTGCTTTCCTATGGGACTACGTTGTAGCATTTGATGTTTTGAGTTCTCTTGGTGTACCTGTGTTTTGGGATCCTTTTGTAAAGTGTGGGTATGTTAACACCCCACTTAATACTTGCACTGCATGCACTTGTTAGAAGATTTGATATTATGCTATTTTGTGAATTTATCCAATTCTAGCTATGAAATCCAAGAATGCATTTTGATTATATGGATATTATTTAGTGCAATGTTTAACATAAATGCATGTGTTTTATCAAATACAAACATAGATTGTTTTATGCTAGGAGCTCATGTCTAGATTATCCGAATCTTGGATGCGGGGAACGCGACCCGCTCGACCATCCAGATTTATCTGTATCATAAGTGTTGGGTTTGTGTACCACTCCGGACACTTAGATCTTCCAAATGTGGGGAACGCGACCCGCTCAACCATTTGGGTGATTTGGTCTTTTTCGTGACGCTCAGATAACCTCTTGTCTCGTAAGCGTCCGAACTTTCCGGCGACCCTTGCAAATACCCAGGGCACGACCAATTCAGGTATTCACGTGAGCCCAAGCGTTTGGCCTCCGATCGCTTAGACTTTTTATCCAACTGGATGCGGGGAACGCAACCCGCTCGACCATCCAACTTATCTGCATCTAAGTGCTGGGTTTGTATACCACTCTAAACACTTAGATCTTCCAATGTGGGGAACATGACCTGCTCAACCATTTGGGTGAAGACCTTGCTTCTAAACGTGTGGGGAGATTCTTTCTTTTTCTCTATTCTTTTCTCTTTTCTTCTTTCCTTTTCTTTTCTCTCTCTTTTTCCACTATTCCTTTTCTTTTTCTTCCTTTCTTTTCTTTTCTCTCTCCCTTTTCTCTTCCTTTTCTTTCTCTGTTCTCCTCTTTTTTTATACCTTTTCTTTTTTCGTTTCCTTCCTTTTCTCCCTTTTTTTTGTGTTCCTTTATTTTTTTATTTTTCTCTCTCTTTTTGTTTTTACCTTCCCACACGTTTGAGCTTTCCGTCGGCCTCTTTCAAATACTCAGGGCACGACCATTTCAAGTATTTGAGTATATCTTAAACGTGAGCTCCTGTTAAACAATTCTATGTCCGTAATTATTTTGCACAGTTAAACCATGGTTATTTTTCTACCTCAAATGAAAATCATTTCTCTTCTTGAATAATAGTCTATCCTTAATCATTAACTACAATAGCACGCTTATGATTCCTCCCATTCTCACTTATTCCTTGAGGCGCAAAAACATGAAAATGATCTAATCAAGTTTTATATGTCAAAAATTCATGATAAACAATTTTAGACATGCTGGCAGACATGCGAAAGAAAAGAAAAAAATATATATTATGCTAGTAAAAATAAAGATTATGAGTACTTAGCTTTATTGTGAGATTAAGGTGGCAAGCGTGAATTGAAAACAGCTCACTTTCCACTTAGCCATTTTTCTTGATTCACTTTCTTGTTGTATCTCGCCTTTTCGTTTATCACTTAGTCAAATCTAAATCTTCTCGCATTTCTGGTGCTTTCATCTTTTTCCCCTACTGTTAGCATCCAGTCCCTTTGTTTTGCGTCCGCTTGATGTCTAATCCATTTTTTTGTATTTGTTTTTTTACTGCAGTATCTTGTCCAGTGTAACATCCTCACTTTAATTAGTTAATAAAATCAGAGTTTGAAAGTTCATTTTAGAATTTGATTTCTTATGAAAGGTTTTACGAAAATCTGGTAGAGTTTCCTCTGTTTTTCGGACTTCCCAAAAATTTCCTTCTAAAAACTTGTCAGTCCAGAATTATTTAAAAACATAAACACAACAGATTAAAAACCAGTTCAGATCCTAACGCCCAATCAGTACCAGTTTCAGGGCATATAACTACACATATTATAAATTACAAAAATAACAGTTTTTAATATAATAAAATCCACTCAGGGTATCACAAATTCACTCCACGTGGGGGAGAGTTTCCAGTTCGGCCCGCTACAATGTAAGCTCCGCTTCCGTACCTGTAAAAATATAGCAAGAAGGGTAACATTACACAAAACTTAAATGTTGGAAACCAACAAGCGGGCTAAGCAAATACTAGAGGGGGGTGAATAGTAATTTGAAGCACTAATACCAAATATTTGGACTAACAATTGAAGAATGGAGCTAAGACTGAATTTTCTGGAATCAGACACAAAAGACTCGAGTCTTTTGTGAAATACTCGAGTTTTTCAGGATGAACAACTCGAGTCTTTTCTGAAATACTCGAGTTTTTCCTATCAGATAGCAGAAAAACCAGAAACGAAAATTCAGCAATTTAACTCAAATCAATTCAATAATAAACAGGAACTTATCCAACAGAATAGCAAGCAATCTAAATAACTTTTAACACAAAGATTCCTTGAACTTGCTACCTAATTGTATAAATCATAATTGATTGAAATGACTTAAGTCTATTGAGCTAGAAAGTAAATTAAAAGCAATAACCCAACACTCAAGCAATTTTATCCTGGTTCACTCCAACAATGAGCTACATCCAGTCCTCCTAATCACTTAGGAGTTTCTACTAATAATCAAATTGTTAGAAATTACAAAGGATTGCTTGAGAATGGCCTCACTCAACCTAACCCTTCAAGAGTGTACCAAACTCTTGATTTCTACCCCAATTTGATTCCGGTGATTGAAGAACTCTTCACAAAGCTTCCTTGAACTCCCTTCAAGAAACTCCACCGGGCTAGGAACCTCCTAGTCTTGTGCTTGAGAACCTCTCAAGACTTCCAACACCCTAAGCCACTTAGGGTTTGCTTGGGAACAATCCAAGACTTTGAATAATCAAGCTTTTTGTATGTGTATTACTAATCTCACAATGGATTAGCACAAATAAGCACAGCTCAATGTATGAATTGAGGCCTAAAACTCAACTTGGAATAAAATGACAATATGAGTGAGAAGTTGAGCTTTTTGGGGATTAACACTTGAGAAGAGGAAATATGAAAGCTTGAAGTCAATTATGATTATGTTGTCTTGTTTGTTCTTGCACAAAATCAAAGAGAAATTTTACAATCAAGTTCAGAAATGCTCTCTTGGGTTGGTTAGACTTCAAAATGCCCTCCAATGGGTTTTGAAGTCTCTCCAACGTTCATTTTTGCTGACTGGACAAAAATACTCGAGTCTTTTGGAAAATACTCGAGTCTTTTTGGTCGGTCACGAGTGAACTGGTGCACGAACAAGACTAACGGTCATTTTTGCTGACCTGGCACAAATACTCGAGTATATACTCGAGTCTTTCTCAAAATACTCGAGTATTTTGATCAGATATGGGAAAAATTATTTTTCAATTTTATTTTTCTTCTCCAGTATTAATTTTGGTTAATCTCAACTTAATAATCATATAAAAATTTATTCCTAGAAGAGACTAACTATTTCTACCCACTCTCAACCACTCTCAACATAAATTAGAAATTTACAATTAATATTTGATTGAGAATGATTGGGCACTTGTCTTCTTTTCTTGACTTGTTGTTGTTGTGAATGTTGCAATGTCTTCAAGACTTGATTTGTTAATTACTTTGTCATCATCAAAATATAATCACCATAATTAGGAGCATTGAATTTACAATCTCCCCCTTTTTGGTGATGACAAAATAATTAACACTTGTACCATTTGTTGAGCTTGAATCCACTTGAAGATGCAACTCCCCCTCACTATATGATACTTTTCACCTATCTAAAAATTCAGCTTGTGCAAGAGGTTATGACAATTTAATTTTAGCACCAAGCCTATGGTATTAGAGTATTCAACAATTTTCAGAGTATATACCATAATTAAAGAAATTAGTATTCAACAATTTTCAGAGTATATACCATAATTAAAGAAATTTAGGTGCAACAAGATCAAGACAAGTGTATAACATCTCTCCCCCTTTTTGTCATACGCCAAAAAGATGTAACAATTTAGAAAAAGATCAAGGGAGGAGAGGTGCATAATTGGAAACCCCAAACCAACTATGCAATAAAACAGAGAAATAATAACAATAAAGATAAAGAGCTCCCCCTGAAGCTTTGCACATACACCATAGTGAAAACCAAATTCATTAACATAATAACATCATAAAAGGTCCAAATCAAAGGTGCAATAATAAACCCAAAGTCTCAAAACACCAAGTTCTCACAATACAGAAAATGTAACAAAGACCAACATGATGAAAACATAATGAAAACTAAGATAAAATCCAAAGGTCAACATCATCAAAACATCGAAGGAGCTGGAGCATCTAGAGGAGAATAAAACCGAGAGAAGAGTTTAGAGGATGAAAAACTAGTAAGATTTGGCAAAACTTTGAGTAAAATCTGAGTTTTGAGGAGAGTGATATGAGAAAACCGAGAGAGAAGAGAAAAGTTCGAGCAGTTCTGGAAAGATCGCAGCAGCATCAGACTATAACTGACGAATTCACTCGAGTGAATTTAAAAACACGCGCGTGTTTTTCAGGATAAAAACACTCGCGTGAAATTGAATTCACTCGCGTGTTGGCCGAAAGATGGATTTTCAGAAACCTGTGATTCACTCGAGTGAAATGGAAATCACTCGAGTGTTGGCCGAGAGCTGATTTTTCCTTAGGCACAAAAGACTCGAGTCTTTTCAAAAAGACTCGCGTATTTTCCATCAGACCTGCTCAAAAACTTTTTCAATTAAAACTGATTTAATTTTGGAATTAATATACTCGAGTCTTTTTAGAAAAACTCGAGTATTTTTGACAGTACAGGACTAAAAACACAGTTTTAAAATCCAAACAGAAAACAAACACAAGATACTTCACTAACAACTTGGAATACAGTCTAGAATCACATATAATTAACACATACTATTTCAAATATCATCAAGGGCAATTTACCTAAGAATCAAGAACACATTGGAGTAAGACTAAAAATAGTGATTTTCCAAAAATAACACACAATGCAATTAGCCTATATTAGCTTCATCTAAAATACCAAGTTCTCTCCTAATATGATAAAAGGTGTCCCTTGGTAGAGGTTTTGTAAAAATGTCGGCTAATTGATTTGTGGTACTAACAAATTCAATTGTGCAATCACCCTTTTGTACATGATCTCTTAAAAAGTGATGTCTTATTTCAATGTGTTTAGTTCTTGAGTGATACACCGGATTCTTAGTCAAATTGATTGCACTCGTGTTATCGCATCTAATCGGAATATTTTCAAGTTTCAAACCAAAATCCGATAATTGTTCTTTCATCCATAACAGTTGATCACAACAACTACCGGCCGCGATATATTCCGCTTCGGCGGTAGAAAGAGCGACACAAGCTTGCTTTTTAGAAAACCATGACGCCAATGAACTTCCCAAGAAATGGCAAGTACCACTGGTGCTTTTGCGATCAAGCTTGCATCCCACGAAGTCGGAATCCGAGTAACCAACTAAACTAAGATTGGCATCAGCAGGATACCATAAACCAGTGTTAATTGTTCCTTTTAGATACTTAAATATATGTTTAACTGCGGATAGGTGAGATTCTTTAGGATTAGCTTGAAATCTAGCACACATGCATACACTAAACATAATATCCGGTCTAGATGCAGTGAGATATAGGAGACTACCTATCATACCCCTATACTTACTAACATCAACCGGTGTACCTTGTTCATCCTTGTCTAGGTAGCATGATGTGCTCATTGGAGTGTAGGCTTCCTTGCACTTGTCCAATCCGAATTTCTCAAGGAGCTCTTTGCAATATTTCCCTTGATGCACAAATATCCCCTCCTTGACTTGCTTTATTTGTAAGCCTAGGAAGAACTTGAGTTCTCCCATCATTAACATTTCAAATTCCTTTTTCATCAAATTTGAAAACTTTCTACAAAGAGACACGTTAGTAGCACCGAAAATGATATCATCAACATAGATTTGTACTAACAAAATGTCATCCTTGGTTTTATAAATAAATAGTGTATTATCAACCTTCCCTCTTTGAAACTTGTTTTCTAATAGAAAGGAACTCAATCGATCATACCAAGCTCTAGGAGCTTGTTTCAATCCATAGAGTGCCTTTTTCAATTTATAAACATGGTTTGGAAATTCACTATTTTCAAAACCGGGGGGTTGTTTGACATACACTTCTTCATTTATAAACCCATTCAAGAAAGCACTTTTAACATCCATTTGATATAAAGTGAATTTCATGATTGAAGCATAAGCAAGTAAAATTCGGATTGCTTCAAGACGTGCAACCGGAGCAAAGGTCTCATCATAATCGATACCTTCCTCTTGGTTGTACCCTTGAGCTACTAGTCTAGCTTTGTTTCTTATAATCAACCCGGATTCATCAAGTTTGTTTCTATAAATCCATTTAGTACCAATTATGGTATGATCATCGGGTTTAGGGACTAGATCCCAAACTTCATTTCTTTCAAATTGGTTTAATTCTTCTTGCATAGCAAGAACCCAATGATCATCCTCAATGGCCTTTTTAATTGAATCGGGTTCAATTTGAGAAACAAAAGAGACATAGTGGCAAATGTTTTGAATAGACCTACGAGTAAGTACTCCCTTTGACATATCTCCTATGACATTGTCTATAGGATGAGCCTTGACCGATTTCCAAGTTGGAGGAAGTTCTTCCCTTACTTCTCCTTCATCAACTTTTGATTTCTCTCTCTCTCTTTTCTTCTTTTGAAAAATCAATGCCATCTTCACTAGCATCACATAAAACACTATCTTCTTTCGAAGACTCATTAAAAAACCACATGAATTGATTCCTCAATAGTTAAAGTTCTTTTATTGAAAATTCTATAAGCTTTACTATGAGAAGAATAGCCTAAAAATATGCCTTCATCGGATTTGGAATCAAACTTGCCAAGATGTTCTTTTCCATTATTTAAAACAAAAACTTGGCATCCGAAGACATGAAAATGAGATATATTTGGATTTCTTCCCTTGTAAAGTTCATAGGGGGTTTTATCCAAAGAGGGCCTTATCAAAATACGATTTAAAACATAACAAGCCGTATTGACGGCATCGGCCCAAAAATATTGAGGTACTTGAGAATCATTTAACATGGTTCTAGAAAGTTCCTCTAGCACCCTATTTTTCCGCTCTACCACTCCGTTTTGTTCCGGAGTTCTTGGTGCGGAGAATTGGTGCTCAATACCATTTTTAGCACAAAATCTATCAAATTTGTGGTTTTCGAATTCACCACCATGATCGGTACGAATAATAATTACTTTTTGATTTACTTGGTTTTGCAAAAGTTTGACATGATGTTTAAAAGATTTGTAGGTCTCACTCTTAGTAGTTAAAAATAGAGTCCATGTAAATGTAGAGAAGTCATCAACAATCACCAATGCATAATAGTTACCACCAAAGCTTTTTACTTGTGATGGTCCAAACAAGTCCATATGAAGCATTTCTAATGGCCTTGATGTGGACATCACCAATTTTGATCCAAAGGTATTTTTGGTTTGTTTACATTTCTTGCAAAGAGAGAAACACCTTCAATAGAAAAATTTAGCTTTGGTAAACCAACTACTAGATCTTTAGATTGTATTTTCTTCAATTGGTTTACATTTATATGAGCGGTCCTACGATGCCATAACCAAGTGTCATTTTCTTTGCTCACTAAACAAGTAGAGACCAAAGAAGTGACTTTGTTCAAATCAACTAAGTAAGTATTATTTGACCTTCTACCAACAAATTTGATTGATTCATCTTTGTCACTTTTAATGAGGCAATGGGTAGAGGTAAAAACAACATGATTACCAATATCACATAATTGGCATATGCTCAAGAGATTATGTTCTAATCCTTGAACATAGAGCACATTATCAATAATCAAGTTTGAAGAGTTTCCGATTTTACCAATACCAAGGATTTTACCTTTGTTGTTGTCCCCATAAGTGACATAACCCTTTTCCTTTGGAGTAAGCTCAATGAAGTGCCGCTTATCTCCCGTCATGTGCTTCGAACATCCACTATCTAGATACCACAATTCCTTTCCCGTTCGAAGGCACACCTACAATATGGAATCACTTGTTCGATTTGGGTACCCAAACAATGTTGGGTCCCTTAGGGTTAGTGTTGGGACTTTCTCCCTTCTTAATCCACATATAAGTGCCCTTATTCATTTCAAACTTCTTAATATGGCACTCAATGTTGATATGTCCAACTTTTCCACAATAAGTACAAGTTGGTCTCTTTGATGAGTTTTTCTTAGAAAATGTTCCAACCACCTTGTACTTTTTGTCCTTTTTATGAATATATCCTAAACCGGTTTTGTTGTGATTATGTCTTTGAGAGTTCAACAACCGGTTGAGGTTTCTATCACTATGTGAGATTGTGAGTTTGTTTTTCAACTCTTTCACTTCTTTTTCAAGTTCATCACATCTCTCACATGAAGTGATAATTTCCTCATGATTTGCACAATCACTTTGATGACTAGAATTAATAAGTTCCAAGGATTCATTTTGAAGTTTCAACTCATTTATAGATTTTTGCAATTCATCAATTTCATGTTGAAACCCCAAAATTTTCTTTCCTTTTTCCTTATTAATTTTAGCAAGCCTTTTAAATTGAATTAACATTTCATTGTAGGCTTCTTGCAAATCATCATATGAAATGGAGTTTGAAGATGAACAAGAAGAGCTAGAGGTTACCTCATCATCACTTTCACTCATGCCATGATTAGCTCTTGATGAGGACTCATGATTGTTCTTGGCCATGAGACAAAGGTTTGCATTTTCATCACCGGAGCTACTTGAAGATGATTCATTGCTCTTCTCCGGTGCATCCCAAACAATGTATGCACGCTTCCCTTTGGTCTCTTGGGTCTTCTTGTCATTCTTCTTCAAGAATGTGGCACATTCCATTCTTATGTGACCAACCCCACCACATTCATGACACTTAACTCCATCATTGGTACTCTTTTCTCTTTGTTTGGAGTCTTTGGTTCTCTTGAAATTGGATGAAGATCCACCTTTCTTCCCTTTGAAAAATTTGTTGAATCTTTTCACAAACATCCCAAATTATTCTTGATTTGGTTCACCATCGGAATCTCCACTTGTAGAGCATTCTTCAACTTCTTTTGTAGCTTTGGTTGAAGCTTTGAGTGCTATGCTCTTTTTCTTTTTGTCCGATTCCTCATGCATCCCAAGTCTTGTAAGCTCCATCTCATGCTCTTGGAGTTTGCCAAACAAAGTGGCTAAGTCCATGCTATTTATGTCTCTTGATTCCTTGATGGCGGTTACCTTGGGTTGCCAACTCCTATCAAGACATCTTAGAATTTTGTTAGTAGTTTCACCATTGCGAAATACTTTTCCCAAGGAAATCAAATGATTAACAATGTGAGAGAATCGCCTTTGCAAGTCACTAATGGTTTCATTTGGCAACATGTGGAACAATTCATATTCGTGAGTTAGAGAATTCAATCTTGCATCTCTAACCTCACTTGTTCCCTCATGTGTGACTTGCAAATTATCCCACATTTCTTTTGCCGATTTACATTGGGAAATTCTATAAAATTCATCATGGGATAGAGCCGAAAAGATGATGTTTTTAGCTTTTAAATCAAATGAGACTTTTCTCTTTTCATCATCATTCCAACTACTCCTTGGAATTTCAACAATTTCTTTATTTATTTTATTTTTGGGAATGAAAGGACCATTTTCAATTGCATCCCAAATATCCATATCAATTGCTTCAATAAAAACTTTCATGCGAGTTTTCCAATAAACATATCCTTCACCATTAAATAGTGGAGGACGGTTTATTGAAGCTCATTCTCCACCAAAGTTATTGCTAGAGCCCATTTAGTTTCCAAAAGGATCTTTTTCGTAAAAGTTGTTACACTCGATCTTTCGACCGAGCTCTGATACCACTTGTTGGAAACCAACAAGCGGGCTAAGCAAATACTAGAGGGGGTGAATAGTAATTTGAAGCACTAATACCTAATATTTGGACTAACAATTGAAGAATGGAGCTAAGACTGAATTTTCTGGAATCAGACACAAAAGACTCGAGTCTTTTGTGAAATACTCGAGTTTTTCAGGATGAACAACTCGAGTCTTTTCTGAAATACTCGAGTTTTTCCTATCAGATAGCAGAAAAACCAGAAACGAAAATTCAGCAATTTAACTCAAATCAATTCAATAATAAACAGGAACTTATCCAACAGAATAGCAAGCAATCTAAATAACTTTTAACACAAAGATTCCTTGAACTTGCTACCTAATTGTATAAATCCTAATTGATTGAAATGACTTAAGTCTATTGAGCTAGAAAGTATATTAAAAGCAATAACCCAACACTCAAGCAATTTTATCCTGGTTCACTCCAACAATGAGCTACATCTAGTCCTCCTAATCACTTAGGAGTTTCTACTAATAATCAAATTGTTAGAAATTACAAAGGATTGCTTGAGAATGGCCTCACTCAACCTAACCCTTCAAGAGTGTACCAAACTCTTGATTTCTACCCCAATTTGATTCCGGTGATTGAAGAACTCTTCACAAAGCTTCCTTGAACTCCCTTCAAGAAACTCCACCGGGCTAGGAACCTCCTAGTCTTGTGCTTGAGAACCTCTCAAGACTTCCAACACCCTAAGCCACTTAGGGTTTGCTTGGGAACAATCCAAGACTTTGAATAATCAAGCTTTTTGTATGTGTATTACTAATCTCACAATGGATTAGCACAAATAAGCACAGCTCAATGTATGAATTGAGGCCTAAAACTCAACTTGGAATAAAATGACAATATGAGTGAGAAGTTGAGCTTTTTGGGGATTAACACTTGAGAAGAGGAAATATGAAATCTTGAAGTCAATTATGATTATGTTGTCTTGTTTGTTCTTGCACAAAATCAAAGAGAAATTTTACAATCAAGTTCAGAAATGCTCTCTTGGGTTGGTTAGACTTCAAAGTGCCCTCCAATGGGTTTTGAAGTCTCTCCAACGTTCATTTTTGCTGACTGGACAAAAATACTCGAGTCTTTTGGAAAATACTCGAGTCTTTTTGGTCGGTCACGAGTGAACTGGTGCACGAACAAGACTAACGGTCATTTTTGCTGACCTGGCACAAATACTCGAGTGTTTTAAAAATACTCGAGTATATACTCGAGTCTTTCTCAAAATACTCGAGTATTTTGATCAGATATGAGAAAAATTATTTTTCGATTTTATTTTTCTTCTCAAGTATTAATTTTGGTTAATCTCAACTTAATAATCATATAAAAATTTATTCCTAGAAGAGACTAACTATTTCTACCCACTCTCAACCACTCTCAACATAAATTAGAAATTTACAATTAATATTTGATTGAGAATGATTGGGCACTTGTCTTCTTTTCTTGACTTGTTGTTGTTGTGAATGTTGCAATGTCTTCAAGACTTGATTTGTTAATTACTTTGTCATCATCAAAATATAATCACCATAATTAGGAGCATTGAATTTACATTAAAAAGATAAATCCTATAAGAAGACATAGCAAATAACAAAGCCCACATAATTATTAATATACTTTATTCATAATTATTCATATAAATAATCTCTTTTAGTTCTTCCCTTATTCTCACATTCTTTTAATTATTGATTCTCTTTTCATTCTTTCATTCCCATTCTTTTAACCATTTTTCCATTCTTTTTCCTTTTAATCGATACGCCTTAAGAGGCTCGCATCGAGCTTCCATTTTCTTTTTAATCGACACGCCTTACCAGGCTCGCATTGATGCCGATACGCCTTACCAGGCTCGCACCGGACTTTTATTTTCTTTTTGATCGACACGCCTTACCAGGCTCGCATCAATGCCGATACGCCTTACCAGGCTCGCACCGGACTTTTATTTTCCTTTTTAATCGACACGCCTTACCAGGCTCGCATCGATGTCGATACGCCTTACCAGGCTCGCACCGGACTTTTATTTTCTTTTTTAATCGACACGCCTTACCAGGCTCGCATCGATGCCGATACGCCTTACCAGGCTCGCACCGGACTTTTATTTTCTTTCTTTTCTTTCTCTTTCTTTTTCTTTCTCTTTCTCTTTTTCCCTTTTTCTTAGTCATATATCTTTTCTCTTTTCTGATTTACTGTATTTTTCTCTTTTATTTCATTTCTTTACTTAGGGACTTATCATCACGTTGTTTACTTTTCACTATTTTCAATATCCTTCTTTCTTTTCATTTTTCTTCTTCTCTTCCTTTTCTTTTTCTTATAATTTAAGTAATTCTTTTATGCTCATCAGAATCTTTTAATCTTTATTTTCGTTTATGACTTATCACATTTTCTACTTTACTTTTTTCTTTTTGTTAGCTTTCCCCGATTTTATCCAACTCTAATTAATACGGTCAAGTATAGTATATTCTAGTTCTCGTTACTAATTCTTAGTTATTTCTTAATTTCATTTATCTCTCACTCTTATTTAACTTATTATTTCTATTTCATTGACTCCATATTATTTAACTACTCTGTTGACTCACATTATTACTTAACTTATTATCTCTATTTCATTAATTTCATTTTATTTAACTACCCTAATAACTCCACTTGGTTTCCCTATTTTATTACACCGTTCTAATCTAACTTTCATCTTGACGTCCTCTCATCTCGATTTATTATCTTTTCCCTAGTTTCTTTCACCTGTGTCCTTTTTATAATTGAATTTGGTTTATTGCTTCGTTCCTTTTTTTTTTATTTTTTTTTCTAATTTTTCCAACAACTCCTAATTATGTCCACTCCGCCCATACTTATAGTATACGCATTTTAAATTCCTCTTTTTCCTCACTTTTAGTTTAATAGCTCTCCTCGCCTAACACAATTATTCTTTATTCTTTTACTCTCACGTTTCGTTGGTTCTCCCTAACAATTCTCCTTGGTTTTATTTTATACTTTTCTACATTTTCATTCTATATTAACTCTTTTAGTATTCTAAATACACTCACTCCTTCCAAACTTTATTCTACGCACATACATTCTATTCCCTAGGGTGTAGTTTCTCGTCACAATTTTATTTATTTTATCTAAATCAACGGGGGTACCCTAAGGTTCATTAACATACTTTTAATTACCCCATTCTTAGCTACCACTATAGCAATCTAGAATTTACTTCTCAAGTAAAGGTAACGCGAACCCTCTTACCTCGGGCTTTTTAAAATAGAACCTGAATTTTAGCTCGGCGACGATGACGACGTCGGTGTTGCTCCTCGTTAGCGGGAACAATCGCGACTGGACCGAGGCAAGAGCTTCGAGCTTCGAGGTTCCCAACACGAGCCCGGCATGATCACGGGTCGATAACGGCGTCGGTGAGATCCATGGAGAGAGAGAAGGCTCGTGGGTGTGAGAGGGGAAGGGATAAGGGAGAGGCTATGATGGTGGTGGCATGTGGTGGTTCGATCGGCGACCACGGTGGCGGCTCCGATCGGAAAGAGAGAGAAGAGAGAGATCGAAGAGGGAGGAGAGGAAGAGAGAGAGTAAGGGTCAAAGGGAGAGAGAGGGGGATGGGGTTCGTGAGGGTGGTGACCGTGGAGGTGGTGGCGGTGGCGGCTCTGGGCGACGGCGACCGTGGTTGGTGGAGAGTGAGAGGGAGCCAAGTGAGAGAAAGAGAGAGAGAGCAAGGGGAAGTGAGGGAAGAGAGGGAGAGAGGAAGAGCCGTATGGGCTGGGGAAGGCGGCGGCGGTGGGTTTTGGTGGCTCGTGGTGGCGCCGGAGGAGGGAGGGGGATCGGGGGAGAGAGAAACAATGGGGAGAATGAGTGGAGAAGAGGGTTTCCACGCGTTCTAAAGCCAGTCAGACTATTTTCGCTTAAGCGAAATTTATTCGCTTAAGCGAATTTGCTTCAGTAGTGGACACGAACGCTTTTCGCTTAAGCGACCAGTTTCGCTTAAGCGAAATGGCTTCAGTGCTGAAGTTTCATGTTTTTGCTTAAGCGACGGGTTTTCGCTTAAGCGAAATGTACAGGTACTGCTACTTCATTTTCCTATTTTTCAGCTATTTTCTCCCCAACTTCAAATAGCCATAACTTCTTCGTGCACCGTTGGATCTTGCTCAAATTTAACGAGAAACATCCTAAAAATCATATCTACATATCCAACGGTGGAAATTGTGTTTGGAGTCTTAAATCTTTTATTTTGATTTTCTATCCTATGTTATGTTTTAGTACCGAATTATCTATTTTTCCGGCCTGTTCCTAACTTCAATTTACTACTTCTTCCTTTCCTAAACCAATATTATTATTATTAATCTTTTCTAATGTTTGAACTCTTCTTTTAATATCTATTTATGGTTTTATTATTATTATCTCAATTATTCCAAACTATTATTAATTTATTTGCACTTAGGTTTAAAATTTGGGATGTTACATCCAGTGAGGGGGTTCTCCTTGCTTTGGGGGTAGTTTCCGCTTCATATTAGTAAATGCGCCCCTTTTTGGTGCATCAGGAGCATGTTTTTCACTCCACTGTTGTTTAGAGCTTACATTTTGTGGAGCGCACCTTCTGCTTCTTCGCTTCTCAGCGAGTATTTGATCTTTTCTATGAGAGCGTCCTTTCCAGGAATAATTTTCCTCTATTTTCAAGGTTCTTAAGAATATCATCCAGATTTTCTCGCTGCTGGTTTTCTTCGTTGTAATTCATGGGCGTCTTCTGTATCGTAACAATTGGTTGCCTGCATAAGATGATTCTTCATATACCATTGATTCATTAGTTTTGAGTTTTGCAATTCAAGTAATATATCATCTTATGCCATTATATCTCAAACAATCTTAAACTTGCTAATTATGTGATTGTGCTCTCTAAATCCTATATTCTTTATCATGCTAATATTTTCATTATTCACAGCATGCATATATTCTTCATGTAATACAACAAGCAAGTCCCAAGTTTATAATTATGCGAAGCGAGGAGCATTCAGCGGCCTCAATCCAAATTTTCCTGTCTGTGAGACATATTAAAACATCTATAATGACAACACTCATCAGGACCTTAGTGTGAAATGATAATGCATCTCAGCTAATGTCATAGAGAGCGTAACATTCCGCTCTTGGGCATGGGAAGCGTACTTTCTCGCTTGGGCGTCCTGCTTTGGACGCTCAAAACGTTCTTGCCCGCCTTGGGTTATTTTTACTAAGACTCAACTTATTTGCTATATTCTTAGCATGACATAATTTTTCTCCAATAAATTTGTATTGATTTTATATTTAGATTCTACTACTCATAACACAATTAAATATTCATGGTGTGGTGGCAAATATTGGAATAGTAAGTGTGCAAGTAATATGTCAAATAAAAATTATGTTAAATGTAATACTTAGCTTTTTAGTGGCTTTTCCGCCTTCTATGCTTGTCTAGGTTGCAGCGACTTTATTGGTCGAAGCGCACTTCCCATCTTCGAATAATTTTCAGCCTTCATGTGTCTCGTTTTCGGGCGTCTCATTATGGAGAGCGTAACTTCTTGCTTTCGGGTGCCTCCATTGTCTTTCTGATTTATTGAGAGAGCGCTTTATGCTTCGTTGGTCAGAGCGTAGATTCTCTGCTGAGTGCTTGATCTTCTATATTTCGCTGAGTGTTTTGTTGGTCAAGTTACCATATCCCGCTGAGTGCTTTGTTGATCAGAGAGCACACGTTTTTCACTCAGCATACTTTCTGCTATATTGCTTCTTAGCGAGTGTTCAATATTTTCTATTAGAGCGTTCCTTCCAGGGAATAGTTTTAATCTACTCTCAAAGTCCTTGAGCGCACCATCTAGATTTTCTCCTAGCTGATTTTCCTTGTCGTAGCTCATGGGCACGTTCTTTCTATTTCTTCGAGAGCGTGCTTTCCGCTTTGTCTTCCAGAGCCTGCATTCTCCGCTAAGCACATCTTTCCCCACTTCACTTCCCAGCGAATAATTGATTTTCTTGTTAGAGCATCCTTTCTGTTAGTGGGATAGCTTCCCTCCGCCTTTGTCCTAGCTACAGTCTCTCTCCTCTTTCTTGATATTTACCTGATTTTTTCCCTTTTCCCTGGATGACAAGCCTTTTATCCCATGTGCTTTGTCTGTAAGTTAGTTTCCTTTTTCTTTGTTTGGTAGATAATACCCATCAGTCAATACGTCCTTGTTCTTTCACCAGATATGTGGCCCTCCTTTTCTGCTTTATGAGAATGCATCTTTTCTATTCTTGACTCTAGTATATTTTTCTTTATTCACATCTTTTTATATTTCCTTGAATGAGTAAAATCCACCTTTTGTACCATCCCTTGTAAAGAGCTGCTGAGATTGCCCAGTAGACGTCTCTTTCCTTTGTGTTAACCCAAAAATGAAAAGGTCACTGTCTCCCTAATAACCACGGCGGCGACAACGACCGACGACGGAGTATGCGTCCGATAATGACGGGTTCTGAAAACTTGAGGCGGTGGTGTGGTGACTGTGGGCATGAACACTCCTTCCCCGCAGCAGTACTCCTCTTCGGTTACCTCCCTAGGCGGATCTGGTGCTGCTATTGCTTGATGGTTGAGCGGGTTTGATCAGGGAAGAACATTCGTGGGGTCATGGTCGCAGCAAAGGGAATAATGGGGTCAAGGTCACGGCAGCGGCGTCCGCCAACTGCAAAGACGGCGGCGAAGCCAGGGACCTCCATGAACGGTGTCGGCACCATGGGTTTGGATCTGGTCGCAGTTGAAGGCACTTTTCTCTGTTTTGAATCTTGTGGCATTGAGTCTTGTGGCGCATGACCGATGCGATTCATGGAGCGGTGGAGATGGAAGGATCAAGGCGGCCGGAGTGACGCAGTGGTTGTTGTGGCGGCGATAATCGTAGACGGCAGAGACAAGCGGTTGAAGGCGGAAGAGCAGATCTGAGAGTTGGGCGTGTTGGGTGAGTTGAACCGAGTTTGTTGGTGAGTGGGAAATGGTTGAGCGGGACTGGGTTTTGAGTGAGTTGGAACTGGGTCCACTCGCCTGAGTTTGCTCACTGTGCTTTGACTTTTGTATTTTCCTCCTTCTAAATGTGTGCTAGCCTCTTTCCTTTCTGGACTTCAATGTTGTTCAAGTCTTTCCCCTTTTCCTTCTTCTTTTTCTTGTGGGGATGTTGAATGTAACATGAACAATATGTCTCCGTGTATTTTTGGTGCTGAATAATATATTTTTCTTTTCTTCCACTTTTGTTTTCTTCTCCTCTGTAAGTAAACCCCCCCCCCCCCTTTTTATTTCATTCTTCATGATCTCAGCCTCATACATACATCTCCCTAGTGGAGTCGCCAATTGTTTTAGTCTCTTTTTTGGAATTACAAAGAAAGGTTCGTAAGCTTGAAAGATGTATGTAGAAGTACAAAATCCATGCCTCCGTGGCTTGGAGAGAACGGATGGAGCATCATGAAGAATCGTCGGGAGAATCGACCGGGGTGCTCTTTACCCATGACAATGGTTTAGGGAGAATGAGAAGAGGGGAAATCAGTCTCAAGTGTATGAATATAGTGATTCTTGTTAAGAAATAGAATGAGGGAGTTGATGAAGTGTTCCTCCCTTTTAATGTTGTTTCTGGTGTTTTTGGTTATTTGGCTGGCATGGATCTTTTGGCTCTAGAGTGTTGGTGATAGGGAGAATGTTTAAGGGGGTACCAAGGATTGGTCAGTACGTGAAGTATCTTGGTGTTCTGAGGGTGAAGGGTAATAAAGGAGAGTTAGAACTTGGCGACCAAGTAAACTTGGTCCCCAAGTTTTAGGGGTTGTGCTAATGTCCGCTCTCGCAATAAGTGAACCAGCGGTGAGCGGTGAGTTTGTCCTAGAGCGGACTTATGGGTGAGTGTGGTCTATGAGCGGTCGGGTAAGTGAGCGGTCATCTAGGTGAGCGACAAGGTAGGTGAGCGGTCAGGTTAGAGCGGTTTTGTCCTAAGACGTCCTAGGTCTCAGAGCGTCATGGGTGTCAGAGCGTCCCCGTCCCTTATCTATCATGAGGGCGCTTTGTCAAGGCATGAACGCCTTGTGCGCTTTCCTCCATCCAAAGCCTTCCAAGCCACGTAGTCCATGAAGTTCCCAACTTAGTGGTACCGCCGATGTGTCGTCCTACACCAAGGCGACATGGGTCCACTAAGTATCTTACCATATTTCTTGTAGTCTTTGTCGTGATCATACTTATCTTGTCTTTCCTGCAATATTAGATCGCTAAATATAGATTATGGCCCATGGTAAAAACAGGTCCAGAACAATAGCCCCCTTGCACTTGAGGAAGAATTTATTCTTTCTCAAGTGCACAATATCTCTAAAGGCCATAATCTTTATTTTGATGCTGCATAAAATTCTGTTAGTAATAAAATGCATTTATCTCAAATTCAATGATCATTGTAATAAAAGTTGAGAACTTCCCTTTCTTGATGATTCAAATTTATTTTGTGCTGGTCCATGAGTGATATTGTCTCCTTAACGGGAAGCCCCCTAGTTGTTATTCCGCTTTGCTAATCATCCAGTACGCATTGTGTCATGGCAATTTTTGATCCGCTTAGGACCATGCTCTTCTTAAGTCTCAGTATACTCCTTTTGACTTGGGCACATGAAAGTGTCTTTACTACTGCTTTGTATCTTACGTTCCTTTTCGCTCTACAGTGATCCTTGTGTTTCTTCGCCTAATACTCTTCTAGTTGAAGCGGTCTTTTTCTACTTTATTATTAATGCTAAGATAGAGCGGAGTATTATGGAAATTGTTGAACTAAAAACTCCAAATGTTGGGTTTCCTACTAAAAACTCTTGAAGTTTTTTTTTTTTAATGCTTTTCAAGTTGGTATTGTAAATTTTTTTTTTTCATTTTCGTTCCACTAAACATGTTTTTCCTCACAGCTACCAAAATTTCACAATTTTGATGAAATAAAGCTCATAATGCAAAAATCACAAAATATCTCTATTATATTATTAAAAATTGTGTTTGAACTAAAAAAGTAATGGGAAAAAGAACTTAAAGAGCCATCTTGAAAACATAAAATAACTTAAAAACCTATTTGGCACAAAAAAAAACTATAATATCAACTTAAAAACAAAAAATAACCAGTAAAATTTGCCTATTCCTTTTTATTTAATCTAATTAATTTGTAACAAAAAGTATAAAGAGAACGGTATGCAACATTCATTTTGTTATTTTTTAATTGATTGAGTGTAGTATCCAAATACAAATCTGAGCATGTGGACCCCTCAAAGAGGTTATCTGACTGAATTGCTAGTAACTGAATCACCCCTTTTCCTTCCAATTCCTATGACAATAAAATTAAAACTATATACTAGCTGGGATATTTGCCTTCTTTAGTACCACCATCCTTCCTACCTCCCTCTGCCTTGTCCTCCTACCCCCCCTCTCTCCCACATTGTTCATATGAAAGCTTTTAGTCTGCATATTATCTTGTTGTTTTCTTTCCTACAGTGTAGGTAACTTACAATTACAATAAATTAATTCCTTTCTTTTTAATTTAAGGGCCTATATTACCCAATTTGGTATATGAACCACCTTCAACAAAACAAGATTGAAGTGATCAAATCTCAATTATATTATTCAGTGAATGCTCAAAACAAAAGGGCTGCTTCTGATGGTTGATTTGTCGTGTTCAATTTTCTATTCTGTGTTTCCCAAAACATAAAACAAAAAAATTCTTTGCCAATTTTCCTTTGTGATATTTGTACTCACTCACATGATATGTTGTGTTTATATAAAGTTTTCTAGTTTTGTTAATTTTGAGTCTAACAACTGCAGACAAAGACCAAATGAGTGCTGAAGACAGGGCAAATATGCATGAGCAAACTGGTTGCTTTGATCCCAACACAATGGCAGAAGGAGAAAGTGTAAACTCTCTAAAAGATAGCTTTCCTCAAACTCTCTCAAACCAACCACTCATGGTAGCAGACAATACCACAAACAGCAACTATGGCCTTGAAGAGAATCTGAGGCTTTCTGTGGAGGAGCTTTCCTATCACCACCAGAATCCACAGCACTTAGAAGATGTCTCAACCTATGCAAATGGAGTCACCCCTACATCTATGGACATCTCACATCAACAGCATATGGCTTTGAACATGGGCAACTCTTACAACAGCAACATGGATAACCATTTGGTTCAAGAGGTCATTGATGTCCTTCCCTACCAGCAAACCACTTGGGACCCTAGTGTTCAGGAATTACAAGACATGGACTATGCTAATCACCAAGAACTCCAAACACATGAACAACAATTTCAGCAAATCGAGGCACAGCAATGTAGCCAAAGCTACAATCCCTCTTCCATACTAGACCCTCCTCCTTACCCTTCACCTGATCTCCTAAACTTTCTCCACTTGCCAAGATGCTCAGCTTCATCTTTGTTATCCAATCCCACCATCTGCATCACAAACCCAAATCATAAGACACCAAATTTTCCGAATTCGATGACCTTTCTTGGAGACCTTCCAATAGGATCAGACAACACAAGTGCCTCCTCGGTTTTGTACGATCCTCTATTCCATTTGAACCTGCCTCCGCAGCCTCCAGCCCTCAGAGAGCTGTTTCAGTCTCTCCCTCGTGGATACAGCTTGCCGACCAGCTCCAAGAATGGTTCTCTTTTTGGTGGAGGGGATGAGATAGAAGGAGATGGGAGCCAGCTTTATGAGGGAGTGCTGGAATTCAACAGGGGAACAGTTTCTATTGGCAAAGGAAAGGAAGGAAAAGGTACCAAACATTTTGCAACTGAGAAGCAAAGAAGAGAACAATTGAATGGCAAATACAAAATCTTGAGGAGTCTTATCCCAAACCCCACTAAGGTATACAGCACCTATGAACATTCTGACACAAATATATATACTTTTCTTTTATGATTCAGATTACAGGTTGGATTTGGTTTTAACACAGATCGATAGAGCCTCTGTGGTGGGTGATGCCATTGAGTATATAAAAGAACTTATTAGAACAGTCAAAGAGCTGAAGCTATTGGTGGAGAAGAAAAGATATGGGAGGGAGAGGTGCAAGAGGCATAAAACTGAAGATGATGCTGCAGAGAGCTGTAACATAAAGCCTTTTGGTGATCCAGATGGGAACATAAGGACCTCATGGCTTCAGAGGAAATCCAAAGACAGTGAGGTTGATGTCAGGATTATCGACGATGATGTTACAATCAAACTTTTTCAGAGAAAGAAGATTAACTGCCTGCTGTTTGTCTCCAAGGTTCTGCATGAACTTCAGTTGGAACTTCAACATGTTGCAGGTGGACATGTTGGTGAATATTGCAGTTTCTTGTTCAATAGCAAGGTTAGTACTTCTTTTGACATAATAATACTGACAGGGTAATTATTAATTCTCTGTATGAATATAAATATTACAATGTTGGGGTTATCTATTCAACTATGACCTGTTTCAATGATACAGATAACTGAAGGCTCTTCAGTCTACGCAAGTGTCATAGCCAACAGGGTGATTGATGTTATGGACACTCAGTATGCAGCAGCACTTCCACATACAAGTAGCTATTAGTATTGGGGAGGATAGTATCAAAGATCATGCACCAAATGTCTCGTTTAATTTGATGCTGCCATGAGTGAAACAATAGCATAAAATAGTGATAACAATATATTAGTAATAAGTTCATGGGGGACACCTAGTATACACTGAATTTTACAAATTCAATAGTTTCTGACTTTCTGTTTTCATAATATAGGTTCTGTATTTCTGATGAAGTAATAATAAATAATTTTTTATGCTCAGTAACACTGCAAAGTATTTTAAGGTTACTGTTATCTTCCTTTTTGTCCTCTATTTAGCTTGCTATTCTAGTTTAGCAGGCATTATACCTGAATTGGCACATGCATATATTAGTTTGTCTCCACTGGTTAGGTGAGCCACACTTTTGCTTTTTCTTGTTTTGGCAAATAACTACTTTGCTTCATTGCCTTACTATTACACCTTTTGTCGTTTCCATTTCTCCGAAATTTGCCATTGATCTAAATTTACACAACAGCAAAAGCCGCTTTAAGTGAAGATCATTTATATAAGGATTAAGAAGCAAGCCGTTTTAACTACTTTTTCGTTTCTTATTTCTGATTAGGGGAGCAGTTAGAAAAGATGCTTCTCTCACAGATACATGGCTTAGAATTAAACTCTATTGTCGTACTATTTCTTCTGAGGTCCACAAAAAATATTGCTGATGCATGCAAATGCAGCAACGATGTAGGATTTTTCACTACTGACAGAAACCAAAAAGGATCTAAATCAAAAGGTGCTATACTTTCATAGATAAAAAACATATCTAAGCCAAAATCCACTGCTAAAATTAGATTAAAGATGCAGAAACAAGCAAGGGTCTATACATGTGAATCCAAAGTTCCAACCTATTACACAAACTATATTCCCTTTGCCCAACATCTTATCAGTATTCTACAAAGGCATGCTCTAACATCTACAAAAAACTTCAAATTTGATTCAAAAAATGTATTGTCAAATCAAACACCATTCCTACACTTATTGGTAACTATCTCCTGTCGCAAGTTAAGAAAGATGAGGTGCTAGCCTTACTAAATCTCTCGCTGTTATTGCTAAGAACTAATCACTTTGATTATGAAGGGAGGGGTTTTAAAGGGAAAGGCCGGCTCCATGATATCAGGATAAATAAATAAAATAAAAATAAAAATAGCAAAGATTCACAAGACTGGTCTTCTATAAACTTCCCATGATCAACATCCAAGCAAGAAACCAGATGTCTATGACTGCCAAACGAGCAAAAATCATCTCCACGATTTCCAGGCCTTGCTAACTTTATTAGCCAGATACCTGGCAGCATTCATCCCGCCAGCGGCCAGCAGGCCAGATATAGCCTGCCTTGCACTTGAAGCCATTACTTTTCGTCTCAGAATTCTCTGCAAGCAATTGGCAGCCTCTTCTCTTGATCTAATTGCAATGTCATTTATGATTCGACCTGAAATCATTGCTCTGTTTTCTTAAAAGGGCATACATCCCTATTCAGATCTACAAATCTCACCCCACCAAGTACCAGTAAAGATTTAAAAGAGAATTAATCAATTTTAGTCTACTAATACTTTCATTCTTTTATACTTCTCAAGAAAAGAATTTTAATTTCTATAAATGTGGACATGAAGAACATTTGGAACTGAAGCAATAATTCAGAAACAACTATTTAACATATTAGAGCATACCAGTGTCATTTAATTTCATTCTATCTCCTTGCTTCATACTCAGCTGACTTTTGATTGAGGGAGGAAGTGCAGAAACTAGAGAGCAAGCAACAGATACACCACAATCCTGTTTTTAAAAAGTAAAAGAAGTCTCTTTACTAGGTCCGTTAACTCTGAAGGTGCAATACTATATCATATATACATGCAAGTTTTTGTAGTTCACTCTACCAAATTTCCTATGAAATATGTATTAAGAATTATAAGGAAAACTTTCAGTTAAGAAGTACCAATAATGATGAAGAGTTCCATACATTATAAATAATTGAGATGGACATATATATAAAACTAAGTTTCAAGAACAGCAAAAACTACGATGTATACACCAAATATTAAACCTCAAGTCACCAATAATTATTGGATTTTCTTAACCTCAACCCTTACAAATATTAAACCTCAAGAAAGTGGCCAATACTTAAAGGATTTTCTTAAGCCTAACCCTAAGGACTGAGGATAAACACCCAAAAATAGATATGTTTTCTTGTATAACTAAAGATATAAACTCATGAATTCTTCAAGGCATCATCCCCCATAAAATTTATTCATTTTTGGGGTGCTTAAATTATTAACTTTGTTAACCATGTTTTTCATGGAGCTACAGGACATAGTGCGAGCACATGGGTTCGATCCCTGACACCTACACAATTTTCCAATCCCCCCTCCCAGTCAAAACTTTGCCTATAAAAAAACCGCTTTTTTGGTGGACCATCCTAATTTGGAAATATCCTGAAAATTATATCCTAAATTATAATTCACCCAAAAAATTAGAACCAAAATATAAAGACCTGAGAGACTAGTATTTGGTGATTGGCAGTCAATGAAAGTCTCAGTAACCTCTTAGCCTCATATTCTTCCAGAAAAGGCATATACATCAAGTGGAATAGATCAAACTGCCCAGCTACAATCTTCTTCACCTAGAAAGATTGTGAACAAAGGAACCTAAGAGAAAACCGAAGGCAAATAGAGTGCATATAAAATCAATCTGGCTTCAATCACAAAGAAAATGCCATAATAACATACATTTTTCCAAAATTTCAACAGGTGCACTTCCTGTCCCTCGAAGGATTACATAAATACAAGGAAGAAAGGAAATAAATGCATTGAATATTTCATTGACTATACAAGGTTCATATCAGTTACATGATGACTATACAAGCACAAGCAAGTTCTTATCAGTTATATGATGACTATACAAGGTTTTACATCTTCACTATAAGAAAATTAAGAAAATGGAAAATAATTGACCATAGAAGAGACAACTAGCAACTAACTCAGAAAGGCAGCAACCAAATTTAGTGACCAACTGAATTTAATCTCTATCAAGTATCAACACATGCTTATCACATAGGAAGGTATATTGAATGACATTAACATTTCCATACCACAACCTACGTAAAAACTAAGAGCAATCAAGGTATACCTTGTTTTTATCCTCGGCAAATAACATACGCAGGTCACCCATATATGAAAGACTACACACTTTGGCATAAAGATCTGCCTGCAAAGGTATGGTTTAATCATTTCAGTTCTTCCAACTCCCAAAGTAATTAATTCAGTAAGAACAAGTAAACCTCTGTGAACTCTGATGGAAGAAGGAGAAGAGCAGCTGATATTGCAGCTCTCAAGTTAACTGAATTGGTGTTGTTAATATCCAAATTATCAACAACAATATGAACCTGCATGAAATGCACCCAAAATTGAAGGGAAAATTTAGGCCTCAGTCATGGGTTTAAATTATCACAAAAATTAAGGACATGAAAAATATGAGATAGATATGGAACACAAATCTAAAGAAACTCTAACAAGAATATAAAAAGCACTAGAGCTACTTAAAATTTGATTAACCCCAATTTTTAAGTGTGATATATAAAATTAAAAAAAAAAATCATAGTTCAACACGGGAAAGTAAAGGTTAGCAAAGATGCCAAAACAAAATATCATTATTTTTTATCTGTATTTGACAATAAAAAAATTAAGAATCTTGAAGGCACATTTCTTTAGATCTAAGGAAATCGAAGAGGTTAGGCAAACTCAGGGACCTGTATGCGCTGCTCTTGTTGCGTTGAAACGGTTCTCGATTGTCTTAGGGATTGACCCCACTCAAAAGAGGTTGGGATGAGAATTGGTCTTTGTATCGATCCGAACTTCTCTATGACAGAACCTAAGGAGTGGATCATGAAGGTTGCCTCTGGTGCGAGTCCGCCACTGTTTCTTTCAAAGGTTTGGTGTGTTTGGAGGTGGCGAATAACATGCTAATGGATAAGGAAAAAGTCTGGGTTATTAAGCAGGTGATTTGAAATATTCATGTTGATTGTTCAGCCTATGACCAGTTTCTGCTGCCACATGCTGGTCCAGAACCTAGTGTCGTTTAATCAGCTGGTCGCCACCTCCTTTGCAGTGGATTAAAGTGAATGTTGATGGTAGCCACATGGAGAATGGAAAGCTGGGTTTTGGTGGTGTTTTAAGGGAAAGCAGGGGGCAATGGAAGTCTGGGTTCGCATGTAATGCTGCCATAGGGGAGATTCTTCTAGCGGTGATTCTATCTATTAGAAGAGGTCTTATGCTGGCTTGGCAACTTGGTTATAGGAGGGTTCTGTGTGAATATGATAGCATGGATGCAGTGAGGCTTGTCATAAAGGACACCTTTCTGGAATTTCACTCTTTTGCACCAATTGAAAATGATATTAGGCACTTAATGTCTCGGCATTGGGAGGCTCGGATTTATCATGTTCTTAGTCAAACTAATTTCACTACAGATGCTCTTGCTAAATGGGGAGCTCAGCATGATGGTGTTGATATAGTTTGAAGTTTTTCTCCTCTGTTTCTGTATTTAGCCTATGTCGCAGATCCTGTAGGCATTGTGTACACTAGGCAGTTTGCTTCTTGTTGTGTTTTTTTCCTCTTCAAATGTAACCGAAAAAAGAGATCTAAGGAAACAGGACAAGTATACTAGGATAGGTCAGGTCCACTTCACAACAGGCTGCCTAAGCTGTAGGCACTGAGGAGATGCCAGGATATTGAAGTTACACAAGAATCATTTTGCTATAATTATTTACAGTTGGGAAATGAGAGACTTCAATTAAAGAAGCCTTTTGGAACTTCAGACAGTAAAAATCCCTGCAGGTAGCTGGCATCATTCGCTACATGTTTATTTGTACGTTCATTTCATCTTTATCCTTGTATTGTTTAAACATCTCAATTATACATTAGTGGTCCAAAAACCACAAATCAAGGATAAAATAAAATAATTTCACAAAATGATGATTATTAGGAAAAAAGGAAGAAACATACTGGTTTATGTAAACGGCCACACAAGTAGAATTTCTCCCAATGCAGTACATCTTGAAGCAAGTCATGCGTTCGAACAACCCCATACTTGTACATCTGCATAATTTTACTAATAATGAGGGACTTGTAAAAATGTAACATTGATTTAACAAATCAACTAAAATAGGTGTTCTTATGGAAAAGTAAATGAGCCAGTCAGCACTCAAATTAAATGCTATATCAAGATGAGTTTTTAGAAACTGAAAAGTGGGTTTGATTCGAATACACACACTACTGAGTCATAAAGCTGATAATAATATAATACCTTTCCATTCCAAGTAACAAAAGGGTTGAAATGTACTCCAACGCCAATTTTATCTGCATTACCAGTAATCTTACACATTCCATCAACATAAAGCATCAGATATAATCATTATTATTAAGTGAAACCCAAATCAGATAAGGGAAACCAAAATAAGAAATTAAAAACTAGAGCAAGTACCAGGCTCCCACCACCAAAGTTCACCATCCATGATGAGGCATAATGATTCTTGTTCAATTTCAGATTCTTCATTCATTCATTGTAGCCATTATAGTAAGAAGAAGAAAATTTAAGTAAGGAATCTAATTCAATAGTGCGGCTCCTCTAAAATGCAAACTAAAGAGCATTAATCTGGACCAAATTCTGATTTACATTCATTACATGAGGTGCAATGATTGTCCAGCTTAGTGCACTTTAACCAAAGCGCCACACGCTTCAGTAATTCAAAGATTATGAAAACACATAATGAGATTTGAATACCTCAGAATGCCACTGTTTGGGATCAGACACACTAAGGATAAAATCTATCATGGATGTCTACAAAGCCAAAAACACAAAACTCATTAACAAATTAAAAAATCAAATCAAATTCTTTAAAAAAAATTAATTTTTTAAAGAACTGTGATGGGCAATAAACAAAAAGGGAAACCTTGTCATTGTTGTTTGGATGAAGGGATGAGCCATAGATGCAGGCAAATTCAACAGGAGGAAGAACCTGGAGAAAACTTCTGGCATCCTTCATGATCCAAACACTGCTTTAAAATTCAATACAAAGACTTTAGTAGCTTAGAAAAAAGTTGCATACTAATGCATAGAAAAAGGAGTGGTGGATGGGGAATTTTGTCAAACAGTTAGAGTGCAAGTTAAGTGTCTAAATTTCTTTCCTCTGTTTCCAGTTTCTGAGAAACCTATGTTTTTTTGGGCAGCCTTTTCAATGAGGGGTGCATAAGTTTGAGTTTGTGATGCCGGGGGACGGTCAAATTTGAATCTCTGCCGTTGATATCATAATTTTTGTGGTGTACGGGTGTGATTGAGGAAGTGCTGCGGGTACCAGGGTAATGGAGTGTATAGTGCAATGGAGTGTATAGTTTGAATCTCTGCCGTTGATATCACAATCGAGTAATACTAATTATCATCCCTAACTTGACCCACTTAAATGCACAAAAAGATGGGCCTAAACAACAAATTTGAAGCCCAAATAATATTCGTGCTTATTTGCCTCAACATGGTCATGGCCTGAACCCAAATTATGTCAGTTCGAGCATGATCGGGTAAGACAAATTGCCACCTTTATCTTAAACTAGATAAGTTTACTTGAAAAAAAAGTAAATATGTACAACTTTATCTCTTCTAAATATATTATGAGAAAATGGATAATGCACCGACAGTGTAAAAGTTTTTTACACCATCAGTGCATCATTCATCATTCATCCGTTTATGGTTGTTGACTTTTAAATTAAAGTAATACAAATGAATGGTGGATGATAGACTGATAGTGTAAAAACTTTACACCGTCAGTGCATACTCATTAATCTCTATAAAACTTTGCCATTATTCACTACACCAAAATATGGAATTAACAACTCTCATTTAATGGTGCCATTTTAAATGAAGTGTTGTTGAAAATTCACAAGAAAATATTGACCATGTTCCGTTCATTTGGTGTTGTCTTTATTAAGCGTTATCAATATAAGCTCTTCCATATAAGATAACATCATTTTAAAATGACGTTTTCTTTTCTTTTCCCACAATTTTTTTAAATTAAAAAGGTGTCAAATCCTTTTATTAAAAAAAAAGTTTCAGTATTTCTTGTTTAATCTATTCTTTTGTAAATAGACAAATGTTTTGTGTTTTGAGAAGCAACTATTAAGGTTCTTTAACAACAGCTATTAAGGTCACTTCTTTGGTTCTGATGATGCAATCCCTTATCATTTAGTTGTATTTTTAGTTAACTGCATTACTCAATGGACATTTAAGGTTGCAGGTTGTAAGTGTAATAAGCTAAGACTAACAATTGGTTATTAATTTCTCAAGGAGGAAAAGAAATAAGGCTTAACGAATTTTTCTAAAGGCTTATTTAAGTCTTAGGTCCCTGAAAGTTGATCGGTTTTTTGTTTTAGTACCTATCTTGTATTTTTGATCAGTCCAGGTCCTTAAAAGTCTAATTTTTTTTTGTTTTAGTCCCTATTGTCAAATACTTCTATTAAAGGATGACATGGCTAACGGAGGAGCCACGTCAAGTTTGCTAAGTCGACGAAAAGGATCCACGAGTGAGTCATGTGTTTGTTGTGTTGGCCAACCCACATGTGCCAATCATGTGACCAACCCTACTTTATAAATTAGGGCTCCCTCGCGTTTCCTTCTTCTCTACGTCGTGTTTCCCTTTCTTATTTGAAGCTTTGCTTCAACAACAATGGCGTCGTCATCCAGAAGTTGCAACTCCGCTTCTTTAGCCCCGATTTTAAAGAAGAAGCATTGTAAATGTGGATTCGTGAAGCTCCTAACTTATCATTCGAAGCATAACCCTGGAAGAAGATTTTAGAGGTGCTCAAATTGGCATGTAAGTCCTTTATTATTTCTCTTAATTTTCCGTTCTATTTTCTCGGACCCACTCACTCCTTCATTACCTTTCTAACAATTTTGTGTTTAGTTGAAGAAAGATGAAGATTGTGATACTATGAATTTTTAATAAATAAAATGTATTTGTTTATGTTGAATACTCTTTTGTGTAATTATATATAGGTTTATATAATTATTAGTAAGTAATTAAAAATGATTAGAAAAATAGAAAAATGATTTTTTTAGCCAAAATACATATAATAACCGGTTAAGGAATCATGTAACTGGTTAATCTAGAGAATTCTGGGAGAATTGGGTTAGGAAAATTGGGTTGAATTCCTTGTTATAACTACCGTTGACCTGTTAAATCAATGTAAAATTGAGTAATTTAACATGTTACCCGTTTGAAATAACCAGTTCTTCTTCCCAATCCGTAGGTTATTCAGTCGTTGCTCAAGGACTCCCATTCAATAACATTGAAGGAAACTCATTAATTCAAAGAGCCTTATCTGTATATCCTTTAGCTTTTTAACATGAGATTAATCTTGGATGATTGTATATACAAGAAAACAATAAATAAAATATGTGACAATGGCATGCCGATGACTTGGCGAAGATGGCGATGGGGAGTTGTTGCTTGGGTGACATGAGTAATCAGGGGTGGTTACTAGCTTTGGGTGAGGTATATAGCAAATGAACTTGTTTTTTCATCAATGTTGGGAGACCCCTACCGCTTAGTGCGACCTCAGTTGGATCGGACCGGATGAGTCAGATTCTGAGTAAACCAGATCCGGGTACCGGTTGGTGTACACCAAAAAAAATCTCTATTTATAGGTCACCCTTTTTAAGGTTTATTTGTCCATAAATATAAGTCACTTTACAATATCTAGGCAATATTAAATAACCTATACCAAATATATCCCTAATAATTCTACTCAATATATATTGTATTTAATTTTATATAGGGGTAATTTTGGTAGTTTGATATATTTTTTGATAACTTTGAGAATAATAACTTCCTCTAACTAATTTTCTTAATTTGTATGAATTGGTTAAAAGTACCCTATAATTTGGGACGGAGGTAGTACATAACTACTTCAAAAGTTTAAATGTTGCTAACATCAATCGTGTGATGGTCTCATATATTTCTGTCAACACATCAAATAACAACTTTTTTGATGCTTGTGATACCTCTAAAATATAAATGTGTGCTCTTAGCAATTTTCAAAGTTTTGTATGTCTTTATGATATAAATAATAGCACTTGCCAACTATTAAAAACTTAAAATACCCATGTTGTAGTTTAATTTTTTTATTAATAAAAAAATATTATAGTTAAAGTACAATTGAATGCTGACATCTCATGTAAAAATTAATGTACTCCCTATGTTCTTGAACAATTGATGTTTAAGGTTATAACGCTTGGATTAAGAAGTATATTTAATATTTGTTTGGGTAGTAAATCAATGATTGTTTTATCATTTTTTTCATTTATCTTTATAGTACTTGCATTATTTTTCTCCACTAACTCTCTCCTATTAATTGATTATATGAGGATAAAATTGTAAAAATAGTAATTAATGTATTGGATTTCTAAAATGACAATTATTCAGAAATAGAGATAATAATAAAATAAAATAACAGTATTAGAATGTTATGACATGTCATGTGTCCGTATAAATTATAAAAGAAAAAAATATGTCATGCATGAACTTATGTCAAACACGATCCAATTCCAAATTTGGATGTAATAAAATATAGAAAATATAAAGTTTTGAAAAATCATTAATGCTACCTTCCTCCGTATCCCTTATGATATTTCATAATAAATACAAATACAAGAAATTAAAGAAATTAGATAATTTGATCAAAATAAATAAATATCCAGTGGTTTGTCACAAGCAGTTTATTAAAATAAATAAATATCTTGCTTGGACCCTACCCTCCACCTGATCCAGCACCTGAGCATCCACCATCTTCCTCATAAAAGAGATAGATTGGGATGATGATGCGCCCAATATTCTCTGTGCCCCACACCTTTTCAAGCTGTTCGAACACAACCAGAATGCTCTGGTCGTCCCAATGCAGTACTAAGGATATCATTCTTTCCTGCAAGCTCCTTCCTTGAGAACTACAGCTTTGAGTCAAAGAGTCCTACAATAAATAAACGTAGATATGATCAATAATTCAATCATAAATAAGCACAGATAAAATGTATTTATTATATATCAATAAATTTAGTTATTTACTTACAATCTTTTCAGCAACCCCTTTAAGCAGCCTTGTTTACATACGCTCCTGTCTTCCGTATGCGAGCTTTCTTCCATTTCTCAACACCGCGTAATGGTGGAGACGGGAGAGCATTAGGATTAAGTTCAGGATTTTTCTCACATTCAAGTCTATTTCTTTTAATCTTTTCCTCTATGATTCTGCTCGGTTACGATTTTGTATCCACCACGAGACGTTACATGAGGGTACAAATTCATCGCTGAAATATCTTGAGCCTTGTTTCTCACGACCTAGCAATGGTAAAAAGAATACATAATGTTACTCTTAAAATAACACATATACATAACTTACTTGAAACTCAGGAGTATGTCGACCTCGAACAAATTCCTCCCAAACTTCCGGAGAAAACTATATTTCAAGGTGAAATATGGTCCAAATATGTACTTATTTGTGAGTTTTGTCTTGAACTGTCTCCTTGCAACAGCAGCACTTGAGAGACATTTTTCCTTAACAATATATTGTCGAGAATATCATGAGCAGTTTTTTTGTAATAAATGTGATGCATGTGCCATCTCATTTTGTCATTATGTGGTAATTAAGCGATCATTTTATGACACTCGATGGGAAGGGCATCGTGTCACGGGTTAAAGCAAAACTTCAAAACTGTTTAAATGATGTTATCATTTCCTTCCTATATTAAGTTGAGTTGCATACGATTAACAATTAATAATAATTCGAAAACTTCAATACTGTCAATAATATGATGCAATTGTTTCCTATATTAACTGATTCGAAAAATTCAATAATGTGAATGATGTAATTGTTTTCAACATAAAGAATCGTATGATTAAAAATTAATAATTCAAAAACTTTAATATTGTCCGAATGATATAAGTATTTCATGTATTAAGTTGCATATGATTCCTATATTAATTAAGTTGTATATGATTAACGATTAATAATTCAAAAACTGCAATACTGTTTGAATGATGTAATTGTTTTCTAGTTGCATATGATTAACAAATAATAATTCATGTATGTATATTATATATAAATATGTATATATATATATTGGGTCAGAGGATAACGAGAGGAGGTGGACGCATCAAACTTTTGTGCGATAGAAGTTCTAAAGAATATATTCGCAACAGTACGGTGGTAACACATGTAACCTTGTGTCTTGGTATGCAACACTTATCTATTTCTAATTTTACATCCATCTTTTCACCTACATTCATTCTTCTTTTGTATAGTTTGCCATTGTTAAACATATATTTGTATGATATATAAATTTGCAAAAGCGTGATTGCATTACATTTTAATGAATTTAGATTGGGCAAAAGATAGAGCAATTTATCTACTTCATCTTTGCTATTGCTAGAGTACGAAGGAGTACGGTCATTTTAGAAATATTGAGTGATAATAAGTCTTTTCATTCGTTATCTTACCTTGATATAACACAATACATTTTAAAAATTTGAACTAACTGTATCAGGCGGAGGCAATACTGATATTTTTTAGTTAATTTTGTAATTAAAAAAGAAAATCAAGGTCAAAATAAGGACTCTCCAATGGGATCCCTGTGAAAGCATGAGAACCACACTCTGTCTAAGTTATATATTAAAATGTATCATTCCAACATTAAGAATAATTTTGCTTAATAAATAATAAATTACCTTCTTATTTTTATTTTTTAATAAATGCATTCATCTTCTTCGTTCACGTAAGGGCATATATCGTGACGTAGACATAGCATATGATTGCTCACGAAGTTGAGATTAAAAAGTAGATTAACCAATTTGATTATTCATTAAAATTAGTAAAGATTGTTATATTGTTAATCCAACAAAGAAGTTTTGCACTTATTTATCAAGGAGTTACTAAAAAAAATGTAACATGCGTGAATGAGCAAAGACACACAATCAAATCTCTTCACAAACATTTGTACTTGCTAATTCTGTCATATCCTTTGTTTTTCCACAATTCGCCTTGCGAACTCTTCACTATCCAATATGTCACTGTCTCCCGGTTTCGAACTCTACCGTTTCAAATCGCAAGATGGACAACATACTTTTCAATGTATGTTTGTGACTTTAAAGTTTGAAGGCTCATAATATATATACATATATATATATATATATATCACATTGTACTATCATCCTATAACAAAAATGAATTAGAACAAAAATAAAACACTTTATAATAAAAAAAATGAAAATAATGCATATGTAGATGTATAAAACAAAAATAATGTATGTGTAAAATTGTCAATTTTACGCATATTCCAGCGGGCTGGCGTACAGTTTTTTTTCTAAAAAAGCCCAGTACGCCAATGCCGAGGCGTACGTGTAAAACCTTGACGTACGAGGAAAAAAATAAAAAAAGCCCTACGCCCCTGTCGAGGCATACGACATGTTTCGTACGCTTCGACATTGGCGTAGGGCACTTTGTGATGTCCTAGACTATGAGATCCTCAAGGTAAGGGAAGGAGACCTTAAGGAAGCCTCTGTCTAGGGTTTATCTGTGATGTTTGTGGGAGTCCTCTAGTGGCAAGGCAAAGAGCCAGGGAGTAACCCTAATCACTGGTGTGTGAAGGTGATAATTAGGGTTAGAGGACATACCTGAGCCCCATGTAGTACGGAGCTACTTATAGGGGGAGCTGGTTGCCCTAATGGGCTTGCTTGAGGCCAAGTAGGGCCAGCCTGTACTGAGCTATGAGTGGATGAGCTGTCCTTGTGGATAAGGTGAGACACGTCATCCTGTCCTTGGTGTCGGAATGTCTGGGAGACGTCGGACTCTGGGAGGTGTCGGACTAGGAAGTCGGACCTTGGTAGGAGAATGAGGTCGGCCCGTATCTGGTATCTGTTCGGCCATTGAGCTTTGAGCTCGACCAAGCACACAGAGGGCTTCTTACAGGGCTGTGAGGCCTTGAGCGAGGGTCCTGAGGACCTCGGCTAGGCCGAGTCCACCACATAAGCCCCCCAGCTCGGTCAAGGCTATTTGAGCCTTGTTCCGAGGTCTCGGTTTAGGTCATTTTCCCAAGTCCACCACATAAGCCCCCCCAGCTCGGTCAAGGCTATTTGGGCCTTGTTCCGAGGTTCTAGGGAGTTCGGAATGATGAGTTGCCGAGAGCTGGATCCAGCTGTCTCTGACGTCCTTTCATTAAGACGGAGCAGGTCTGAAAACTGTCCTTTCACCTGCCCCGACGTGACGCTTGCTTCCTCCAGAACTGACACGTGTCAGAAATTACGTCCCACGAAGCGTCGCCATCATTGCGACGTTGCTCGAGATCCGTGATTCCTCTCACCCAACGCCACGTGTCCCATCATATGTGGTTGCATGTTGGGCTGGGTCACTTGGGCCAGGCCCAGATTTCGAAAAAGAGGGAAAACGGCGGTTTCTCTTCTCCCTCTTTCACAAAATTGCTACTTTCTCTCTCTTCCCCATTTACTCTCTCTCTTTCTCTGCACAAAACGAATCCCTTCCCTTCTCTTTCTCTGAATTTCCCTTTCTTACTGCACTTCCCTTCCTTCCTCTTCACTGTGAATCCGTTGGATCCTACGAGCTCCCTTTCCCTTTCGATTTTATATTCTCAAGGTACTGTTCAACTCACTCCTTCCCCTTTGCTTTCTGTTTCTTCTTCTTTTCTGTACTGCTTTAAGGTTTAAATGGGAGGGATTAATATCTTTCATTTCTTATGGAAATGGGGTGGTTATCCTTTGATTATTTCGTGTTTTGAGGTTAATGTTTTGGGTTTGGGGGTTTTGGATTTGGGGAATAATGTTGTGGTTTGAGGTGTTTCTGGGTTTGGGTGTTTTAGGACTTCTTGGAGGGTTTTTGATTCGTATCTTTTGTTTTTATTTTTCAGAAAACCAAGGGAGTGGATTGGTTTCAGTATGAGTAGGGAATGGTTTAGAAAATGGGTAGGGGTAGTTTCCCTGTCATCCAGCAGTAGTGAGGAGGAGGACGGCTCTTCCTCCTCGTCCTGCTCCTCCACGGAGGTAGACGAGGCACTCCGTCGCCAGAGGGAGTAGAGGCAGAGATATGAGAGACGAGTCTTGGAGGTTGATCCCGTTGAGGTCGTCTATCCTCGGAATTGGGTAGAGAAGAGGGAGTGGATAAGGCAGTATGCTTGGGCCGAATTCGTCGACGGTAGGGAGCGTGCCGACTTTGAAAGGATGGAGAGTGAGAGAAAGTACGATCGGGGGGTTCCTGTGGTAGAGGGGAGATGCTCGCCCCTCGGGACAACTTCGAGGGGGTTTTCTGGGGGGTTATTTTTTGTAACCCGTAGGACTAACACCGAGCTCCCCTGTTCTTCCACAGGTAACATGCCGCCCCGAAAGTGCATCAGCCGACCTAAGCTCTATCCAGCACCTTCTGATGCTGATCAGTACCAGTGGGTCGACGTGGAGCCTAAAGGAGTTCGGTCCAGCTTCGACTCCGAGGACAAACTTGCCGGAGTGAAAAGAGCGGTGCTGCCCTGCTCGGGGGATGCTACTGGGACCTCTTATGAAGTTCTACCCTGCTCGGCAAACGACAGGATCTGCTCGCGGACTGATAATAATTCTTTCTTCTTTTACGCCGACCTGATTCACAACCTCGGCGTGACCCTGCCATTTATCGACTTGAAGATGAGGGTTTTGAACGAGCTCGGTTTGGCCCCTTCACAACTTCACCCCAACACTTGGTCATTTCTTCGAGCATTTCAGAAGTATTGCGGAGCCAAGGGGTTGGTGTGCACAGTTTGGCTCTTCCTATGGATGTACAACCCGTTTGTGAGCAATAAGGACGGTGTTACTGGTCGGCTCTGGGTGTCGGCCAAGGCCCGAGGTCACTGTGGGCTATTCGGCATGTTCACGGAATCTTGGAAGCATTTCAAGCCCAGGTTTTTCAAGTATAAGTATGTTGGAACGGGGCTACCTTGGTTTCGGGCCGAGACGGGTCCGAAGTTCCCTCTTGAGTGGACCCCGGAGTTCTTTGATCGCCACATCGGCACGCCGCAGAGGTGGTCGGGTGCTACACTTGACGCCGATGAGGCTGTAACGGCCCACCACTTCCAAACCGAGTACCGTGCTCGGAAATTCCAAATCGACATTGGAGTTTTCATGAAGTGTCCTGACGACGAAGTCCTAACCAAAATTGGTAGTTAACTTTACTCTTATACTTGTACATTTTCTTTCAACTTTCCTACTAACTTTTCTTTATTCCTTGTTTGTAGAAGAACATTGGTCGGACATGTCGTCTCAGGCGTTGAAAGCCGTGATGGAGGCCCGCAAGAGAAAGAGGTCGGACACCCCTTCTACTGGGGCATCACCTGCTGAGGTCTCTACCGACACGACTTCCACCGACTCGGCTCCTCCTCATCCTACTCCTCCTGCGGTGATTATCGCCCCCCCTCCACCTCAATCTCCGACTCCCAGCATCGAGATGGTCATTGCTGTAGATACCCCGCCATCGTCGGCAGGTCCGAGGAAGGGAACTGACATTCTCCTGAGACCGCCGACCACTACTGCCAAGCCCTCAGTGAAAGAGGCTTTGATAAAAATGTCGGGGGCAGAGTGGAAAAGAATGGCCGAGGAGCTGGCCTGTCAACTGAAACGGTCAACTACAATGTTCAATGTGTTGGCCGAGGTTGCTGATGACGTGGTGGAGGGTGTATCGCCTGCGAAAAAGAAGGCCCGAGCTGAGCTGGCGGCCGAGGTTGCTGATCTCAAGAGTAATAAAAGCTCTGCCGATCAGAAATTGGCTGAAATGGAAGAGAAGCATCGCCAGCAAATGGAGGAACTTCTCAAAAAGCATGAGGAGGCACTGGCCCAAGTAAAAGCAGATGCTAAGGAGGCTGGTCGGCATGAAGGCCTGGCCAAGGTTGAAAGGGTCCGAACTTTGCTGAGGAGAAGAGCTGCTCAAGCTCTTAAGCACACGATTGCAGCAGCCGAAGCAAACTTCGACTTTGAGAAAGGAGGAGGCAAGATCTTTGCCAATGTTGTTGAACAGATCTTGCATCTGAATCAGGGGCTCCGAGTTCGGGTCATCGGCGCCTGTGCCGGGTTCGGGGTAGAAAATGGGAAGATGGTGGACTTTGAGAAGGATGGGGCTGAGGTTGACCTCGACCAACCTGAAGGGAATCTTCCTAACACCCTGGAGGAAAAGCCGGATGAGGAGTTCGATCCGAGCAAGGTTGTGCTGTCCGATGTCGAAGATGATGCAGCATAAGTCCCTTATGTTGGGCGGCTTGCAATTTGTCAATGTTTTTTGTATAACATGTTTGACATTTTTTGGACCTATTTTATTCTGCTGTCTTTGTAGAACAGTTGTCTTTGTAATACAAGTTTCTTATTTTCACTTGTTGCCTTCATATGGTGCCCGAGGTCATTTTTATGCAAGCCTTTTCTTTGACTTGTTGCACAAATGCGAGTTTATTTTATCAACTCGTTGCATATTTACTTTTTAGACCTCGGATATGAACTCGTCTGTAGAAATGCAAGTTATTTTCTGTCTAACTTGTTGCATGACGTCATTTTTATGCAAGTTTTTATTTTAACTTGTTGCATATATACTATGTCCGAGGTCGTTGCTACACAAGCCCTTTAGCTTGTTGTATTCGGATCCGATCAGACTTAAAAAATTCATTATAAAAACGTAATGTAACTAATTAGGTTAAGCTCGGACAACTCAGTAAGTGCAATAATCTTATAAGTTTTCCTCTTGAAAAAAAAGGTACTGTATATAAGTGCATACGGTAGGGATCTCGGATTCACCCACCTTAGCCGAGGTGGGTGTCCTCGTCCCCGATGTGAAAGAGGTTGCTGAGTGAAGTTATGTGAGAACATTTCACAGCAAGCTGTACTTTATCGGGTGTCCCTTGTACACTGTGCATATGAGCCGATCTTATTTAGAAGACGTTGGCTGTACATAGCGCCATGCAACATTTAGGTGGCTAGTGCTAAATGAGAAGCTAGTACGTACGTATATAAAACTGTGGCACTTGAGTATGGGCAAGTTTGTACTTTTCATTAATCATAGACATGAGTACATTGCCTTTCAGGGAATTGAAAAAGTGAATATATCGCAATGGAACAGAATGTGACTAGAGGAAGCAAATGTAAAAACATTTACTAAAATTAAAATCATACTTTAGCTGGAGGTGTTGGTGACTGCTGATGATGTCCGAGGTAAACCTAACTGAAGTAGGTTCTCAATTTTGCAACGTTCCAGGAGTTCTTGAGTTCGGCTCCTTCGAGGGTCTCTAACTTGTATGCCCCAGAGTGTGTTTTTGAAACGACTCTGTAAGGGCCTTTCCAATTCTGAGCAAATTTTCCGTCCCTTCGATTCTTGAGACCGATGTCTGCTCTTCGGAGCACGAGGTCTCCGAGCTCAAAGGACCTGGGTTGCACTGTTTTGTTGTACTGCTTGGCTTGCCTTTCCTTCGCTTTCTTTTCTCTAACAGAAGCAGCTTCTCGGATCTCCTCGGCCAGTATTAGATTTTCTCTGATGAGATTATCATTTTCTACCTCGTGCCAGTCCCTCATTCAGAAGGTATGAATCCTCCGTTCGATGGGGATGACCGCATCACAACCATAAGTAAGTCTGAAAGGGGTCTCTCCTGTTGAGGTCTGTACCGTGGTCCTGATTGACCAAAGGACCTCAGGTAGTAGATCGGCCCATACTCCTTTTGCCTGCGTGATTCTCTTTTTGAGGCCGTCAACAATAGCCCGATTGGCCGCTTCAGCTTGCCCATTAGTCTGGGGATGCTTGACCGAGGAGAACCGATGAGAGATTCCGAGGTTTTCAGCCAGTATTTGGAAATTGTTGGCAGCAAACTGGCTACCATTGTCAGTGATCAATGTCAGTGGAAGTCCGAAACGAGAGATGACTTGCTTCATGAAATTTTTTTGGATTCTTGCCGAAGTGATGGTTGTTAATGGTTCAGCCTCAATCCATTTGGTGAAGTAATCCACCGCTACCACAATGAACTTTAGCTGACCTGGAGCTGTTGGGAACTGTCCCACAATGTCCATTCCCCACATACTGAAAGGCCAGGGGGAAGCTAGAGAGTGGAGTTCCTCAGAAGGTTTCTGATACACATTACTGAAAAATTGGCACTGAGGACACTTTCTGACGTGGTCGATGGAGTCTGTCATCAAGGTCGGCCAGAAATATCCCGCCCTCAATACCTTCCTTGCTAAGGATTTGCCTCCAACATGGTGGCTCCCCATTCCTCCGTGGACCTCGTTCAAGGCTTCTTGAGCTTCCTCGGAGGTGAGACATCAGAGGAGCGGGGAGGACATTCCTCTCCTGTAAAGGATTCCATCAACAATAACGTATTCGGCCGCTTTTCTGGTCAGCTTCTTTGCCACCTTTTGGTCGGCGGGGAGTATTCCATGCTCTAGATATGACCTTATCGGATGCATCCAGTTCGGCGATACAGAAATAGCCATTATCACACTTGGGGTCGAGATCTGTTCTTGAATGAGGCTTTTGTTGTTCCCTGCACCTTTCGTGCTTGCCATCTTGGAAAGCACATCGGCACGGGAGTTTGAGCTGCGAGGGATGTGGGTGATGGAAAATTTGGCAAAGTTTTGAGCCAGGGTTTTAACTTTATCAAGATATCTTTGCAGGATAGGTTCTTTTGCTTGGTAGTCTCCACTGACCTGGGAAACCACCAACTGGGAGTCGCTAGGTACTTGGACTTCAATCGCGCCGAGCTCTTTAGCCATGCGGAGGCCAGCAAGGACTGCTTCATACTCGGCCTGGTTATTCAAGGTTAAGAACTCGAATTTCAAGGAATATTCGATGTTGAGACCTTCCGCATTCTCCAAGATCACCCCAGCTCCTGCCCCATTTTGATTGCTTGAACCGTCAACGTATATCACCCAAGTGTCCGAGCTAGAGCTTTGGTGGGGCTCTGTGAACTCGGACACAAAATCTGCCAATGCTTGTGACTTGATTGCCCTCCTCGGTTCGTAGGAAATATCGAACTCGGATAGTTCAATTGCCCACGCCATCATTCTCCCAGCGAGGTCGGGCTTTTGAAGAACTTGTTTAATGGGCTGGGCGGTTCTTACGACAATGGGGTGACTCTGAAAATATTGTCGTAGCCGCCGTGCAGCAAGGATCAAACAAAATGCAAATTTCTCAACTTTGGAATACCGGAGCTCGGGACCTTGAAGAGCTCGGCTTACGAAATAAACGGGCAACTCGCTTCTGCCCTCGTCTCGGACCAAAACCGAGATGAGGGTCGAATCACCGACAGATAGATACACGAAAAGACTCTCTCCCTGCAGAGGACTGGAGAGAACTGGAGGAGAAGAGAAATATTCCTTAAGTGCCACGAAAGATGCTTCACATTTTTTATCCCAATTGAAAGTTGTTCCTTTTTTCAACAGTTGGTACCAGGGTAAGGCCTTTTTTGCTGCTTGAGGGAGGAACCTTGACAGTGCTGTCATCCTGCCTGTTAACTGTTGCACTCCTCTGAGATCGGCAGGGCTCCTCATTTCCAAAATAGCTCGGCACTTGTCGGGGTTTGCTTCAATTCCTCTCTCGGATAGCATGAAGCCGAGGAAGGCACCCGCGGGGACTCCAAAGGTGCACTTTTCTGGATTCAACCTCATCCTATGCGCTCTTACCCTTTCCAGAACCATGGTCAGATCTCGGACATGGTCATCCTTTTTCTTGCTCTTTGTAATCATGTCATCAATGTAAACCTCCATGGTGGTACCAATGATACCGTCAAAAACCTTATTCATCATTCTTTGATAAGTTGCTCCAGCATTCTTCAGACTGAAAGGCATGACAGTGTAGCAATAAGTTGCCTTTCCAGTCGTGAATGTGGTTTTGTCTTGATCAGGGGGATACATGGGGACAACAACTGGTAGTCTGCCGAACTATCGATGAGCTGGTCAATAATCGGCAGCGGATACTGATCTTTGGGGCAGGCTTTGTTGAGGTCGGTGTAATCCACACACATCCTCCAACCGCCGTTTGCCTTCCTTACCAAAACAGTGTTTGCAACCCATTCGGCGTATGGCACTTCTTTGATAAACCCAGCTTCGAGTAACTCGGAAACTTTTTCCTGAATGACTTTTGCTTTTTATGTCCCGACTCTTCTCATCTTTTGCGCTACTGGCCTTGCTTTCGGATCCACACTGAGCTTGTGACAGATAAAATTCGGATCAATTCCCGGCATGTTGGCCGATGTCCAAGCAAACAAATCAATATTAGCTCGTAACAGGTTGATGATCTCGCTTTGGATTTCCTGGGGGAGGTCGGCACCCACTCTAACAGTTTTGCTGAGATCAGAAGGATCGATGGGAATTGCCAACCATTCCCCTTGAGGGGAAGGCCTAAGATCATCTTGTTCGGCCCGAACATCCAGCTCGGCCAATAGAACTTTCCCTTTAAGCTCTTCTTTTTTTTTTCTTTATTTCCCGTAGACTTGCGTTGTAGCAAAGTCGGGCCCTCACCTGGTCGACTGTGACTGTGACGACCTTGTCGTCAGAGCCGACAAATTTCATGGCAAAGTGCACCATTGAAACCACTGCCCCAAAGGCTTGCAGGCAGGTTCTTCCCAGTATCACATTGTAAGGGGAATCAGAATCAATAACTAGAAACTTGATGATTTCCGTTCGGGCCGAAGGCGGCTTACCTAGGGTCACCGGGAGGTGGATGGCTCCCAGGGGGCGAATCGCCACGCCCGTGAAGCTAATAAGATTGCCTTCAAATTCGACAAGGTCGGCTGACCTCAATTTTAGGGCTTGAAAAGTGTGAAGAAAAAGAATGTCGACCGAGCTTCCTTGATCAATGAATACTCGGGCGACCTCGAAGTTACCGATCAACGCCGTGATCACCATTGGGTCATTGTGATCCGGGATGATGTCTTCCATGTCCTGATCGGAAAAGATGATGGGGATGTTCCGAGATGGTTTTTTACAGATGGGTTTGCGATGAACAGCTAACACTTGGTTGACATACCTTTTCCTTTCTGATCTCTTCTCACCGCCACCGGCAAAACCTCCTGAGATAGTTTCTACTCGGAAATTTTCCAGGGAGTAACCCTAATCACTGGTGTGTGAAGGTGATAATTAGGGTTAGAGGACATACCTGAGCCCCATGTAGTACGGAGCTACTTATAGGGGGAGCTGGTTGCCCTAATGGGCTTGCTTGAGGCCCAAGTAGGACCAGCCTGTACTGAGCTATGAGTGGATGAGTTGTCCTTGTGGATAAGGTGAGACACGTCATCCTGTCCTTGGTGTCGGAATGTCTGGGAGACGTCGGACTCTGCGAGGTGTCGGACTAGGAAGTCGGACCTTGGTAGGAGAATGAGGTCGGCCCGTATCTGGTATCTGTTCGGCCGTTGAGCTTTGAGCTCGGCCAAGCACACAGAGGGCTTCTTACAGGACCGTGAGGCCTTGAGCGAGGGTCCTGAGGACCTCGGCTAGGCCGAGTCCACCACACACTTTTTACACGAAAAAAATAGTGTAGTATGTGAGTGGGGTAATTGTGGGTGAGTTTGGGGTGAGTGTGAGGTGAGTTAGTGAGTCTGTGTGTGAGGAAAATGGAATGAGTGTGAGTGTGTGAGAGAGAAGAATAAGGAGGAGAAGGAGAAGAAGGAATAAAGAAGGAGTTGAAGAAAGAGAAGGAGAAGAAGAAGATTGGGGGGAAGGGGGTTTGAAGAAAAAAGAAAGAAGAAGAAGATGATGGAGGAGTGAAGAAGAAAGAAAGAAGAAGAAGATGAAGAGGGATATTTTTGGAAAAAAATTAAAGGGGGTCAAAAACCCACAAGGAAAGGTTAGAAGATCAAAGCCCTAAAAGTAAACCCTTAGGAGTTTTAGTTCCCAACCCCCAGGTATTAGCCCCAAACCCCAATTTAATAGTGAAAATACTGAAATGCCCTTACTTAATAATTTCCCTCCAAAACTTAATTCCCAAACCCCATTAGCCACAAACCCCATTCCTAATTTATCTAAAACCCAAACCCCATCAACCTTTCACCTTCATAACCAAGAAACCTCCATAAACTCTTCATGTTCCTCTACCCCAATCTCTCTCATTCTCCAAAGCCTTCATCTTTATCATTTTTTTCTCCAAAAGCTTCCACTTTTTCATCATTGACGCTCAGAAGAAGGTGCATATGACGTTGTGGACGTGTTGTTGAAGGTAAGCAACGTATATACGTTTAAGTTCTTTTTTCGTACTGTTAAAAAATTCCGATAGGCCAGACTCGGAATTTATTAAAATTCCGACACGGGTATGTCGGAATTTTACTAGAAAGTGAAAATACGTTTAAGTTTTTTTTTTCGTACCGTTAAAAAATTCCGATAGGCCAGACTCGGAATTTATTAAAATTCCGACACGGATATGTCGGAATTTTACTAGAACAAAAAAAATTTCACTTTCTAGTAAAATTCCGACATACCCGTGTCGGAATTTTAATAAATTCCGAGTCTGGCCTGTCGGAATTTTTTAACAGTACGAAAAAAAAACATTATCATCATTATTATAGCTAATTAATTTAATTAAGCCATAGAGCAATCACATCGATAGTGCTTAACTTATTATGCTTATTATGGTATGAACATGGAGCACCCGGTTCACTGATATAAGAATAATGCATTCTTAGTTGAATCGTATTCTGGTGTAGCTTCCACAAGCACACATTCATGAGGCAAATTAGGGCCCAGTTCGTACGTCAAGTTCAGAACATAACACACATAGGAGAGAAAAATATTAAAGAGAAGGTTGGGCGGAGGGTGGCGGCGGCGCGAAGGGTGGTGGCGGCGGTGGAGGGTGGTGAAGGGAGGGTGAACAGGGGAGAGAGAGAGAGTGAATGGAGTTTGGGGTTTGGGAATTGGAAAGGAGTGAGTGAATGGGGTGTGGGTCTTGGGGTTTGGGGTTTGGAATAGAAAGATGTTTAAAGGAAAAAAAGAAATAAGGACATTTTAGTATTTTCACAATTAAAATGGGGTTGGGGCTAATGTTTGGGGTTTGGGAACTAAAACTCAACCCTTAGCTCCATGGAAACGATAATAGTCCATTAATAATTGACCCAAGATTCAAGCACACTAATATTCACATCTCATATATAGCATCCACCATCTTGACTTTGAAATGGTTAATCCATTCCAACGGTTATGGAAAAAAAAAAAAAAAAAAAACTTTACACCCTGTTAGCTTAACCTTGCTTACTCAATTCATAACCATTAAGGCTATGATTCTTTCAAAATTAGTTGTCTTGGACTCCTCTAGGTATCAATAAAAACATCAAATCAGACATTTTACAATATGGTAAAATAGTGGAAATAAATAAAAATAAGAAACAACTAAAATGAGGTATGTGAGATGCGATAAGAATAAAAAAAATATTATTGTGTCTAAAACCATTTTTAATATATATTAATGTTTTTCAATATAAATTGTCATTTAACTAAAATAGACCTTTGATTTATACATACTTTTTATATTTGAAACTATAAAGTATCCTTTTTTTTATTAAACAAAATGTCCTTGGATGAAGTAATTTTAAATTAAAAAAATGATACACCATTGATTACTTAAGAATTTTATGGCACTTTGTGAAAGCTTATAAGATTTTGCCAAACAAATGCTGAAATAGTATAGTTCCATGTCTCGAACATAACATATAGAGTAGACTATACTTCTATCATATTTTCATTGGAAAAAAAAAGCAGCAATTGAGCTGACTCCCACATACGATAAATCATTATTTAGAAATATTTAAAATAACTAGAATATCACACGTTTCTTATAAATTAAGATTAAAGTTAAAATTTACCAAAAAAATTTAAAATTAAAATAATCCATATTGTGTAATATTTGGGATATACTACATTTGAGATATAACATTTGATATATATATATATACACACACACATAGATAGATAGAGGCTTATTTATGTCTTTAGTCCCTGAAAGTTAGAGGTGTTTTGATTTTGGTCCCTAGAAGTTTTTTTGACCTTGACTCATCCCTAATTGTTTTGAAATTTTGGTTTTAGTCCATGTCGTTAGGAAAAATCCGTTAACTGCTGATGTGGCTAATATAACGTCACATCAGCATACACGTGTGCAAGTATTGCAGGCTATCGGTAAGATGATGTGGATGATTGTAACACCCCTAATTTTCGTCTCTCGAATAATGAGTTAATTAATTAAGTTTATTAGAAGTCTTTATTTTTGTACATTATGTGCTTTAAGTTATATAAGAATATGTGAATATATTTTTATATATTAAATTTGTACAAGAATATCTTTACAATTCAGTCCTTGGGGTAGGACCAAATTACAATATTGAACAGGTTTTCGAGGGAAGATAATTAAAATATAAATTTTTGAAAATTTTCATCGTGGTAATCGATTACCACGACTTGGTAATCGATTACCATCATGCAGAAAACCCAGGTTTGAGTGCGTTTGATGACTCAACGCTTGATCAACACCTAATTACCCAGTTTTGTGACACGAAATCGTCTCTAAGGTTAGTGAAACGCATGTGTCTTCATGCATGATAGTCCAATTCGTCTATTTAAGCAATTGTGTTGATGAATTTGGCTCATTTTGCTTGATTTTGGTATGAGAGTTTCATTAGGGTTCTTGATTTCGCTTCTCAAATTTGTCTTCGATTCTGAAAGTTAGGCTGAGAGTTATACACCTCTGCAAATCTTAAGTCTCAAGCTGTGTATTGATACCAAAATCGTGAGTTGAGGGTCTGTGTGCTCTGAGAATCAAGCTGTCAAAGTTTGGTCCCAATTTCTGCAGAATTGGAAACCAATTCCTGGAGCTAAGTTTGAAACTCGATTTTAGTAAGCACACAAACTCTCTTGTCCTCAAATATGTTCCTACCTCTAGTGCATGTTGCACAGAATTCAATTTGACTCTTTTCCCCAATTTTTGGTTCAATTTTGCATGTCAAATTCCCTGGTTTTGGTACCCTGTCCAACTCTGTCTACATGTAGTGGATTTAGTGGAATTTGGAGTTGGAGTCCCTTTCTCTGCAAAGGTTTTGTTGGAGCACGATCTAGAGGTATGGGGAAAGCTTTACATTCACTAAAATAAGAGTGATTGTTGTGTTTTGTATAAGGAGTCACCTTGAGACTCATAAGGGCTTAGTTGTGAAATAGGATTTTGGTTTGAAGACCAAAACTTGCTCTCTTTGTGATTTGAGCAACTCATATTATGTGCATGCAAAGTGTTGAATGCCTGAAATCATGATTTAATTGCATGAAAACTGATTTGATACCTTGAGTTGTTAAAATTTGTGTTTTATGCTTAATTTATGGAATTGTGGAATTCCCTGGGAATTGGTTTGATTTCAGTGTTGGAGCATATTTGTTTAATGCCCTCTGATATCTGTGAATGGTGGTTTTAAGTTAGAATTGATTAGAATTGAAAATGGTATGTTAAAACTCAGTTTTTATGCATCTGTTGTCATGAGTAATCGATTACCACAATACGGTAATCGATTATCCTGATGCATCTGATTCAGGTTTTGTAAAATATAGGTGGTAATCGATTACCAGTTCAGGGTAATCGATTACCAGTGTTAAAAATTCAGTAAAATTTCATTTTTAATTTCTAACAATTTTAACTTACAATTAAATGTTGATTTTTGAAGAGATCACACTGAAATCATGCCTGAAATAATATTGGAGTATTATTTCTAATTAATATGCATAAAGCTTATATTTATTTTATAATGAGTTGGATATTATAAAATAAATTAAAGAACAACCCAATTAAGACATTGATGCATTCATGCATGATGTTGGTGGAATTTATTGTTTATCATGTTCGAGGAACATGAGGAGGGCCTCTGGGAGTGCCAAATGTTACTGCTAGCTCGATGACACATTAAGGTTGACGATATGGGCAGTATGTGATATAATGTTGATACGATCATTACGTTTTAGCGACGTGATGCACGCAAGAGAAGCGACGTTGTGTATCATAAAGTGATAGGTGTACGTTTTGGCGACGTGACGTTCACCAGATAAGGTGACGTTGTTATCACTTCCGAGCTAGTACGCCATACGTTCAGGTAACGTATTAAAAGTATTCTTAGAATAGAATACGCCGAAGTTATGGATGGACGTCTGCAAGGATATTTAGTTGGAGTATCTCAGGATTGAGAGATGACATGCATCATGTCATTATAATTAAAGAGTTTAATTATAAATGAACCTGGTTTGGTCATATGCATTCATATGTTGATTGATGACTTGATGTATGTGGATGTTTAATTTCCAGTTACTATTATTTGATTATGTGTGTGTATATGCTTACCCCTGTGCCCTTATTAGGTGATGGTCAAGTATCTAGCTTGCGTTGGGATCAGACCCATCACCCATCCCTAGTGGTATATGCATATTCGAGGAGCACCGAGCTACCTTTGAGAGTGAGGTGGAGATTACTCTCTATCACCCTAACCCCCTTGCTCGTGTGCGCCCTCCCAGGTTTAGGACCCCTATCGTTTATACTATGCACGTACTCCCGTTCTATACTTATAGAGGACCACCACTACCAGCTCGACCAGTACATAGGTTCCATAATTTTCGTTTCCGGACAGCCACTCGTTCTCATCCCTCCGCTTCTAGAGTTTTCACTGACGCTGACATCCCCTCACCTGGTCCGATAAGTACTGTTAGGACTGCACCTACTGCAGACCCTAGGCCCAGTGGTAGGGCATGTACCCCGTCGGACGAGATTGAGGAGGACCTTCAGGAGGGGGAGGGCGAGGAGGAGGTACCAGTCGAGCAGGCTACTAGACCCCGTGGAGGACCGAGTGGTTCCTAGGTATAGGCATAATATAGGTAGTACGAATCCTGGACCCGATATGTAGTTGCAGTGGGCCCGATGGATGCTTGGAGGACCAGTTCGACCTGCTCTTTGACACTTATTTTTGAGTTGTGATATATTGTATATGCTTTTGTAGTGTTGGAGAGCTAAGGTCTTTTATGTTTCACTTTTGTATTTTCGGTTTGTGGACACAGTACTCAAGACTTGTAACTTTTTTGATGACTCTGACGACTTGTACTTATGGGATCATTTTATATTATATATATATATATGATGTTTATTTAACAACTGATCCTGAAGTACTATTTTATTTCCGCACACTCTGATTTTGTTAAAAAGTGAATTCGGGAATTGTTATAATTTATTGTTATCTAACCTCACAAGGCAACGATAAGTTTGTAATTACCAAAGGTTTTCCTTTTAAGAAAAATGTTGCCTTGAGGCAATTTCAACGACCTGATACGATACAAAGTTATTATGCCGAATTCATTATACTCACAAACATTAAGGTCTAATGTTTATATACAAGTTCAAACATTTTCTAGAAATGTTAATTAATTATAATGAAAAATTTGATACGAGATATTTCTTTAATAAAGTCCATAAAATTATTCTTTGGAGATATTCATTATTTTCAATATGATAAAGAAGGGTGTCACAATGATCTGGATCCGCAAGAGCAAAAGCTCAACCCAAATGTGTTTATGTATTGGGCTTTGGCCCTTTTACTCTTGGGGTCCGAATCATCCACGTCATTCTACCAGTGACACACAATACTGACATACGCGTATGCTGATGTGACATTCTGTCAGTCACATCAGCAGTTAACGGATATTTCCTAACGGCAAGAACTAAAACCAAATTTTCAAAATAATTAAGAATGAGTCAAGGTCAAAAAAAACTTTCAGAGACCAAGACCAAAACACTCATAATTTTGAGCAACTAAAGACATATATATTCTACATAGTATATAAAGCAAGCCATGTTCTTTTCAAATTTCATACGGTATTGAAGAATTGCACTTTTACAAATTTAGTACACATGATTAAAAAACATGAATCATATCTTGCGACCCAAGAAAAGAATAGTGATCGTACTAATGATAGATCCCGAAATGAAAATTTTTGTTTTAAAAATTGACAAGAGAAATAGTTCAATATCTATTTAATTAGTGTATTGTGTCATGTTATTTAAATTGACATAAATATTATTTTTAATATAATCTTCATAAATTTAAGTTTTAAAAGTTCATCTTGTTTTATTTAAAAATAAATCAACAATTAACATATGCTTATTTATGTATTTGGTCCCTAAAAGTTCAACGTATTTTGGTTTTAGTTCCTAAATGTTATTTTGACTGAAACTAGTCCTTAATTTTTCAAATATTTTGGTTTTGTTCCACTCCGTTAGAAAAAAATTGTTATTTGTTAATGTGACTAGCGGAACACCACATCATCAACCATGTGGTGTGTGATGATGCTAATTAGGTGGTATGACTCGAATGATTCAGGTTCGTGAACATAAAATTTTGCGTATGTGTGTAGGACCATTTTGCCTCTGTGGATCTATATCATCCATGTCATACCATCTATTCGGAGCCACTTCGCACCACGTGACTGATAATGTGGTGTTTTGTTAGACACATCAGAAAATAACATATTTTTCTTAACAGGACCAAAACCAAAATATTTGAAACATTAAAGATCAGTCCCGATGAAAATAACTTTTAGAGATTACAACAAAAAGCAAAACTTTTTCTTTCTTTCTTTCCTTTGAGCATGTAAATAATTTCTTTTACCGGAATTATAGTCTTTTGTTAGTTACTTAGATTTTAAGTCGTCAAGTCATCTCACACAGCCGTTGGGCTCATATCATGGCACATATGGAGTCTTCAGATCAGACATGGAAAAGAAAAGTTATCTCGGATTCTGGACAAATGCCATCTTCCTGCAATTATTTTTGTGAGAGTAGCTTTACTCAAATAAATGCACTTCTCAATATAAAGCAGTGAATTCTATCTAAAAAGTGTTGGATTTGGGGTCAAGGATAGAAGATGAGTGGATACAATTTGCATGGTCATGTACCAAAAATTTTAAGATTTGAAAGTTAAAAATTTTGAATTCTATTTTATTAATTTTAGTTGGTAAATTATTGATTGTTTAATTTCTTTTTTTTTCTTATAAAAAAACCTTACCAATAAAAAAGAATAAGCATTAAAAATTATCTGTTTTAAAAAAAGGCGACTTTTATGATTGGGATATGCATGATAATTTTAAAAAAAAATAATAAAAAGTGGTTGTATCTATGATAATAAATATATATAATTTTTTATTTTAATAAATTTTATTCCTAAAAATAATTTAATTATTTTACTTATTATTTTCGAAGGTGGTTGTATCTTGTTATAATGATGTATATATCATAAAAGTCACGGTTAGGAAAGCTAAAACATTATAATTAAAAAAAATGGAACCAAACATTGTTTGACTTTCTCAAAATTTAAAAAAGAAAAAGAAAAAGGTACACATACAGATGATATATGTAGGGATTGCTTGGAAGTGAACACAAATTGCTAAAAATGTTTAGTTACCCTTTTTCTAAAAATAGAGGTTTCTTGAAGGTAGACAAAAATTTCCAAACCTGAGCATGAATACTTTTTCCATATATTGATCTAGCTAAGCTAGTGTTGAATCGTGAGACAAATAAATGATAGTCCTAGTGTCCTAGATAGATAGATAGATAGATAGATAGAGGGATTGACACAAACAACACAGCGTGATAGAAGAGGGGGGGAAGGGTGGGGGGCTTTTCTGACTGAGATTTGCTTCCCTTAACAAAACCAAACAAAAGCCAATAAGCTAAGAGAAAGGGGAATATTATGAGTCATAGAAAAAAGAAAGGAATAGTCAGAGTTATATAGCAAAAGCAGCGAGCTATTCTTTTCAGACACTGAAAAATGATCTCTAGTGTATGGTATTATGAGTAGTATGTACTACTACTGAAGGAACCCAGCTTAGCTTCTTCACGCCATATGCATCAGTTTGGATGGGATTGGACGTATGTATTCATCTGACAAACTGTTTATATCTTTCTAATTTTGTTCATCATCATTTCATAAAACCACTGTTTCTATCAAAGATATATATAATACATACAAGAAATTAAAGCGATGAAATTCTACTCATACTAATTTTTTTTAACAGCAAACAAAATATATATATAAATAAAAGACAAAAAAGGTACTCAAGCATCATAGTACTACCAAAGACCCCACCTTCTATTTTGTCTAAGGGTACACAATTATACGCCGTAAAGGCATCACATCAAAAATTACAAAGTTCTTCACCCTACTCAAATGAATGAATACAACATAAGAACACAAAATATGAAACTTACAATTGTATCCCCCATTACCCCTAGCCAACCTTTAATACACCTATGAATTTTCCCTACTTGATAGGAACTTACCTCCTTAAAAACCTTAAAAAGAGAAAAACTCATAGAGAAAACTCTAATTAAGGGAAAAAGTGTATGGTTTTCTTATTAAGAATTTAGAAAATACTAGTAGTAATAAAAAATATATTGGAAAGTTAAATCTACTACCTCTTAAACTATTAAATATTTTGTTTTTTTAATGTAAATATATTTTTGTAGTTTTTTCTCCTCAATCGTTATTAGGGTATTTTTTTTTAGAAAATTTTGTTATAGGCATTTCTTTGAATATATTATTATTATCAATTGAATTCTTCGAATTGCTAGTGATCGATAGCTGTATTGACGATTACTATGGTAACTCATGAAGTTATAATCGATCATGTAGCTAGATTGGTCCTAGTGTGAAAATCAATGTCTTACTGAAGAATGGTCTTTGCTAGTACTGAAATTTTTAAAGTCTATTAAATATCATAATATCTTAAATTCAGGTATTAGTATAATTGATGTTTAAAATTTAAAGAATAAATAAAGAGTTTTCATTATTTAACTTTTAAAAGACAATTAGGGGCATTTTTAGAAGGGGTAAGCTCATAGAAGACCTAACAAAAAGAGGGGTGAAAAAAGAGAAGAAGAAGAGAAAAAGGATAAAATATTATTTTTTCTAGGATTTTTTAATCACGGGATAAAAGATTAAAAGAAGTGTTTTTCATAAAAAAAATAAACATTTAATAATTCAAGTAACAATGTTGAAAAAAAAATTTAACATAAAAGATAAAGTGGTTAATGCATACAAATTCTTGATATTCATGCCCCTCTCGGCTTAATCAATCCAAATAATCTCGGGATAACCTTGCATATTAAGCATAATTTTTTGACTTTATATATATATATATATCATTAAATATATATATAAACTCTAACATTAATTTTAAGTTTTTTTCATTGATAAAAATGGATTTATGAAGTAGAATAAAATGAAATGATATTAGATTCTATTATTGTTTAAATGGCTTAAAATAATATGGAAGGCTATACCATTAAGAATATTTCTAATATGTAATCTAAATTTGGATGGTTGCTATGCAACCTTTTGTTAGTTAGACTAATAAGAATTTGTCACCTAATGCATGTATGTTATGTCATTGCTTAAAGTAGTCAAAATTGATTTTTGCAATCTAGTCCAACATAAAAACTAGATTATTTTAATTTAGTCCTTTGTACCTTTACACAAATTATAACTTTTAATTTTCAAAAATATTACTTAGAAAAAAATAAAGTTGTTTCAATTTTGCTAGAACTTCTTCTTCTTCTTCTTCACGTTCTCAACATTATGCTTTAAGCAATGACATGACATACATGTATTAGGTGATAAATTCTTATGAGTCTAACAAAGGGTTGCATATCCAAATTTAGATTGCATGATAATAACTCCCTACAATTAATTCCATCATTTGCATTGTTTTTTATTTAAGAAAAAATTAGATGATTTGAATTTCGGAAGCTCATTATTAGTAAATCTTAAGACCCAAAAAACACTTATAAAATGACTTAAAAGTTCCTTACCAATGAGATCATGATCACATCGATAACATGAGTCTCCTAACTCAGAGTATGGTTTGAATCTTTACTTACTGGATTATTTTATATCGACGATACTTATAATTGTGTCCGATCCTCCTCCTAATTTGAGATTGAGATAAAATTAACTTATTATCCACTTGATTCCCATTCAATAATTCATCATAAAATTACAAACAATCGTACAATGTATATTCCTATTCATTCTGTCTCCTCATCGGTCATAAATATCCACTTCAAGATTATCTTGCACTTCATGGCCTTTTCTGTTCTGGAGTTTTCATCCACATACAGTGTACTTCGAGTTATTGAGGGGGCTTATTTTGTCCCTTTGCGTGAAAACCTAGTCTTTAAACTTTGAAGTTGAGTAGCAGCAACACTACAGAAACGATGGATCACATGCATCGAATGATGTTATTATGTTTTATTATACATTATACTATGAGAAATTTCATTAAATCCAAATTACTATTAGTGTTTTTATTTTTATTTTTTTTCCATTTCTATTAAAAAAAATATGCATCAACAAAATAAAAAAGCTTTTTTACATTACATTAATACCTTATTCACCATTTATATATAAATAATAAGAATATTTTTACCATGCAACCAAATTTTGGATGGTTGTACAATAATCCCTTAAATGAATCAATGATTGTTTGACACGTCAGCTAATAAAGTTCTAAGTTACTGCCATGTCAGCTCAGATTAGCCGATTTGTCAAACAAACATTGGTTCACTAAGGGATTGTTTTGCAACCATCCAAAATTTGGTTGCATGGAAGTAGTGCCCAAATGATAATTAACTTTTACTTTTAAAAAAAAATACATAAATAATAAATAATACGTGATTATGTAAAAAAAAACTTTACATCATATATCCATTAAACTTTTCATTTGCTTCTAAGTAGTCAATCATTCCCTACTCATTCTTTCTTCTGAGTAGGACTTCGGAAAAGTACTTCCAAATTTAATCAAATCACCTAAAATTAAATTCTATCATCTCTTTTGCTCAACATTAACTCAAAACGTGTTTGTTTCTGCGTTCTGTTAAGGATAAACACGCGTTCCATGAAAAACTGCTTTTAATAATGTTGGCTTCAAACATGCGTTGAGCGTAGAATCAATGTATTTTCAAACATGCTATTAGTAGTATGTGTAATCATCATGGCTTTTATACTTATGTTATATAAATACTATTTTATAATCATATTTTATTCATTCATTATTCTTTATAAGAAATTTGTTATACATTGAAGATAATAAAAGTATAAAATTAGCTTTAAAATAAAATATATTTAAAATATTCTAAGGCTCTGTTCGGCAATACCAGCTAGGAGCTTTTTAGCTAGCTAGGAGCTTTTAGATTCAGTCAATAAGCTACTAGCCCCGTTCGGTGAACACAAATTAGAAGGAGCTTATAGCTTTTAAAAAAGGAGCTTGTAGCTTTTGAAAGCTAGCTTTTAGAAAGCTACTTGAAGTAGCTTTCAAGAAATCAAACTAGCTTTCAATAATTCAGATACCAAATATATCCTCAAACAAATTTAATAATTATTTATATACCCTTAAATAAAACACAAGAGATATTAATAGAAAAAACAAATTGTACTCTTCCTTTTCACAAACCCTACCAAGTGCAATACTCAACCTCTTTCTTCCTCCTCTGCTATGCTGCTGTAACATTTTTCTCCTCCAAGGTTTGTCCTCTTTATTTTTCATATTATTTTTTTTATTTTATGATTTTCATTGGCTTATCATTTCAAGTACCCTATTATTCTATTATTTATAGGCTTGATTTAAAAAAAAATCGCATCATAAACAGCGATCAAATTTAGAGCCGCTGTATTGTTCTTATACCTTCTTATACTCATTAAAGTATAAGCGCTTGTGAGTTGAACTTATACGTTAATTTTTTATTATTTTTTTAAAATCGCATCATTATATACTTAATTAACTAATTAATTAATTAACTATGTATTTAATAAATAAAGAAAAAATGAAAAAATAATATAAATAATATAATATAGTATGTCCTTTTTGGTCATTTAATAACTTTAAGCTACGTCAAAAGCTAGTTTTGCCGAACAACACTATTTCAAATAGTCAGCTAAACAGCTACAAGCTCACAGCCACAAGCTCACAGTTCTTAGCTAGCTTAACAGCTACAAGCTACAAGCTCACAGCTACAAATTACAAGCTCACAGCTACAAGCTAGTTTTACCGAACAGACCCTAAGTCAAATTTATAATTTGTTGATATTAATTTAATATTTTTAATTTTCTTTAGCTTCGATCTATTAGTAATGAGAGTAAGTCTTGACACAATGATAAAAATTTTGATAAGTGATTAAAAGATCACAAATTCAAATATCTTTACTTGCGAGAATAAAATCGTGTACGTCTACTTTTTCCAAATCATACTAAGTAAAAAACTCATACATATCATCCTTTATTGATAGAAAAGTAATGAATTACAAAATAATAAATAATGCTTTGATGAGTACTTCTAGTATTTCTTATTAATAAAATTTGTTTGCGAATAAAAAAATAATTTTAAGTGATTTTACCAAAGGTGAATTTTTTTTTAAAGAAAACCTCACACATTAGATATTCTTCATCGTAGAAATCAATTTATTAGGTTTGGATGAAATACCGAAAGTATGTTTGAAAATATGTTAGAAGTTGTTCAACATGAGTTTAGAACAATGTCTATTAACGTGTTTCTAACTCAAGTAAAAATAATTTTTGCCTTGAATAATCTATTCTAATCTAAATTGAATTTGTTCCATACATATTCTACTAGATAGTCAGTTTTATAGTAATAAATAATGAATGACCCATTTGTTAAATTATACTTGCATGGTTGCCCTTTCGTCAATTATCTCTCTCACTCTTCTGCAACTTCGTCCTTCCAACCTCGGCCTTGACAAAACAACACGGAAATGATAGATGCATCCATCAGAATCACTTGCCTTTTCTTCTTTGTTTTTTTCTTTCTCACACGCACCAAAAGAAACCACCAGAGACATGAAATAAAAAAATGCCTCATTATTTTTTGTAGCCCATTATTATTGTACAATACTAATATACTATTATATGTATATTAAGATGCGAAAGTAAGTTGGGATAATACCTCCTATTTTGGGTAAACGATGTAGGACCTTACTGATTTCTCTCTTCCAAGTTTTCTTTTCCTTTTCCCAAAATGATGAATGTTTTATTAATTTGGTATACAAATAACATTATTGATTTTTTAATATAAACTTGGTTCACATTTTAATTGATATAAATATTTTTAAGAAATACGATTGATTTTTTAAAAAATAACCTTAATCGAAAACAAAATGTTAGAGTACAATAAGAAATTTATTTCACACTAAAAGTATTAAACATTTTTATAAGAATCCGGCAGGAAATAAAGGAAGACATGTGTACAAGGGGAATGATCAAACTCTTTCACAATATCATTAGATTTATTTAAGCCTTACACTTTTGGTCTTGGTTTTTCCATCGTTTGTCCTTTTCTTGGCTTTGGATAGCTTCCTTGCAAATGCACAATTACAAATGTGTATATTACATATGTGTATTTGTAAATGTTCTAAATGACGTAAAATACATGCGATACAATATGGTCTAAATAATTTTTACCATTTTTGTCCTCAAAAGCTAGCTCAATTGGTAAAACTACATGACATGGAACTTGAAACCAGGGTTCAAATCCGGTTGACAATATTAAATATTTGCCTATAAAAAAAATGTTCTAAATAATGCCTAATCACATGCATTTGAAACTACAACTCCTTAAACGTTAACTTCTTGAACTTAGAGATGCATATATGGAGAAAATAACATGATCTTAGAAAATACATCAACACTAATTAATAAAGTGCACGAATAATCAAGTTTACATTTCTAGCCAATCCAATGTATAGGTGAAAACCCAACATTCTGATGTCTTTTATGATTATTATATGGATCCAGATAAATGTAGAGGAAGGGGTCCAAACTTTTTAATTTCTCCCTAGCTATAACCTATTAATAAATAAAATTTAAGGCATAAAAGAATAATATATATATATATATATATATATATATATAATTTTTATAAGCATATATATATATATATATATAATATTAATTTACCTTCATTAGTGATGAAAATGAATTTCACTTAAGATTAATATTTTAAGTGCATTTTTCCTTGACGTTTGGAGAATTAGTAAAAGACATAGAGTAAAACGACAAGATGAAAAAAAAATTATGTATCCATTGTCCATAATATTTAATTTTAAGTTTTAACTACTATTATGTGCCTAAGAAAATAATTAACTGGAAAGAGAGGGATCAGAGCCCATGCAAGCTTAGCTAGCTTCTCCCAGTTTCCATCTCCCCTCACCATTCATAACTTCATATTTTTGAGCGAACATGTTATTTTCTTTATCCAATTTTCTATCAAACATGGATATTTCATTCACAAATGAGATTCAAAAAATATTAAGAAATTCTCTATATCAAACACCACCTTTCAATCGAGAATGATGATTAAATATCAATAATAATGTTATTTCAACGTCTAGATGTTTAATATATAAGTCTATAACATACCATGCATTTTGAGTAAAGAATAGCGGACCCTTCAATTTCTCTTGGCTTAAATATCAAAATGGTCACTCTAAATGTTCACTCCTTCGAAATTGGTCACTGCATTTACAAAACGTTTTGGTTTTGGTCTCTCTCGTTAAATTTTGGTCCTTGTAATTATGTTTTATAGTTTGTTTTGGTCTCTCTATTATTAGATTTGATAGGTTTTGGACCCTCTACTGTCATGAATTTTGAATTGGTTCTCTTATGTAATGGAAATTATCATTTTACCCTTGAGAATTAATGCAAAAATTAAATATCATCCTTGACTGGTCATAGAATGTATAATACATTACGTTTTCAGTGTTTTCCATCCACATCTAACAGGAGGGATTAAAACCAAAACATTGTAAATGCAGGAACCAAAACCTTTTTTACATGACCAATTTCAAAAGGATTAATATTTATTTGGATTATTATTTTTCACGTCTAATTTATTTAAAATGGTTAATAATAGACTTAAATATTATATATAGATCGATGTCCAAATTACATTATTCAAAATTAAAAATCTTAACCTCCTATATATGCAAAATTTATCTGAAATGTAGTTCACATCCACAAGAATCAAAATATGATATCACTTGGCATATATTTGTTTTTACGTCTCATTAACTTTTCATTTATCAATGTGAGTTGATTCCGTTGGTATAAGGTATTTTTCTGATATTTTAAAAATCTGATACAAATGTTAATAACTTAATGTTTAATTCTTAATAAAAACACCTTATCATTAGCAATGATAGACAGATGAGAACACCTAAATTTAATGAGTGACTGACCATATAATTTACCTTTTATTTTTTTACTTTTTTACACTACTAAAAAATACACATGAAACATTCTTTAATCAACTCTGTTACATAAACATCAGCATTTGACATCTATATGGGATACCTGTCTTTTCAGGCAAAAACTGGTGGGTTCTGCAGTTTCTCTTTCTTATAGGACCCACCACTTTTTACCCAAAAAGACAGGTGTCCCTCTCTGATGTCAAATACGGATGTCAAACAAACATTTTCCTTCTTTAATATCCTTATTTTGATGATGAAGGAAAATGAATAAAGAATTCAATAAAGCCCCTCTTGGATCTTATATAAACACTTGCCCCAGCCCCCACCAAATGCAAACACAATCCCCAACAATTTTTTCATGAGTTCCAAAAGCAAGCCACCATCAAAGCACCTATGTTTTAGTGTATGCATAATTTTTCTTTCACTAGATAGGAAAAACGTCCTTTGTTCCATTTCTGGATGCTTGATTGTGTTACTTGTATCACCCTCTCTTCTTACAAAAATTCTTCTTCCACACCCCCATACCCTATCCCTTCATTAATCTCTCCCACTGAAAATGAGGAACACAAACAACAACAAAAACAACTACCCTTCCAAAAACTACCTTTATTAGCTGCACTTGCCTTTTTTTCCCCTCTTTGACCCTAAAAACGTTTTCACAAACATTTCCACTTCCACCACTCTATATATGCATCAAAAGAAGAAACAATGTATAACCTCTCCTCTTAACATTAAAGGCAAGCCTAGCTAGCTTAGTATTTCACACACACTCCTCTCCCTACCTAGAATATTATTTCCCATTTCTCCAATATTTTTCACACTCAAAGAAACAAAACCTTGATATATACATATATATATATATATATATATATATATATATATATATATATATATGGAGGGTTTTCACCCTTCTATGACTTCTCCTTTTGCTTACACATTCACCCTTAGTGGTGGTGATAGTTGTAGCAATAATAATAATAATAATAATATTACCACTACTGCCACTGCCAGCACTTTCAACACTACTAATCCATGGATGAACAGCAGAATATGGAGCAAGCTTCCACAAAGGCTTATTGATAGAATCATAGCTTTTCTTCCTCCACCAGCTTTCTTCAGAGCCCGTTGTGTATGCAAAAGATGGTATGGCCTTCTCTTTAACACCACCTTTCTTCAACTTTACCTCCAAGTCTCACCCCAAAGACATTGGTTCATGTTCTTCAAGAACAGAACCCTCAAAAACTACATCTACAACAATAAGAACAACAACAACAACAACAACAACAACAATGGTGGTGGTGGAAGCGGAAGTGTTGCTTCTTCTTCTTCTTCTTCTTCATCATGTGAAGGTTACTTGTTTGATCCTTATGACATGGCATGGTATAGAATTTCATTTGCTTTGATTCCATCTGGTTTCTCTCCAGCTTCTTCTTCTTCTGGTTTACTCTGTTGGGTTTCTGATGAAGCTGGTCCAAAAACCATGCTTCTTTGCAACCCTATACTTGGTTCTTTAACTCCACATCTTCTACCTCCAACTCCGAGGCCAAGGCTTTACCCTTCTATTGGTTTAACCATTACCCCAGCATGCATTGATGTTACTGTTGCTGGTGATGACATGATATCACCTTATGCTGTGAAAAACTTGACTTCTGAAACTTTTCACATTGATGGAGGTGGGTTTTATTCAATGTGGGGAACAACCTCTTCTCTTCCAAGGCTTTGCAGCCTTGAATCTGGGAGAATGGTTCATGCTGAAGGGAGATTCTACTGCATGAATTGCAGCCCTTTCAGTGTTTTGGCTTATGACATTTCATCAAACACTTGGTTCAAAATCCAAGCACCTATGAGAAGGTTTCTGAGGTCTCCTAGCCTTGTTGAGTGCAAAGGGAAGCTGCTTCTGGTTGCTGCTGTTGAGAAGAGTAAGCTGAATGTGCCAAAGAGTTTGAGGGTGTGGAGTTTGCAAGGTTGTGGAACAATGTGGGTGGAGTCAGAGAGAATGCCACAGCAGCTTTATGCTCAGTTTGCTGAGATGGAAGGTGGGAATGGGTTTGAATGTGTAGGGCATGGAGAGTTCATTGTGATCATCATCAGAGGAACAGACAACAATAATAATAATAATAATAATAATAATAATAATAATAATAATAATAATAAGGCTTTGCTGTTTGATATCTCAAGGAAGAGGTGGCAGTGGGTCCCACCATGCCCTTACATTGCTAATGATGGGTTTGTTGAGTTGCATGGTTTTGCTTATGAGCCTAGGCTTGCTACCCCTGTTACTGGCCTACTTGATCAATTGGCACTACCCTTTTAATTAGAGTTTTAATAACAATGCTTGAATGAATGAATGGGGGAAATTAAATGGTTGATTATATGTATGTAATTATGGTAAGGTAATGTCTATGAGTGATTTGCTTCAATATATGCCACTAGATGGAGTATGAAAAATGCAATGCCAATGACTTAGTTTGTACTTTTGTATTATTAATTAACTAATTAGTACAGTATGTAGTTATAATTAATCATTTAACCGCTGTTTTTATTTACTTATATTTAAGACCGGGGGAGTATATGTGTTTTGACTTATGAGATGTGGTTTTGAATCAGAGCAGCTACCGTCGATTTTGGAAAATGTGACCATAATTCACCTCATGCATGTAACTATAATACATGGATCGAGTTTTTAATTAAAAAAATATATCGATTTTATATTTTTATTATTTTACATGTATTAGTTATTTTATGATAAATTGAGCTTAATTAATTATAACATTCATTTAATTAATAGGAATAATTTAGAAAAAATTAAATATCTCTTAAAAATATAAAGTGACCTAGAAATAAACAATTCTTCTAGAATATTGTAACTTATATACAAGAATGGAGAGAGTATTATCTTATGTGTATGGATTATGCTAACAAATGCTCTAAGAGTATTATTTAAATATTTCAAAAGAAGTAAATCAACATTGAAAAATTAAATTCAAAATCTCTCAATATATTAAATGTATCATTTCTCTAAGTAAAAATACTTTTTTTATTAACTTACGCAATGCTATTAGGAGACCTTCCAGTATTTTTTTTTGGGTGAAACAAAGGGGCAAAAGCCCAAAAGCAAACAAAAACTAACACACTACATAACACATGGGAGCAACAACTCCCCTATAATCAGTAGCAAGCAGGCTTCTCAAAGTAGAATCCGGAGAAACAATATGACAACCCAACCCAAGAGAGACTCATTTATTAGCTAAGTAATCAGCCCAAGAATTCCCTTCACGCAAAGTATGCTGAAATTGAACGGTCCAATCTCTCTTACATAGAGATTTGATGCGCGTAACGAGCCCATTATCAGTTGTAATCATATCTGATTTGGAGAGCATCAGTGTACAAACTTGAAACCTACGGTACCCTTTCTCCCAAGCAATTTTGAGCCCAATAAAGATCCCCCATATATAGCTCTGCTTCGAAAGAAGTACAAACTCCAATGTTATAGCAACAGCCAAGCTCCCACTTTCCTGAACTATCACGAAAGAGACCACCGCATCCTGACAGCCCGGGGTTCCCTTTTGAGGTTCCATCAGTGTTGAGCTTCACCCATCCTTCCGTAGGAGTCTTCCAAATCTCAAGCCAGGGAACCATAGGAACTGTTGGTTGCTCGTTACTAAGGATATGATACGCATGTTTGACAGAAAAGGAACCATCCTCAGGACCCCTCCATATCAAACGATCATCTTCAAGACTATCCTCAAGTGGAGGGATAGTATGCAGCCTTTGGATTAAGTTTTCGGGTAGTAATTGTTGCAAACGAGATAAGTCTCAATCTTGTAGTCATGTCTCTGACAAGCTCGATCTCAGAAGAAATAAGATCATTGTTAGTACAAAAATCAATAAGAATTAAATTACTACCTATCCATTTGTCTTTCCAAAACCAAATAGCGCAACTGCAAAAAAATATTTAATACAATAAGTATTTTCTTATTTGTATGTAGTAGTGCAACTGCAGTAATATTTAATACACGTTTTTTTTTATTTGTTTTCTTTTCTCACCTAATCTACCCATATTATAAATTAGGAAAGATTTCCCCGTCATTTCCAAAATCTCGCCCATTCCACTATTTTTTTTAATCCCTCCCATTCCTCACCCTTTTCTTTTTTTTTTTAAACTACTTCCACCTATTTTGACTATCCCGCCCAAACAGTACAATAGTGCTACATGCACCGGTTTTTGGTGCTCCGGCTCTTTTTTTTTATTTTTTTTATTTTAATAAATCTAATATATTAAAAAAATATATATATGCTTTGAGTTTTCTGTGTTCTTTTTATGTACATGTTTTTATTATTTGGATTTGAATTTTTTTTATTATATGCTTCCTGACACAAGTAATGATCCATATAAGTAAAATTAAAACAAGGGTGTTTCTACCATGCACCAGTTTTTATGCTCCGACTCTTTTTTTTTATTTTTTGTTTACTTTAATAAATCTAATATATTAAAAAAATATGCTTTGAGTTTTCTGTGTTATTTTTATGTGCACGTTTTTGTTATTTGGATTTGAATTTTTTTTATTATATGTTTCCCGACACAGGTCATGGTCTAAACAAGTAAAATTAAAACAAGGGTGCTTCTACCATGCATCGGTTTTTTGTGCTCCGAACTCTTTTTTATATTTTTTTATTTTAATAAATCTAATATATTAAAAAAAATATGCTTTGGGTTTTCTGTGTTCTTTTTATGTGCATGTTTTTGTTATTTTGATTTGAATTTTTTTTATTATATTCTTCCGGACACAGGTAATTAATGGTCCAAACAAGTTAAATATAAAACTAGGGTGCTTCTACCATGCACCGATTTTTGGTGCTTCGGCTCTATTTTTATTTTAATAAATCTAATATATTAAAAAAAATATGCTTTGGGTTTTCTGTGTTCTTTTTTTGTACATATTTTTGTTATTTGGATTTGAATTTTGTTTATTATATGCTTCCTGACACAGGTAATGGTCCATACAAGTAAAAATAAAACAAAGGTGCTTCTACCATGCACCGGTTTTTGTGCTCCGGCTCTTTTTTTTTATTTTTTTATTTTAATAAATCAAATATATTAAAAAAAAATATGCTTTGGGTTTTCTGTGTTATTTTTATGCTCATGTTTTTGTTATTTGGATTTGAATTTTTTTTATTATATACTTCCTGACATAAGTAATGGTCCAAACAAATAAAATCTAAAACGAAGGTGTTTCTACCGTGCACCAGTTTTTGGTGCTCCGGCTCTTTTTTTTATTTTAATAAATCTAATATATTAAAAAAAATATGTTTTGGCTTTTTCGTGTTCTTTTTATGTACATGTTTTTATTATTAAGATTTGAATACATTAAAATTAATATTAATTGCAACTTTATGAAATGTTCGTATTTCTCTTGTGCATCGCACGGGGTTGGGGCTAGTTAACTTTCTGTTCCATATTCAGCCAATTGGTGAGCAATTAATAAATCTCGGAAAGCAATTAGACTTTTACGAAGAAGGTAACATGCATGGAAAATGAAGACCGCTATGAACGTCCTCATACCACTACTGTTTCCATGCATGCATGTCTCCCATAATAGCAATAATAAGGCGAAGGCTCCAACACATGGAAAAAGAAACCATGCACCGAAGCATGGTTGACTATAACCTGCTATACCAAGTCAAACAAGTTTTTTGTATTTATTGAGAAGTCCCTCTGTTCTTTATTATTTAGAAAATAATAAAAAATTCAGAAAATTTTTATAAAATCTGTAAAATATTTTAAAAAATTATGAAAATTGTTTTAATTTTTTAAATATTTATAAAATGATAAAAAATTCAGAAAAATTTTAAAAAACATGCAAAATATTTTTAAAAAAATCTGAAAATTTTATTTTTCTTCTTACAAATTTTTCCGCTTTTTTTTATTTTCTGAATTTTATAAACTAAATCTGCTTTTGTAGCGAGGGTTATATGGGTTAGAACATTATACTGTTTGAGAGGTCATTTACAAAATCTTTTGCATGTTTTGTCTAGTTTACATAATTCTGAATTTTTTTTAATTTTCCTTTTAAAAAACAATAAAAAATTGTTTAATTAACAAAATTAAGAAATTTAAGAAAAAATTTTCAAAAAAAATCAGAATTTTTATAAAATTAAAAAATATCGGAAAAATACTTAAAAATAAAAATTAAATTTAAAATTTTTTAAAATAGTTTACTGATTTTAAAAAACTTTTCTTATTTTTTAATTATTTTCCTAATTTTTTATAATATTTTACAGCTTTTTTTAATAATTTTATGAATTTTTTTATTATTTTTACCAATTTTCTATTACTTTTTAGAATATAAAAACGAAAAATAAAATTTTCATAAATTCTAAAAATATTTTACTGATTATTTAAAATTTCTCTGAATATTTTTATTATTTTTTAAAATATTAAAAAAAATACAGATTGTTTTAAAAATATTTACAGATTAAAAAAAATCCTGATTATTATATTATTTTTCGGAATTTTTTATTATTTTTTATACTATTAAATATAGTTTTATTATTTTATTTATAAATTTTAAATTTTAACCGTTAAATATGTGCAACAGTTGAGATTTTAAGAAGGAATAATTTTGTGGTTCGTGTCTAAATATGTTGACGAAAATAATCTTGCAAGTTGCACCGATACACCACAATAGAAATAGCAGGTAACCAATTGCAATCTTAGCCCTTTGTGCCAACTCAATCAATCTCAACGGTAAATAATAACCCATGCATCGATGCATGGTTTCTTTTTCCATGTGTTGGAGCCTTCGCCCAATAATAATCATGAAGTCTTTTTTAAGCCTCATCCAGTATTGAGACTGATTTTTTTCATACATAATAGGAAAGCTATTCGTTTTTAGTTGGCCTTCATTAATTAAAAACAATCTTATTTACACAACTAATTTTAATAACTACAATTAAGTGTATAGATCAATTGGCAAAGATTGTTCCAACTTGATTAGTTTTGTGAAGATCGAATACCCATATTCAAAATAACTACATTTGTAACTTCCTGACCCAAATGGTCTATTATTGCATTATCTTCACTCTAAATTTATCCTTACTCTAAAAATATTTCTAGCTTATAACTATCATATTAAATATTACTTTAGAATTATCTATGCTTTAGAACTCTCCTTGTAATACGATAACTACCCCATTATACTTCTCATTTTAGCATCAAGTTGAATAAGCAAATTCACATTCTCTGCTAAGAGTTTCGAGCTCTATTTCTCTCTTTCCTATTTGAGAATTCTAAGCACTACTTGATCACTTTCTCCTTTATCTGATTTCTGGGCCATTTAGTATCAGAGCTAGCTAGGTTCCGAGCTTCCTACACTGTTGATAGTTTAGAATTGGCCAAAATTCTCTTAGCTTCTTCCCTCACTGAAGTTAGTTTCAATCGTTCTTAGAGAAGCATTTCAAGTCATTTCTTAGCGAGCCAACATCGTAGACATGCTCGGGAAAGGTTAAAGACAATGGCATCATCGACCACGTGAGCACCACATATCCAACATTGTTGTGCCACATGTCGGTAAGTTCCAACTTTCCTTATTTACTAATAGACTCTTATATTTTCTAAAACTAGGAACCAACCCGTGCCACGCACGGGGCCATATGGTAACCAACCAATCAAATTATGAAACTATCATGAGTTTAACTATATGATGAAATTTATAAAGCCAGTAATGAAAATATTGTGACTTTAAGTATTTTATTTATGTATATTTATGTGTTAATAATGAGGGAAATGAAAATATTTTTGAAGGGATATAATGAAGCGAATAGAAGAGAAAATGTGTAAATTAAATGAAAGTTTGTTATGAAGTTATGAAACCATTAAATTATTTCACAAACTTGAAGCACACAAATGATAGCAAGAAGGAAAATTTTATACACATGTTAGCTGTAATGAAATATTTTGCAAAGCTTTTCAGATTTACAATCAGCAAAAAAATCATAGTAAAATTTCTATACTTCAAGAAACTTCAATTCACTGATTGTATTTCAAATCTGTCTTCACAGTTAAATTTATGCCATATGGTGAGACCAAGTTGATGGTTGATTTTTTATAATAAAGGGACCATGGTTCCAATACCAATTGCAAAATATTAATTTCTATATAGATCTTGCAAAACAACTGAATTCTATTCTAATCTTTAAATCTAGTATACTCATGCTTCCTTGGATTGTGCAAATGGCATAAAATACATTGTTACAACAACAACCACAAGCAAGCATTATCTCATCAAGGGTATGAAATACATGTAGAAACTAAGTCCACAGCAGCCCAAACAACAAAGACAACACCATAACAACAAAGAGATAATGACACTCATCCTAATCCATCATAGCTGCTATTAAGATAGAATATGCCAATATTCTTCTGTTATTAGCATTTGATTAGGATTTGATTTACTCAATCTTATCTTGTAAACAACTCTCTAGGCTTAGCACTTGTATATATACACAGCACCTGCACTCTATTGCACTGTGCACTCTATTGCACTCTGTACCTAATGTAAGAAACAAAAATACAATTCAGCTTTTATAATACATGGGTAAAAAAAGAAAACAATCAAAATAAAGTTAATTTGCAGGTTTGATCTTTGCCTGATTCGAGTTTTTGAGGGATGATTTTACTCAAACTTGATAACACTATTTTCATATTACAACTATTTTCAATATAATCAATTCAATATTTACATATCAATATTTACATAGTGTTCAAAAAAAATTCAATATTTACATATGATGTCTGTACAATCAATTCAATTAAAAGAGACAAAGGTTTACATGCACATTTTATGCAGTTTTGGACAGAGCATGTAGTATGGCATCAAAATCCAATCTTTTCTTGAGTTTCACCTTTTCGTTGAATTTAAAGGCATATCAGTCCGGAATACGACAAAATTGCTATTTTGAACAACATTAATTGGGAATAGAAATATAAAGGGAAATTGCAAATAATTGCCTTAAGATCATTCTATAGAAGTTAGATTTCAAGTTGAAGAAATAATGTTTATCGGTATGAAGGAACTTTTTACATCCCAATTTCATAAATAAGTTGAGTAAATTATATGCAGTAATACTCTATAAGAGATATCCCTGTAGAAATGGAACTAATCAAAGCAAAAGCCTTTTACATGGTTACTTGTATTAGATATTAATGAGTAACAAAAGTATTGAAATCATTAGGCATAAAATATTCTTTACTTTAAATAAGTATTGAAAAACATATACCTTTTTCACTGCAAATAGCACAATAGAACTTTTTTTGCATAAAAACTTGTGCAATGCAGTAGCAAATCAATATTATTTTTTGGCTCCCCAGGTGCTTATAGCCCGCATGAAAAAATGACTGAAACAAATCAATATTAAGCCAATTCATATGACACTTTCACACTTGTATTGTCTTCCTGCTCAATAAAGTAAATCCAAAATCTAAAAGCACGTAAGATAAAATTAATAGTTTACCTAATTAGGATAACATACCTATTACCCTGATACCATTGCATAATTGCTCAGCACATGTCCCATTTATAGCTTACTCTTTGCACATTTGGTCCCTTGTTTAATGACATACTTTGTGTTAGTCTCGTGTCAAAGAAAGTTGGTGTGTTATTTCTTATTTCTTTTACAAAGGAGCAAAACATATAGAAAATAATAATAGCTCCCACGTGCTTATGATTTTAGAAATTAGGTTTTATTTCCCTTAGCATTTTCTTTTTCATAATCATCTGTTTGTTAGCAAAATAATAATAGTGCCATCACCAAATGCAATGAACGGTTAGCAACCAAAAAAATAAATACTAAGCAGTAGAGTATCTGGAAAATTGGCACATAAACTAAGGGGTGGTAGTATAGATTAGTTTAGGTATCGCATTCCAATCTACTAATCAAGACAAAATAGAATCTATCATTTTCAACCTTTTCACAGCATTAATCATTCTTAAACAAACAACAGATTTACCTCTGCTGGATTTGGAAGCAATTCATGTCAGGCTTTGAGATTATCAGCAATGTGTTGCTTGCGTTGCTACAATGTAGAATATGCAGTTAAGGAAGCTAAAATGTATAAAAATTATGAAATAAGATTGCTATTGAATTTGATAAAAAAAAAACAAAGGTGATGATGATACCAACCATTGACATCGGATCAAGTTGTGAAACAATATGCTTATCTCCAATTGGTTCTTCTGTCCATGAGGCATGAGTCTGACAAATTTAAAACAAATATTCATTGGAAATTTCAGAATGAAGGAGAGTCTTACAAATTAAAGACCTGCAAAATGAAAGGGGTGTTTGCATCATAACAAAATCTATTCTCATCCACAGTATAATTGAAGGCTAAAATTTGATAACTTTGATATGCATGCAGCTACGATGATGCATTTAAAACTTAGAAAGTTGGATTCCTTTATAGCTTACTTTACTGGATTAGTAGTTGTCGATCCATAGGTGAGACGGTGAGAGGTACAAAATGTACAATGCATTATTACAAATATTATAAGGCAAATCATACTTCTTAACACAATCATGATTGAGTTTAAAAGAATATGCTTGATTGACATGAAGGAGATTAAACTGTCATATTATGTATGATAAAAATTCTAAGTGCAGTTTCGTAAATTCATTAGTATGTACTCCTTGAGAGCATGAGTCAATTAGCTACATTATGATCATTCTCAAAAATAATTATGTTTTAAAAATAAAAATAAAAAGAGTAAGAAACTGATATAACAAACATTCTCAACCTAACTTATTTTCAAAAATGAAAACTCATTTTCAGATTTAAGCAAATGCAATAAACCAAGCCCAATCATAAGGAAAATCAATATCATATAGAATAAAGATATTTCTCTATAAACCAGAGCTACATTCAAGTTTAGATCTTTCTCCTTGCAAGAGAAACCAGAGCAGGAAAATTGTAAAACATCAAACCTGGAAGAAATCCAAAACAAAATCCTAGGGGATCCAAAATCAGCTTATCATATATTCATATATAAGTGAAAACAGACCAAATGATTACAGCACCATAATTCCAAGCAGCAAACCGGAATAACAAAGCAAGAGCATTTTGAGTTTTATGAAAGTAAACAAATGAGTTAAGATTTTAAACTACATAAAAAGGGATAGTATGCACAAGTGATATGCAGTAATACTCTATAAAGAGACATCCTGTAGAAATGGAACAAATCATAAAGTACTACTGCAGATTACATATGAACTTTATTTTTTTTAAACATAATACTCAATTGTTCACTGCCAAAATCAATTGATCAACTATAGCAGCATGCATGTGAACATGGAATTTGAAAGTAAAAGTGGTGATCATTGATTAAAATCAGAAACAGAAAGCTTCTCTTCTGCAGATTTATAGATACCTGTTCACCCAAAAATTTACTGTCCAGGAAATCTGTCAGCTGCACATCACCGTTCTTATAAGCAACCTGTCAAACAACATTATATCAAGTCAAAAGAAAGGGATTTCCATTTTTCACAATAGCAATGTAAACATGAGGAGGATAGATGAAATAAAGCGCATGCAGTAAAACCAAAAACCAAGGCCCAGCAAACTTGTCTTACACTATGCAAGTTAAGGAGTTTCTCATTTGTTAGTTTCTCCAATGACAGAGCGAGCTCCATTGCTGCAATACAAAACAAAATTGATTACAGTTCTGATAAATATAGAGTCCATAGGAGAAGGTCATCAGGCAACACCAAAGTAAAAGTTATGAAGACTGCAGGAAGGATTTTGATCCACATGATATAACTTGTTCCTTGCTATTTTTGCTTATGATTTCAACTATTTCAAGCAAAACAATAATTTTAAAGGCAACTGATCTTGTATTATGTTTGATTTTTTTTTTCATTATTTTTATAATTGCATCATGTTTACTTGGTTTATTCCAATAAGTCATAACCAAACATTAGAACAACAAAAATGTTTAAAAAGCTTATCAAAATATTAGTCCTTTACCATTTTCTGATACTACCAAATAGTTCTTCATGCTTTTACTCAAACATATCAGCAACATGTTGGAACCTACATAATTTGTAACTTTATTGTTCCATTATCTTCATGATGAAAGTATAATTTCCTAAATATCTAGGACAACAAAATTTATTTACCTCCAGCTCCTCATTGTTATTTGTTAGTAACTCTAGCTTGGTGGTGTTGTCCCCAACATGCGCCTCTTTAATTACGGGTGGTGCTTGTCATCATAGATTTCATCATACCCCTGCTCCTAAGCACAAGAGTCATAAAAGTTTATAATTTTACAACATTACAGGCTTAGATTATTCTAATACTCAAAGTGGCAAGTATGTGAATACAAAAAAAAAACAAAAACTTGCATAAAAAAATACCTGCACCAAAAGTTAAATGATGGTTCTTCTTTGTAATGGGTGCTTATCCGGTGTACCGAAAAAATACATACATCAAGAAATAACAACATCAAAAATGTATTTTAGGACTTTTCACAAACACTTGGTGTGCATCATAAACAAAACATGTTATTATTAACAAACATATCAAAGTAAAAAGTTAATCACCGGGTCATTTAGAATTTGCTTAGATTTTTTTTATTATCCTTTAACACCATCAACCAACAAAAATGAAATAAGACATAAATTACCAAGAGCAAACTTTGATTTTCCCAATAGTGATGATATGGACCAAAATATCTATGTAGCAACAACAAAAAACGAAGAAATTTCACCTTGAATCATTTATCAAACACCTTGTATGCATAACCAAAATACTTGGTCGTTTAACAAACACTTTGGTCAGAAACGAAGAGAGCGAGAGTCCGAGACTTACTTCAGGAACGGGAGACTTACTAATAGTGTCGTTCACGGCGAAAACAGTGATGATGATGGTGTTGCAGCCGAATCTAAAAGGAAAGTTGAAGCCTTTCCATACAACAAATAAAAAAATTAAATAACAAAAATCTCAAATACCCATTCTGAAAAAATCAAAGAAAAATGGAACACCCAAAATGATTTATAGAACGAAAGAAGAAGCAAGGGCATAAAATATAGATCACCTCTAAAGCCATTTTTTCGAAGTGGCTATGGTGTTGGTCAGCTTTCCAAAACGGTGTGGCTCCTTGGTGGAGGACACTGTTTTGGTGGTGGCGGCAGCGAGAAAATGATAAAGAGAGAAGAGGGAGAGGAGCAAGGGTCCGAGAGAGAGTGAGAGACTGAGAGGAGAAGATAGAGAGAGAAGAGGGAGTCATTCGGTGGGTATGTTGGGGACTTGGGGTGTTTATTTTTTTTTTCTTTTTTAAGATTGAAAATGGGTTTGTTTGAATTTTGAAATTAATTTGGGGAAAGTAGGTGCTGTAACACTCTCACATTTATTGGATAATTTTAGGTTTTATTAAAATCGGAGTTTGAAAATTCCTTTTTAACACTTAAATTTCTTTACAAGGTTTTACGAAAATCCGGCAGAGTTTCCTCTGTTTTCCGGACTTCCCAAAAATTTTCTTCTAAAAACCTGTCAATCCAGAATTGTTTTAAAAACATAAACAACAACAGTTTAAAAATCGTAACAGATCCTAACGCCCGATTAATGCAATTTCAGCGCAAACTACTAATTCATATATAATTTACAAAAAGTAATTATCCACTCAAAATATGTAAAATACATTCCACGTGGTGGAACTTGAAATTCTGCTCGGCCAACACTGGTGTATGCTCCACTTGTGTACCTGAAAAATATTAACCACACAGGGGAAGCATCACACAGAACTTAAAAGAGAGATTTCTAAGCAGATATATACGACACACCAAGACCAATCAAGCCTATGCTATACTACTTAATTCATGTTCTTCTTTTCCCTTTTTACTTCCTAACTGTTCCCCAAATCTTTTTCTTTTTAATTGTTTCCTTTTAAATAATTCCTAACCTCTAATTATTCTTGTTCCTCATTACTTTCTTTCTATCCTTTTTACCCCTTTTTCCTAATCACCCTAGTTTCTCTATTCACTCTCTTTCCAACTAACCTATTACTTTTTCTTCCTTTCCCATCCTCTTATTTTCATCCTTTATCCGTTTTCCTTTATTCGTTTATGTTTAGCATTTCCATAATTATTCTCCTTATTTATTTCCTTTAATTCCTATATCAATTTCATTGTTCACCTTCTTATTTCATTTCTCAATATCCACTCTATTATCCATTTTTCCTTTTCATTACCATTTTCCATTTCCTTTTCCATTTTTCCTTTTTAATTATTTTCCCCGTTTCCAAATAAATCCCATTATATCCCCTTACCTTTTTCCTTATTCTTTTCCCTTTTATTTACGGTGTATGTATGTCTCCACCAAATCGAAGGCCTACATACATACACCAATCACGATGTATGTCTCCACCAAATCGAAGGCCTACATACATCGTTTTTCCTTTACCATTTACCTTATTTTTTCCATTATCCTTTCCCTTTTTTCCTTTTTATTTAGGGTGTATGTATGTCTCCACCAAATCGAAGGCCTACATACATACACCAATCACGATGTATGTCTCCACCAAATCGAAGGCCTACATACATCGCTTTTCCATTACCGTTTTACCTCTTTATTATTTGGCCACAGGGTCAATACAACCACCTGCGCCGTGCCACAGGGTCAACACAACCACCTGTGACATGTACCATTTTATTTAGGCCACATGGTCAATACAACCACCTGCGCCGCGCCACAGGGTCAATACAACCACCTGTGACATTTACCATTTATCAGGCCACAGGGTCAATACAACCACCTGCGCCGTGCCACAGGGTCAATACAACCATCTGTGACATTTACCATTTTTATTTCCTTTTCCTTTTTATTTACGGTGTATGTATGTCTCCACCAAATCGAAGGCCTACATACATACACCATCGACGATGTATGTCTCCACCAAATCGAAGGCCTACATACATACACCATCGACGATGTATGTCTCCACCAAATCGAAGGCCTACATACATCGCCCCAGTTTCGTTGTATTGTCTCCCCCAAATCGAAGGCCTACAATACAACCCCAATTTTTACGATGTATCGTCTCCCCCAAATCGAAGGCCTACGATACATCACCATATTTATCCAGTATTAGTTATCCATATTATATGTCATTAATTTACCAACCAATTCTGTTTAACTTTTACCTAAACATTTCAAGCACCAGCCTCATCATATATATATATATATATAACCAAATAGCCATATACATTATAGTTTAATTCTCGTCACTAACTCTTAATTAATTCCATTTCCCTTTCTTATTTTCCGTTTATTTTGTCGCTAATTGCTTCGACTCTTTTTTAACTAAATTTTCTTTCCTGATTATATCTTCCTTATTACATATCCTATTATTATATTATTAGTCCTATTCTACTCAGCGGTCTCACTAAATTCTCTTTACTCTCATTTGTTCATTTCCAAATTTATTTCCCTATTCACCATTTCTATTCTTTTGCCACACCCTACCGATCTAATTGATTAGTTATTTTTTTACCTACCTTTTTACTAATCACTATTTGTTTCCCCTATTTACTCCATCTATCTTTCTTCATTATTAGCGGGTTACCCTAAGGTTCATTAGCAATCAACATTTCCCCCGGTCCTAGCGATAGATATAACTACCCAGAAATACACCCCTTAAGGACTGGTAATGAAACCCCTTACCTCAATCGGTGATAGTGGGGGATAACCTTAATCTGGCGCTTTACTCCCCGACCCACGCTTTAGCTCGGCTCCAGCTTGATCCTAAGCTTCCCCAATCCTTGATTCCAAGCACGGTGGGGACAATCGATCTCGATCACGGTGACGGTGTTGCTCTTTGACACCGGGAGGAGAGAGAGAGGGCTCACGGTGAGAGAGAGAGGCGGTGGTGGTGGTGGCTCATGGTGGTGAGGGGCCGGAAGTGGTGGAGGAGGTGAGGGAAAGAGAGAGAAAGGAAACTAAGAGGGAGCAGAGGGGAGGAAAGGATCTAAGAGGAGGAATAACAAGGAGGTGGGGTGGCGGCAGTGGTCCAAGGGCAGCGGCTCGCGGTGGCCGGCCAGGAGGAAGAAGGGTGATATGGAGGGAAGAGGGAATGGAAGGAGAGAGAAAGAAAGAGAGGGAGAAGGAGTGGCGGTTTGAAGGGAAGGGAGGAGAGGCCAAGGCGGCGGCGGCCGGAGGGTGGCGATGGTGGAACTGGACGGAGGAAGGAGGATGAGGGAGAGTGTGCAGAGAGAGAAAGAGGGGCTGCCAATGGGGGTTTCAGCCCCCAAAACACGATTTTAGAGCTGCAGGTCGCAGAATACTCGAGTATTTTGACCCAAAATACTCGAGTATTTCACAAAATACTCGAGTAAAATGGCCAGATACTGTTAGTTTGCTTTTCTATTTTTCAACTATTTTCTCCCAACTTCAAATAGCCATAACTTCTTCGTTCACCGTCGGATCTTGCTCAAATTTGACGAGTAACTTCCTAAAAATCATACCTTCATATCCAACGGTGGGAATTGTGTTTTGAGTCTTAAATCTTTTATTTTGAATTTCCTAACGTCGGGTGTTTATAACACCGAAAAATCGATTTTTAACACTCGTTTGGTCTTCTTTAAATTTGCATTTCGATGCCAATGCTCCTTGACTCCTCTATGGCACTCAAAGAACTCCTAATCTATAATTTTAAATCCCTTCTAGGATAATCCTTACTTCCAAATCTTACTATTATTCTAATTATTATTAGAATTAAAATTCGGGATGTTACAGGTGCAGTGGGAGAGAAATTAATTTGAAATTATATTTTACTTATTTGGATCATTATCTTTGTCAGGAAGCATATAATAAAAAAATTCAAATCCAAATAACAAAAAACATATACATAAAAAGAACACCGAATACCCAAAGCATATTCATATATTTTACTTATATTTATTAAAAAAATAAAATAAAAAAAAGAGTCGGAGCACCAAAAACCGTTGCATGGTAGAAGCACCTTTTGTTTTATATTTTACTTGTTTGGACCATTACCTGTGTCAGAAATCATTTCATAAAAAAATTCAAATCCAAATAACAAAAACATGTACATAAAAAGAACAAAGAAAAGCCAAAGTATATTTTTTTAATATATTATATTTATTAAAATAATAAAATAAAAAAAGAGTTGGAGCTCAAAAACCGGTGCATGGTAGAAGCACCTTTGTTTTATATTTTACTTGTTTGGACCATTATCTATGTCAGAAATCATATAATAAAAAAGTTTCAATCCAAATAACAAAAACATGTAAAGAACACAAAAAAACTGAAAACATTTTTTTAATATATTATATTTATTAAAAAAATTAAAATAAAAAAAAGAGTCGTTGCACCAAAAACCGTTGCATGGTAGAAGCACCTTTGTTTTATATTTTACTTGTTTGGACCATTACCTGTGTCTAAAATCATTTAATAAAAAAAATTCAAATCCAAATAACAAAAACATGTACATAAAAAGAACACGGAAAACCCAAAGTATATTTCTTTAATATATTATATTTATTAAAATAATAAAATAAAATAAAAGAGTTGGAGCACCAAAAACCGGTGCATGGTAGAAGCACCTTTGTTTTATATTTTACTTGTTTGAATCATTACCTATGTCAGGAAGCATATAATAAAAATATTTCAAATCCAAATAACAATAACATGTACACAAAAAGAACACAGAAAACTGAAAACATTTTTTTTAATATATTATATTTATTAAAAAATAAAATAAAAAAAAGAGTCGGAGCACCAAAAACCGTTGCATGGTAGAAGCACCTTTGTTTTATATTTTACTTGTTTGGACCATTAGTCATTTAATAAAAAAAATTCAAATCCAAATAACAAAAGCATAAGCATGTGCATAAAAAGAACACGGAAAACCCAAAGTATATTTCTTTAATATATTATATTTATTAAAATAATAAAATAAAAAAAAGAGTTGGAGCACCAAAAATCGGTGCATGGTAGAAGCACCTTTGTTTTATATTTTACTTGTTTGGACCATTACCTATGTCAAGAATCATATAATAAAAAAGTTTCAATCCAAATAACAAAAACATGTAAAAAAAAACACAAAAAACTCAAAACATTTTTTTTAATATATTATATTTATTAAAAAATAAAAAAATGCTGGCGTGGGTCCCACGGTGGGTTTCCCACCTGTAGGATATACCCACGCTGCTGCCTGCTACGGTAGTATTAAAAAAAAAAAGAAAAGAAAAAGGAAGCACGCATATGAGTACTCGGGTGGGCCCCAGAGTTGTTTCCGGCCAGTAGATGACCCTCTTGCTTTTATATAGTATAGACAACATATCAACCCCTTAAAGTTCCCATATTTTCCAACCAACCCCTGAACTATCTTTTAGAGTATTTACTATTTACCAAACAACTTTAATTAATGGCGCGATTTTCCCCAACCTTAATTGTATGTGGGTGAAATAAGGAAGATTAATATTGTATTTTTGGCTTTCCGCAATTGGATTGTCGTATTATGATTCCAACCGCATAATTAGTTTTAAAAATAACATTTTGAATTTTTGATTATTTTAAGTTATATGGTTTTGGAACTTACAATTTTTTTTTTTTTTACATCAACCGGTACCCGAATTTGGTTTACCCAGAATCCGACTCATTCAGTCCGATCCAACTGAGCTCGCACTAAGCGGTAGGGGTCTCCCAGTGGGGATTACTCCATACCCAAGGCTCGAACTCGAGACCAATTGGTTAAGGGATCAAGTGAGCTACCACATGACCAACCCCACGTTGGTTAACTGACGATTTTTCTAATCTACAATACTTGTGACTATGGGTTTAATATAGAGATATCGTGATCAAATTGTCGTATTAAAAATCCGATTTCATTTTTGTTTTCAAAATATATTTTATGAACAGAATAAGTATAAATTTAGTATTTTATGATTTTAAAAAATAAAAGTGCATTTTATTCGATTTTGATTTATATTTTTGATAAGGAGCTTAATAGAATAGACAAGGCTTAAAAGCATTTTTGAAAAATATTTTTGTAGAGAAGTATTTTTATTTTAATATTCTTAATATTCTTGTAAATTTTTAAAGATTTCAAGACTTTTATTTTTAAATTTGTCGAGCTTGTTTTAATTCTATCATACAACATGATGTGGAAATAGAAGGGAATGCAAATCACAAGATTAAAGTCGGGTGGATGAAATGAAAAAGTGTTTCGCATGTATCATGTGATAGAAAGGTGCCACTCAAACTTAAAGGGAAGCTCTTCCACACTACTATAAGGCCGGTGATACTATATGGGACCGAATGTTGGGCGGCAAAGTGTCATCAAGAAAGTAAACTTCATGTAGCAGAAATAAGAATGTTGCGGTAGATGAGTGAACACACCCGACAAGATCAAATTAGGAATTAGTGTATTCAAGAAAGAGTTTGGGGTTAAACCTATTGTAGAAAAGATGGTTGAATCTCATCTTAAGTGATTTGGGCATGTGTGGAGGAGACCACTGGAAGCCCCGATTAAGAAGGTAGATTAAATGGATGTTACTATAGGTGCTAGAGGAAAAGAAAAGCCAACAAAATCTACAAGTGAAATAATTAAGAATGATATAAAGATAAATGTTTTATCAAATGATATGATTTATGATAGACCAATAGAGCGTCGTTTGATCCATGTGGCCGACCTCACCTAGTGGGACAAAGGCTAGTTGTTGTTGTTGCTGTTGTATTATCTAGCATTTTTCTCTTTTTCAAGAAATTTAATTATTTATTTTTACGCAGAATCCCCAAAATGTTTGAAACGGCCGGAAAAACATGAATGCGCATGTAACAGTGGCACTTAACGAGTTAACGTACCCCGTTTTCAATGCTGCTACTGATTTCATTTTTGGGGAAAGAGGCTAGAAAGTAAGAATTTGAAACCACCATGTCGATCATAAGAGTTGTCTTTATTTGTGCAAAAGATAAAGAAGATATCCTGATCATAAAAAGTGTTTGTTGCTATCGATGACAGGAGTGATCATATATTCCAAAAAACACAATACCTACCGGAAAAGAATAGCTCGCAAATTTCAGAGATAAGATAACTGGACTATTTTTTTGGAACCATGCTTGATAGAGAATGACAAGAAAAGATAATCTAAATAAAGCAACAGCTGCTACTGGCAGATAATACATGGTAGAGGATGAGATTATATACCTATCAAAGAAAGGAGTATACAGAGATATGAGTAAACCAAACTTATATGCATATCATCCTTCAAGCATAAAATTAATAATAACCATAGCTAACTTTGTCCAATCTTCCCAAATTCACTTGAATAAAGCATCATATAAGCATGAGTGATCGGCGCTCCATCATTGAACAACAATGCAAAGTAATAAATCACATTCATCAATTGTGAAAGAATGTCTTATATTTCCAATCTTCCAAAATCCACTTAAATAAAGCATCAGATAATCAAATGATAGGCACCAGCACACCACATCATAGAAATACTAAGCAACACAAACCATAAACATAAATTATAAAAGAATGTATCATATCAAGGGTGGCAAAAATCCCACGCGCAGTGTGATGGTGTTATGAATGATATTCAGAACACTAAAGCTGTAATTGGCTCAAAAACAAAATTACTTTGGTAATCTTCGACAAAGTTGCATTGAACCGCCTTACTATTGGTCATTTTAGCTTGACAATCTGCCGTAACATGCTAAACTTGCTAAATAGTGAATTAGAATTATAGAAATGATTCATATCTGAAAATCTCATACTACTTCCTTCCTCGGCTGAGCCTCTGAAGTTGATAATTGACACTCCCCCAAGACTTTCTGTTCTTTTTACTCTGAAACAAACAAAATTGACTTGTTTGTTGCGCTACTTAATTGTCATGTAATAAGGAAAAAATTAATAAAGAGGAACCACGAGAAGGGATGAGAGCAACAAAAAGTGCAGGCTCTCACTGAACTAATATTTATATTACCTGTGATTCCATACAGGCAACTAAGAGTTCCTTCTGCTTAGCACATGCCTCCTTGTCACCTTGGCTTGTAGCCATACAGTTGAGAAACAGTATCATGTCCTTCATGCAAGGTTTTTGAAGCGAACCAAATCTTTTAGGGTTGATAAAAAGCCCACCATCTTTCCGTCCCATTATATCCTATAACCTGATATCCAACCATGGAAAAGTCATCTGTTTTCTGATTTACAGATGAATAAATATGTAATAAAAATCCATCAATGACAGGTTTTATGTCCCTATATTTAAAAATAACTTCATAAGTAAAAAAAAAAAAAATGATAAATGGCACGAGAACCAACAAAAGTCTAATGCAGCTAATCATGAGACAGCCGAAAAAACATTCACCTGGCGTAAGCGACAAATAAAAGGTGTCATTTCGTAATCTAATGAACCTATCAAACTATGGAAACATTTCACTTTTTTCCCTTCTTTTAGAGTAGTGTAACAATTTTGCAAGTTGAAAATCTATTTACACATATAACAAACAAACAAGACCAAATTTAAAAAAGAATATGTATTAATAGTACCCTTTTCAAAAGATCTATTTGCTTTTAAAGTTCAATTACAAACCCAAGAAAGACGTACTATCTATTAAGTAACATATACTGTAAGGTAGCCCCTTAACAAATCGATACCCTCCCCATCAGAAATACACTCTAGGCCCATAATTGTGATGTTCCCATAATCGCGATCACAATTGAAACTTCAAAAGGTCAAAACTTAGGTACAGTTCTGAAGCTGCTCCAGTGTTGTTTTCTAATAAGGATGTAAAATGCGTAACACAGCTCATCAATGACAATAAAACATGTGCAATAGTCGTTACACATGTTATGTTATTATAAGAGAGATAGAGATCAACACCCTATGTTGCACGGGTACGTTACTTAGCTTGCTGTATCCATACACGGTATGCCTCAGGTACTGATAGGGATCATTTTAATATTTAGTTGAGAGCTATCAATAACTGTCTAATCAGTTAGTTAGCTGGCTTATGGCATGGGTAAGACAGTTACCACTGTCACTGTCACTTTCCCTTATGATTTCCCCCTATGTATAAATACCCTCCCCTTAGTCGAATTAGCTAGCTAGCTATGGATTCAGTTGCGAAAAACTCATCTCTTGTAAACCCTTGTTTCTCTCTCATTAATGCAATGTCTGGAAGCCCTTTCTCTGCTCTAGGGCTTCTTGCTTCCTTTGAGATTCTTCGAATTCTTCGGCAATTCTTAGAATTTCCTTTACCATTCTGTTAAAACCATATCAGGTACGCCCGGTTGCGTACCCAGCACGGACCAGTTTTTTTTTTTTTTTTTTTTTTTTTTTTTTTTATAAATTCGATGCAGATTTGGTACTGCGCTGTGTGTGAGAGCTGAATAAAGATTATTATTATTATTATTATTATTTAACAATCCAAGGCATCGAAGTTAAATTAAAGGAACAGTGTCAAGTTATAGTACTAAATCATACTAAAATAGAGTGAATGAATCTAAATTGTGAATTTAATAAAGAAATTTAGAAGCAGGCAGAGTAAGACATAGAGAGAAAAGACATAGAAGAAAAACTCACCGGAGAAAGGAGAGAGAAAGGTAAGGCGCCGAGTGAGGGAGAGTTGAAGAAGCTTCTATGGGGGAATGGATGAATGTGAGGGGAAGCAGCAAAACAATGATGATGGTTAAGAGAAGAGGAAAAAAAGAAGTGGAAGATGATGCTGCCGCTAGTGAGAAATATTGGGCCTTGTGGGCTGGGCTTAAGCCTTAAAAGGTTCTACTACTCTTTCTTTCTGGGGTATTGCTTTTTGGCCCCCGCGAGTGACTTTTTGGCCCCCATTTTTAAGCTTCCGGTTGTATGAAACCGGAATGAATTTTCGGTTGTGCTCAGTCGGAAGAAATTCAAACCCCACTCTGATTTCTCTGAACCGGAATCTTTCCGGTAATCCAGAATCGGAAAGGGTAAAAAATTCTAGTTTTTCCATATTGCCCTCCTTGATGGGTGGGGCTCTATAAACAAGAAGGGGTAATATGGTCATAACACATTTTTTTATCATTCCTGTTCTGGATTACCGGAAAGATTCCGGTTCAGAGAAATCGGAGTAGGGTGAATTTTTTCCGCCAAAAAATCACTCGCGGGGGCCAAAAAGCAATACCCTTCTTTTTAAATTATTTTTTTAGCTCTAGAATTTATATATGTTTTTTATTCATAAACCCTATTTTATTTATGAAATCCAAAATTATTTTTTTAATATTCCGACAAATACCTGTCGAAAAAAATGTGTTGATCTAGCATTGCAAATCCAAACCCCCATTTTATTTGCTTTTTTATTATTATATGATTCACAGGATTCTTCGCTGCGCTTTTATTTTAATGTTGCCCATAATTGAAGATTATTCTATAATGAATCGTGCAACATGTGCTCCTTTGGTGGGAAATTCCAAATTCCCCAATTTAATTCTCTCCAAGAATTGCTTGAAATATTTTTGGTTTATACACTTGAATGATGTCATTTTAGGCAACATATCATAAGTTACAACCATATCATTTATTTCACTTTAATAAGAGTAGATACTCAATTTTGTCCCCCAAACAAAATAAAATGTAAAGTTTATAAAAGATGGAGAAAAATAAATTTTTTGGTAAATAATAATATTGGAAAGGATAAAAGATAAGGGATAGAGTTTTAATAAAGTGTGTCAAAAAATAAAAATAAGATAAAAAAGTTGTTTTGGTTAAAGATTTGGATAATTTTTGTCCGCGTAAGACAGCCCAGTTGGTGGCTGCAGGGACATTTAGGATTTTCTCCTCCCTAGGTCATGGGTTCTAGTCTCAAACCTCCCATGTAAAAAAAAAAAAAGATTTGGATAATTTTTAATTTTAATGTGAGAATAAAAAGATTATCACCAAATTTGTTTTTTTTTTATAAATTGAGAGTTGATCTCTAACAAAATTTGGAAGATAAATTTGAAAAATAAAAGGAAATATTCTATTGGGCTCTCAAAAATTTGTTTAAAAAAGCCTTATTTTTCTTAACCTAAATTATTTTCCTATAAATAGTATTTTCTCCCTCACTTCAAAAACAAAAGATAGAAACACAATTTTTTGAGCAAATTATTTTCGCCATAAAAAAAAAAAAAATTCCCCCTCTCTCGTCAAGCCTCTGCTCTCTCCGAGTCTCCCTCAGTTCTCCGCTCCAATTCTTCTCTTCATCATACAATCTTTCCTCAACACAAACAATATATACTCTTGAGTCTTGTCTTCCACGGATGCATCAGGTATGCAGTTTTTTTTTTTTTTAATTTTGTTTTATTTCTGTTTTCCTCGTTGATTTTCCTTATTTTAATTATTTAATATATTTTGTTAGCTTATTTTTTTAAAAGTTTAATTCAAAAATTAAAAATTAGTTGGTTTTGATAAGTGGATCTTTCTCATCTAAACTCATATAGTGGTGGAATATTTCAGCCTTCCTCTTCGCAACAAAAAACATACATATAAAAATATTTTTTAAAAAAATAAATTGTTAAAATGTTAAAAGACAAAAACATTAATTTTTTAAATGAAAATTAAACAGATCTTTTTTATTAAATATTTAATCACATGTCATCTTGGAAATTCATCTTTCCTTGTGTATATGTCAAGGTCTTGTGCACGTTCCTCTCTGCAATAAAAAAACTTTTTTAATAACAATAAAAATTTAATATAAAAATAAAGATTAGAACCAGGGGTTGAGTTGGCTCTTGAGGAGATTTAGTAGCTGGTCCAACCAAAATAAATTGGAGTTGGCTTGATTTGGGTTGTTCTCTATTTGAGTACCAAAAGCCCAAAACCGACCCAACCCAACTTGGGTCGAGTGATTGAATTTATATATCTTTGTTTTTATAAAAAAAAAATAAAAAAAATCTAAATAAATATAAAAATAAAATTAAAAATAGAACAAAAATCATATAAATAAGTAATTAAATATTATCCAAATCAACTCAATTACATATCTGTGAACCAAATTATCCACAAACAATACAATCACACAATTTAGCATTAAGTAATGAAAAATTAAGTATAATATATATTAGTAATAAATAAATAAATAAAATATATTTAAATCAGGAGGTTAGGTTGGGTTGATCGGTTTTTAAGATAATAAACCCGTGACCCAACCTATATTTGATTGGGTTACTTAAAAAAAACCTACACAACTCATTAAATCGACCCAACACGTCAAATATAAGCTGAGTTGGGTTAGGTTTATCTGGTTCGCGGGTCTATTTTGACCCACTTACACCCCTTAATTAGAACCACATACCCTTAATTCCTCATTTTATGAGGGTACAAAGGACCAGTGATAACATTGTCAGACGCAAAAAGAAAAAACAAATAATTTTGGAAAATCAATTAGTCAAGTCTTTTAATTAAAGCCAATCAAGGTACCGTTTTAGAACGGGCAAACGAGGTGCTAATACCTTCCCAGACCTGTAACCGACTCCCGAGCTCAGAGCCTATTAAGTTCGAGACCTTGCTTTATTCCTTCTGATTGCGATGATGACTCCATATTGGGTCAATCCCCTAGCCACTTGGGACCCCGATCGTGATAATGAGTGTTCATATTTATGAAATTTAGTGGGTACTGGAAATGGAATATATACTTTTTGTGCTCCAAAGTGTCATATATCATAACATAAGAGGACTATATCCAATCGAGGGTTGGAGACCAGGATTCTTGCAATCATACATATATGATGCATAGCATGAACTACAAATACCCCAACCTCCATGAAACCTAGGTCCATAAATTGCAACAAGTACTTCACACATACAATTCTTTCGTGCTTGTTTTTCGGCAACTAGCACAACATCCAAATGTTCTTGATATCAGTCAACCTCAAAACCATCTCTCAACCAATTCACAAGTTGCAACAATATAATTATTGTTGATAGAGATGGATAATCGTCGTTTGCATGTGGAAGGGATATCAAAGTGGAAATGCGTACTTGAAATCTAATCAGGATCCACAAAACAATTGGATATTATGATTCATTACAATATCGTATTCATTACAATTGGGTGGGACCTAAATATATATGACAATAATGCGGAGGATATTACAGGTTGACAATATTATAATTATATGCTACAGGTACGTAATTTCAATTTTAAAAAAATCAAATTTAAATTATTTAATAATAATTCATGTTATACTTTAATAGTCCTCTTAATTCCATCTTAATAAATAAATTTAGACTCACCATAACAACCATTCATTATTTTTGCAAGCAAATCTGCTTCTAGAACAATAAGTGATAAATAACAATTTGAAGATTGAATCAGGGAGGTTGAGATATATTCGAGAACACCAAACTAATATTCAAGCTAAAATTTATCTATATTTAGAAGATGCTTTGTATGATGGAGAAACCAATGCATATGATCATCGTTAGTTACCCCTTTCATTGTATAGTATAAATCAATGTCATAATTCATCCACAAAAATTCTTTTTATTTTGAAGCAAATCTTTAGAACAAGAATAATATTGCCTTTGTCATTTATTGGTGAATTACGAGGCTTGACAGGACGCTATGAAATGGTATGGGAATTGTGTTACACGATGGTAAATCAGAAATTTGTGTTATAATGACGTGCAATCCTTCAAGGAAAGAAATTAACATCTGAATTAGGTCCTAATCAAATTGCACAAGATCAACCCTACTTGACAACTCGAATATTTAAATCAAAATTTCAATAATTAAAGGATGATGTGATAAAAAGGAGTTCTAAGTAACGAAAAAAAGTTACGTGAATGTCACGAAATTTCATGGAAGGAGTTCTAAGTAACCGTAAAAAGTTACGTGAATGTCACGAAATTTCATGAAAGGGGATTACCACATATGATATTTCTGCACTTACCACACTATCATACTCTTTTGGATTTTGCAACTTGTCATTATTTTGTAAGATCAATAACTTGTGCACATGTAGTAATCCCTTCTATGAAATTTTGTGCCATACATAGAACTTTTTACCTTACATAGGACTCCTTTTTTAATCACATCATCCTTTAACTGTTAAGGACCTAGTTCATATGTGCTTTCTTTTGCACGTTATTGTAAGGAAGATGTCTGGTTTACTATCGTGTAGTACAATTCCCATACCATCTCCTAACGTCCTATCAAGTCTCACTGTCCCCCAATAAATGACGAAGGCAATATTGTTCTTGTTACAACATTTGCGACAAAATAAAAAGAATTTGTGGATGAGTTATGAAATTGATTTATATTAAGCAACAAAATGGGCAACTAACGATGATTACTAAACCTTGATAAATTTATACTTGGATATTAGTTTGGTGTTCTCGAATATATAGCAACCTCGCCGATTGAATCTTAACATAGTCATCTACCACATATTGTCTCAAAAAACGATCTGCTTGTAAAAATAATGATTGACCATTGAGACAAATCTAAATTTATTTAATAAGATGAGATTAAGAGGACTATTAAAGTGTGACATGACAAATTATCAAATAATTTAAATATGATTTTATTAAAATAAAAAAGTTAAGTTATGTACATGTAACTATAATATTGTCGGCATGTAATATCCTCCTCATTATTTACATGTATATTTAGGTCACATCCATACATTTCAAAAGGGTAAAAGAAGAATATATTGTAATGGATCATAATATCCGACTGTTTCTTGAATCCTCATTATATTTCTAGTACGAGTTTTCACTTTGATATCCCTTCCACATGTCAATGATTTTGCAATCTCCAACGACAATAATTGTTGCAACTTATGAAGTCGTTGGGAGATTGTATTGAGGTTGATTAGCAGATCGATCTTTTATCAAGGGATTACATTCATAACATTTGGATGTTGTGCTGATTGCTAAAAAAATGCACGAAAGGATTGTTTGTGTGAAGTATTTGTTGTAGTTTATGGACCAAGGTTTCATGGGGGTTGGGTTAACTTGCATGTTATTCTGTAGTCCATGCTCTGTATCATAGATGTATAATTGCATGAATCGTTTGCAACCCTCATTTCGAGATATAGAATCATGCTATAGATATGTTATGATATATGGCATCTTGAGCATGAAGAGTATATATTTTACGTTCAGTGCTAAATTTTTATCAATATGAATACACATTGAAGTGAAAGAAATGTTATGGTTGTAACTGTTGATATGTTGCCTAAAATGATATCCTTCAGCAGTATTGGTCGAAAATATTTCAAGCAACTCCTGAGGTGGGATTAACTTGGGAAATTTGGAATTTCCCATTAGAGCAGCACTTGTTGCGTGATTCGTTGTAGAATAATTGTGCATTACAGTGTATACACATTCGTGATGAAGGCAAATAAGAACCCGTCATTCTTTCAATATGGTGGAAATTGTGAGCACTATTATGAAATGCTTGAAAATTGCATTTCCCTTCTTCCTGTGCCTCTAACATTGGTCTGATCATTCTTTGATATTGGATTATTTTGGTCTACAAATGATAACAATAAATAAGCGTTAAAAATTGTCCAATGTTTAACATTAATAATTTTAATTAAATTGTAATTTGTTTGTCAGTTACTCCGTTACAATTAATCGTATAAGTTTTGTCTTGATTCATTAGTGAATTTGATTTTATTTTATAAGAAAATAAAATAATATTCCAACCAATATATGCATTCACTTTTTTTTATATAGACCATGTTTTTTATTTTATTGTAATGTAAGTATTTTTTTTATTTAATTGCAAAGAAATGTTAAATTTCACAGACACACACACATATGTGGATGTTGGTGGCCTATTTGCTCATGTGATTGTCGATGCAAATAAATATATTTACGCAAGATCAAATTGATTTTAAGAAAGTAAACTTACTTATTATTGGTGCACAATAATAAATATGGCTTGTTCCTTCTTCATTGTTATGGGTGCCCCAAAATATTGTAGGTCTAAAATTACAATTTATTAGATAGATAAAATAGTTTTTTAAATATGTAATTGGAATGCAAAATTCAAGTGTTAGTAGGTAATAAAAGGCCAACAACCGTTGACTTAATTGGTAATGATTGAGTCCGGGGTTGTGAGAGATTCCAGGTTCGAATCTGACCGATGTGAGGACGGTGTTGATGAGTAATTTGTAAGTACCTATGTAAGCGCTCTTTGAGACCGAAGGCCTGCCATAACCTTGGTGAGCCCCCGAAGCCCAACTCACCTAAACTTTTATCAGCCAAGTAGGTACTAAAAATAGACTTACAATGAATAGATGAAGGAATACTTGCATGACTTGGTCATGCTTCATTGTTTGTGTACTCCCGGAATCTAGTTGAACCAAAGTTTGATTATAATAAAGAAGATAATTTGTTTTTAGAAAACTAGTGTTTTATAAATGAGTTGGATTGTAATATATAGAGCATAATGTTGTAGAACGTTAGAAATTATTGGAAAATAATAAATTGGACTTTATGTTAAAAAATGATTTAACATTATAATTACTATTAATCTTGGTTCCATGTTGTTGTCTTGATTTCCACAAAATGTTTTTCCATTCAAGTTAGAAACTATTAATTAAAGTTTTAGAAATTATTATAACATGTCAATTCAATTTAAAAAAAAATAGTAACAATATCATATTGAAGTAGTATTTTTTTTAAGTAAAAATAGTAATAGGAATAAAATATGAATGTTATAACACCCTAACCTGAACCAAATTGTCGACTACATGGTGATCGCGACTTTTGTTAGTCAGAAGTCATTCTCTGCCTACCTTGAGATTGCTTGTTGAAGATATTTGAAGGACAATTTTGTCTACATGTGGTTTGATTGTAATTTCTTCATTGAAATCTCGAATTAATCTTTAAATCTGACGTGAAAGTAATATAATTATTTAATTGCATTATTAAAAATAGGAGCATGTTAAATATGTTGAAGTATGTGATGACTTAGTTGTTCTATCTTCTCATGAATTCTTTGGTGTCTTGTCTAGCATATTGTCTTTGTCTCGCTAATTCTTGTTGTATCTTGTTTGGGCTCATCTTGATTATTCTTTTTCTTGCATATTCACGTTTTGCCAAACATTAATTCCTAAACCTTTGTCGTCTAATAGTATGATCTATGTTACTATGTAACATAATTAAAGAAATACAACACTACTAAAACTAAAGGTTTACTTATAAAAAAAAAATAAAACCTTCGTAATACGATTCATTTCTAAAGAAATACGATCCCATGTACAGTTTTTTTTAACAAATCACATTCCTGGAGGATTAGTTTACTGATCTTAAATTGACAATTGTACGGATAGATTAAAAATCCAAAAATTACTAATTCATGACAAAAGGTTAAAGATATAGTTTTTTAAAAAAATTATCTAATCCAATTTAACTTTATCTTAGATAAGATATAACTATCAAATAAATCTTTATTTTTTTCTTTGCAAATAAATTATCTGTTTTTATATATATACAATAATAAATCTTTATCTAAAGTTGATATAATTATGCGAAGAAATATAATTTTGTTAAAAAAATTTAAATATACTTTTTAATCATGTTAATATTTTTTGTCTTGTTTAAAAAAAACACTCTTAATTACATAAAGAGATATAATTATGCTAAATTTTTTAAAATGTACTTATTCAATGTTGCTGATCTTTTTTAGTGGAGAAGCTCCTGCTTCTCTCTACGAGTCCCTCCCCTCCTCCTTCATATGCTCTTACTTGTTTTCATCTGCTATTTCTCAGTAAGGGAGGGAGATCTGTCCCTCCCCTTCCTTCGGGAAAGGGTGTGGGTTTGTTTTCCCCTGTTTATCTGGATTTTGTCTTGCCTTTGTGCATGGATTTTTGTTTTGTGTGTTTCCTTGGAGGGATGCCTCTTAATAGTTCCTACTTTCCAGATCTGATGGTTATCCTCTCTGCTCCAATAATTGGAAGGCTACTCGTCGAGACAGATCTCCCTTTTGGCTACCGTCCAACGACTCTCTCGTTTTAAATTTGAGATTTCTTGTCGCCGAACTGAGCTTAGTCCCAGCACCAATGAGATTGTTATATTGGAACTAAACGCTATTGAATCTCTTGTTCGAGTCCGGTTTTGGCAGTTACTGATGATCCATGTCCACATGGAAAAGTTTGTTGTTGCAGTGTATTTTGTTTTCCTTTTAACTATTATTAGTGTGAAATTTCTTGTACTGTTTCTTATCTATGAATAAAATACACCTTTCCCTTAAAAAAAATGTTGCTGATCTTTTTTGCCCAATTTGTTTTTAAAGAGGACATTATTGATTACTATATATATAGGAAATGGTCATCAACGGGGCTTTGCTCAAGTGGTGCGTTCCTGCCAACTTGAGAACTTGGGAATGAGGCCTGAGACTAAGAAGTATCAGGTTCGATTCCCTGTTAACACACCCCGGTGGGAGAGGCATGGGAATGCGACCTCGTGCATGATTAGTTTCAAGGGTTCTTTGGTATTAAATGTGCTCTTGAGAACACATGTGGTACTGGCCAAGGAGTACCGACTAAAAAAATATAGAAAATGGTCCGCATTATGTGATCATTATCCGATTTTCCTCTTGAACAAATAGATTAATCTTTTACTATAATAAAGGAAACTATGTTTCTTTAACTACCAAGAGTTTGTCTACTTTTTTTATGCCTAAAATACCCCTTTAATTACTCTAATTTACAATTAGTTACTCACTTCTTAATTAAAAAATTAGAAGGGTAAAAATAGAAAATCACACTAACTTTCAACTACCAAGCAGTTTCTACAAAGGTGGGTGGTTTCTCCATGTTGGTGACTTGGTGTGCACAAAACTGAATAAAATGACAGTTTCTATTTTCATATCAGTTCTTATTCTCTATCACCATTTTTTCTTCTTTAAATGTTGTAATCCTTCTCTTATCATATTTTCTATGATTTTTTTTTTGCAGAATTCTTATCCAGAAGCATTGCAAAATTCTTATCCAAACTTATCCAAATGCTCTCTTTAGTAAAATTAAAGGTATTTTCTATCTTTAAATCCCTTCTCTTATTACATTTTATGTGATTCTTTTGCAAAATTCTTACTCAAAAACATTACCACACTATAGAATTTAAAGGAATTTTCTATCTTTATTATTATTTTTTAAAAAAATTATTCTTCATAGATGAATAAACACACCGAATGACATAAGTCCTCAAAAATGGTATTTTTTTGGCCATAGAAACATTGGGATATGATTCAATGTCTTTGATTTAGTGCTTTACGTTGACTCAATTTCGTGCTTTATGTGTCCCCATCTTTCTCCACCCAATTTCGTGATCTACTTTTCTTAAGGGGGATGGGGTTTCTAATGGTCTTTTCCTCACATGATCAAACCACCTAAGACGAGATTCTATCATCCTCTCCAAGATAGGTGCCACATAAAACATTTTCTGTTTCGCTAAGGTATTTTCTTTTTACAACTTATTTTTCTTCTTTTAATTAAGCAAAATCATTTCTGATTTCTAATTGTACTTCTTATTTTCCTTCTTGAAATTAAACAAAAGGCTTTTTCTCACTTCATATAAATTTCTATTTAGAGGAGAGGATCTTCGTGACGACATTGAAGAGAAAATTCTAGGCTGTATATTCACACACATGGATTAAAAATAATGGTTGAATGTATGATCCTCATCTATTATGATTACCATCCTCGAAGAAATTTGACAGGATCCTCTAAATTGTGATCATCTTATGGTAGCTTGCTTTCTGTTCTTGACCAAGAGTTTTTGAATATATGTTGGATCAGAATTTTTTTTAATTTTGGTTGCATTTATCAATTTTTTAGTAGCAATAGTTAGAACCACTCTTTATGACTGTATCATTGTAGCAAATCCTGGCATTGTGTTCCAAATTTTCGTGTTCCAGTTTTGATAGAACACCACGATGTTTGATGGGTTGTTTTAGCTGGCGAGGGTGACCCCGGTCCTACGTATCCCCGATGAAAAGGGAATCAAGCCACACGTAGTTCTTGAGAGAAGGGATGAGAGAACATACCTTAGCCCCTATAGCATGGCGGTTCTTATAGGGGGTTTACCTGATATGTGTGTTGTGGGCTTTCTGATGAGGCCCATGAGAAGGTAGTGTTCGAATAGGATTAGTTTAAGGTGCTGATAAGCTAACCCTTGTAAATCCTGTAATGGATAAGAACTAATCTATATCCCGTAGTTTATCAAGCTGTGCGGGAATATAGGAGTATTTGTTAGACTGTTGGGATCGTAAAGAGTGAGGATAAGGATGATAATCCTGTGCTCGGTCTAGATCCCGTAAGCCTTTAAACCACTGTGTCCCTAGCTCGGTGTGCTGTGAATCCGACCAGTTTATGGTCGGTGCTCATAAACTCAATGCTAACTGGTCGACATAAGATCGAACCAGTCGGACAGGAGTTAGGTCCACTACATAAGCCCCCAAGCTCGGTAAGGCGATTTGAACCTGTGCCGAGTTAAAGGGTTAACCGAGCAGTTAACCGATCGATTATAGGAGGAAAACTAGGGCGATGGGACTATAGCTAGTAAGATAAGGCTGTTGGTAGCCTGTTCATAGCTGTAATCCAGTGGCCCGTAAAATGTCGAAGAGTTCGGCATACGGTCGGTTAAGATGGGGTAAGTCGGACCGGAGTCTAGTCCACGACATAAGCCTCCCAGCTCGGGAAGAGTCATAGAGACTCTGTGCCGAGTTTAGAGCCCTTTTGGGTCGATCAGACGTTCTTTTCCGAGGCTTGGTGGTGACGTAAAAGACTGTTCGCAACCGAGGTCTTTTACTCGGAAGAGTATCGCGATTTGGAGATTCATACACCTCTCTCATTGGGGTATGTTAAAAGTAATATCATGAATTGGATCGTAACGTCTACGGGGGATGCTGTCTGAATGACTGCCTTGGCCGAGGTGCATTCCTCGATCATGCGACGTATTTGGCCGATGGCCAAGTTATCGAGGTAGCAATCCCTGTTTTCACTTGTAGCCACGCCGATCTGGTCGGCCAACCGAGATCGTAGGCAAGTGCGTTGGGACGTGATCCGAAATGAGTGAATGAAATAAAGTAATACCTTGATGAGAGAGGCATATACCAAATCTGACAGCGAAGGGTTGGAAACGTTGTTACATCCCTTATACGACAGGATATGATCTTGATCATCATATGGTGCCAGTATCTAGGTCAGCCTACGTTGGCTATGTACATACCATATCACATACCAGTTTCCCCCTCGGTAGAGCCTGAAAAAGGCTTGTGCCGAGTCATAAGATCTATGAAGCTCTCGGGGCCACAACGAGTGAAGAAAGGTTGGAGTATTCAAATCAACTTGGTGCCCGCCTCCTTCACCTGAAAGAGGTGATCGGGAAAGGCCGTAGAGGCTTGTGTCGGTTGTATGATAATTGTGAGACTCTAACTGTTGATGTTCGAGGCTTCCTCGAACTTGATCTGGGTCTGAAAGAATTCCTAAAGATATTGGTCTGCGGTAATGATTTGTCAACGCATAGCGAGCATGGAAACTTCCTTGTTATAGTTCTTCCCAGATGACTCCAAGGCTTTGGAGTACGTTGCTAATCCCGAGCAGCAAGCAATGAGACAGGATGTGGCCGCTCGGGAGGAAGTCTTTACTTCCCAACTGGCGGAAATATGCTGACACATGGAAGGACATGATCGGAAACTTGACAGACAGAGGGAGTATGCTGGGGATGCCGAGAAGGTAAAGAATGACGCCGAGAAGGCAAAAAGTGAGATCATCCTCAAAAAAGCAGAGAAAACAGTCTGAGAAAATTCCTTGTGGATATGAAAAAAGTAGCGCTGATTCTTTTGTCAATGCTGTTAATCAACTATAACTGCTGAACCCCTCGGAAATCGGAATAATTGGGGCAGATCCTTGTTATGAGGTCGTCGAAGGCGAGGTGATCGATTATTCAAATAATGAAGCTGAAGTAGACCTCTACTCCCTTGCATAACAAATTTGATCCCGATATAGCCTGAAGAGGCTTGTGCCGAGTTCGGAAGTCCTGTGGTACGTAACAAAGTGTTTAGGACGGCGCCTTATGAATCCGAGGGGAGATGGACGAAATCAGTCAAGCTCGTACGGATGCCGACTACTGAAACCGAGGGGAGATGACCGATGTGAGGTTCCTCGACATCGCGAAAATAATTTTGGGAAGGAGGAACGAAACAAAGTGTTTGTTGTGCTTGCAGAACATGTTGTCTGTTGGGAGAATCTCGAAGTGGCTTGCTTTTGGAGTTCTTTGAGCAGCTTGTGTGATCATACTTGTACCTTCTTTTTCTTTCATGGTGCTCAGAAACGATCCTATGAGCGGTTCGACCTAAAGATCGAGGCCACCATAAACCATGGTGGTCCGTGCTTGGCCAACGAGAGGAGTTGAGTGCCGAACTAATTTTGTGATGGCATAGGAAGAAGGGTCAACATGATGTTCACTTGCTAGGAAGGATGTCGATCGAGCAATAATGTATTGTGAGTCATTGGGAAGGATGAGCGAGCAAATGTGACGATCTGCAATTGGCCCGATTAGATCGAATTCAAGCTTGTTTAGGAAATTTCTAGATTCAGATCTGTGTGGAAGAACACTATGACGAGTTTGAACGTTTGTGAGTTGTAAGAGAGGGTCTTCATTGTGTGGTTCCTCAGATCTGATAGATCCAAATTAGATTATGGGGTGTTAGCACTGATGGATCCAAATCAGAAAATGGACCTCGGCGCTCGGATCCGTGGAGGCACCAACTCGGTGTGAGATAGTTAAGACAAGATGCTCGGTGAGAGGTCGGTTCGAGATAGAGGAGGCCGCATGTACGATCAGCTAAGTACCGACTCGTTGTGGTCGATTGGTTACTGGGAAGGAGTGTGAGGCGAAGCGAGGTCAGCCTGTAACCCCGATGTCGTGGCAGAAGGTGCAAGGAAGCTAGAGGCTTCAGTTGTGTTACTTGAAACAGGAATACGAGTGATGACTTTGAGGCCATGACCAGTGATAAATGGAAATAGTCACGGTATGCATGTTCAACAGAGGAGACAGTGATGTCATCGTGAGATTTTGCCGAAATCATGTTGAAGATGATGTAATATTTAGACTCCCAGAGTGACGTGCTGTAATATTAGACGCCAAGAACGACTAAGTTTGTCTGACACTGATTGATTTGAGGATATAGTTGGTGGCCGGAAGCTGGACTCCGGTATTTTGGCCAAGATTGTCATTATCTTAGCTTTCGGACTGTCGTGGGCCATCGGGCATCCATCTGCTCAGGACGGATACTAGTATAATACTTAGAGAATGCATGTGCAAGCATTGTGCGATAACTGCTTTGTGAGAATGATGGCGGGATTCTTTCGATCCTTCGTCAGGAACTCCGAGAGTGCCATTATCCCATGTGTCCTCAAGCTGTATGGGAATATAGGAGTGGAGGTTGGATTGTTGGGACCGTAACTGGTTTAAATAGGGATGAGGATCCTATGCTCGGTCGTGATCCCGTAAGTCTTAATTCACTCGTGTCCCTAGCTCGGTAAGACATGGTTCTGACCAAATTCGTGGTCGGTGCTTGTTGATTCAATCCTTAACTGGTTGGCCTGGAGCAATATCGGTCGGACTGAAGTTTGGTTCACTACATTTAATCCCAGACCAAGCGTGTTGGGAGCACATCACCAGATTGTCGAGATTTCTCGGTCTTCCTCAATAAGAACATCCCTCGTTAAAGATTTAACGAATACCGGTTCCCCTTTTCGATCCTCGCCCGTTTTTGGAGAGGAGCCACAAGAGACAAAATGTTATCTCCATAGCTCGGTGTTCAACCACAGGCGTAGGAGGCTAGTCGGAAATCGGTGGAAGAGTGGCGACAATCGTCTAACGACTTTGAAGGGAGAAGGCTATTCTCTGGTTCCTGATGCTTTGAATTCATGGTTATGAAAAAAGAGGGGTTGCCTGATGAGGGTCGGCCGCGCTTGTCACATGAATCCAGAATTGTGAATCGAACATGAGCCCTTTTTGTTCAGGACACGAGCTCGAGGATTAATCGTGAAGCTTTGGCGAAGTATTTGCACGTGGGTCCTTGCCACCTCATATTTGCCGTCGTCAGCTAGACTCCGAGCATGTCGATGTGTTCCCAGCACTTGGAGACAGTTTTCCCATTGACGGGGATCTCGAAATGGGCTGTTTAGATAAAAAAAAAGGCCATCATACATGTACCCCGCATAACAATTAAATAATTAGTGATCGTCGTTAGATTGACAATGTATAACAATTAAATAACAACATAATAATTAGTGATCATCGTTAGATTGACGATGTATAACAATTAAATAACAATAATGACAATTATTGGCTAATATAAAATGTATTATCAGTATAAAAGTAATATGATTTTAAAAATTATCATACGAAATAAACATGATCATGACAATTATTGGGAATTAAATGCCCGAAAATCATACAAGATTGCACATGAAAAGAAACATGATTTTAGATATATCACGCGTACTAAATATGATAAATGACATGTATAAAAAATATGTCAGAGAAATTAATGGTGTTGAACCATATAAAAGCATTAATTTATGAATAACGACAATGTTTAATTGTCGGGAACTACTTAGTGTTACTTAAAGGGAAATGCACACCAAATATTATTATTCTATAATGACAAGAAAGATAAACGTTTAGGGATATTCAGCAGCAAAGAAGTTTGCATCACATATCAACATGTATGAAAAATCATGAGTATAGAATAAATGATATGTAATGAAATTAAAGGAATACATAAAAGCATTAGGAGCATATATCAAAAGCATTGCATCAAGTAAATTAACATTAACATGTGTGTGAAGTAATCACTTAAAATGCTAAGTAAATAGGAAAATAATATAGGAACAAGAATTCCTTCCCTGATTCAGTGTGGCGAGGAATGTCAGGTTGAAGACAGTTAAATTGAAGTCTCATGTCAATCCTTTCTAAACGTTTGTTTCAGCGGTTGGCCCAGGATGAGAGACTCGAGTAGGGAACACGATGCATGGTTTCCGCAATAGTCTTGTAAATCCGAGGAGAGAAGAGTAGTGCATGGTTCTCGATGTTCTGAATGTATGAGATACCAAAAGGGGGACACTTTCAAAGGTCCGCGCGCAGTTGGCACATGTATCCGAAGTGGGAACCACATGTCATCCTTAAGGAGGGAAACTCGGCGCGGGGGTTCTTGTCATTATCACCATGTAGAGTGACGTTCGGAGAATGACTTGCCCATTAGTGAGAATCTCAAAAGAGACTGTTCAGTAACTCGAATACCTTTGTTGAGCTTGTTCGGTGTTGAGCTTGTCGGAGTTAAGCCACATTTGGTGTTAAACTACGTTTTTTCTTTCCTTTTTTCTTCTTATTTTCTTTTCTTTTTTGTTTGGGCTTGTATGAGATAATCCCGTAGAATATTTCTTCATGGTTTAGGCCTGTTGAGGCCTGTAAAACCCTTCCCTTTTTTTATATGGGCTTATGAAGCCCATTCCATCTTTTTTTTATATGTGGTTTGGGCCGTTGGCCCGTTTTCTTATTCCTTTTTTGTTGTTGTTGGGCCTGTTGGCCCGCTAGGGTTTGGAATGCAGCAACAGCAAGTTGTGGTGAGGGTAGTTCGTCCTCAACACCGGCGGCAGCTTGGTCTAGCGCAGCAGCTACTTGCTACTATGTGACGGCGGCATCAAACAGATGTGATGACGGCGGCACAATGGCTAGATGTGGACGGCGGCTTGGTCACTGCACCGTTCAGAGGTAGAGTTGAATGTTCTCCTTCTTTTCGATCGATCACTACTTTGGGAAGTCCTGCCTTGATCGATTGCTTTCAAACGACCACTGTGTTGATCTTGGTCACCGTGTTGATAAGAATAGGGGTCTTCTTATTCCTGGCACGACTCTTCTTGTTGGTTGCCGCGAATTTAAGGACTGGTAAAGACGCGATTTTTGCACTGGTATGTTAATTGCGAGTTTCAAAACTGGTATGTGATGCTGATTTGTGATGATGATTTGACCACGGTGATGCACGAACCGCAAGGCTAGCGATGGCGTTGTGCGGAGGTTCTAGCAAAAATGGGGGACATGGACCTAGCGGGTTGGGACGACACCGGGAACATCCGCAATGATGCACAAATCTGAGCAAGTGCCGGTGACGTTGCCATGTGCCTCGAACTCTCGATCTTGACGGCCAAGTGGATGTAAACAGCGGATCCGTGAGCAACTGAATGATTAACGACCTGACTCGACACCGCGGCAGTGAGGTAAGTGTTGTACTCGCCGCCGGGTCGATCCACATGTCTCCCCTGTCCTCCAGTAGCGGATGTTGCAGCGATGGTAGGGGATGAGGACGCCTTTGTCATAATTTTTAGCGGCTGGGAACGACACCGGCGGCGCCACGATGGATGGTTCCCCTTCGAGAACAGTAGCCGCAATGGAAAGGTGATGCTTGGTGCGTTCAAACGTCGGTGGTGGGACTCCCTATGAGGGCGACGCTGTGTTGAAAGAAGAGGATAAGCACCGACGGAGCAGCACCAGAACCGACACCGAGAACTACACTGTGACGGCGTTGTCAACATCAACCAGCAGCAAACACGTTGCTTCCTCCTTTCCCTTTTTTTTTTATGGGAATCGAAGTTTATCGATCCCCACAGACGGCGCCAATGTCATGTTCCAGTTTTGATAGAACACCACGATGTTTGATGGGTTGTTGTAGCTGGCGAGGGTGGCCCCGATCCTACGTATCCCCAATGAAAAGGGAATCAAGCCACACTTAGTTCTTGAGAGAAGGGATGAGAGAACATACCTTAGCCCCTATAGCATGGCGGTTCTTATAGGGGGTTTACCTGATATGTGTGTTGTGGGCTTTCTGATGAGGCCCATGGAAGGTAGTGTTTGAATAAGATTAGTTTAAGGTGTTGTTAAGCTAACCCTTGTAAATCCTGTACTGGATAAGCACTAATCTATATCTCGTAGTTTATCAAGCTGTGCGGGAATATAGGAGTAGTTGTTAGACTGTTGGGACCGTAAAGAGTGAGGATAAGGATGATAATCCTGTGCTCGGTCTAGATCCCGTAAGCCTTTAAACCATCGTGTCCCTAGCTCGGTGTGCTGTGAATCCGACCAATTTATGGTCGGTGCTCATAAACTCAATGCTAACTGGTCGGCATAAGATCGAACCGGTCGGACAGGAGTTAGGTCCACTACACAAATTGCATACTTTCAAACATAATAAACAAAATAAGATAATGATATATTTATATATATAGTTGTTAAAAAAAGATACGTATAAATAAATATAGATACAATTATTCTAAATTGTTCTAATAAAAACGTGTTCATATGGTTGTTATTAAAAAAACCATAACTTTGATATTAAAAAAATAACCTTAAATTTGATAAAAAAAATTATGATATAGTTGTTATTAAAAAAAATATGCATTAAAAAATTAAAGATATAGTTGGGCAAAAAATAACCTTAACTTTGGTAATTATATATGGTTTTTTAACCTCATCCCGAATCTAAATAAATTTAATTGGAAAATATTTTTTTGCCACGTGGCAAAAAAATCAAGAAAAGTAAATCACGAAATTGGATGGAGAAAGATGGGGACACATAAAGCACAGAACTAAGTCAACCTAAAGCACTAAATCAAAGGCATTGAATCATATCCCAATGTTTCTATGACAAAAAAAACCCCATTTTTGAGAACTTATGTCATTCATTGTGTTTATTCATCTATGAACAATAATTTTTAAAAAAATTATTAATAAAGATAGAAAATTCCTTTAATTTTAATAAAGGGAGCATTTGCATAAATTCTATTTTCCTATGAACAATGAGGGTGTTGTTATGGTTCTTCTATTTTGCAGTGTTGAAGACATCGAATGGATGAATGAAAAGTGCATACAACTGTTTTGATATCTTTTGTAATTTCGACTGCATTGCATCTATATTGCGAAAAACATTTATTTCCTTATGTTTCTACACTATTTAAATTTATGAACTACTTTGGCTTTTGGTATGCCTATTGCCGCATGCAAAAAAAAATTGTCATTCAATGTTGCAGTATCATTTATGAAACTAAGAGTTCTTCGTTAATTTTTTTTCATCCAAAACCTATAACAATACGATACTTTGTATACACTAATATTACAAACAACTCATAATATGATTACAAGTTATGCAAACTCTACTACGTCGTGCATCTAGACAAACATATTAAATTAAAGGGAAATTAAATCGGAAAATAAAAAAAATAACATTGCATGTATAATGTCGTTGAAATTTATGGATTCATATTTTTGAACATGACAACTAAGAATGCATACATGCAATGATAGAAATTTACACGAAAATAAACCTCTTTAACATATAAATAATATTCATAAAGACCGATTTTTCAATATATCATTTTACTATAAACAACTCTTTACGACAAAAACATGATAATGAGAATGCGAGACGACAGACACGCACTGGAGTGCCTGTCGGCACGCTAGTAATAATAAAAATTACCAATCAATGACAAAAGGTAAAATGGTAATTTTTTTTAATAAACAGAACGCAAACTTTTCTTTGTTTGTAATAAAACTTTTTTAAACAAATTCATGAGCTTTCAGAAGTGTTTGTGCAACTCATCATAAAAGTGAAAATAATTCCATAACCCATGAGCATATCTTTCTTAAAGATGCTAAGAAACTTTTGGGCAGAAAATTGGTATAACTAACAATAGCATCCTAGATGTTACAATCTTAAATCATAAAAACACACTAAATGTGAAAACTCTATATTTGAAGGGTTTTTTCATTCGACAATATATTCCCTTGTGACGTTTCATCAAACAGTTTCCCTAAAAAAATACAAAAACAAAACACCAAAAAAATCAATAAAATGCATCTATATAGCAATATTAACAAAGAAAGTGCAGCATTTACTTATATTATAATAAATGTGAAAACCTTGTGTATTCGAAGTGCCACATTTACTTATTCTACTTATACTACAATAAATGTGAGAATAGTGTGCGTTGGAAAAGGATTTTGTATTTGATAATATATTTTCTTGTGGCATTTCATCAAACACTTACCCTAAAAAAATAAGAATAAAAATACCAAAAAATCAATAAAATGCATCAATATAACAACATACAGCAAAGAAAGTGCAACATTTACTAATACTGCAATAAATGTGAAAGCAATATAATGTATATAAACCTAGAGCAATTGGTGAAGCTGGAGTAACTAAAACACGGGGCTTTCAAATGTCTGCAATAGTTAACCACCATTGCAAATATAGATATTCATACATGTAATTGCCTATTACTAAGGAATTTGGCTAAGAAACCTGAAACCTCGATTTCACTGTTAGAAAACAAAACACAGCATTCAGTTACATGAGTGCAGCTAGATCCATATTTATGGATCACAATTTATATAGATTTAAGTCCTTACAAAAGATTGCATCATATGGATTTCATGATATCAAACACTTTCTCAAAATATATATATATATATATATATATATATATATATATATATTATAAACAGCCAAAATAAACTACTGAAAGTTAGTGTGATCAGATAGAGTCCTTCATATGTGCCTTGCCAACCTGTATATATTAATAAATTGTATTTAGAAGCTATGTATAAAATTCATAAAAAAATTGTTAAGAAAGAGAATAAGTCAGAGGTGAATACTTGTCAGGTACTTCAACTGGGTTTTTCAATTTTAATCCTTGAGACTGTCTTAGTTGTGGAGAATTGTGGAGTCTCAAATTGAGATAAACCTTTAATTTCTTCTTCTTCATCCTTAAACACCTTTTGTTTTTTGGACTTTGGTGTGGGAGTTGAGAAGCCATCAACTTTCTGCCCATCCAAAGGAGAATTCTGATCCTGTAACATGGGAAGTATATAAAAAATATATTATTTCTTAAAGAACCAGTTTAATGGAATAGACCACAAAGATATTATGCTTTAGTCCTAAATTATAGACATTGTTATCAAATACCTTCAATGACAACAATAATTGAGTGTCTGATAAATTATCATATGAGTGACAGGTTGTATCTTGTGTGGCTGATGGACCTATATTGCTAGACGAAGAGTGTATTGCAACATCAGTCTTTTGAGGAACACCTTCAATGCAAGGAATGACACTATGAGAATGTCGCTAAAAAGGAAAGATATACATGAGTAAGCAAAATTCATATTAAATGTGTATATAGCAATTGCAAATTTATTAACATTCTAGAACTTAAACCTCCAACATATGCATTTTAAACTCTTGAACCATTCTCTGATCATTGCTAATGGAAAGTATTCCATAATTGTTTCTCTGTTTTTCTATGTTGAATTGTGGATGCACATTGACCACAAAATGAAATTCCTCATCTATCAAAGCATATAGTAGATCAAGGAAAACCAAATTGTCATCTTCTCCACCAGCCTGAAAAGAAATGTGAATACTTTATTGAATATATACATTGTAGCAGTTTGAATGAGAAGAGTAATTTACAATAATGATTTAAGATAGTAAATGGAAAAAATGGTAACAATGAATTAAAAATTAAATTCATACCATTGTCATTTCTTTTCTTAGTTCTGCACAAGTTTTTTGAAATAGTTTAAATGCCTGAGCATCAAAGAGTACAAAAATTGCCTCACCAGTGTCATTCTTTACATTCAGTTCTATTTTGTACCTGCACACACGATGGTCAGTAAAGGAATTTATCAAAAAAGCTAAATGTCTGATTTGAGCATTTATTACATACTTTGGGATTACACATTTAGGTTCGGCCTTGCAGCCTTTGCAATATAACTAATTGGTGTCAGGGTTCTTGATAACTGTCTTTTTGCATTGAGTGCAGCCACGATACCACCAATTATTGTCCTCGATAATGTCAATAACAGTTGCAATAGTGCGATAATTTCCAACCTAATATTCCATTACATAATTAGTTGCATCACAGCATGAGTAATGTGGTTTCGGTTAAAAAACTATTCTGATCAATAATTTACTTTCACAGAATTTCTAATTTGGCTAATCAGATACATGTTTCTCATCTCGAATTTCTTGAACAGTTTTGCAATAAAGAGGGTTGGATAGAACAAGTTGAATGTCAGTAGAGGTTTCAGACTGTGCTTGAGAAGGAGCTTGTGTGAGCATTGGAAGCTGTTCACCTCTATAAGAAATGGATTTGATATGCTTTGGTTAGAAATTTTACTGTTCAGAAATGTAAATGCTGTAATTTAGGAAAATGAGGAATGAGTTCAATTTTACTTACGCCTCAATAAGCTGACTGGCTTGAGGGATTTGAGGATTTAGCATCACTTTGGTTGTATCCCAAGATGGAACCAATGATCTTACCCCTGAAATTGCAAAATATATGTGAAAGAATTGCAATTACCAAAAAGGGAAATGTTTATGTGAAATGTTGTTTTAATAAATTCATGCTTAATAGTGTTTGCATATAATTAAAGTGGTTGTGAGTGTGATTCAAAAGATAGTTAAAATGTAAATTCTAAACATTTATACCATCATAAATTTGGATTCTTGCAAGGTGTAGGGCAACAATCTTAACCTCATCTCCTTGGCTAAGAAAGTTATACATCTCAATTGCTTTGTCTTGAAATAAGCTAACCTTTATGGACTGGTTGCTATTCAGAATCAAAACCATGTTTAAATTATAGGTTAAAAGTGAAGAAAATAAAGGATTTTGTTATAAAAGAACATTGAAAACGAAATTTCACCTTAGGTCAGTGATTTTGAATGTCAGCCTTTTATGTGAATCACCTTTATTTTGGTATTCAGTAAGCGACCCATACTCAGACACTACTCCAATTGCATCTGCATAAATATCATGTAATATAAAGAAATGTGTTGATCACCAGGTGCCATTTTATGGAGGGAAAAATTAATTTTAAGTAAAGTATCATTGTGTTAAGAAGTGCAATACCTATTAAATATTCAGTATAGCTACTCAGGGTCAGCAGCTTATTAATTGGAATGAAATCAAAGGCATTGAAAGGGATGTCAGCTTCACACATTTCTATTATGGTTGCAAAGTTAATAGTGATTTTGAAAGGATGTTTTGAAGTCTTGTATTCTTTGTTATTATCATCCACAACAAATTTTGAGAACTCATAGCACATTCCTTCAATGAGTATCTTCTGATGCTTATGTATAATCATTTCTTGATAAATACTTGCTTGAATCTTCTCTGACTATAGCCAGTAAAAATAAGAAAATAGTCATATATTAACCACCAAATTTATCAACATAATGAACAAATCAAACTAAGTAAGTAATATTAGTCTACTTACATTTTCATCAATGAGCAGCATATGGAAAGAGGATACAGTTCCATTATCTCTTTTCCTGAACCAAATCCTAGAAATTCTAGCCTTGAGTACTTTAGTCTCTCTTCCCTTTTTCAATTCCTTCAGTGACACTACTCCCAATCTGACAATATGTGGTAAAAAAAAGTTAATGCATGCAACTTCCTGGTGCCTTTTTTTTCAAGGCTTAATGATTTAAAAAAGTTACTATCAAAGGCCTTAGAGTAGCCATACCTGTTATTATGAAATAGTAAGCAATACTCTTCAATAAGAAATTTGGACTTAAGCAAAACTTTCTTTGAGATCAACTCTTGAATGTTGGATGGAAGAGGATTCGATTATTTTTTTCACATAAATCAACATAAGATTCTAAAAGTAAAGGTTAAAATTTCGCAGAGTTCAAGAGATAGCAGTCTTCAAGAGATAGCAGTCTTCATCAATTTTCTAATCAAGAATTCAACTTCATATATTTATATAATAAGGTATGAACATGTAAGAGACTGTTTTGCATGACAATATTAACTATCGGTTAGCTGAAAATATAATTATCAGTATTCATAAATCAAGAGTCAACACTAAAAGCAACACAACCAAAAAAAAAGAGAGAAAATCCAAAATTCCTTAGCTGCAAAATGTCAACATCCAAAACTTTAAAGTAAATCAACATTATTGTGGGAATGTTATTACCTTTGTACTTGTCGGTGAGATGCCCTTTTACTCCTTCCAAGTTCAAGATTCATTGTCGGAAACGTCCAACTGTGATGAAGGCAATATAATGCTTACAGGCAAAGGAAAGAAAGTAATTGGTGGTCCAGAGAGCTGTAGCTTTCATGCACATAATACAAAAGCTCCACTTTTAAGCTTTTGGCTGTGTTTTGAAGAGAGACAACATTGATGTAGTACTTGTTACTTTTGGCTCGAAGAACTGAATAAAATATTGTTTCTAGTAGAGGTAGCTGTGAGAGATATTTTTACCTTTTGAGTCATGATAGTGAAACGTGTGGTGGAACCCATAGGATAGTGAGAGATAGTGTGAAATATAAGCTACTAAATTAAATGAGTGGACTACAAAATTTACAAAGCAAAAATAAGTTTGTGGTTCAAAAAATTAATACAAAAAATTAAAAAAATTATTAGAAAATAATGTCAAAATTATTTTAATTAATTGTTCTTCCTCCATCCCAAAATATAAAGCACTCTATACACTTTTATGCAAAAATCATTAATTAATTTTTCCAAAAAAGACCTACTTTATAAAATTTGTTGAGATTCTCAAAAATCTTAATAGTATTATTAACAAAGGTAACACCCCTACTGATATTAATCACTTCTTAGCCTCAACAGTTAGAATTTATAATGAAGAGGTTTACGGTGGTAACTTAATAATTAATCTTATTACGTTTCTGATTTATTAAGAGCTGGGAGCAAAAGATACGTTTCTGATTTTATAATTAATCTTATACAGAACCATACATGTATCAACAAAAAGGCCTTGGCAATAAAGGCCTTGCCAGTCGTGAGTTTGCTCTCATTTTTGGTCAATACTAATAGACTGCCATTGCATATAGTCAGTGCTATAACATTTACATGAGAAAGATCATCTTGCAAAATTGGACTAAAATTTAGAGACCCAAAAACAAACAAAAAAATTAGAAACATAACTGAACAACACATTTATAAATTTTTAAATCTTACATCACAGTTCCATAATTAGATATATAGTAGCAGAAGAACACAAAGTACAAAAGCCAAATTAATAATTGCCAGATTACAAATTGTTCGGGTAATTGCAGTGTCAGTGACAAATTTGTGATGTCAGACAAGTGCTTCCTTTTTGCCCTCTTCATGTTATCCAAACTGTTCCCTGACACATGTTTCCTTTCTTGAATACTGGTATTTTCACGTGTATCCGCCTGCCACATACTTACTGTTTGACATCCTAGTTCGAGCAAAATGTTTAAATGAAATAGTTTAGCATTCATGTAACCCAAGCGCATGAAAATACGTCTACACAATCAACAAAATTCTCAGCAAAATAAGCATAGTTATCTTACTTGGCTAGTTTTGGTCATCGCTTATTGACAGACCCAGCCTTTGACGCTTTTGTGCGGAGCTTTTGAAATCTCTATCTTTTACCTCCATCAGTTTAATATTTGGAGAAGGAAGCTGCTGAGTCTTGTCATCATGAGGCCCTAAAGTAACTTTAAATATGAATTCATTTTTAGATAAAACTAAAACCAAAACAAATCATTCTGACTTCATCAATCCTAAATTGACATTTCATACATTATAAATAGAGGACAATATGACCATAAATTCAAAAAAGGGAAAACAATATTAGCTAAGTACATTACTTCCTGAGTTTTCGTCACGACTTATTGCCAAGCTCACTCTTTGGCGCTTATGTGAGGAAGGATTGCAATCTCCATTCCTTGCCTCCATCAGTTTCATATTTGGTATAGATTTTTCCTGAGTCTTGGCATTTGTACACACATATTCATTTTAGATCAAAGATTAAACCAATAACACATGATTACCTACATTTTAAGACCTTGATTCTTGGCATCATAAGACCCTGAGGTAAATTTGTACACACACATTCATTTAAGATCAAATATTAAACCAATAACACATGATCATCTTCTTGCAGTTTTCACTGCCTCATCACACTAATAAATTCATGAACAATCAATTAAATAAACTCATCTACATGAAAGTCCAGCATGATAATAACATATCCAAATATACAAACAACGTATCTAAATATGTTAGCAGTTATTACTCACTCCATTCAGGAACTCACACCATTCAGGCGACACTACAATCCACAATTAAATTACTGGTTCACATATCTATAAATTACAATCTTACTACAATTACGGATTTTAATTATAGCACCCTATCAAACCACCTCAAGCTGAAGCAATTGCTAAACAATAGCAGTCACATAAACCAGCTAGGTAATCATGAGAAGGAGTCGTTCATCAATTTCTTGAGTCACCAAAGCCATAATGCAAAGAAGTAGACTGATATTTTCACAAAACAGTAATAAAACATGACAATTTCTAAAATGATGAAAGAGTAAACACTTACTACCAAAACCAGCTATGAGTTCGATGAAATGTACCTACAGCCCTCATCCTTTTCTAGCAAGTTGACTACTCCCCACTCCATTGTCGAATCCAAGTCCCTCCTCACTATCAAAAAAATAAAAATTTATGGTCAAAAGCTAACAATGAAATTGAATTCATCTTGCTCCACCATTCCTACTGCAATGGTTAAAAAACCCAAATCCCCAATTGATCAAGCAGAAGCAGGAAGTAACGAAAAAGAAAAGCAAAGCAATACACCCAAACTTTGGGTCCTTCAAACCCATCGAGGCACACTCATAATCCACAAACATCAACATGCAATAAGCTTTATGGAAATGAAATTAGAACAACACGGGTAGCTCACCTCGAAGAGCTGGTGGAAAGAAAAAAAAAGGCACCTCCAAAACGAATAGCGCCCGAAAATGAAGTGGATGATGAGCTCGCAACTAAGATCTGTCACACAATGAGGATGTCAGCCAAAAAAAAAAGGAACAGTGCAGACAGAAATATGAAAGTGGAATAAAAGAGTAACAGTGTAAGAAAGGAGGGAAAGAAAAGGGCGCCCAACTTTCAGACAGGAACAGAAGCTTCTGCTGGAAGAATACGGAAGGGAGCAATCTGAAGGTTAGGGGCCAAGCTTCTTTCTTACGCCATTTAATATCAGTTAATAATAAATATTATTTAGATTTATTGTTTCATGGGAATTAAATATTGACATTTAATAGGTTTAACATTGTAAACTTCGGTGGTGGGGCCACATCCTCAATGAAATTTGGGCGGGAGTGGCCACAAATGTATCCACCGTTTTTTAACAATGTAGATAACGACATCAGTTACAAACCAGAGAAAAATAATTTTAAGAACTACGAGCAAGTTACTTTGATTTGCATGCTCCTCTCCTCTTGGATAACTACATCAGTTTTTGTCACAAAATAAACTTACAATTTTACCCTTTAATTTTTCAATTTATTGTGATTTATACATAATTCATATTTTAAATTTAATTTTGGAGCAAAGGTATTTTGAGGAGAGGCTAATGTACGCTAATTAATTTAGTTAAAATTACAAAATAGTACTTCTTCCATCTCACAATAATTGTAAAAATTTGCAAAAGTAAAAAAATGAGTTAATAGTCACATAGGTCTGCGAAAGATACCTGTGGAATCAGTTAAGTCCCTGAAAGATTAGTAAAATCTCTTAAACCCCCAAAGATCATTTTGGAATCAGTTAGGTCCCTGAAAGATTTTTGGAATCTCTTAAACCCTCCAAAAATCAATTTGGCATCGCATTAGTCCCCCTGTGAGGGACCTAACCGAATCCTATGTAACACATTAAATGTTTTGTTGGCCCAAACGTGACACCTTCTTAACATTCCAACATCGCATTGGGGCCAACAAAGCATTTAACGTGCCACGTAAAATTACATCAGGATGGAATTACATCAGGTCCATCCTGATGAGATTGAATGAGGGGACAAATGTGACGCTAAAATGATCTTTGAGGAGTTTAAGAGATTCCACAAATCTTTCAAGGACCTGACTGATTCCACATGTATCTTTCGATGACCTATGTGACTATTAACTATAAAAAAAATAAAAAGACATGCATTTAAGAGTTTATCTAACACGTCAACCAATTATCAAACAACTACTTAAGGCATTTTGCATTAATTAATAGATCACAACTCGAAGTTTGCAATTTTTTTCATTAACTATTTTTAACTTTAATTGGAGATAAAATTTTGGCTATGATCCTCGTGGGACGGTTACAACCTCCGATTCTATATGCAAAACCCTTTTAGGAAAAAAATTTGGTCCTATTTATAAGACCCTATTCCAATTATCAATAATATTTAATTACTTTTTTTTTTCAAAAGCACCTCTATTAAGTCAACATTTCCTAGAATCACAATAATAATTATATGAGTATTTTTCAAAAAATATACTAAATATTTGTAGTTTTAGCTTATTTTCAAAAATAAGCATAATCTAATGGGGAACGTATATAGTACTCATTGAAGTCAAATGAGTATGTAAACTCATTGTTCAATGAATGGATGGTGTTGGTTGAGCTGAATGGAGGATCACGATTCTCTTCTCCATCGTAGGATGCAAGAAGCAAGTAAAACAGCGGATAATTTTTCGTTACACATGGGCAGGTTATTTTTACCCGATCTGAGCTGAAAATTGGTTGGTGGGCCATCCTAATCTGGGAATAACCAGCTGACATAGCTTCGTTTTCTTGAACTTGACAGTGCGGATAGGCCTATTTTGCAAGTCTTATAGTATATAGTCAGAGACTCAGGGACAAGCCCACACTTTTTGTGCTAACAGTGTGAATAAATTTTACTCCCTTCTATTCTCATTATAGGTCACATTCTAGAAGATTTTTTTTATCCTACTTATAAGTCACTTTATATTTTCCATGCATTATATATTGTTTTTTTTCTCTTTTTTGCCCTTATTAAATGTTTTGACTATTTATGTGTTTTTTGTTGTTAATTAATGAATGTGAATTTTTCAAAAAAAAAAATTGAGAAGTAAAATTGTAATGTTACAATATATTCTCATAGAATTCATAAAACTAACTACTCCATCTGATCCTATATATAGGGCACCTTCTAGAAGAAATCTTTGGTCCTATATATAGGATACTTTATATTTCCTACTCATCATTAATCGTGTTTTCTCTTCTTTGACATTATTAAATGTTTTGACTAACTATTTATTCATTAATGAATGTGAACTTTCCAAGTAAAGTGGAAGGGGTAAAATTGTAATGTTACAATATATTCTCATAAAATTCACAAAACTAACCACTTTCCTTGGTCCGAGGAATACGATTAGGTATGCCCTATATATAGTACCGGAGGGAGTAGTACTTTTCTTGGTATGTGTAATTCAGTTGAGTATGTCCTATAATAAGGACCACAAGGAGTAATAATTTTTATACTCTTTCATTCCGGTCCTTAATATAAGATCATTTTAGATACAAATTTTTAGCTTTATTTACAAGAAATTGTTCTAATTTTTAATGACATTTAATTGATTTTTTTCACGGATACTTTTTTTATTCAATATTTTTTAAGAGTTCTAATACTCCCTTCGTCTTACAAGGAATTTTAAAAATTGAAAAGGTCAAAAAAAATAAAGAGACATGCATTGAATAATTTGTCCACCATATCAACTAATTATCAAACAATTAATTTAATGCATTTTACATTGTTCAACTAATCACATCTCAAGTTTATAATTTTTAAGTTTTATTATATATTAATTACTTTAACTTTAGTTTAGGACAAAAACTTTTGTCATGTTTTACCATCTTTATAGGACTGAGAGAGTAATAACTATATGATAGTTTTGCAAAAGTTTATTAAATGTTCGCATTTTCAATGTTATTAACAAAATTAATAATTTTTTTTACTTAAATTTTTCTAAAATAACTCATATTAAGAATAAGTGGAAGTATAAATTATTATTACCTTGTTTTTTTTAATATGTTATTAACTTGTTTTTCATTGTTGTGTTTCTTGTAATTTCGAAGTACCCAGGTGCTTTTGGCAAAATTGAGAAATACTATCATATTGGGGTACCATTCCACCTCTTTTGCTGAAAAATACTTGCAAGTTATATACACGCTCACTTGCAAATCCATAGCCAAAATCTTCATTTGCAAATTTTGGGAATTCAATAAAGCAATGTTCTTTGGTATTTCCTGTTGAATTCAATTTAGTCCACAAAAGGGGACCTAATTAACACTAATCAACGAACATAAAACTTCAATTGAATTCAAATATTCCATATCCACCAATGTTCGAATCGTTGGGCTCATCAAAACCCGGCCCATAAACACATCCTTGTTAGTTGTTTATATTATATAATAGCTCATGGGTATTCCACGGACCGGAACATCCACTTGCTAAGTAGTGTGGGCCCCACGAGTAATACTCAACAAGTACTACTTTTTTTTTAAGGGAAGTACTGCTTCTATCATGCACCAATTATTTGGTGCTCCAACTTTTTTCTATTTTAATAAATTCAATATATTAAAAAAATGCTTTGAAAGTGAGTTCTGGTGCTGCTGCAACAGAAGTGTTATGCAAAACCACCAGTCATCCTCTTAAGGTAAAAACTGTTATACTTAATTTGCTACTAATAAGTACAACATCCCCTTTATTAAACTTAAACTAAACATTATCTTTCAGGGACAAGTGCGCCAAGCAGGGAAATTAAGTTTATCATGCGAAACAGAAGTGCCAACATGGTCAAGTACAGACTTCAGTTTCTCCTACTTGATTGACACTCTTATTTAATCGTTATATATATACTTTTAAAATTTGACACTCTTATTTAATCGTTATATATATACTTTTAAAATTTGACATTCTTATTGTTTGAGTTGCTTAGAGATATACCTGCTTCATTAGATTATTTGATGTACTTAATGGGTTGAATTTGTGCAAGGAATGCATGGCAACAACTGGGGATTATGAGTCCAGAGCTGGCTATTTTGCAAGGAATGCATGGCAACAACCGGGGAATTTGTGCAACTCTTATCTGAAGTCATTCTAGGTATGTCGTTTATTGCCAAATGCATCTTCTCACAAGTTAATTTTGCGTTTTGCTTTCTAATTTATATGACACCATTACGTGACAAAATTTCACCAATGCTTCTATTTTAAATCATACTTTGTGATATAAACCTTTTTTAGGTGGTTCACAAGTTTACATTAGCAAACAGAATTGACCTTTTTTGATAACTAATATCTGAAAATGCTGCTGGACTTCCTCATATGTACATGCTTAATCTATAACTCCCTATGAAATAATTACCCTAAAATTTACGATTTAAAATTTCTTTTAATATGGATATGATATTTGCCAAAATAATATTTCCTTTCATTAATAACAAAAACATCATAGTTAATAAAGCGGAAGACTTAAATGCATCAAATACATAAAGTATAAGTTTAGGTACATTCAGTTCGGTCATTCAAAATACAATCAGTGTTTTAGCTCGGCCAAACTGGCCGAGACCCATCCACCTATCTGACTCTAAATAACTTACTCTCCCTGAGAGGGAGAGTGATCCTGCTCGGCCGGGGACTGCGTCTGCTCGGGCTCAGTACCTGAAAAATGGTAAGGAGGTGAGCATTACACAGAACTTAAATAAGCAGTTTCTAAGATGACATACCGGACTACCAAGCCAAGCACAAGTAGTCAAATAGCAAATAAATCACAAGTAATCAAACCCATATATCTCATGCATATATCAACATTTAGCTCGGTTCGCAAACCCACAACCTCGTCTGGCTCGGCTCACATCATCAACCACTTAACTCAATACTAGCTATACCTCGGTTTACATTCTCTTACCTCTGTTTACCATCTCTATCTCGGATTCCTTACTCATTATTTCACTTTGACATAGCTTACAATCTTTTACTCTTCTCGGATGCATACACCCAGTGCATGTCTTACACCATTTAAGTCGGATATTGGAGCGTCCATAACTGCGAGTACCACAATACCCGTCTTACAGCTGCGAGCACCACAATGCTCGGCTTACGCGATCAATGCACGCACCCAGTACGCGTCTGCTATGACCAGGAACACTACCGCCGATCATTCTATGGAGTAAGGAGTGTCCATAACTGCGAGCACCACCATACTCGTCTTACAGCTGCGAGCACCACAATGCTCGGCTTACGCGATCAATGCACGCACCCAGTACGCGTCTGCTATGACCAGGAACACTTCGTACCGATTCCGTTCTCGAAACCTTGTGTGTCATAACTGCGAGTACCACCATGCTCGTCTTACAACTGCGAGCACCACAATGCTCGGCTTACGCGATCAATGCACGCACCCGGTACGCGTCTGCTATGACCCGACCACACAACCATTTCTCTTTAATTCCCTTTATCTTATTAACCATTACTTTTAGTTCGGCCCACCTCAGTTCACCTCTTTAGTTTATTCCTCTTTGCATCTATCTCGGCTCAACCCTTCACCCCTTCCCGATTTCATTAATCCTATTATCTACCTCGCCTACCTAACTCATTATGTAACTTATTAGTTTGTCTTTTCGATCCACCCTGGTTACCATTTTTCTCATTCTCCATTCTCACCCTCTCTTGGCTCGGCCACAGATACAAATACCAAATATCAAAGCTCGTAAACACTTATACCACAACAACCGTATGCACAAAACATTTAGTCAATCCATCATATAAAATACAGCATATGAAATATAGCATGTAATCAAAAGTGATATTCCATCTTCACCTAAAATCCAGGTTTCTAGTTCATTCATTAATTCCCTTTTTCCCTTTTTACCATTTCTCTTCTAACATTAACCTATGTCCATTCCCTAATCTAACACCCACTCTTAGTACCCTTTATGAACACCCTAGAAACCCAAACTCAAGTAGAGGTAACACTCACTCCTTACCTCAAATCGTGTGAGATAAGAGTTGAGAGTTTGAGAATGGTCCCTTGTTGCTTGTCCTTGATCTTAGCACCCTTGAATCCTTCTTACTCCAAGCTGCACACGAGCTCCACCAATCTACACACGAACTCCACGGCGGTCCAGGGGCGTCGGAACAGAACGGGGACGGAGAGAAGGTGGGTCTCCGGTTTGTGAGACTTGGTGGAGGAGAGGGAGATGTGTGAGTGAGAAGAGGGAAAGAAGGTGTGTTGAGGGTTTGTTGTTGCTGGAACTTGAAAGAGGAAAAGAGAGAGATCCGTAGGAGGAAGGGAATGAGAAATGCAAAGTGTGTTATGGGGTGTTTGGGCTTTCTTTTATTCATTTAGGGAAAATATTTGTGTGGCTAGGATTCATTGGCTTCTTGTGGAAGCTAGATTGTATGGCCAAGATTCATTGGCTTCTTGAGGAAGCCATGAATAGTACATTGAAAGGGACATAAAGTAGTGATAGTGACATAAAGTGAAAGATAGTACCGTACGGATGACACGGAAACCAAAGGGTCAACAGCTCAACATGAGCTGGCACGGAAGAGCTAGGATGTGTCGGATAGAGCACGTCGGTTGGGACACGTCGGCTTGGTTCGTAGGAACAGCAGTAGTCCGAGCCTCCTTCTCGGATGTTACTGTGAGGTGCGCTGAGGTCGGCTAATCCGGACTGGACAATGGGTTTCACGTTGGGTTCCCTTTCAGCTCGGTTCAGAAGCACACAATCTTGTCTAGCTTGGCCGAGATCGGGCCGAGGCCTTAATCTCACATCCTAGGTCGGCCTATGCTCATACTACCCTTCTAACCTTGTACAATTTCTAAGACTTAACCCTATCCTTAAATAGATATTTATATATTAAAATTATATTATTTAATATCAATTTTTGGGATGTTACATAATCAGCTCAGAATAATGATTGAGGTATTAGCTACATATATTACTTGATTTTTATGTTACAGACTATAGATTTGCAATTATGATTGATGAATTTTTTAATATCTCCTTTATAAATCAGAAATCTGGATGACTCGAATCCAATTTGGTATATCATTCTACTTTCTACATTTGGAATATCATTCAACTATCATTTTGAAATAATCACAATAAAGCACAGTTATGCTGAAGACATATGAGAATGATTAGTGTACTTAAATTATTATGTGTTAATAATGCATTTGTTATTATAATTATTATTGGGCACCATTAAGGATTCAAGAATCTTAATTTATAAGAGACCATCAAGGATTCGAGATGAGAAAATGTGATGTGAAACTTTTGAGAAGCTTAGACTTGCTAACAAAATGAACCTTTTCTGATATGGCATAACTCATAGTGCTGCTGGACTTCTTCATTTTTACATGCATAATCTATCTGAAATGAAAAAAAGAGTTTAAACTTTATTAAATGATGCTGGACTTACTCAATTTCTGCACTAATATGTATCTAAATTATAAAAGTTTTTTTTTCCCATTGAATATATTTTTTGCTCCAGTATTTCCTATATTAGTTATTAAAGGCACTTTCACAAAATGAATATGTGCATTCATTAAATGTTTCATTAATCTGATCTAAAACTTACCAAGTAGCTGCTGAATTGTAATTGTGATATTACTATAGAAGAGTTTGGCTCTGTTTCTATATCTTGCATATTCAACTCTTAATTGTCTGTACTTTTCAGTTTTCTTTGAGCATATTAATGAAATTGAACAATTGTGCTCATGATAAAAAAAAGGGATGTACTCATACTCTTTTCATCTCCAGTTATCTTTATACATACGAAATGAAAGGGTTTTTGTTTTGAACCATATGATGTGATATTCAATATGATATCATGAGTAGTAGGTAGTTCATTTTATCCTTCAACTTTAGGTTATATATTTTGTGTTGAACAATTAGTTTGGAAATAATATGACTTGATTTTATCCTTAAAACCAGATTAAGTTTGCACATTTCAGTTGAAAATTTTTATATTGTCATACGAAATTACTTTTTAGAAACTAAAATTGTCATACTGGATTACACGTTTGTACAAAATCATGTAAGCATGGATTGCCTTTCTGCTAATTGCACAATTCTTTGACTAAATGAAACACAGAAAATTGGCATAACCAATTGTCAACTCAATAATTTAGTTACCCCTGCATGATGTTTTAAAATGCTTTGCTGGTGTTTATGATGATTAATGAGGTCAATTGTTTTTTGTTTCACGGAACCTATTTTTACTTTGTTGAGAATGCTGATGGAAAAACTTCCACTGAATGCATTTTTTCATAAATTTGTTTGGCTTAATAAATTTGTTTGGCTTAATAAACCTTTAAATTTGTTCTACTTTACTGTGTTGGCTGAAGAAGAACTCTTTGAAGGTGAATATGAGGAAGAACTCTCCATTTTTCTTGATAAACAACACATGCAAAAGAGAGAGAGAGCGGATTGTTCCAACCTTATAAAGATCAAATTCTGAGTCATACTTATAGTAATATATTAAAATTAATAACTACGAGCCACATATAATTTGTGGCATAGCAAACAAATGTTTCCAATCATACCTCACTAGGTTCATCCCAAAGTCTGCGCAAATAAAAATCAGATTCTGATACAACAATTCCTGGGGGTAGTGACTCTGCTCCACGAGGATTTGTGGAAACATATATCTGCACAAGTAGCATCTGAATCACACTTGGTTTACTTGAAATATAGTATTGATGCAATTCTGAAGCATTTAAAATTATATAATAGTGGCAAGCTTTATGAGAATGTGAAACTGCTTTAGTTCTAATGCTTTCAATGTAGCTTTGCATCTTTCTATATCAATTACGTTTTTCTTTTATCATTTCTTCCATTTATCTAAGTTATTTCCAACGGCATTATTATTGTTATGAATTATGATGTGTTCCCTTTCCAGAAGATGTTATAAGTTGTGAAGTTTCAAGCACAATGTTTGATTGCAAGTTTGAAATCTTTAAGAAAGATGTGTTTGGTATCCCAACATCTGGCATCTTATATGTGTAATGTCTTCTTTGCAGTGCCCATGATACAGAATTTAGAGACAACAATGAGATCCGGTGGAGTTCCGCAAGTGTGACACCCTTCCGGATTACCCAAATATAATATAGTAATTAAGCTTTTATATTGGATAATATATGGACTTGTGAGTGTTAAGAAAATGTGGAAAATTAAATTTTCTTATATAGCGGGTGCACAAACCGTCATTTGGAATTCTTGGAGAATAAACTTTAAACCATTTCAAAACATTTGTATCGAGTTCGGCGATCTCTAAAACCTTTTCACAAATAGGGTAACATTCGCTCTTTGGAAACATCTTTGTATCATACAAGTAATCAAAGTTACCCATGCTTTGTTCCATAAAACTGATACCATCAAATAATATTTATGGCCGAGCTCTTAAGTAGATTAAATCAGAGTAAAGTGGAATTTATCGGACTATGCGATTTAATGGTAAGATAAACATAAGTTTTCAATATATATATATATATATATATATATATATATATGAAGAGTAGTGAGTACATAGTCCCATGATCAAAGTCTCCAAGATCCAACATATACAAGCCCATAAACAGATCTACATAATAGTGTATCTAAACCCCTAGAGTACTCCACAAGTATATCTACAATATATGTACATAACCAAAACATAAACTCCAAGGGTGGTCACGTAGATCTGGCATCATCAGATGTAGTAGTAGTGATAGCAGCAGTCTCCAAAAAACATAAGTAGTAAGGTAGTAGCATCATCATCAACACAGCAGCAGCAGCAAGTCTCCTCCACAGCATCCGCACATCGGATCCACCGATCCTCATCACATACCATATGCATATACCTAGGGATCATCGTCCCTCCAACCACTCCCAGTAGAATGCACGACAGGCTCGCTCCCACTCTCGTCCTCCACCGGATCCTCCTCGATCTCATCCGAGGGAGAGTGTACCCTACCACTGGGTATCGGGTCAGGTGATGGTGAAACCCTGACTGGGCTCCTCGGATCAGAAGGGGGAATCTCCTCGCGGACGACTCTCGAAGTAAAAGGGTGAGAGCGGGTAGGTCGAAAATGACAACTATGGTAAGAGCGAGCTGGTCTCGTGGGAGGTGGTCCATGGTAAGTGTAAAACAGGGGTACATGCATAGTGTATATGATGGGAATCCTAAATCTACGAGGACGGAATTGGATCAACGGGTTCGGGTGGTAGAAGGTAACCTATACCTCTCCCTCGAACACTGCGCGATGGTCCTCATAGATCCATGTGCCACTAGGAAGTGGCCGGATCTCGATGCAAGCAATGTAACGAGACATCACCTACAAGGGCATAAGGGTAAGCAATTCTATACACATAACCAATAGAGAATAAATTGTGCAATATGAATATGTAAATATGCATCAATTAACAACAATCACATATAACACTTAGCAGTTAATGAATGCATATAGGATGCTCACACTTATTTCATTTATCACAATTAATTTAAATGAGTGGCATGATGCATGAATTTAGCTCTCAAGCCTATCTCCATCATACTATGTCACTCTCTGACGTCCATCCCTGACAACCCAACACTCAACAGTGCGTTGTATTCCTAGGTATACAACAATTCGTACATTCACCTAGAATGTACACGACAAGCTTGGTATCCATGCCACCCGAGCATATCCCGTCATCCAAACGGACCGTCATCCAAACGGTATAACCATATCGGCATCCACTCAGCCGACCACGTCAACGACGTGTCATCAAGCAAGCGTATTGGCACTCCCAGAGGCCCTCCACATGTTTACCAAAAACATGATATACGTCCTACCATCCAAACTCCAATATGAATGCGTTAACTTTACTTAGAAGGGATTGATTGATGTTTTATCCTTTTATTAATACATTACGTGCCTCTCAAGCAATGTATCATTATTCAAATGAAAACATCATAACATCAATCAATTTCCTTTAAGTCCAGGATCACTTGGTTTATTGTCCTTTAAGAGTTACAAAATGTTTTAGAATTAAAAATGGTATTTTTAAGTATCTGACTAAAAATACTCGAGTGTTTTCCAAAATACTCGAGTAGTTTATCATTTTCCAGATTCTACTCGAGTGGTTCATAATTATACTCGAGTCGTTCATGTCTTTTCAGAGACTTAGGTTTTCAGGTCTTCATAAATATACTCGAGTAATTCATGAGATACTCGAGTATTCCATTACCCAGAATACTCGAGTAGTTCATATATTACTCGAGTGTCCAATCTGATTCTCAAGTTGGTGCGCCAATTTTCACTCTGGTGCACCACGAAATACTCGAGTGTTAAGCCAAATACTCGAGTATCTGCAAACAGACCAGACTGAAACTTGGTTTTTACATACCATTTCAATTTCTAAACATTTTTAACCCAAACCAATGATCAAAACAGTTCACATACCATATATTGAACATGTTGCAATACTCATTTCATATCAAATAACCAATTTGACAGAGAATCAACCATTTATGCATAATTTATACAATTTAGCAACTCAACACCTCAAATTGCAAAATAAGCATAATACTCATAAAACAGTGGTCATTTAAGCTTGCATGCATGATATAAAACTTGCTCATCACAGTCATAGAGCATGGATTGGTCTCCAAACCAAAGTTCCTATTCAAACTAAGCCCTTAGAGCCTCTTGGTGGCTCTCTAACACAATTAATGAAATTTAACTCTATCTAGTGAATATAATTACTTTCCCTTACCTCTCAGACGTGAATCAAACAAGAAATTCCCCAAAGAAAAGCTCCACAGCACCAAAAGCACTTTAACCCAACATGCAGAGCAGTTTTGAGTGCAACACCAAAGTGGAATTGGTTCACACATGAAACAGAGAATAGAATTAGGGAAATTAGATTTTCTAGACTCTATGAAACATAATCTAACTAAGGAAATCGAATTTGAGACTCAGAGATTCATGAGCTTACCAGAAATCAAGATCAAAGTAAGCTTCAAGCAACACTTTGACAGAACAAACTCCAACTTCTCAGCTCCAATACTCCCAACACACTCACTCAATTCTCACGATTTTTATGTCTATACAAAGCTCGTGATGTGAGCTTTGTATTCGTGTATCACTCAAGCCTTAACACTCAGAATTGAAAGAGAATCGAAGAGAACAAACTCAGAACCCTAACTTCATCAACAAAGCAAGTTTGATCAAAAATTCTCAGCCAAGGATCGTTGATGAGCTTAAATAGGAATTGAGGAGACTCATGCAGGTCGACACGACCTCCCTGGACATGGAATGAAGATGATTTCGTGTCGCCAACACGGAATCGTTGGTGCTGACTCACCAAACGCACTAACTCGTGCAATTTGACCCAGAATACTCGAGTTTTTCAGAAAATACTCGAGTATTTTTCCCAATTTTTGAAAAATAATTATTTTATTTACCTTCCCTCCAAAATCTTTCCTATAATTACCTCTAGGTCCCAACCCAGGGACTAATATGCAAAATACTCATTTTAGGCATTTATTATATTTATTAAATTGATTCACACACATATACCAACTATATGAACACATATTTTAATCAAGGATTAATATGGAAATAATTAATTATAATTAACATTTCATTAATCGGGGATTAAAATTTTGGGGTGTTACAGCAAGCACCGCAATTCAGGTTAGATTTCGCTTACTTTGCTGCAGCATTCTTTCATAGTCAGCACAATGATACCTTATTTGAGATCATTACAGAGCCCTGTGTCCAGGAAGTGAGGATGCAAATCACTTGAGAAATTGTGATTATTTAACTCTATTCTATGGCTATGATGGTGAGGAACTAAGGCTACAAATTCATTTGTTATTTTTATTATGATTTTTTGACTTTACATGGTGTTGTATCCTATTGGAAGAGATGTTGCTTATTAGTCATTGGTTGTATTTACAAAAGATTTTCAACCAAAGAATCATCTCTCGGAGTAGCTCACGATTGCAGTGGCTAAACCAAGATCCAAAAGATTTTCAATCAAAGAATCTTTCTGATGTATAGACACTAGGATAATAGGAATTCTGAAATTTGTAGTCATGGTGTAGATTTCATCAATGTGTTAGGGATATTGATAAAAATGTGAAGAGCAATGAATATGATTGAAATTCGTGTTAAATTGTTCCATAGCATGGCATACAATTTGTTTAGTTGTAATAAATGCTTTGAATTTTTTATGGGCATGAAATAATCATAGAGCAATAATGCAAGATTGATGTTTAAGTTTAGCATGGAATTTTTTCTGCTTTTATTTTAATAAAAAAACATTTGAACATGGGTTTTATGTTAAGGTATTTTTAAAGTCACTCAAATTCTTATTCCTTCTTATTGTCATTTTAATAGAAATTATATTAATTTTATAACAATATAATTAATTGTGTTTAAATTTAGTTGATTTTTCAAACTTATTTAGTTGGATAAATTCATTGTGTTTCAATTTTTTTAATTATGTTCATAAATTATCTTTATCACGAAAACTTTAATAATTTCATGTTTAAATTAGGGGCTTCGCGGATGCACGGGCTTACTTACTAGTTAACACTAATCAACGAACATAAAACTTCAATTGAATTCAAATATTCCATATCCACCAATGCTCGAATCGTTGGGCTCATCAAAACCCGGCCCATAAACACATCCTTGTTAGTTGTTTATACTATATAATAGCTCATGGGTATTCAACGGACCGGAACATCCACTTGCTAAGTAGTGTGGGCCCCAGGAGTAATACTCAACAAGTACTACTTTTTTTTGAAGGGAAGTACTGCTTCTATCATGCACCGATTATTTGGTGCTCCAACTTTTTTTTATTTTAATAAATTCAATATATTAAAAAAAATGTTTTGGGTTTTCTGTGTTCTTTTTATGTATATGTTTTTATTATTTAGATTTGAATTTTTTTTTATTATATGCTTCCTAACACAGGTAATGGTCCAAACAAGTAAGATATAAAACAAGGTGTTTCTACCATGCACTGATTTTTGGTGCTCCGACTCTTTTTTTATTTTATTTTTTTATTTTAATAAATCTAATATATTAAAAAAAGTATACTTTGAGTTTTCTGTGTTCTTTTTATGTACATGTTTTTGTTATTTGGATTTGAATTTTTTTTATTTTATGCTTCCTGACACGGGTAATGATCCAAACAAGTAAAATATAAAACAAAGGTGTTTCTACCATGCACTGGTTTTTAAATATTAGGTACGATTACCAAGCTATGATATTTTACAGTTATGTTCTATATTTTTTCAAATGACTTCATTTATAAATAAAGTTTAATAGTTTAAAGATTCCTCATTTTCCTATGTTAATTCTTTCATTTTTCTTGCTTTGAAGAATCGGTTACTGAATGAATAGGAAGATTAAAAAATAAATGTGAATAAGCATGAAGTTGCATTGAATTTTGGTCATATTTAAGGTACATGAAATTCTTTTTTAGTACAAATCAGATTTGTTGCAATAATTACTAAAAATCAATTTTTTTTGTCTTTCATATAAATTTTATTTTTAATTTATAATGTCATTAATTACTTCTTTTTCAAAAACACTTTTATTCACTTTTTTTTAAAAGCAAATTTTTTAGTTTAAAAATATTACATACAAGAATGTTAATGAACTCCAATTTATCGACTCTTTCGTAAATAATAATATTAATCGGCTCATTCCTAAACAATTTTTTTAACAAGAATGTTTACATTATTATACTTTATTTACACTTAAACATTATTCATATTAGAATTTCTCATAACTATTCAGTAATAAATTAAAACTAATATTAATTGTAACTTTGTGAAATGTTTTATCAATACACTAAAACTAATATTAATTGCAATTTTTTGAAATGTTTTATCGATTTCGTATTTTTTCCGTGCATTTCACGGGGTCGGGTCTAATTAAACTAAATCATCGCTGCGACTGCTCCACCAGCGTGCTTGCAAACCCTTTTAGAACATTTTGGAGCAAAGAGAATGTTTACGAGAGCTTCTGCCTTTCTGGGTTTACAATGTGCGAATTTGAAGCTGGTGGTTTTGGGTTTTGTCTAATGTTTGAGCATATAATAATGAAGATGTTACTGTATAATGTGTGTTTTATCATTACTTGCATATTTTTGGATTTTTGTAAGTTTGTAGGATTATTTGATGACGAAGATGAGAGAAGAAGGAAGACGAAGAGAGGGGGAGTTCCGGACTTGCAGACATAAAATTCCCTTTTTTTATTTGAAAAAAAGACAAGGCATATAATATAGTAAACCATGTGTATAGGTGCTCATAATGAGTATCTAAACTCATTTGACCACAATGAGTTCTAGGATGGCAATGGGAAATTGCAAATGGGAATCCCCGCAGGGAACGCTTCGTTCGAGTATCCGAGTTTGAGGATTTTTCTCAGCGGGGGTGGGAATGGGGGAAAACGAACAAATTTTGGGGCGGGGAATGGGATTGGTTCCCCCATTCCCGCGGGTTCCCCGTCCCCGATAATTTTACTTATATGCCCTTAAATATTTAGGTTTTATATAGTTAAAAAATAATAGGTTTTTTAGTAACTTCAAATATATTATTATAATTACAATTATAATTATTATTATTAACGATTTTTTTAACGATTTTTTTAAATTGAATATCTTGAATTTTAACGATTATTTTTCTGTAGTGTACAAATTTAAGAATATTATTCGACGTTATGAATTTTATAACAGGTCAAATGAAGTTAGGTTCCCTGTGGGGATCCGTGGGGTGGTGGGGAATAGGGATGGTGGCTAATCAACCCCCGACATGGGGAATGAGGATGGGGATGAGGGGCAAATGAGACCCGAGGATGGGGAATGAGAAAGGTCTCCCCGAGCGTTCCCCGCCCCGTTGCCATCCCTAATGAGTACCGTAAAAGGGACCAATCTAATATGTTTATTTGTCAATGCAGATTATAATCTTAAATTATATTTTTGGAAAAATCATCAAAATTTAACAGCTCCCTCATAACAATTGGAGATTATTTTTTTAGATCCGTGTAATTTTCTTATTCTACCCTTATCACTTTAACACATTAACTATTCCCTTATCATTGTTTTGTAATTTTTTCAGTAAAAATAAATTTTTAAACTATTGAAACAAAACAAATCAACTTAAATCTATTTTTCACATAAGATACTCAAACATAAATAGATTATAATCTGCAGATTATAATCATAGAAAAGATAATCATAATCTTATTTTACTAGCTATACCAAACAAGCACTAATAACTAAAAACCGCGAGGGAGTGACAGATATTGGCTAAACAACGTATTTGGTCTTTTATCATATTTTTCAATTTCAAATTGGTCCTTTATGCTTTTTTGGTATCATGTTGGTCCATCACGTTTCTTTTCACTATCAATTTGATCTCTGAATTACTATTCATGCTATGTTGACCAATAAGATACGCATACGTGTCATTTCTCACTCCAACATTGCAAATATGGACCAATACGATGTTGACACATAGAATGAACAGTGATTTAGAAACTAATTTGATAGCAAAAACAAACATGAAAACCAATATGATATATAAAAACATAAATGACCAATTTAAAATTGAAAAATAAGCTAAGAGACCAAATATCCCACCAATTAAAGAACCCATGCACGTGCATAGATACTACTAGTTTTGGCATTAAAGAAAAGGGCAAATTGCACTCACATCCCCTAAGGTTTGCATCATTGACATAAGCACCTCCTCTAGTTTGGAAAATGACACTCACCTCCATTCCTTAGCAATTAACATTGCACTTACACCCCCTTCTTGTAATAAATGGTTAGGTTATATCAAGGAAAATGTTATGCTTAAAATTAAAAACGACTTTTATACCCTCAAGAGGTATTTCATACAAATTTTAAATGTATTTGATGTATTTTTTTACAATAATATGATAAAATTAATTTTTTTTTACAAGAAAATGTAATGACTAACCAAGTCACTTCTGTCTTTTGCAAGCCAATTTGAGACAATAAAAAATTGTGCCAACAGTGGGATTTAGAATGCACATGGGATTTATAGGGTTAACATGCTTATTATAAACAATATTCTTTTTCAATACTTTGATGGTTAATCACATGCTACAATGGATATAATAAGATATAATATGTTTTAATTTTGGTATTGTTCCTATGATATATGGATATGAATATAATGGATTTACTCTTTATATAAAGTTTGTATTTCAACAATGATGTCAGGTCTTTTGCATTATTCTGAAATCATTTGAATAAATTTTGTATACAAGAATATGTGTTTTAGTAAAAAAAATCATAAAAAATTATTTTATTTTCATGTAATTTTTTAATTAAAAAAAATTATTTTATCCCATCATTGTTCAAATACACCTTGAAATTTGTATAAGGCGGGCATAAATGTCTTTTTTTTTTTTTTTAATTCTAAGCATAACATTTTTGTTTCTAATAAAGTAATCATTTATTATAAGGAGGGATATACTTCATTCGTTTCATTATGTTTGACCTTTTAAGCCTGAACACATAAATTAAGAAAGCACTCCCTCCGGACCTTATTATAGGACATACTTAACCGAATTACACATACCAAGGAAAGTGATTGGTTTTATGAATTCTATGAGAATATATTGTAACATTACAATTTTACCCCCTTAACTTTTTTTGGAAAATTCGCACTCATTAATGGACAACAAAAAACACATAGATAGTCAAAACATTTAATAAGGGCAAAAAAGAGAAAAATCAATAAATGATGCATAGAAAATATAAAGTGACTTATAATTAGGAGGATGTGATTATTAATTATTGTAAATATTATAACCGGATGGAGTATTAATTATTGTAAATATTATATATAATTTGTCTAAAATATCCTATTTAATCCTTATTGAAAATTGTAGTAATATTTAATTTTATTAGCAAGTGTGTTCATTAATTAATGTACAGCGATTTAAAGATGAGAGAAATGATAAAAGTAAAATTAACGAAGAGTAAAAAAAATGATTGAATGAAAGGTAAAAATTGGAAAAAAAAAATATGTGTATGTATTAAAAATGTAAAAAGCCAAATAATATAAAAAAAAAAAAGTTAAAAAGTCAAACATAATGAAACTTAAGAGGATGTGATCTTGATTATCAAACAGAAGATCCTAGTGTCATTTTTCAAATTAGGATTTTTCAAATTAGGAGGATGTGATTGCTATTTCCCTGTGGAGAAATAACAATTTGATCCATAAATAATTCTACTAGTAATTCAAATAGAAGGTTGGCGTGTTACGGAAACGGAAGCAGATTTGGAGGGAAAAGGAGAAGAAGAGGAGCGATGCCGGTGGCGAGGCCGGAGACATCAGATAGCAGAGTTATTGCTCACGTTGACATGGACTGCTTCTACGTTCAAGGTTCCATTCCTTTCTTTCAATCTTCTCTTCTTCTTCTTCTTTCTTTAACTCTCTCTCCACTCTTAGGGTTCAGTTCCACCATGACTCTCTCTTCTAATCCCTTCTCTCTTCATTTCATTTCTCATTATCTTTTAACAATTTCCATTTCCATTACATTACTTTTTCTTTCTTTTTTTTGTTTGTTGGCAGTTGAACAGAGGAAGCAACCGAATCTAAGGGGCTTACCAACTGCAGTTGTACAGTACAACTCCTACAAAGGCGGGGGATTGATTGCGGTTAGTTACGAGGCTCGCGCTCACGGTGTCAAACGGTAATCGATTACACCCAAGGTTTTTTAAATTCTCCAAAAACCTTTTATTTTGCAGACTATTTCGGGAGGAAAATTGTTGCGGCCTCAATTGCGGTCGTGGAGACTCGCAAAATCTTAACATTGGGGGCCTCGATTTGCGGTCGAGGAGCCACCACTGTTCTGTTTGTTATGTGCTTTCACAATGAATGATGTATCAATGTAGTACTAGAATAATATAACTCGATTTTACTATGTGTTTTTGTTAGTTCAATGCGGGGTGATGAAGCGAAGGAGGCATGCCCGCAAATCCACCTTGTGCAAGTTCCGGTTGCGCGTGGTAAAGCTGATCTCAATGCATACAGGAATGCAGGTTCAGAGGTATATGATTTAATTATTATTATTTTGGTAATGAATTAGTATACTTTGTTAGAAGTTCCTGAGGTTGATTTACGGTGAATTTCGAAATTACCAGGTTGTTTCTATTCTTTCGAGGAAGGGTCGTTGTGAGAGGGCTTCAATCGATGAGGTGTATCTTGACCTCACTGATGCAGCTGAAGCGATGTTGATGGACACTCCTCCGGAAAGCATGGAAGATGTTCCGGAGGAGGTTCTCAAGTCTCATGTTTTGGGGCTTCAGTGTGAGGTCAGAGGCTAATGCTTAATGCTCTTGCATTTTCTGTTATCACTCTTAATCTGAAGATTGAAAATATACTTAATTTTTGTTGTATATTTTGCCTTTCATCTCTCTCTTATTTTAATGTTTGATTTAGAGGCTGGCATACAGGTGTTAAACTTTTATATTAATATTCTGCAAACTGGATCAGTTAATGAACTGAAACGAAAGTAGTTCATAGTTTACTAGTCCAACCATGGTTGAATAACTGTTTTAATTTCTGTGTTACTCAAAACACTATTAAAAATATCCATATAAAGTATAAATTAAAATTTAAGAAACATGGAAGTTATAAAGATTGCATAAATATTAAAGACAAATGTTTATAAAGTGCTATAGTATAAATAGCCTTCAATAAAAAGGCAGCCCAGTACACGAGGCTCCCACCTAGTGCAGTTTAGGGTGGGTAGATGTACGCAGCCTTACCCTCGCAAGCAGAGTGACTGTTTCCCAAGCAGAGCCACTAAGCAACAACCTTACCATTGCGCCAAGGCTTACCCTTATAAACAGCCTTCAATATATTACATAAAAATGGATTATGACTTTAAACTTAAGGGTTACAGTCCCTATGAGTCTTTTTGGCTCATTGGATGAGGCATAATGATAGAGAACTGAACCATATGGCTTGCCAGTTTTACAGACAAAACTGGTTAGTCCAGTCCAGTTCTCAGGACTAAGGACTATACATTTTTTGAACGCTATAATATACTTCATCAACTTACCACACATATAGTGTATCTTTTCAAATAAAATCCTTGTAGCAACTAAGCATGAAAATGTGCGGTAGTACTGAAATTTATTTTCTGTTCAGGATGGAAATGACCCGAAAGAAGAAGTTAGGAAGTGGCTTTGTAGGAGTGATGCTAGTTATCAAGATAAGCTATTAGCTTGTGGTGCCTTCATTGTTGCTGACCTCAGGATGCAGGTGTTGAAACAAGCGGAATTCACATGTTCTGCTGGCATTGCTCATAATAAGGTAAGAAGCAGTGTTGGTATTTTATATCAATTATTTAGCCCAAATTTATGACAACTTTTGTCTTCAGGATATGTCTTTGATGTTTTATATGGCCATTAACTTATATCTTATGCTTTCTTTAGATGTTGGCTAAACATGCTAGTGCTATGAACAAACCTGCACAACAAACTGTTGTGCCACACTCATCTGTTGGAGGCTTGCTTGAGTCTTTGCCGATAAAGAAAATGTAATGGTATTAATTAAAGGATGCTGTCATGGATTTCACTCAGATTTAATTTTTGTGCCATATCGCCCTTGAATTTACATTCTTTTGAAGTTTGTGAAGATATCATATGGTTGTATTTTTTGCAACTCTTCTAGTTTTTATTTTTTTATTTTCCTGTGTTCATGATCTTTTACATCGTGAATCATGATGTTGAAGAATGCTTGGCTTTCAGGAAACAGCTAGGGGGAAAATTGGGAAGTTCCTTACAAAGTGATCTTGGTGTCAACACTGTTGGTGATCTGCTTCAATTTTCAGAGGAGAAGCTACAACAACGTTATGGGATCAATACTGGGTGGATTATCTATCTTTTAACCCGGTGTTATATATATAACATAAATGGAATGTCTTCGCTGATTGCATTTTTCATGTTCTAAGTTTTTATTTCGCAATTTCTGAGTCACTCTAATTACATGACATGCATTAACGCAATTTAATTAAATTTATTAGTCTAAACCAAGACCTTAGATATGCATGTATGTTCATTACCTTGTGGTTTAGTTATTTATGGTTGTCCATTTGCATGTCGTCATAGCGATGTGTTGGCATGCTGTTCCTGATTTAAAATTTACAGCATTGCAGTGCTTGGTTGTGGAATATTGCGAGAGGAATCAATGGGGAAGAAGTTGAGGGGCGACTACTTCCCAAGAGCCATGGTTCTAGCAAGTCATTTAGAGGGCCTCAGGCTTTAAAGACTATTGCTTCTGTAAGAATTCTCCGACCTGATGAAAACTTCTGGCACTTTATTTTGGGTTTTGTGGCTTTCAGCATTACTGTATTACTAATGGAAACTCCTGCTGCTTTATTTCTTAATACTTCCTTGATTGTATATATTATTATATTTTTTCTGCCATAAATATCTTGTGTTTTATTGAGCCTGTGTTGGTTGGCATTCGTAGGAATGCAATTTATTATTTCTGTTATTTGTGTCTTTCGTTTTCACAAGCAAGTCTATGTCATAAGTCTATTTTTGATTCATTATTTTTTTCCTTCAGGTTCAGCGCTTTCTTAATGATCTTTGCGAAGAGCTTAGTGAACGCCTTCATTCTGACTTAGAGCAAAACAAGCGTATTGCGCACACACTCACTCTGCATGCTACAGCATATAAGGTGGCATTCTACATTTGTTATCTTTGATTGTTTACTTCTTCTCTTTTATCCTCTTCATCTGTGGTTTCATTCTACATCTATTTATCTGTTTTCCTGTTTCTTGCAGAAAGGATTTTCAGATTCACATAGAAAGTTCCCTTCCAAATCTTGTCCTCTAAGGTATGGGACAATAAAGATTCAAGAGGATGCTCTAACTCTATTTCAAGCTGGATTACGGGAATTTTTGGGCTTCTATAACTGTAAGACTAATGGGAGTGAAAGTAACAACTGGGGGATAACCTTACTTTCTGTTTCTGCGAGTAAGATTGTCCCCATACCATCTGTAAGTTTAACTGCTTGGATTACGAACTTTCTGTTGTGATTTGGGTTCAACTTGTGGCTCGATGTCCTTAAAATGGTGATTTATATCCGTAGCTTTCAGAATGAAATAACCTTCTTTAATTATTATTATTATTTCATGAGATATACTGTGACCATCAGCATTTCTAAGCCACATGTTCAATATTTGGTTTATGCTTTCTTACTTTTTTTAGTTTTGGGTAGTTGTAAGCTAGTGATACCCTTAGGGCTGAGGATAAGAGGTTAAAAAATAGTAAAATCTCATTGGGAACCTAAGTTTTCTAACTTTAAATTATTAAATCTTTATTTTTTCAATGAAAACATGTTGGTTAAGAAAGTCCTTTAAAATTATAGCTTAAGCTGCATTTATGCTCAGGGGACACATTCAATTGTTAAATACTTTGGTGGGCAAATTCCATCTGGTTCTTCGTTGAATCAATCACTAGATGATGTCATGGATCAAGCTGCACCATCGTCACCTTCAGGTTTTTCATTGAATTGATTATTGAACTATTTGTTGTCCTACATTATACTTTTAATTTGATGAAGGCTTTATGCTTTAGCAGGAAGCGAAAATTGCATGGGATCGATTCCTCATGAATTGCCAGTCAGATATCCTGAAGAAGACACAGAAATGAAGCATTCAGTGGCTTGTTTGGATCAACAGGTATATCAAAGCAAGTAATGTTATAATCAGATTGCATGTAAAGGGCTGTAATTTGATTGCATGTTTAGAAAAAAGATTCAATTATTCACATAAAGATTATTTGCCGAAAGAATTTTATTTATGATGGAAGATTTTAAATGACTGCAAGGTGTAGATTTTGAAAGTTTTTAATGGCTAATATTGGGATCTAGGAGAAATATTTACTGAGGATGTACATAATACATATCATCCTTGTATGAATATTAATGTATTTTATTAACTTTATCAGAAGAGATGACAATATTTCTCATGAAAAATACTTTGCTGATTGGTATCCTATCAGATTTCAATCTTCGTTTCTGATTTTATTGTGTTCCTTCATTGGCTAAAGTGAAATTTATGCACAAATGTCAGTACCCTGTAGTGCTATTAATGGAAATTGTAATGGATTCTATAGAGAAACATGTGTGCTTGCAGTTGCAAAGAATTGGGGTTGTACTGCTTGATTCATTAAGAGTAATGTGCATTTATAATGCGGGGTAGATTGATAACCTGCCTCCAGCCATTAAGTTGACGGAGCAGAGCTCAAAAATAAACTTTGCTTGTAGGAGAAATTGTTAAGTTTGTAAATGACTTCTGTCATAAGAGTTTGCTAGGTATTCCTTATGAGTAATAAGCTATTATTCTATCTGCACCTGCATTATAGTTAAAACCCACGGCTTTGGTTAAACGGGCAGAATAATGCAATTTTTCTTTGCACAGGATCCGTTGAGCAATTTATCCAGGCAAGTAGATGGCTTTACTGAAGAGTCCTCTCTCATGTCACCTTCAGGTACCATGTCATACTGGTTTCAGCCCATTACTCCTATTTCTCTCGTTTCCTGCTGCTGAGGTTATGCTTAAGTTAATTTCTTTTCTTTTTTTTCTTCCAGGAAGTGAAGACAGAATGAAACTGAGTGAACCATGTAGAGAAATACCTGCAAAAGAAGCTAGGCCTATTTCCAATACATCTTGTTCTAGAGCAGTTGAGAAGAGAAAGAAAGCCGGAAATAAGCTTCAGGTATGCTTTGTGACACTATTTTAACTGTTGTTTATCTAGAAAATCATATCTAAGTTCAATCATGAGGATATAACCTTCGAATCAGTTATAATCCTGCAAAGCAAGAACGTAGGATGGGTAGTGTGAAGCTGTCAATGATCTGGCAAATCCTAGTTCAAATATTACTTTTCAAAGTCTCGGAAAAGAAAATAAATACTGTGTCATATCAACCATAGACTTCTAGGTTTTCCTTTAATGGAAGGAATAGTAAATTCTGATAACTTTCGTTGATACAGGGCTTCAGCAATGAATCTAAATGCTTTTATAGTATAAGGAAAATGTTGTACTTTTTTCTTTTGGCAGGGGAACTGTTCAATTATAAAATTCTTCAATGATTATCAAAACTCCCAGCCGTATTTGGAGCAAAAGAATGTAACAAATGCTCACGGTATTAAAATATCATCATCACTTGGTAATCTTTTATTCCCTTTCCTTTGATTATATTTATGTGATCCCGTCTCTGTTCCTAACCTCATAAACGGATTTTAACTTTAATCCGCAGAATCTCAGTCTGCTAACGATGGTTGTTTAACTTCCAATCAAGTTGAGCTGTCAGCTGAGAGCACTCATGAAGAGATTGATACAAACATTGCCGGATGTAGTGCAGCTAGTATGCCACAAGGAAGACAAGCTTGGACTTATAACATTGATGAGATTGACCCCTCTATTATTAAGGAATTGCCTCCAGAAATCCAGGAAGAATTTCAAACCTGGCTTCGGCCTCAGAAGCGGCCTAATGTGGTCAAACGAGGTTCTAGTATTACTAACTATTTCTTGCCCGACAAAAGTAGATAAAATGATTAGTGACTTTGGTCTACTGTACATATTATGTGATGTTTAAGATTATGCGAGTGATTTGTTATTGGCAACTTGATTGAGATTCTTATTGAATCAACATAAGGAAACAAGTTGTATTGTAGGATGCTCAGTGCAGTAAATATGCATGTTTAGCATTCTTTCCTATAGAATTCAGAATAATTTGCTAATTATTATTTTTTTTTATTAGTGTTCTATAGGTGAAACAATTAAAAAGGATATGACAATCAATGCCTTATCAAAAGATATGATTTATGATAGGCCTTTATGGCGTCGTTTGATTCATGTAGCCAACCCCACCTAGTGGGACAAAGGCTTAGTTGTTGTTGTTGTTGTTGTTGTTCTAGGGGGATTGTCCTCCTTTTTCTGTAGCTGCTTTTGGTGATGCAGTGTTGGCTTTAAGTATCTCTTTTCATTTTCGTTTTCTTTTTTAATAATTTCGTTTTCTTTATTCTTTTGCGTTGGCAGTTGGTTTTAAATCTGCCTAATTCAAAGGAGTGGTTCTAGTTCTTTTTGTGTTGCACTGCAGAAATACTTCACTGATATATATAACCATTTATTTATGTGTTCTATTTCGGGAACTACGCATAGAACATTAGGGTGAAAGTGAACTACGATGATTCTTCGAAGGTTAATGCTGGTTTTGGTGAATTTTTCATCCGGCGTGTGGTGGCTGGTTCACCTCATTCGGAGCTGGGATTTGGGAGAGCAATTAAAGAGTTTTAGTTATCACGGTATTTATTTCGGTATGAAGGCAAGTAATTTGGAATGTGATTCAGAGGCAGTGATGATACACATTCTTTAACCAAATACTCGTGACAATGGCACAGCCTTAGCATTTGAGCATTTGCAAGTTTTACTTGGCAACTTGAATAGCATGGTTAACGTCAATTGAAAAGTATGAGCTGAAATGCTACAACCACTGTCAAGTTAATATTTCTCTAGTGTTCAGTTCTTTTAATATTTTACGTGAAGGTCTATCAATATCGCAGGAAAAGGTTCGAAAACATTGGAATTACTAATAATGATTATAAAATTTGGGATGTCACGTTTTCTAGGAGCTAATAAACAATTCCATCTATTGGGTTTTCCTCTTCTGGGAAGGTACATAATGAATCTAGAAAACATAAAAGCAATGTCGATGTGTCAAAACCTTATATTTGGCCAAATTATCGGTAATATTTACTTCATTGTTATAAATTAAAACCAAAATTTTAAAACATATGGAGATCAAAATCAACGAAAAAAATGTTATTGCGACCAAAATTAAAGGTCGTTAAATTTTCTTGGACAAAAAACATGTTTAATCTTATACTATATTTTGCAAGATGTATTCTGGAGAACAGGGTTAACACCCACCCCTGCCTCCTCCTAAATCTGTCTTTATCCTTGATGTTGGCTCTGACAAATGCAATTTGGAAAGAGGGTTTGCAACTAAATATGATCCTGTTCATGGCTTGGTGGGCGATGAAGATCCATAAGCTGGGGAGAAGATAGTTAATTGCAAATGAGAGAGGTATGTGGGGTTGAACAATGGTTTTTTAGGTTTGGGTGTTTTTCTGGGTTTCAACTTTCAAGGGGAATTTTGGGTATATCACTAGCTTGTTAGTTGAAACAACATGTTTCATGATCGATTAATATACAAATATAATAGTTTAATTTTTGTAATTAATTGGTACTCTCCGTTTCAAATATATTCTTGTTTTAACCAATTACTTTTGTTTCAAAATTATTTTTGTTTTTTTAATTTTAAGGCTTGATCATTATGGCTATAAACCCAAGTTTTGATGGATAACACCACTTCTCTGATTAGAAGAACATGTCTCAAGTTACTGATGACTTTATTTAAGTGTGCAGTAAGAGAATACAAGAATAGGAGCTTGAGAAGATAACAAGGTTGGAGCAAATCGGAAGCATCATATGGATAAAAACTGATCAAAATCTATTAAAAGATCTCTACATTGAGTCAAAGCAATGAAGAAGCCTTTACTTATGGATGTACATGTTAAGTAGAGCTTAGCAGGAAAAAAATGGAAAACTTTGTGATAAAGTCTGCTCTAGAAAAGGCATGTAGATAGGAATGCAAAACAGAAGCACTCAAGTCAAGTTAGAATGATCAATCAACTTGAAGCAATCATTTAAGATCAACCATACCAGACAAACTGATCATTCTCAAGAAGACATCTATCATAAAGAGAAGATAGATGTGACAACAATGATGAAGAAGAAGAGCATGATGGATAATCTGCCTTCCAAGAGACAACAATGACTGTACAAGAAATCCATCTACCTGGTCAAAATAATCTACCCAGACATCTATCTGAAAATCATCTATCTAACTTAATGAAGAAGCAACTCACTGGACGAAAGGAGATAACGATACAAATCAAGGTTCACCTATCCATCTGCATTCAAGATAAAAAGGAAAATATCTTGAATATCAAGAGTTCAAATGAAGAAGATATTTTCCTACGCAATGTTCAAATGTGTACAACTTGTACAATTCAAGCTGCCAGCTGCAGAATAGAGCAGAGAAAAGCAAAACAGATGCAAGTGTGTAGAAGAAGACAGAACGCGCAATGTGAAGCATGCATTGCAATTGTCATCAGAAAGATGAATGCCTATAAATAAGTCGTTGTAACACTGATTAAGTGAAGATAGAATCCGCAGAAATCCAGCTAAAGAGGGAGAGCTTCGTGATCCTGGTGAAACAGAGTTGTTCATTATGACACACTGTTGAAGACCCTTTTAGAACTGCCGGTTTTGGGCCAAAAGGACGAGAGACCCATTACAGGAATACAATATGGCTGATTGGGCCTTCCTTCAACAAGCCTACCACGGAGGGATGGCGTGGTGAGCGAAGGAAAGGGCCCAAAGGGAACTTCCAAGGTAAGCGTGGTTTGGCAGGATTTCGATGGGCGCGCTCCTGAGCTGGGCGTGACGTCCAAAGAGCAGGAGGCTGATTCAGGGACTTGAGCAGTGTGCACCTAAAGGGACAGGAGATTGAGTGTATCAATGGGCTTCTTTGGCCGAAGGGCTTATTCACGAAAATGGGGCTCTGTCCCATGAAACAAAAGGAAAAAGATACCTTTTGTCTTACCTTAAAAAGTGAATGCCAAAGAAGACGTAGGAATATGGTATTTTGGGACCAGTGTCCTAAATCAAAGAAAAAGTGAGAAACAGAGAGGACAGAGGAGAGAGAAAAGGTGACAGGAGGTAATGACCAACGGTAATAAAATAAGGAAGAGAGTTACTTGGTCACCAAGTCCCTAAGGGTACACATAGCCATCCTCTCATATAAGAGTCTCTGAATCAGACCCATTGATCAGCAACCCTAACCACCTCACTTTGAGAAGTCCTTTTGGCTATCATTCTTTGTTTATCCAATCTCTTAAGCATACGAACCTTGATCTACTCACAAAGAAAATACTCTGTAAAAAGGGGTTACAACATTTGGCGACTCCGCTGGGGAGATTGGACAACAAAGAAACGATGGATCTAGAAGGTGACCAAGCTATGAGAACACCACGAGTCACGCCGAGGAGGCTGTCATTCAGCCTCAACTTTCCCGACGAAGAGAACCAAGACCCAACACCACCACCCACTCAGGGAAACCCCATTACAAGGACGAGAATCTCACAAGAAGAGGTTGCTGGACCAGAAATGAACCTCTTAGGAAGTCTGGAGATGCCTCTGCCCTGAATAACGCCCAACACTGATCAGGTCACAATACCCGCCACGATGTTGAACTCCCTCATTGCCAATCAAAACGCCCTGGCAAAGATGATAGCAGAAATGAAAGAAAAGAAGGGAGAACAAGGGGAGGAACAAGGGCGGAGGGTTGAACGTACCCAGGAAAGAGAAGAAGATGCCCCTGTTACGCAGGCTGAGGTCAGAAGAATGTTGGAAGCACATTAAACAGGCAACAGGATGATCGTGGAGGTGCGGTCACCCTTCGGGGCGGAGACGCTCATGCAACCATTCCCTGTGGGATACCAGCCCCCTAACTTTCGTAAATTTGACGGCTCCGGAAGTGCTAGGGAACACATCATGACATACCTCGATGATCTAGGGGTGCATAGCCAGGACCGCTGTTTGCGACTAAGGGAGTTTTCAAAGTCATTGACAGGGAGGGCGTTCACATGGTACTCAAAGTTACGCCCTGGGTCGATCTGTACGTGGGAAGAAATGGTTGCCGAGTTCTGCAATAAGTTCCTGGAGGAAGAAGGAGCGCTGCACATCATGGATTTGGGGAGAGTGAAGCAGAAGCCGGGAGAGGGTCTGATTGCCTTTGTTAAGAGGTACAGAGACAAGGCGTTACACTGCAGGGAGACACTGCCTGAAGCTGATTTGGTGTACGGATGCATAAAGAATGTGGAAGATGGGTCACAAATCTTTCTCGCGCTTAGCGAAATCACCACTTTCGCTGAGCTGTTGAAAAAAGCAGCGGACGTGGCGGAAGCAATGAGGAGACAAGGAAAGCGTACTAAGGAGGACGCCATGCTAGAAACCTACGCCATAGAAGAGAAGGGGAAGAAAAAGGGGTATAAGACGGTACCGCCGCCAAAAAGGTACAGCAAGGAAGGAACTCCCCCAAAGCTGCCCATATCCAAGGAACTCACTTACCAGCTGGTGGAGGAATGGTTCAAAGAAGGGCTTTTGAGGGACGGGGATAAACGACGCCCTCCTACTGCCAAAGAGTACAACGACCCCCGCTACTGTGCAGTACACAGAGACGCCCATTCACATGGAACTATGGATTGCTATGTAATAAGAAGGTTGTTCCATAGCCAAGTGAAAGAAGGCAAGCTGCTGATACCGGCGGAAGGGGTGGAGGAAGACTTGAGGACAAGGCCCTTGCCCAACCATTCGGCGAACGCCGTGGGTGCAATGGAAGATATAATTATGGAAGAAGCGGAGGTGATACAAGATGAGGAAGAAGAGCTGAGTGACATACTCCAACGAGGAATCGCTAAAACCAGAGGATTCCGCATCTTATTTGCTCAGCTGAACCTGGGAGAACAGATACAAGAAGACACTGTCAAGGTGCTGGCTGATGTCATTATTAGAAGAGGTGGGCGTAACCTCTGTGCAGTCAACGCCCCCTTAACCAGAATGGCCAGGGCCCACGCCACGGCTATAGTGTTCAAAGAAAAGGTAGAATACGACCAGGGGTTTTGTCATAACAGGCCCCTGTATGTAGAAGCCTTGGTGGAAGGCGTGAAGGTGAGGCGGGCACTTATAGACAATGGGTCGGGCGTCAATATAATACCCACTCATGTCTTTCAGGCGTTGGGATTACCAGCTGAGCGTTTGAGAGAATCATCTATGAGACTCAACGCTTTCAACGGAGCAATGGTAAGAGCAAGAGCTTGCGTTGTCCTGAACTTGGAGGTAGGACCTCTCAAAACACCTAACAAATTTCAGATCGTGGATGGAGACCCGAGCTATCATATCCTGCTGGGAAGACCGTGGATCCACCAACACCAGTGCGTGCCATCAACGCTCCATCAGATAGTTAAGTCCAATTATAGGGGCAAAGACATCACAATACCCAGCGTGCAAGCTCTGTTTGAAGCGTCAGAGATGCATATGATCGAAGCTTCAGTGTTTGATAAGGTAGCACCCACAGGGTCGAGCATCATAAAGCCACTACAGAAAGTGAGGTTTGTCCGGGAAATAGGGGAAGAAAGTGTGGAGAAGAAAGCAAAGCTCGAAGAACAATTCAAACGCCCTCAACAGGAAGAGATTTCTCAGGAGGACAAGGCGAAGGGCGAAAGAATCCAAAAGTGTCGTTTGCTGGATGGCACGACGGTGTGGCGAGTCTTATAGGAAGGCGCGGGGTTGGTCAGACCCTCATTATCTCAATTGGCCAACCCCGGACTTCTCGAAGCGGTGAACGCCCCGTGGAGAGAGCAAAGGGAGGAAGTGTGGAACGCTGAGGAAGAAGAAGAAAGGCAAACGACAGAGGATGAAGTGGAAGAGATAGATGTAGGCACCGAAAACAATAAAAGGCCCTTATTCATAAGCCACGCTCTGACAAAGGAAGAAAAGGAGGAACTGACATGCCTTCTTAAAGAATATAGAGAAGTATTCGCATGGGAATATCATGAAATGCCTGGATTGAGCGCTTCGTTGATGACTCACAACTTGGCTGTTAGGGAAGGCGTGAAACCTGTCAAGCAACCACCAAGGAAGTTTGGGCTGGAGCTGGAAGGACAGATTAAGAAGGAAATAAAGAAGCTGCTGGAGGCCCAATTTATCAAGCCTATACAACACCCCACATGGTTGGCGAACATTGTACCTGTTAAAAAGAAAAACGGGCAGATACGGTGTTGCGTAGACTTCCGGGACCTCAACAAAGCATGTCCAAAAGATGACTTTCCATTACCACATGTGGACAACATGGTAGATGCAACTGTAGGCCACGAGCGTTTGTCTTTCATGGATGGTTTTAGTGGATATAACCAGATACGCATGGCACCGGAAGATGAGGAGAAGACGGCCTTCAGAACGCCCATAGGAAACTTCTACTACAGGGTGATGCCGTTTGGATTAAAAAATGCTGGGGCCACCTATCAGAGAGCCATGACAGCTATATTCGATGATATGATGCATGAGACAGTAGAAGACTATGTGGATGACTTGGTGGTCAAGTCCAGAAGGAAGGAAGATCACTTGAAGGATTTGGAAGCAGTGTTCAAAAGATGCAAAAAATACAGGTTGAGAATGAATCCCCTCAAATGTAAGTTCGGCATGATGGCAGGACGCTTTCTGGGTTTCAAAGTACACAAGGAGGGCGTCTCGGCGGAAGAAGAGAAGATAAAGGCGGTACAAGAAATGAATGCCCCAAGGACCAGGAAAGAATTGCAAAAGCTGATGGGAAAGATGGGATACATCAGGCGATTCATCCCCGCGATGAGCGAGCTTATAAGACCCTTCAGAGGATTACTGAAGGAAGCGTCGAAGTACGGGTGGGAAGCACAACATCAAGAGGCGTTAGACAAGATCAAAGGAGTGCTGACATCAACACAGGTGATGAGCGTTCCTGCGAGAGGGAAACCGTTGAGATTATACTTAGCAGTTGGGGAAGCCTCACTGAATGGGTTGCTTGCTCAGGAGAAGGAAGAGGGAGAACGCCCAATTGCCTATTTTAGTAGGATGATGAAGGACATAGAGATGAGGTATAAGGCGCAAGAAAAAGAGTGTCTAGCACTGTTGCATGCCTCTCAAAAGTATAGGCACTACTTTCAGGCATACAACATTCATGTGATGACAAGGTCAGAAGGCATAAGGTATCTCTTACAAGGTCCTGTGCTAACCGGAAGGGCGTCCAAATGGGAACTCACGCTTACAGAATATGACATCACCATAACACCTCCTTTAGCAGGAAAGAGTCAGGCGTTGGCAGACATGCTGGCCATCTGTCCGCCCGAGCCCAACAAGAACGAAGGGGGAAGCGTAGAACAAGAAGTGATGGAGGTAGGACAAAGTGAAGAAGAAGAATGCTGGACGATGATGTTCGATGGAACGCCTTCGGCATCACAAATGGGCCAAGGAGGAGCAGGTGTCACACTCACCAACCAGAGAGGCGAAGCTCTCACCTTTGCATTCAGCTTGGACTTCTCATGCACAAATAACGAGGCAGAGTATGAGGCGTTGATCGCCGGCTTGGGGATAGCCAAGGAAATGCAGATAAGGAAGTTGGTCATCAAAGGAGATTCCAATCTAATAATTAAGCAATTGAAAGGAGAGTATGGAGTGAAAGACGCCGCACTAGCTCTCTGTAGAAATCGTGTTTCACAAGCAATGGAGGAATTTCAGATAGAAGGATTAGAGCACGTGCCCAGGGCGCAGAACAAGCTGGCAGAGGCGTTGGCAACTATTGGGAGCAACACAAAAGCGCAAGGAGGCGAGGTACTAGTTCAGTTCCGAAGGGTGCCTAAAGATCAAGGAGTTAGAGGGGAAGCAGCAAGCAAGAACGGTGATTGGAAGCAGGTCATAACCCAACAGCTAAAAGGCAGGGCGTTGACCAAGACTGCTAGGGACTTCTACCTGATAGCAGGACAACTATATAGGAGAAATGGAGAAGGCTTGTTGTTGAAGTGTGTGACAGAAGAAGAGGGACTAGAAAAGATGAAGAAGCTACACATCAGTATGTGTGGGCAAATGGGACCCGGTTTGTATAGACGACTACAAAGGATAGGCGTTTTTTGGCCAAACATGAAACAACAATGTGATGCTGCCCAGGCCGCTTGCCCCCAATGCCTAGAAACCAAGGAGGAAGAAGAGATAGGGCAAGTTGAAGGAGACTGGAGAACGCCCCTCAAGCATTTTTTGGAGGAAGGACACTTGCCTGAGAGGAAGGTCGAGGCGGACAAGATAAGAAGAAAGGCTACAAGGTATTTCTGTGAGAAGGGAGAATTATTCAGAAAAAGTTTCACCGGTGAAATATTGAGGTGCTTACACGGTGAAGACAGAGAAAGGGCAATGGAGGAACTACACAAGGGCGTATGCGGAAGACATCAAGCAGGAAAGCCACTTTGGTCTGAACTGCTAAGAGTGGGGTATTATTGGCCGAATATGAAGACAGATGCGGAGGAATGTCAGGAGCATGATAACAAAATAACCGCTCCCGCGACCAGCATGCAAGGGCTTAGCTCGCCCTATCCTTTTCACACATGGGCATTAGACTTTGTGGGGCCAATAGACCCACCATCAAGGAAAAAGAAGTGGATGTTGGTGGCAACTGAACACTTCACCAAGTGGGTGGAGGCAGAAGCAACAACCAATGCAAACGAGGAGACGGTAGTAAAGTTCATCAAAGAAAATATCATATGTAGATTTGGGCTACCCAAGTATATAGTCTCAGACAATGGGACGCATTTTGTCAATGAAAGGGTAGCAGACACCTTGCAAAATTTTGGCATCACGCACAAGAGATCTACGCCGTACTACCCCCAGTCTAACGGACAAGATGAAGCCACAAACAAGACCTTAATCCGTATCCTGAAAAGAATGGTTAGCGACGCCCCGAATGATTGGAGCGAATACCTCCCACTAGCACTATGGGCGTATAGGACTACTAGACACGGGAGCACGAAGGCTACGCCATTCTCATTAGTTTATGGAGCGGAGGCCACATTTCCAGTAGAGGTCACTGTCCCCTCTGCAAGAATGGTGCATGGAGCTAAAGAGGAACGTAAAGAGGCAGCTGAATTGCTTGAAGAAAAAAGAGACAAAGCACACGAAGAGTTGATGAAGCATAACAGAAGGGTGATGTTAGCATACGAAAACATGGTCAAACCCAGGATGTTTAGTGAAGGAGAGCTGGTGCTTAAGGCCACCGACGCCGTGATGAGCATTTTATTTCCCATTATTCCTTGCATTATTTTACTCCTATTATTGATACTTGTTGCCTATTTGACATTGTTTAGCTTGATTTAGTGATTTAGAGTTTATTGGACTAATATTCTGAATATTGTTTAATTTGGGATTATTTAGCCTAATTAATTCTATTTCTATTTTCAGGTCATATTTGGCTCAAGGGTTTTTTGGACATTTTGGGAATGAAGATTTAATTTTGGAAGAGAAGATATATGATGAAGTGAAGATTGTAATCTATCTTTAGGATTAGTTGAGATTTAGTTATATCTTTTAAGATTTAGATTTTATCTATAAGATATTTTTTTTTTAGATTTAATTTAGAGATTAAGCTTTCCTTAGGATTTGGGCCCATGATTTAGGCCCGTTTTGTGATTTAAAAAGCCAATTCGTGTAAACCCTTGGGGAGACCTTTCATTCACGTTTTTTTACATTCTCTCTCATCGAGAAGGCTTAGTTTTGCTCTCCAAGCTTGTGGAGGCTGCTAGGGTTTCTCTCTCTTCCCTTTCTACACGTTTTTTTGGTATTTTTCTTCATGGAAGGCTAAACTCTTAGGTTAAATCCCTTTGGTAATGTATCACATACTCTTGAGGTTTTGTTCTTAATGCTATTTCGTTTTTATTCACTGTTTTCATGCTTATTGATATGTTATGGTTCGCTTAGTTCCATTCTATAGAGATAATCCATGTGTATGAATGCTTAATTTATGCAAACTCGTAAAAACTCCATGCTTTGGCTTTTAATGCTTAATTAGAGGTTTGGGTTTTGGGGTGAGAATTGAATTTTCGCTTAGTATTTAGTTCTCACGAGTTACACAGTGAAGAGGAAAGAAATTGATCTTTTGTGACCGATGATAGAGTTGTGAACGCGAGCCAAAGGGGTTTATCCGCTTTTCCTTATCTGTTTCTTCGTTTTGATTTAATTCTGTTTTGATTATTCAATATTCAATACAAAAAAAACCCCCCTGTTTTCTATGCATACTATGTGTTCGACCTTTTGCTTGATAAGATATTCCTTGGGAGACGACCTTGGAGTCACTTCCTAGTACTATACTTAACTGTTTTTATTTGTATCGGGTACGACCTCGATCAAATTTGGCGCCGTTGTCGGGGAATATCGGTTCTTGCCAAAGGTCATTAGTAGTTAGTTAGTGTCGTAGTTAGTATAGTTATTATAGTGTGTCGTGTCTGATTTAGGGTCTAGTAGTCAATTCTGATAACCGGTTGAAGTTGCACTGTTTGCTGTTTTGCTATTTTGTTGCAATTAGTGTATTTGATTGATTCTGTGGTTGCTAGTTCACATAGTTGTGGGTGGAATTTTTCCACGAAAATTTATATCCACACTACTTTTATCATATAAAAAGGTTTTGAGGCACCACGATCACTCAGATCATCACTGGTTGTGAGTTCCAGAAAAATTTTCCAAGTTTTAGCAGCACTGTCTTCAAATCGTCGCAACTTTTGACCCGTAACTCGGAATTTGACGAATTTTATATCAAATCGAAGGGAATTTTCTGAATAATTTGATTTTTCTCACTTTGTCAGAAAACTCCTTCATCTGGATCCTGAAAAAGCCGTTTTACTATTTCTTTTTTATTTTACAAGTTTTATTTTCTTAGTTTTTGGTCTCTGATTTAATTGTTTGACTTGGTTCCCTTTTGAATTTTGTCCTCAAACTTTTTGTGGTATGTTTTCATGATTTTAGGGTGCTGAAAAAAATAAAGGAAAAAATTTTAAAAAATAAAAAAATTTTGTTGCCTATTTTGGTCATGTATATTAGTGACAGTTTGCTATGCTACATGGTGTTCTGTTCAGTACATGACTAGGGGCAACCCAAGCTACTTGCATCCATATAACCCTGAAATTGATAGAACTTATCACAGACTAGTTAGACAAAATAGGAACCAGTCCATAGGTAGTGAGTCTATTGAGTCTTTACATAGTGAGTCTGCTTCTTTTTCTTCTATTCCTATAAATTCTGATTCTTATTCTGATTATTCTGAAAATATGGCTCAACCTCCACCACGTGAGAGGACATTGAGGGAGTTGGCTGCACCTGATTTCACTATTGAAGATTTGTGCATCCAGTATCCCGATGACCCGTATGAGCTAAGGTCTGGACTAATTCATTTGTTGCCCAAGTTTAATGGTCTTGCAGGTGAGGATCCTCATAAACATCTCAAGCAGTTCCATATTGTCTGTGCTACTATGAAACCACATGATGTGCAAGAGGATCATGTTTGTCTTAAGGCATTCCCACACTCCCTAGAGGGGCTAGCCAAGGATTGGTTGTACGATCTGGCCCCTGGTTCTATCACAGTCTGGGATGACCTGAAGAGGGCATTTTTGGAGAAATTCTCCCTGCTTGCAGAACAACAGCAATCCGAAAGGATATATCAGGCATCAGGCAACAAAGTGGAGAAAGTCTCTATGAGTATTGGGAGAGATTCAAGAGATTGTGTGCGAGCTGCCCCCACCATCAGATCTCAGAGCAGCTGCTTATTCAATATTTCTATGAAGGTGTCAACCTCATGGAGAGAAACATGCTTGATGCTGCAAGTGGTGGTGCCCTAGGAGACATGACACCTTTAGAAGCCAGAGTCATGACACCAATAGATACAACCCTGGTTGGAGGAACCATCCCAACCTGAGATGGTCTGATCAGCAGCAACCTTCACAGGTTCAATTTCAGAACAATTCTAGACCACCATATGTACCTCCTCCAGTCCAGCAACAGAGACAACAACAAGCTAATTCATTGGAAGAGCTGATGAAACAGATGACCATGCAAAATCTCCAATTCCAACAGGAAACTAGAGCATCCATTCAAAGACAAGAGGCCTCCATTCAATCTTTGACCAATCAGATGGGACAGATGGCAACAACAATCAACACTATGCAATCTCAGAATTCTAACAAGTTGCCATCCCAAACAGTGATCAATCCAAACCAGAATGTGAATGCCATTAGTCTAAGGTCAGGGAAGCAGATTGTCACACCCACACCAGAATCTGACCTCAACAAAGATGATCTAGTTTCAACCAACAAGAAGAGCCAAATGGTCGAGGAGAGTGAGCACACAAGTACCAGAAAATCCCATCCAGCTCAGCCTTCCACAAGCACAACACCTGCTGCTGCCCAACAACCACCCCCCATTCCTTTTCCTTTCCCACCAAGGGGGGTGACTCAAAGAAAGAAAATGGAAGAGATTGACAAAGAGATACTTGACACATTCAGGAAGGTGGAAGTCAACATACCCCTTCTTGATGCAATCAAGCAGATTCCAAGGTATGCAAAGTTCTTGAAGGATCTATGCACACACAAACGGAAGCTCAAGGGCAATGAGAGGATCAACATGGGAAGAAATGTCTCTGCTCTTATAGGTAAACCCGTCCCTCATATTCCTGAAAAGTGTAAGGATCCTGGAACTTTCTCTGTGCCTTGTATCATAGGTAATACTAAATTTGAGAATGCTTTGCTAGATTTAGGAGCATCTATTAATGTTATGCCTATGTCTGTTTTCAAGTCTCTTTCACTTGGACCCCTTCAACCTACGGGTGTGGTTATTCACTTGGCAAATAGATCTACTGCCTACCCCGCAGGTTTGATAGAGGATGTCCTGGTTCGGGTTGAAGAGCTTATCTTTCCTGCTGATTTTTATATTCTTGATATGGAAGAGGACACCTCTCGTAGTGTTGTCCCTATCATATTAGGGAGACCATTTTTGAAAACAGCCCGAACCAAGATAGATGTGCATGCAGGTACACTTTCCATGGAATTTGATGACAGTGTGGTTCGATTCAATATTTTTGATGCTATGAAACATTTTTCTGATGACCACTCTGTTTTTCATGTTGACTTGATTGATGATCTGATTGATGAGCATGTTCTAGACTTTTTGCATGATTATGATTTGCCATCTTTCACTAGCTCATTTACTTGTTCTGCATGTTCTGATTCCGAAATGTGCACTGCATGCATTGAAATTGACCAGTTTTTAAATTCTGCTACTGCATCTGTTGATTCATATGATATAGATTCAGATCATGCTAACCCCATTTCTGTTTTGCATGAGTCTAATTCACTTGTTCAGGTGCAGGCGGCAGAATCCAATTCTGCTGCTCCTTTAGTTCCATCTGTGATGCAGGCACCTTTATTGGACCTGAAGCCCCTTCCTCCTCATCTCAAATATGCTTACTTGGAGGTTGAGCAGAAACTTCCAGTGATCATCTCTACCTCCCTTTCTGTTGATCAAGAGAAGAAGCTGCTGGATGTGATTAGAGCAAACAAAAGGGCAATAGGATGGACTTTGGCAGACATACCTGGTATTAGCCCCTCCATGTGCATGCATCGGATTTTATTGGAGGATGGGGCTAAACCAGTGAGACAACCCCAGAGACGGTTGAACCCCCAGATTCTTGATGTGGTGAAGAAAGAGGTCACCAAGCTGCTGCAAGCTGGCATTATCTACCCCATTTCAGACAGCACTTGGGTAAGCCCGGTTCAAGTAGTTCCCAAGAAGTCTGGGGTGACAGTTGTCAAAAATGAGAAGGATGAGCTGATTCCCACTAGAGTGCAGAACAGTTGGAGAGTCTGCATTGATTATAGGAAGCTCAACCAGGCGACCCGCAAGGATCACTTTCCTCTTCCCTTCATTGATCAGATGTTGGAGCGCCTGACAGGTAAATCTCACTATTGCTTCTTAGATGGTTTCTCTGGTTATTTCCAAATCTGTATTGCACCAGAGGACCAACATAAGACTACATTTACCTGTCCTTTTGGTACATTTGCTTATAGGAAGATGCCTTTTGGCCTATGCAATGCTCCTGGCACTTTTCAAAGATGTATGATGAGTATTTTTAATGACTTACTTGAGCATTGCATAGAGGTCTTCATGGATGATTTTAGTGTATATGGTTCCTCTTTTGATGCATGTCTTGATAGTTTGTCTAAGGTGCTTAATAGGTGCATTGAGACTAACCTTGTCTTGAATTTTGAAAAATGTCATTTTATGGTAGAACAAGGCATAGTCTTAGGGCACATTATTTCGCATAAGGGCATAGAGGTTGACCCTGCTAAGCTGCATGTAATATCACATTTGCCTTACCCCTCTTGCGTGCGAGAGGTGCGTTCTTTTCTTGGCCATGCAGGTTTCTATCGCAGGTTTATTCAGAACTTTAGCAAGATAGCCCTTCCACTATCCAACTTGCTTCAAAAGGATACCGCATTTGAGTTTGGAGACCAATGCAAGAAAGCATTTGATGAGTTAAAGAGAGCACTCACCACCACTCCCATCATCCAACCACCTGATTGGACCCTCCCATTTGAGCTCATGACCGATGCCTCGAATTATGCTTTGGGAGCAGTTCTCTCCCAAAGGGTTGGTAAGATGTCTCATGTGATTTATTATGCATCTAGGACTTTAGATTCAGCACAAGTTAATTACACTACAACTGAAAAAGAGTTGTTAGCCATTGTCTTTGCACTTGATAAGTTTAGATCATATCTATTAGGTTCTAAGGTTGTGGTGTATACTGATCATGCTGCTCTGAAGTATCTTTTGAAAAAGACAGATTCCAAACCTAGGTTGATTAGATGGATGTTGCTCCTCCAGGAGTTTGATCTTGAGATTCAGGATCGGAGTGGTGCACATAACCTTGTCGCAGACCACTTGAGTAGAATAGAGAGAGAGGAGGATGCATTTCCTATCCGGGATGACTTCCCGGATGAGCAGCTTTTAGTTTTGCATGTTTCACATCCCCCTCCCCTTATTCCTTGGTTTGCTGATATTGTAAATTATATAGTTGCATCTGTTTTTCCACCCTTGGCATCCAAAGCTCAAAGAGACAAATTGAAGAGCGATGCCAAGTATTATGTATGGGATGACCCCTATTTGTGGCGTTTTTGCAGTGATCAGGTCATTCGCAGGTGCATTCCAGACCAGGAGATCCAATCGGTTCTCCAATTTTTCCATGCTTCACCAGTTGGAGGCCACCTTGGCACTCAAAGGACAGCACGAAAGGTGCTGGATTCTGGATTTTATTGGCCTACCATCTTCAAGGATGCAAGCAAAATCTGCAGCTCATGTGAGCAATGTCAAAGGGCAGGAGGCGCCCTATCTTGGAGGCAACAGATGCCGCAACAACCTATGTTGTTCTGTGAGGTGTTTGATGTCTGGGGTATAGATTTCATGGGTCCCTTTCCTGTTTCTTTTGGTTTTTATTATATCTTACTTGCTGTGGATTATGTATCCAAATGGGTGGAAGCTAAGGCCACCAGGACTAATGATGCTCAGGTTGTTGTAGATTTTGTCAGGATTAATATCCTTTGCAGGTTTGGCATACCTAGAGCCATAGTCAGTGATCAAGGCACACACTTCTGCAATAGATCCATGCAAGCTTTGCTCAAGAAGTATGGGGTTGTGCACAAAGTTTCTACACCATATCACCCCCAAACCAATGGGCAAGCTGAGATTTCAAACAGAGAGATCAAGCGGATTTTGGAGAAGATGGTGAAGCCTAATAGAAAGGATTGGAGCACACGATTGGAGGATGCTCTATGGGCCCATCGGACTGCTTACAAGGCACCCATAGGGATGTCACCTTATCGGGTTGTCTTTGGTAAGGCATGCCACCTGCCTGTGGAGATAGAGCACCGTGCATATTGGGCTATGAAGCAATGTAACTTAGCTCTTGATCAAGCGGGTGAGGAGAGGAAGCTGCAGTTGAGTGAGCTAGATGAGATCCGTTTGGAGGCCTATGAGAATTCCAAGTTCTACAAAGAGAAGACCAAGAAGCTCCATGATAGCTCAATTTGCAGAAAGGAGTTCTTGGTTGGTCAAAAAGTGTTGCTCTACAACTCTAGGCTTGGAATCATGAGTGGAAAGCTCCGCTCTAAATGGATTGGACCGTTTGTAGTCACCCAGGTGTTTCCTTATGTCACTGTGGAGATCAAGAGTGAGTCCACAGACAAGAGCTTCAAAGTCAATGGCCACCGACTCAAGCCTTTCCTAACCTCTCCTACTTTGGATGATGCACCTGTGGAGGACGCCTCATTGGTCGACCCCATTTTTGACCCACCATGATTTAGGGAGTCTTCTTTTCTCCTTCCTTACTCTTTTATTCCACTTGTCTATATCTGTCTGATTCTGCTATTTGTTTTCCATTGAGGACAATGTGTGATTTAAGTGTGGGGGGGGGGGAGAGTAGTTTAGGTTGCATATTTTTGCTTTGATTTTTTAGGTTTTGCTAAGTTTTGGGCATTTTCTTGCATGTTTTTGCTTCATTTTAGTAGAGTCTTGGTATCTTGTGTCTGAATTCATGCATTTCTGTGTGTAAAGTTGCTTTTGATAATTAAGAGGTGGTAACACTGTGATAGAATTGTCCCTTTTGTGAGGATTTGAGCCTTAATTGTGGGTGGATTGCTATATATGCCACCTAATTTTTCTTTCATGTGTGATTGCACTCTGGATTACTTGCACTCTAGAACTTGACTTGACTCTTGTTGATACTTGATATTCCCATGCACATTTTGAAATGATTTAGGCATTGTTTTTTCTTGAATAAGCCACTAGCCATATGAGCCTACCTTGAATGAATTTATCCTTTGATAGCCCCTTTGAGCCTTTATATCCCTTTTCTTTGTTCTTTAGCTCATTACAAGCCTATGACTGAAAAACAATGATTGTCCTAACCTTAGGGAATGTTGGAGCTTTGGAATTGTTTTGGGAATGGGTATTAAGTAAGCGAGGGTGCTTTGTTCTTCATCTCTTGTGAGTTCTGGGTTTTGCCTCTATGGTCGGTGATGTAATTATGGCTTTATCTCATTATGCCATTTTTGTTGTTTCTTCTTCCCTTTCGTTCATGAAGTTCTGCAATGAAAAATAAAAAAAAAATAAAAAAAAATTTGAAAAAATGAATGATGAAAAAAAAAGGAAGAAGAAGAAAAAAAAAGGAAAAAAGAAAGAAAAAAAATAAAATAAAAGGTTGATTGAGGCATAGAGGATTGGAATTAGAGGTTGTTGTTATGTTTATCATTTCATTTTGGGGTGGATTGTGCTTATTTTTTACTTATTCCCCATTGCTCCTCTATTCCCTGGGTTTTAGCTACATTTCCCATATTTTTATCCTACCTTGTCCTTGGCCCCATTACAACCCTGAAAAGACCTTTTGATCTTAATGTGCATGTGTGTTGATTGTTGATGTTAGAGGCTTGTCAAGCTTATTGTTGTGTTTGTTTTTCATGATGTGCCTTGAGTGTAAACACTGATTAACCTTAAACACTTGAGTGTAAACACTTTTGAGTGATCCTTGTGAGTTTCTATCACTTTGTGACTACCCTCTTGATGTCATTGGTTTTCTTTGCATATTTGAAATAATTGGATGATGTTCATGGATGCTTTGATTCTTTGGTCCTTATTCTCTTCGTGTGCTCGATTTTGCCCATTTCTTTGCTTTTCCTAGAATTCATTGTGAAGTATGTAATCTCTTAGGTTTGCATTCATTAGTTGTAGTAATCTTGTTGCATGATTCACTTTGGTGCATATTGATCTTCTCAGTCCTAATTCTTAGTTTTGCCCAGGAGTGCAAAAGGATAAGTGTGGGGGTATTTGATGAGCATTTTATTTCCCATTATTCCTTGCATTATTTTACTCCTATTATTGATACTTGTTGCCTATTTGACATTGTTTAGCTTGATTTAGTGATTTAGAGTTTATTGGACTAATATTCTGAATATTGTTTAATTTGGGATTATTTAGCCTAATTAATTCTATTTCTATTTTCAGGTCATATTTGGCTCAAGGGTTTTTTGGACATTTTGGGAATGAAGATTTAATTTTGGAAGAGAAGATATATGATGAAGTGAAGATTGTAATCTATCTTTAGGATTAGTTGAGATTTAGTTATATCTTTTAATATTTAGATTTTATCTATAAGATATTTTTTTTTTAGATTTAATTTAGAGATTAAGCTTTCCTTAGGATTTGGGCCCATGATTTAGGCCCGTTTTGTGATTTAAAAAGCCAATTCGTGTAAACCCTTGGGGAGACCTTTCATTCACGTTTTTTTACATTCTCTCTCATAGAGAAGGCTTAGTTTTGCTCTCCAAGCTTGTGGAGGCTGCTAGGGTTTCTCTCTCTTCCCTTTCTACACGTTTTTTTGGTATTTTTCTTCATGGAAGGCTAAACTCTTAGGTTAAATCCCTTTGGTAATGTATCACATACTCTTGAGGTTTTGTTCTTAATGCTATTTCGTTTTTATTCACTGTTTTCATGCTTATTGATATGTTATGGTTCGCTTAGTTCCATTCTATAGAGATAATCCATGTGTATGAATGCTTAATTTATGCAAACTCGTAAAAACTCCATGCTTTGGCTTTTAATGCTTAATTAGAGGTTTGGGTTTTGGGGTGAGAATTGAATTTTCGCTTAGTATTTAGTTCTCACGAGTTGGACAGTGAAGAGGAAAGAAATTGATCTTTTGTGACCGATGATAGAGTTGTGAACGCGAGCCAAAGGGGTTTATCCGCTTTTCCTTATCTGTTTCTTCGTTTTGATTTAATTTTGTTTTGATTATTCAATATTCAATACAAAAAAAACCCCCCCTGTTTTCTATGCATACTATGTGTTCAACCTTTTGCTTGATAAGATATTCCTTGGGAGACGACCTAGGAGTCACTTCCTTGTACTATACTTAACTGTTTTTATTTGTATCGGGTACGGCCTCGATCACGCCGTCATGAGGAACGCCCATGTCAGCAAATGGATGCAAAAATGGGAAGGGCCGTTCATAGTCCAGGAAGCACATCCGAGCGGGTACTATTTTCTTATGAATCCAGAGGATCATAAAAAAATAGGACCACTGAACTTCAAGTATGTAAAGAAATATTATGCTTAGAAGTAACATGCTTAGAAGTAGCGCACTTTAGCCATCTTTTGTTTACTGTCTAGCTGTTATTCAAGCTTTGTAGACGTATGCATGAAGGGGCCACACCCGACTTTTGTTAATGAAAATCTACATAGCTTAATCCGCTCACATTTCACGACCATATTATGAACCTAAAATTTCTTGCAATTTTTCACGACCATATTTTGAGATATTGATTATTGCATAATTCAACTCTTGGCTCATTATTATTATTGCATGCCTAACACCAAACATAAATATAAAAGTATTAGATTATGTTTAAAAGAGGCGAATAGAAGCTTTGATCTGTGAAAGAAGGGGAGAGACCCCATCACACGTTTCGATTAAAACACTTAAGATTTAAGTGTCCAAAGTGGTTACCAAAACCCAACGATTAAGATAGATATAATAAAACGGGATGGTCGAGCGGGCGTTGTTCCCCGCATCCACGATGCGGATAAAAATCTAAGTGAACACAGGCCAAAACACTTAGATTCACGTGAATGCTTGAAACGGTCGCGCCCTGAGCATTCGCAAGGGTCAACACAAATTCGGGCGTACTAAGGGCAAAACAATTGCCAAAGCGTCACGAATAGACCAAATACGGGTGATGTAGCTACCAGGTCGCGCCCTGGCACTCGTATATATACATACACCTATATAATACACATAAGGAAAAATGCGTGTGCATGGATCAACGGACAAACGCCTTTCTCATGCCCAAAGTTAGGAAACTTAAAGCATGATCTACAATCAAAGTAAAATTGCAAAACATGGTCATTATGCAAAACCAAGGGAAGGGTTGAAATTTTAGGTTCATTATGCGGCTGTTATTATCCTAGATCGTTTTTGTACGCGTCTGACTATCGCTTCATGAGTTAGCTAACTATTCTTGGTCAGTCTGATGGAAAATGTCTTTGCATAACCATAGCCAAGTATGCTCAACAAGCAAAATATTTTTGTTTAACACATGTCTCAGGATTGTTTGATTTCAATTGATAGAGCATGAATAAGATATGATTGAATAGATACTGTCCAGGTTTGAGTGAAAATTTCGCAAAACCACGAATAAACATTACTTGCATTAATTGTATGCAATTAATTGACGAATTTGGGATACCATTGCATAATATAGCACACACCAGTATGGGCAGTAAGATAAGTTCACCAATGATAAACAGCAAAACACTTGAGCATTTCATTAAGGTACCAAGATGCATTACACGATTAAGCATGTCCAGCCAAAATAAACAAAATCATAAAATTAGCAAAGGTCATACATAGGACCATGCAGTAGTAAAACTGGATTGCAGGTACACCATAAAGCAGGTACAAAACAAGTACTAAGCAACACTAAACGACTTCTAGGACTGAAGGAGAGATTCAACAGAAGAACAAACATCATCAAATGCCTCTTTATGTGCAATCGTTTGAGCTGATTCTTTATCCAGCAAGGCCAAGCGACCTTCGGCATCAGCAACCTTTGCTCGCAACTCTTGAACCTCCTGAACGAGACTTTCCCGACGAGAACTGATGGAAAGAAGCGCATTTGAAAGGTTCGCGACAGAGTCTGGGGGAAAAGAAACAACAACACGATGCATCAGATCTCGGAGTTTATCAAACCAGTGACCACCAAAGCCGAACAGCTGAAGAGACGAAAGATGACCCAAGAAGAGAATATTGTGCATAGTCAACAAGTCAGAAGTATGATGGCTCTCACACAAACGGAGAAAATTGACGAAGGCGCGGTAACCCTGTTCTTGATATGGCAGAGACAAGGAGTCCGGAGGCAACAGAAGGTCAGAATGACTTTCAAAGAAAGACTTGAACAACGCCAAATCAGGCACAGGCAAAGAGGCAACCAAGTCAGGAAGGGAACGCCCTGCCAAGAGAAAATGGTTAGAGGGGTTCATGAAGAACAACAATGTAAAAAAAAAGGAAAGAGGGGATAGTTACAGTGACCCACGAGGAATAGCAGTAGCAACAGCAGATGGAATGGAATCCGGGGCAACATCGTCTTCACCCACGCCAAGCTTAGCATGGACAGGGGTCGAGGGTGTATTAACAGTACAAGTTGTATCAGCACTTGTAACTACAATTGGATCTGAATTGATAACCGTGATCGGATCAACTTGAGGTTCAGAAACAAGTTCTACTGAAGGGGCTACCACGAGCATGGGGGTATGATCAACCAAAGCAACGCTAGCAGGCGAAGCTAACCTGGAATTTGAACCAGAGGGACGGGATTGGTAGCTGGAACGGAAACATTCAGAGGAGAAGGAGGAAGAGCGTCAGTTACAGGGTGCACAGAAGGAGACGAAGGCGAACCACACACGCTCGCACCACTTTTGGCAATAATATCAGAAGGAGGGTCAACTTCGATAGGAGAAACATGATCATCTTCATCATCATCCAAGCCCACACGCTCAACAGGAAGCCCACTAGAAGCGGCAGGGCGTGATGACAATTGGCGGAGGGATCTGCGACAAGGTACAGAAAGAAGAGAAGTGGCTGCGCCACTTTTGTGTTTTTTGGGAGGAAGGGGTGCCCCTTTCAAAACCTTGGAAGAAGAAGATTTAGCAACGTTAGATTTGACCTCCAGCTTGGCAGCATGAGTTTTCCTCTTAGAAGAGACAGCTGAAGAAGCAGCCTTTTGATTAGAAGCAGGAACAGGACACGCTGGCAGCAAGAGAAAGCATCAGTAAATAAAGGCTGAGATACAAAAGAATATACATAAGGGAAATATTACAAAGAATAATGAAGAAGTTCTTACCAAGCAGAGGGGTGAAGTAAGGATCTTTAATTTGCGAATAATCCTGAGGGTGGGTGGAGCAGCAGCACTAAGTGAAGAGACATGATGATGAATAGAACGATGCACAACGCTTTGGTAATCAAACCAACTTGACAACGCACCCTCAACCCTTGATGGGGAAACAAATTGAGAAGAGTCGAAAGGAGGCAGCTCAGGGAGGGAGCGGAACAAGACGGTACCCATGCAACTGGGAATATCCAAGGCGTCCAGAGTAAGAGCACAAGGGGGCTGGTCAAACCCAAACTGCCTAGCTACGCGATCGGTTCTATAGGCGTAAGGATACAAGGCTCCACCAAAGGAACCGATATTGTCAGTCAATACGAAGCCAGGAAGAACGCCGGGGGTAATGAACAAAAGCCATAAATCGAAGGCTCCCTCAGAACGCCGGGAGTGGTTGTTACGAGTATTGAACTTTGTCTCATTATAAATGTCATGAAGACCTTCATAGCCAGCATAAAGACAGCCAACATAAGGGCGAAATACAAAAGCAAACTCATCATCAATCACCTTGATCAGAGGACGGCTAGGACGCCCCCCAAACCAACACGAAGAGCGCGGGAGCAGGGGTGGGGAAACACCCTCCGGTATTGAAGGCTGGGGAAAAGACGAAGCTGAAAGACGAGTGGGACCCTAAACAGGAAACCTTTCAAAGAGGAAGTACTGCAGAAATATCAAGTCCAAGAAGGAGTTGATCTGGCAACGCCCAAAGGAAAGGCGCATTTGATCAGTAAGCTGATCCAATCGAGCATAGAAGCTACCTAAATAAAGAGAAGCCAAAGGAAGACGTACGCCTGTGGAGAGTAGGCAAGCGAAAACAAATACCGCAGGACTAACGGACTCCCACGGCGGCCCCGGAAAAACAAACCGGCTAAGCCAAAACGAAATGAAGGCAGCTCGTTGAAGGCGGGGATCCACCATAGGCCCAGGTTCAAAAACGTCATCCACAAAGTCTCCAAAAAAATATCTCACCCACGTGGCAAAGGTGTACTTGAGGGTGTCAGCCTTTTTGGACTTCTTGGATGAACGTGCCACTTCACCCCTACGGAGTTTAAACAAGTCCCTAGAGTGTCGAGCGCTCTTGATTGTAGCCAACTTCAAATCATTGGCCATATCCAGAATGTGAGCATCAATGGAGGTAAAGGAAATAGTACGCTCCCCGAAAGCTGGAAGCTTCAACAATATCACTACATCCTCCAAGGTAGGCGTAAATTCGCCCCACGAAGCAACAAAAGTATGAGTGGTGGTACACCACCGCTGAACAAGAAAGTCCAAATCTTTGCTCCGTTTGTTCACGACTAGTTTCGGAGATGCACGAATAGCAGCAGCGATCCCCACTTGTTCCAGAGTCTGAACAAAAGGAGGATCCTCTTTGAAAACATGATCCACCCATTCGGACCATCCACCCGTTGCTTGCAATCGACCATGGAAGCGTAAAGCAGACCAAGGAAATTCCTCACAAGCTAAGCGTGAGTAGAGAAGTGAAGAACCTACTGAGTGGTCAAGATGCTGAGGAATGGGGGAGAGCAATTTGGCCCCTTCCTTAGAAACAGAAACAGCCATTGATGCAGGGTTATCAGGGAAGGCAGCAGACACCGGAGGCGGGGGAAAGGGACGTTTCAAAGGAGGGAAAGAAGTCCCCTCACGATGGCTTTGAGAAGCCAAAGGATCAACGCAGGGAAGAGGTACATTTGTCAGGGTACAGAAGGAAATGGTAGAAGGGAGGGGGTCGTTAATGTTTTCTGGCGGAGATTCGTTGGTGGAGGAAAGGGAAGAGTCAGATCCAGGGGAAGAAGGAGGAAGCGAAGAAGACATGTTTGAAAGGGAAAGTGAAAGAAGAGGAAGACGTGTTGGAAGAAACTGAGCAGTGGGGAAGTATTTATAATAGAGGAAAAGAATAAAGAGAAAAGAAAGGGAGAAATTAAGATGGACCGGGATTCTAGGCCACTACTCACCTAACCCCCCTGGAACGTGACATGGTGGCAGTTGCGAGAAACGAGGGGGGCTAACGCAGATAGGCGTGCAACAAACCAAAAAGAAGATAGGATAACAATAATAACTTAGCATAGAGAAACGAAAGAGGAGGAGTCTTTTCTTCTTTTTGCTCTGCTGCAAGGGGGCTAATGTTGAAGACCCTTTTAGAACTGCCGGTTTTGGGCCAAAAGGACGAGAGGCCCATTACAGGAATACAATATGGCTGATTGGGCCTTCCTTCAACAAGCCTACCACGGAGGGATGGCGTGGTGAGCGAAGGAAAGGGCCTAGAGGGAACTTCCAAGGTAAGCGTGGTTTGGCAGGATTTCGATGGGCTCGCTCCTGAGCTGGGCGTGACGTCCAAAGAGCAGGAGGCTGATTCAGGGACTTGAGCAGTGTGCACCTAAAGGGACAGGAGATTGAGTGTATCAATGGGCTTCTTTGGCCGAAGGGCTTATTCACGAAAATGGGGCTCTGTCCCATGAAACAAAAGGAAAAAGATACCTTTTGTCTTACCTTAAAAAGTGAATGCCAAAGAAGACGTAGGAATATGGTATTTTGGGACCAGTGTCCTAAATCAGAGAAAAAGTGAGAAACAGAGAGGACAGAGGAGAGAGAAAAGGTGACAGGAGGTAATGACCAACGGTAATAAAATAAGGAAGAGAGTTACTTGGTCACCAAGTCCCTAAGGGTACACACAACCATCCTCTCATATAAGAGTCTCTGAATCAGACCCATTGATCAGCAACCCTAACCACCTCACTTTGAGAAGTCCTTTTGGCTATCATTCTTTGTTTATCCAATCTCTTAAGCATACGAACCTTGATCTACTCACAAAGAAAATACTCTGTAAAAAGGGGTTACAACACACACTAACCTAGAGGTTCCATCCACCTTCTACCTCAAGCACATGAAGACATTCAAAGAGAATAAGTGAAGAAGCCAGTCATACACTGAAACAAAATGCTTATCCTCCAAAAAAGTGTACCAATACTCCAATAGTTGTATAGGTCAAGAGAGAAAGATTGTGTATAGCTTAAGATAGCTTTATGAAAGCCATCTTTCAAAATCTATAAGCTTTCATTTTTTTTTGGTTTACATGGGAGGTCTGGGACTAGAACCCATGACCTGGGGAGGGGGAAATCCTAAGTGTCCCTGCAGTCACCAACTAGGCTGTCTTACGTGGACAACTTTGATTTTTAAAGCTACAAGTTTCTTTTATTTTTTGTCCATCAAAAAGCTTTAGTAGCTTATTGATCAAGTCAATAAGTTAAAAACTACAAATAAGCTATAAATTTTTCTTACCAAACATAGCCTAAATCTTTTGCTTATAAAAAAAAATAGATTTTGTAATATTTAACAAAACTAAGAAATTTAATGATTCTCTTTTACGCCATTTTAATGAAAAAAAATTGAGAGAAACACAAATAAATAAATGTTCAATTTTATCAATTTTTTTCTTTTAAAGTAAGATGATAATATTTGATATACATATAATATTACTCTTTAATTCCCTTTACAATGCCAAAAGTAACAAATTCTAATTGAAAGCAAAGCAAACAAACTTAGAGAATGAAATTAGATTATTAAGGGGAAAGGAAGTACACAAACGCATACATGTGGTATACAACATGCATGATATTATTCATTGAGATTAACACTGACGGTGTAACATTTTTTACATCATCAGTCCATTATACAACATTTATTTGAATTACTTTTATTTAAAAGTTAACGACCATAAACACATAAATGATGGATGATGCACTGTTTACACTGTCGATGCACCACCTGTTTTCTCTTATTCATAACACTCTGAAGAGGAAATCCTAACTAATTAACTAGGTCTTAGCTTGTCTAATTTATTCCTTCTATATACCTAGCTTTTGCTTGGCTAGACCTAGATAGCTTGGAGCTTATTAATCCCTTTCGAACGTAAATCCGAAGGGTTTAACTTCATAGTTTTGAGCCAAATGATCGTAGCCATCCTCTGCTCTAAACAAGCCTAGTTTGTTGCAAGTAATGGGGCTTCCAGGGCAGATGTCTGCGCAGAAAGAAAGCACATACTACATAGCCGCCGTGTTTGCCAAACTTATCAATATGGATAATAGTTTGAGTAACTTCGCTAACTTCATCACCAGCAACCACAAACCACACTCTGTGCACTACCCTTGCTAAGACTCCACACTAGGGAATTGTTACAAGTTGTTGTGTTTGGATTCACAATGGACTTGATGTTGAGATCAGTTGAAGTTAAGATCTCATCTCCACCATCTAAGGATATGAAAGTGACTGGCTTTCCACTGACAAGGGGTTTTTCTTGCACAACATAAAGAGGGCATGTGTTGTTTGGGTTTATGAATGTTAAAGGCCACTCCACCTATTGAGTCTGGAAAGATGTGGCACTTCACACCTGGTCTCACTATCTGGCCTGAGGTGTCAAGCGCTGGTTCGGGATTGCACCAGCAGTGATGATGCAAATCAAGAGACAAGTGAAGGAAAAGGCTATTATAACCGAGATCTTCATTTTTCTCAAGGGGGTTTTTAAAAATAAGTTTAAGTGTATTGGTGTTTTTGGTATGACAATATGGAAAAAGCAGCATCTTATTTATAACATAAGCTTAAAGTTGCTTGCAGATTTTTTAATACTCCGATAGTTATACAATTTTTACAAGTGAATCACGTACATATGTAAAAAAAAAAAATTGTTAATGTGTAAATCTATGAAGCCCAGATACTCCACAAATGGAAAAGTATCCGTGTCGTATTTGTGTTCAATATCGATACGCGTACGATACTTCCCGATACGTATTCCAAAAGTATCCAATTATTTTTTATTTAATTTTAATGTTTTTTAAAAAATATTTTAGGATATTTCTCAGATACTTCCCAATACTCCTTGATACTTTTCCGATACTTCCCAAATACTTGTTTGACTTTGTTTTGAATTTTTTAATAATTTTTTTTAAAAGTAACTTTTTAATTAGTATTTTTAATAAAATAAATAACCCTTTCTTTTATGTCATTTAAATTGTGGAGATTAATGGGTGTGCACTATCAATCCATCATCCACCATTCATGTGTTTATGGTAGTTGATTATTAGATAAAAGTACTACAAATGAATGGTGGATGATGAACTGATGATGTAGAAAAACTTTACAACGCCGATGAACCATTTATTTTCTCTAAATTGTGATCATTATGGTTATGTATTAATGTCATTTTGAATTAATGACAATATGAATGAAAATTATCAATGTACAATCTCTCTTTTAAATTTTTATTATATATATATATATATTGTGTTCACGTATCCTATGCCGTATCGTATCTTGAATTTTTAAAAATTCTCGTATTCACGTATCTGTGTCGTACTAAGTATCGGGGCTTCATAGGTGCAAATGATATCGTTTAAGCAAACAAAAGCAAATGAAATATTTTTATCTAGAAAAATGATATATTTAATACATAAAGAAGTGTTAAATTTGAGTTTTCAATATTAAACGATTGACTAAACTGTCACTTTAGTCCCTCACTTTGAAAGGAGCTTTAACTTTAGTCCCTGATTTTTCAATAATTTCTTTTTAGTCTCTCACTTTGAAAAAAGTTACTTACGTTAGTCCCTAACAACGTTCTCCGTTTATAAACGTTAACGTGGGCGTTGATTTATAATATCGTGTTTCATTTTAGTCCTTTACTTAAAATTTTTAATTCACTTTAGTCCCTCACTATATCGTGTTTCATTTTAGTTCCTAACTTAAAAAATTTTAATTCACTTTAATCCCTCACTATAATAACAATGATGATTCTTTCGCTTTTCTCTTGTAGTGTGACTAGTGACTATCATAAAAACACTGACTGTTCTTCTTGCTATTCTGTAAACTAACTTTATGGTTTATATAGGCACTGACTCCAAGCTTTGCACTAGAAAATATCGATAGCTTTGATTTAAAAATATTCTATTGAGTTCTGTGTTTAAGAGTCATCACCAAAATGTTGTAAACTCTCCCAATATGTTTAGCATGATATTCAAACGTCATACCATATCCTATATCCTTGTGATAATGTAAATCCACTAGTTATCCTAAAAATTTCCTCCACATGCCTAGGCAAAGGAGCAGCTCCTGATAGCAAGATACGAACTCGTCCACCAAGTGCTTGTTTTGTTTGTCAATACAAACAATGTTTTAGTTTTGAAACCAAACTATGTGCAAATTTTATAAGTGTAAAGTGGATATGGAATACCTTGTCAAACACAAGTCTATCAAACAGAGGCGCTGCTTTGTGTTGTGTGTTGGAAACCAACAAGCGGGCTTAGCAATTACTAGAGGGGGGTGAATAGTAATCTGAATGCAACAGTGACTAATTTTTCGAATGCAATTAAGTATAATTGATCACGTGCGGATTTTCAGAAACAGAGCAAGAACACTCGAGTGTTTTTAAGACTACTCGAGTAAAATCACAAGAACACTCGAGTCTTCTTAAGAATACTCGAGTAAATCGTGCAGTTAGCAGAAAAACAGTTTCTGGAAAATATGCACTTTAATCAATAACAGTTAATACAGTCCAGGGCAGATTAATAATTGAGTAGAAAGCAATTAAATAAAGTTATGACAACTTGAAAACAACTTAATTGCTGCGGAATTACTACTCTAATTAATAATCCCCTTTTGAGCAACTTAGGTTTGGTTTTGACTTGAAGTTAAAGAAAGCTATAAAAGATCAACACCACCGATTTTATACTGGTTCACTCTCTATTTAGAGAGCTAGTCCAGTCCCCCTAAGAATCTTAGGAGTGTCTACTAAAATCAAATTGTTAGAAATATTACAAAGGGTATTGAGATGCCTCACTCAACCTATCCATTCCAAGAGTGTACCAAACTCTTGAATTTCTACCCCAATTTGAAGTTGGTGATGAAGACTCCTTCTTCTTCAAGCTCCTTGAAACCTTCAAGAGCTCCACCAAAGCTAAGAACCTCTTAGCCCTTGCTTGAGAACCTCTCAAGTCTTGAATGAACCTAAGTCCCACTTAGGCACACTTGGTTACCAACCAAGATTTTGAGAACAAGAAGTGTTTGTGTATGTGGAGAAATCCAACAAATGATTTCCACAACAATTAAGCACAACTCTAACTCTTAGTACAAATAATAATGATGAATGAATAGATTGAGTTAGAGTAAATTTTCACTTGAGAGAGAGAATGATCAAAATAAATGTTTAGCCCAATAGACTTTAATGTTCTAGTTCCTTGGTTCAATAGCATTCATTTCTGATATATGGAAGAGGAAATGAGAGAGTAAGAGTAATTCTTTTCTCCCATTTTTGCCCTCTTCCAACGGTTAAAAAATTTGCTGTCAGAGTCAAAATACTCGAGTATTTTTGAGACTATTCGAGTCTTTTGCCCATCTTTCAATAGAAATGCCCATGTATTGAACTAACGGTCAAATCTCTGATTTGAGGCTGAAATACTCGAGTATTCTGGGAAGTACTCGAGTGTTTTGATACTCGAGTAACTTTCAGATTACTCGAGTGTCTTTATACTCGAGTATTTTTGTGCTTACTCGAGTGTTTTGCCCAGAGATGATAAAAATCAAGTTTTTCAACAATTTATTTTAATTTTCTCCTCAAGGAATAATTTTATGTAACCCCAACCTTTTTCATGCATTTAAAATTATTTATCCTAAGGATGAGATTACTTCCTAAGCTACCCACTCTCAATAAAATAAATAAAATTACATTTAAAGTAAAATTGAGAATGACTAGCTAAGTGATGCACTTGATCTTCTTGACTTGATTAGCTTGAATTCTTCCTTTAAATCCATGATCTAATTATATTGTCATCATCAAAATAAATCCACCTCATTGGAGACTTGATTCTACATTGTGGAAGACCCTTCTTCATATATCTTAACTTGTTGTCCGTAGGATTCCGGTTAGTTCACACATGGATAGATAACTAAAACACAGAAGAGCTTATAAAAAAAATAATAATAAATAAAACACTAAAGAATTTAGAGGAAAAACATACTAGTTATATGCATAATGAAATAATGTACTATGAAGTGCTCATTCGGAAGAAACTTTGCTATTGATACCTTCAGGTGCAAAGTTTGGAGTCAATGCTTATATAAATTATAAAGTTAATTTACATAATAACAAGAAGAACAATCAATGTTTTAATGGTAGTCACACGATAAGAGAAGAGCGAAAGAAGCATCATCATTATTATAGTAAGGGAGTTAAGTGAATTAAAATTTTTAAGTTAGGGACTAAAATGAAATACAATATCATAATAAGTTAACGGTCACATTAACGTCTATGAACGAAGAACGTTGTCAGGGACTAACGTGAGTAACTTTTTTCAAAGTGAGAGAGTTAAGAAGAATTATTGAAAAATCAGGGACTAAAGTAATAATTCCTTACAAAATAAGGGACTAAAGTGACAGTTTAGTCTTAAACTATTTGTTTTTAAAAGCTTAAACAATACCTTTAAGAGAATGAGTTAAAATCTTTTGTCCCAAAATGTGTGTCACTCCATGTGCCACTTGTTGTGATTGGTTAAATAAATATTTGTTTATTAAATTTTTAACTTAAATATTATTTTTTTTCGACCAATCACAACAAATGGTACATGAAAACACACTTGATGGGAGATAAGATTTGCTCTCAGTGATAATTATTCATAACCACGTAAAAATCAATATTATGTACTTTCCACTTCAATACACGCGTTCTAAAATTGTTTAATTGATCATTTATTTTGTTTATTTGTTTCAAAATAATTTTTTTTTAAATTTTTTCACTTTATTGTTAGTTTTAATTTTTTTTTCTTCTTTCACCATGTCACAAGTTTTTGGACACGTGGCTAACGTTATTTTATAATAGGTAAAACCAAAACCAAAATTTTTTTTAATGGATTGGACTAAAACTAAAATATTTGATCTTTTAAGGAACAAGATTGATAAAAAAAAAAGGTAAGAACTGAAACTAAAAAACTATAATTTTTAGAGATTAAAAACTTAATAATTAAGCTAAAAATCAATATTACATACTATATCCACGTAGCACCATGTCACGAACCTCTAGGGTATGTGACAAGTTGACACCAACGGTTAATATAATAGTATTTCCCTAATAAGTAGGATCAAAACCAAAATGTATTCTAATGGGTAGCATTGAAACAGAAAAGTTTGGACTTTTAATGATCATGACTAGTATAAAAAATAAGGACCATAACCAAAAGGATCCTAATCTTTCATAAACTAAAAACTTAATTAAGCTAAAAATCAATATTATGTACTTCATCCCATAACATCCTTTTTGGCAAGTCAAAACTATTCACTTTATACTATGTAGATTTTGGGTTTTAGAAAATAGACACAATTTTATTTTGGTTTAGGTTCGAGTTATATCTGGGTCATCCCAATTTAATTTTTCTCAATGTCCCGCATTCTTTCAAAAAGTCAAAATATTTTTCTTAAGTTAACATTTTGTTGATTGCACAAGAGGGAAATAAGGAAGAAAGAAGTAGGGAAAGGAGAAAAATGGGAAAAGAAAAGGTAGACAAAACATATGTAATAAAATTTTTTTGACTTAAATTCTTCCATTTTGTACAATATTTATTTATTTTTTAGATAAGATAAAAATTAAAATTCATTAAAAGCCAGAGGCTGAGTATAAGATATACTCAAAAACCCACAAGAAGGAATTCTGTTACAGTACAACATGAAGCAGAATTGCAAAACCAGATAAAAAAAAGCAGAAGTACAATATTTATTAATATTACTCGTAGTTAGAATATACTATAGTAAATAATTTCAGTTTTAATTTTTTACCCTTTAATTTTATGATTTAGCTATGCATAATGCGTTTAAATTTATCTATTAAAATATTATATCTGTAACACCCCTAATTTTCGTCTCCCGGATAATAGGAAATTAATAATAAAAGTTTTATTATTAATTTATATGGTTTTCCAATTTTATGTTTTTGTATTTAATTAGCCGGAAATATAAAAATAAATTGAAATATTTTTATATGGCAAATAAATACAAAATATAAGAATATTGCATTTTAGTCCCTGAAATAGGACCTAAATGTAATATTGAAAAGGTTCTTGGAGGGAAAGATTTAAAAATATTAATTTTTAAATTTTGAACTAATCTAACCGGTTAGTAATGCCCTGTAACCGGTTAGACGATGAACCTAGAAACTGGGTTAGTGAATTTTGATGAGTAATCACTTGATTAATCACGGAATCGCCACGATTACAGCCTCAGATTAGTGGAAACCACGCGTCAACATGCATGCTAATTCAATTTGCCTATAAATTGTGGAAATCCAGAGGTGTTGAGGTTGATTTCTGCTGATCTGTGATGAAGAAGGGCAATTAGGGTTTCTATTTCGTTCTGAGCAATTCGTCTTCTTCTTTGAGAGTTAGAGAGCGAAACACACATTTCTGAAAAGCTTGAATCAAGGGCTTTTCATTGATATACACCTTGTGAGCTGAGTGTTTGTGTGGGAGGAGGAATCGATCTTGGAAGCTAAGAGTTGGAGACTGAACTCTGTTTTCTGTTGATTCTGGAAGCTGAGTTCAAGCTTTAATTTTGGTAAGTATAGTCCACCATTAAGTCTCAAATATCTTTGATTCTCTAGTGCATGTTACCTATATTGAGTCCTAATTGTTTTCCCCAATTTCTTTGGCCAATTGCTATGTCAAATCTTCTGGTCTTTGGACCCTGTTGATGGAAATCGTGTGTGAAGGGCAGAACTTAGGATTGGTGGGAATCTGTGGATTTTGCTTCAAGTTCAGTGTTAATAGTCATCAAGATCAACTTAGAGGTATGGGAGAAGTCTACCTTATACTAGATTTAGACTAAAAATCAAGTGATTTAGGATTTGAGTTAACAAAACTCAAAAGGGCATTATGTGTTTAAAGCACAAAGGCTTGGAGGCCAAAATTCTGGCTCAATTCTGTGTGAGCAAATTTAAATTGATGCATGCAAGTGATTTAAGGTTTAAAATCAGAAATTAATTGTTGATTATGAGTTTTGTGGTATTGTTTGGTGTTTGTATTGATTTTTATGCAAATTGATACCATAAGCTTGATGCATGCAAACTGAATGTGTTTCTGGGTATGAACATATTGTTCTTAAGACATATGAACTCTGAGAATGTTGAAATTGGGTTAGATTTGAGAAATGAAAAGAATGATTTGTCAAAACTCTTATTTTAATGGTCTGACTGCATAATCTAACCGGTTACTCGATCATTGTAACCGGTTAGCCACTGTAAAATTTCAAAGAAAATTAGTTTATTAAATCAGTCCTGAAGTCTTAGTGATTTTGACTCAAATCTATACTTTGATTTCATTATAAATAATCTGAATATGAGTGCTTACAATATCATGGTTCAGATTGAGGGAATGGAGTTAATGCCTTAAGTCAATGAGATAGATTCAAGAGGAAACTATGCTCATTTAAAGAAGAGAATGTGATTGAGACTTTTGAATGATGAAAATAGTGATTTTTGAGGCATAAAACAATGTTAAACTTGTTTATAGATTGGGTAGATAATTCAAGAAAAAGGGTTTTTCTGAATTACAATGGTAAACAGTTCAGGTCTGTAATTCTAACCGGTTAGCCTGAAACTGTAACTAGTTAGTACCTGAGTTTGAAAAATAAAAAGTTAAGTTTTTGAATACCATTGGTTATGTTTTTCCCAATCTAAGCTTAAGGGCATGTTTTTGAAATAATTCAAAGGAGAATTTTTGTGCCAAAGATTATGCCTCAAATAAATCATTCAAAAGGAGAAATTGGAATATTTCTAAATCACATTAATTAATGTAAAGATAAAACCAACCCTGATAATTGTGCATCCATATAGAATGGAAGTTTGGTTGGTAGGAACGTTTATCATATTCTGGGAATATGAGGAGGGTACTCCGGGAGTACCAAATTATAACCTACTTGATGACACATTATAGATATGTGGCCAGTGTCCGGGACCTGGTTTTTATGCGTTCTGGGAACGTATGCGTTCTGGGAACGTGATGCACACTCCGGGAGTGATGCTTATTATCCAAGTATGGTTCGGCATTACGTTCTGGGAACGAATGTCGGTGTTCCGGGAACACAAGGGTGTATTGGATGGACGTCCAAGATGGACTTTTAGAGGCCTCAGTTGTGGATAGAAAATCATACATCATGCCACCTGCATTATAAGAGATATAATGTTGAAAAATTGGTGTGCTCATATGTACTTGCATTATGATCTGTCCATGATATACTTGTGTTTGTAATTTTAGTCTTTATCAATTATGTATATGTGTATACTTACTCCCTGTGCCCTGTTTAGGTGATGGCCAGATACCTAACTTGCATCGAGATACGCCCTATCCCTAGTGGCATATGGACGTATGAGGAGCACCGTGCCACTTTTGAGGGGGAGGTTGAGATCACTCTCTACCACCCTAACCCTCTGGTGCGAGTGCGACCTCGTCGATTTAGAATCCCATTAGTCTATACTATGCATGTTCCACCCTTTTATACATATAGAGGACCACCCCCGGCTCGACCTATGCGTCGTTTTCATAGTTTTCGTTTCAGAGCTGCCACTCGTTCTCATCCTTTCTCCCATAGGGTTGTCACTGAGGAGACTCCTTCTCCTGGTCCGACTGACTATGATAGGACTGCTTCTGCAGATCCTAGACCTAGTGGTAGAGTCTCCACACAGTCAGGCGAGGTCGAGGAGGACCCTGTGGAGGATGAGAGCGAGGAGGAGGTGCATGTTGAGCCGACTGTTTCTGCTAGAGGTGGACCCGCTGGTTCATAGGAGCTTGCATAGCGTAGATGTTTTGGATCCTAGATCCTAGGGATGAAGCTGTGGAGGATCTGAGGAGCTGTTGAGGACACGGGTGACCTGCTCTGGGACTTCTACTTTTGGATTTTGTCATATATTGTATATATTTGAGAGGTCTTAGAGTGAGGTTTTATTTTATGCAACTGGTCTGTATATGTTTCAGCAAACTTGCTATCTCGACTTTTTACTACTTGCTACTGACTATACTGATGGGGTTTTATGTTATGACATATATATATATATATATATATATATATATATATATATGATGCCTTATTTACCTCAGCAGTGCCCCATAAGTATTATTTTTTACTTCCGCGAACTCTGATTTCTATTTCAAAAGGATTCGGCAATAAGTTTATGTTTTATATATTCAAATCCAACTCGAGAGACAAATGATATATTTTAATAAGAATCACAAATAACGTTTTCTATGATCAAGGAAATGTTCTCTCGAGAGCCTTTTTGAAATTAAGATATTACTAAGCCGGATTCAATTAATAGCTCATGTTAAAAAGGGTTTATAATCGAGCAAGTATTAATTTAAAAAGGAAAAATTTTCTAGTCCTAATTTTGATAGCAAGTATTTCAGTCTTTTGGAAATATTAATTATTTTCAAGATACAAAATAGAGCGTCACAATATCGAGTTGATCCAATTTCATCTCAAATACTAATTGGATCAATTAGGGGTAAGGTTTAAACAAATAATCTATCCTAATTTTTTAATCAAGTTTGGATTAAGACGAACCCGTTTTAAACTTAACTTACACTCATTTGTTCAATATGATAAACACCTTATTTTTTTATTTTACGAGATAACTATCATTAAAATATTCTATGACAGAATCAAGCACGAGGAATGTTACTTTTTTTGGTAAAACGAGGGATATTAATTTTTGGGTTTGCTTAACCTCAACCCTTAGGGTTAAGGGTAAGAGATAAAAAATTAGAAAAAAAGTATTGGAATACTGACTCACTAACTCTTAAAGTATTAAACATTTAATCTTTCAATGCAAAAATACTTTTTTTTAGTCTTTTATTCTAGTGTTGAGGTTAAGAAAATTCTTATTTTTTTATGATATCAAGGGATATTACTTTAATTCAGCAGGCAGTTGATAATCCTCTCTATAATCAGGGATATAACGTAGGCATAGGTCAATTAGATCCAATATCTAATTCTCTATTTTCTATTTTTTGATTTTTTAGGTTTGAGCATACATATCTAAAAAATATTAATTATTGTAAACTTTAATTATTTTTGTCTAAAATGATTTTTTTATTCTTATTTAAAATTGTAATAGTATTTAATTTTTATTACAAAATATGTTCATTAATTAATATATTAATTTAAGGATTAGATAGTAGATAAAAATAGAATTAATGAAGATTAAAAAAAATATTGAATAAATGATTAAAATTTAATAAAAATATAATTATAGATTGAAATTATAAAAATACTAAAGTTATAAAATGAAAAAAAAATATAAAAGACCAAAAATATTAAAGCAGCATCTTATTTATAAGCAAAGCTGCAGATTTTTTTAATAATAATTATACAACTTGTACACGTGAATCACGTACATATGAAAAAAAAATTGTCAATGCCCTAATGATATTGTTTAAGTAAACAAAAGAGATATTTTTATTTTGAAAAATGATTTATTTAATATATCAAAAAGTGTTGAACTTAAGTTTCCATATGTGCATCGTTGAAGAGAGAAATGACACGTGTGCATATCATATTGATTCACATAGAATGAACGGTGATTCAGGAACCAAATTGATAGTGAAAAGAAACGTGAAAGACCAATATGATACAGAAAAATGTAAATGACCAATTTGATATTAAAAAATAAGATAAAAAACCAAATATGTAATTTAGCCGGGCCAATAATAAATCCCTTTCAGGCTTTCAGCAAAGGAATGGTGAAGACTCACTAATTGTCAAAACTACTCTATCTTTGGTATTCTAGGTTTTAAAGAGAAGTTACTTTTTAAGAGGCGATCTTTCAAAGGCAGTGAAGGGCCCTTGTCACAATTTGAGGTGACAATTCAAACTACCCTTTCAGTCCATGATCTAGCCAAGCCAAAAAAACCCGGATTAAAAATTGGAAATTTCTAAAATGCAATCAAAAATTGAATGATTGATATGCAATCCATCCTTAAAGAAATATAATCTTGCCACGTAAGACATGTATGTCACATCATTACTTAAATTAGTCAAAATTAAGTTTTGCAATTTAGTCCACATAAAAACTAGATTATTGTAATTTAGTCCTTTTGTACTTTTAGACAAATTATAAATTTTAATTTTTATATATATATATATATATAAAAAAAAAATTTCTTAAACCCGGAACTCATATTCACTTCTCAAAACCCACCATCACCGCCGCCACCCGCCATTCTCTTTCCTTCCCTGCTTCCTTCGCTCATGCCGGTGGTGGCGGCAGGTTTTGAGAAGTGAAGATGAGTTTTGAGTTTAAGAATTTTTTTTTATATAAAAAAAATTAAAATTTATAATTTGTCTAAAAATACAAAATGACTAAATTACAATAATCTAGTTTTTATGCTAGATTAAATTGCAAAACTTAATTTTGACTAATTTAAGTAATGATGTGACATACATGTCTTAGGTGGCAAGGTTTTATTGATTTAACAATGGATTGTATAGCAACCATTCAATTTTTGATTGCATGGTAGTAACACCCTTAAAAATTAGTGGTCCCATTTATTTTCACCCTTACAGCTACAATATGTCATGGCAAGCTCGAGTGAAAGCAAATGGTTTTATATACTCCATTATTATGTGTAGACTCATCATGCAGAATCAAAGAGCTTTTGATGATGTCAAATAACAGACTCGGCTTGTGCTTAGCGTTAGACAAGTCAGACTTATCAGCGCAAGCGTTCAGCTAAAGGTACAAGCTCTGCAGAGGCTCGGAATCTTTGTTTTGCGTATGCGTTCCGCCAAAGGCAGAGGCTCGGCAGAAGCTCGAAAACTAGGGTTCTTCGCTACCTGCATCAAGTTAGCTTTCGTAGCTCAAGCTCGGCTTTGACTCGGCCCGTGATCAAGGCCAAGGTTCATCCAAGTTTGCAAGCTCGGTTCTTCATTTCAAGGTAGTAAGCTCGTATGATGATTTGCTCGGTACTCGCTCGGATTAAGCTCGAAACAGCCACAGCATCTGATGGAGTAAATAAGCTCGGGTTGATCGTTCTAAACTTGACTAATTGCCGACGCTCAGATCAAGCTCAGAAACACCAAGCTCGAACAAAGCCAAAAGCTCGGCAATCTCTGTTCATCGTCTTCAACAATGCATCGTCTTCAACCTTCGGACTCTGCTCAACTGTTCCGTACTTGTTATTACCGTTGAGTCTGGGTAGAAGTCCTAGGTTTAGCTCCTATGCTCTGACAAGTTTGAAATTCAAAATGAGTTAAATCAAAGGTTGGTGAACTGTCACCATCACTGCTCTGCTGTCCAAATGTTACCGTTGGAAACCCCATCTCCATACAGCTATCTTTCTCTCTTTCTCTGCGGAAAAGAGGAGACTATAAAAGAGGGGGTCTTCAACGTTAACAGTGACTGATTCTTTGACAACCATTTTTTTCTCAGAACTTAATCTTTCATTTCTTACTTTAAACAAAAAGAAAATCAGAGCAGAAATCACAATCTCACAAAGAAGAAGAACATTCGATTTTCATACGAACTTAGAGAGTTAAAACTTTCAAATCTTAACTCTAAGTTCGAATCAGTTCTTCTCTGTGAAATCCTTCTAGAATTGACTCACTCTTGTTATTCAATCTTTCATCATATTCGACGAGTGTTTCGAATTGGAGCCATACACTTTCATCATCTTCTTCGTTGTATTCGCTGTTGTGAGAAGCTGGTCTCTGATCGAGAAAGCTTCGATTTGTAAAGGTTCCAAAGAGGTTCTTTGGTCGTCGATTTGTTGTGGGTAGTTTGTCACGAGTTTGGTACACTCGTTTGACTGGATAGGTCTAGAGGGGTAGGCTCTTGTAAATCCTTTGTAACCCAGAAAATCGATTTTTAGTGAAAGCTCTCTGAAAGGTTTTCAGAGGGGACTGGACTAGCTCTCAGGGTGACAGTGAACCAGGATAAATCTCTGGTGTTCTTTCTTTACTGCTTATCTGTTGCTGCCAAGCGTAACGTTAATTCCGCTAATCTTCTTTTATCTAAGTTCAAACTGTTATTTTTCTTGCTCGGCCCTTTGAGTGTTGTTCTTCGAACTTAAGTCAAAAACCAGCTCTACCTTGAAGCAGCTCGGTTAACTGATTAACCATTTTGTTTATCTGATTGGTTAATCATTTAACCTTGTCTGCTCGGAAAGAAGCTCGGGTTTTCTTTTAAAACCGAACAACATCAGTTTAATTTTCAATAAATCGAAAAATTGCCATATTAGCTTCAATCTCCTATTCACCCCCCCTCTACTCGATTGTTAGGCCTCTTGTTGGTTTCCAACAAGTGGTATCAGAGCTCGGTCGAAAGATCGAGTGTAAAAATTTTTTCGAAAAGATCCTTGAGGAAACCGAATGGCTACTAACAATCCCTTCGGAGGTGAAGGCTCTTCCATAAACAGACCACCACTATTCAATGGTGAGGGTTATGCTTATTGGAAAGCTCGAATGAAAATTTTCATTGAAGCCATAGATATGGAAATTTGGAAATCTATTGAAAATGGGCCATTTGTCCCTAAAAGAAAAATTAATGATGAAGTTGTAGAAATCCCGTGGGAAAGTTGGGATGATGATGACAAAAGAAAAGTATCTTTCGATTTAAAAGCCAAAAACATCATCACCTCGGCTTTGTCTTACGATGAATTCTTTCGAGTGTCAAGTTGCAAATCTGCTAAAGAAATGTGGGACATTCTACAACTTACTCATGAAGGGACAAGTGAGGTCAGACGAGCAAGATTAAATACTCTGATGCATGAATATGAGTTATTCCGAATGCTGCCAAATGAAAATATAAATGATTTGCAGAAACGGTTTACTCATATCATAAACCATCTTAATGCTCTCGGCAAAACTTTTCAAAATGCCGAGATAACTAACAAAGTGCTTAGATGTCTTAGTAGAGAATGACAGCCGAAGGTCACTGCCATCATGGAAGCTAAAGACTTGGACACAATGAGTATAGCCACTTTGTTCGGCAAGCTGCAAGAGCATGAGATGGAGCTCGGCAGACTGACCATGCATGAAGAATCTGATAAGAAGAAGAAGGGAATTTCCCTCAAAGCTGCTATAAAGGCAACCAAAGAATCCTCTGAAGATGAGTCCAGCTCGGACATGGATGAGGAAGACTTTGGTCTCATGGTCAGGAAGTTCAGCAAATTTTTTAAAGGCAAAAAGAACTTCACAAACAGAGCAAGAGATACCAGAAGCACTCACCACAAAGGCTCAAGTTCAAAAGACCGAGTTAGATGCCACGAATATGGTGAAGCAGGTCACATTAGAACTTACTGTCCAAGATTACAAAAGCAAAGTGGTGAAGAAATAAAGAAGAACAAAGACCACAAGAAGAAGAGAGCTTACATAGTATGGGATGCACCCAACAACAATACCAGCTCAAGCTCCAGCTCAGGCGATGATGAAGAAAAAGCAATTCTATGCTTAATTGGAAGGGAAACTGTGTTCAGAAGCCCGAGCCAAACGAGCCCCGAGCAAGAATGGTGCTCGAACCGTGAAAAGGAAGTATCGAGCTCATCACTTAGAATAGATGAACAAGATCTCCCTGTATATGACTCTTGCTCGGAGTGTGAAGATGAGGAAGCTTGTTTGAGTCTCAGATATACCGATCAAGAAGACTCATCGAGCTCGACTTTTGGCACAATTAATCAAATATCAAATTTCAAATGCTTAATGGGTAAACACAGCGAGGAAACCTCAGCCAGCCGAACAATGTCCGAACATAAAAACACTGAGGTAACCTCTACATCTGATTCTGACTCTGAATCTGAATTTAATGACTCTGATGAATTGTATTCTGCTTATCTTGAAATGCAAACCGAATTCAAGAAGCTTGCTACAAATTTCATTAAGTTAAAATGGTTAAGTGGCTTGGAGGCCAATCTAAGCTCAATTGTTGTTATGAGCAATGTTATCTAGATGCATGCAAGCTATATTGATGTTGGATTCAAGGCTTATTTGGATATTATGTGAATTGATGCATTAAGTTGTGAAATATGTGCAATTATGTGCAATTTGAGTATCTAAATTGAATGCATGCAAGGTAGATGTGTTTCTATGGTTCAACATTCTCACTTAAGGTATATGAACTCTTTGAAATGATTGGAATTTGGTTAGATTTGAGTAGTGCAAAGAATGGTTTGTTAAATCTCATGTTTTAGTATCTGACTGCATGATCTAACCGGTTACTCGATATTCGTAACCGGTTAGACACTGTAAAAATTCAAAAGAAAATAAGTTTATAAAATCAGTTCTGTGGTCTTATAAATTCTACTCAAATCTAGGCCTTAATTTCGTAGAAAACAATCTGAAAATAAGTTGAATTTACTGTTATGGCTCAGATTGAAGATAAAGAGTTAATACCTTAGTGTAATGAGATAATTTCAAGAGGAAATTATACATGAATGAAATTAGATTATGACTTAGATCTTTTGAATGATATTATGTGTTGAACTTGAGGTATTCTGTTATGCTAAGACCTTGTTATTGGATTGAGTAGAGAAATCAAGAAAAGATTCTTTGAAAAATCAGTGGTTTTGTATTCAGGTCTGTAATTCTAACCGGTTAGGTGATGATGTAACCGGTTAGTACCTGAAAACTTAAAAATAAAAGCTAAGTTTTTGAGTAAGGATTTTTGATATCAATGATTATATTCTCTCAATCCAGGTCTATGAGCATATGTTAAATTTAAATTCAAAGGTGAATTTTATGAGTAAAGCCATACCTCAAGATATCATTCAGAAGTTGTGTTTTCTAAGTCGTAATAATGGAATTAATGGAAAGACCAACCTTAGTAATTATGTATGCAATGCATGCATAGAGAAAGGTAATGAAATAGGTTGGTAAGGATTGTTTGTGATGTTCGGGGTACACGACCCTGTACTCTAGGAGTACTAAACTGATGCAACCTACTTGATGACACATTCTAGGAATGTGGCCATTGTCTGGGACATGGTTTCTTTGACACGTTCTGGAAACGTGATGCACACTCTGGGAGTGGTGCTTGATTTTATTCCAAGTATGGTCTGCGATACGTTCTAGGAACGTATGTGAGTGTTCTGGGAACACATTGGTATAATACTAGAATTAAAGATAAAAACCAACCTTAATGATTGTGCATTCATGTATAAAGAATGGAAGATGGGTTGGTAGGAACGTTTATCATATTCTGGGAATATGAGGAGGGTACTCCGGGAGTACCAAATTATAACCTACTTGATGACACATTATAGATATGTGGCCAGTGTCTGGGACCTGGTTTTATACGTTCTGGGAACGTATGTTAGTGTTCTGGGAACACATTGATATGCAACCTACTTGATGACACATTCTGGGAATGTGGCCAGTGTCCGGGACCTGGTTTTTATGCGTTCTGGGAACGTATGCGTTCTGGGAACGTGATGCACACTCTGGGAGTGATGCTTATTATTCCAAGTATGGTTTGCTACACGTTCTAGGAACGTGATGCACACTCTGGGAGTGATGCTTATTTATCCAAGTATGGTTTGGCATTACGTTCTGGGAACGAATGTCAGTGTTCCGGGAACACAACGGTGTATTGGATGGACGTCCAAGATGGACTTTGTTAGAGGTCTCAGTTGTGGAAGGAAATCATGCATCATGCCACCTGCATTGAAAGAATTATTATGATTAACCGGGTGTGCTCATATGAATATGCATCATGATTTGCTACATGTTGACTTGTGGATGTTAGTGTTATTCTCATTTGATTATGCGAATATGTATAGCTAACCCCCATGCCCTTATTAGGTGTTGATCGTGCATCTAGCTTGCACAAGAATCAGTAAAGGGAGATGTCCCTTAGGTGCATGCAGAGTGTAGAAAGTGTGGGTTGGGAACCCGTTGTGCAGATATCGAGGATCCGACGAGAAGGATGTTTGGACAAAGGACCAGTGACCAGCTCTATAACATTTCTATTTTTACTAGAATTTATATGATACATATTTTGGAAAGAGGTATAATAAGAGGAAATTCAGTTTCATAATAATACTTATTTAGTATTAATGGACTTGTTACACTTGAAATATTTTGGGAGTGTAATATGATGATTTTACTATGTTTCCGCAAACTCTTATTTTACTAGTCACCTTCATTATTAATCAAGTGTTGTGAAAAGGAATTTTCAAGGGGAGGGATAATTCTTATTTTCAGATCTTTTTCCAACAATAACAAGTACAAGTAATCACAAACTTATTACTTTTCTTATAAAGTAAGATGATATACAAGGAGTGTTGCAAGAACGAGCCAGAGCTGGGAAGAGTGATGTTGATATGAGATGTGATTGGAGCGGAGCTGGGCTCCTTTGTTTTTGGTTTTAGACTGAGACTAGTGTTGAGTCGAGCTTGCTCCTCCATTAGCGCTCAGCAAACATGGATTTTTTGAAAAATGTTTTCGAAAAGAGATTTTTGACAAGATTTGTGAAAGTTTATTTTTGGGAAGGTTGTGAAAAGAGATTTTTGGAAAAAAGGGTTTTTGAAAAAGCAGTTTTTGAAAAGGTTTTTGAGAAGAGCTTTTTGAAAAGATTTTTGAAAAGAGATTTTGTGGAAAATGGTGAAAAGAAATTTTTAGAAAAGAGTTTGTGAAAAGAAAGTCTTTTGAAAATGTCTTTGAAAGGAGGTTTTTGAGAAATATTATAAAAGAATTTCCAGGAAGGTTTTTGAAGAGAAATTTTTTGAAAGGATGTGAAAAAGAGATTTTAGAAACTTTGTAACAAGGGGTTTTTAAGAAAGTTTTTGAAAAGAGATTTTTGAGCATTTGTGAAACTAGAGTTTTGAGAAATTACAAGAGGGAATTTTATGAAAATGTTTATGAATGAAGTCTTGTGAAAGCATGTAAAATGGCATTTGGAGAAAGGTTGGGAAAAGATTGTTTTGAGAAAAGATTGTGGATTGTCAAGAGACAGGGTGGAATGTATTTTGTGGAATGAGATATCAGTTGAGAGTTCATTGATGTGATCCCAGCTCTGTGCTATGTGAGAAATGATGAGAGAAAGTTTGTGCAAAGTTAGAGGTCGGGACTCGTTGAAGGGTTGCACGAAGGACGGGCCGACCTTAGGTTAATTAATAAGATAAAAGACATTGAAAGACATACACGGTGAGGTATGAGAGTACGAAGTAGTGGAGAGGAAGGAACCATAAGTATCTGCGGATACTTAGGAGGAGATTGCATTAGGGGAGGAAAATGACGGTGAAACGTCAAGAAGTCTAGAGTATATTTCTAGGCAGAACGAACTCCACATGTGGCGCACTAATGTGGTGGGGACTGGGTCTAATGTCGTGGTAAGTTCTGCGGGCCCACTAGAAATATACTGTCGCCCCCTAGATTGCAAATCGAGAACAGTGAGAGGGACTGGAGTGGGGCATCTTGTTTACCACTGTAGTGAGACAATGTGCCATGTATATGATTTGATATGATTATGATTTGAGGCTGATTCCTCCTGGTCTGGGACCATTTGTTGTGAGACAGCTGTCGTGCCCGCACGGTAAAGGTCCTGTACTCCTGTTTGCTTCCGACTAGGTTGGGTGGATGACCGAGGAGATGTAGACGTGAGTGATAACCGAGAACGAAATGAGTACCCGATGATATTTTGTAAGAGGAAATTATGAGCATGAGAAGGAAAAGGATTGAGGAAGAAAGAATGTTTATGAGGAATGAAATTAAGTTTGAAAAGATAATGAAAGATAAGAATAATGATGATAAGACTGGTAATAAGGTTGATAACATACTTGATTGTGGTGTGCTTGTATGTTTTATTATGTGTTTGTTTGGTCCTATTATCTTGTCTATTGTAATTCCACACCGTCGACGAACCATCGTTCGGAACGCTTACTCTCTCCTGTTCGTTGGCATATCGGTGTTGCTGGTATTTCAATGGGCATATGGAGTACTGCATGGACATCACTACGTGGAGTAAATATGGGAGAGGTTGGAAGCGTACTCCAAGCGGCTGGGTATGGACCGGCCATACTCAGATTGTAATCCCCGACCCGGAGCATCAACTGAGCGGAGCTCACTTGGGGCCGCGCTTGGGACAAGTCACTGTGCAAGGATATCGAAATTTCAAGGAGAAGGTACAATATGAGAAACAGTGGAAGTCTACCACCAGAGAAGGAGTGAAGTTGGAGCCCAACGACAATACGAAGACATCTACATGGACGGCTGCATCTTCGAAAGCGAAGAGAGGATCCAAGAAGAAGGAGGATCTCCACCCGATTGCCTTCAATAGGGTAGCTTAAAGTTAGCATGGTTAGTTTAGGGTGTAGTGAGTGTTTGTGTTAAGGATTACCTAAGTGATGATCTATTGATGTAACTTAACTTATTCTAAAGCATGCCCGACTTTTTACATCTTCATGAGAAATATTTAATGATCTCTTTTGATGGAATGCAAGGAACTATTTTAAAAATGGAATCAAACCGTTTTTCCCTAGCAAAGGTTTTGGAAACCTGAGTGAGTAAAGATTTGTTTTCGTAACAACTCGGTTTTCGGTAAAGGGTGTTGAGAACACTAAGAAATTTTAAACAATGGTCTCAAACACTTCAACAATGTTTTATAAAAAAAAAAATTTGCCTCATTTTTGCAAATTTAGTAAATAAAAGTCAATTATTTTGGTTTACGAAAATCGGGCTGTTACAGAATGGTATCAGAGCCCATGGTAATCCTTAGTGGCCTTAAGCATGGGCTTACATGCTTTGTTTGTGTGACTCTGTATGTTTGCTAGTATAAGGATAGGACCATAAGATTAGGTTCTCGTCTTTCTAGGATGTACGACGTTGATTGTGACTTAGTGTCGGCCAAGTTAGTTTAAGGAACCTGTTCATCCCGTAGTTTGAATAAACGTAGACTAGAAGTAGACAGTGAATAGATTCTAAGACTGAGACCCTTGCCTTTTGATGTTCCAATAGCATTCGTAAGACTTAAGCTTGTTAACCTTAGCATACCTTTATACAAGGATAGCTATTACCCTTAGGAATGTAGCTTGTTATCTCTGAATCCTCATGTTTGTTGAATTGCTTCGACAAAACTATAGTAGTGTTAAAACCCGAACCTTTTCTTCATGAGCCTTACTGTTCACCCGTAGCCTTATTGACCCTATTTAAGATTCATTAGTCTAAATCGTGGAATTAGAAGTGCTATAGTTACCCAAATAATTTAGGCCTAAACGGCTAAGGAAGGATCAATAGTTGAACCCAAGTGAGGATGTAAGATCACAATGGATTTAGTTATAAGTTCGATCAAAGTTGGGGAGTCACAAGGAAGAAAAGAGGCGTATGTTACCGGTTATTAGAGGAAATTATGAGGAAAGCTTGAGGATTAGGATTGCCATGCACCAGAATCAGAGGTTTAGATGGTGAATTTGATAAGCTTGACTAATGCTTAAGGTGAATCTAAGGAGGAAGATGAGGTTTGTTTGGGAAAGCGAGTAAGCCTAAGCGGTAATAGGATTCCTTTGAGTTAGAGAAATGATAGACGAAAAGTCTTAGAGTTAGAAGGAGGACTGTAGAAAAGAATGATTATTGTGAATTAACGAGAACCTAAGTTGTAGAAAATAGCAAAGACCTAAGGGTTTTAGGTTAAACCCTACGCTTTTGGAGATGTGTGAATCTTTGTTTGCTTTATTTTCCCTAAGTCCGTACCTATGGTTGGACTTTCTGTGGCAACGATCGGCTAAGGGAGCGACGCCTTCTTCGGTTAGTCCGTTGGACTTAACCCGATTCGACACGCAATTGATGATGCGAGTGGGACTTCTTCGTGTGAAAGCAACAAACTAGGGGCGTGGCAAGGTGAATTAGACCAGCAAAAAGGGAATACGACCACAAAGCGAGAGGAGAGTGTTCTTACGGGAATCGTAATGATGTGCGAATTCTGTGCCCTGCTGCCCAATCCACAACATATTTCTCGGGGACGAGAAATCTTTAAGTTGGGGAGAATATAACACCCTGCAAATTCCTCGTATTGAATTAAAATACTAAAGAAATTTATTTTGAGAAAAGTGTTTTGAAAAGAATATTTTCTTAAATAATTTTCCTAAATTCACGTTTTCAAAGTGTTTAGTGATTTTAAAAGAGATGGTTTTCAAAAGTTATAGGTTTTAAAGTTGAGTCTAGAAAAATAATTAGATGATTAATTTTTCCATGCCTTAAAGAAATAGTGAATTTTAAAACGAGAGTTATTTTATGAAAAGGTGATTTGTTTTCTCTATTTATGTGATTGATTTATATGTTAATGTGGTTTCTTGAAAATGTTTGAATTATTATGTAAACTTGGTGATTATATGTTTTAGAGTATAAATGATTAAGAAATAAAAATATGAATGAATGTATATGTGTATGTGTATGCATCGTGTGTGAGTGTGTGTATGTGGCGCATGGATATGTATGGGTACAAGCCTAGAATTTTCCTAAGTACAAGACTAGGAACCAAATAGACTAAATCCTAACCATGACCAAATTAGATGAGTGGAAAAACCTTAACTAGAAGCTAAAGAGTAATCAAGCTCAAGGAAACCTAGTTCCTTAATCTACTCCTCATTGTCTCCTTAGAAGTGATAATCTCCACCCATGCAAACTCTTGAGTTACCAAAATTGCCCTCCCTTGAGCACACCTTGGCCGAACTTTCAAGGGACTAGATGGGAAGTCCATGATCTACTTATATAAACCCTTGGCCTTTGGATCATTTCCACACACTTCATTTCTTTTCCTTCATTTCCTTTCATTTTCATTTCATTTCTTGAAACACATTCTAAGAGGCTCATCAAACCTCTTAGAGAGAGAAGTAGGCCGTGGGTAAGAAGGAGGAAGAAGGAAGGGATCAAGACCAAAAAGTCTCAAGTTTTCTTGAAGATCAAGTGAAGGTGGTTGAAGATCTTCTCTTTTTCTTTAGTTTACTCGAAGATCATAGAGTGTTAGAAGTAGTTCTTGATTTTCTAAGCTTTGTAAGGTTTCTTTGTTGTTGCATGTCCATTTTTCTTGTAGATCTATGTCTATGTGTAATTGTTTAGCTTTGATCTTGAGTTTCCAAGAGCCACACAAAATTGTAGAACCTTAAACCATGGACTTTATCATTCGGCCTTGTCTAGAAAATTAGGTTGTGATGATTTTTATTTTGTCTTGAGTTCATGCATGTTAGTTTGATGCTTGTTAAAGATGATTTAAGTGGTTTGAACGCTTTGATCTTAACCTTGATTTTTCTAAGCTTTGATCCTTGGTTTTCTTTTCAAATAGGTTTTGATCTAATGTTTGATCTTGAAAAAGATTTGATTCTTACCATGATTTTTCAATAACCTTGGTTTTTGAAGCCTTGCATGTGATTCTTTTACTCAAAAAGTCTTGATCTTGGTTTGCATGTCACGATCTTGATGAGAAAGTAAAGGAAAACAACTTTTGTAAAATGATTTTTTTACCTTGATCCAAGTTCATGTGTATTTGAAAGCTAATGATTTAAGTTCTTTCTCTTGATTTTGTTAATTGGTTTTCGGTTAAGCTTTGAAAACCAAGAGATCATGATTATTTTTCATGAAAAGGTTCTTGCATGTGATTCTCTTTTACTTCAAATGATTTTTAAAAGCACATGCAAAGGAAAATAAAAATGAAAATATGTTTGAAGTGACTAGGGGGTCACGGTTTTGTGAAGAAAAAGGGAGTGGTATTTTCTACAACCATGTGTTTCAAAGGTGCATGTTTTGATTTGTTGATTTTCGGGTTTGCATGTTTGAAAAGAGCACCAAAACCATGTTTTGCCATGATGATGATGATGATTCGGCCTAGCTAGGTTTAGTAGGCTAGATTCTTTTCATGAAGTGACACAAAAAGTAATGAAAATGTCTTGTGAATTTATGTTAAATTAATTTGTTTGAAATTGCATTGTAACTATTTTTATTCCAATGTGGTTTCGATTAAAAAAGATAAAGGAAACTATATTTGGTTTGATAAATTGATTTAAGTTGAGGAAAATGAATTAAAGTTTGCTTAAATTATTAGAGGGGCTCACAGTTTTTGGGAACAAAATAGAATGAAAGACTTCATGATTTCGTGTCCCTAATATTGAATAAATTTTTCTTAGACTTATACTTATACTCGGTTTTAAGAGAAAGAAAGGGGTAAACGATTTTACTTTATGAAAGAAAAGAAAATAAGGTTTAAGTGCTTGGAATAAACTAAATTGATTCATGTGTTTTACTTGTAATTCTTGACTTATTTTCTTTGACTTCATTCGGCTATATAATGTAGGTAGGTTTAGGAAATTTGTTTGCATGAAAATAATTTCACCCAACGATTTTGAACAGAATTAAGTTGTTTAAAGCGAGAAAATTAAATGTGTTTGGTTTGCATCTTGGGTTCAATTCGGTTTATTACTATGTTTTGTAGGATTCTCATGTTTTGATGCTAACAATCTCTCTCCAAGCAACAACATTGGCAACAAGCAAGCTACACCACATGAAGATTAGAATTAGGATTTTTATTAATTCTATTTCAATGTAATCTTTATTTTATGCAATGCATCTCATTGGTGTGGGTAGCTTAGGTGATTTTAAGAATATTTAAATAATGTCTGATTAAGAGTGAAGATACTTTAAATCTTGATTAAATAGCTTGTGAAAATCATTTTAGAAAAACTTTGTTTTTATTCAGATTCTGATCAGTTTACTCGAGTAATGAGTATTGGTTCACTCGAGTAATTTATGTTCTGACAGGTTAATCGAGTAATGGTTTACACATCACTCGAGTAACTTAATCTGACATGTTTCACTCGAGTGACGTTGTTTGGTTTACTCGAGTAATTCAATCAGTGTTGGGAAAATTTTAAAAGGACTTAATTTTCTCTTTCAAAGATATAGACTTTCATTCTTACAATTTTCTAATACACTTTGAAAAGTAATTCAAGAGCTATTTTACATCTTTCAAGAGCTATCAAGATTCAACAAAGAACTTTTCATTCTTCACTCTATTTTCTATCATTGTTCAAATATTCTTGAGATCATATTTTTGTTCTTAGTGGTTGTTGAAGATTTGCAATTTGTGATTGCATCATTGAAGTTTCAACACAAGTGAAGAATCTCACAAGGAAGACTTTGAGGATCAAATCAAAGCAAGAAAAGAGGATTGGTTGGAAGCATCTTCAATCAATTAGCAAGGAAATCTAGAATACTCAAAAGGGGTAGATTAGATCAAAGTGTTTGGTACACACTTTGAGTTGGGTTTTAAGATAGGAGAACTAAGAATCTAGTTGCATCTTAAAACATTGTAAAATCTACATTTGAAGATTTCTAGTGAAGAATCTCTCTTGATTTAAGAGGGGACTGGAGTAGCTTTCAAGTGGGTGAAAGTGAACCAGGATAAATCCTTGTGTCTCTTTTATTTTCATTCCTTGTATTTCATTAATTCATTAACATTTGCATTTTTAGGTTAGAATTGGGGTTTTCTTAATTCTACTAAATTGATCTAAAATTGCATGTTAATATTACTTGAAATTGTTCATATTAATCATTCATAATTTGTTGAATCATCATAGCATTGTTATTCTTGAAGAACTCCATTGAAAACAAAGTTTAAATTGAATTTTACCCAGTTTACTCGAGTAAAGTTCTTGTCACTCGAGTAATCTGCTTTCAGTTTATAAACATTACTCGAGTAGGTTTTCTGTTACTCGAGTGATTTAAAATCTGCTTTCGTAATACTCGAGTGATTTGCTGAATACTCGAGTGAAATTATTTTTGGTTGCGTATTACTCGAGTGAAGGCTTGAGTTACTCGAGTAATCTGAACTGAATTCTTAAGAAAATTTATTTTCATAAAACCATTCTCTTAGGTGGACGAAAAATCTGTAATAAGGCTTCAATATTCTATTCACCCCCCTCTAGACTATATTGAGCCGCTTGTTGATTTCCAACAAGTGGTATCAGAGCACGGACGAAAAAAATCCGAGCCTTAAAAAGCTTTTTCGAAAAGATCCTTTTTACTTGGAAACAATGGGCTCAATTTCAAATCCTTTTGGTGGTGAAGGAACTTCCATTAATCGTCCTCCACTATTTAGTGGTGAGGGTTACGCTTATTGGAAGGTCCGCATGAAAATTTTTATTCAAGCCATAGATATGGAAATTTGGAACGCCATAGAGAATGGACCTTTTGTTCCTCAAACGAAAGTAAATGATGTTGTTTCAATTAAACCTCAATCGAGTTGGGACAATGATGATAAGAAGAAAGTTGCATTTGATTTTAAAGCTAAAAATATCATCACGTCCGCTCTTTCTTATGATGAGTTCTTTCGAGTATCTCAATGTGTTGATGCTAAACAAATGTGGGACACATTACAAGTCACACATGAGGGCACTTCGGAGGTTAGAAGGGCTAGGCTAAATACACTCATGCATGAATATGAACTCTTTCGTATGTTACCTAATGAAAACATAGGTGACATGCAAAAGCGGTTCACTCATATCATTAATCATCTTTCTGCACTTGGAAAAGTTATATCTAATGGTGAAGTTGTTAATAAGATTTTGAGATGTCTTAGCAGGGAATGGCAACCTAAGGTGACGGCCATTATGGAAGCTAGAGACATGGATCAAATTGATTTAGCAACTCTATTCGGAAAGCTTCAAGAGCATGAAATGGAGCTTGGACGGTTATCCATGAATGAAGATGCCGATAGGAAGAAAAAGGGGATAGCTCTTAAATCAACTTCAAAATCCCTTAAGGCACAAGAGGAAAACTTTCAAGTGGATGACTCGGACTCCGATATAGATGATGAGACCCTTGGCTTGCTAGTTAAAAAGCTTGGTAGGTTCCTTAAGAAAAAGGGGAACTTTAATAGAAATAGACAAAGAGATTCTAAGGACTCACAACCAAGAAATAAGACTATCAAGGATCACATCAAGTGTCATGGATGTGGAAAGCTTGGTCACTATCGATCGAATTGTCCAACTCATTCTAAGAAGTCGGAAGGTGACAACTCAAAATTCAATTCTTCTAAAGGAAAAAGGGCTTACATAGTATGGGATGAAGTGGAGAGTCAATCAACATCTAGCTCATCGGATGATGAAGAACTTGCAAATCTATGTTTAATGACAAAGCTTGATGAAGAGGAATCTTCAAGCATTAAATCAAGTGAGAACGTCAATGAGGTAGATTATCTTTCCGATGCTAGCTCAAGTTCTAATTCTCCTTCATTCAATGAATTGTACAATGTGTATGTAGAGATGCATAAAGAGTTGAAGAAACTTGCTAAAATAAATGTTGAAAGAAAGAATTTCATAATGAAGCAACATGAAAAGATAATTGAACTTCAAAAAGATTTAGAAGAACTTAAGCTTCAAAATGAAACTCTTGAACTCATTTATGCAAACTCTACATGCAATTGTGAATTGAAATCAAATGAGACTCCATCTTGTGAAAATTGCAAGTCTTTGGAAAAAGAAGTTTTTAATTTGAATGATCGACTTGCAAGGCTCATGAAAGGAGATACTTCTTTAGATCATTTGCTTTCAACTCAAAGGAACAATAGCAATAGATCCGGTCTTGGCTATACCAAACCTAAGAAACGCAATTATCGCAAAGTTGGTGGATTTTCAAAGAATAAGATTTCTAAAAACCCAACTTGTCATTATTGTGGAATCTTTGGGCATACCACGAATAAATGTAATATAAAGAAATTTGGTATACCAAGCGGTGAATATATTTGGATTGTTAAGGGGACTTCTCCTCATGCTAACAACAAAGGACCCAAGACCACTTGGGTACCTAAGTCAACCAAATGATATCTTTCTTGTAGGTGTGTCTTCAAACCAAAGAGCGAAAATGGTACTTGGATAGTGGTTGTTCGAGACACATGACGGGAGACAAAACGCACTTCATGGAACTTACTCCAAAAAGTGATGGATTTGTGACATACGGCGACAACAACAAGGGCAAAATTCTAGGAGTCGGGAAAATCGGTAACGTATCTAACCTTGTCATAGAAAATGTCCTATACGTAGAAGGCTTAGAACACAACTTGCTTAGTATAAGCCAACTATGTGATATGGGCAATTATGTGACATTTACTCCGGAATTATGCTTCATTAAGTCTTCTATAGATGATAGTGTTAAGTTTGTTGGTCGTCGCTCTAATAACACTTACTTAATTGATTTGGATGAGATAACTTCACTGTTTTCAAAATGTTTCAAATCTTTTGATGATGAAATTCGTCTTTGGCATAGACGAATTGCTCATGTGAATGTGAATCAATTGAACAAACTTTTGCGAAAAGATTTAGTGATTGGTTTGCCTAAACTAAACTTTAAGCTTGATGGCATTTGTGACTCTTGTCAAAAGTGCAAGCAAGTTAAAAGTTCATTTAAACCTAAAAATGTGATAAGCACAACAAAGCCTTTGGAGCTAATCCATATGGATTTGTTTGGCCCTTCACAAATTAAAAGTTTAGGTGGCAATTACTATGGATTTGTTTTAGTAGACGATTTTACTAGATTCACATGGACTTTATTTTTATCCGCAAAAAGTGAAGTTTATAAATGTTTTAAAAAATTTGCCAAACTCATCCAAAATCAACTAAGTTTGAAAATTGTGTCTATTAGAAGTGATCACGGAGGTGAGTTTGAAAACACTAGGATTGATGCGTTTTGTGATAAGTTTGGTATTGATCATCAATTTTCGGCCCCTAGGACTCCGGAGCAAAACGGAGTTGTAGAAAGGAAAAATAGAATATTAGTGGAACTTGCTCGTACTATGTTGATAGAATCAAATGTTCCTAAATATTTTTGGGCTGATGCAGTAAACACCGCTTGCTATGTGCTTAATAGGGTTCTTATTCATCCGCATTTAAATAAAACACCTTATGAACTTTTAAAAGGGCGAAAGCCAAATATCTCACATTTTCATGTTTTTGGGTGTAAGGTGTTTGTTTTAAATAACGGAAAGGAACCGGTCGGCAAGTTTGACTCTAAAGCCGACGATGGCATATTCATAGGTTATTCAACTCATAGCAAAGCATATAGAGTCTACAATAAAAGAACATTAACCGTTGAGGAATCCGTGCATGTTGTATTTGATGAATCTTCGAAAGGAGATTGTGTTGTTTCTTGTGATGATTATATAGGTACATTTTTGGATCATGAGAATTTAACACCACAACAAATAGAAGAGAATCAAAATGAAGATCGAGAGGTGCAAGCACAAGATAAAGACTTAGCACAAGAGATACAACCTCAATTACCAATAGCTTGGAAGTCCAACAAAAATCATCCGATTTCTAATATCTTAGGTGACATTGCGAAGGGAGTGGTAACCCGACGCACTTTAAATAATTTTTGTTATTATGTTGCCTTTGTATCTCAAATAGAACCTAAGAATATCAAAGAGGCTCTTCAAGATGATCATTGGATTATGGCCATGCAAGAAGAATTAAATCAATTTGAAAGAAACCAAGTTTGGGAGCTTGTGCCAAAACCCGATGATCGTCCTGAAATTGGTACTCGGTGGGTCTATAGGAATAAGTTAGATGAATCGGGTATTATTGTTAGGAATAAAGCTAGGTTGGTAGCACAAGGTTATAGTCAAGAAGAAGGAATCGATTACGATGAGACATATGCTCCCGTTGCTAGATTAGAAGCTATTCGTATTCTTCTCGCTTTTGCTTCAATTATGAATTTTAAATTGTTTCAAATGGATGTTAAGAGCGCCTTTCTTAACGGATACATTCAAGAGGAAGTTTATGTGTCACAACCTCCCGGATTCGAGAGTTTTGAGCATCCGGACTACGTTTTCAAACTGAAAAAGGCTTTGTACGGTTTGAAACAAGATCCTAGAGCTTGGTACGACCGACTAAGCAATTTTTTATTACAAAAAGGTTTTAAACGAGGTACTGTTGACACTACACTTTTTATTGAACGTTCCGGTAAGGATATTTTATTGGTTCAAATATATGTTGACGATATTATATTTGGTGCTACTAACGATAACTTGTGTAAGAAGTTTTCAGAATTGATGCAAAGTGAATTCGAGATGTCGATGATGGGAGAGCTTACATTCTTTCTTGGCCTTCAAATAAAGCAGCTTAATGATGGCATTTATATTCATCAGAGTAAATATTGTAGAGAGCTTCTCAAACGTTTTGGAATGGATTCGTGCAAATCCGCTTCTACACCAATGAGCGTTGCATGCTACCTAGATCAAGATGAGGCTGGAAAAGCAGTAGAGGTAACGAAGTATCGTGGTATTATTGGTAGTTTGTTATACTTAACTGCATCTAGACCTGATATCATGTTTAGTGTATGTATGTGTGCACGTTTTCAAGCAAAACCGAAAGAGTCGCATCTAACTGCTGTCAAAAGAATAATGAAATACTTAAAGGGTACAACGAATACTGGACTTTACTATCCTAGGGATGCTTTTCTAAAACTAATAGGATATTCGGACTCTGACTTTGCCGGTTGTAAAGTTGAGCGAAAAAGTACAAGCGGAACATGCCATTTAATTGGTAATTCACTTGTATCGTGGTTTTCTAAAAAGCAAAATTGTGTAGCTTTATCAACCGCGGAGGCCGAATACATAGCTGCAGGTAGTTGTTGTGCTCAAATTTTATGGATGAAGCAACAATTATCTGACTTTGGTTTAAATTTAACAAATATCCCTATAAAGTGTGATAACACTTCGGCAATTAATTTGACTAAAAATCCAGTATTACACTCAAGGACAAAGCATATTGAAATTAGGCATCACTTTTTGAGAGATCATGTTCAAAAAGGTGATTGTGTTATTGAGTTTGTTCAAACTTCGGATCAATTAGCTGATATCTTTACAAAACCATTACCAAGGGACACATTTTATAAGATTCGAAGAGAACTTGGTATTTTTGATGAATTAACTATTAGCTAATTGTATTTGATGCTTTTTATACTCATCTTCAAGCCTATTTCAATGTGACTTGTATTTTGAGTTGTTGTATCTTATTAAAGTGTTTTTTTTTATGCAGTTATGTGTGTATGTTTTCTATAATATGCTAATTGCTTTATTTGTATGTGTGTTACTTGCTACATGCTAAGTGTTTCTCTGTGTTTGTGCATGAAAAATGATTTTGCATGAAAAATTGAAATTTTTGAAATTCTGTACAGTTCACTCGAGTAACAGAAATTTCACTCGAGTAATTTTAAAAACTCTTTCGTATTACTCGAGTAATTCTGTCTGTCACTCGATTAATTTTAAAATGACTTGCGTATCACTCGATTAAGTTCATCCATCACTCGAGTAAAATCTTTTTATTTTTCGGCATACTCGAGTAACATACTCTTTCACTCGAGTACTGCTCGAATCACTCGAGTAACGTATGAACATTACTCGAGTAACTTACGTGATTTTAAAAGCTGAACTGTTAAAATCTGCATCATTTTCACGAGTTTTTCTCTCTCTTGTTCGTCTTTCTCTCTTCTCTCTCATACGGATCTTCATCAAATCATCATCTTTCAGCCACAAAACTCACAAATCATACAAATTTCTTCCATATTTCATCTTTATATCATCATTTCTACTCCTTTCATTCATCAATTTCACCAATTTTATCCAAAAATCCGAAAACCCCAAATCAAAACCCTAACCTCTCAAAACCGAATTTGCTTTTTCTGAATTAATGGCTTCTTCCTCTCACTATCAACCTCCTCAAAAGAAAGCAAAGCAAGGAGCAGGTCGTAATGATACTTGGTTTTCTGGAATCAACCGAGATTTGCGGGAACCGGCATTTATCAATCGCTCTTTTGGTCTTACAAGGTATGTTAAATTTGCTTGGTTGCATAAGGAGCAATTTCCGTTTGTAGAGGATTTAGAATTTCAGAATTTGCAGAGGTTTTTGGAATTTGAGACTCATTATTACCCTAGGCTGGTCAGACAATTTTATCAAAATTTTACTAAGCTAGATGGTGAGTATCAAACAATGGTTAGAGGACATCATTTTGTTATAAAGCCTGCGGATTTGACTATGATGTTTGGTTTAGAAAACAAGGGAACTTTTATTGGTGATACTGAATGTCTGGATTTGGATGTGGATACTAATAAGATTTATACTGATTTGTTGCGTACTGGTGAATCTTGGGGTGATAGAACTACTAGAACTGTATCACCTTTGCATGCTGTGGATAGGGTGCTCATGTATATTATCTCTTATTGTTTGATTCCAAAATGCAATCAAAATTATGCTCAATTGGGAGATGATGATCTTACTTTGTTTCATGGGATTAAAAAGAGGTATGAGATGAATTGGAATAAAATGTTTTTAGCTCGTATGGAAGCTGCTGCTCAATCTCCTCCTACCCAATTCTTGCCATATCCTATGCATGTCACCAAGATCATGAGGTATTATCGTGTTCCAATCCCTGATGATGAGCCAGCTGAAAAGGAAAAGAAAAATAACTGGTGTCTTAATGATTCGCACATTAGTTATATGAAAATTGCTTGGCATAGGGACAGTCGCACTTGGTTATGGAAATCACAGATTAAGGAAATGGCTGAAGCTGCAAAGGCTGCAAGAGTTTCAGGTACTAGGAAAAGGAATTTACTTGGTGATAGGGCTGGTGCATCCTCTTCTGTTCCTCCTACTTCTACTGATCCGATGGATACCGATCGTATTGAGGACTATATCGATTTGGATAATCTTGGTACTCCATTTGATGCACAAGCTGCTCATGAGTCATTAGTTGAGCACATCAATGCTCAATTCACTCAGTTGGAGATGAGACAGGATGTGAAGAATATTGCCATGGAGCATCGTTTGATGGATTACATGTCTGGATTATTTTCTCATCATTTTCCTCCTCCTCCACCTGATTCCTAGACCTGTGGATGCTGATGATGTTTGCTGTTGATTTCTGTTGCATGTTTCATTTGCATATTCTCTGTTTATGTTTCTGTTTCATGTTTCTGACTCTGTTGCTACTATGACTTTAGGACCTTGTGTATGGTCTGGTTTGTTTAGTTTTCGTTTTGATTATCTGCTATGATTTGCTGCATAGTGTGATGCTCTGATACTCTGATTTCTGGTGCTATATTCGTTGTTCGTTTATATTCGTTGTTTATATACGTTGAGGCACTATTGTGGTTTATTTTGGTATTGTCTTTATTGTTATATATTTTCTATACCATTGTGAACTACTTACCTTCAACTTTTGGCAAAGGACTTTTCTCAAAAATATTATCTTTTTAATGATGCCAAAAGGGGGAGAATATTTTGTTGATGTTGTTCTTGTAGGTTAAGTTTTATTATATTTTTCCTAGATGTTTTACATTTAGGGGGAGTATGTTAAAACTTAGTGCTTAATTTGAAAGGAGGTTTGTCATCATCAAAAAGGGGGAGTTTGTAGGATTCTCATGTTTTGATGCTAACAATCTCTCTCCAAGCAACAACATTGGCAACAAGCAAGCTACACCACATGAAGATTAGAATTAGGATTTTTATTAATTCTATTTCAATGTAATCTTTATTTTATGCAATGCATCTCATTGGTGTGGGTAGCTTAGGTGATTTTAAGAATATTTAAATAATGTCTGATTAAGAGTGAAGATACTTTAAATCTTGATTAAATAGCTTGTGAAAATCATTTTAGAAAAACTTTGTTTTTATTCAGATTCTGATCAGTTTACTCGAGTAATGAGTATTGGTTCACTCGAGTAATTTATGTTCTGACAGGTTAATCGAGTAATGGTTTACACATCACTCGAGTAACTTAATCTGACATGTTTCACTCGAGTGACGTTGTTTGGTTTACTCGAGTAATTCAATCAGTGTTGGGAAAATTTTAAAAGGACTTAATTTTCTCTTTCAAAGATATAGACTTTCATTCTTACAATTTTCTAATACACTTTGAAAAGTAATTCAAGAGCTATTTTACATCTTTCAAGAGCTATCAAGATTCAACAAAGAACTTTTCATTCTTCACTCTATTTTCTATCATTGTTCAAATATTCTTGAGATCATATTTTTGTTCTTAGTGGTTGTTGAAGATTTGCAATTTGTGATTGCATCATTGAAGTTTCAACACAAGTGAAGAATCTCACAAGGAAGACTTTGAGGATCAAATCAAAGCAAGAAAAGAGGATTGGTTGGAAGCATCTTCAATCAATTAGCAAGGAAATCTAGAATACTCAAAAGGGGTAGATTAGATCAAAGTGTTTGGTACACACTTTGAGTTGGGTTTTAAGATAGGAGAACTAAGAATCTAGTTGCATCTTAAAACATTGTAAAATCTACATTTGAAGATTTCTAGTGAAGAATCTCTCTTGATTTAAGAGGGGACTGGAGTAGCTTTCAAGTGGGTGAAAGTGAACCAGGATAAATCCTTGTGTCTCTTTTATTTTCATTCCTTGTATTTCATTAATTCATTAACATTTGCATTTTTAGGTTAGAATTGGGGTTTTCTTAATTCTACTAAATTGATCTAAAATTGCATGTTAATATTACTTGAAATTGTTCATATTAATCATTCATAATTTGTTGAATCATCATAGCATTGTTATTCTTGAAGAACTCCATTGAAAACAAAGTTTAAATTGAATTTTACCCAGTTTACTCGAGTAAAGTTCTTGTCACTCGAGTAATCTGCTTTCAGTTTATAAACATTACTCGAGTAGGTTTTCTGTTACTCGAGTGATTTAAAATCTGCTTTCGTAATACTCGAGTGATTTGCTGAATACTCGAGTGAAATTATTTTTGGTTGCGTATTACTCGAGTGAAGGCTTGAGTTACTCGAGTAATCTGAACTGAATTCTTAAGAAAATTTATTTTCATAAAACCATTCTCTTAGGTGGACGAAAAATCTGTAATAAGGCTTCAATATTCTATTCACCCCCCTCTAGACTATATTGAGCCGCTTGTTGATTTCCAACATGTGTACGTCTAAGTGATTTTATTATTTAAAAGGGACTTGCATGATGATGTTTCAAGATAATCAAGTTGACTTAAAGTGTTTGAACAAGTAATTTTTGGTTTGCCTTGACATGTTCAATTCGGTTTTCTTTTAATAAAGAAGGTAGATATGAAGATAAAATGTGAATGGCATTATGTGAATTTGTGAATGCTTTGGAAATTTAATGTGATTATTCTCCATGCTAATTGATACTTGAAATATGGATGATTTATATGATTTAACTTACTTAAGTATTATTGTGGTTGTGTGTTAGTTTGTGTTTGAAGAATATTGAGTGTGTGATTGGTCTATAAATTAAGTGGGTTTTTATAATAAATCCATTTGAGATTTTTAATTTGTGTTTATGGCTGTCCAAAGTTGTTTAGTAATAAAGACTTGAGTTTTAAAAGGTTAATTTGAATGAAGGAGTTGTTTTAAAAGAAAGAGTGTTTTTACGATGTTTTTGGAGTTTTATCCAAGTGATTTTTTTAATATAATTCTTTGCTGTCCAAAACGGGCCAGCCACTAAAATAAATAATTTAAATTACCTTACTAGATGTTTTCAAAATGATTTTTGAAAGTACTTAAGGTATTAGAAAATATTAAGATTGTTTGAAAGAAGATGATTATGTTTTGAGCCTTCCGACGAGGAGTGAGAGGTGTCTAAATTATGAAAAAGATTTTCTTAAATACAAGTTAATAACATAAGCATATTTTATTTAGTACGAGGAATTTGAAAGACGAGGGATTGGGGCAGCCGACAGCAGAAAGGATCCGAGGCAACGGTACGCAATTAACTAGCTGGACCTCAGGTGAGAGAGAAGCTTTCCTAAGACACCGTGGTAGCTAGGTGATATAGTAGGACGTTCCATATCAGCTCAAAGATCAGAACTTAGTGGTTCTAACTCAGTAGTATAGTGGCAATTGTTTGTCTTGTGTGGCCACTTATACGAAGAGGACGAAGACCACATTGTTATTGTGTGCTGATTGTGTGGATAGCATGTTTATATTTATTTATTTGATTATGCATGTTGGAATTGAATGCTGTTGATGGATATGTGTAATGTACTGATGGACGTCTGTTACATCCTGAATAAGGAAATAAAATTAATGGAATCGAAAATAAAGTTATAAGTATGAGAAAATAATAATGATAAGATACAAAGAGAAAGGAATAAGGATTGGAAACAAAGTATGTGTTGGAAGAGAAAGAAAGAATGGAGATTGGGGAAAGAATGAATAATACTGTTGAGAACGAGCCAGAGTTGGGGAGAGTGATGTTGATATGAGATGTGATTGGAGCGGAGCTGGGCTCCTTTGTTTTTGGTTTTAGACTGGGACTAGTGTTGAGTCGAGCTTGCTCCTCCATTAGCGCTCAGCAAACATGGATTTTTTGAAAAATGTTTTCGAAAAGAGATTTTTGACAAGATTTATGAAAGTGTTTTTTTGGGAAGGTTGTGAAAAGAGATTTTTGGAAAAAGGGTTTATGAAAAAGCAGTTTTTGAAAAGGTTTTTGAGAAGAGCTTTTTGAAAAGATTTTTGAAAAGAGATTTTGTGGAAAATGGTAAAAAGAAATTTTTAGAAAAGAGTTTGTGAAAAGAAAGTCTTTTGAAAATGTCTTTGAAAGGAGGTTTTTGAGAAATATTATAAAAGAATTTCCAGGAAGGTTTTTGAAGAGAAATTTTGTGAAAGGATGTGAAAAAGAGATTTTAGAAACTTTGTAACAAGGGGTTTTTAAGAAAGTTTTTGAAAAGAGATTTTTGAGCATTTGTGAAACTAGAGTTTTGAGAAATTACAAGAGGGAATTTTATGAAAATGTTTATGAAATGAAGTCTTGTGAAAGCATGTAAAATGGCATTTGGAGAAAGGTTGGGAAAAGATTGTGGATTGTCAAGAGAGAGGGTGGAATGTATTTTGTGGAATGAGATATCAGTTGAGAGTTCATTGATGTGATCCCAGCTCTGTGCTATGTGAGAAATGATGAGAGAAAGTTTGTGCAAAGTTAGAGGTCGGGACTCGTTGAAGGGTTGCGCGAAGGACGGGCCGACCTTAGGTTAATTAATAAGATAAAAGACATTAAAAGACATACGCGGTGAGGTATGAGAGTACGAAGTAGTGGAGAGTGTAACAGCCCGATTTTCGCTTCCGAAAACTTAACTGAATTATTATTATTTTACTGCAAAAATGAGGCCATTTTTTTTTAAACATAAGTTCATTAACTTCTAACACCACCCTTTCAAAAATCGAGTTGTCACTTTCGAAACTCCCCACTCAAAACATCATCATTGAAAATTAAAACTGTTTTCATTTAAAAGAAAGACAAGAGCTACAAGTGCTGGAGTCAAACTCCAAAAGTCTTCCAAAAGTAGGCCATCATTACAAAAGAGATTACAATCCAAAATAAAAAGTAGCTGATTACATCTGTAGTACATCACAAGATAATCCTCGACTGGAACTCAGATCATAGACACACAACATTCTTTAGACACAGACAACAGGGAATCACTCTTCAGCGGAACTAGCATCCGTCTCCATATCTTCACTCGAATCCGCCTCCGCTTCGTGATCGGAATCACTAACATCCTCTTCCTCCATTGGTTGAGGAATCGCAGCCGCTAAGGGTGCAGGATCACCACCAAACTCGTGATACTCCCTCGGTCCACCATTTTGATAGTCACGGAGAGTGACTTATCCCACGTGCACGTCCATGCTTACTCCTCGGAGAATATGTCTCGGATCGTCGATCTCCAATCGAGTTTCGCCGTGCCAGATCCAGCCTTCAGGAACCATTTCCCATGCTCCTCCCTGAAGAGGCCACATGTGGATTGCTACATGATATGCCATCTACCTGTTGCAATACCAGCGGATGCCAATACGACAACCAGGTAGGAGAGAGTTAGTGTGCCATACACTAACAAGTTGACCGTAAGGTCTCAAGGTAGACTCGACAGAAAGAAGAACAGACAACAACGACACTTGACCAGTATACAAAATGTGACAAGATACCAAGAGCGTAGAGAACACACGGATATACCAATTTGACAGCATAGGATAACAAAGCGGGTAACATAATATTCGAAATGAACAAGGTATGTAAATAATAAATAAACACATAAAATGAGTAAGCATAAACCACCAATCCAGAAACATGATTCTCAGAACAACATCAACTCATCAATATTCTCATCATCATTCAATTATATCTTTACTCTTTGGTTATTAAGTTTTATCATATCTCAGCTCACTCAATGAGGTAGGGGAATCACCATCACTGAGGATAAACGCACTCTCTACATCTCCTCGGTCTCCATCCAAACCTAGTCGGAAGCCAACAGGAGTACAGGACCTTTACCACGCGGGCACGACAGCTGTCTCAACACAATGGTCCCAGACCAGGAGGATCTCGTCCTCAAATCATATCAAGAATATCAAGGCTCACTGTCCACGCAGTGGCAAACACAATGCCCCGTTCCAGTCCCTCTCACTGTTGTAGACTTACATTCAAGGGGGTGACAGTATCATTTCTAGTTAGCTATGCGGTACTTGCCACGGCATTAGACCCAGTCCCCACCACGTTAGTGCGCCACTTGTGGGATTCGTCCCGCCTAGAAATATACTCGAGGCTTATTGACGTTTCACCGTCCTTGCCCTCCCCTCATGCAATCTCCACCTGAGTATCCGCAGATACCCATAGTATCTTCCTCTCCACTACTTCACACTCGTATACCTCACCGTGTATATTAATGTCTTTTAATATCTTTTAAGTCTTTTAAAGTCTTTTAGCATCTTTAGTTAACCTAAGATCGGCTTGCCCTTAGTCCATCCCTTCGACAAGACCCGATCGCTAAGGGTTACATCTTTCCCCACTTTCACATAATCAAACCATCACTTTCTTAAGCCACACGGCCACAATGCCATCACATCATTCTCACATACAATCACATATCTCTTTTGCACAATCATTTCCATCACACATTCTCTAGCACAAATCTCAGCTCTACGAGCGCAATGTCCTCATCCGGTACTTTATTACTCCACCACGTTATCTTGAATCTCAACACATATCTCTCTTTCACTTATCCTCATACTTTACTTTCGCTTTCTCATACGCATTCATAACGACATTCAGACTCATTTTGCGAAGTGTAACATTTTCAAAAGAATGAGAAAGGAACTAACATAGGATAGGAATAAACATGCACCAATTCAAGAAATATAGAACAGAATATATGGCGTAAACTCATGTTACCACCGTACGAGCAACCATGTTACGGGCTCACCACAATCTCACTCACCTCTTAATCCAGCAAGAGAAATACTTTGACCTTGGGGATCTCTAGCTTCTCTTTGAGAATAGTTCCCACAGTCCACTGAATAACCTCGAGGTAAATAAATACACTTTTATCAAAAATCATTTCAATTAAAAATCACAACTTGATCTCTTGGATAGGAAATCCTTTACTTTCTTTATTCTTTTCTTAAATTACATGGGTTTATCAAAACAACTTTCAATCTTTTCTCATAATTGAAATCCTTGGAAAATCATTGGAAAACTTCACATTAAAATAAATAAAACAAATGGTTTATGTGGTTGTATGGAAAAGTCCAGCCACCATTTCAAATTGAAAAGCATTGAAAAATCCACAATTTTCATTCTAACTTTTTATAAATCACATAACACTTGAAATCCACATTTTTCACAATTCAAAAATCATTTTTAAAAGCGAAATACTTTGAAATAAATTCTTGGACAGCAAAGGATAAAAGAAATCAAACTATAAAAATACTTTTTGAAATAATCAAATACATTTATCCCTTTTCTTTCATGAAAACCGAATTGACCCAAAAGTAAAACAACACAATTCAAACAAAGTTTCTTAAAACAAAGTCATAAAACACAATCATTTCAAGGAGACAATTTCATGCAAAAAGAATCTAGCCTATACAACCTACTAGACCTATACTAGGCCGAACCATCATCATGGGAAATAAAGTCTTTGATGCATTTTCTCTTCATGCAAAAGCCCTTAAACATTAAATCAAAAACATGTACATATAAATCCATGGTTTTAGAAAATACTACTCCTTTTCTCACCAAAACCGTGACCTACTTGTGTCACTTTAAACAAGATTTCATTTTTATTTTCCTTTGCATGTGCCTTAAAAATTATGGAAATCAAAAAGAGAACACATGCAAGAAAACTCATCATGAAAAACAACCATGATCTTTGTTTTTAAAGCTTGACCGAAAAATACATCAACAAGGCCAAGTGAAAAACTTAAATCCTTAGCTTGGAAACACATAAATTTAGATTAAAGCAATATTATTTGAAAAGAAAATTGTTTTTCCTTTGTTTTCCCTCAAAACCGTGACATGCATGTCAAGAAACAAAACTTTTGAGTTCAAAAATCACAAATCAAACTTCAAGATCAAAAGTATTGAAAATCAAGGCAAGAAAACAAGTCTTTTTCAAGATCAAAGCAATAGATCAAAGCCTTTTGAAATAAAAATCAGAGATCAAAGCTTTAGAAGAATCAAAGTTGAAATCAAAGTATGAAAACCACTTAGATTTACTTTAGCAAGCATCAAACTAACATGCATGGACTCAAAATGAAATAAAAATCATCACAACCTAATTTTCTAAGCATGACCGAATGATGATGTCCATGGGTTAGGGTTCTACAAGTTTATGAAACTCTTGGAACTCAAGATCAAGGCTTTACAAGTACTTACAAACATGGATCTTCAAGGAAATTAAACATGCAACAACAAGGAACTTTACAAGTCTTAGAAAATCAAGAACTACCACTAACATCCTATGATCTTCGAGTAAACTAAAGAAAAAGAAAGGATCTTCAACCTTCTTCACTTAGTCTTCAAGAATCCTAAGGCTTTGGGTTTGATCTTCTTCCTCCTCTCTTCTCCAAGCTCATGGGTTCTCTCTCTCTAAGTCTCTCTAAGAGTTTGTTGGAGACTCTTAGGAATTGTGTGTTGGTTTAGAAATGAAATGTGAAGCAAATGAATGGGAGTGAGCTACGGTTTGGGGTATAAGAAAACAACCAAGCATTTCCCTTCCTACCCTTGAAGAAATTCGGCCAAGAGTGTTACTAAGAGGGGTAAAATTGGCCACATGAAGGCTTGCATGGCTCAAGCCAAGCCATTGGACAAATAGAGAAGAATTAGGCTTAATCTTACTTCCTATTGGTTGGTCAAACTCTTAATCAAGCTTATCACTAAACTAAACCTAGGTGCCATTAGTCCACTAGCCTAGGGTGCAAGGAAGTCAAGGATTTGCATCAAGCATGCACCACGCACACACCACACGGCCGACACATATGCACACACATGCACCTTAATTCATTTTTATTTTCTTTTTCATAAAATCACATTTTCCTTAAAATACCAAATATCAAATACTTAAATAATTCAATCCAAAATTCAATTTAAATCTCATAAGATTTTTCCATAAAATCATCTTCTTGAAAACCCTTTTATCACATGGAATCATAAAGAAATTCAATTGAAGAAATATTTCCTTAAAACATTCTTTTTAAAATTCTTTTCCCAAATAATCTTTTTAGGGTTTTAAAACAAATATGAGGTTTCGGACGGGGTGTTACAGAGAGGAAGAAACCATAAGTATCTGCGGATACTTAGGAGGAGATTGCATTAGGGGAGGACGATGACGGTGAAACGTCAAGAAGTCTAGAGTATATTTCTAGGCAGAACGAACTCCACATGTGGCGCACTAACGTGGTGGGGACTGGGTCTAATGCCTTGGTAAGTTCTGCGGGCCCACTAGAAATATACTGTCGCCCCCTAGATTGCAAATCGAGAACAGTGAGAGGGACTGGAGTGGGGCATCTTGTTTGCCACTGTAGTGAGACAGTGTGCCGTGTATATAATTTTATATGATTATGATTTTAGGCTGAGTCCTCCTGGTCTGGGACCATTTGTTGTGAGACAGCTTTCGTGCCCGCACGGTAAAGGTCCTGTACTCCTGTTTGCTTCCGACTAGGTTGGGTGGATGACCGAGGAGATGTAGACGTGAGTGATAACCGAGAATGAAATGAGTACCCGATGATATTTTGTAAGAGGAAATTATGAGCATGAGAAGGAAAAGGATTGAGGAAGAAAGAATGTTTATGAGGAATGAAATTAAGTTTGAAAAGATAATGAAAGATAAGAATAATGATGATAAGACTGATAATAAGGTTGATAACATACTTGATTGTGGTGTGCTTGTATGTTTTATTATGTGTTTGTTTGGTCCTATTATCTTGTCTATCGTAATTCCACACCGTCGATGGACCATCGTTCGGAACGCTTACTCTCTCCTGTTCGTTGGCATATCGGTGTTGCTGGTATTTCAACGGGCAGATGGAGTACTGCAAGGACATCACTACGTGGAGTAAATATGGGAGAGGTTGGAAGCGTACTCCAAGCGGCTGGGTATGGACCGGCCATACTCAGATTGTAATCCCCGACCCGGAGCATCAACTGAGCGGAGCTCACTTGGGGCCGCGCTTGGGACAAGTCACTGTGCAAGGATATCGAAATTTCAAGGAGAAGGTACAATATGAGAAACAGTGGAAGTCTACCACCAGAGAAGGAGTGAAGTTGGAGCCCAACGACAATACGGAGACATCTACATGGACGGCTGCATCTTCGAAAGCGAAGAGAGGATCCAAGAAGAAGGAGGATCTCCACCCGATTGCCTTCAATAGGGTAGCTTAAAGTTAGCATGGTTAGTTTAGGGTGTAGTGAGTGTTTGTGTTAAGGATTACCTGAGTGATGATCTATTGATGTAACTTAACTTATTCTAAAGCATGCCCGACTTTTTACATCTTCATGAGAAATATTTAATGATCTCTTTTGATGGAATGCAAGGAACTATTTTAAAAATGGAATCAAACCGTTTTTCCCTAGCAAAGGTTTTGGAAACCTGAGTGAGTAAAGATTTGTTTTCGTAACAACTCGGTTTTCGGTAAAGGGTGTTGAGAACACTAAGAACTTTTAAACAATGGTCTCAAACACTTCAACAATGTTTTATAAAAAAAAATAAAAATTTGCCTCATTTTTGCAACTTTAGTAAATAAAAGTCAATTATTTTGGTTTCCGAAAATCGGGCTGTTACAAAAAACATGTCCCGTTGCGCACTCTGATCGCTCAAGCACGAGTAAGGAATCATTTGTATGACTTTATTCCTTAATAGTCATAAACATTAGGGTGATCAATCCTAATATTTTAACTGCCAGTAATAAAATCATCCCTTACAGATATAATCTTTCTCAAGAAAGATTATACGATATATCTTTAAGTTGGATGAACTTACAGATAAGGAGTGTTATTGCCACTATCAGACTTAGACAGATTGTCAATTCTAGGGACATTTCCGTTGGGGAGACAAATACTTGTCCTATCCCGGTGGTTATTAATCCCTCTAGTCTTAACTAATCTTTCTCTTTTTGTAGTGCCCAAAGATATTTATCACATCCAACTGTGATAAGGGTTTTGATCACAGAAATTCCAGTTAAAGATCTGCTCAGGTTTTCATATTACAAACGATTTAATTAACGCAATCGAAAACATTGATTACATTAATTCCGATCGGAAAAAGGATAAACTCAGATTACCTATACATAGATCTAACTCGCATCCTAGCAGGTTGAACACCCATCCAAACTCAACTCGCTTGACGTCCATTTCCTTCTTACTCTTAACCCTTGCTGAATCTGGCGAATTAAAATCTCAGACTCTTATAGCTGCAACCGAATGTCCTTATAGGTATACCCCTACTTAGTCCAAAGTGACGCTCCTCATTCCCTACACATGGAGTTGGGCAAGTTCCTTACTTCTTATTAACATACTCGATAATTCTCACGACCGGGGTTCCTTTAATTTGTCATTCCTCCATAATTAATTCTCTAAACTACCTTTCCTCTTCTTCTAATTGAATACTTCCTTTTTCCCAAGTCCCTCTTATACTGGTTTTGGACATTCATTCCACCAACTTCTTATGCCCTTCCATTGTACTTATAAATTCCACATACGTTTTCCAATTTTGATAATTGATAGCTGGCTCGAGGTTCGGACATAATCCATCCTAAACTTCACATATTTGAACCTCCCGTCAGGGTCGTTATGAAACATACTTCCTCAATCTTTTGAACTTGGCGATGCCTTCTCCGAGACTACTACTTTCTCGTTTTATGTTTAGCAATCCAACACCTTGTATCCTCCTCATGCCTCTTGAGAATTTTCTTCAGTTTCCAAAGACTTCTTTTCGAATGCTAATCAAGCGATGTATCAGTCCTTTATTTCAACATCCGTCCTATATGGTTCCCACAAGTTCTTCGCTACACCACTTAACATAGAAGTGGCATAACCTTCTACTCATCCATTTCTCGTGTGCATAATTCCCAAAATTTCACTCCCAGTTCACGTATCATTCGGAATGTAAATTCTTGTATGAAACGAAGAATTTCTTCCGTCCACTTATAAAAATTGGGTTCCTTCTCTTTCAAAAGTCAATCTCTCATTTCTTTTCAACTTCCTTACTTAGAATAGCCTCTTCAGTCGCCTTAAATTTCTCATGAATTGCTCTTCGACTCAATGTTTGTCATTCCCTTTTACCTTACTAGAGAAGTAATGGAGCTCGAAATCAAAACTTTCAAACTCAACCATTGATGATGACTCTAATTCAATTTATTCTTCTAATCGAATCAATTCCTTCATATTCCTTAGATCTTTAAATTCCCAAGATATAGAGCCCTAGAGACTAAACCTCCGGATCTTTTAGAGTAGACATACTTGTTGCAAGTTCCAAGTCATGCAACAAGAGCTTACCCTGGGTGTGTTCGATCACTTTGATACCTACACCTTCCTTCCTTAAAACTACTCTCTTCCAGGTCCTTGCCTCGATACATGAAATTATTCTTTAATACCTTCGTATGAATCGAGTAAGAGTAACGCAGAAGAGGATGTTAGCCTTCACTTCAATTACTGAAAATCCTCGTTGCATTCTTATTTCATATGAAAGGCTAATTCTTCGGGTTACCTTGGTTATAAGAGTTTGACTGAAGGAATTCCATCTATGGTCCTATAATAGCACTCAGTCAGTCGATTCCCAAGATCGCATCCCAATGCGAATAAGGCAGACAGATCAATCTATCCTAAAAACTCGCCCTAACACTTCCATACAACCGTTAATACTTACCTTAGAAACAACTATAGGAATGCTCGTAAGAGTTTCTATCATAACAACATAGAATAGTTCAAATACAGGCAAAGTCAAACGATTCACACATTCATATGAATGTGTAACACCAAAATCAGACAACGCATTGCAAGACTGACCATCAAGCAAATAGTTACCTTGCACGAGATCGGAGGATCAATTAGCTTCTACTCCACTAAGGGTAAACACTCTGCCTTGAGTCATTAGTTTGCTAGCAGATCCGATGGGGTTACTCTTCACATATTCTCTGCAGTAACATGCAATATGACCCTGCTTCCCACAATTGAAGCAAGTACTTGTTGCCCAACAGATTCTTCCATGATGATGATGCTTAAACTTCTCACAGAAGGGAGCCTCGCTTCGGAAATAACTTCCATCACTACTTCCAACTTTTCCTTTGCCTTTCCCTCGGCGATCATATGGACCCTTGCCTCGATTGTTGAAACCCTTGCGCCTCTGAGATCCATAATTCTGGATATCTTTTCTTTCTGTTGCTTGCAATCCTTCAGCTTTCTTGGCATCCTCATACATCCTACACATGTCCACAAGTGCAGGAAAGCTTCGGATCCATTGATAGCTGAAAATAGACTTCAGCTTGGGCCTTAAGCCTCCTTCGAACTTGATACACTTGCTCCTTTCGTCGGGGTTGTTCTGATAGTACGGAGAGTACTTCATCAGTTCCTCGAACTTAGCCGCGTACTCACCCACGCTCATGTCTCCTTGCTTCAACTGCAAGAACTCCACTTCCTTCTTTCTCCTCAAGTCCTCAAGGAAGTATTTATTGAGAAACTTCTCCCTAAATACATCCCAATTCACATCCCTTCCTTCATAACGAAGGAGCTGAACCGTATGATTCCACCAGTTCTCAGCTTCATCCTCTAGCATGTAGACTGCATATGCTACTTTCTGAGCTTCCGTGCAATCCAAAGTTCTCAAAATCTTGTCCATAGTGTGAATCCACTTACTGGCCTCCTCAGGTTTAAATCCTCCTTCAAACTTGAGTGGGTTACAACTCCTAAAATCTACCAGACTCTTCACCTCAGTGTTACCCACATTGCACAGGTGAGGGGGATTAACCGGTTGAGATTGATGTTGTTGCATAGATTCCAGAACCGCGGTAATTCTCTCTAACATCGCGTTAGTGTGATTTTGGTTTCTAGTTGCCATAATAGACCTGCGCTATGGACTTATGGTCACATATGTTGAACTAGGGAAACATGCATCACACTGCCTATACTAAGGTTATAGCCACAACCTCAAACAAAACATTCAATTGTATCTAATGCTCAAAACAAGCAAGATACTAGAATTCAAAACAATAAATATGCCCTGTGGATATCTGCTTGCTGTTGATGACTACCTTGCTGGGACTACTTCAACTACTACAGGATCTGACTTTTGCTCTGATACCACTCAGTGTGACACCCTCAAATTATACAAAGTAATTAATACAATATTCGTATCAATACTCGTATAGTTATGGACTTGTTAGTGTTTAGAAAATGTGGAAGACAAAATTTCTTTTCATTCTTTATGGAGACGGGTGCACAACCCAAACTGGACTTCTTGGAGAATATAATTTATATCATTTAAAACGTTGCATTGAATTCGACATTTTCTAAGATAAGAAAATCTTTTCATAATTCGGATGGCATCGGTACTTTTTAAAAGTATTGACATAATAAAATTAACCGATGCCTATCCATTCTTTCTTTCGCGGAACTGATACCATTTTAAAATAACATAACCGAATCCTTTAATTAAACTTTGTCAGAGTGAGCGGAAATGGTAGGACTATGTACAGTTGTAATATGAACATAAGGTATATATATGTAAGTCATGAAATAAATAATCCAAAGCAGTCATGTCTCCGAGTTTCCATACAAGTCCATAAAAGATCTATATCAAAATAAACCATAACCCTAGAGCTCTCAAAAGCATATCTACAAAATATACATATAAACTCTAGAGCAGGTCACATAGATCTGGAAACAGCAGCAGCAGCAGTAGTAGTAGTAGTCTCCCAAGTAGCAGAAGTAGTAGGCATCGTCAAACACCATCAACAGCAGCAGTAGTATCTCCTCCACAGCATCCATCACATCAGATCCCCTGATCCTCATCATCTACCATATGCACATACCTAAGGATCGTTGCTCCTCCACCGACTTCCGATAGAGTGCACGACAGGCTCGCCTCCGCTCTCGTCCTCCACAGAATCCTCCTCGATCTCACCCGAGGGAGTGGGTACCCTACCACTGGGTACAGGGTCAGGAGATGGTGAGACCTTAAAAGGGCTCCTCGGATCAGATGGGGGAGTCTCCTCGCGGACGACTCTAGTAGAAAAAGGGTGTGAGCGGGTAGGTTGAAAGTGAAAACTATGATATGAGCGAGCTGGTCGTGTGGGAGGTGGTCCATGGTAAGTGTAAAAGAGGGGTACGTGCATATTGTACATGATGGGAATCCTAAATCTACGAGGATGAAACCGAATCAGCGGGTTGGGATGGTAGAAGGTAACCTCTATCTCTCCCTCGAACACTGCCCGGTGATGCTCGTAGATCCATATGCCACTAAAAAGTGGCCGGATCTCGATGCAAGCGATGTAACGTGACATCACCTACAAGGGCATAGGGGTAAGCAATTCTATACACATAATCAATAGAGCATAAATGTATGACCAATGTGAAGATATAAACATATGCAACCATAACAACAATCACATTTAGCATTTAGCAGATATCGAATGCAAGTAAGATGCTCATACTAGTTTCATTTATCAACTTTAGATTAAATGAGTGGCATGATGTATGAACTTAACTCTCAAGCCTATCTCCATCATTCTATGTCACTCTCTGACGTCCATCCTCTACTTCGTCCAGCACTCAACAGTGCATTGTACTCCTAGGTGTACAACATTCGTACATTCACCAAGAATGTACACGACAAGCTTGGAATCCATGCCACCCGAGCAATGTTATAACGTGCCACCCGAGCAACGTACCATCATCCAAATGGCCCATCATCCAAACGGTATAACCATATCAGCATCTCACTATGCCGACCACGTCGTCAACCATAACGTGTCATCAAGCGAGCCGTCAATTGGCACTCCCAGAGGCCCTCCTCATGTTACCAAAACATGATAAACGATCTATCATCCAAACTCCAGAATGAATGCATTATCTGAACTTAAAGGAATTGATTGGTGTTTTTCTTTTTAATAATTCCCTCTCGTCATCCAAGCGAAAATTACCATATCAATCAATTTCCTTTAAGTCTTAGATCACTTGGATTATTGTCATTTAAGCATTAATCAATGATTCAGAATTAAAAATGGTATTTTCAATGTTCTGGGTAAAACTACTCGAGTGTTCTTCAGAATACTCGAGTGTTCTTCAATTATTTCCAGATTACTCGAGGAATTCTCAGTTACTCGAGTTGATCATGCCTTTCTGAGGATTTGGGTTTCAGATTCATAAAATTACTCGAGTGATTCATGAGTACTCGAGTGTTCTTCATCAATTCCAGAACACTCGAATGACTCCTGCATTACTCGAGTGGTTTACCATAAAATGTCCCCATACATCATTTGATACTCGAGTTCTGGGCCTGGTACTCGAGTGTTCTAACACAAAATACATTGTTTTACCAAAAATTTACTCGAGTATCGAGCCAAGTACTCGAGTCTTTTCTTGCAGAATAGACTGGAAACTTGGATTTAACATACCATTTTCAATTCTAACCATTTCTAGTCCAATCCAATGATCAACAGAGTTTATATAACACGTATTGAACATGCTCAAACACTTAGAACACATCAAATAACAGATTTGACAGGGAATCACAAGATTATGCATAAAACATGAAAATTCACAACTCAATATACCAAATTGCAATATACTCAATAAACTTGTGATTTTATGTTCAAGATAACTTGCATGCAACATATGGGACTTACTCAACACAGTTTTAGAGTGCAGGTTGGTCTCCAAACCAATTTCCCTATTCAATCTAAGCCCTTAGAGCCTCTTGGTGGCTCTCTAATTAAAATCATGAAATTTAAGCTCCATCTAGTGAATAGAAAGACTTCCCCTTACCTCACTGACGTGAATCAACAAGAGATTTGCAAAAGAAAGCACCACAGCACCAAGAACTTCTTCAAGCATCACATGCAGGACAGTTTTGAGTGGAGGTCCAAAATGGAATTCGTTGACATAGGAAACAGAGATAGAAATTGGGGAAATTAGTATTTCTATACTCTATGCAACATCTACTAACTATAGAAACCAATTTGAGACTCAGAAAATTGGTGAGCTTACCAAAATTGGGAATCAAAGTAAGCTCCCAGAACTGATGACAGCAAACGAACTTCAACTTTCCAGCTTCGATTCTACCAACACACACACTCTCAGCTCACAAATTTTATGTCTATACAAAGCTCGTGATGTGAACTTTGTATTGGTGTATAGTTTGTAGCTTAACTCAACACAGAGAGGGAGAATCGAACGATCAAACTTCAGAACCCTAAGACATGCAATTTCTTCACCATTTGAGCAAATGAGTTGGTTAATCTGTCAACCATGGCTTAAATAGCCATCCCTGAAGCTCATGCACAACGCCACGAAGGTGGAGACATGTTGCTGGGGTGTTTTCATGTCAACGGTGGAGAATCGTTGGTGGTGACTCACCAAAACGCACTAACTCGTTCAACTCTGACCAGAATACTCGAGTACTCTCAGAAATACTCGAGTATTTTGACCAGTTTTTGAAAAATATTTATTTTATTTTCTTTCCCTCCAAAACCTTTCCTATAATTATTTCTAGGTCCCCAAACAGGGACTAATAAGCAAAATATTTATATTTATGCATAAATAGACTTACCAAATAAATTCCAACAATATAAATACAGGTTTTAGCCAAAGATTAAAATAGAAATGATTAATTATAATAAACTTTATAATTAACATTCCATTAATTCCGGATTAAAATTTTGGGGTGTTACACTACCTCCCCACTTAAAAGGAATTTCGTCCCCGAAATTCACTCTTCAAAATTACACATTCTCAAAATTAAATAAAAGACTATTTTGATGTTTTCAAAATATCCATAGGGAAAATCCTTCCCCACTTAAAAGGATTTTTCTTACACTTCTTTAAATTCCCTGACTCAAAATATTTCACTAAATATTTAAATTCAAATAAAACTTTTCTCGAATAACACCTTTGCGTTCAAAAACATATATCAATCCCTTTTCTCACAAAAGAGTTTTCTTAAATTTCTTTCGAAAATTATTTCGTAATTAACTCAAATAATTTTTTTTATCATTTCGGACAAAACGTTTCAATACATAGCTTAAACTGAAGTTTTTCCCAATAAACTTTTCGAGAAAAACTTCTTCAAATAATACCTTTCAAATATATATTTATATATAATATATACTCCTCAATTAAAAACATTTTTCCAAAGATATTTTTGAGGATAAACATGTCCCGTAGCGCACTCTGATCACTCAAGCACGAGTAAGGAATCATTTGTATGACTTTATTCCTTAATAGTCATAAACATTAGGGTGATCAATCCTAATATTTTAACTGTCAGTAATAAAATCATCCCTTACAGATATAATCTTTCTCAAGAAAGATTATACGATATATCTTTAAGTTGGATGAACTTACAGATAAGGAGTGTTATTGCCACTATCAGACTTAGACAGATTGTCAATTCTAGGGACATTTCTGTTGGGGAGACAAATACTTGTCCTATCCCGGTGGTTGTTAATCCCTCTAGTCTTAACTAATCTTTCTCTTTTTGTAGTGCCCAAAGATATTTATCACATCCAACTGTGATAAGGGTTTTGATCACAGAAATTCCAGTTAAAGATCTGCTCAGGTTTTCATATTACAAACGATTTAATTAACGCAATCGAAAACATTGATTACATTAATTCCGATCGGAAAAAGGATAAACTCAGATTACCTATACATAGATCTAACTCGCATCCTAGCAGGTTGAACACCCATCCAAACTCAACTCGCTTGACGTCCATTTCCTTCTTACTCTTAACCCTTGCTGAATCTGGCGAATTAAAATCTCAGACTCTTATAGCTGCAACCGAATGTCCTTATAGGTATACCCCTACTTAGTCCAAAGTGACGCTCCTCATTCCCTACACATGGAGTTGGGCAAGTTCCTTACTTCTTATTAACATACTCGATAATTCTCACGACCGGGGTTCCTTTAATTTGTCATTCCTCCATAATTAATTCTCTAAACTACCTTTCCTCTTCTTCTAATTGAATACTTCCTTTTTCCCAAGTCCCTCTTATACTGGTTTTGGACATTCATTCCACCAACTTCTTATGCCCTTCCATTGTACTTATAAATTCCACATACATTTTCCAATTTTGATAATTGATAGCTGGCTCGAGGTTCGGACATAATCCATCCTAAACTTCACATATTTGAACCTCCCGTCAGGGTCGTTATGAAACATACTTCCTCAATCTTTTGAACTTGGCGATGCCTTCTCCGAGACTACTACTTTCTCGTTTTATGTTTAGCAGTCCAACACCTTGTATCCTCCCCATGCCTCTTGAGAATCCAGAATACTCGAGTGACTCATGCACTACTCGAGTGATTTATCAGAAAATGTTTTTGTAAATCAGTTGATACACGAGTTCTGGGCCTGGTACTCGAGTGTTCTAACACAGAAATACACTGTTTTAAATTAAATTTACTCGAGTATCCAGCCAAGTACTCGAGTCTTTTCTCACAGAACAGACTGGAAACTTGGTTTCAACATACCATTTTCAATTCTAACCATTTCTAGTCCAATCCAATGATCAACAGAGCTTACATTATACATATTAAACATGTTCCCACACAAAAACAACAACATATTACACTGAATCGAATCTGAGCAACGATTTTGCAAAAAAACACATTTTCAACAACTTAACATACCAAATTCAGTTCCACACACTTTTGGCATGAAAACAACTTGCATATAGCTCACATTCAACATATAGAACTTGCTCAGAACAACATTAGAACACAGGTTGGTCTCCAAACCAATTTCCCTATTCAAACTAAGCCCTTAGAGCCTCTTGGTGGCTCTCTAATCAAATGCATGCGATTTAAACTCTATCTAGTGAATAGAAAGCTTTCCCCTTACCTCTTAGACGTGAATCAACAGAGACTTTACCAAAACTTAGCTTCCAAGCTGGATTCCCCAAACTCCACACTGAAATCCACACTGAAACAGAGCAGTTTCAGCAGAGCACCAAGATTGAATTGGTTGATACATAAGACAGACATAAAAATTGGGGAAATTAGTTTCTATATACTCTCTACAATTCGTACTAGCTAAAGGAACAAGATTTACATGGAGAAGTTGCCTGAGCTTACCAAAATCGAACTCCAAAGTAAGCTCCAGGAAACCTGACACAGCAAACGGACTCCAACTTCCAAGCTTCGATTCTTCCAATCTACGAACTCTCAGCTCACAATTTTGGTATCTTTGTGAAGCCCTGATTGTGAGCTTCACAATGGTGTATAATTTGAATGTCAACTCTTAAGAATCAAAGAGAATCGAAGGCACGAAGTTAAGAACCCTAAACTCAGAAATTCTTCACGGATTTGGCACAATGAACGGTTGATTCATCAACCATAGCCTTATATAGCTCAATTGAATGCTCATGCACAATTACACGAGTCCAAGGACGTGATGCTGAGTTGCAATCGTGTCAACTCGTGAGGTATTCCGAGTGGTGACTCAGCAAACGCACTCACAAGTGCAACTCTGTACAATTCACTCGAGTATTTCCTGAAACACTCGAGTCTTGCGGGCAAATTATGAAAAATAATTGTTTTATTTTCTTTCCCTCCAAAACCTTTCTAAATTTACTTCAAGGTCCCAAACAGGGATTAATGTGCAAAATATTTATTTTCTCATATTAAAACTATATAATATTATCATTCATAATAAATTACTTTGAAATCAAGAATAAAATAATTAATTATAAATAAACTTTATAATTAACATTTTATTAATCAGGGTTAAAAATCTGGGATGTTACAAATTGCCCCCACTCTGAGTAATGTAAATTGTCCCTGCTTATATGAAATCTTCATTCCACGTAAAAAGATTCATCGAGTAGGTCATATTTATTTTAAAAATTGTTCATTATATATGATTGTATGTTTGTCTTAGTATATACAATAAGCATGTTTCCATGTAAACTAATTTTTTTAACCGTGCATATTACTAATTTCTTAATATTTAATGAAAATTTATATACAAATTCTCAGTTTCAATTAAAATTTGACTTCTATACGTGGTAAATATTTTATTTTTTAAAAAAATTATAATGATTATTAGGTAGAAATCAATAATAGAAATAAATTTCTTTAGACACTATTATGGATGGTTTTTCATTTGTAGGGTTAACCAATAATAAATCCTACCGCTACAGGATAAGCATGAGCTCTCTAGTACAGGATAAGGGTGAATAACTCATCCTTCTTATTCTCTAAGAGCCACGTTAGCCCTACTGGGCCGAACAGGCCCATAAGGCACCACAACACAACTTCCCCTATAAGTATCGCCATGCTATAGGGGCTAAGGTATGTTCTCTCATCCCTACTCTCAAGAACTACGTGTGGCTTGATCCCCTTATCAATGGGGGTACGTAGGACACTACATCGTGGTTTTCCGTCAATACCGGGACACTACATTGGCGCCGTCTGTGGGGAACGCCATAATGAGGGACTCTAGTTGTGAACAGCATCAGCAGACAGGACGACACCGGCAGCAATGGTGATGCCTGGCGGTCACGGCGCAGGCGATGGTTCGAAGGGAAGGGAGAAGAACCCCGTTGCCGTGAAGAAAGATGAACGACTTCTGATTTTTTTTTTGTCATTGTGGATGGGAATTGGAGTTTAACGTTCCCCACAGACGGCGCCAATGGAGTTTATATACCGGGACACTACATTGGCGCTGTCTGTGGGGAACGTTAAACTCCAATTCCCATCCACAATGACAAAAAAAAATAATCAGAAGTCGTTCATCTTTCTTCACGGCAATGGGGTTCTTCTCCCTTCCCTTCGAACCACAGCCTGCGCCGTGACCGCCAGGCATCACCATTGCTGCCGGTGCCGTCTTGTCTGCTGATGCTGTTCACAACTAGAGTCCCTCATTATGGCGTTCCCGACACAACCACACCAGATCCTCATCACCATCATTGCACCGATGCTGTTCGCGGCTAGGGGACGACTCTGCTGCAGCTGGTTGGTGTTGTTCACGGCGGGAATAACGATCGTAGAAGAAGAAAAGGGTTTCCACACCGCGAGCCAGGGACGAAGCGCGCGATCGATTCTATGTTTGCGCTTCTCCGGTGCAAGCTCCACGATCCGCGAATCGATTCTTTGGTTTTAGCGATTCGCGATTCTCTGCTGTGCCAACCTATGCCAACCACCAGTTTCAAACACCATCTTCGCGTTGCCGTCGAGATCGAGGCACGAAACATTTGGCAATGCCTCTGCCTTTAGCAGAAATAGCGAGGCCACCATCGCCAAACCCTCGTTGTTGCGCCTCCGGCCACTGCCGCCACGAAGCTGGAACCGCCGCTGTCACCAACCACCGCGTCGTTTTCTCTTTCTCCCTCTGCGATCGAAATAGCCACTCGAAATAGCCTCCAAGCACCGTTGCCTTCGAAGTCGGCGAGCACCCCCCTGGTTCCATGTTGTCGCCGCTGCACATGGCAACCCTGCATGGAGGGAGCAGAACCCGTGGATGCAGGAGGAAAGCCCTAGCGGGCCATCAGCCCAAACCGCCCAGAAAAAAGAAAAACGGGCCTCAACGTCTTCATGGGCCCAACAACAGCAGCACACTCCTAAATCAGGCTATTTCTTCTAATTTTTAATAACTGCACAAATATTTTATTGACTCACATGACTATTAGTTAACAGCAAAAATAAATTATACTTTTGCTAATTTATGTCATTACGTGTCACTTACTATTTTTATAGAAATATTACATATTATATAAATTGCCAATAATTATCATTATTGTTTTTATAAATTGTCAAGCTTGGACGACGATCACTAATTATTCTTTTCGTATACATATGCGAGGTACATGTATGATGATCCGTGCTATTCAGTAAATGATCTAGATGACCTATCCTAAACGAGCCAAACAGGCCCAAACAAAAAAAAATATTATACGGGCTTAAGAGATACAGGCCCAAATAAAATTCAACCTTCAAATAAGGAGCCGCCTCATCGGCAAAACAAGACTGACTCACGCCTCAAATCCAGGGAAGTAGTCTTTTTATTTTTATCATGTATATTGCCATATCATCATTCATATCATGATGCTACTATTTGACTACCTGCTATTGTTCAACGTACTTACGATTAATTTAAATGAATATCTTGATATGCTCTTTGTAATTATCTGAAGAATTAAAATTAAATATTTTTGCTAATTATTTTCATAATATGCTTCTTATTATTTGATAGTATATGATCATTTTATCTTTCTTTCTTTTAAGATACATGACGTGATGCAAAATATTCTTCACAATAAAAGTCATTATCTATAATTTACGATTATTAGCATCATTATTATTATTTTTATAACGCGTGATATATTTATAATCATGCTTCTTTTCGTAGACAATCTTCTATGATTTACGAGGGTATTAACCTCAATAATTGTCATTATTATGTTTATTACGTGTGATATTATTAAATCATACTACCTCTATACCGATATTATACATCGTATCTTTGCTAATAATTGTTATTATCGTTATTTAATTGTTATAAATTGTTAAATAACGACGATTACCAATGATTAATTTTGTTTACACATGCGAGGTACGATTATGATGGCCCATTTCTCTAAAAGGCCCATTTCGAGCTTCCGACCGCCAAAGATATCCTCAAATTAATCGGTGCTAGACTACTCAGTCACGATGGGCATCTAATATTACAGCGCCTTCAACAGGGTTCGGCAAAATCTCACGATGACATGGTTGTCTCCTCTATTACACATGCTTACTGTGACCATTTCAATTTATCATTGATTATGACCTCAACGTCACTACTCAGATCCCCGCTTCAAATAACACAACCAAAGCCTACAACATCCTCGTACCCTCTGCCACGACACCCTTGCCTCTCACGGTCACTTAGAGCCAAAAGACGATCGTTGTCAAGATCCCTCCTCGGGATCCCGACCTTGCTCACACAAGTGCTACACAATGACTTGTCCATAACGGCATACAGGGTTTTTGGTAGGAAGAGGATGAAGAACACTAGGCAACCGCCCATTCCAACAATAAAAGAGGAAATGCCTCACTGCCAAGAGGGTGCCGGGCATACCAACATTCATAAATAGTCTAAACACGAAGACTGACAGGGAAAGATCTTTCTCATTACCCCATTAATATTATTTCAATTTCATGGTTTAACTGTCATATTCATTACTATTGAATCACTTGCCACATGACATGTGTTACTATTGAATCACTTACCACATGACATGTGTTATCTTAGATAATAATCGTAATTAACAGTGAATTAATTCATACTTCGCTAATTAATGTCATTACATATCATCTATTAATTGATATTCTAATCGTTGTTTTTATACATCATAAAAAGGTACACACATAACGATCGGATCTGCCGAGCATGATGACCTATGTTAATTCGAGTTCGAGTATGACGATCCAACTTAATTCAAGTCCTTCACACCGGTTCCCGATCATTTTTTCCTTGGTTTACGCACCATCGCGACCTTACCTATATGGTAGAACGGTCCGCAGTGCCAACACCCAGTGATCTAATTCGGATCCCAGCATCTCCGAGGAACCACACAATGCTAATTCCACACCCACAACTCGCAAATAATCAACCTTCGCTCAGTGTTCGCCTACACAGATCTGAATCCGACAGTCTCTCAAAGAGGCTTGGATGAACACGATCTAATTGGTGGAAAACAACTCACACCTTAAAGGACTTCTTAACTCGGCACAAGCCTCTTCAGGCTTTATCGAGTAAAGGGGTTGGTTATGCAATGGAGTAAAAGTTTGCTTCAGCTTTGTTATTATGATGATATATCAGCTTGCCTTCGCCCTAATTACTCGGATTCAAGAGGGGTTCAACAATTGAAGTTGACAAAACAGTTCCGACAAGGGAAACGGTCGTCCTTGGCTTCTCTACCTGTTCTTGCCTCCTCGGCTTCATTCTTTCCCTTCTCGGCATCCTCGGCTGCTTCATCAGCTCGATAAACTTTCGATGACTTCCACTCGAGTGACCTTATTCGGCCATAAAGCTTACTGCTTGGCGGGTAGAATGGACTCCGAGTCTTGAAAGTAATTCGAGCCTCCAACTCTTCGGGTCGATTGGCTATTCTCGAACACGATGTTCGCTGCTTCGGGGAAGGAACGGACTCCGACTCTACAAAATAATCCGAGAAGAACTGTAAAGCCCTGAGCAGCAGAGGCTCCGGAAATATTTGGGTGCCTTCGCACCACATCTTTAGAACCTCTCACCGAGCTTTCGGACCTATACCGAGTCCGAGGGTGCCTCGAACAACAACAATATGTCTCACAATTCTTATATACCCGGCACAATCTTCTACGAGCTTTCTCGATCTCCTTTTTCAGGTAAAGGAGGGTGTACAGAGTTGATCTTGATACTCTAACCTTTCTTCGCCCACTTTGATCCCGAGCGTTTCATAGACCTTATGAACTCGACACAAGCCTTTTCAGGCTTTACCGAGTAGGGGACTAGTATGTGATGAGGCATTGGCCGACCTAGATACTGATATTATATGATGCATAAGTTACTCGAGATCAAATGTCGTGCCAAAGAGGACCACCACGTCCCATGAGGCAACAAATTGATAATTTACCTTCCTTATTAAGGATATATGTTAAACTCACTCACTTCGGATCATGTTCTTACGCACTTGCCCACGATCTCGGTTAGCCGGCCAGATCGGCGAGGCTACAAGTGAAAACGAGGATTGCGACCCGATAACTTGGCTTAGCCTCTCGGCTCAAAGCCTCTCGGCTCATATCTGGCCAAATACATCGCGGATCGAGGAATACACCTCGGCTAAGGTTGTCATTTCGACAGCAATCCCTCGTAAATGTTACGATCCAATTGGTGATAATCTTGGCACACCTCGAACTCAAATAACAGTTTGAGTCGTGCCAGCATACCTTGGCACAAGCCTTTCGGCTTTCACCATGGCAAGCGCATAAAAGGACGTCTCCTTAAAAGCATCGTGACTTTAAAACTGTTAGTCCAATTAGACTTTGAACTCAGTACATGACGATACACGACTAAGGGCCTTGACTGCGAACAGTCTTATACGTCCTAATCAACCATCCACGACACTCCTCCGAATAAAAAGTTCTCAGCCGCAAACATGTTTTATGTCATCACCAACTCTCAGAAGCTCGGCATAGGCTCTTCGAGCCTATACGAGCTTGGGGGGCTTGTAGGGTTAACCAATAATAAATCCTACCGCTACAGGATAAGCATGAGCTCTCTAGTACAGGATAAGGGTGAAAAAATCATCCTTCTTATCCTCTAAGAGCCACGTCAGCCCTACTGGGCCGAACAGGCCCATAAGGCACCACAACACAACTTCCCCTATAAGTATCGCCATGCTATAGGGGCTAAGGTATGTTCTCTCATCCCTACTCTCAAGAACTACGTGTGGCTCGATCCCCTTATCACTGGGGGTACGTAGGACCGGGGTCACCCTCGTCAGCTGCAACAACCCAAAAACACATCGTGGTGTTCCGTCAATACCGGTGTTGGAAGTCAAGCTTTCCCAAGGACTTCAAGTGCAAATATTTTATATGGTTTTGATGATAACAAACTCAAGATTCTCAAGTTCATATCAAGTGCAATCACAAGATCTTCATCATTCAAGTCCAAGCTTCAAGTTGAAGACCCAAGCAAATGAAGTTGAAGATTCAAGCAAATGAAGACTTTAGCCTTTCCCTTAGGACATCATGTAAGGTAATGAAGTCAAGGTTTATATTATGTTAAAAGGCCAATATAAGTTTTTCTAAATATATTTTTCATACTTAAGGAGAAGAAAAAGAAGTTTTGTGAAAATCAGTTTTCATATCTTAGTTTTGGTGAAAATAATTGATGTTACAAAACTCTGAATATTTTTATGTATACAAGAAGGAGTAATCGATTACCTGCTTAAAGTAATCGATTAACTTTGTTGCATCATAGAAAAATCAGAGAGTTTGTAATCGATTAAGTGAACTTTGCTAATCCATTACTTTCTTATGAGAGTAATCGATTACCTGGCTCAAGTAATCGATTAAAATTGTTGCATCATATATTTTCCCGAGACAAAGTAATCGATTATTGCTTTGAGATAATCGATTACATGATGTTGCATCATATAAAAATCAGAGGCTCTGTAATCGATTATTAGAATAGTGGTAATCGATTATATGAGTTGCATCATACATTAAACAGAAGTGAAGTAATCGATTACATGCATGTGATAATCGATTACTGGTTTATAAAATGAATTTCAAAGTTTCTATTTTTAAAGGGATAATCGATTACCTCCCTCAAGTAATCGATTACCTCAAGTTTTATTGAAAAACGTGTCAGAATCATTTTGATTATTTCCTGATTGGTTTTTATATATAAGATTCTGATTTATTTTATAAAATTCGAAAATGATTTTAAATTTGAATTATTTCCTTTTTCGTTTTAAGAATCAAATCTTTGTTTTATTTTCTAAATCTTTTTTTATTTGGTTTTGATTTTAAAACTTAAATTATTTTATTTCCAAAATCGTTTTTGATTTGATTCTGATTCTATTTTCAAATTCAAATTTCAAATTTCAAATATTTTCAAATCTTTGGTTTTAATTCTTAAAACTTTTATTTTATTCTTTGATTTGTTTTGATTTCAAAACTAACTTTATTTATTTGTTTTTCAAAATCATTTCAACACTTCTACATTTTGAACAACTCTGATCATTCACGCTTTTTCTCTTCTTCTCCTATTCTCTGTTCTTCACGTTAAGATATTTTTTTAAGAAAACAAAACCTTGTGTTGGCCTTGTAACGTTTTTCATTTGACTTCATTATCCTAGTGCTATTTTGTTGTATCTGTGTTTTCTAGAACACATATTTGTTAGAGTGGCCTCATATTGTTGTATCTGCACTATTGAGAGTGCACTATAGGTCTTGTACCCGATCACTCATACCATAACCAGTGTTGTAAGGGGTGTGTAACCCTTAGAGACTAGGGAGTGAATCTCCTAGTGCGAACGTGCTGCGTTCGTGGTTGTAGGGTGAGGAACCCTTTGTTGTGTGGGTAGCGCTAGACGAACGGTGGGTCACCTAGTAGTTAGGCTATCTGGAAATCTAGGAAAGGTTTTCCTAGTTGTGTATTGAGGTCCCTGGCGAAAGGAGGTTCCTAGTAGCTTGCGGGGCGCTCTGGTTGTACTTGGGGATGCGTGACGTCTTGGTTTAGTGAAAAGCTCAAGCGACCCGCTTGGGGACTGGAGTAGGCCGGGTTTGCCGAACCAGGATAAAATCTCCGGTGCAATCTCTTCTATCCCTATCTCTTTTATATTCTGTTGTTATATTTATTTGTTGTGCATCATAACAACTATTTTCGTAATAATCTATTTTAAGCGAATTTAAAATAATAAGCGCGGTAACGGTTTTCGTTGTTCTCATTTAATTCGTATCCGCGCATATTAGTTTTTCTATTATTATTAATATTATTCGCTTCTGCGCAACCGTTTTCAACATTATACTGTTTTCCGCTGCAAAATCTCTTTAAGTTTGTTGAAAAAGTTTTAAAGAAAATATTTTCCAATGTTTTCATAAACACCCAATTCACCCCCCTCTTGGGTGACGACTGCCAATCCTATCAATAATTCTAACAACCGGGACACTACATCATTTTTAGTAGGATAAAATCAACTGAAGTTAAAAAAGAACTAATAAGATATAAAAAATAATTGAATTGTTTAAGGCTATGATTATGAGTCACTTACACTATATGAATCATAGCGATTGTTCACAATCTCTTTAATTCTCCATTCCGAACACCAGTGGTGTACTGTTGATGTTAAATTAGTGTTTTTAGTTGTAACATTATAGATAACAAAAAAAAAGGAACATATAAATATGATAAAAACGATGAGGTCAAGATATCGTATGATGGATCTAAACTAACACCACATAAATTAGGATAATGGTTATTATAAAACGAAGAGATTTCCAACACCACATTAATTACTACATATGTTAGGTGCATCTAAAAATATAGACAATATTAAAATATTTATAAAGTCACAGATTCACAATTGAAATTTGATTTTAGAAATGAATTCTTCATAATTAAACATATTGTTCTGCCAAAAATTAGAATCACAAACAAAGTTCACAATTACACACAAAATTTAAAAAACATAAAAAAAAACTTCAAACCCAAAGATTATACTTTATACATGTTCATAGTTCCAAGAATCCATGTTTGCCCAAAGCTTCCTTATTACTTTTGGAGATAATAAAACTTCACAATAAACATGATGCACCGATAAATATTCAGTATCTATAATTTAGAGATGAATAGCTTGATCTCCTCAGCTGCTTGCTTGTAAATTTCATTCACAAATGATTTCTCTATAAACTGATGTGGGGAACCAACATTTGCCTGCAATAAGAAACCAATAAAATCAAGTTAAATAAAAACATTCTAACATTGACATTATTGATATGTGTGAAGAAACCGCAATTGGTGGTTGGAGAGACTAAGGAACCCTAGGAATACACCTAGAAGGGGGGGTTGAATAGGTGTAAAAGAAACCTTGAAAGATTTTCGAACAAAACAAATCGAAACAATCAAAACAAATGATTTTTGCAAATTCTACAGCACTTAATCGATTAACCTGAAATTTAATCGATTAACCTGCAATTTAATCGAGTACTAATCGATTAAACCTGAAAGTTCAAAAGTCCTTAATCGATTAAACGAACACTTAATCGATTAAATCTATCAGAAACTGAAAAATCACTTTTCAATCGAATACGAAAATCAATCAATCAACATGTAAGATCAGAGATTCAGCAGAAACAATTAACACCTATATTCTTATTGATTTCCCTAGGTTATGAAAATGATTTTCCCTTTATCAATTTGAACAATAAAGATTCAATTCAATCAATTATGAAAATCACTCTTTTCTATGTTTTCAACCAAGAACACAATCAATGACTTGAATATAAAGAGTAAGGGTTTAGAGATACGACACAGCGATTTATCCTGGTTCACTTTCATCCGCTTGAAAGCTACATCCAGTCCCCTCTTCAACCAAGAGAGATTCTTCACTACGAGGAATTAGAGTTCTCAAATTACAAGTGATTGCCTCACAAGACTTCCTTCTTGCTAGCCTACAAGAGATAACCGACACCCTTGCCTTGTAATCCTATTGATCTTCTCTCTAATCTAACCTCTACCCCTTGTTGATAATCGACACAACAAGTCTTCAATTGCTTGATGATAATCCACACACCAAGGCTTCTCCTTGCTTGATTCACAACCAAGACTTTCTTCTTCTCCAATGAGATTTGCTTGATGATAATCGACACACCAAGGCTTCTTGTTTGTTGTAGTTGGCTTGCCTTGTTGCAAAGATTACAACACAATAGAAAACACAATAACACTCCTATGAATCTCAATCAATAGCTATGACAATTCACAATAAGAGATTCAAAGGTTCTTGATCAAAGAATATGAAAATATGAAAGCTTTGATCTTTGAAATTGAGAGAGAATAGAGTGGCTTGATTCTTTGTAAAATGAATATCAAAATGATAGGTTATAATCACAAAGGTTAGGAAAAGGTTTATATAGAATACCCAAAAGTTATGGCACTTGAAAAACTGATTTTGAGAAGTAAAAATCGTATTTTAAAAATCAGTTCTGCAGTATCTACTCGAGTAGATTGCAGCATACTCGAGTAGTACTCGATTAAACAAACTCATACTCGAGTAAAACTATACTGCACTTGTTTAAAACTTGTTTTCTCAAAACCCAACCTTTCCTTTAAAACCTTTAAGCCACCTATTGATTCTAGGTTAAGTAAAAACTCAAATTATGATTAAATCATGACTTATGAATGAGATTCACTACCCTCTAAACAAACTACCCAAATGAAAACCTATGAAGCTTGAGAGGCAAAAGATAAAACAATTACAATTACACTCAAACTATGTCTTCATGAGCTTGTTTTCTCTCTTCACTTGATGTTTGTTGTTGCTTGTTGAACTTGAAACTTGATCAACATCTTTGTAGCTTGTTCAAAACACTTTGTAACCTTTTGTCATTATCAAAACATTCACCAAGGAACTAACAATCTCCCCCTTTTTGAAAATGACAAACCATGTTTTGAATTTGATTGAAGTTGTTGATGCTTTAACAATTTGATCACTTGGTGAGAAACTTGCTCCCCCTCAATCAATGCATTTGATATTTGAAATCCAATTGATAGAAGCTTGATTCTCCCTCTATCTTCAACAACTTATCTCAACCTACATAAAAACACCAAAAACAACCTTTCTCCAAACAAACATCTAAAAATCATAAAATTTATCCAACAATCATTTCTCCCCTTTGAGAAACATTCCATTCAATTCAAAACATCATATTTCTCCCCCTTTGGCATTATCAAAAAGTAATATAACATCTAAGCCAAGGTAAGAAATCAATGATCATTTCTTTACAACATTGATACCAATTGAACAAATACAATAGAACTATACTTTGAAATGTGATACCAATGGGCAAGAGAATATAACAATGAAATATGATACCAATTGAGAACTAAAAAGATCATAATATCACTTAACAAAGAAGATATCAATTGTAAAGAAATATCAATAATCACAAAAGCATGATAATCAACTAATGATCTCTCAATGATACAAATTGAATTAATTAAACATTTAGAAAAGTAATACCAATTGAGAAGATACCATATGAAGTTCACAATCTAACCATAACATTTGTACCATATTGTAAGACTTCTTTTGATACCAATTGAAGATGCAAATATGAATAACACTTGTAAGCTCTCTTTGCTCTTCAATCATACCTACAAAACAATCATGCTTTGCTTTTTGGTATCCAAATGGTTTTGGATCCATTTTTGTTAGTGTAGGGACTTTCACCCTTTTTCATCCAAACAAAATCTCCTTTAGGTATACCATGCACTTTAATATAACACACATTTGAAGTATGTCCATGAGTACCACAATAGAAACATGTTGGTGCACTTGAAAAATCAACTTTAGAAAAATCAACAACATTTCTATGAGATTTACTCTTAGCATTAGTATAACCCAAACCAAACTTGTTTGAATTTTCTCTTTGAAAATTTAACAATGTGCGCAATCTAATATCACCATTTGTGAAACTTGCAAGCTTATTTTTCAAAATAGCATTTTCATCTTTGAGCAACTTGCAATTCTCACAATCAACCACAATATTCAATCTACTAGCACAATCACAAGAAGAACTAGCATATATAAGATCAAGAGTTTCATTTTCAAGATTAAGCTCATCAACTTGTTTTTGAAGTTCTAAAATCTCTTTTTGATGTTTCAAAATGAGCTTCTTTCTTTCAATGTTTTTCAAAGCTAGTTTTTCAAGTTGTTCATGCATTTCTTCATAAGCATTATATAACAATTCATATTTAGAAGAAATTTCGGATTTAGTATGACTTACATCGCTTTCCTCGCTTTGATAACTTGATTCATAATTTGAACTTTGTTCTTCATCATCTACTAGAGTTATCAAGTTGAGACAAGCAGCTTCTTCATTATCCGATGAACTACTCGATGTGCTTTTCTTGTTATCTTCATCACTATCCCAGACTATGTATGCTCTTTTAGATTTTGAATTTTTCTTGTCTTTCTCCTTCTTCTTGAGATACCTAGAGCATGAGTACTTGAGATGTCCGGGTTTTCCGCATTCATGGCAAACTACACATTCTTTTGAAGTCTTGGTCTTGTAGTGTGGAGAATCCTTCTCTTTAATTTTGTCCTTGTTCAACCTTCCTTTTCTCCTTAGAAACTTATCAAATTTCCTTAGTAAAAGTTTCATGTCTTTTTCATCAACATCCGAATCGGAATCTTCACTATCATCATCATCATCATCGGAACTCTCTTTCTTTTTGTATGATCTATTTGCTTTAAGAACAAGTCCCTTTCTTGATCAAAGATTACAACACAATAGAAAACACAATAACACTCCTATGAATCTCAATCAATAGCTATGACAATTCACAATAAGAGATTCAAAGGTTCTTGATCAAAGAATATGAAAATATGAAAGCTTTGATCTTTGAAATTGAGAGAGAATAGAGTGGCTTGATTCTTTGTAAAATGAATATCAAAATGATAGGTTATAATCACAAAGGTTAGGAAAAGGTTTATATAGAATACCCAAAAGTTATGGCACTTGAAAAACTGATTTTGAGAAGTAAAAATCGTATTTTAAAAATCAGTTCTGCAGTATCTACTCGAGTAGATTGCAGCATACTCGAGTAGTACTCGATTAAACAAACTCATACTCGAGTAAAACTATACTGCACTTGTTTAAAACTTGTTTTCTCAAAACCCAACCTTTCCTTTAAAACCTTTAAGCCACCTATTGATTCTAGGTTAAGTAAAAACTCAAATTATGATTAAATCATGACTTATGAATGAGATTCACTACCCTCTAAACAAACTACCCAAATGAAAACCTATGAAGCTTGAGAGGCAAAAGATAAAACAATTACAATTACACTCAAACTATGTCTTCATGAGCTTGTTTTCTCTCTTCACTTGATGTTTGTTGTTGCTTGTTGAACTTGAAACTTGATCAACATCTTTGTAGCTTGTTCAAAACACTTTGTAACCTTTTGTCATTATCAAAACATTCACCAAGGAACTAACAATCTCCCCCTTTTTGAAAATGACAAACCATGTTTTGAATTTGATTGAAGTTGTTGATGCTTTAACAATTTGATCACTTGGTGAGAAACTTGCTCCCCCTCAATCAATGCATTTGATATTTGAAATCCAATTGATAGAAGCTTGATTCTCCCTCTATCTTCAACAACTTATCTCAACCTACATAAAAACACCAAAAACAACCTTTCTCCAAACAAACATCTAAAAATCATAAAATTTATCCAACAATCATTTCTCCCCTTTGAGAAACATTCCATTCAATTCAAAACATCATATTTCTCCCCCTTTGGCATTATCAAAAAGTAATATAACATCTAAGCCAAGGTAAGAAATCAATGATCATTTCTTTACAACATTGATACCAATTGAACAAATACAATAGAACTATACTTTGAAATGTGATACCAATGGGCAAGAGAATATAACAATGAAATATGATACCAATTGAGAACTAAAAAGATCATAATATCACTTAACAAAGAAGATATCAATTGTAAAGAAATATCAATAATCACAAAAGCATGATAATCAACTAATGATCTCTCAATGATACAAATTGAATTAATTAAACATTTAGAAAAGTAATACCAATTGAGAAGATACCATATGAAGTTCACAATCTAACCATAACATTTGTACCATATTGTAAGACTTCTTTTGATACCAATTGAAGATGCAAATATGAATAACACTTGTAAGCTCTCTTTGCTCTTCAATCATACCTACAAAACAATCATGCTTTGCTTTTTGGTATCCAAATGGTTTTGGATCCATTTTTGTTAGTGTAGGGACTTTCACCCTTTTTCATCCAAACAAAATCTCCTTTAGGTATACCATGCACTTTAATATAACACACATTTGAAGTATGTCCATGAGTACCACAATAGAAACATGTTGGTGCACTTGAAAAATCAACTTTAGAAAAATCAACAACATTTCTATGAGATTTACTCTTAGCATTAGTATAACCCAAACCAAACTTGTTTGAATTTTCTCTTTGAAAATTTAACAATGTGCGCAATCTAATATCACCATTTGTGAAACTTGCAAGCTTATTTTTCAAAATAGCATTTTCATCTTTGAGCAACTTGCAATTCTCACAATCAACCACAATATTCAATCTACTAGCACAATCACAAGAAGAACTAGCATATATAAGATCAAGAGTTTCATTTTCAAGATTAAGCTCATCAACTTGTTTTTGAAGTTCTAAAATCTCTTTTTGATGTTTCAAAATGAGCTTCTTTCTTTCAATGTTTTTCAAAGCTAGTTTTTCAAGTTGTTCATGCATTTCTTCATAAGCATTATATAACAATTCATATTTAGAAGAAATTTCGGATTTAGTATGACTTACATCGCTTTCCTCGCTTTGATAACTTGATTCATAATTTGAACTTTGTTCTTCATCATCTACTAGAGTTATCAAGTTGAGACAAGCGGCTTCTTCATTATCCGATGAACTACTCGATGTGCTTTTCTTGTTATCTTCATCACTATCCCAGACTATGTATGCTTTTTTAGATTTTGAATTTTTCTTGTCTTTCTCCTTCTTCTTGAGATACCTAGAGCATGAGTACTTGAGATGTCCGGGTTTTCCGCATTCATGGCAAACTACACCTTCTTTTGAAGTCTTGGTCTTGTAGTGTGGAGAATCCTTCTCTTTACTTTTGTCCTTGTTCAACCTTCCTTTTCTCCTTAGAAACTTATCAAATTTCCTTAGTAAAAGTTTCATGTCTTTTTCATCAACATCCGAATCGGAATCTTCACTATCATCATCATCATCATCGGAACTCTCTTTCTTTTTGTATGATCTATTTGCTTTAAGAACAAGTCCCTTTCTTGATCAAAGATTACAACACAATAGAAAACACAATAACACTCCTATGAATCTCAATCAATAGCTATGACAATTCACAATAAGAGATTCAAAGGTTCTTGATCAAAGAATATGAAAATATGAAAGCTTTGATCTTTGAAATTGAGAGAGAATAGAGTGGCTTGATTCTTTGTAAAATGAATATCAAAATGATAGGTTATAATCACAAAGGTTAGGAAAAGGTTTATATAGAATACCCAAAAGTTATGGCACTTGAAAAACTGATTTTGAGAAGTAAAAATCGTATTTTAAAAATCAGTTCTGCAGTATCTACTCGAGTAGATTGCAGCATACTCGAGTAGTACTCGATTAAACAAACTCATACTCGAGTAAAACTATACTGCACTTGTTTAAAACTTGTTTTCTCAAAACCCAACCTTTCCTTTAAAACCTTTAAGCCACCTATTGATTCTAGGTTAAGTAAAAACTCAAATTATGATTAAATCATGACTTATGAATGAGATTCACTACCCTCTAAACAAACTACCCAAATGAAAACCTATGAAGCTTGAGAGGCAAAAGATAAAACAATTACAATTACACTCAAACTATGTCTTCATGAGCTTGTTTTCTCTCTTCACTTGATGTTTGTTGTTGCTTGTTGAACTTGAAACTTGATCAACATCTTTGTAGCTTGTTCAAAACACTTTGTAACCTTTTGTCATTATCAAAACATTCACCATGGAACTAACAATGTGCTTTATGTAATAACATATTTTAGTGAAAGCACATAGTAATTGGATATTATATCTGTTATAGCAAAAAAAATATTTGTAGTATTGAACAATTATTCTCACTTTCCAAAACTTGCTATTAAAATATAATTTGACTTCTCAATATGCCTAGTTATGAAGATTTCCTCACTAACTATAAATGATTTAGAATCATATAACACTGTTAATATAAGGAAAATTTAATAACGATAAGAGTAATGAATTTGAACAATTGAACATTTTTTTCCTAGTTATCTTAATAAAATCCACAAAACCATAAAGGAAACTCGAGATCAATGCTTACCTTAGCAAGAATCATGCATCCAAAATATCCACAATCATTGCAAAATATATTGGCAGTTATGACCTCTATGTTGTACTTGTCCAGAACAGAAACAATGGTGGTCATGAGGTTTGCCTTTCTTGGTGTGAAAACAGAAAATTCTGCTTCAGCCCCATAAATGTTCAAGACCACATTTGGAGAATACCATGTTTGAAAAGAAACAGGGTTTTGAGGGACTGTGGCTGGGTTTGAATTTGAAGGATATGACGTTGGCATTCCACATGACAAGGTATTGGAAGATCCTTGATGAGCTATGAATTTCTCCTTTGAGTCATTTACAAATGAAACACGCCCAAAAGTGGAGATAGATTTAAGCCTTTCCTGTTTAAGTTGTTCAAGCTTTTCCACAGTGTGCTCTAGACTTGTGATGTAGTCCACTGCTTCACCAACAATGGTCGATTTTCCTGCCTACATATACGAAGTCAAATTAAATCAAAGACATCTGAAATCAACATATTTTTCCACTTAAGCTTAACTCTGCGATGGTGTGAGGTTAGTTGTTATTTTGGTAAGGTTCGAGTTTTCCAAAAAAATAAAATTGGAGGAAAGTATGTACTTTAAAAATCATTTTGACTTCAAAATAATGACTTGTTACCTTGAAAGCTCTTGCACATGTAGAGAGAAGATATATATTGAGGTTTCACATGCATTTTTATCATTACATTTTAGTGTATGTATGTGTGTGTGTCTATATATATTTTAATCGCCACTATTAAAAATACTAAACTAGTATAAAGTTGCTAATCATTTTTGGATCCATATCAGCTAAAAAGAAAAACAAAAGTCCATTCCATGTCCCTGACACTTCTCTCTCCAGTGTATCCACCACGCTCACTACCTTCACCCATCTCCACCATCACTACCCTCACCTAACATAGAAATTCCCTTCTTCCAACTCTTCCCACATACCTTACTCTTACCAAACCCTCACTAAAACTCACCACGACACACAATAATAAAACCAAAAACAGTTTTGCACAATAACATGATCTCATCTCGTCTCATCCCAAATTTGACTCGAGATCCACCCTCCAACACTCTGTCTAATCCTATATATTTAGGTCTTAACCATCGAATTTTAGATTAGCAGGTCATTTACACCACGCCATAGATCAATAGATCTAGGTCAGCCACTACATCATAGATGTGAGCTCTTTTCTTTATCAATTCACTACCATCCAAACCAAATATCTAAGCCCAATACTGTTACAATTCAGACACCCACCTTTCTTAGATTTCCATTTGAAGCGTCATTTCCTAATCGATCGAATAAGAAAAGCAAAAGACCATGATATATCGAAAAGATACAGTTCTTTCGTGTCAACCACACTATGGAATCTCAGATCTAGGCCACCACATCGTAGATCCGACCTCTTTTCCCTATCAATTCACTACCACTTAAACCAAAGACCCGTGCCCCACAATTTTACAGTTCCAACAATAAGCTTTCTTGGGTTTTCTTTAAAAGCCATCATTTCCAAAAATTGGAAAAGCTAAACACCTTGACATATCTGAAAGATAGACTTCAATGTAAAATAAAAGAATTTAACCTTAAAAAAAGGATTTGAATAAAGTCATTGAAAGGTTAAGAGAAGGAAATTGTTTTGAATTTTTTTTACCTTAGAAGGAAGTTGCGGAAGCAAAGCATGAAGACTGTCAAACAAGTTTCCCATCTTTTCCCTCCTTTCTTTCTCGATCCATTTGTGACTTTTACGACCAGACTCACGAGATTTCTCTTTTTTACCTTTACAACCTACAATCCTCTTTCCACTTTCATTGTGATTTCCCTGAATTTGATTCTTTTTCATAAGAGGTTTTCCCTTGTATCCTTCTTCTTCCTTCTTGTGTGGTTTCGTATCTAAGTAATCTTTGCTCTCATCTGTGTTATTTGAGTTAGAGAAATTTGATTGGTGATTTTCATGCATGTGCTGGTCTTCATCTTCCATGGTCACAGCCACAAAGAAGAGAAAAAGTTTGGTAGAAGAACTCTTTGAAAGAAAGGGATGAATAAGGATGGTTTTATATAAAGGTGGTAGCTTTGTTAAATGTGAATAGAAAAGTATAAATGAAGAAATGATAAAGTTCACGACATGAACAACTCATAATACAGTTATAATCTGAAAAACGTTACTTTTACGTTACGTTTCTATGACAACCTACCGCCTAATCGCTTCACACAAAAAACACTTTTTCTCTCATCTTAGGGTCCCACCAGTGTGATCACCCTCACTTCCTCGAGGATGTGTTTGAACTTATTTCTTTTTAATATACTTATGTTCAAGATGTTTAAAGGAAAATAGTTAATTTAAATTTTATATCATTAACTAAAATTTTAAATTATTAATGGACAAATATAGTCAATGTGATCATTATTCATTTTCTTTGTTTATATTTTTATATGCTAATTTCATTAATATAAAAGTTAAATTGTAAATTAATAATGATATTTTTCGGATACAGTCAAACATAGAATAGGAAGTTGGAATTCAAACCCAATCTTTTAATTTTGGTAAGATATTTATGTAAATTCTTTGTTACCCTAATGACCTGTACGGTAATGTGATAACATTTTTATAAAAAATAGATAAGAAGAGAATTAAAGTTTTAACTTAATTAAGTCATTAACCTTTGTCAATGAGTTCTGTCTAATTTTTCAGAGCAAGAAATTAATTTTATGAAAGTGTTTGCATTGATCATTTAGAGATTGTTGTAAAATTTTTTGTCAATAACATTTTGGTTTCATTCCCATAATTAAATTTGATTTCCGGAACATAATTAGATACTCAATGTTTGATTAAGTTAAATTACTATTTATAATTAAGATGAGCACCGTCGCAGGTCGTCGCAGTTGAGCCGCACTTCGTCGTGAACGCCGTCGCAGGTCGTGAACGCACTTCGATCGTCGCAGAGGAGAAGAGCTCCTGTTCGTGAACGCCGTCTTCTCTTCGCCGATTCGAACTTCGCCATCTTCTCTTCCTTCTTCGCCGATTCGAACGCCGTCTTCTCTTCGTCGCAGGTACTTTTTTTTTTAAATGAGGTACTCAACTACTCATTATTTATTATTATTGATTATTTTTGAAGTATTATTGATTTATATCTATTCTTTGTTAAATGGAAGAGATGTGAGTAAGAAAAATTGAAACTTCTATGCTATGTTAATTTACTGGATATCTGTAGCTTTTAACAAGTTGGTAATATATGAAATTTGCAGAGTTCAAATCCACCATTCACTTCTGTTGAATTGGATCATAGTGATTCTGGAAGGGAAGGGTGTACTGTGACCACTCTTACCATAACTGCAGAACCAAAGAATTGGCATAGTGCAATTAGAGTTTCTGTTCAAGAGGTTTGTTTCTTCTGCTGTGCTCCAGCTATCTTTGCAGTAGTGAAATTTTTATTTTTCTGTCCATTTATTGTTTCAGTTAGTCATTTTTTGCTAGTATGCTCCACTTTATATTTCAATTGCTGGCTTGTTTTTAAGTTTAAGACAATGAATTGAACATGTTCAATGGCCAATATAATAACAAATGCTCCCTGCATCGTTTTGGTCTCAGGTTCATGGAACAAACAACATTTTTTTAGGATACTTCTTGTGGCTAGTTATGGAATTCTAGAAAGATTATGCAAATTTCAAAATTTGAATGTTTGAAATTTTTTTAATGTTATTCATCCGTGTCCCGGGTGAACCCGGACCCGTCCTATTTTTAATGTTATTAGCATGTTTATGTTTAAAACACTAGACTTTGTTGCTAAGTGTAACTGAAATATTGAATTACAAATATGTGAGATGATTTGTTGCTATGTGAGATGATTCTTTGATGTAATTTTTGCTGGTTATTCTTTGCTGCTAAGTGAGATGATTCTTTGCTTGTTTGTCGCTGAGTTGCTGATTCTTGGTTGTAGTTTCTATTTTGTTGTGCTTGTAGCTTGGTTTGAGATTCATATTTTTTGTTTTAGGTGGACAAGGATTCAAGGACCAACTTGTTGTCTATCGCTGCTTATTCGTGCCTTTCTTCACTCACAAATCTCAGTTCATAAGATATTTACTTGTTTTCTATCGCTGCTTATTCGTGTCTTTTTTGGATCATGCACATGCTCAAATGCTAAATAGGTTTGGTAAAATTTTCATGCTCAAATGCTAAATTGTTAGTAAAATTTGTTGAGAATGATTCCTAGTTGCTCATTGGCCGATCTGCTTTAAGGAGTCTTTGTTGTCATATATTTGGGCAATCTTCCCGGATGTCCTTTCTTATAACCTATTCAATTTAAATTGATCAATTAAGAGAGTTCATATTTGTCACTTTCAATTCTGATTCAATTTTTGTCATCTGTACTTTTACTATAACATTAGTTACTGATGTATTTCATGTATCTGATGTATGACATGTAAATGTACTTAGCCTTTATAGGAATTAGTGTCTAGGAAATAGCTTCCCCTTCATGGGCCTTATAAATTGTATCATGCAACATATCTATGAATTTGGCAAGCCTAGGGTATGTTGTTGAATTAATTTGGAAAACTTTCCTGCCATGGTTCTGTTCTGGCTGTGTGCTTTTAAAGTTGTAGTTCTAAAACTATAAGACTGGTTAAAGTGTGAGGGTGGAAGCTTGAAGATTGAGAAATGAAATGGTGCCTTGTTAAAAGTTAAACTGCATTAGCAATTGGGGGATCACTGGTCCAGTGATTTTGATGGTTCACGCTCCTCCAAATGAAGCAAAAACCAATGTCTGTTATTTTTTTAATGGTTCAGTTTATTCTGGGCCTGCTATATGATAATCATGTTGCTAAGCTCTCAAATTATGTGAGGTCTATGGATGCTTTCATTATGGAATAATAGTATTAAAAGGCGTTGATGATAAAGTGAAATACTTTGGTTCTAGAAGCCCCTTCAATAATTTCTATATTTATGGAAGTTTTAGTTTGTGCATTTTTTTAGAGAGTTTAAGTGAAACTTGGGTTTTCCATCTGTGTAAATTTAATCCTGTGCATTTGCGTAGGTTTTGTTAAAAGTTAAAAATGACATATCACTCTTAGAGAGAGCTTAATAGATTAAGCCTCCCAATAGAATGTACTCTAATATGTTACATAGGAGTGGATTTAATACAATTTAAGTCCTTGCTTTCCTTGTTTACATGTAATGGATCTCAGTTAGCCATTATGGCCATATTAATTACATGATAACCCTGCAACTTGTGCTACCAACATAAGATGAGTTTCTTGTTCACTATAACAAAAATATTCTTGTAAGTTCTGCAACTTGTGTTTCTTATAGAAGATGAATTCCACTTTGTTGTTCAACTTGTGTTCTGCAGTTTATTTCTATTTTGAGATTAAGCATGCTGATTTATGCTAATTAAAATATTTATTTTTTTCCTGCATTTTGTGCCCCTTCGCAGAATCATGGAACTCCAACCAGTCACAAGCCTAAGCTTGTGTTGAATAACTTCACAACACGTCTAGGACATCGAATTGGAAGGTCTGATTGAGATAATTTTGTGTTGGTAGGAGTTTTGATGATGTAAATTTTAAGATTTTAGTGTTAGTTGAAAACTAAAATCTTTTGCCATTTGTGAAAGTGAGATGATAGAACAATTGCAAATTTAGTGATGTCGAGATATTGGTATTTTTTAATTTTTTTTCCAAGTTTCATGTTTTTTCTATCTTATATATATCTTTTTGTTGTTATTGAATGCCATTATGCTCTTTTAATAATAAAACTTATTTGTTGATAAAATAAATAAATAAAAGACATCAAGAACTTGTTGAAATATATAAATTAAGGAAAAAATTATAAAAATTAATAGTGATTATAAGAATTATTGATCCCGGTTCCTTATAAAAAACTTAACAGTGATCATAAGAATTATTGATACCGGTTCTTTATAAAAAACTGAACAGTGATCATAAGAATTATTGATCCCGGTTCCTTTAAAAATTTCATCAGTGATTATTCAGTATTATTGATCCCGGTTCCTTATTTCTCTATAGATCCCGGTTCCGTGTTTTTGAAAATAACCGGGATCAATAGTGACATATTTGTTATACTAGTGGATACAATCCCGGTGCGGAACCGGGATCAATATGGGTGCGGAACAGGGATCTTTATGCATATCTGTTGTAGTGTTTTTTTTATCCTTAATTTCAACCCCATTCCAATTTTTAATAACTTGTATTACTCAATATTCTTTAGTGTTCTAAAAATAATTATTTGAATAATTTTGAAAATTTATACCAAATATTATTATTTTTACTTCAAATAATAATTTTAAGTAACGTGCTAATTAAACAGGAATGTACATATGCACTAAAAAATGTCCTGTGTTTGTAATATTACATTGGACTGCGCATAAGAAAAATTAACCCTAAAAAATAGAGCAAAATGTGCATTAACTATTGAGATTCGATCATGCCCATCTACAAACAAAAACAACTATAACTAACCGCTAAACCAAATGCATATATACATAAGTAAATATGATATATAACCTTCTACCACTTTATATTTTCTAAACATTAACTTTGTGAGGCCAATTGCCCCCACTTTGAGTAATGTAAATTGTCCCTACTTATATAAAATCTTCATTCCACGTAAAAAGATTCATCGAGTAGGTCATATTTATTTTAAAAATTGTTCATTATATATGATTGTATGTTTGTCTTAGTATATACAATAAGCATGTTTCCATGTAAACTAAATTTTTTTAACCGTGCATATTACTAATTTCTTAATATTTAATGAAAATTTATATACAAATTCTCAGTTTCAATTAAAATTTGACTTCTATACGTGGTAAATATTTTATTTTTTAAAAAAATTATAATGATTATTAGGTAGAAATCAATAATAGAAATAAATTTCTTTAGACACTTCTATGGATGGTTTTTCATTTTTAGTAGGATACAATCAACTGAAGTTAAAAAAGAACTAATAAGATATAAAAAATAATTGAAATGTTTAAGGCTATGATTATGAGTCACTTACACTATATGAATCATAGCGATTGTTCACAATCTCTTTAATTCTCCATTCCGAACACCAGCGGTGTACTGTTGATGTTAAATTAGTGTTTTTAGTTGTAACATTATAGATAACAAAAAAAAAAGGAACATATAAATATGATAAAAACGATGAATGTGACGCTCTTTTTTAACTTGAAAATAATTAATATTTCCAAATAGTTTATTTCTTGCTATCAAAATTCCGGACTAGAAAATTTTTCCTTTTTAAAACTTGTACTTGCTTGGTCATAAATTCTTTTGAATTCGGCTCAGCACGATATTAAGTTCGAAAAGACCATCGAGATAGCATTTCCTTAGTCGTAGAAAACATTATTAATAGTTATTATTGAAAACATATCACTTGCTTCTCGAGTGGGATCTGAACACATAACATAGGAAATATAAATTTATCGCCGAATCCCATGTAAATAAGAATCAGAGTTCGCGGAAGTAAAAATAATACTTTTGGGGCTCTGCTGAGGAAATTAAACATTATATATATATATATATATATATATATATATATATATATATGTCAAAAGCATAATATGAAACCCCATAAGTACAGTAGCAGCAAGTATCATCAGTCGAGATAGCAAGAGTTTATGAAACATATACAACCCAGCTGTATAAAATAAAACCTCACTCTAAGACCTCTCAAAAATATATACACTAAACACATGGTCTCAAAATAGAAGTCTCAGAGCAGGTCTTCAGTGTCCTCAGCAGCTCCTCAGATCCTCCACCGCTCTACCCCTAGGATCTAGGATCCAAAACACCTATGCTATGCAGGCTCCTATGAACCAGCGGGTCCACCTCTAGCAGAAACAGTCCGCTCAACATGCACCTTCTCCTCGCTCTCATCCTCCACAGGTCCTCCTCGACCTCGCCCGACTGTGTAGAGACCCCACCACTGGGTCTAGGATCTGCAGAAGCAGTCCTAGCATAATCAGTCGGACCAGGAGAAGGAGTCTCCTCGGTGACAACTCTATGGGAAGAAGGATGGGAACGAGTGGCAGCTCTAAATCTAAAACTATGAAAACGACGCATAGGTCGAGCCGGGGGTGGTCCTCTATAAGCATAAAAAGGTGGAACATGCATAGTATAGACTAATGGGATCCTAAATCGACGAGGTCGCACACGCACCAGAGGGTTAGGGTGGTAGGGAGTGATCTCAACCTCTCCCTCAAAAGTGGCACGGTGCTCCTCATACGTCCATATACCGCTAGGGATAGGGCGTATCTCGATGCAGGCTAGGTATCTGGCCATCACCTAAACAGGGCACAGGGAGTAAGTATACACATATACATAATTGATAAAGACTAAAATTACAATCACAAATATACCATGGACAGATCATAATGCAAATACATATGAGCACACCAATTTTTCAACATTATAACTCTTATAATGCAGGTGGCATGATGTATGATTTTCTATCCACAACTGAGGCCTCTAAATGTCCATCTTGGACGTCCATCCAGTACACCCTTGTGTTCCCAGAACACCGACATTAGTTCCCAGAACATAATGCCGAACCATACTTGGATAAAAAGCATCACTCCCGGAGTGTGCACCACGTTCCCAGAACGCCACGTTCCCAGAACGCATAAAAACCAGGTCCCGGACACTGGCCACATATCTATAATGTGTCATCAAGTAGGTTATACTTTGGTACTCCCGGAGTACCCTCCTCATATTCCCAGAATATGATAAACGTTCCTACCAACCAGACTTCCAGTCTATATGTATGCACAAACATTAGGGTTGGTTTTTATCTTTACATTAATTAATGTGATTTAGAAATATTCCAATTTTTACTTTTGAATGATTTATTTGAGGTATAACATTTGACATAAAAATTCCCCTTTGAATTTTTCTCAAAACATGCCTTTTTAACCTAGATTGGGTAAAACAAAGTCAATGGTATTCAAAAACTTAACTTTTTATTTTTCAGATTCAGGTACTAACCGGTTACACTTTCAGACTAACCGGTTAGAATTACAGACCTGAACTGTTTACCATTGTAATTCAGAAAAACCCTTTTTCTTGAATTCTATACCCAATCCAAAACACATTTAACATTGTTTTATACCTCAAAAACCATTGTTTCAACATTCAAAAGTCCAAATCACATTTCCTTTTCCAATGAACATAATTTCCTCTTGAAATTATTTCATTAACTTAAGGAATTAAATTTGATCTTTCAAATCAGAACTTTGACAACTCAAGTTCAGATCATGTATAATGAAATTAAAGCTTAAATTTGAGCAGAAACCATTAAGATTTCAGGACTGTTTAATAAACTCATTTTCTTTGAAAATTTGCAGTGTCTAACCGGTTACGAAAATCGTGTAACCGGTTAGATTATGCAGTCAGACCATTAAAACAAGAGTTTTAACAACTCAATTTCTTCCTTTCTCAAATCTAACCAAATTTCATTATGCACAAAGTTCATATGCCTTAAAATAAACATGTTTACACCCAGAAACACATTCGTATTGCATGCATCAAGTTTATTGTATCAAATTGCATGAAAATTCACATAAACACAATTTAACACAACAAAACTTAGATTAAGCACTCAAACACAGAATTTAGCATTTATATAGCTTGCATGCATCAAATTAAAGTTGCTCAAAACCACAGTGAGCAAGTTTTTGGCCTCCAAGCCTTTGTGCTTAAAAACACATAATGCCCTTTTGAGTTTTGTGAACTCAAATCCTAAATCATTTGATTTTTAGTCTAAATCTAGTATAGTATAGACTTCTCCCATACCTCTAAAATGATCTTGATGAAGGTTATCACTGGATTTGAAGAAAAACCACAGATTCCCACAATTTCCCCAAGTCTGCTCTCAGATTCGGTTTCCAGCAAGAAGGTCCAGAAACCACCAAATTTGACATAGAAATTGGCCAAAGAAATTGGGGAAAATGATCAGAATTCAAAGTAGGGTATATGCACTAGAAAATCAAAGAAGTTTGAGACTTAAAGGTCAACTAAGCTTACCAAAATCGAGTCTGGAAATCAGCTTCCAGAATCAGAACAGCACAGAGCTCAGACTCAATCTCCTGGCTTCCAAGCTTGATTCCTCTTTCCTCACTCACTCTTAACTAACAAATTTGGTATCAACACGAAGCTCTGGATGTAAGCTTCGTGTTTGTGTATCACTCATCTCTCAACACTCAAGAACGAAGGAGAAATCGTCCTCACAAAATCAGAACCCTAAATCAGCCCCTTCAACCAGAAATCAAGTGAACAACCCTAAATTCATCAGAAACTCCTCTATTTATAGACAATTTGAGGTAGCATGCAGGGCGACGCGTGGTTCTCCACTCATCCAAGGCTGTAATCGTGGCGATTACGAAGTAATTCGAGTGATTACTCATCAAAATCCACTAAACTAGTTTCTGAGTTCATCGTCTAACCGGTTACAGGGCATTACTAACCGGTTAGATCAGTTCAAAATTTAAAAATTATTATTTTTAAATCTTTCCCTCCAAGAACCATTCTAATATTGCCTTTTAGTCCTCATCCAGGGACCAAAATGCAATTTTCTTATATTTTGCATTTATTTGCCATATAAAAATATTTCCACTTATTTTTATATTTAAGGCTAATTAAATACAAAACATAAACTTGGAAAATTCTATAAATTAATAATAAAACTTTTTATTATTAATTTCCTATTATTCGGGAGACGAAAATTAGGGGTGTTACACTACTCCCCCACTTAAAAGGAATTTCGTCCTCGAAATTCTAGATTACAAAAACAACTCCGGATACTCTTGGCGCATCTTCTCCTCTAATTCCCATGTAGCTTCCGATACGTCAGTATTCTCCCAAATTACCTTGACCAAGGGTATTTCCTTCCCTCTGAGCCGCTTGACTTCACGATCTTCTATCTGAACCGGTCTGGTCTCAAAGGTCAGGTTTTCTTTCAGAGTTAGGTCATCAGGTTGGAGTTTTAGAATAACGGATGGTTCATGAACATATTTCTTTAACTGCGAAACGTGAAAGACGTTATGCAAGTTGGATAAAGAGGGTGGTAAGGCCAATTGATATGCAACAGGATCAACTCTCTTAAGAATCTGATATGGACCTATACACTTAGGCGAAAGCTTTCGGGTTCTCAAGGCTCTACTAATTCCTTTCATCGGAACCACCCGAAGGAACACATGATCGCCCTCAGAAAACTCTAATGGTTTCCTCCTCTTATCCGCATAACTCTTCTGTCGACTCTGAGCCGCTTTCATCTTAGTCTGAACCATCTTGATCTTTTCAGATGTCTGCTGTATCATTTCTGGTCCAACCATTAGGTTCTCCCCCACTTGGAACCAACATAGCGGGGTCTGACACCTCCTTCCATACAACGCCTCGAACAGTGCCATTCCAATGCTCGCATGGTAGCTATTGTTGTATGTGAACTCTGCAAGAGGTAACACTTGATCCCAGCTTCCTTGTTCTTCAAGTGCACACGCTCGCAACACATCTTCCAAAGATTGAATTGTTCTCTCCGTCTGGCCATCCGTCTGTGGATGATACGCAGAACTCAATTTCAATCTTGTCCCCATCGCTTCATGCAAACTCTTCCAGAATTGCGACGAAAACCTCGGGTCTCGATCAGACACAATGCTCGAAGGCACTCCGTGAAGACGAACTAACTCCTTGATATAGATCTGGGTAAGCTTGCTCAAAGAATAGCGCATATTTATCGGAATAAAATGCGCCGACTTGGTTAACCTATCCACAACCACCCAGATTGCATCATGATTTGCTGCGGTCCTCGGCAAACCAGACACAAAGTCCATCGAGATGCTATCCCACTTCCACTGGGGAATTCTCAGAGGTTGCAACTGTCCTCCCGGTTTCTGATGTTCTACCTTCGCTTTTTGGCAAATCATGCACGCCGCCACATATTCTGCCACATCCCTTTTTAATCCTGTCCACCAAAATATCTTCTTCAAGTCCTGATACATTTTGGTTGATCCAGGATGCATACTCATCCGACTCTTATGGGCTTCATCAAGAATTAGTCTCCTAACTTCTTGATCTCTTGGTACACAAATCCTTGTCCTGAAACGAAGGATTCCATCCTGCCCAAACTTGAAATCAGGTTCCTTTCCTTCCGAACCTAGTCTCATCTTTTCCATCAATTCCTCATCTGTTCGTTGCAACTCCCGAATTCTTTCCAAGAACTCGTTGGTGATCTGCAACGTCCCTAACTTGATACTTGATGGTTCCACTTGTGTCATCTAGCTCAAATCTCTGAATTCTTCAATCAACGCTGCTTCCTTAACCATCATCGCACTGATGTGGATTGCTTTCCGGCTCAACGCGTCTGCAACCACATTCGCTTTACACGGGTGATAATGGAGTTTAAAGTCATAATCCTTCAAAAACTCCATCCATCTTCTTTGCCTCATGTTCAACTCTTTTTGGTCGAACAGATACTTCAAACTCTTATGGTCACTAAATACTTGGAATATAGTGCCATAGAGATGATGTCTCCATATCTTTAAGGCAAACACGATCGCAGCCAACTCCAAATCGTGCGTCGGGTAATTCACCTCATGATTCTTCAATTGCCTCGATGCATACGCCACCACTCTTCCTTCTTGCATCAATACACAACCCAGTCCTTGCTTAGATGCATCACACTAAACTTCAAAACTCTTGTGAGGATCAGGTAAGATTAACACAGGAGACGATGTTAACCTTTCCTTCAACTCACGGAAACTAACTTCGCACCGATCGTCCCATACGAACAGTTGATCCTTCCGAGTCAACTTAGTCAAAGGCAATGCAATCTTAGAAAATCCTTCTATGAATCGACGATAGTATCCAGCCAGCCCTAAGAAACTTCTCACTTCCGTCACCGTCTTAGGCTGTTCCCAACTTAGCACTGAACTTACTTTCGCTGGATCCACCACAATTCCCTCTTTAGAGATCACATGCCCCAGAAACTTCACTTCATTCAACCAAAACTCACACTTCGTAAGTTTGGCATATAGTTGCTTCTCCTTCAGGACCTTTAACACAATCCTGAGATGCTCTTCATGCTCTTCCGGATTTTTAGAATAGACCAAAATATCGTCAATGAATACCACCACAAACAAATCCAAATATGGTCTAAAGATCCGGTTCATATAATCCATGAAAATAGCAGGTGCATTTGTCAATCCGAACGGCATCACAACATACTCATAATGACCGTATCGCGATCGAAATGCAGTCTTGGGTATATCCTCCTCCTTTATCCTGATCTGATGATATCCCGATCTCAGATCAATCTTGGAGAATACTGCAGCTCCCCTCACTTGATCCATAAGGTCATCAATCCTTGGCAAAGGATACTTATTCTTAATAGTGACCTTATTCAACTGCCTGTAATCCACGCACATCCTCATACTTCCATCTTTCTTCTTTACGAACAATAATGGAGCTCCCCAAGGCGAAACACTTGGCCTGATAATTTGTTTCTGCAACAGCTCCTCGATTTGCTTCTTCATTTCTGCCATTTCTGGTGGTGCCATTCTATAAGGAGCAATAGAAATGGGACCAGCTCCAGGGACTAAGTCGATCCCAAACTCGATCTCTCGCTTCGGAGGTAATCCTGGTATCTCTTCAGGAAATACATCCGGAAATTCCCTCACCACTGGAATCTCTTCGATCGGCATCGACTCTTCTTCTCCAGAGGCCGAGAATAAACACATATAGCCCTCCGGTTCAAGGGTCCTATATTGAATTGTCTTTTCCTCACAATTGATGATCACTTGGTTCTTCATGAACCAATCCATTCCCAAGATCACATCCAATTGTAACTTAGGAAGACAAACCAAGTCTACTTTGGATGAACGACCCAGAATTTCTACCTCACACCCTAAACAGACTTTAGCGGTGTAGATCGGTATACCCGTTGGGGTGTCTATACTAAGATAGCAGGGTGAATCAGAAACAATAAGATTCAGCCTACTTACACATTTAGGGGAAACAAAAGAATGTGTAGCTCCAGAATCAAACATGATTTTGCAAGGTTGATTATTGAGCAGAAAATTACCTTGCACGAGCTTCGGGGTTTGGGTTGTTTCACTACCACTCAGAGCAAATACTCGTCCTTGAACCACAGACTTTTTAGCAGATCCCTTTGCATCCCCCTTTGCAGATTCCTTGCATTCACGGGCAAAGTGACCTTGCTTTCCACACTTGAAACATCCTCCTGTGGACCAGCAAAACTGACCATGATGATAACGCTTGCACTTCTCGCAATAAGGAGCATTATCGCGAGGCTTGTTCCGGTTATCCATCACTGCCTTGCCCTTTCCTTTGTTCTTAGAATATGGACCATTATTCCGATGGTCAAACTTCTTCTTCCTCTGTGGTCCATAGTTCTGTCCAACCCCCTTCACCTGATTTCCCATCAGCTCAGCCTTCTTATCATCTTCATACATTCTGCACATATCCACAAGTGCAGGGAAACTCTGAATCCTTTGATAACTGAAGATAGACTTCAGCTCCGGCCTTAGCCCACCTTCAAACTTCACACATTTACTCCTTTCATCAGGGTTATTTAAGTAATAGGGAGAGTACTTCATCAGCTCCTCAAATCTAGCAGCATACTCCCCTACACTGATATCCCCTTGCTTCAATTGCATAAATTCCACTTCCTTTTTCCTCCGCAAATCTTATGGAAAATATTTATTAAGAAATTTCTCCATAAATACTCCCCAGTTGATTGCCCTCCTTTCAAAATTCAGCAATTGGACCGTGTGATCCCACCAGTTTTCAGCTTCCCCATGAAGCATGTAAACTGCATAGGTCACCTTCTGTTCATCAGAACACTCCAGAGTTCGGAAGATCTTATTGATCTCATACAACCACTTGTTCGCCTCATCAGGTCTATATCCTCCCTCAAATCTTGGTGGATTGCACTTCCTGAACTCCGACAGAGTCTTAGCATCATAATTCGCCATGTTGCCAGCAGATGGATTACCAGCTCTCCCTTGAGATGATTGATGCCTCTGCTGCTGCTGCATGCCTTCCAGCACAGTCGTGATTCGTTCTAACATCTCATTAGTAACATTTCTATTTCGGGTTGCCATAGAAAGACCTGCACTATGGGCTTTGGGTGACTAAAAAGGTCTTTAAAACATAAATACTACCACCAACTTACTCAAACATATTCAATCAACATTGAATATCATACTTAGCTGCATCTTCGGGGCTATGAGGAACATGACCAATGCTCTGATACCACCACAGGGTGTGACGCTCTCTTTTAACTTGAAAATAATTAATATTTCCAAATAGTTTATTTCTTGCTATCAAAATTCCGGACTAGAAAATTTTTCCTTTTTAAAACTTGTACTTGCTTGGTCATAAATTTTTTTGAATTCGGCTCAGCACGATATTAAGTTCGAAAAGACCCTCAAGATAGCATTTCCTTAGTCGTAGAAAACATTATTAATAGTTATTATTGAAAACATATCACTTGCTTCTCGAGTGGGATCAGAACACATAACATAAGAAATATAAATTTATCGCCGAATCCCTTGTAAATAAGAATAAGAGTTCGCGGAAGTAAAAATAATACTTTTGGGGCTCTACTGAGGAAATTAAACATCATATATATATATATATATATATATATATATGTCAAAAGCATAATATGAAACCCCATAAGTACAGTAGCAGCAAGTATCATCAGTCGATATAGCAAGAGTTTATGAAACATATACAACCCAGCTGTATAAAATAAAACCTCACTCTAAGACCTCTCAAAAATATATACACTAAACACATGGTCTCAAAATAGAAGTCTCAGAGCAGGTCTTCAGTGTCCTCAGCAGCTCCTCAGATCCTCCACCGCTCTACCCCTAGGATCTAGGATCCAAAACACCTATGCTATGCAGGCTCCTATGAACCAGCGGGTCCACCTCTAGCAGAAACAGTCGGCTCAACATGCACCTCCTCCTCGCTCTCATCCTCCACAGGGTCCTCCTCGACCTCGCCCGACTGTGTAGAGACCCCACCACTGGGTCTAGGATCTGCAGAAGCAGTCCTAGCATAATCAGTCGGACCAGGAGAAGGAGTCTCCTCGGTGACAACTCTATGGGAAGAAGGATGGGAACGAGTGGCGGCTCTAAATCTAAAACTATGAAAACGACGCATAGGTCGAGCCGGGGGTGGTCCTCTATAAGCATAAAAAGGTGGAACATGCATAGTATAGACTAATGGGATCCTAAATCGACGAGGTCGCACATGCACCAGAGGGTTAGGGTGGTAGAGAGTGATCTCAACCTCCCCCTCAAAAGTGGCACGATGCTCCTCATACGTCCATATACCGCTAGGGATAGGGCGTATCTCAATGCAGGCTAGGTATCTGGCCATCACCTAAACAGGGCACAGGGAGTAAGTATACACATATACATAATTGATAAAGACTAAAATTACAATCACAAATATACCATGGACAGATCATAATGCAAATACATATGAGCACACCAATTTTTCAACATTATAACTCTTATAATGCAGGTGGCATGATGTATGATTTTCTATCCACAACTGAGGCCTCTAAATGTCCATCTTGGACGTCCATCCAGTACACCCTTGTGTTCCCAGAACACCGACATTAGTTCCCAGAACATAATGCCGAATCATACTTGGATAAAAAGCATCACTCCCGGAGTGTGCACCACGTTCCCAGAACGCCACGTTCCCAGAACGCATAAAAACCAGGTCCCGGACACTGGCCACATATCTATAATGTGTCATCAAGTAGGTTATACTTTGGTACTCCCGGAGTACCCTCCTCATATTCCTAGAATATGATAAACGTTCCTACCAACCAAACTTCCAGTCTATATGTATGCACAAACATTAGGGTTGGTTTTTATCTTTACATTAATTAATGTGATTTAGAAATATTCCAATTTCTACTTTTGAATGATTTATTTGAGGTATAACATTTGACATAAAAATTCCCCTTTGAATTTTTCTCAAAACATGCCTTTTTAACCTAGATTGGGTAAAACAAAGTCAATGGTATTCAAAAACTTAACTTTTTATTTTTCAGATTCATGTACTAACCGGTTACAGTTTCAGACTAACCGGTTAGAATTACAGACCTGAACTGTTTACCATTGCAATTCAGAAAAACCCTTTTTCTTGAATTCTATACCCAATCCAAAACACATTTAACATTGTTTTATACCTCAAAAACCATTGTTTCAACATTCAAAAGTCCAAATAACATTTCCTTTTCCAATGAACATTATTTCCTCTTGAAATTATTTCATTAACTTAAGGCATTAAATTTGATCTTTCAAAATCAGAACTTTGACAACTCAAGTTCAGATCATGTATAATGAAATTAAAGCTTAAATTTGAGCAGAAACCATTAAGATTTCAGGACTGTTTAATAAACTCATTTTCTTTGAAAATTTGCAGTGTCTAACCGGTTACGAAAATCGTGTAACCGGTTAGATTATGCAGTCAGACCATTAAAACAAGAGTTTTAACAACTCAATTTCTTCCTTTCTCAAATCTAACCAAATTTCATTATGCACAAAGTTCATATGCCTTAAAATAAACATGTTTACACCCAGAAACACATTCATATTGCATGCATCAAGTTTATTGTATCAAATTGCATGAAAATTCACATAAACACAATTTAACACAACAAAACTTAGATTAAGCACTCAAACACAGAATTCATCATTTATATAGCTTGCATGCATCAAATTAAAGTTGCTCAAAACCACAGTGAGCAAGTTTTTGGCCTCCAAGCCTTTGTGCTTAAAAACACATAATGCCCTTTTGAGTTTTGTGAACTCAAATCCTAAATCATTCGATTTTTAGTCTAAATCTAGTATAGTATAGACTTCTCCTATACCTCTAAGACGATCTTGATGAAGGTTATCACTGGATTTGAAGAAAAACCACAGATTCCCACAATTTCCCCAAGTCTGCTCTCAGATTCGGTTTCCAGCAACAAGGTCCAGAAACCACCAAATTTGACATAGAAATTGGCCAAAGAAATTGGGGAAAATGATCAGAATTCAAAGTAGGGTACATGCACTAGAAAATCAAAGAAGTTTGAGACTTAAAGGTCAACTAAGCTTACCAAAATCGAGTCTGGAAATCAGCTTCCAGAATCAGAACAGCACAGAGCTCAGACTCAATCTCCTGGCTTCCAAGCTTGATTCCTCTTTCCACACACACTCTTAACTCACAAATTTGGTATCAACACGAAGCTCTGGATGTAAGCTTCGTGTTTGTGTATCACTCGTCTCTCAACACTCAAGAACGAAGGAGAAATCGTCCTCACGAAATCAAAACCCTAAATCAGCCCCTTCAACCAGAAATCAAGTGAACAACCCTAAATTCATCAGAAACTCCTCTATTTATAGACAATTTGAGGTAGCATGCAGGGCGACGCGTGGTTCTCCACTCATCCAAGGCTGTAATCGTGGCGATTACGGAGTAATTCGAGTGATTACTCATCAAAATCCACTAAACCAGTTTCTGAGTTCATCGTCTAACCGGTTACAGGGCATTACTAACTGGTTAGATCAGTTCAAAATTTAAAAATTATTATTTTTAAATCTTTCCCTCCAAGAACCATTCTAATATTGCCTTTTAGTCCTCATCCAGGGACCAAAATGCAATTTTCTTATATTTTGCATTTATTTGCCATATAAAAATGTTTCCACTTATTTTTATATTTAAGGCTAATTTAATACAAAACATAAACTTGGAAAATTCTATAAATTAATAATAAAACTTTTTATTATTAATTTCCTATTATTCGGGAGACGAAAATTAGGGGTGTTACAATGAAGTCAAGATATCGTATGATGGATCTAAACTAACACCACATAAATTACGATAATGGTTATTATAAACCGAAGAGATTTCCAACACCACATTAATTACTACATATGTTAGGTGCATCTAAAAATATAGACAATATTAAAATATTTAAAAAGTCACAGATTCACAATTGAAATTTGATTTTAGAAATGAATTCTTCATAATTAAACATATTGTTCTGCCAAAAATTAGAATCACAAACAAAGTTCACAATTACACACAAAATTTAAAAAACATAAAAAAAACTTCAAACCCAAAGATTATACTTTATACATGTTCATATAGTTCCAAGAATCCATGTTTGCCCAAAGCTTCCTTATTACTTTTGGAGATAATAAAACTTCACAATAAACATGATGCACCGATAAATATTCAGTATCTATAATTTAGAGATGAATAGCTTGATCTCCTCAGCTGCTTGCTTGTAAATTTCATTCACAAATGATTTCTCTATAAACTGATGTGGGGAACCAACATTTGCCTGCAATAAGAAACTAATAAAATCAAGTTAAATAAAAACATTCTAACATTGACATTATTGATATGTGCTTTATGTAATAACATATTTTAGTGAAAGCACATAGTAATTGGATGTTATATCTGCTATAGCAAAAAAAATGTTTGCAGTATTGAACAATTATTCTCACTTTCCAAAACTTGCTATTAAAATATAATTTGACTTCTCAATATGCCTAGTTATGAAGATTTCCTCACTAACTATAAATGATTTAGAATCATATAACACTGTTAATATAAGGAAAATTTAATAACAATAAGAGTAATGAATTTGAACAATTGAACATTTTTTTCCTAGTTATCTTAATAAAATCCACAAAACCATAAAGGAAACTCGAGATCAATGTTTACCTTAGCAAGAATCATGCATCCAAAATATCCACAATCATTGCAAAATATATTGGCAGTTATGACCTCTATGTTGTACTTGTCCAGAACAGAAACAATGGTGGTCATGAGGTTTGCCTTCCTTGGTGTGAAAACAGAAAATTCTGCTTCAGCCCCATAAATGTTCAAGACCACATTTGGAGAATACCATGTTTGAAAAGAAACAGAGTTTTGAGGGACTGTGGCTGGATTTGAATTTGAAGGATATGACGTTGGCATTCCACATGCCAAGTTATTAGAAGATCCTTGATCAGCTATGAATTTCTCCTTTGAGTCATTTTCAAATGAAACACGCCCAAAAGTGGAGATAGATTTAAGCTTTTCCTGTTTATGTTGGTCAAGCTTTTCCACAGTGTGCTCTAGACTTGTGATGTAGTCCACTTCTTCACCAACAGTGGTCGATTTTCCTGCCTACATATACGAAGTCAAATTAAATCCCTTCTGTGAATCAAAGAGAATCAAAGGGATCTTTTAGAGTAGACATACTTGTTGCAAGTTCCAAGTCATGCAACAAGAGCTTACCCTGGGTGTGTTCGATCACTTTGATACCTACACCTTCCTTCCTTAAAACTACTCTCTTCCAGGTCCTTGCCTCGATACATGAAATTATTCTTTAATACCTTCGTATGAATCGAGTAAGAGTAACGTAGAAGAGGATGTTAGCCTTCACTTCAATTACTGAAAATCCTCATTGCATTCTTATTTCATATGAAAGGCTAATTCTTCGGGTTACCTTGGTTATAAGAGTTTGACTGAAGGAAGTCCATCTATGGTCCTATAATAGCACTCAGTCAGTCGATTCCCAAGATCGCATCCCAATGCGAATAAGGCAGACAGATCAATCTATCCTAAAAACTCGCCCTAACACTTCCATACAACCGTGAAGACTTACCTTAGAAAAAACTATAGGAATGCTCGTAAGAGTTTCTATCATTTCAGAGGTCCATAATTCTGGCTATCTTTTCTTTTTGTTGCTTGCAATCCTTCAGCTTTCTTGTCATCCTCATACATCCTACACATGTCCACAGGTGCAGGAAAGCTTCGGATCCGTTGATAGCTGAAAATAGACTTCAACTTGGGCCTTAAGCCTCCTTCGAACTTGATACACTTGCTCCTTTCGTCGGGGTTGTTCTGATAGTACGGAGAGTACTTCATCGGGTTCCTCGAACTTAGCCGCGTACTCACCCACGCTCATGTCTCCTTGCTTCAACTGCAAGAACTCCACTTCCTTCTTTCTCCCCAAGTCCTCAGGGAAGTATATATTGAGAAACTTCTCCCTAAATACATCCCAATTCACATCCCTTCCTTCATAACGAAGGAGCTGAACCGTATGATTCCACCAGTTCTCACCTTCATCCTCTAGCATGTAGACTGCATATGCTACTTTCTGAGCTTCCGTGCAATCCAAAGTTCTCAAAATCTTGTCCATAGTGTGAATCCACTTACTGGCCTCCTCAGGTTTAAATCCTCCTTCAAACTTGAGTGGGTTACAACTCCGAAAATCTGCCAGACTCTTCGCCTCAGTGTTACCCACATTGCACAGGTGAGGGGGATTAATCGGTTGCGGTGGTTGCTGAGATTGCTGTTGTCTCATAGATTCCAGCACCGCAGTAATTCTCTCTAACATCGCGTTAGTGTGATTTTGGTTTCTAGTTGCCATAATAGACCTGCGCTACGGACTTATGGTCACATATGTTGAACTAGGGAAACATGCATCACACCGCCTATACTAAGGTTATAGCCACAACCTCAAACAAAACATTCAATTGTATCTAATGCTCAAAACAAGCAAGATACTAGAATTCAAAACAATAAATATGCCCTGTGGATACCTGCTTGCTCTTGATGACTACCTTGCTGGGACTACTTCAACTACTACCGGATCTGACTTTTGCTCTGATACCACTCAGTGTGACACCCTCAAATTATACAAAGTATTTAATACAATATTCGTATCAATACTCGTATAGTTATGGACTTGTTAGTGTTTAGAAAATGTGGAAGACAAAATTTCTTTTCATTCTCTATAGAGACGGGTGCACAACCCAAACTGGACTTCTTGGAGAATATAATTTATATCATTTAAAACGTTGCATTGAATTCGGCATTTTCTAAGATAAGAAAATCTTTTCATAATTCGGATGGCATCGGTACTTTTTAAAAGTATTGACATAGTAAAATTAACCGATGCCTATCCATTCTTTCTTTCGCGGAACTGATACCATTTTAAAATAACATAACCGAATCCTTTAATTAAACTTTATCAGAGTGAGCGGAAATGGTAGGACTATGTACAGTTGTAATATGAACATAAGGTATATATATAAGTCATGAAATAAATAATCCAAAGCAGTCATGTCTCCAAGTTTCCATACAAGTCCATAAAAGATCTATATCAAAATAAACCATAACCCTAGAGCTCTCAAAAGCATATCTACAAAATATACATATAAACTCTAGAGCAGGTCACATAGATCTGGAAACAGCAGCAACAGTAGTAGTAGTAGTCTTCAAGTAGCAGAAGTAGTAGGCATCGTCAAACACCATCAACAGCAGCAGCAATATCTCCTCCACAGCATCCATCACATGAGATCCTCTGATCCTCATCATTTACCATATGCACATACCTAAGGATCGTTGCTCCTCCACCGACTTCCGAGAGAGTGCACGACAGGCTCGCCTCCGCTCTCGTCCTCCACAGAATCCTCCTCGATCTCACCCGAGGGAGTGGGTACCCTACCACTGGGTACAGGGTTAGGAGATGGTGAGACCCTAACAAGGCTCCTCGGATCAGATGGGGGAGTCTCGTCGCGAACGACTCTAGTAGAAAAAGGGTGTGAGCGGGTAGGTTGAAAGTGAAAACTATGATATGAGCGAGATGGTCGGGTGGGAGGTGGTCCATGGTAAGTGTAAAGAGGGGTACGTGCATAGTGTACATGATGGGAATCCTAAATCTACGAGGACGAGTTGGGATGGTAGGAGGTAACCTCTATCTCTCCCTCGAACACCGCCCGGTGATCCTCGTAGATCCATATGCCACTAAAACGTGGCCGGATCTCGATGCAAGCGATGTTACGTGACATCACCTACAAGGGCATAGGGGTAAGCAATTCTATACACATAATCAATAGAGCATAAATGTATGAACAATGTGAAGATATAAACATATGCAACCATAACAAAAATCACATTTAGCATTTAGCAGATATCGAATGCAAGTAAGATGCTCATACTAGTTTCATTTATCAACTTTAGATTAAATGAGTGGCATGATGTATGAACTTAACTCTCAAGCCTATCTCCATCATTCTATGTCACTCTCTGACGTCCATCCTCTACTTCGTCCAGCACTCAACAGTGCGTTGTACTCCTAGGTGTACAACATTCGTACATTCACCAAGAATGTGCACGACAAGCTTGGAATCCATGCCACCCGAGCAATGTTATAACGTGCCACCCGAGCAACGTACCATCATCCAAACGGCCCGTCATCCAAACGGTATAACCATATCAGCATCTCACTATGCCGACCACGTCGTCAACCATAACGTGTCATCAAGCGAGCCGTCAATTGGCACTCACAGAGGCCCTCCTCATGTTACCAAAACATGATAAACGATCTACCATCCAAACTCCAGAATGAATGCATTATCTAAACTTAAAGGAATTGATTGGTGTTTTTCTTTTTAATAATTCCCGACGTGCCACCCGAGCAACGTCTCGTCATCCAAACGAAAATTACCATATCAATCAATTTCCTTTAAGTCTTAGATCACTTGGATTATTGTCATTTAAGCATTAATCAATGATTCAGAACTAAAAATGGTATTTTCAATGTTCTGGGTAAAACTACTCGAGTGTTCTTCAGATTACTCGAGTGTTCTTCAATTATTTCCAGATTACTCGAGTAATTCTCAGTTACTCGAGTTGATCATGCCTTTCTGAGGATTTGGGTTTCAGATTCATAAAATTACTCGAGTGATTCATGAGTACTCGAGTGTTCTTCATCAATTCCAGAACACTCGAATGACTCCTGCATTACTCGAGTGGTTTACCATAAAATGTCCCCATACATCATTTGATACTCGAGTTCTGGGCCTAGTACTCGAGTGTTCTAACACAAAATACACTGTTTTACCAAAAATTTACTCGAGTATCGAGCCAAGTACTCGAGTCTTTTCTTGCAGAACAGACTGGAAACTTGGTTTTAACATACCATTTTCAATTCTAACCATTTCTAGTCCAATCCAATGATCAACAAAGTTTATATAACACGTATTGAACATGCTCAAACACTTAGAACACATCAAATAACAGATTTGACAGGGAATCACAAGATTATGCATAAAACATGAAAATTCACAGCTCAATATACCAAATTGAAATATACTCAATAAACTTGTGATTTTATGTTCAAGATAACTTGCATGCAACATATGGGACTTATTCAACACAGTTTTAGAGTGCAAGTTGGTCTCCAAACCAATTTCCCTATTCAATCTAAGCCCTTAGAGCCTCTTGGTGGCTCTCTAATTAAAATCATGAAATTTAAGCTCCATCTAGTGAATAGAAAGACTTCCCCTTACCTCACTGACGTGAATCAACAAGAGAATTGCAAAAGAAAGCACCACAAGACCAAGAACCTCTTCAAGCATCACATGCAGGACAGTTTTGAGTAGAGGTCCAAAATGGAATTGGTTGACATAGGAAACAAAGATAGAAATTGGGGAAATTAGTATTTCTATACTCTATGCAACATCTATTAACTATAGAAACCAATTTGAGACTCAGAAAATTCGTGAGCTTACCAAAATTGGGAATCAAAGTAAGCTCCCAGAAGTGATGACAGCAAACGAACTTCAACTTTCCAGCTTCGATTCTACCAACACACACACTCTCAGCTCACAAATTTTATGTCTACACAAAGCTCGTGATGTGAACTTTGTATTGGTGTATAGTTTGTAGCTCAACTCAACACAGAGAGGGAGAATCGAACGATCAAACTTCAGAACCCTCACACATGCAATTTCTTCACCATTTGAGCAAATGGGTTGGTTAATCCGTCAACCATGGCTTAAATAGCCACCCCTGAAGCTCTTGCACAATGCCACGAAGGTGGAGACGTGTTGCTGGGGGTGTTTTCGTGTCAACGATGGAGAATCGTTGGTGGTGACTCACCAAAACGCACTAACTCGTTCAACTCTGACCAGAATACTCGAGTACTCTCAGAAATACTCGAGTATTTTGACCAGTTTTTGAAAAATATTTATTTTATTTTCTTTCCCTCCAAATCCTTTCCTATAATTATTTCTAGGTCCCCAAACAGGGACTAATAAGCAAAATATTTATATTTTTGCATAAATAGACTTAGCAAATAAATTCCAACAATATAAATACAGGTTTTAGCCAAAGATTAAAATAGAAATGATTAATTATAATAAACTTTATAATTAACATTCCATTAATTCAGGATTAAAATTTTGGGGTGTTACACTACTTCCCCACTTAAAAGGAATTTCGTCCCCGAAATTCACTCTTCAGAATTACACGTTCTCAAAATTAAATAAAAGACTATTTTGATGTTTTTAAAATATCCATAGGGAAAATCCTTCCCCACTTAAAAGGATTTTTCTTACACTTCTTTAAATTCCCTGACTCAAAATATTTCAAATAAAACTTTTCTCGAATAACACCTTTGCGTTCAAAAACATATATCAATCCCTTTTCTCACAAAAGAGTTTTCTTAAATTTCTTTCGAAAATTATTTCGTAATTAACTCAAATAAATTTTTTTTTGATCATTTCGGACAAAACGTTTCAATACATAGCTTAAACTGAAGTTTTTCCCAATAAAATTTTCGAGAAAAACTTCTTCGAATAATACCTTTCAAATATATATTTATATATATATACTCCTCAATTAAAAACATTTTTCCAAAGATATTTTCGAGGAAAAACATGTCCCGTTGCGCACTCTGATCACTCAAGCACGAGTAAGGAATCATTTGTATGACTTTATTCCTTAATAGTCATAAACATTAGGGTGATCAATCCTAATATTTTAACTGTCAGTAATAAAATCATCCCTTACAGATATAATCTTTCTCAAGAAAGATTATACCATATATCTTTAAGTTGGATGAACTTACAGATAAGGAGTGTTATTACCACTATCAGACTTAGACAGATTGTCAATTCTAGGGACATTTCCGTTGGGGAGACAAATACTTGTCCTATCCCGGTGGTTGTTAATCCCTCTAGTCTTAACTAATCTTTCTCTTTTTGTAGTGCCCAAAGATATTTATCACATCCAACTGTGATAAGGGTTTTGATCACAGAAATTCCAGTTAAAGATCTGCTCAGGTTTTCAGATTACAAACGATTTAATTAACGCAATCGAAAACATTGATTACATTAATTCCGATAGGAAAAAGGATAAACTCAGATTACCTATACATAGATCTAACTCGCATCCTAGCAGGTTGAACACCCATCCAAACTCAACTCGCTTGACGTCCATTTCCTTCTTACTCTTAACCCTTGCTGAATTTGGCGAATTAAAATCTCAGACTCTTACAGCTGCAACCGAATGTCCTTATAGGTATACCCCTACTTAGTCCAAAGTGACGCACCTCATTCCCTACACATGGAGTTGGGCAAGTTCCTTACTTCTTATTAACATACTCGAAAATTCTCACGACCGGGGTTCCTTTAATTTGTCATTCCTCCATAATTAATTCTCTTAACTACCTTTCCTCTTCTTCTAATTGAATACTTCCTTTTTCCCAAGTCCCTCTTATACTGGTTTTGGACATTCATTCCACCAACTTCTTATGCCCTTCCATTGTACTTATAAATTCCACATACGTTTCCAATATTGAGAAAATTCCTTATGCATTGATAATTGATAGCTGGCTCGAGGTTCAGACATAATCCATCCTAAACTTCACATATTTGAACCTCCCGTCAGGGTCATTATGAAACATACTTCCTCAATCTTTTGAACTTGGCGATGCCTTCTCCGAGACTACTAGTTTCTCGTTTTATGTTTAGCAATCCAACACCTTGTATCCTCCTCATGCCTCTTGAGAATTTTCTTCAGTTTCCAAAGACTTCTTTTCGAATGCTACTCAAGCGATGTATCAGTCCTTTATTTCAACATCCGTCCTATATGGTTCCCACAAGTTCTTCGCTACACCACTTAACATAGAAGTGGCATAACCTTCTACTCATCCATTTCTCGTGTGCATAATTCCCAAAATTTCACTCCCAGTTTACGTATCATTCGGAATGTAAATTCTTGTATGAAATGAAGAATTTCTTCCGTCCACTTATAGAAATTGGGTTCCTTCTCTTTCAAAAGTCAATCTCTCATTTCTTTTCAACTTCCTTACTTAGAATAGCCTCTTCAGTCGCCTTAAAGTTCTCATGAATTGCTCTTCGACTCAATGTTTGTCATTCCCTTTTACCTTAATAGAAAAGTAATGGAGCTCGAAATCAAAACTTTCAAACTCAACCATTGATGATGACTCTAATTCAATTTATTCTTCTAATCGAATCAATTCCTTCATATTCCTTTGATCCTTAAATTCCCAAGATATAGAGCCCTAGAGACTAAACCTCCGGATCTTTTAGAGTAGACATACTTATTGCAAGTTCCAAGTCATGCAACAAGAGCTTACCCTGGGTGTGTTCGATCACTTTGATACCTACACCTTCCTTCCTTAAAACTACTCTCTTCCAGGTCCTTGCCTCGATACATGAAATTATTCTTTAATACCTTCGTATGAATCGAGTAAGAGTAACGCAGAAGAGGATGTTAGCCTTCACTTCAATTACTGAAAATCCTCGTTGCATTCTTATTTCATATGAAAGGCTAATTCTTCGGGTTACCTTGGTTATAAGAGTTTGACTGAAGGAAGTCCATCTATGGTCCTATAATAGCACTCAGTCAGTCGATTCCCAAGATCGCATCCCAATGCGAATAAGGCAGACAGACCAATCTATCCTAAAAACTCGCCCTAACACTTCCATACAACCGTTAAGACTTACCTTAGAAACAACTATAGGAATGCTCGTAAGAGTTTCTATCATTTCAGAGGTCCATAATTCTGGCTATCTTTTCTTTTTGTTGCTTGCAATCCTTCAGCTTTCTTGTCATCCTCATACATCCTACACATGTCCACAAGTGCAGGAAAGCTTCGGATCCGTTGATAGCTGAAAATAGACTTCAACTTGGGCCTTAAGCCTCCTTTGAACTTGATACACTTGCTCCTTTCGTCGGGGTTGTTCTGATAGTACGGAGAGTACTTCATCGGGTTCCTCGAACTTAGCCGCGTACTCACCCACGCTCATGTCTCCTTGCTTCAACTGCTAGAACTCCACTTCCTTCTTTCTCCTCAAGTCCTCAGGGAAGTATATATTGAGAAACTTCTCCCTAAATACATCCCAATTCACATCCCTTCCTTCATAACGAAGGAGCTGAACCGTATGATTCCACCAGTTCTCAACTTCATCCTCTAGCATGTAGACTGCATATGCTACTTTCTGAGCTTCCGTGCAATCCAAAATTCTCAAAATCTTGTCCATAGTGTGAATCCACTTACTGGCCTCCTCAGGTTTAAATCCTCCTTCAAACTTGAGTGGGTTACAACTCCGAAAATCTGCTAGACTCTTCGCCTCAGTGTTACCCACATTGCACAGGTGAGGGGGATTAACCGGTTGAGGTGGTTGTTGAGATTGCTATTGTTGCATAGATTCCAGCACCGCGGTAATTCTCCCTAACATCGCGTTAGTGTGATTTTGGTTTCTAGTTGCCATAATAGACCTGCGCTATGGACTTATGGTCACATATGTTGAACTAGGAAAACATGCATCACACCGCCTATACTAAGGTTATAGCCACAACCTCAAACAAAACATTCAATTGTATCTAATGCTCAAAACAAGCAAGATACTAGAATTCAAAACAATAAATATGCCCTGTGGATACCTGCTTGCTGTTGATGACTACCTTGCTGGGACTACTTCAACTACTACAGGATCTGACTTTTGCTCTGATACCACTCAGTGTGACACCCTCAAATTATACAAAGTAATTAATACAATAATCGTATCAATACTCGTATAGTTATGGACTTGTTAGTGTTTAGAAAATGTGGAAGACAAAATTTCTTTTCATTCTCTATAGAGACGGGTGCACAACCCAAACTGGACTTCTTGGAGAATATAATTTATATCATTTAAAACGTTGCATTGAATTCGGCATTTTCTAAGATAAGAAAATCTTTTCATAATTCGGATGGTATCGGTACTTTTTAAAAGTATTGACATAGTAAAATTAACCGATGCCTATCCATTCTTTCTTTCGCGGAACTGATACCATTTTAAAATAACATAACCGAATCCTTTAATTAAACTTTGTCAGAGTGAGCGGAAATGGTAGACTATGTACAGTTGTAATACGAACATAAGGTATAGATATATAAGTCATGAAATAAATAATCTAAAGCAGTCATGTCTCCGAGTTTCCATACAAGTCCATAAAAGATCTATATCAAAATAAATCGTAACCCTAGAGCTCTCAAAAGCATATCTACAAAATGTACATATAAACTCTAGAGCAGGTCACATAGATCTGGAAACAGCAGCAACAGTAGTAGTAGTAGTAGTAGTCTCCAAGTAGCAGAAGTAGTAGGCATCATCAAACACCATCAACAGCAGCAGCAGTATCTCCTCCACAGCATCCATCACATCAGATCCTCTGATCCTCATCATCTACCATATGCACATACCTAAGGATCGTTGCTCCTCCACCGACTTCCGATAGAGTGCATGACAGGCTCGCCTCCGCTCTCGTCCTCCACAGAATCCTCCTCGATCTCACCCGAGGGAGTGGGTACCCTACCACTGGGTATAGGGTCAGGAGATGGTGAGACCCTAACAGGGCTCCTCGGATCAGATGGGGGAGTCTCCTCGCGGACGACTCTAGTAGAAAAAGGGTGTGAGCGGGTAGGTTGAAAGTGAAAACTATGATATGAGCGAGCTGGTCGTGTGGGAGGTGGTCCATGGTAAGTGTAAAAGAGGGGTACGTGCATAGTGTGCATTATGGGAATCTTAAATATACGAGGATGAAACCGGATCAGCGGGTTGGGATGGTAGAAGGTAACCTCTATCTCTCCCTCGAACACCGCCCGGTGATCCTCGTAGATCCATATGCCACTAAAAAGTGGCTGGATCTCGATGCAAGTGATGTAACGTGACATCACCTACAAGGGCATAGGGGTAAGCAATTCTATACACATAATCAATAGAGCATAAATGTATGAACAATGTGAAGATATAAACATATGCAACCATAACAACAATCACATTTAGCATTTAGCAGATATCGAATGCAAGTAAGATATACTAGTTTCATTTATCGACTTTAGATTAAATGAGTGGCATGATGTATGAACTTAACTCTTAAGCCTATCTCCATCATTCTATGTCACTTTCTGACGTCCATCCTCTACTTCGTCCAGCACTCAACAGTGCGTTGTACTCCTAGGTGTACAACATTCGTACATTCACCAAGAATGTACACGACAAGCTTGAAATCCATGCCACCCGAGCAATGTTATAACGTGCCACCCGAGCAACGTACCATCATCCAAACGGCCCGTCATCCAAACGGTATAACCATATCAGCATCTCACTATGCCGACCACGTCGTCAACCATAACGTGTCATCAAGCGAGCCGTCAATTGGCACTCCCAGAGGCCCTCCTCATGTTACCAAAACATGATAAACGATCTATCATCCAAACTCCAGAATGAATGCATTATCTGAACTTAAAGGAATTGATTGGTGTTTTTCTTTTTAATAATTCCCGACGTGCCACCCGAGCAACGTCTCGTCATCCAAATGAAAATTACCATATCAATCAATTTCCTTTAAGTCTTAGATCACTTGGATTATTGTCATTTAAGCATTAATCAATGATTCAAAATTAAAAATGGTATTTTCAATGTTCTGGGTAAAACTACTCGAGTGTTCTTCAAAATACTCGAGTGTTCTTCAATTATTTCCAGATTACTCGAGTAATTCTCAGTTACTCGAGTTGATCATGCCTTTCTGAGGATTTGGGTTTCAGATTCATAAAATTACTCAAGTGATTCATGTGTACTCGAGTGTTCTTCATCAATTCCAGAACACTCGAATGACTCCTGCATTACTCGAGTGGTTTACCATAAAATGTCCCCATACATCATTTGATACTCGAGTTCTGGGCCTGGTACTCGAGTGTTCTAACACAAAATACACTATTTTACCAAAAATTTACTCGAGTATCGAGCCAAGTACTCGAGTCTTTTCTTGCAGAACTGGAAAATTGGTTTTAACATACCATTTTTAATTCTAACCATTTCTAGTCCAATCCAATGATCAACAGAGTTTATATAACACGTATTGAACATGCTCAAACACTTAGAACACATCAAATAACAGATTTGACAGGGAATCACAAAATTATGCATAAAACATGAAAATTCACAACTCAATATACCAAATTGCAATATACTCAATAAACTTGTGATTTTATGTTCAAGATAACTTGCATGCAACATATGGGACTTACTCAACACAGTTTTAGAGTGCATGTTGGTCTCCAAACCAATTTCCCTATTCAATCTAAGCCCTTAGAGCCTCTTGGTGGCTCTCTAATTAAAATCATGAAATTTAAGCTCTATCTAGTGAATAGAAAGACTTCCCCTTACCTCACTGACGTGAATCAACAAGAGATTTGAAAAAGAAAGCACCACAACACCAAGAACCTCTTCAAGCATCACATGCAGGACAGTTTTGAGTGGAGGTCCAAAATGGAATTGGTTGACATAGGAAAACAGAGATAGAAATTGGGGAAATTAGTATTTCTATACTCTATGCAACATCTACTAACTATAGAAACCAATTTGAGACTCAGAAAATTCGTGAGCTTACCAAAATTGGGAATCAAAGTAAGCTCCCAGAACTGATGACAGCAAACGAACTTCAACTTTCCAGCTTCGATTCTACCAACACACACACTCTCAGCTCACAAATTTTATGTCTATACAAAGCTCGTGATGTGAACTTTGTATTGGTGTATAGTTTGTAGCTCAACTCAACACAGAGAGGGAGAATCGAACGATCAAACTTCAGAACCCTAACACATGCAATTTCTTCACCATTTGAGCAAATGGGTTGGTTAATCCGTCAACCATGGCTTAAATAGCCATCCCTGAAGATCATGCACAACGCCACAAAGGTGGAGACGTGTTGCTGGGGGTGTTTTCGTGTCAACGGTGGAGAATCGTTGGTGGTGACTCACCAAAACGCACTAACTCGTTCAACTCTGACCAGAATACTCGAGTACTCTCAGAAATACTCGAGTATTTTGACTAGTTTTTGAAAAATATTTATTTTATTTTCTTTCCCTCCAAATCCTTTCCTATAATTATTTCTAGGTCCCCAAACAGGGACTAATAAGCAAAATATTTATATTTAAGCATAAATAGACTTACCAAATAAATTCCAACAATATAAATACAGGTTTTAGCCAAAGATTAAAATAGAAATGATTAATTATAATAAACTTTATAATTAACATTCCATTAATTCAGGATTAAAATTTTGGGGTGTTGCACTACTTCCCAACTTAAAAGGAATTTCGTCCCCGAAATTCACTCTTCAAAATTACACGTTCTCAAAATTAAATAAAAGACTATTTTGATGTTTTCAAAATATCCATAGGGAAAATCCTTCCCCACTTAAAAGGATTTTTCTTACACTTCTTTAAATTCCCTGACTCAAAATATTTCACTAAATATTTCAAATAAAACTTTTCTCGAATAACACCTTTGCGTTCAAAAACATATATCAATCCCTTTTCTCACAAAAGAGTTTTCTTAAATTTCTTTCAAAAATTATTTCATAATTAACTCAAATAAATTTTTTTTTTATCATTTCGGACAAAACGTTTCAATACATAGCTTAAATTGAAATTTTTCCCAAAAAACTTTTCGAGAAAAACTTCTTCGAATAATACCTTTCAAATATATATTTATATATATATATATATATACTCCTCAATTAAAAAAATTTTTCCAAAGATATTTTGAGTATAAACATGTCCCGTTGCGCACTCTGATCACTCAAGCACGAGTAAGGAATCATTTGTATGACTTTATTCCTTAATAGTCATAAACATTAGGGTGATCAATCCTAATATTTTATCTGTCAGTAATAAAATCATCCCTTACATATATAATCTTTTCAAGAAAGATTATACGATATATCTTTAAGTTGGATGAACTTACAGATAAGGAATGTTATTGCCGCTATCAGACTTACAGATTGTCAATTCTAGGGACATTTCCGTTGGGGAGACAAATACTTGTCCTATCCCGGTGGTTGTTAATCCCTCTAGTCTTAACTAATCTTTCTCTTTTTGTAGTGCCCAAAGATATTTATCACATCCAACTGTGATAAGGGTTTTGATCACAGAAATTCCAGTTAAAGATCTGCTCAGGTTTTCAGATTACAAACGATTTAATTAACGCAATCGAAAACAATGATTACATTAATTCCGATTGGAAAAAGGATAAACTCAGATTACCTATACATAGATCTAAGTCGCATCCTAGCAGGTTGAACACCCATCCAAACTCAACTCGCTTGACGTCCATTTCCTTCTTACTCTTAACCCTTGCTGAATCTGGCGAATTAAAATCTCAGACTCTTACAGCTGCAACCGAATGTCCTTATACTTAGTCCAAAGTGACGCTCCTCATTCCCTACACATGGAGTTGGGCAAGTTCCTTACTTCTTATTAACATACTCGATAATTCTCACGACCGGGGTTCCTTTAATTTGTCATTCCTCCATAATTAATTCTCCTAACTACCTTTCCTCTTCTTCTAATTGAATACTTCCTTTTTCCCAAGTCCCTCTTATATTGGTTTTGGACATTCATTCCACCAACTTCTTATGCCCTTCCATTGTACTTATAAATTCCACATACATTTTCCAATATTGAGAAAATTCCTTATGCATTGATAATTGATAGATGGCTCGAGGTTCGGACATAATCCATCCTAAACTTCACATATTTGAACCTCTCGTCAGGGTCGTTATGAAACATACTTCCTCAATCTTTTGAACTTGGCGATGCCTTCTCCGAGACTACTACTTTCTCGTTTTATGTTTAGCAATCCAACACCTTGTATCCTCCTCATGCCTCTTGAGAATTTTCTTCATCAAATCCAGAATACTCGAGTGACTCATGCACTAATCGAGTGATTTATTAGAAAATGTTTTTGTACATCAGTTGATACACGAGTTCTGGGCCTGGCACTCGAGTGTTCTAACACACAAATACACTGTTTTATCAAAATTTACTCGAGTATCCAGCCAAGTACTCGAGTCTTTTCTCACAGAACAGATTGGAAACTTGGTTTCAACATACCATTTTCAATTCTAACCATTTCTAGTCCAATCCAATGATCAACAGAGCTTACATTATACATATTAAACATGTTCCCACACAAAAACAACAACTTATTACACTGAATCGAATCTGAGCAACGATTTTGCAAAAAAACACATTTTCAACAACTTAACATACCAAATTCAGTTCCACACACTTTTGGCATGAAAACAACTTGCATATAGCTCACATGCAACATATAGAACTTGCTCAGAACAAAATTAGAACACAGGTTGGTCTCCAAACCAATTTCCCTATTCAAACTAAGCCCTTAGAGCCTCTTGGTGGCTCTCTAATCAAATGCATGTGATTTAAACTCTATCTACTGAATAGAAAGCTTTCCACTTACCTCTTAGATGTGAATCAACAGAGACTTTACCAAAACTTAGCTTCCAAGCTGGATTCCCCAAACTCCACACTGAAATCCACACTGAAACAGAGCAGTTTCAGCAGAGCACCAAGATTGAATTGGTTGATACATAAGACAGACATAAAAATTGGGGAAATTAGTTTCTGTATACTCTCTACAATTCGTACTAGCTAAAGGAACAAGATTTACATGGAGAAGTTGCCTGAGCTTACCAAAATCGAACTCCAAAGTAAGCTCCAGGAAACCTGAGACAGCAAACGGACTCCAACTTCCAAGCTTCGATTCTTCCAATCTACGAACTCTCAGCTCACAATTTTGGTATCTTTGTGAAGCCCTGAATGTGAGCTTCACAATGGTGTATAATTTGTATGTCAACTCTTAAGAATCAAAGAGAATCGAAGTTACGAAGTTAAGAACCCTAAACTCAGAAATTCTAAACGGATTTGGCACAATGAACGGTTGATTCATCAACCATAGCCTTATATAGCTCAATTGAATGCTCATGCACAACGACAGGAGTCCAAGGACGTGTTGTTGAGTTGCAATCGTGTCAACTCGTGAGGTATTCCGAGTGGTGACTCAGCAAACGCACTCACGAGTGTAACTCTGTACAATTCACTCGAGTATTTCCTGAAACACTCGAGTCTTTCGGGCAAATTATGAAAAATAATTGTTTTATTTTCTTTCCCTCCAAAACCTTTCTAAAATTACTTCAAGGTCCCAAACAGGGATTAATGTGAAAAATATTTATTTTCTCATATTAAAACTATCTAATATTATCATTCATAATAAATTACTTTGAAATCAAGAATAAAATAATTAATTATAAATAAACTTTATAATTAACATTTTATTAATCGGGGGTTAAAAATCTGGGATGTTACAAATTGCCCCCACTATGAGTAATGTAAATTGTACCTGCTTATATAAAATCTTCATTCCACGTAAAAAGATTCATCGAGTAGGTCATATTTATTTTAAAAATTGTTCATTATATATGATTGTATGTTTGTCTTAGTATATACAATAAGCATGTTTCCATGTAAACTAATTTTTTTAACCGTGCATATTACTAATTTCTTAATATTTAATGAAAATTTATATACAAATTCTCAGTTTCAATCAAAATTTGACTTCTATACGGGGTAAATATTTTATTTTTTAAAAAAATTATAATGATTATTAGGTAGAAATAAATAATAGAAGTAAATTTCTTTAGACACTGTTATGGATGGTTTTTCATTTTTAGTATGATAAAATCAACTGAAGTTAAAAAAGAACTAATAAGATATAAAAAATAATTGAAATGTTTAAGGCTATGATTATGAGTCACTTACACTATATGAATCATAGCGATTGTTCACAATCTCTTTAATTCTCCATTCCGAACACCAGCGGTGTACTGTTGATGTTAAATTAGTGTTTTTAGTTGTAACATTATAGATAACAAAAAAAAGGAACATATAAATATGATAAAAACCACATTAATTACTACATATGTTAGGTGCATCTAAAAATATAGACAATATTAAAATATTTAAAAAGTCACATATTCACAATTGAAATTTGATTTTAGAAATGAATTCTTCATAATTAAACATATTGTTCTGCCAAAAATTAGAATCACAAACAAAGTTCACAATTACACACAAAATTTAAAAAACATAAAAAAAACTTCAAACCCAAAGATTATACTTTATACATGTTCATAGTTCCAAGAATCCATGTTTGCCCAAAGCTTCCTTATTACTTTTGGAGATAATAAAACTTCACAATAAACATGATGCACCGATAAATATTCAGTATTTATAATTTAGAGATGAATAGCTTGATCTCCTCAGCTGCTTGCTTGTAAATTTCATTCACAAATGATTTCTCTATAAACTGATGTGGGGAACCAACATTTGCCTGCAATAAGAAACCAAAATAAAAACATTCTAACATTGACATTATTGATATGTGCTTTATGTAATAACATATTTTAGTGAAAGCACATAGTAATTGGATATTATATCTGCTATAGCAAAAAAAATATTTGTAGTATTGAACAATTATTCTCACTTTCCAAAACTTGCTATTAAAATATAATTTGACTTCTCAATATGCCTAGTTATGAAGATTTCCTCACTAACTATAAATGATTTAGAATCATATAACACTGTTAATATAAGGAAAATTTAATAACGATAGGAGTAATGAATTTGAACAATTGAACATTTTTTTCCTAGTTATCTTAATAAAATCCACAAAACCATAAAGGAAACTCGAGATCAATGCTTACCTTAGCAAGAATCATGCATCCAAAATATCCACAATCATTGCAAAATATAGTGGCAGTTATGACCTCTATGTTGTACTTGTCCAGAACAGAAACAATGATGGTCATGAGGTTTGCCTTCCTTGGTGTGAAAACAGAAAATTCTGCTTCAGCCCCATAAATGTTCAAGACCACATTTGGAGAATACCATGTTTGAAAAGAAACAGGGTTTTGAGGGACTTTGGCTGGGTTTGAATTTGAAGGATATGACGTTGGCATTCCACATGCCAAGGTATTGGAAGATCCTTGATGAGCTATGAATTTCTCCTTTGAGTCATTTACAAATGAAACACGCCCAAAAGTGGAGATAGATTTAAGCCTTTCCTGTTTAAGTTGTTCAAGCTTTTCCACAGTGTGCTCTAGACTTGTGATGTAGTCCACTGCTTCACCAACAATGGTCGATTTTCCTGCCTACATATACGAAGTCAAATTAAATCAAAGACATCTGAAATCAACATATTTTTCCACTTAAGTTTAACTCTGCGATGGTGTGAGGTTAGTTGTTATTTTGGTGCGAACAAGTTATACTATGAATCTATAGGTTCGAGTTTTCCAAAGAAAAAAATTGGAGGAAAGTATGTACTTTAAAAATCATTTTGACTTCAAAATAATGACTTGTTACCTTGAAAGCTCTTGCACATGTAGAGAGAAGATATATATTGAGGTTTCACATGCATTTTTATCATTACATTTTGGTGTATGTATGTGTGTGTGTCTATATATATTTTAATCGCCACTATTAAAAATACTAAACTAGTATAAAGTTGCTAATCATTTTTGGTTCCATATCAGCTAAAAAGAAAAACAAAAGTCCATTCCATGTCCCTGACACTTCTCTCTCCAGTGTATCCACCACGCTCACTACCTTCACCCATCTCCACCATCACTACCCTCACCTAACATAGAAATTCCCTTCTTCCAACTCTTCCCACATACCTTACTCTTACCAAACCCTCACTAAAACTCACCACGACACACAATAATAAAACCAAAAACAGTTTTGCACAATAACATGATCTCATCTCGTTTCATCCCAAATTTGACTCGAGATCCACCCTCCAACACTCTGTCTAATCCTATATATTTAGGTTTTAGCCATCGAATTTTAGATTACCAGGTCATTTACACCACGCCATAGATCAATAGATCTAGGTCAGCCACTACATCATAGATGTGAGCTCTTTTCTTTATCAATTCACTACCATCCAAACCAAATATCTAAGCCCAATACTGTTACAATTCAGACACCCACCTTTCTTAGATTTCCATTGGAAGCGTCATTTCCTAATCGATCGAATAAGAAAAGCAAAAGACCGTGATATATCGAAAAGATACAGTTCTTGCGTGTCAACCACACTATAGAATCTTAGATCTAGGCCACCACATCGTAGATCCGACCTCTTTTCCCTATCAATTCACTACCACTTAAACCAAAGACCCGTGCCCCACAATTTTACAGTTCCAACAATAAACTTATTGGGTTTTCTTTAAAAGCCCTCATTTCCAAAAATTGGAAAAGCTAAACACCTTGACATATCTGAAAGATAGACTTCAATGTAAAATAAAAGAATTTAACCTTAAAAAAAGGATTTGAATAAAGTCATTGAAAGGTTAAGAGAAGGAAATTGTTTTGAATTTTTTTTACCTTAGAAGGAAGTTGCGGAAGCAAAGCATGAAGACTGTCAAACAAGTTTCCCATCTTTTCCCTCCTTTCTTTCTCGATCCATTTGTGACTTTTACGACCAGACTCACGAGATTTCTCTTTTTTACCTTTACAACCTACAATCCTCTTTCCATTTTCATTGTGATTTCCCTGAATTTGATTCTTTTTCATAAGAGGTTTTCCCTTGTATCCTTCTTCTTCCTTCTTGTGTGGTTTCGTATCTAAGTAATCTTTGCTCTCATCTGTGTTATTTGAGTTAGAGAAATTTGATTGGTGATTTTCATGCATGTGCTGGTCTTCATCTTCCATGGTCACAGCCACAAAGAAGAGAAAAAGTTTGGTAGAAGAACTCTTTGAAAGAAGGATGAATAAGGATGGTTTTATATAAAGGTGGTAGCTTTGTTAAATGTGAATAGAAAAGTATAAATGAAGAAATGATAAAGTTCACCACATGAACAACTCATAATACAGTTATAATCTGAAAAACGTTACTTTTACGTTACGTTTCTATGACAACCTACCGCCTAATCGCTTCACACAAAAAACACTTTTTCTCTCATCTTAGGGTCCCACCAGTTTGATCACCCTCACTTCCTCGAGGATGTGTTTCATTGAACTTATTTCTTTTTAATATACTTATGTTCAAGACGTTTAAAGGAAAATAGTTAATTTAAATTTTATATCATTAACTAAAATTTTAAATTATTAATGGACAAATATAGTCAATGTGATCATTATTCATTTTCTTTGTTTATATTTTTATATGCTAATTTCATTAATATAAAAGTTAAATTGTAATTTAATAATGATATTTGTAACACTCCTTGTATATCATCTTACTTTATAAGAAAAATAATAAGTTTATGATTACTAGGACTTGTTATTGTTGGAAAAAGATCTGAAAATAAGAATTATCCCTTCCCTTGAAAATTTCTTGAGGTATGGCTTTACTCATAAAATTCACCTTTGAATTTAAATTTAACATATGCTCATAGACCTGGATTGAGAGAATATAATCATTGGTATTAGAAACCCTTATTCAAAAACTTAACTTTTATTTTTAAGTTTCAGGTACTAACCGGTTACATCATCACTTAACCGGTTAGAATTACAGACCTGAATATAAAACCACTGATTTTCCAAGAATCTTTTCTTAAATTCTCTTCTCAATCCAATAACAAGGTCTTAGCATAACAGAATACCTCAAGTTCAACACATAATATCATTCAAAAGATCTAAGTCATAATCCAATTTTCATTTATGAATAATTTCCTCTTGAAATTATCCTTTGATATTAAGGTATTAACTCATCACCTCCAATCTAAATCAAACAGTGCTCAAACACATAGTTTTAGATTGGTCTTTGTATGAAATTTTAGCTTAAACTTGAGTACAAATGGTATGGATACTTAGCCAATTTCAGAAATTCATTTTCTTTGAAAATTGACAGTATCTAACCGGTTACAAATTTCGACTAACCGGTTAGATTAGGCAGAACATACACTAAAAAATGAGGTTTTGCATACCATTTTCTACCATACTCAAATATAACCAATTTCATTCATAAATAGAGTTTACATACCTTAATACTAGTGTGTTCAACCACATAAACATATCTATCTTGCATGCATTCAATTTAGATACTCAAATTGCACATAATTGCACATATTTCACAACTCAATGCATCAATTCACAGAATACCCAAATAAGTCATGAATCCAACATCAATATAGCTTGCATGCATCTAGATAACATTGCTCATAACAATAATTGAGCTCAGATTGGCCTCCAAGCCACTTAACCATTTCAACTTATGCCCTTTGAGTCTCTTGGTGACTCATCCTATATTCTACCACAATTTATTCTCTTTCTAGCAAATAGTAAGCTTCCCCCTTACCTCTAAATTGTGCTTGATCCAAAACATTGCAGAGAGAAAGGCTCCAACACAGGTTTCCATTAAATCCACTCCATGCTGATAGAGTTAGACAGGGTACCAAAACCAGGGAATTTGACATGCAAAACCAAATTAAGAATTGGGGAAAATGGTCAAATTTAATTCTCTGCAACATGCACTAGAGGTAGGAACAGATTTGAAACCAAAAGGGTTTGTATGCTTACCAAAATCGAAGCTTGAACTCAGCTTCCAAAATCAATAGAAAACAGAGTTCAGTCTCCAACTCTTAGCTTCCAAGATCGATTCCTCCTCCCTCACAAACACTCAACTCACAAGGTGTATATCAATGAAAAGCCCTTGATTCAAGCTTTTCAGAAATGTGTGTTTCACTCTCTAACTCTCAAGGACGAAGACGAATTGCTCAAAACGAATTCGAAACCCTAATCACCCTTCTTCAACACAAATTGTAGCAATCAACCCTCAATTCTTCAGGAATTCCACTATTTATAGATCAACAAGGTTGACATGCACGTTGACGCGTGTTCTCCATTAATCTGAGGCTGGTTTCGTGGCAATTTCTGGATTAATTGAGTGATTACTCATCAAATTCCACTAACCCAATTCCTGAGTTCATCGTGTAACCGGTTACAAAGCCCTTCTAACCGGTTACATACTGATAAAATTCAAAAATTAATAATTTAATTCCTCTTTCTTTGAGATCCTTTCTAATATTGCAATTAGGTCTCAACCCAAGGACTCAATTACAATATTCATATTTTTGTACCAAAATAATCATAAAAATATATCTCATATTTTTATATATAAAAACACATAATGTACAAAAACTAAAACCTTCAAAACTAATATAAATCAATTATAGAATAATTGTTATAATTAATTTCTTGGTTATTTGGGAGACGAAAATTAGGGGTGTTACACTACTCCCTCACTTAAAAGGAATTTCGTCCCCGAAATTCATCTTCTGAAATTTTCCACTTTTTCCAAAGTGTTTTTATACTAGAAAACTTCATCTAGCTTCCAAAATTTGTTCTTTAGGGTCCTCCCCCACTTAAAAGAGTTTCGATATAGTTCTTTTATTTCGAAACATTTTTACTTTAAACAAAAATTCATTGCATAAAAACTCTTATGTGAAAGAATTTCTTTTAAAATAATTACCCTTTTTAATAATACACTGCACATAAATTTTCTTCAAATAAAACACTTTCCAATAAACTTTTTGGAAAAACTTTTTGGGCTGCGCACTCTGATCCCTCGAGCACGATCAAAGAAACATTTGTATGATTTTATTCCTTAATAGTTTGAGACATTAGGGTGATCAGTCCTAATATTCAAACCATTAATAACAAAATCATCCCTTTCAGATATAATCTTTCGCAAGAAAGACCATACGACAGGTCTTTAAGTTAAATGAACTTAAAGATAAGGTAATTATCACTATCAGACTTAATTAGATAGCCAAGTTCTAGAGACATTTTCGTTGGGGAGACAAAGATTTGTCCTATCCCGGTGGTTATTAATCTCTCTAGCCATAACTGATCTTTCTATTTCTGTAGTGTCCACCGATATTATCACATCCAACTGTGATAAGGGTTTTGATCACAGAAAGATCGGAGTTGAACTTCCAACAGGATATTGATATTCTCAAACGATTAGATTAACGTAATCGAAAACATTTAACTACGTTAACTCAGATCAAAGGAAGAGATAGGCTTGGGTTATCTACGTCAGGATTACACTCAACTCTCATCTCAGCCGGTGAATTCTTCTCGTGTTGGATTCGTCCATTCCTTTCTCACCTTTTCCTTTAAAACAATTTGGTGAATAATACTCCAGCTTCCTACAATCGGAATTGGCTATTCCCTTAGGTACATCACAACTAAACTCAAAGTGATGTGCCTCACAGTTTTCACCTTGAGATGGACAAATGTTCCCTTCCCTATTTCCTCCTTAGTCACTTTTCTTCAATCGAGGATTCCTTAACCTTGATATTTCCGTGGTTGATATTCTCCCATTTACTTTTCCTCTTTCTCCAATTGGGCCTTTATTTCATCAATCTTTCTCTTATTCTGAACTCAGACATTTCTCGCATGAAATTCCTGTGCTTTCCCATAGTCCTCATACATGCTTACCAACATCGAGAAATTCCTTATTCCTTGATAGTTGATAGCTAACTTGGGTTCGAACATAATCTATTCTGGAAGTTCATGCCTTTGGATCTCTCCTCTAGATTGTCCTAGACAACACTTCCTAAATCCCTTACTTCCATAATATATTTTCTAATATCCATAATCACAGACTTTAATTCTAAAGATTAAATCTCATTCGTTTCTTCATAGAGATATAACTCCTTTTCCTCAAAAGTCAACTTCTCTTTCTTCTCTTCATCTTCTGATGGTAATTCACGAATCCGATTCAGGAATTTGTTGGTGATTAGCAACATTCCCAATCTAATACTAGAGGGTTCCTCTTGGGTTACTAGACTTAGGTCTCTGAATTCCTCGATCAGGATAACCTCCTTAACCATCATTGAGCTCACAAGAATAGCCTATCAACTCAATCGTCTGCAACTACGTTTGCTATGCCAGGATGATAATGGAGCTCAAAGTCATAATCTTCCTCTTCTTATTGTCATTCATACTTTCGAACTTCAAACTTGTTCATGAATCACAACCTTCTTATCTTAATGCTTATCGTCTCTTTTGCATCGTCCAGCTAAATCCTCTACCTTCTCCAATTGGAGTAGCTCCTTAATTTCAACTCTCGATTAGTCCATAAATATTATGATTCAATCCTCTTAAATCAATTTCAATGATGAATCAAGGCATTAAGTTATTTTACCACATTAAATCCTTTCCTTAAATTTTACTTAGGTAATTGACATTGAGTTTGGATTGGAGGAAGATGTTTATTGATATCAAAAGTTCCTTCACAAATGACTTAAATTTTTAGTTTAAGCTTTCAGCTTCTAACCGGTTACAAGAAGCTCTAACCGGTTTATGAAGTACAGTTTTTGAAATAAAACCAAAGAATTTCAAAACCATTTTCTTTACATCATCCAATCCAACTCAAAATAGGATTTAGTCATACTCTAATACCTTGATTCCAACTGAATTCATCACTGAAATGATTTAAATCATAGTCTACTCACATTTTCCATAATTCCTTTTGGACTAATCATATTATATTGGGGTATAATCCATCACTACCCTACCATAATTAAACAACATCCTATCATTCAATACCATCAGTTGATCTTTCCAAGTCAACTTGGTCAAAGGCCATGCGGTCTTAGAAAATCCTTCAATAATCCGGCGATAGAATCCAGCCAGCCCTAAGAACTTCTTTACTTTAAAGATCACATGCCCTGCGAACGTAACTTCGCTCAAACAAAACTCATCTTTGGTGAGCTTAGCACACAACTACTCCTCTTGCAGGATTCTCAACACAATCTTGAGATGTTCCTCATGTCCCTCCGGATTCTTAGAAGAAACCACAAACGAATCCAAATATAATCTAAAGGTCCCGTTCTTATAATCCATAAAAGAACAGGTGCATTAGTCAATCCCAAAGGCATTATTTTCTACTCATAATAATGTCCGTATCGAGATCAAAATGCAGTCTTAAGTGTATCCCTGCCCCGAATCCTGATTTGGGGTTAATCCAACCGCCAATCAATCTTAGAAAACACTTAGACTCCTTTAACCTGGTCCAACCAATTCTTTTAGCAACTTCTCTACGTGTTTCTTCCTTTTGACCATTCTAGATGATACCATATCGTAAGGGTAGTAGAGAGAGAATCAGCTTCAAGAATTAACTTGATTCCAAACTCTATCTCTTTGCTCAAGGGTGAACCTAACATCATTTCTTGAAACCCATATTTCTTTAACCCCCTATTTTCTTCACTGCTGCCCAGAAGCAGACACATGGGTCCATTGGATTCCAGATTCGAAGCTTGGAAATCCTAATACAGGGTTGTTCTATTGTCATTAATCATAATCACATGATCTCTCGGCTTCCAAACCGGGCTTAAGATCAAATGTAATCATGACACAGGTAGATAGACAAAGTCTAATACCTTAATAAAACGATTCAGACATACCTTGGAAACAACTACAAGGAGATTTGTAGAATCCTCTGCTTTGAGATAGCAGATTGGAAAAGGCATAGAGCAACTTTGATCAACGCTCGTATCCATAAGGAACAAAAGAAAGGATAACTTTAGAGTTTAACAAACTCAACAAGGTTGATCTTTAAGGTAATAACTGCCCTACACTCGGTCTGAAACGTTGATTAACTTTAACACTGGTGAGGGTAAATACTCTTCTCCAGAGTCAAGGACTTAACTACAACTCCTTAAGATTTCCTTATCACTGGTTCTATGAGAACTGATAAACCAACACTATGGTTTTGGGTTTACAACATGTCTAAAGAGAAGCATACGACTATCATACTTCTACTTAGACTTCATAAAATACTTCTTAATAGCATAATGAACTACTTATCTAGAGCCATTTCCCATAACCTTAGCTCTAGTTTGGAAGTATATGAGAACATACTTCCCAAGAAACATTGCAGATATCGATGACCAGCGTATTGGACCACACACCGAAGGACCAAGAGTCAGGACCATTGCTCTGATACCATAAAAGTGTAACACTCCTTGTATATCATCTTACTTTATAAGAAAAGTAATAAGTTTATGATTACTTGGACTTGTTATTGTTGGAAAAAGATCTGAAAATAAGAATTATCCCTTCCCTTGAAAATTTATTTTCACAAACACTTGATTAACGATGAAGGTGACTAGTAAAATCAGAGTTTGCGGAAACATAGTAAAATCATCATATTACATTCCCAAAATATATCAAGTGTAACAAGTCCATTAATACCAAATAAGTATTTTTATGAAACTGAATTCCTCTTATGATACCTCTTTCCAAAATATGTATAATATAAATTTTATTAAAAATAGAATTGTTATAGAGCTGGTCACTGGTCCTTTGTCCAAACATCCTTCTGGTCGGATCCTCGATATCTGCACAACGGGTTCCCAACCCACACTTTCTACACTCTGCATGCACCTAAGGGACATCTTCCTTTACAGATTCTTGTGCAAGCTAGATGCATGATCAACACCTAATAAGGGCATGGGGGTTAGCTATACATATTCGCATAATCAAATGAGAATAAAACTAACATCCACAAGTCAACATGTAGCAAATCATGATGCATAATCATATGAGCACACCCGGTTAATCGTAATAATTCTTTCAATGCAGGTGGCATGATGCATGATTTCCTTCCACAACTGAGGCCTCTAAAAGTCCATCTTGGACGTCCATCCAATACACCGTTGTGTTCCCGGAACACTGACATTCGTTCCCAGAACGTAATGCCAAACCATACTTGGATAAATACGCAACACTCCCAGAGTGTGCACCACGTTCCCAGAACGTGTAGCAAACCATACTTGGATAAATAAGCATCACTCCCAGAGTGTGCATCACGTTTCTAGAATGCATAAAAACCAGGTCCCAGACACTGGCCACATATCTATAATGTGTCATCAAGTAGGTTGCATATCAATGTGTTCCCAGAACACTATCATATGTTCCCAGAACGTATATAACCAGGTCCCAGACACTGGCTGTAAAATCAAATCTCAGATTAAGGTGGATTAATTTTGATGATGGCAGTGTAATTAAATTATGGACTTAATTTGAAGAATGCAAGCCCAACAATAAAGAAGATCAAGTGCTTAGTTTAATTATTCATTCTCATTTATTCTTAATGTATTTTATTTATGAGAGTGGGTAGTTTAGGTTTTTATTCTCACATAAGGTCAAATAATTTTCATGCATGAAAGGTTGAGATTAAAACCAATCAGACTTGAGAAGAGAATTGAAAACAGTGTTAGAAAACTTAATTTTTTCAACATTGACCAATTCACTCGAGTGATTCTCAATTCACTCGAGTGATTTATGAATTTTCAGTAATATAGCCGTTGGATAAAGTAAAAAGGCAACACTATCAGAGTGGACCAAAAACACTCGAGTGTTTCCAAAAAGACTCGAGTGATTTAGGTCTGACAGCAAATTTTTTAAACGTTAGAAGAGGACAAAAAGGAAGAATAACTTGGTTTTTCCTTCCCTTTTGTCCCCTTACTTATATTCTGAATAGTGGCCATTATCCAGTAGGACAAGCTTACATTCTATCATTGATTCTCTCTCTCTCAAGTGTTAAAATCATTTTCTCTCTCTAAACTCAACCAAGCATTCATCTTTATTATTTGTCTTAGTGAGTTAAGAGAGTGTGCTTCATTTGTAAGAGAATTATTTGTTGTAAAATTCTCAAACACTCAAGCACTTTAGCCTGTTTAGAAAACCTTGGTGAGGTATCCAAGTACTTGGTGAGGTATCCAAGTTCTCAAGCCTTGGGAGGTTCTCAAGCACAAAGACTAAGAGGATTCTTAGCTTGGTGGGCTCTTGGAGGTTCCAAGGAGCTTAAGAAGAAGGTGTAACACCCCAAAATTTTAATCCCCGATTAATGAAATGTTAATTATAAATTAATTATAATTAATTATTTCCATATTAATCCTTGATTAAAATATGTGTTCATATAGTTGGTATATGAGTGTGAAATTATTTAATAAATATAATAAATGCCTAAAATGAGTATTTTGCATATTAGTCCCTGGGTTGGGACCTAGAAGCAATTATAGGAAAGGTTTTGGAGGGAAATTAAATAAAATAATTATTTTTCAAAAATTGGGAAAAATACTCGAGTATTTTCTGAAAAACTCGAGTATTCTGGGTCAAATTGCACGAGTTAGTGCGTTTGATGAGTCACCATGAATGATTCCCTCTTCCCGCCACGAATACTCCTTCCCCAACAACTCAAGGCTTTCGTGTCGCCTTGCATGAGAGCTTCCTTGCTCTATTTAAGCTCAACAACAACAGATTCGTGAAGCTTTTTGGTTAAGTTTGGGTTGTTGATGAAAGTTAGGGTTTCGGATTTGCCCTCTTCGATTCTAATTAAATTCTGAGTGTTAGGATTCGAGTGATACACGAATACAAAGCTCACATCACGAGCTTTGTATAAACACCAAAATCGTGAGGATTGAGTGAGTGTGTTGGAGGATTCAAGGAGTTGAAGTGAAGCTGTTCTTGGTCAAGTATGTGTCTGGAGCTTACTTTGATCTTGATTTCTGGTAAGCTCATGAATCCCTGAGTCTCAAATTCGATTTCCTTAGTTAGATTATGTTGCATAGAGTCTAGAAAACCTAATTTCCCCAATTTTATTCTCTGTTTCATGTGTGAACCAATTCCACTTTGGTGTTGCACTCAAAATGCTCTGCATGTGGTGCTTGAAGTTGGTCTGAGAGTTGTGGAGCTTTTCTTTGGGATTCTTGGTTTGATTCACGTCTGAGAGGTAAGGGGAAGTAATTATATTCACTAGATAGAGATTAAATTCCATGATTTATGTTAGAGAGCCACAAAGAGGCTTTAAGGGCTTAGATTGAATAGGGTCTTTGGTTTGGAGACCAAGCTTTGCTCTAAAACTGTGTTGAGCAAGTTCTATATCATGCATGCAAGCTTAAATGAACTTTGTTTCATGAGTATTGTACTTATTGTGTAAATTGAAGTATTGAGTTGTTAAAATGGGTTTTTATGCATGATTTATTGATTCTCTGTCAAATTGGTTATTTGATATGAAATGAGTATGGTAACATGTTCAATATATGGTATATGAACTATTGTGATCACTGGTTTGGGTTAAAAATGTTTAGAAATTGAAATGGTATGTAAAAACCAAGTTTCAGTCTGTTCTGTCTGCAAACACTCGAGTATATGGCTTAACACTCGAGTATTTCGTGATGCACCAGTGTGAAAATTGGCGCACCAACTTGAGAACCAGGCTAAGCACTCGAGTATTTCAGATGCAACAAGAGTAAAAATTAATGAACAACTCGAGTAATATGTGAACTACTCGAGTATTTTGGGTAATGGACTACTCGAGTATCTCATGAATTACTCGAGTATATTTTTGAAGATCTGAAAACTTGAATCTCTAAACAGACATGAACGACTCGAGTATAATCATGAACTACTCGAGTAAAATCTGGAAAATGATAAACTACTCGAGTATTATGGAAAACACTCGAGTATTTTTAGTCAGATACTTAAAAATACCATTTTCAATTCTAAGCCATTTTGTAACACTTAAAGGACGATAAACCAAGTGATCCTGGACTTAAAGGAAATTGATTGACGTTATGATATTTTCATTTGAATAACAATACGTTGCTCGGGAGGCACGTAATGTATTAATAAAAGGATAAAACATCAATCAATTCCCTTTAAGTAAAGTAATGCATTCATTCTGGAGTTTGGATGGTAGGACGTATATCATGTTTTTGGTAAACATGTGGTGGGCCTCTGGGAGTGCCAATACGCTTGCTTGATGACACATCGTTGACGTGGTCGGCTTAGTGGATGCCAATATGGTTATACCGTTTGGATGACGGTCCGTTTGGATGACGGGATATGCTCGGGTGGCATGGATACCAAGCTTGACGTGTACATTCTAGGTGAATGTACGAATTATTATATACCTAGGAATACAACGCATTGTTGAGTGCTGGGTTGTCAGGGATGGACGTCAGAGAGTGACATAGTATGATGGAGATAGGCTTGAGAGCTAAAGTCATGCATCATGCCACTCATTTAAATCAATTGTGATAAATGAAATAAGTGTGAACATCCTATGTGCATTAATTAACTGCTAAGTGTTATATGTGATTGTTGTTAATTGATGCATATTTACGTACTCATATTGCACAATTTATTCTCTGTTGATTAAGTGTATAGAATTGCTTACCCCTATGCCCTTGTAGGTGATGTCTCGTTACATTGCTTGCATCGAGATCCGGCCACTTCCTAGTGGCACATGGATCTATGAGGACCATCGCGCGGTGTTCGAGGGAGAGGTAGAGGTTACCTTCTACCACCCGAACCCGTTGATCCGATTCCGTCCTCGTAGATTTAGGATTCCCATCATATACACTATGCATGTACCCCCGTTTTACACTTACCATGGACCACCTCCCACGCGACCAGCTCGCTCCTATCACAGTTTTCGTTTTCGACCTACCCGCTCTCACCCTTTTACCTCGAGAGTCGTCCGCGAGGAGACTCCCCCTTCTGATCCGAGGAGCCCAGTCAGGGTTTCACCATCACATGACCCGGTACCCAGTGGTAGGGTACACTCTCCCTCGGATGAGATCGAGGAGGACCTAGTGGAGGACGAGAGTGGGAGCGAGCCTGTCGTGCATTCTACTGGGAGTGATTGGAGGGACGATGATCCCTAGGATTGTGCATAGGGTATGTGATGAGGATCAGGGGATCCGATGTGTGGAGGCTGTGGAGGAGATCTTGCTGCTGCTGCTGTGTTGATGATGATGCTACTACCTTACTACTTATGTTTCTTGGAGACTGCTGTTATCACTACTACTACATCTGATGCTGCTGGATCTACGTGACCACCCTTAGAGTTTTATTTTGGTTATGTATATATGTCGTAGATATACTTTTGGGGTTCTCTAGGGATTTGGTCACGTTATTATGTAGATCTGTTTATGGACTTGTATTTCGGGATCTTGGAAGCTTTGATATGGGGCTATGTATTTATGACTCTTATTATATATATATATATATATGTACCTATGTTCATCTTACTAGTAATTGCATAGTCTGATAATTCCGCTTACTCTGATTTAATCTATTTGAGGGCTCGATGATGAGCATTTTATTTCCCATTTTTCCTTGCATTATTTTACTCCTATTATTGATACTTGTTGCCTATTTGACATTGTTTAGCTTGATTTAGTGATTTAGAGTTTATTGGACTAATATTCTGAATATTGTTTAATTTGGGATTATTTAGCCTAATTAATTCTATTTCTATTTTCAGGTCATATTTGGCACAAGGGCTTTTTGGACATTTTGGGAATGAAGATTTAATGTTGGAAGAGAAGATATATGATGAAGTGAAGATTGTAATCTATCTTTAGGATTAGTTGAGATTTAGTTATATCTTTTAAGATTTAGATTTTATCTATAGGATATTTTTAGATTTAATTTAGAGATAAGCTTTCCTTAGGATTTGGGCCCATGATTTAGGCCCGTTTTGAGATTTAAAAAGCTAAATTCGTGTAAACCCTTGGAGAGCTTCCATTCACGTTTTTTTACATTCTCCCTCATAGAGAAGGCTTAGTTTTGCTCTCCAAGCTTGTGGTGGCTGCTAGGGTTTCTCTCTCTTCCCTTTTCTACACGTTTTTGGTATTTTTCTTCATGGAAGGCTAAACTCTTAGGTTAAATCCCTTTGGTAATGTATCACATACTCTTGAGATTTTGTTCTTAATGCTATTTCGTTTTTATTCACTGTTTTCATGCTTATTGATATGTTATGGTTCGCTTAGTTCCATTATATAGAGATAATCCATGTGTATGAATGCTTAATTTATGCGAACTCGTAAAAACTCCATGCTTTGGCTTTTAATGCTTAATTAGAGGTTTGGGTTTTAGGGTGAGAATTGAATTTTCGCTTAGTATTTAATTCTCACGAGTTGGACAGTGAAGAGGAAAGAAATTGATCTTTTGTGACCGATGATAGAGTTGTGAACGCGAGCCAAAGGGGTTTATCCGCTTTTCCTTATCTGTTTCTTCGTTTTGATTTAATTCTGTTTTGATTTCAATTATTCAATATTCAATACAAAAAAAAAACCCTGTTTTCTATGCATACTATGTGTTCGACCTTTTGCTTGATAAGATATTCCTTGGGAGACGACCTAGGAGTCACTTCCTAGTACTATACTTAAACTGTTTTTATTTGTATCGGGTACGGCCTCGATCAAATTTGGCGCCCTTGCCGGGGAGTATCGGTTCTTGCCAAAGGTCATTAGTAGTTAGTTAGTGTCGTAGTTATTATAGTTATTATAGTGTGTCATGTCTGATTTAGGGTCTAGTAGTCAATTCTGATAACCGGTTGAAGTTGCACTGTTTGCTGTTTTGCTATTTTGTTGCAATTAGTGTATTTGATTGATTGTGGTTGCTAGTTCACATAGTTGTGGGTGGAATTTTTGCACGAAAATTTATATCCACACTACTTTTATCATATAAAAAGGTTTTGAGGCACCACGATCACTCAGATCATCACTGGTTGTGAGTTCCAGAAAAATTTTCCAAGTTTTAACAGCACTTTCTTCAAATCGTCGCAACTTTTGACCCGTAACTCGGAATTTGACGAATTTTATATCAAATCAAAGGGAATTTTCTGAATAATCTGATTTTTCTCACTTTGTTAGAAAACTCCTTCGTCTGGATCCTGAAAAAGCCGTTTTACTATTTCTTTTTTATTTTACAAGTTTTATTTTCTTAGTTTTTGGTCTCTGATTTAATTGTTTGACTTGGTTCCCTTTTGAATTTTGTCCTCAAACTTTTTGTGGTATGTTTTCATGATTTTAGGGTGCTGAAAAAAATAAATAAATAAATTTTAAAAAATAAAAAATTTTGTTGCCTATTTTGGTCATGTATATTAGTGACAGTTTGCTATGCTTAATGGTGTTCTGTTCAGTACATGACTAGGGGCAACCCAAGCTACTTTCATCCATATAACCCTGAAATTGATAGAACTTATCACAGACTAGTTAGACAAAATAGGAACCAGTCCATAGGTAGTGAGTCTATTGAGTCTTTACATAGTGAGTCTGCTTCTTTTTCTTCTATTCCTATAAATTCTGATTCTTATTCTGATTATTCTGAAAATATGGCTCAACCTCCACCACGTGAGAGGACATTGAGGGAGCTGGCTGCACCTGATTTCACTATTGAAGATTTGTGCATCCAGTATCCCGATGACCCATATGAGCTAAGGTCTGGACTAATTCATTTGTTGCCCAAGTTTAATGGTCTTGCAGGTGAGGATCCTCATAAACATCTCAAGCAGTTCCATATTGTCTGTGCTACTATGAAACCACATGATGTGCAAGAGGATCATGTTTGTCTTAAGGCATTCCCACACTCCCTAGAAGGGCTAGCCAAGGATTGGTTGTACGATCTGGCCCCTGGTTCTATCACAGTCTGGGATGACCTGAAGAGGGCATTTTTGGAGAAATTCTTCCCTGCATGCAGAACAACAGCAATCCGAAAGGATATATGAGGCATCAGGCAACAAAGTGGAGAAAGTCTCTACGAGTATTGGGAGAGATTCAAGAGACTGTGTGCGAGCTGCCCCCACCATCAGATCTCAGAGCAACTGCTTATTCAATATTTCTATGAAGGTCTCAACCTCATGGAGAGAAACATGCTTGATGCTGCAAGTGGTGGTGCCCTAGGAGACATGACACCTTTAGAAGCCAGAGTCAAGATTGAGAAGATGGCTTCCAATTGTCAACAATTCCATGCAAGGGGCAACAGCGATGCAATCATAGTGAGAGGAGTGAATGATGTTGGCACAAGTTCTGGTAAGGTTGAGAAGCTTGAACAGAAGATAGATTCACTTACAACTTTGGTCACTCAATTGGCCATCAACCAGAAGAAGTTGTCTCTGCCTGCTAGATTATGTGGCATATGCACATCCGCTGAGCACCCCACAGATGCATGCCCTTCTGTGCAGCAGCAGCAGCCCACGACTGGTGCTGACCAACCTGAGGCATATGCCGCCAACATCTTCAACAGTAGAAACCAGCAGCCACAGAACTTTGATCTCTCTACCAATAGATACAACCCTGGTTGGAGGAACCATCCCAACCTGAGATGGTCTGATCAGCAGCAACCTTCACAGGTTCAATTTCAGAACAATTCTAGACCACCATATGTACCTCCTCTAGTCCAGCAACAGAGACAACAACAGGCTAATTCTGCACCACCAGCTCCTAGTACTGAGCAGCAGCCTTCATTGGAAGAGCTGATGAAACAGATGACCATGCAAAATCTCCAATTCCAACAGGAAACTAGAGCATCCATTCAAAGACAAGAGGCCTCCATTCAATCTTTGACCAATCAGATGGGACAGATGGCAACAGCAATCAACACTATGCAATCTCAGAATTCTAACAAGTTGCCATCCCAAACAGTGATCAATCCAAACCAGAATGTGAATGCCATTAGTCTAAGGTCAGGGAAGCAGATTGTCACACCCACACCAGAATCTGACCTCAACAAAGATGATCTAGTTTCACCCAACAAGAAGACCCAAATGGTTGAGGAGAGTGAGCACACAAGTACCAGAAAATCCCATCCAGCTCAGCCTTCCTCAAGCACAACACCTGCTGCTGCCCAACAACCACCCCCCATTCCTCTTCCTTTCCCACCAAGGGGGGTGACTCAAAGCAAGAAAATGGAAGAGATTGACAAAGTGATACTTGACACATTCAGGAAGGTGGAAGTCAACATACCCCTTCTTGATGCAATCAAGCAGATTCCAAAGTATGCAAAGTTCTTGAAGGATCTATGCACACACAAACGGAAGCTCAAGGGCAATGAGAGGATCAACATGGGAAGAAATGTCTCTGCTCTTATAGGTAAACCCGTCCCTCATATTCCTGAAAAGTGTAAGGATCCTGGAACTTTCTTTGTGCCTTGTATCATAGGTAATACTAAATTTGAGAATGCTTTGCTAGATTTAGGAGCATCTATTAATGTTATGCCTATGTCTGTTTTCAAATCTCTTTCACTTGGACCTCTTCAACCTACGGGTGTGGTTATTCACTTGGCAAATAGATCTACTGCCTACCCCGCAGGTTTGATAGAGGATGTCCTGGTTCGGGTTGAAGAGCTTATCTTTCCTGCTGATTTTTATATTCTTGATATGGAAGAGGACACCTCTCGTAGTGCTGTCCCTATCATATTAGGGAGACCATTTTTGAAAACACCCGAACCAAGATAGATATGCATGCAGGTACACTTTCCATGGAATTTGATGACAGTGTGGTTCGATTCAATATTTTTGATGCTATGAAACATTTTTCTGATGACCACTCTGTCTTTTATGTTGACTTGATTGATGATCTGATTGATGAGCATGTTCTAGACTTTTTGCATGATTATGATTTGCCATCTTTCACTAGCTCATTTACTTGTTCTGCATGTTCTGATTCCGAAATGTGCACTGCATGCATTGAAATTGACCAGTTTTTAAATTCTGCTACTGCATCTGTTGATTCATATGATATAGATTCAGATCATGCTAACCCCATTTCTGTTTTGCATGAGTCTAATTCACTTGTTCAGGTGCAGGCGGCAGAATCCAATTCTGCTGCTCCTTTAGTTCCATCTGTGATGCAGGCACCTTTATTGGACCTGAAGCCCCTTCCTTCTCATCTCAAATATGCTTACTTGGAGGCTGAGCAGAAACTTCCAGTGATCATCTCTACCTCCCTTTCTGTTGATCAAGAGAAGCAACTGCTGGATGTGATTAGAGCAAACAAAAAGGCAATAGGATGGACTTTGGCAGACATACCTGGTATTAGCCCCTCCATGTGCATGCATCGAATTTTATTGGAGGATGGGGCTAAACCAGTGAGACAACCCCAGAGACGGTTGAACCCCCAGATTCTTGATGTGGTGAAGAAAGAGGTCACCAAGCTTCTGCAAGCTGGCATTATCTACCCCATTTCAGACAGCACTTGGGTAAGCCCGGTTCAAGTAGTTCCCAAGAAGTCTGGGGTGACAGTTGTCAAAAATGAGAAGGGTGAGCTGATTCCCACTAGAGTGCAGAACAGTTGGAGAGTCTGCATTGATTATAGGAAGCTCAACCAGGCGACCCGCAAGGATCACTTTCCTCTTCCCTTCATTGATCAGATGTTGGAGCGCCTGGCAGGTAAATCTTACTATTGCTTCTTAGATGGTTTCTCTGGTTATTTCCAAATCTGTATTGCACCAGAGGACCAACATAAGACCACATTTACCTGTCCTTTTGGTACATTTGCTTATAGGAAGATGCCTTTTGGCCTATGCAATGCTCCTGGCACTTTTCAAAGATGTATGATGAGTATTTTTAATGACTTACTTGAGCATTGCATAGAGGTCTTCATGGATGATTTTAGTGTATATGGTTCCTCTTTTGATGCATGTCTTGATAGTTTGTCTAAGGTGCTTAATAGGTGCATTGAGACTAACCTTGTCTTGAATTTTGAAAAATGTCATTTTATGGTAGAACAAGGCATAGTCTTAGGGCACATTATTTCGCATAAGGGCATAGAGGTTGACCCTGCTAAGCTGCATGTAATATCACATTTGCCTTACCCCTCTTGCGTGCGAGAGGTGCGTTCTTTTCTTGGCCATGCAGGTTTCTATCGCAGGTTTATTCAGAACTTTAGCAAGATAGCCCTTCCACTATCCAACTTGCTTCAAAAGGATACCACATTTGAGTTTGGAGACCAATGCAAGAAGGCATTTGATGAGCTAAAGAGATCACTCACCACCACTCCCATCATCCAACCACCTGACTGGACTCTCCCATTTGAGCTCATGACCGATGCCTCGAATTATGCTTTGGGAGCAGTTCTCTCCCAAAGGGTTGGTAAGATGTCTCATGTGATTTATTATGCATCTAGGACTTTAGATTCAGCACAAGTTAATTACACCACAACTGAAAAAGAGCTGTTAGCCATTGTCTTTGCACTTGATAAGTTTAGATCATATCTGTTAGGTTCTAAGGTTGTGGTGTATACTGATCATGCTGCTCTGAAGTATCTTTTGAAAAAGACAGATTCCAAACCTAGGTTGATTAGATGGATGTTGCTCCTCCAGGAGTTTGATCTTGAGATTCAGGATCGGAGTGGTGCACATAACCTTGTCGCAGACCACTTGAGCAGAATAGAGAGAGAGGAGGATGCATTTCCTATCCGGGATGACTTCCCGGATGAGCAGCTTTTAGTTTTGCATGTTTCACATCCCCCTCCCCTTATTCCTTGGTTTGCTGATATTGTAAATTATATAGTTGCATCTGTTTTTCCACCCTTGGCATCCAAAGCTCAAAGAGACAAATTGAAGAGCGATGCCAAGTATTATGTATGGGATGACCCCTATTTGTGGCATTTTTGCAGTGATCAGGTCATTCGCAGGTGCATTCCAGACCAGGAGATCCAATCGGTTCTCCAATTTTGCCATGCTTCACCAGTTGGAGGCCACCTTGGCACTCAAAGGACAGCACGAAAGGTGCTGGATTCTGGATTTTATTGGCCTACCATCTTCAAGGATGCAAGCAAAATCTGCAGCTCATGTGAGCAATATCAAAGAGCAGGAGGCGCCCTATCTTGGAGGCAACAGATGCCGCAACAACCTATGTTGTTCTGTGAGGTGTTTGATGTCTGGGGTATAGATTTCATGGGTCCCTTTCCTGTTTCTTTTGGTTTTTATTATATCTTACTTGCTGTGGATTATGTATCCAAATGGGTGGAAGCTAAGGCCACCAGGACTAATGATGCTCAGGTTGTTGTAGATTTTGTCAGGACTAATATCCTTTGCAGGTTTGGCATACCTAGAGCCATAGTCAGTGATCAAGGCACACACTTCTGCAATAGATCCATGCAAGCTTTGCTCAAGAAGTATGGGGTTGTGCACAAAGTTTCTACACCATATCACCCCCAAACCAATGGGCAAGCTGAGATTTCAAACAGAGAGATCAAGTGGATTTTGGAGAAGATGGTGAAGCCTAATAGAAAGGATTGGAGCACACGATTGGAGGATGCTTTATGGGCCCATCGGACTGCTTACAAGGCACCCATAGGGATGTCACCTTATCGGGTTGTTTTTGGTAAGGCATGCCACCTGCCTGTGGAGATAGAGCACCGTGCATATTGGGCTGTGAAGCAATGCAACTTAGCTCTTGATCAAGCGGGTGAGGAGAGGAAGCTGCAGTTGAGTGAGCTAGATGAGATCCGTTTGGAGGCCTATGAGAACTCCAAGTTCTACAAAGAGAAGACCAAGAAGCTCCATGATAGCTCAATTTGCAGAAAGGAGTTCTTGGTTGGTCAAAAAGTGTTGCTCTACAACTCTAGGCTTGGACTCATGAGTGGAAAGCTCCGCTTTAAATGGATTGGACCGTTTGTAGTCACCCAGGTGTTTCCTTATGGCACTGTGGAGATCAAGAGTGAGTCCACAGACAAGAGCTTCAAAGTCAATGGCCACCGACTCAAGCCTTTCCTCACTACCCCTTCTTTGGATGATGCACCTGTGGAGGAAGCCTCATTGGTCGACCCCATTTTTGACCCACCATGATTTCGGGAGTCTTCTTTTCTCCTTCCTTACTCTTTTTATTGCACTTGTCTATATCTGTCTGATTCTGCTATTTGTGTTCCATTGAGGACAATGTGTGATTTAAGTGTGGGGGGAGTAGTTTAGGTTGCATATTTTTGCTTTGATTTTTTAGGTTTTGCTAAGTTTTGGGCATTTTCTTGCATGTTTTTGCTTCATTTTAGTAGAGTCTTGGTATCTTGTGTCTGAATTCATGCATTTCTGTGTGTAAAGTTGCTTTTGATAATTAAGAGGTGGTAACACTGTGCTAGAATTGTCCCTTTTGTGAGGATTTGAGCCTTAATTGTGGGTGGATTGCTATATATGCCACCTAATTTTTCTTTCATGTGTGATTGCACTCTGGATTACTTGCACTCTAGAACTTGACTTGACTCTTGTTGATACTTGATATTCCCATGCACATTTTGAAATGATTTAGGCATTGTTTTTTTTTCTTGAATAAGCCACTAGCCATATGAGCCTACCTTGAATTAATTTATCCTTTGATAGCCCCTTTGAGCCTTTATATCCCTTTTCTTTGTTCTTTAGCTCATTACAGGCCTATGACTGAAAAACCATGATTGTCCTAACCTTAGGGAATGTTGGAGCTTTGGAATTGTTTTCAGAATGGGTATTAAGTAAGAGAGGGTGCTTTGTTCTTCATCTCTTGTGAGTTCTGGGTTTTGCCTCTATGGTCGGTGATGTAATTATGGCTTTATCTCATTATGTCATTTTTGTTGTTTCTTCTTTTCTTTCGTTCATGAAGTTCTGCAATGTAATGCAATTCAAAAAAAAAAGAAGAAGAAGAAGAAGAAGAAGAAGAAGAAGATAAAAAAAATAAAAAAAATAAAAAAAATTGGAATAAAAGGTTGATTGAGGCATGGAGGATTGGAATTAGAGGTTGTTGTTATGTTTACCATTTCATTCTGGGGTGGATTGTGCTTATTTTTTTTACTTGTTCCCCATTGCTCCTCTATTCCCTGGGTTTTAGCTACATTTCCCATATTTTTATCCTACCTTGTCCTTGGCCCCATTACAACCCTGAAAAGACCTTTTGATCTTAATGTGCATGTGTGTTGATTGTTGATGTTAGAGGCTTGTCAAGCCTATGGTTGTGTTTGTTTTTCATGATGTGCCTTGAGTGTAAACACTGATTAACCTTAAACACTTGAGTGTAAACACTATTGAGTGATCCTTGTGAGTTTTTATCATCTTTGTGACTACCCTCTTGATGTCATTGGTTTTCTTTGCATATTTGAAATAATTGGATGATGTTCATGGATGCTTTGATTCTTTGGTCCTTATTTTCTTCATGTGCTCGATTTTGCCCATTTCTTTGCATTTCCTAGAATTCATTGTGAAGTATGTAATCTCTTAGGTTTGCATTCATTAGTTTTAGTAATCTTGTTACACGATTCACTTTGGTGCATATTGATTTTCTCAGTCCTAATTCTTAGTTTTGCCCAGGAGTGCAAAAGGATAAGTGTGGGGGTATTTGATGAGCATTTTATTTCCCATTTTTCCTTGCATTATTTTACTCCTATTATTGATACTTGTTGCCTATTTGACATTGTTTAGCTTGATTTAGTGATTTAGAGTTTATTGGACTAATATTCTGAATATTGTTTAATTTGGGATTATTTAGCCTAATTAATTCTATTTCTATTTTCAGGTCATATTTGGCACAAGGGCTTTTTGGACATTTTTGGAATGAAGATTTAATGTTGGAAGAGAAGATATATGATGAAGTGAAGATTGTAATCTATCTTTAGGATTCGTTGAGATTTAGTTATATCTTTTAAGATTTAGATTTTATCTATAGGATATTTTTAGATTTAATTTAGAGATAAGCTTTCCTTAGGATTTGGGCCCATGATTTAGGCCCGTTTTGAGATTTAAAAAGCTAAATTCGTGTAAACCCTTGGAGAGCTTCCATTCACGTTTTTTTACATTCTCTCTCATAGAGAAGGCTTAGTTTTGCTCTCCAAGCTTGTGGTGGCTGCTAGGGTTTCTCTCTCTTCCCTTTTCTACACGTTTTTGGTATTTTTCTTCATGGAAGGCTAAACTCTTAGGTTAAATCCCTTTGGTAATGTAGCACATACTCTTGAGGTTTTGTTCTTAATGCTATTTCGTTTTTATTCACTGTTTTCATGCTTATTGATATGTTATGGTTCGCATAGTTCCATTATATAGAGATAATCCATGTGTATGAATGCTTAATTTATGCGAACTCGTAAAAACTCCATGCTTTGGCTTTTAATGCTTAATTAGAGGTTTGGGTTTTGGGGTGAGAATTGAATTTTCGCTTAGTATTTAATTCTCACGAGTTGGACAGTGAAGAGGAAAGAAATTGATCTTTTGTGACCGATGATAGAGTTGTGAACGCGAGCCAAAGGGGTTTATCCGCTTTTCCTTATCTGTTTCTTCGTTTTGATTTAATTCTGTTTTGATTTCAATTATTCAATATTCAATACAAAAAAAACCCCCCCTGTTTTCTATGCATACTATGTGTTCGACCTTTTGCTTGATAAGATATTCCTTGGGAGACGACCTAGGAGTCACTTCCTAGTACTATACTTAAACTGTTTTTATTTGTATCGGGTACGGCCTCGATCACTCGACTGTGAAAACTATTTGATGGTATCAGTTTTATCAAATAAAGCAAGGGTAGCTTCAGTTATTTTCTATAATATAAAATACGGTTCCAAAAGATGAATGCTACCCAACTTTCGAAAAGGTTTTAGAAATCGCCGAATTCAATATAACTGTTTTGGTAATACCTTAGGGTTTATTCTCCAAGAATTCCAAGTGTTGATTTGTGCACCCGCTTTTAAAAGAAAATTTTATTTCCATATTTTCTTAATCCTCACAAGTCCATATATTATCCAATATAAAAGATTAATTACTATATTATATTTGGGTAATCCGGAAGGGTGTCACACTGAGTGGTATCAGAGCAAAAGTCCATATATTATCCAATATAAAAGATTAATTACTATATTATATTTAAGAGTTTAAAATATAGCCCTAGTATAGGTGGTGTAATTGAAGTTTCTGTAGTTCAACATATGTGACCATAAGCCCATAGCGCAGGTCTAATATGGCAACTAGAAACCAAAATGACACCAACGCGATGTTAGAACGAATCACCATAGTGTTGGAGGCTATGCAACGACAATCTCAACAACCATCTCAACCGGTTAACCCGCCTCATCAGTGTAATGTGGGTAACGCTGAGGCGAAGACTTTGGCTGATTTTAGGAGCTGTAATCCACCAAAGTTCAAAGGAGGATTTAAACCGGAAGAGGCCAAAAAGTGGATTCACACCATGGATAAGATTCTGAGAACATTGGAGTGTTCTGATGCTCAAAAGGTGGCGTATGCAACCTACATGTTAGAGGATGAAGCTGAAAATTGGTGGAATCACACGATGCAGCTTCTGCAATATGAAGGAAGGGAGGTAAGTTGGGGAGTATTCATGGAGAAGTTTCTCCAAAAGTATTTCCCTGAAGATCTAAGGAGGAAGAAGGAGGTGGAATTCTTGCAGCTGAAGCAAGGAAATATGAGTGTGGGTGAGTACGCAGCCAAGTTTGAGAAGCTGATGAAATACTCTCCATACTATCAGAACAATCCAGATGAGAGGAGCAAATGCATAAAATTTGAAGGAGGCTTGAGGCCAAAGTTGAAGTCGATTTTCAGCTACCAGCGGATTCAAAGCTTTCCTGCACTAGTGGACATGTGTAGGATGTATGAAGACGATACCAAGGCTGAGGAGATGCAAGTCTCAGAGAAGAAGGACAATCAGAGCTATGGACCCCAGAGGCGTAAAGGTTTCAATAACAGAGGCAAAGGTCCGTATGATCGCCGAGGGAAAGGCAAAGGAAAAGCTGGTAGTTCGGATGGAAGGAATTATCGGAGCGAGGCTCCATTCTGCGATAAGTGCAAGCGCAATCACTATGGCCGTGTGTGTTGAGGGACAAGTGGTTGCTTTAACTGTGGAAAGCCGGGACATATTGCAAGGGACTGCAAGGAACCGGCCAAAGCCAACTCAAGAGGAACTGCAGAAAGACCTATGGCTCAAGGAAGGGTTTTCACCCTTAGTGGTGTGGAAGCAAACCGATCTTCTGATCTGGTGCAAGGTAAATACTTGCTTAATGATCAGTTTTGTCATGTTTTGTTTGATTCTGGTGCAACGCATTCATTCGTTTCGTATGAATGTGTAAACCGGTTAGGCTTGATGATATCTGAAATGCCTTATACTCTCAAAGTAGAAACCCCTACTAATGCTCCAGTAGTAGTTTCTAGAGCATGTCTTAACTGTTGTATAGAAGTGTTAGAACAAACCTCTAAAGTAGATTTGATCTGCTTACCCTTGGCACAATTAGATGTGATCTTGGGAATGGACTGGTTAAGTCAAAACCAAGTAACCATTGATTGTGATAGAAAAGTAGTGACCTATAGAAATTCAAAACCCTCCGGCTACGTGTGCCTGTTCAACTCTGAGGTGGAGGAGAATGGTCCAAGGATGGAAGAGATCCCTATTGTCAGAGACTTTCCGGAAGTTTTTGCTGATGAGATCCCTGGGTTGCCACCAAGAAGAGAGATTGAATTTGGTATTGATCTAGTTTCGGGAGCTGGTCCCATTTCTATCGCTCCCTATAGAATGGCACCACCGGAAATGGCAGAAATGAAGAAGCAGATTGAGGAGCTACTACAGAAGCAGATGATTCGACCAAGTATGTCACCTTGGGGTGCTCCGGTTTTGTTTGTCAAGAAGAAAGATGGTAGTATGAGGATGTGCATCGACTACCGGCAGCTGAATAAGGTCACCATCAAGAAAAAGTATCCATTGCAGAGGATAGATGACCTTATGGATCAAGTTCGTGGAGCTTCGGTATTTTCCAAGATTGATTTGAGGTCGGGGTACCATCAAATCAGGATAAGAGAAGAGGATATCTCTAAGACTGCATTTCGATCCCGATACGGGCATTATGGGTATGTCGTGATGCCGTTCGGATTGACTAATGCACCAGCTATCTTTATGGACTACATGATGTGGAAACCTACAATCGGTGGTTGAAACAAATAGGAACACTAGGAGAACACCTAGAAGGGGGGGTTGAATAGGTGTTATAGAAACTTTGAAAGATTTTCGCAAGAAACAAATCTAAACGATTAAAACCAATGAAAATCAATCAATTAACAAATATTATATGATCAGAGATTAAGCGGAAACAATCAACACCAATATTCTTATTGATTAACCTAGGTTATGAAAATGATTTTCCCCAAATCAATTTTCCACAATTAAGATTCAATTCAATCAATTATGAAAAATCACTTTTTCTAGGTTTTCAACCAAGAACACAATTAATAACAAGAATTGTAAAGAGTAGAGAGTTTAGAGATACGACACAGTGATTTATCCTGGTTCACTTTCATCCACTTGAAAGCTACTCCAGTCCCCTCTTCAACCAAGAGAGATTCTTCACTATGAGGAATTAGAGTTTCTCAAATTACAAGTAAATGCCTCACAAGACTTCCTTCTTGCTAGCCTACAAGAGATACCACACCCTTGCCTTGTAATCCTATTGATATCTAATCTAACCTCTTCTCTTGCTTGCCGATACCTCACAACAAGTCTTCCAATTGCTTGCTTTACTACAAGACTTCCAAATGCTTGTTCTTCAACAAGGCTTCCAAGTGCTTGATGAAATGCCTCACCAAGGCTTCCAAATAACTTTGCTTGATTTACAAAATCAAGTCTTCCTTTGTTGTAGATAGCTTGCCTTTTGCAAAGATTACAACTCAAATAAAAAACAATAACAATCCTATGAATCTCTTTCAAAAGCTATGAAATATCAACATGAGAGATTCAAGGTTCTTGATCAAAGAATGTAAAAATGAAAGCTTTGATCTTGAGAGAGTGAGAGAGAATAGTGTGGCTTTGATTCTTTGTAAAATTGTGTATCAAAATGATTCTAGTTGATAGAAATGATTAGGAAAAGGTTTATATAGAATACCCAAAAGTTGGAGCAACTTAGAATAGCTTTTGAGAAGTGAAAAACGTATTTAAAACAGTTACAGACCCTGTTTACTCGAGTAAAATAAGTGTTAATCGAGTAATACGAAAGCAAGATAATTTTCACTCGAGTGAGACCAAAAATACTCCAGTAAAGGTGTAGATAATCGATTATCAAAAGTTTGTTAATCGATTGTCAGTTCAAAATACACTGTTAATCAATTATCAAAATCTGTTAATCGATTATTAACATTAAAAATCACTTAAAACTTGTTTTCTCAAAAACTAAACCTTTTCTTTCAAACCTTTAAGCCACCTATTGATTTTAGGCAAAGTGAATACTCAAAATATGATATAATCATGTAATCAAAAGAGATTCACTACCCTCTAAGAGACTCTACCCAAACTCATAAACTAAAAGACTTGTGAGGCAAAAGATAAAACAATAAAACATAAACTACCAAACTAAGTCTTCATGAGTTGGTTCTCTCTTCATCACTTGATGTTTGTTGTTGCTTGTTGAGCTTGAACTTGATCAATACATTTGTAGCTTGTTCAAAACCTTTTGGCATTTATCAAAACATTCTTCATGGATCTTATAATCTCCCCCTTTTTGAAAATGACAAACATGTTTTGAAATCATTTGAAGTTCATTGAAGTTGTTGATGCTTGAACCATTTGATCACTTGGTGAGACTCTTGCTCCCCCTCAATTAATGCTTTTGACATTTGAAATCCAATTGAGTAAGCTTGATTCTCCCCCTATCTCCAACAACTTTGCTCAACCTACATATAAACAACAAAACAACCTTTCTCCAAACATACCATTTGATTTCTCCAAAATGATAATATTTCTCTCCTTCCTTTTTCAAAACATCATATTTCTCCCCCTTTGACATTATCAAAAAGAAATATATACCAATTGAAATATAAGATCTAAGCCAAAATAGAGAGATTAATGAGATATAACAACCAAAGCATGATAATCATCTAATGATTACTCAATGATATCAATTATAACAAATTGTATACCAAAATCATGATACTAATTGAAAAAACAATTGTAAGAAATTGATACCAATAGTATTTTCTCAATAGTATAAACAATATCACATTATAAGAAATAATACCAATTGAGAGAACTATGAGCAATATCCAACAATATCAAATTGAAATACCAATTGTATAATATCAAATGTTACCAATTTGTAGGATTTTCTCCTTAATAGCAATTGAAGAAGCAAATGAATGAATAACACATGTAAGTCCTTTTGCTCTTCAATCATACCTACAAAAACAATCATGCTTTGCTTTTTGGTATCCAAATGGTTTTGGATCCATTTTTGTTAGTGTAGGGACTCTCACCCTTTTTTCATCCAAACAAAATCTCCTTTAGGTATACCATGCACTTTAATATAACACACATTTGAAGTATGTCCATGAGTACCACAATAGAAACATGTTGGTGCATTTGAAAAATCAACAATATTTCTATGAGAGTTACTCTTAGCATTAGTATAACCCAAACCAAACTTGTTTGAATTTTCTCTTTGAAAATTTAACAATGTGCGCAATCTAATATCACCATTTGTGAAACTTGCAAGCTTATTTTTCAAAATAGCATTTTCATCCTTAAGCAACTTGCAATTCTCACAATCAATCACATTATTCAATCTACTAGCACAATCACAAGTAGAATTATCAATGATAAGATGCAAAGTCTCATTGTCTAACTTAAGGTCATCAACTTGCTTTTGAAGATCTAAAATCTTTTGTTGATGTTCCTCAATGAGCTTCTTCCTATCAATATTTTTCTTAGCTAATTTCTTGAGATGTTCATGCATTTCTTCATAAGCATTATATAACATTTCATAATTTGAAGAAATTTCGAATTTAGTAAGACTTACATCGCTTTTGTCACTTTGCTCACTTGATTCATCATTTGAGCTTTCCTCTTCATGTACTTGAGCTATCAAGTTGAGACAAGCGGCATGTTCATCATCCGAAGAACTACTAGTTGTGCTTTTCTTGTCTTGTTCATCATCACTATTCCAAACTATGTATGCCCTTTTGTGTTTTGCATTTTTCTTCTCTTTCTCCTTCTTCTTGAGATACTTAGAGCATGAGTACTTGAGATGACCGGGCTTTCCACATTCATGGCAAACTACACCTTCTTTTGAAGTCTTTGTCTTGTAGTGTGGGGAATTCTTCTCTTTACTTTTGTCTTTGTTCAACCTTCCTTTTCTCCTTAGAATCTTATTGAACTTTCTTAGTAGAAGCTTCATCTCCTCTTCATCAATTTCCGAATCGGAATCTTCATTATCATCATCATCGGAACTCTCTTCCTTTTGATATGACCTTTGAGCTTTAAGAGCAATTCCTTTTCTTTCTCCATACTTGACCGATTCTTCATGCTTATGCAAACGTTGAAGCTCCATTTCATGTTCTTGTAACTTTCCAAAAAGTGTTGCTAAGTCCATTGTGTCCAAGTCCTTTGATTCAACAATTGCGGTAACCTTGGGTTGCCATTCCCTACTTAGACATCTTAAAACTGTGTTAACAAGTTCACAATTCAAGAAAGTTTTACCAAGAGCAATGAGATGATTAACAATATGTGTAAAACGTTTTTGCATAAAACATATAGATTCATTAGGCAACATATGAAACAATTCATATTCATGCATCAAAGAATTTAATCTAGCACGCCTAACTTCACTAGTGCCTTCATGTGTGACTTGCAAGGTGTCCCACATATCTTTGGCATCTTTACATTGGGAGACTCTAAAGAACTCATCATAAGATAAAGCGGAGGTGATGATATTCTTTGCTTTTAAATCATATTGAATTTTTCTTTTATCATCATCGGTCCACTTATCTTTGAGAGTTAGTGTAAGCACACCTTCTACATCTTTTGAGGGAATATAAGGACCATTTTCAATGGCTTCCCAAATGTTCACATCTATGGCTTCTATAAAGATTCTCATCCTAATTTTCCAATAACCATAACCCTCTCCACCAAACATAGGAGGGCGATTTATTGAAGCACCTTCACCACCAAAAGGATTCGTAGAACCCATTGTAGTTTCCTTAAGGATCTTAACGAAAAAGCTCTACGCTCGTGTCTTTCGACCGAGCTCTGATACCAATTGTGGAAACCTACAATCGGTGGTTGAAACAAATAGGAACACTAGGAGAACACCTAGAAGGGGGGGTTGAATAGGTGTTATAGAAACTTTGAAAGATTTTCGCAAGAAACAAATCTAAACGATTAAAACCAATGAAAATCAATCAATTAACAAATATTATATGATCAGAGATTAAGCGGAAACAATCAACACCAATATTCTTATTGATTAACCTAGGTTATGAAAATGATTTTCCCCAAATCAATTTTCCACAATTAAGATTCAATTCAATCAATTATGAAAAATCACTTTTTCTAGGTTTTCAACCAAGAACACAATTAATAACAAGAATTGTAAAGAGTAGAGAGTTTAGAGATACGACACAGTGATTTATCCTGGTTCACTTTCATCCACTTGAAAGCTACTCCAGTCCCCTCTTCAACCAAGAGAGATTCTTCACTATGAGGAATTAGAGTTTCTCAAATTACAAGTAAATGCCTCACAAGACTTCCTTCTTGCTAGCCTACAAGAGATACCAAACCCTTGCCTTGTAATCCTATTGATATCTAATCTAACCTCTTCTCTTGCTTGCCGATACCTCACAACAAGTCTTCCAATTGCTTGCTTTACTACAAGACTTCCAAATGCTTGTTCTTCAACAAGGCTTCCAAGTGCTTGATGAAATGCCTCACCAAGGCTTCCAAATTACTTTGCTTGATTTACAAAATCAAGTCTTCCTTTGTTGTAGATAGCTTGCCTTTTGCAAAGATTACAACTCAAATAAAAAACAATAACAATCCTATGAATCTCTTTCAAAAGCTATGAAATATCAACATGAGAGATTCAAGGTTCTTGATCAAAGAATGTAAAAATGAAAGCTTTGATCTTGAGAGAGTGAGAGAGAATAGTGTGGCTTTGATTCTTTGTAAAATTGTGTATCAAAATGATTCTAGTTGATAGAAATGATTAGGAAAAGGTTTATATAGAATACCCAAAAGTTGGAGCAACTTAGAATAGCTTTTGAGAAGTGAAAAACGTATTTAAAACAGTTACAGACCCTGTTTACTCGAGTAAAATAAGTGTTAATCGAGTAATACGAAAGCAAGATAATTTTCACTCGAGTGAGACCAAAAATACTCGAGTAAAGGTGCAGATAATCGATTATCAAAAGTTTGTTAATCGATTGTCAGTTCAAAATACACTGTTAATCAATTATCAAAATCTGTTAATCGATTATTAACATTAAAAATCACTTAAAACTTGTTTTCTCAAAAACTAAACCTTTTCTTTCAAACCTTTAAGCCACCTATTGATTTTAGGCAAAGTGAATACTCAAAATATGATATAATCATGCAATCAAAAGAGATTCACTACACTCTAAGAGACTCTACCCAAACTCATAAACTAAAAGACTTGTGAGGCAAAAGATAAAACAATAAAACATAAACTACCAAACTAAGTCTTCATGAGTTGGTTCTCTCTTCATCACTTGATGTTTGTTGTTGCTTGTTGAGCTTGAACTTGATCAATACATTTGTAGCTTGTTCAAAACCTTTTGGCATTTATCAAAACATTCTTCATGGATCTTACACATGAATCGAATCTTTAGACCTTATTTAGATTCATTTGTGGTTGTGTTCATAGATGATATCCTTATCTATTCCAAGAACCCGGAGGAGCATGCTGAACACTTGAGGATGGTGTTGAGTATCCTAAAGGAGAAGCAATTGTACGCCAAACTTACAAAATGTGAGTTCTGGCTAAAGGAGGTTAAGTTCTTGGGGCATGTGATTTCAGAGAAAGGGATAGCCGTTGATCCGACGAAAGTGAGTTCAGTTTTGCAATGGGAGCAACCAAAGTCGGTCACGGAGGTGAGAAGTTTTCTTGGCTTGGCTGGGTACTATAGAAGGTTTATAGAAGGTTTCTCGAAGATCGCACTGCCTTTGACGAAGTTGACTCGGAAAGATCAACCATTCCTTTGGGATGAGAAGTGTGAAAGGAGTTTTCGGGAACTGAAGGAAAGGTTGACATCGTCTCCGGTATTGATTCTGCCCGATACACAGAAGAGCTTTGATGTGTACTGTGACGCGTCAAAACAAGGCCTTGGGTGCGTTTTGATGCAAGAAGGGCAAGTCGTCGCCTATGCCTCGAGACAGCTAAAAGTTCATGAAATGAACTATCCAACTCATGATTTGGAGCTGGCAGCTGTGGTGTTTGCATTAAAGATCTGGAGGCACTACGTTCCGAGTGTTCAGTGACCATAAGATTTTAAAGTACCTCTTCGATCAAAAGGAGTTGAATATGAGGCAGCGTCGATGGATGGAGTTTTTGAAAGATTATGAGTTCGAGCTCCATTACCATCCGGGGAAGGCCAATGTTTTGGCAGATGCATTGAGTAGAAAGGCAATGCACATCAGTACAATGATGGTTAGAGAAGCTGCACTGATAGAGGAATTCCGGGATTTGAGTCTGACGATGCAAGTGGAGCCGGCAAGTATCAAGATGGGGATGCTGCAGATTGCTAATGAGTTTCTGCAAAGAATTCGGGAATTGCAACGCAAGGATGAGAAACTCATGGAAAAGAGGAAGTTGATGGAAGAAGGCAAGGAATGGGAATTTCAAGAAGGGAAGGATGGAATCCTTCGCTTTAAAACAAGGATTTGTGTGCCTGATGATTTAGAAGTAAGAAGGATGATTCTGGATGAGGCGCATAAGAGTAAGATGAGTATGCATCCGGGAGCTACCAAAATGTACCAGGACTTAAAGAAGCTATTTTGGTGGCCTGGTTTGAAGAAAGATGTAGCTGAGTATGTGGCCTGTTGTTTGGTGTGTCAAAAGGCGAAAGTGGAACATCAAAGGCCAGGAGGAGAGTTACTTACCTTGGAAGTTCCTGTGTGGAAATGGGATAGTATCTCGATGGATTTTGTGTTGGGATTGCCAAGAACATCTACTGGTCATGATGCCATCTGGGTGATCGTGGATCGTTTAACCAAGTCGGCGCATTTCATTCCCGTGAATATGCGCTACTCGTTGGAAAAGCTTACCCAGTTGTACATCAAAGAAGTTGTTCGTCTACACGGTGTACCATCAAGCATTGTGTCAGATCGTGATCCGAGGTTTACATCGAAGTTTTGGGAAGATCTGCATAAAGCTCTGGGTTCAAAATTGAAGTTAAGTTCTGCATACCATCCTCAGACTAATGGTCAGACGGAGAGGACTATTCAGTCACTTGAGGACATTTTGCGAGCCTGTGCGTTGGAAGGTCAAGGGAACTGGGAACAGATGTAGCCACTCGTAGAATTCACTTACAACAACAGTTATCACATGAGTATTGGAATGGCACCATTTGAAGCTTTGTATGGGTGAAAGTGCCAGACGCCGTTATGCTGGTTTCAAGTGGGGGAGAATTCTCTGGTTGGGCCAGCTTTGTGCAAGAGGCCACGGAACAAATCAAGATGATACAAGAGAAGATGAGGGCAGCTCTAAGTAGGCAGAAAAGCTATGCTGATAGGAGAAGGAAACCTTTAGAGTTTGCCGAAGGAGACCATGTATTCATTAGAATAGTACCAACAAAAGGTGTTAGTAGAGCTTTAAAAACCCAGAAACTATCACCTAAGTTTATTGGTCCCTATCAAATCCTCAAAAGAGTCGGCCCAGTAGCTTATCAGTTAGCCCTGCCTCCATCATTAGCTAACCTTCATAATGTATTCCATGTGTCTCAATTAAAGAGATATGCCCATGACCCCACCATTGTCCTTAGAATCCAACCTGATGACTTAGAAGTTCATGAGAATCTAATCTTTAAAGCTGTGCCAGTTCGCATTGAAGACCGGAGAGTTAAACAACTTAGAGGGAAGGACATTTGTCTGGTCAAAGTCGTCTGGGTTTGTGGTGATGTGATAGAAGCGTCTTGGGAATTAGAGGACAAGATGCGTCAGGACTATCCTGACTTGTTTGTATAAGTTGAATTTCGGGGACGAAATTCCTTGTAAGTGGGGGAGTAGTGTAACACCCCAAAATTTTAATCCCCGACTAATGAAATGTTAATTATAAATTAATTATAATTAATTATTTCCATATTAATCCTTGATTAAAATATGTGTTCATATAGTTGGTATATGAGTGTGAAATTATTTAATAAATATAATAAATGCCTAAAATGAGTATTTTGCATATTAGTCCCTGGGTTGGGACCTAGAAGCAATTATAGGAAAGGTTTTGGAGGGAAATTAAATAAAATAATTATTTTTCAAAAATTGGGAAAAATACTCGAGTATTTTCTGAAAAACTCGAGTATTCTGGGTCAAATTGCACGAGTTAGTGCGTTTGATGAGTCACCATGAACGATTCCCTCTTCCCGCCACGAATACTCCTTCCCCAACACCTCAAGGCTTTCGTGTCGCCTTGCATGAGAGCTTCCTTGCTCTATTTAAGCTCAACAACAACAGATTCGTGAAGCTTTTTGGTTAAGTTTGGGTTGTTGATGAAAGTTAGGGTTTCGGATTTTCCCTCTTCGATTCTAATTAAATTATGAGTGTTAGGATTCGAGTGATACACGAATACAAAGCTCACATCACGAGCTTTGTATAAACACCAAAATCGTGAGGATTGAGTGAGTGTGTTGGAGGATTCAAGGAGTTGAAGTGAAGCTGTTCTTGGTCAAGTTTGTGTCTGGAGCTTACTTTGATCTTGATTTCTGGTAAGCTCATGAATCCCTGAGTCTCAAATTCGATTTCCTTAGTTAGATTATGTTGCATAGAGTCTAGAAAACCTAATTTCCCCTATTTTATTCTCTGTTTCATGTGTGAACCAATTCCACTTTGGTGTTGCACTCAAAATGCTCTGCATGTGGTGCTTGAAGTTGGTCTGAGAGTTGTGGAGCTTTTCTTTGGGATTCTTGGTTTGATTCACGTCTGAGAGGAAAGGGGAAGTAATTATATTCACTAGATAGAGATTAAATTCCATGATTTGTGTTAGAGAGCCACCAAGAGGCTTTAAGGGCTTAGATTGAATAGGGTCTTTGGTTTGGAGACCAAGCTTTGCTCTAAAACTGTGTTGAGCAAGTTCTATATCATGCATGCAAGCTTAAATGAACTTTGTTTCATTAGTATTGTACTTATTGTGTAAATTGAAGTATTGAGTTGTTAAAATGTGTTTTTATGCATGATTTATTAATTCTCTGTCAAATTGGTTATTTGATATGAAATGAATATGGTAACATGTTCAATATATGGTATATGAACTATTGTGATCACTGGTTTGGGTTAAAAATGTTTAGAAATTGAAATGGTATGTAAAAACCAAGTTTCAGTCTGTTCTGTCTGCAAACACTCGAGTATATGGCTTAACACTCGAGTATTTCGTGATGCACCAGTGTGAAAATTGGCGCACCAACTTGAGAACCAGGCTAAGCACTCGAGTATTTCAGATGCAACAAGAGTAAAAATTAATGAACAACTCGAGTAATATGTGAACTACTCGAGTATTCTGGGTAATGGACTACTCGAGTATCTCATGAATTACTCGAGTATATTTTTGAAGATCTGAAAACTTGAATCTCTAAACAGACATGAACGACTCGAGTATAATCATGAACTACTCGAGTAAAATCTGGAAAATGATAAACTACTCGAGTATTTTTAGTCAGATACTTAAAAATACCATTTTCAATTCTAAGCCATTTTGTAACACTTAAAGGACGATAAACCAAGTGATCCTGGACTTAAAGGAAATTGATTGACGTTATGATATTTTCATTTGAATAACGATACGTTGCTCGGGAGGCACGTAATGTATTAATAAAAGGATAAAACATCAATCAATTCCCTTTAAGTAAAGTAATGCATTCATTCTGGAGTTTGGATGGTAGGACGTATATCATGTTTTTGGTAAACATGTGGAGGGCCTCTGGGAGTGCCAATACGCTGGCTTGATGACACGTCGTTGACGTGGTCGGCTTAGTGGATGCCGATATGGTTATACCGTTTGGATGACGGTCCATTTGGATGACGGGATATGCTCGGGTGACATGGATACCAAGCTTGACGTGTACATTCTAGGTGAATGTACGAATTGTTGTATACCTAGGAATACAACGCACTGTTGAGTGCTGGGTTGTCAGGGATGGACGTCAGAGAGTGACATAGTATGATGGAGATAGGCTTGAGAGCTAAAGTCATGCATCATGCCACTCATTTAAATCAATTGTGATAAATGAAATAAGTGTGAACATCCTATGTGCATTAATTAACTGCTAAGTGTTATATGTGATTGTTGTTAATTGATGCATATTTACATACTCATATTGCACAATTTATTCTCTGTTGATTAAGTGTATAGAATTGCTTACCCCTATTCCCTTGTAGGTGATGTCTCGTTACATTGCTTGCATCGAGATCCGGCCACTTCCTAGTGGCACATGGATCTATGAGGACCATCGCGCGGTGTTCGAGGGAGAGGTAGAGGTTACCTTCTACCACCCGAACCCGTTGATCCGATTCCGTCCTCGTAGATTTAGGATTCCCATCATATACACTATGCATGTACCCTCGTTTTACACTTACCATGGACCACCTCCCACGCGACCAGCTCGCTCCTATCACAGTTTCCGTTTTCGACCTACCCGCTCTCACCCTTTTACCTCGAGAGTCGTCCGCGAGGAGACTCCCCCTTCTGATCCGAGGAGCCCAGTCAGGGATTCACCATCACATGACCCGGTACCCAGTGGTAGGGTACACTCTCCCTCGGATGAGATCGAGGAGGACCCAGTGGAGGACGAGAGTGGGAGCGAGCCTGTCGTGCATTCTACTGGGAGTGATTGGAGGGACGATGATCCCTAGGATTATGCATAGGGTATGTGATGAGGATCAGGGGATCCGATGTGTGGAGGCTGTGGAGGAGATCTTGCTGCTGCTGCTGTGTTGATGATGATGCTACTACCTTACTACTTATGTTTCTTGGAGACTGCTGTTATCACTACTACTACATCTGATGCTGCCGGATCTACGTGACCACCCTTAGAGTTTTATTTTGGTTATGTATATATGTTGTAGATATACTTTTGGGGTTCTCTAGGGATTTGGTCATGTTATTATGTAGATCTTTTTATGGACTTGTATTTCGAGATCTTGGAAGCTTTGATATGGGGCTATGTACTTATGACTCTTATATATATATATATATATATATGTACCTATGTTCATCTTACTAGTAATTGCATAGTCCGATAATTCCGCTTACTCTGATTTAATCTATTTGAGGGCTCGGCTGTGAAAACTATTTGATGGTATCAGTTTTATCAAATAAAGCAAGGGTAGCTTCAGTTATTTTCTATAATATAAAATACGGTTCCAAAAGATGAATGCTACCCAACTTTCGAAAAGGTTTTAGAAATCGCCGAATTCAATATAACTGTTTTGGTAATACCTTAGGGTTTATTCTCCAAGAATTCCAAGTGTTGATTTGTGCACCCGCTTTTAAAAGAAAATTTTATTTCCATATTTTCTTAATCCTCACAAGTCCATATATTATCCAATATAAAAGATTAATTACTATATTATATTTGGGTAATCCGGAAGGGTGTCACACTGAGTGGTATCAGAGCAAAAGTCAGATCCTGTAGTAGTGGAAGTAGTTTCAGAAAGGTAGCCATCAACATCAAGCAGGTATCTCCAGGGCATTTACACTATTTGAATGTTATCATTTTGTTTGTTGAGCTTTAGATACCCTTGATTTGTTTGTATCTTGTCTCTTTTGAGTACAAGACACAATTGATTGTTGATTTAAGAGTTTAAAATATAGCCCTAGTATAGGTGGTGTAATTGAAGTTTCTGTAGTTCAACATATGTGACCATAAGCCCATAGCGCAGGTCTAATATGGCAACTAGAAACCAAAATCACACCAACGCGATGTTAGAACGAATCACCACAATGTTGGAGGCTATGCAACGACAATCTCAACAACCATCTCAACCGGTTAACCCGCCTCATCAGTGTAATGTAGGTAACGCTGAGGCGAAGACTTTGGCTGATTTTAGGAGCTGTAATCCACCAAATTTCGAAGGAGGATTTAAACCGGAAGAGGCCAATAAGTGGATTCACACCATGGGTAAGATTATGAGAACATTGGAGTGTTCTGATGCTCAAAAGGTGGCGTATGCAACCTACATGTTAGAGGATGAAGCTGAAAATTGGTGGAATCACACGATGCAGCTTCTGCAATATGAAGGAAGGGAGGTAAGTTGGGGAGTATTCATGGAGAAGTTTCTCCAAAAGTATTTCCCTGAAGATCTAAGGAGGAAGAAGGAGGTGGAATTCTTGCAGCTGAAGCAAAGAAATATGAGTGTGGGTGAGTACGCAGCCAAGTTTGAGGAGCTGCTGAAATACTCTCCATACTATCAGAACAATCCAGATGAGAGGAGCAAATGCATAAAGTTTGAAGGAGGCTTGAGGCCAAAGTTGAAGTCGATTTTCAGCTACCAGCGGATTCAAAGCTTTCCTGCACTAGTGGACATGTGTAGGATATATGAAGACGATACCAAGGCTGAGGAGATGCAAGTCTCAGAGAAGAAGGACAATCAGAGCTATGGACCCCAGAGGCGTAAAGGTTTCAATAACAGAGGCAAAGGTCCGTATGATCGCCGACGGAAAGGCAAAGGAAAAGCTGGTAGTTCGGATGGAAGGAATTATCGGAGCGAGGCTCCATTCTGCGATAAGTGCAAGCGCAATCACTATGGCCGTGTGTGTTGGGGGACAAGTGGTTGCTTTAACTGTGGAAATCCGGGACTTTTTTCAAGGGACTGCAAGGAACCGGCCAAAGCCAACTCAAGAGGAACTACAGAAAGACCTATGGCTCAAGGAAGGGTTTTCACCCTTAGTGGTGTGGAAGCAAACCGATCTTCTGATCTGGTGCAAGGTAAATACTTGCTTAATGATCAGTTTTGTCATGTTTTGTTTGATTCTGGTGCAACGCATTCATTCGTTTCGTATGAATGTGTAAACCGGTTAGGCTTGATGATATCTGAAATGCCTTATACTCTCAAAGTAGAAACCCCTACTAATGCTCCAGTAGTAGTTTCTAGAGCATGTCTTAACTGTTGTATAGAAGTGTTAGAACAAACCTCTAAAGTAGATTTGATCTGCTTACCCTTGGCACAATTAGATGTGATCTTGGGAATGGACTGGTTAAGTCAAAACCAAGTAATCATTGATTTTGATAGAAAAGTAGTGACCTATAGAAATTCAAAACCCTCCGGCTACGTGTGCCTGTTCAACTCTGAGGTGGAGGAGAATGGTCCAAGGATGGAAGAGATCCCTATTGTCAGAGACTTTCCGGAAGTTTTTGCTGATGAGATCCCTGGGTTGCCACCAAGAAGAGAGATTGAATTTGGTATTGATCTAGTTCCGGGAGTTGGTCCCATTTCTATCGCTCCCTATAGAATGGCACCACCGGAAATGGAAGAAATGAAAAAGCAGATTGAGGAGCTACTACAGAAGCAGATGATTCGACCAAGTGTGTCACCTTGGGGTGCTCCGGTTTTGTTTGTCAAGAAGAAAGATGGTAGTATGAGGATGTGCATCGACTACCGGTAGCTGAATAAGGTCACCATCAAGAACAAGTATCCATTGCCGAGGATAGATGACCTTATGGATCAAGTTCGTGGAGCTTCGGTATTTTCCAAGATTGATTTGAGGTCGGGGTACCATCAAATCAGGATAAGAGAAGAGGATATCTCTAAGACTGCATTTCGATCCCGATACGGGCATTATGAGTATGTCGTGATGCCGTTTGGATTGACTAATGCACCAGCTATCTTTATGGACTACATGAATCGAATCTTTAGACCTTATTTAGATTCATTTGTGGTTGTGTTCATAGATGATATCCTTATCTATTCCAAGAACCCGGAGGAGCATGCTGAACACTTGAGGATGGTGTTGAGTATCCTAAAGGAGAAGCAATTGTACGCCAAACTTACAAAATGTGAGTTATGGCTAAAGGAGGTTAAGTTCTTGGGGCATGTGATTTCAGACAAAGGGATAGCCGTTGATCCGACGAAAGTGAGTTCAGTTTTGCAATGGGAGCAACCAAAGTCGGTCACGGAGGTGAGAATTTTTCTTGGCTTGGCTGGGTACTATAGAAGGTTTATAGAAGGTTTCTCGAAGATCGCACTGCCTTTGACGAAGTTGACTCGGAAAGATCAACCATTCCTTTGGGATGAGAAGTGTGAAAGGAGTTTTCGGGAACTGAAGGAAAGGTTGACATCGTCTCCGGTATTGATTCTGCCCGATACACAGAAGAGCTTTGATGTGTATTGTGACGCGTCAAAACAAGGCCTTGGGTGCGTTTTGATGCAAGAAGGGCAAGTCGTCGCCTATGCCTCGAGACAGCTAAAAGTTCATGAAATGAACTATCCAACTCATGATTTGGAGCTGGCAGCTGTGGTGTTTGCATTAAAGATCTGGAGGCACTACGTTCCGAGTGTTCAGTGACCATAAGATTTTAAAGTACCTCTTCGATCAAAAGGAGTTGAATATGAGGCAGCGTCGATGGATGGAGTTTTTGAAAGATTATGAGTTCGAGCTCCATTACCATCCGGGGAAGGCCAATGTTTTGGCAGATGCATTGAGTAGAAAGGCAATGCACATCAGTACAATGATGGTTAGAGAAGCTGCACTGATAGAGGAATTCCGGGATTTGAGTCTGATGATGCAAGTGGAGCCGGCAAGTATCATGATGGGGATGCTGCAGATTGCTAATGAGTTTCTGCAAAGAATTCGGGAATTGCAACGCAAGGATGAGAAACTCATGGAAAAGAGGAAGTTGATGGAAGAAGGCAAGGAATAGGAGTTTCAAGAAGGGAAGGATGGAATCCTTCGCTTTAAAACAAGGATTTGTGTGCCTGATGATTTAGAAGTAAGAAGGATGATTCTGGATGAGGCGCATAAGAGTAAGATGAGTATGCATTCGGGAGCTACCAAAATGTACCAGGACTTAAAGAAGCTATTTTGGTGGCCTGGTTTGAAGAAAGATGTAGCTGAGTATGTGGCCTGTTGTTTGGTGTGTCAAAAGGCGAAAGTGGAACATCAAAGGCTAGGAGGAGAGTTACTTTCCTTGGAAGTTCCTGTGTGGAAATGGGATAGTATCACGATTGATTTTGTGTCGGGATTGCTAAGAACATCTACTGGTCATGATGCCATCTGGGTGATCGTGGATCGTTTAACCAAGTCGGCGCATTTCATTCCCGTGAATATGCGCTACTCGTTGGAAAAGCTTACCCAGTTGTACATCAAAGAAGTTGTTCGTCTGCACGGTGTACCATCAAGCATTGTGTCAGATCGTGATCCGAGGTTTACATAGAAGTTTTGGGAAGATCTGCATAAAGCTCTGGGTTCAAAATTGAAGTTAAGTTCTGCATACCATCCTCAGACTGATGGTCAGACGGAGAGGACTATTCAGTCACTGGAGGACATTTTGCGAGCCTGTGTGTTGGAAGGTCAAGGGAACTGGGAACAGATGTTGCCACTCGTAGAATTCACTTACAACAACAGTTATCACACGAGTATTGGAATGGCACCATTTGAAGCTTTGTATGGGAGAAAGTGCCAGACGCCGTTATGCTGGTTTCAAGTGGGGGAGAATTCTCTGGTTGGGCCAGACTTTGTGCAAGAGGCCACGGAACAGATCAAGATGATACAAGAGAAGATGAGGGCAGCTGAAAGTAGGCAGAAAAGCTATGCTGATAGGAGAAGGAAACCTTTAGAGTTTGCCGAAGGAGACCATGTATTCATTAGAATAGTACCAACAAAAGGTGTTAGTAGAGCTTTAAAAACCCAGAAACTATCACCTAAGTTTATTGGTCCCTATCAAATCCTCAAAAGAGTCGGCCCAGTAGCTTATCAGTTAGCCCTGCCTCCGTCATTAGCTAACCTTCATAATGTATTCCATGTGTCTCAATTAAAGAGATATGTCCATGACCTCACCATTGTCCTTAGAATCCAACCTGATGACTTAGAAGTTCATGAGAATCTAACCTTCAAAGCTGTGCTAGTTCGCATTGAAGACCGGAGAGTTAAACAACTTAGAGGGAAGGACATTTGTCTGGTCAAAGTCGCCTGGGTTTGTGGTGATGTGATAGAAGCGTCTTGGGAATTAGAGGACAAGATGCGCCGGGACTATCCTGACTTGTTTGTATAAGTTGAATTTCGGGGACGAAATTCCTTGTAAGTGGGGGAGTAGTGTAACACCCCAAAATTTTAATCCCCGATTAATGAAATGTTAATTATAAATTAATTATAATTAATTATTTCCATATTAATCCTTGATTAAAATATGTGTTCATATAGTTGGTATATGAGTGTGAAATTATTTAATAAATATAATAAATGCCTAAAATGAGTATTTTGCATATTAGTCCCTGGGTTGGGACCTAGAAGCAATTAAAGGAAAGGTTTTGGAGGGAAATTAAATAAAATAATTATTTTTCAAAAATTGGGAAAAATACTCGAGTATTTTCTGAAAAACTCGAGTATTCTGGGTCAAATTGCACGAGTTAGTGCGTTTGATGAGTCACCATGAACGATTCCCTCTTCCCGCCACGAATACTCCTTCCCCAACACCTCAAGGCTTTCGTGTCGCCTTGCATGAGAGCTTCCTTGCTCTATTTAAGCTCAACAACAACAGATTCGTGAAGCTTTTTGGTTAAGTTTGGGTTGTTGATGAAAGTTAGGGTTTCGGATTTGTCCTCTTCGATTCTCCTTAAATTCTGAGTGTTAGGATTCGAGTGATACACGAATACAAAGCTCACATCACGAGCTTTGTATAAACACCAAAATCGTGAGGATTGAGTGAGTGTGTTGGAGGATTCAAGGAGTTGAAGTGAAGCTGTTCTTGGTCAAGTTTGTGTCTGGAGCTTACTTTGATCTTGATTTCTGGTAAGCTCATGAATCCCTGAGTCTCAAATTCGATTTCCTTAGTTAGATTATGTTGCATAGAGTCTAGAAAACCTAATTTCCCCAATTTTATTCTCTGTTTCATGTGTGAACCAATTCCACTTTGTTGGAAGTCAAGCTGGTTGGAAGGCATGTTTCAAACTCTCTATGGACTTCAAAGGAATACAATTATATGTTTTGATGATAACAAACCAACTCAAGTTCAAGCTCACAAGTGCAAGCCTAGAAGATTGAAGACTCAAGCAAGCATAGAATAGAAGCCTTATCTTTAGATCAAATGTAAGGTAATGAAGTTCTGTTTCTTTAAGTAGTTACAAAGCCAATAAGTTTTTCATTTTAGAGAGAAGAAGAAAAACGTGTTTTTGCATGAAAAATGTATTTTCTGCATTTAACCTTAGTAAAATAATTGATGTTACAAAACTCTGTATATTTATATGTGTGCAAGAGGGAGTAATCAATTATTTGCTAAAGTAATCGATTAACTTTGTTGCATCATAGAAAAATCAGAGAGGTTGTAATCGATTAAGTGATTTGTGTTAATCAGTTACTTTCTTATGGAAGTAATCGATTACATTGGTCAGGTAATCGATTATAATTGTTGCATCATATATTTTTCAGAGGCTTTGTAATCGATTACAAGGTTTGTAGTAATCGATTACATGATGTTGCATCATATGCAAACCAGAGGCTTAGTAATCGATTAACTCCTCAGTGTAATCGATTATTATAGTTGCATGACATAATGAACAGGAGTGATGTAATCGATTAACTATTCTTAGCCTAATCGATTAAATGTTTTTCAAATGTTTTAAGAATTTCTATTTTTGTAGAAGTAATCGATTATTGCTTCTATGTAATCGATTATTTCTTGATTTATTGAAAAATGTGTCAGAATCATTTTTATTATTTCCTGATTTGTTTTTATATAAAAGATTCTGATATATTTCATTTTATTTCGAAAATGAATTTAAATTTGAATTATTTCCTTTTTGGTTTTAAGAATCAAATCTTTTTATTATTTCGAAAATCGTTTTGATTTTATTTTGATTTTAAAACTTATTACAAATCTTTTATTATTCTGATTTGATTTGTTTTACTTAATTCAAAATTCCTTTTCTTTTTAAAAAGGTTCACTCCAACACGTTAAAGAAGAATTTTTGACCAGAACATTTTTTCATTCATGTTGCACGTTTCTTCTTCATCTTCTTCTCTAGACTTGTGCTTTTCATTGTTCATACTTTTTGAAGAACAAACTCTTATTGGCTGAGTAACATCTAGAGAACCACTACTTCACTATCATAGAGCTTATTGTTGTATCTGTGTTTTGAGAACACACAAAGCTATTGTAATCGCAATCGCATTCATTCTAAACCTTAGTGATTAGGGAGAGTATCCCTTAGTGGACGTTGTGATACGTCGTAGGGCGAGGAACCCTGCTGTGTGATTGAGGCCCCTAGCGAACGGAGGTTCCTAGTAGTGTGCGGGGTGCTCTTGGTTGTAATAGGGTGCGACTCTATTGCTTGGTTATAAGAACTCTCAGGCGGGTCGCTTGGGGACTAGACTAGGCCTTTCGACGGGAAGGCTGAACCAGTATAAAATCACTGGTGCAAGCTTTTCTAACCCTTATCTTTTACTTTCCGCATATTTACTTTATTTACGTTTTCGCGCTACTCGATTATATTTTTCTAACGTTTTCGCGATCCATAGCAACGCTTAATCTCTCCGTCTTAAAACTATTTTTTAATTTCGTACGAATTTTTCAATACATAATAAAACTCGATTCACCCCCCCTCTCGAGATTTTGAGGCCAAAACCAACAATTGGCATCAGAGCTAGTCTCTTGTGTTAAGACTTAACCGTCTCAAGAGTATGGCTTCAAACTCTCTGTTTGGAGGTGAAAGGAGTTCTATTAACCGTCCTCCCATGTTTGATGGGGTAGGGTATGCGTATTGGAAAGCCCGTATGAAAATTTTTATTCAAGGAGTAGGATTAAAAGTTTGGGATGCCGTCGTAAATGGTCCCTATGTTCCTACCTATGTGGTTAATGGTAACACCGTCGAAAAGCTTATGGCTGAGTGGACGGAGGAGGAGGAACGTCGAGTCCAATACGACTTGAAAGCGAAAAATATTATAACATCTGCTTTGAGCTATGATGAGTTTTTCAGGATTTCAACATGCGAGACAGCACAACAAATGTGGGATACACTGGAAGTCACGCATGAAGGAACAACGGAAGTAAAGAGGTCAAGAATCAATACATTAACTGGTGAATATGAACTATTCAGAATGAAAGATGGAGAATCAATTCAAGAGATCCAAAAACGCTTCACAATGATAGTAAATCAACTGACAACATTGGGGAAGAAATTCACCAATGAGGATCTCATCAACAAAGTGCTAAGATGTTTGGGAAGTGATTGGCAACCTAAAGTGACAACAATCGCTGAATCAAGAAATCTCTCAACAATGACGCTGGCAACTCTGTTTGGAAAATTACAAGAACATGAAAGTGAACTGAAGAGGTTAGCTCAGCATGAAGAAGAGAACAAGAAAGTCAAAAGTTTGGCTTTCAAGGCTGAAGCACCTGCACCAGATAGTGACTCGGACAAAGAACTGATCAATGATGAACACATGGGTCTATTGGTGAAGAAGTTCGGAAAATTTATGAGGAAGAAGAATTTCAACCGAAGAGACAACAACAAAAGTGGAGGCTCAACCATCACATGTCATGAGTGTGGCAAGCCTGGTCATATTCGAGCAGATTGCTATCAATTGAAAAAGAAAGAGAATTCAGAAAAAGGCACCTCAAGTTCAAAGAAGGGAAAGCAAGCATACTTGGCGTGGCTGGACAATGATGGAAGTTCGGATGAGGATTCAGATGAACAAGAAGAAACCGCCAACCTGTGCTTGATGGCTCACGAAAATGAGGTAACTTCTAAACCAAATTTTTATTCTGATGAATTACTTGAAGCTTTTGAAGAATTACATGAGGAATCAATGAGGATATCCTTATTGGTTTCTCTAGAAAATAAAAATTCAGCCTCTCTTTTAGAAAAGAATAAAGAGCTTTCAAAAGAAAATGAATTTTTGAAAAATCAAAATAAGGAGCTGAATTTGACTTTAAAAAATTCCTCAAACACTTCTAGTAATGACATTAAACTTAAAGCTAGTTCTTCTTCGTGTAAATTCTGCAAGGATTTGGTTAAAGAAATTGAAGATTTAAAAGAAACCCTTGCTAAGTTTACAAAAGGTAGAAATACTTTAAATTTAATGTTAGGTAGGCAAAAATGTTTCTTTAATAGAGCGGGTTTAGGATATCAACCCGGTAGGCATCAAAAGAAGCTTAGTACCATTTTTGTCCCTGCCAGTAATCATAAGAAACCTCTTATTATATGTCATATTTGTGGTAAAAAGGGCCATGGTGCACATGAATGCATACACCGAAAAGTGAAGTTCGTTAAACCGAACAATGAAGCTAAAAGGTGGCATGACTTAAACTATGGCTATACTAACGCTCAAGGACCCAAAAAGATATGGGTACCTAAAAAGAAACCTTGAATCTTTGCTTGTAGGTTACTCCGGAAGGAAGAAAATCATGGTGGTACTTGGACATCGGATGCTCAAAACATATGACTGGAGATAAATCCAAATTCTCGCATCTCGTGCCTAAGGACCAAGGATATGTGACCTTCGGAGATAACAATCAAGGAAAGATCATTGGAATCGGTAAAATTGGTACACCTCCTAACCCTTGCATTGAAAATGTATTACATGTTGAGGGCCTAAAGCACAATTTGCTAAGCATTAGTCAATTGTGTGATAAGGGCAATAGGGTTATATTTGATTCTGATAGATGTATTATCGAGGGAAAAATTGATAATCTTATTAAGCTAATTGCTCGCAGGATAAACAATGTATATATTATTGATTTCGATTCAATTCCCTCAAATGATGCTAAATGTTTATTATTTAAAGAGGATGAATCGTGGCTGTGGCATCGTAGAATAGGTCACATCCACATGGCTCATTTAAATAAAATTTCTTCTAAAAACTTAGTAGTTGGTTTGCCAAAGAAAAATTTGTCCTTTTCTGAAAAATGTGATCCTTGTTCAAAATCAAAACTCACAAGGGCCAATTTTCCTTCTAAAAATCTTGTTTCAACTCAAAGGCCTTTGGAACTTTTACATATGGATCTTTTTGGACGGTGTCAAACTAAAAGCTTTGGTGGCAACTATTATTGTTTGGTTATTGTGGATGACTATTCTAGGTATACATGGACGCTTTTTATTACTCATAAAAATGACGCATTTCATGAATTTAAAAAGCTAGCCAAGATTATTCAAAACCAATTGCATTTGAGCATTGCATCCATTAGAACTGATCATGGTGGAGAATTTGAAAATCATAGTTTTGAAAAGTTTTGCAAAAAACATGGAATCAAGCATTATTTTTCAGCTCCAAGGACTCCAGAACAAAATGGGGTTGTGGAGAGGAAAAATCGTTCATTAAAAGAGCTTTCTAGAACAATGCTTAATGACATGAATTTGCCTGCATATTTTTGGGCCGATGCAGTGAGTACAGCATGTTATGTTATGAACCGTGTTTTGATTAGGCCTATTTTAAAGAAAACCCCCTATGAGCTGTACAAGGGGAGAAAACCTAATATTTCCCATCTTCGAGTTTTTGGATGTAAATGTTTTGTGCATAATAATGGTAGAGAAAATCTAGGATCTTTTGAGGCTAGAGCTGATGAGGGTATATTTCTTGGTTATTCTGCTTCTAGCAAAGCCTATAGGATATACAATAAATCTCGTAATACTATTGAAGAATCTATTCATGTATCATTTGACGAATCTGATCCCAGAAGGTTGGGAAAGGTATCTGCTAATGATTTTTCAGGTATTCTTGGAGAATTATTATTCATTGATGAGGATGAGGAGCAAAATGATAAATCAAAGGATCAATCCGGAAGCAATGAAATTTTAGTTGAAAATGTTGAGGAGAAAAATCAAGAAAAATCAATGGAACTCAACACTGATTTGCCTAAGGAGTGGAAAACATCAAGGCATCATCCTATTGATCAAATCATCGGAGACATTTCTAAAGGTGTAAGTACTCGCAACTCTATTAGCAATCTGTGTAACTTCTTTGCATTTGTTTCTCAAGTAGAGCCAAAGAATTATTCTGAGGCAATACTTGATGAGCATTGGCTTTTGGCAATGCAAGAAGAATTAAACCAGTTCGAAAGAAATCAGGTATGGGAACTTGTTCCTAGGCCTGAGTCTCATCCGATTATTGGACTTAAGTGGATTTATAAAAATAAACTTGATGAGGCTGGTTTAATTGTTCGAAACAAATCTAGGCTAATTGCACAAGGTTACAATCAGGAAGAGGGGATAGATTATGAGGAAACATTTGCCCCTGTTGCTAGGTTGGAAGCCATTAGACTGCTATTAGCATTTGCATGCATTTTAGATTTTAAATTATATCAGATGGACGTAAAGAGTGCCTTTCTTAATGGTTTTATAAATGAGGAAGTTTATGTGTGTTGACCTCCTGGCTTTGAAAGTTATGAACACCCTGATTATGTTTATAAGTTGAAAAAGGCTTTGTACGGTTTAAAACAAGCTCCTAGAGCGTGGTACGACCGTCTTAGCAAGTTTTTATTAAAAAATAACTTTGAAAGAGGGAAGGTTGATAACACACTTTTTATTAAAAAGAAAGGAAAGGACATTCTTTTAGTTCAGATTTATGTAGATGATATTATATTCGGTGCTACTAATGAAATCCTTTGCAAGGAGTTTTCTAGTATGATGCAGGAAGAGTTCGAAATGTCTATGATGGGCGAGCTGAACTTTTTCCTGGGTTTTCAAATAAAGCAAGAAAAGGATGGAATCTTTATTAGTCAAACTAAATACTGCAAGGAATTATTGAAAAGATTTGGCATGGATAAAGCCAAGGCAGTTGCAACACCGATAAGTACATCATGCTACTTGGACAAAGACGAAGGAGGTAAATCCGTAGAAATTACAAAGTATCGAGGTATTATCGGATCCCTTCTATATTTGACGGCAAGTAGGCCGGATATCATGTTTAGTGTGTGTCTTTGTGCTCGGTTCCAGTCGAATCCAAAAGTAACGCACATGGTTGCTGCCAAGCGTATAATGAAATATCTGTCTGGCACAACTGATATGGGTTTGTGGTACCCCAAAGGTTCATCTTGTAATCTTGTTGGGTATTCTGATTCTGACTTTGTTGGTTGCAAAGTAGATAGAAAAATCACTAGCGGCACTTGTCATCTTCTTGGCAATTCATTGGTATCATGGGCTAGTAAGAAACAGTCTAGTGTTGCCCTTTCTACAGTTGAGGCTGAATATGTAGCCGCGGGTAGTTGTTGCGCTCAGATTTTATGGTTAAAACAACAACTCTTAGACTTTGGTGTAAGTCTAGATCACATTCCTATTAAATGTGATAATACCAGTGCTATTTCTATTACGAAAAACCTAGTGCAACATTCTCGAACGAAGCATATCGAGATTCGACACCATTTTATTCGTGATCATATTCAGAAAGGTGATTGCATTATTGAGTATGTTGATACTTCGCGGCAGTTGGCTGATATCTTTACGAAACCGCTTCCAAAAGAAAATTTCTTTTTTATTCGTAGAGAAATTGGTCTAGCTTCTGCCTCTCACCTCTTTTGAATATGTGAATCTTTTATCTCTCATGTTATTATTGATGCATCTTCTTAGTGTTTCAGGGGGAGATTGCACATCTTTTTGATGATTACAAAAGGGGGAGAGAGATTCTGATATTATCTGATATTATTGGCTAATTTTTATTGGCTAATACATTCAGGGGGAGAAGATATAATCCATTATTCTGGAAGGATGCTTGAATCGAAATGATATTTTTTTAAGCATTCATACAGGGGGAGATGAAATAATCCATTATTTTTCATGTATTTTATGATTCTAAGGAAGGTTTCATTATTATATATCTATTTCTGCTTGTATAACACTTGTGATGCAGATAGTAAAGAGCATATCAGAATGGGTGTTTGTCATCATCAAAAAGGGGGAGTGTTGGAAGTCAAGCTGGTTGGAAGGCATGTTTCAAACTCTCTATGGACTTCAAAGGAATACAATTATATGTTTTGATGATAACAAACCAACTCAAGTTCAAGCTCACAAGTGCAAGCCTAGAAGATTGAAGACTCAAGCAAGCATATAATAGAAGCCTTATCTTTAGATCAAATGTAAGGTAATGAAGTTCTGTTTCTTTAAGTAGTTACAAAGCCAATAAGTTTTTCATTTTAGAGAGAAGAAGAAAAACGTGTTTTTGCATGAAAATGTATTTTCTGCATTTAACCTTAGTAAAATAATTGATGTTACAAAACTCTGTATATTTATATGTGTGCAAGAGGGAGTAATCGATTATTTGCTAAAGTAATCGATTAACTTTGTTGCATCATAGAAAAATCAGAGAGGTTGTAATCGATTAAGTGATTTGTGTTAATCAGTTACTTTCTTATGGAAGTAATCGATTACATTGGTCAGGTAATCGATTATAATTGTTGCATCATATATTTTTCAGAGGCTTTGTAATCGATTACAAGGTTTGTAGTAATCGATTACATGATGTTGCATCATATGCAAACCAGAGGCTTAGTAATCGATTAACTCCTCAGTGTAATCGATTATTATAGTTGCATGACATAATGAACAGGAGTGATGTAATCGATTAACTATTCTTAGCCTAATCGATTACATGTTTTTCAAATGTTTTAAGAATTTCTATTTTTGTAGAAGTAATCGATTATTGCTTCTATGTAATCGATTATTTCTTGATTTATTGAAAAACGTGTCAGAATCATTTTTATTATTTCCTGATTTGTTTTTATATAAAAGATTCTGATAAATTTTATTTTATTTCGAAAATGAATTTAAATTTGAATTATTTCCTTTTTGGTTTTAAGAATCAAATCTTTTTATTATTTCGAAAATCGTTTTGATTTTATTTTGATTTTAAAACTTATTACAAATCTTTTATTATTCTGATTTGATTTGTTATACTTAATTCAAAATTCCTTTTCTTTTTAAAAAGGTTCACTCCAACACGTTAAAGAAGAATTTTTGACCAAAACATTTTTTCATTCACGTTGCACGTTTCTTCTTCATCTTCTTCTCTAGACTTGTGCTTTTCATTGTTCATACTTTTTGAAGAACAAACTCTTATTGGCTGAGTAACATCTAGAGAACCACTACTTCACTATCATAGAGCTTATTGTTGTATCTGTTTTTTGAGAACACACAAAGCTATTGTAATCGCAATCGCATTCATTCTAAACCTTAGTGATTAGGGAGAGTATCACTTAGTGGACGTTGTGATACGTCGTAGGGCGAGGAACCCTGCTGTGTGATTGAGGCCCCTAGCGAACGGAGGTTCCTAGTAGTGTGCGGGGTGCTCTTGGTTGTAATAGGGTGCGGCTCTATTGCTTGGTTATAAGAACTCTCAGGCGGGTCGCTTGGGGACTGGACTAGGCCTTTCGATGGGAAGGCTAAACCAGTATAAAATCACCGGTGCAAGCTTTTCTAACCCTTATCTTTTACTTTCCGCATATTTACTTTATTTACGTTTCCGCGCTACTCGATTATATTTTTCTAACGTTTTCGCGATCCATAGCAACGCTTAATCTCTCCGTCTTAAAACTATTTTTTAATTTGGTACGAATTTTTCAATACATAATAAAACTCGATTCACCCCCCCTCTCGAGATTTTGAGGCCAAAACCAACACACTTTGGTGTTGCACTCAAAATGCTCTACATGTGGTGCTTGAAGTTGGTCTGAGAGTTGTGGAGCTTTTCTTTGGGATTCTTGGTTTGATTCACGTCTGAGAGGTGAGGGGAAGTAATTATATTCACTAGATAGAGATTAAATTCCATGATTTGTGTTAGAGAGCCACCAAGAGGCTTTAAGGGCTTAGATTGAATAGTGTCTTTGGTTTGGAGACCAAGCTTTGCTCTAAAACTGTGTTGAGCAAGTTCTATATCATGCATGCAAGCTTAAATGAACTTTGTTTCATGAGTATTGTGCTTATTGTGTAAATTGAAGTATTGAGTTGTTAAAATGTGTTTTTATGCATGATTTATTGATTCTCTGTCAAATTGGTTATTTGATATGAAATGAGTATGGTAACGTGTTCAATATATGGTATATGAACTATTGTGATCACTGGTTTGGGTTAAAAATGTTTAGAAATTGAAATGGTATGTAAAAACCAAGTTTCAGTCTGTTCTGTCTGCAAACACTCGAGTATATGGCTTAACACTCGAGTATTTCGTGATGCACCAGTGTGAAAATTGGCGCACCAACTTGAGAACCAGGCTAAGCACTCGAGTATTTCAGATGCAACAAGAGTAAAAATTAATGAACAACTCAAGTAATATGTGAACTACTCGAGTATTCTGGGTAATGGACTACTCGAGTATCTCATGAATTACTCGAGTATATTTTTGAAGATCTGAAAACTTGAATCTGTAAACAGACATGAACGACTCGAGTATAATCATGAACTACTCGAGTAAAATCTGGAAAATGATAAACTACTCGAGTATTATGGAAAACACTCGAGTATTTTTAGTCAGATACTTAAAAATACCATTTTCAATTCTAAGCCATTTTGTAACACTTAAAGGACGATAAACTAAGTGATCCTGGAATTAAAGGAAATTGATTGACGTTATGATATTTTCATTTGAATAACGATACGTTGCTCGGGAGGCACGTAATGTATTAATAAAAGGATAAAACATCAATCAATTCCCTTTAAGTAAAGTAATGCATTCATTCTGGAGTTTGGATGGTAGGACGTATATCATGTTTTTGGTAAACATGTGGAGGGCCTCTGGGAGTGCCAATACGCTTGCTTGATGACACGTCGTTGACGTGGTCGGCTTAGTGGATGCCGATATGGTTATACCGTTTGGATGACGGTCCGTTTGGATGACGGGATATGCTCGGGTGGCATGGATACCAAGCTTGACGTGTACATTCTAGGTGAATGTACGAATTGTTGTATACCTAGGAATACAACGCACTGTTGAGTGCTGGGTTGTTAGGGATGGACGTCAGAGAGTGACATAGTATGATGGAGATAGGCTTGAGAGCTAAAGTCATGCATCATGCCACTCATTTAAATCAATTGTGATAAATGAAATAAGTGTGAGCATCCTATGTGCATTAATTAACTGCTAAGTGTTATATGTGATTGTTGTTAATTGGTGCATATTTACATACTCATATTGCACAATTTATTCTCTGTTGATTAAGTGTATAGAATTGCTTACCCCTATGCCCTTGTAGGTGATGTCTCGTTACATTGCTTTCATCGAGATCCGGCTGTGAATTCAATGCTCCTAATTATGTGGATTATGTTTTGATGATGACAAAATAATTAACAAATCATGCCTTGAAGATATTGCAACATCAACATCAACAAGAAGTCAAGAAAAGAAGAGAAGTGTCCAATCATTCTCAATCAAATATTAATTGTAAATTTCTAATTTATGTTGAGAGTGGTTGAGAGTGGGTAGAAATAGTTAGTCTCTTCTAGGAATAAATTTTTATATGTTTATTAAGTTGAGATTGACCAAAAATTAATACTTGAGAGGAAAAATAAAATTGAAAAATAATTTTTCCCATATCTGATCAAAATACTCGAGTATTTTGATAAAGACTCGAGTATATACTCGAGTATTTATAGAAAAACGCGAGTATTTGTGCCAGGTCAGCAATTATGATCGTTAGTCTTGTTCGTGCACCAATTCACTCGTGACCGACCAAAAAGACTCGAGTATTTTTGTCCAGTCAGCAAAAATGAACGTTGGAGAGACTCAAAAACTCAATTGAGGGCATTTGAGTATCATCCAACCCCAAGAGAGAATTCAGAACCTTATTGTAAAATTTCTCTTTGAATTTGTGCAAGAACAAACAAGACAACAACACATCATTGATTCAAGCTTTCTTAATTTCCTCTTCTCAAGTGTTAATTCCCAAAAAGCTCAACTTCTCACTCATATTGTCATTTTATTCCAAGTTGAGTTTTTAGGCCTCAATTCTTACATTGAGCTGTGTTTATTTGTGCTAATCCATTGTGAGATTAGTAATACACATACAAAAAGCTTGATTATTCAAAGTCTTGGATTGTTCCCAAGCAAACCCTAAGTGGCTTAGGGTGTTGGAAGTCTTGAGAGGTTCTCAAGCACAAGACTAGGAGGTTCCTAGCCCGGTGGAGTTTCTTGAAGGGAGTTCAAGGAAGCTTTGTGAAGAGTTCTTCAATCACCGGAATCAAATTGGGGTAGAAATCAAGAGTTTGGTACACTCTTGAAAGGGTTAGGTTGAGTGAGGCCATTCTCAAGCAATCCTTTGTAATTTCTAACAATTTGATTATTAGTAGAAACTCCTAAGTGATTAGGAGGACTGGATGTAGCTCATTGTTGGAGTGAACCAGGATAAAATTGCTTGAGTGTTGGTTTATTGCTTTTAATCTACTTTCTAGCTCAATAGACTTAAGTCATTTCAATCAATTAGGATTTATACAATTAGGTAGCAAGTTCAAGGAATCTTTGTGTTTAAAAGTTATTTAGATTGCTTGCTATTCTGTTGGATAAGTTCCTGTTTATTATTGAATTGATTTGAGTTAAATTGCTGAATTTTCGTTTCTGGTTTTTCTGCTATCTGATAGGAAAAACTCGAGTATTTCAGAAAAGACTCGAGTTGTTCATCACTGAAAAACTCGAGTATTTCACAAAAGACTCGAGTCTTTTGTGTCTGATTCCAGAAAATTCAATCTTAGCTCCATTCTTCAATTATCAATTGAAATATTTGGTATTAGTGCTTCAAAATACTATTCACCCCCCTCTAGTATTTGCTTAGCCCGCTTGTTGGTTTCCAACACCGGCCACTTCCTAGTGGCACATGGATCTATGAGGACCATCGCGCGGTGTTCGAGGGAGAGGTAGAGGTTACCTTCTACCACCCGAACCCGTTGATCCGATTCCGTCCTCGTAGATTTAGGATTCCCATCATATACACTATGCATGTACCCCCGTTTTACACTTACCATGGACCACCTCCCACGCGACCAGCTCGCTCCTATCACAGTTTCCGTTTTCGACCTACCCGCTCTCACCCTTTTACCTCGAGAGTCGTCCGCGAGGAGACTCCCCCTTCTGATCCGAGGAGCCCAGTAAGGGTTTCACCATCACCTGACCCGGTACCCAGTGGTAGGGTACACTCTCCCTCGGATGAGATCGAGGAGGACCCAGTGGAGGACGAGAGTGGGAGCGATCCTGTCGTGCATTCTACTGGGAGTGATTGGAGGGACGATGATCCCTAGGATTGTGCATAGGGTATGTGATGAGGATCAGGGGATCCGATGTGTGGAGGCTGTGGAGGAGATCTTGCTGCTGCTGCTGTGTTGATGATGATGCTACTACCTTACTACTTATGTTTCTTGGAGACTGCTGTTATCACTACTACTACATCTGATGCTGCCGGATCTACGTGACCACCCTTAGAGTTTTATTTTGGTTATGTATATATGTTGTAGATATACTTTTGGGGTTCTCTAGGGATTTGGTCATGTTAATATGTAGATCTGTTTATGGACTTGTATTTTGGGATCTTGGAAGCTTTGATATGGGGCTATGTACTTATGACTCTTATTATATATATATGTACCTATGTTCATCTTACTAGTAATTGCATAGTCCGATAATTCCGCTTACTCTGATTTAATCTATTTGAGGGCTCGGCTGTGAAAACTATTCGATGGTATCAGTTTTATCAAATAAAGCAAGGGTAGCTTCAGTTATTTTCTATAATATAAAATACGGTTCCAAAAGATGAATGCTACCCAACTTTCGAAAAGGTTTTAGAAATCGCCGAATTCAATATAACTGTTTTGGTAATACCTTAGGGTTTATTCTCCAAGAATTCCAAGTGTTGATTTGTGCACCCGCTTTTAAAAGAAAATTTTATTTCCATATTTTCTTAATCCTCACAAGTCCATATATTATCCAATATAAAAGATTAATTACTATATTATATTTGGGTAATCCGGAAGGGTGTCACAGAAGGGACTCTTCATCACCAAATCAAGTTGGGGTAGAAATTTCAAGAGTTTGGTACACTCTTGAAAAGGGTTAGGATTGAGTGAGGAATATCAATTTATCCTTGTAATTTCTAACAATTTGATTACTAGTAGAAACTCCTAAGTTGATTAGGGGGACTGGATTAGCACTTTATATTGAGTGTGAAACAGGATAAAATTGGTGTTGTCTCTCTCTTTTAGAGCTTTCTTAGTTTTCAAGTAAAACCAAACCCTAAGTTCTCTAGAAAGGGGCTTTTATAATTCTAGTAGCAATTGGTTGCAATTAACTTGTTTTCAACTTGTTTTAACTTAGTTTAATTGCCCTCTACTTTGATTTATATTTGCCCTGGATTAGTCTTTAAGACATTGAATCATTTTGCTAAATTTCTATGAAACTGCTCCTTTCTGTTCTGCATAAAACACTCGAGTGTTTTACAAAACACTCGAGTGTTTCGTTGAATTTCACTCGAGTGTTCTTCATTTCACTCGAGTAAATTTCCCAGTTTCAGAAAAACAAGCTTTTGATCTATTATCTTTTAATTGCACCAAAAATTAGTCATTGTTGCTTCCATATTACTATTCACCCCCCTCTAGTAATTGCTAAGCCCGCTTGTTGGTTTCCAACACTGGCCACATATCTATAATGTGTCATCAAGTAGGTTATAATTTGGTACTCCCGGAGTACCCTCCTCATATTCCCAAAATATGATAATCGTTCCTACCAACCAAACTTCCATTCTATATGAATGCACAATCATCAAGGTTGGTTTTATCTTTAATTCTATTATTATACCAATGTGTTCCCAGAACACTAACATACGTTCCCAGAACGTATCGCAAACCATACTTGGAATATAATCAAGCACCACTCCCGGAGTGTGCATCACGTTCCCAGAACGTATCCAAGAAACCATGTCCCAGACAATGGCCACATTCCCAGAATGTGTCATCAAGTAGGTTGCATCAGTTTGGTACTCCTAGAGTACAGGGTCATGTTCCCATTAATTCCATTATTATGACTTAGAAAACACAACTTCTGAATGATATCTTGAGGTATGGCTTTACTCATAAAATTCACCTTTGAATTTAAATTTAACATATGCTCATAGACCTGGATTGAGAGAATATAATCATTGGTATTAGCAACCCTTATTCAAAAACTTAACTTTTATTTTTAAGTTTCAGGTACTAACCGGTTACATCATCACTTAACCGGTTAGAATTACAGAATATAAAACCACTGATTTTCCAAGAATCTTTTCTTAAATTCTCTTCTCAATCCAATAACAAGGTCTTAGCATAACAGAATACCTCAAGTTCAACACATAATATCATTCAAAAGATCTAAGTCATAATCCAATTTTCATTTATGAATAATTTCCTCTTGAAATTATCCTTTGATATTAAGGTATTAACTCATCACCTCCAATCTAAACCAAACAGTGCTCAAACACATAGTTTTAGATTGGTCTTTGTATGAAATTCTAGCTTAAACTTGAGTACAAATGGTATGGATACTTAGCCAATTTCAGAAATTCATTTTCTTTGAAAATTGACAGTATCTAACCGGTTACAAATTTCGACTAACCGGTTAGATTAGGCAGAACATACACTGAAAAATGAGGTTTTGCATACCATTTTCTACCATACTCAAATATAACCAATTTCATTCATAAATAGAGTTTACATACCTTAATACTAGTGTGTTCAACCACATAAACATATCTATCTTGCATGCATTCAATTTAGATACTCAAATTGCACATAATTGCACATATTTCACAACTCAATGCATCAATTCACAGAATACCCAAATAAGTCATGAATCCAACATCAATATAGCTTGCATGCATCTAGATAACATTGCTCATAACAATAATTGAGCTCAGATTGGCCTCCAAGCCACTTAACCATTTCAACTTATGCCCTTTGAGTCTCTTGGTGACTCATCCTATATTCTACCACAATTTATTCTTTTTCTAGCAAATAGTAAGCTTCCCCCTTACCTCTAAATTGTGCTTGATCCAAAACATTGCAGAGAGAAAGTCTCCAACACAGGTTTCCATTAAATCCACTCCATGCTGATAGAGTTAGAGAGGGTACCAAAACCAGGGAATTTGACATGCAAAACCAAATTAAGAATTGGGGGAAATGGTCAAATTGAATTCTCTACAACATGCACTAGAGGTAGGAACAGATTTGAAACCAAAAGGGTTTGTATGCTTACCAAAATCGAAGCTTGAACTCAGCTTCCAGAATCAATAGAAAACAGATTTCAGTCTCCAACTCTTAGCTTCCAAGATCGATTCCTCCTCCCACACAAACACTCAACTCACAAGGTGTATATCAATGAAAAGCCCTTGATTCAAGCTTTTCAGAAATGTGTGTTTCACTCTCTAACTCTCAAGGACGAAGACGAATTGCTCAGAACGAATTCGAAACCCTTATCACCCTTCTTCAACACAAATTGCAGCAATCAACCCTCAATTCTTCACGAATTCCACTATTTATAGATCAACAAGGTTGACATGCACGTTGACGTGTGTTCTCCATTAATCTGAGGCTGGTTTCGTGGCGATTTCTGGATTAATTGAGTGATTACTCATCAAATTCCACTAACCCAGTTCCTGAGTTCATCGTGTAACCGGTTACAAAGCCCTTCTAACCGGTTACATACTGATAAAATTCAAAAATTAATAATTTAATTCCTCTTTCTTTGAGATCCTTTCTAATATTGCAATTAGGTCCCAACCCAAGGACTCAATTACAATATTCATATTTTTGTACCAAAATAATCATAAAAATATATCTCATATTTTTATATATAAAAACACATAATGTACAAAAACTAAAACCTTCAAAACTAATATAAATCAATTATAGAATAATTGTTATAATTAATTTCTTGGTTATTTGGGAGACGAAAATTAGGGGTGTTACAATATTTTTCGGATACAGTCAAACATAGAATAGGAAGTTGGAATTCAAACCCAATCTTTTAATTTTGGTAAGATATTTATGTAAATTCTTTGTTACCCTAATGACCTGTACGGTAATGTGATAACAATTTTATAAAAAATAGATAAGAAGAGAATTAAAGTTTTAACTTAATTAAGTCATTAACCTTTGTCAATGAGTTCTGTCTAATTTTTCAAAGCAAGAAATTAATTTTATGAAAGTGTTTGCATTGATCATTTCGAGATTGTTGTAAAAATTTTTGTCAATGACATTTTGGTTGCATTCCCATAATGTAATTAAATTTGATTTCCGGAACATAATTAGATACTCAATGTTTGATTAAGTTAAATTACTATTTATAATTAAGATGATTAAATTTAGAATGGAATTTATTTAAATTAATAGACCATAGTTTTTATTATATAAATGATTTTACTAAAAAAAATGGTATATTTCCAAAAGAAATCAACTTACAAATATGCCTAAATATTCATCAAAAATATGACATGTGTCAAAAAGTGGTACTATAGTTACTATTAATATGTTATCAAGTGGCATAAATCCCTTTCTTTAGATATATGCTTATTAAAAGGAATCTCAAAATACTTATGTGAAAAAACATTTAATTTATATTATATAATCATAATTTAATTCTTTTAAATATATATGTTTGACTTATAATAAAAATTAAATTGAGATTGAGATATAGCACCCATTGCATTCACACGGGAAAAAATCCTATATAGCATGGTTTTCAAGATAACTTATATGTTAAAGACTAAAAAAAACATCTGCTACTTGTTTTTACGTTCTATTCGATAATAATTGTAACCTCATTATTAGGAAAATTTTTTTTTATCCTTAATTTCAACCCCCATTCCTATTTTTAATAACTTGTATTACTCAATATTCTTTAGTGTTCTAAAAATAATTATATGAATAATTTTGAAAATTTATACCAAATATTATTATTTTTACTTCAAATAATAATTTTAAGTAACGTGCTAAATAAACAATAATGTACATATGCACTAAAAAATGTCCTGTGTTTGTAATATTACATTGGACTGCGCATAAGAAAAATTAACCCTAAAAAATAGAGCAAAATGAGCATTAACTATTGAGATTCGATCCTGCCCATCTACAAACAAAAACAACTATAACTAACCGCTAAACCAAATGCATATATACATAAGTAAATATGATATATAACCTTCTACCACTTTATATTTTCTAAACATTAACTTTGTGAGGCCAATTGCCCCCACTCTGAGTAATGTAAATTGTCCCTGCTTATATAAAATCTTCATTCCACGTAAAAAGATTCATCGAGTAGGTCATATTTATTTTAAAAATTGTTCATTATATATGATTGTATGTTTGTCTTAGTATATACAATAAGCATGTTTCCATGTAAACTAATTTTTTTAACCGTGCATATTAATAATTTCTTAATATTTAATGAAAATATATATACAAATTCTAAGTTTCAATTAAAATTTGACTTCTATACGTGGTAAATATTTTATTTTTTAAAAAAATTATAATAATTATTAGGTAGAAATCAATAATAGAAATAAATTTCATTAGATACTGTTATGGATGGTTTTTCATTTTTAGTAGGATAAAATCAACTGAAGTTAAAAAAGAAATAATAAGATATAAAAAATAATTAAAATGTTTAAGGCTATGATTATGAGTCACTTACACTATATGAATCATAGCGATTGTTCACAATCTCTTTAATTCTCCATTCCGAACACCAGCGGTGTACTGTTGATGTTAAATTAGTGTTTTTAGTTGTAACATTATAGATAACAAAAAAAAAGGAACATATAAATATGATAAAAACGATGAAGTCAAGATATCGTATGATGGATCTAAACTAACACCACATAAATTACAATAATGGTTATTATAAAACGAAGAGATTTCCAACACCACATTAATTACTACATATGTTAGGTGCATCTAAAAATATAGACAATATTAAAATATTTAAAAAGTCACAGATTCACAATTGAAATTTGATTTTAGAAATGAATTCTTCATAATTAAACATAATGTTCTGCCAAAAATTAGAATCACAAACAAAGTTCACAATTACACACAAAATTTAAAAAACATAAAAAAAAACTTCAAACCAAAGATTATACTTTATACATGTTCATATAGTTCCAAGAATCCATGTTTGCCCAAAGCTTCCTTATTACTTTTGGAGATAATAAAACTTCACAATAAACATGATGCACCGATAAATATTCAGTATCTATAATTTAGAGATGAATAGCTTGATCTCCTCAGCTGCTTGCTTGTAAATTTCATTCACAAATGATTTCTCTATAAACTGATGTGGGGAACCAACATTTGCCTGCAATAAAAAACCAATAAAATAAGTTAAATAAAAACATTCTAACATTGACATTATTGATACGTGCTTTATGCAATAACATATTTTAGTGAAAGCACATAGTAATTGGATGTTATATCTGCTATAGCAAAAAAAATATTTGCAGTATTGAACAATTATTCTCACTTTCCAAAACTTGCTATTAAAATATAATTTGACTTCTCAATATGCCTAGTTATGAAGATTTCCTCACTAACTATAAATGATTTAGAATCATATAACACTGTTAATATAAGGAAAATTTAATAACGATAAGAGTAATGAATTTGAACAATTGAACATTTTTTTCCTAGTTATCTTAATAAAATCCACAAAACCATAAAGGAAACTCGAGATCAATGCTTACCTTAGCAAGAATCATGCATCCAAAATATCCACAATCATTGCAAAATATATTGGCAGTTTTGACCTCCATGTTGTACTTGTCCAAAACAGAAACAATGGTGGTCATGAGGTTTGCCTTCCTTGGTGTGAAAACAGAAAATTCTTCTTCAGCCCCATAAATGTTCAAGACCACATTTGGAGAATACCATGTTTGAAAAGAAACAGGGTTTTGAGGGACTGTGGCTGGATTTGTATTTGAAGGATATGACGTTGGCATTCCACGTGCCAAGTTATTAGAAGATCCTTGATCAGCTATGAATTTCTCCTTTGAGTCATTTACATATGAAACACGCCCAAAAGTGGAGATAGATTTAAGCTTTTCCTGTTTATGTTGTTCAAGCTTTTCCACAGTGTGCTCTAGACTTGTGATGTAGTCCACTGTTTCACCAACAATGGTCGATTTTCCTGCCTACATATACGAAGTCAAATTAAATCCCTTCTGTGAATCAAAGAGAATCAAAGGGATTTTTTAGAGTAGACATACTTGTTGCAAGTTCCAAGTCATGCAACAAGAGCTTACCCTGGGTGTGTTCGATCACTTTGATACCTACACCTTCCTTCCTTAAAACTACTCTCTTCCAGGTCCTTGCCTCGATACATGAAATTATTCTTTAATACCTTCGTATGAATCGAGTAAGAGTAACGCAGAAAAGGATGTTAGCCTTCACTTCAATTACTGAAAATCCTCGTTGCATTCTTATTTCATATGAAAGGCTAATTCTTCGGGTTACCTTGGTTATAAGAGTTTGACTGAAGGGAGTCCATCTATGGTCCTATAATCAGTCAGTCGATTCCCAAGATCGCATCCCAATGCGAATAAGGCAGACAGATCAATCTATCCTAAAAACTCGCCCTAACACTTCCATTCAACCGTTAAGACTTACCTTAGAAACAACTATAGGAATGCTCGTAAGAGTTTCTATCATTTCTGAGGTCCATCATTCTGGCTATCTTTTCTTTCTGTTGCTTGCAATCCTTCAGCTTTCTTGTCATCCTCATACATCCTACACATGTCCTCAATTGCAGGAAAGCTTTGGATCCGTTGATAGCTGAAAATAGACTTCAGCTTGGGCCTTAAGCCTCCTTCGAACTTGATACACTTGCTCCTTTTGTCGGGGTTGTTCTGATAGTACGGAGAGTACTTCATCAGTTCCTCGAACTTAGCCGTGTACTCACCCACGCTCATGTCTCCTTGCTTCAACTGCAAGAACTCCACTTCCTTCTTTCTCCTCAAGTCCTCAGGGAAGTATTTATTGAGAAACTTCTCCCTAAATACATCCCAATTCACATCCCTTCCTTCATAACGAAGGAGCTGAACCGTATGATTCCACCAGTTCTCAGCTTCATCCTCTAGCATGTAGACTGCATATGCTACTTTCTGAGCTTCCGTGCAATCCAAAGTTCTCAAAATCTTGTCCATAGTGTGAATCCACTTACTGGCCTCCTCAGGTTTAAATCCTCCTTCAAACTTGAGTGGGTTACAACTCCGAAAATCTGCCAGACTCTTCGCCTCAGTGTTACCCACATTGCACAGGTGAGGGGGATTAACCGGTTGAGGTGGTTGCTGAGATTGTTGTTGTTGCATAGATTCCAGCACCGCGGTAATTCTCTCTAACATCGTGTTAGTGTGATTTTGGTTTCTAGTTGTCATAATAGACCTGCGATATGGACTTATGGTCACATATGTTGAACTAGGGAAACATGCATCACACCACCTATACTAAGGTTATAGCCACAACCTCAAACAAAACATTTAATTGTATCTAATGCTCAAAACAAGCAAGATACTAGAATTCAAAATAATAAATATGCCCTGTGGATACCTGCTTGCTGTTGATGACTACCTTGCTGGGACTACTTCAACTATTACAGGATCTAACTTTTGCTCTGATACCACTCAGTGTGACACCCTCAAATTATAAAAAGTAATTAATACAATATTCGTATCAATACTCGTATAGTTATGGACTTGTTAGTGTTTAGAAAATGTGGAAGACAAAATTTCTTTTCATTCTCTATAGAGACGGGTGCACAACCCAAACTGGACTTCTTGGAGAATATAATTTATATCATTTAAAACGTTGCATTGAATTCGGCATTTTCTAAGATAAGAAAATCTTTTCATAATTCGGATGGCATTGGTACTTTTTAAAAGTATTGACATAGTAAAATTAACCGATGCCTATCCATTCTTTCTTTCGCGGAACTGATACCATTTTAAAATAACATAACCGAATCCTTTAATTAAACTTTGTCAGAGTGAGCGGAAATGGTAGGACTATGTACAGTTGTAATATGAACATAAGGTATATATATATATATATATATATATATATATATAAGTCATGAAATAAATAATCCAAAGCAGTCATGTCTCCGAGTTTCCATACAAGTCCATAAAAGATCTATATCAAAATAAACCATAACCCTAGAGCTCTCAAAAGCATATCTACAAAATATACATATAAACTCTAGAGCAGGTCACATAGATCTGGAAACAGCAGCAGCAGCAGTAGTAGTAGTCTCCAAGTAGCAGAAGTAGTAGGCATCGTCAAACACCATCAACAGCAGCAACAGTATCTCCTCCACAGCATCCATCACATCAGATCCTCCGATCCTCATCATCTACCATATGCACATACCTAAGGATCGTTGCTCCTCCATCGACTTCCGATAGAGTGCACGACAGGCTCACCTCCGCTCTCGTCCTCCATAGAATCCTCCTCGATCTCACCCGAGGGAGTGGGTACCCTACCACTGGGTACAGGGTCAGGAGATGGTGAGACCCTAACAGGGATCCTCGGATCAGATGGGGGAGTCTCCTCGCGGATGACTCTAGTAGAAAAAGGGTGTGAGCGGGTAGGTTGAAAGTGAAAACTATGATATGAGCGAGCTGGTCGTGTGGGAGATGGTCCATGGTAAGTGTAAAAGAGGGGTACGTGCATAGTGTACATGATGGGAATCCTAAATCTACGAGGATGAAACCGGATCAGCGGGTTGGGATGGTAGAAGGTAACCTCTATCTCTCCCTCGAACACTGCCCGGTGATCCTCGTAGATCCATATGCCACTAAAAAGTGGTCGGATCTCGATGCAAGCGATGTAACGTGACATCACCTACAAGGGCATAGGGGTAAGCAATTCTATACACATAATCAATAGAGCATAAATGTATGAACAATGTGAAGATATAAACATATGCAACCATAACAACAATCACATTTAGCATTTAGCAGATATCGAATGCAAGTAAGATGCTCATACTAGTTTCATTTATCAACTTTAGATTAAATGAGTGGCATGATGTATGAACTTAACTCTCAAGCCTATCTCCATCATTCTATGTCACTCTTTGACGTCCATCCTTTACTTCGTCCAACACTCAACAGTGCGTTGTACTCCTAGGTGTACAACATTCGTATATTCACCAAGAATGTACACGACAAGCTTGGAATCCATGCCACCCGAGCAATGTTATAACGTGCCACCCGAGCAACGTACCATCATCCAAACGGCTCGTCATCCAAACGGTATAACCATATCAGCATCTCATTATGCCGACCACGTCGTCAACCATAACGTGTCATCAAGCGAGCCGTCAATTGGCACTCCCAGAGGCCCTCCTCATGTTACCAAAACATGATAAACGATCTATCATCTAAACTCCAGAATGAATGCATTATCTGAACTTAAAGGAATTGATTGGTGTTTTTCTTTTTAATAATTCCTGACGTGCCACCCGAGCAACGTCTCGTCATCCAAACAAAAATTACCATATCAATCAATTTCCTTTAAGTCTTAGATCACTTGGATTATTGTCATTTAAGCATTAATCAATGATTCAGAATTAAAAATGGTATTTTCAATGTTTTGGGTAAAACTACTCGAGTGTTCTTCAGAATACTCGAGTGTTCTTCAATTATTTCCATATTACTCGAGTAATTCTCAGTTACTCGAGTTGATCATGCCTTTCTGAGGATTTGGGTTTCAAATTCATAAAATTACTCGAGTGATTCATGAGTACTCGAGTGTTCTTCATCAATTCCAGAACACTCGAATGACTCCTGCATTACTCGAGTGGTTTACCATAAAATGTCCCCATACATCATTTGATACTCGAGTTCTGGGCCTGGTACTCGAGTGTTCTAACACAAAATACACTGTTTTACCAAAAATTTACTCGAGTATCGAGCCAAGTACTCGAGTCTTTTCTTGCAGAACAGACTGGAAACTTGGTTTTAACATACCATTTTCAATTCTAACCATTTCTAGTCCAATCCAATGATCAACAGAGTTTATATAACACGTATTGAACATGCTCAAACACTTAGAACACATCAAATAACAGATTTGACGGGGAATCACAAGATTATGCATAAAACATGAAAATTCACAACTCAATATACCAAATTGCAATATACTCAATAAACTTGTGATTTTATGTTCAAGATAACTTGCATGCAACATATGGGACTTACTCAACACAGTTTTAGAGTGCAAGTTGGTCTCCAAACCAATTTCCCTATTCAATCTAAGCCCTTAGAGCCTCTTGGTGGCTCTCTAATTAAAATCATGAAATTTAAGCTCCATCTAGTGAATAGAAAGACTTCCCCTTACCTCACTGACGTGAATCAACAAGAGATTTGCAAAAGAAAGCACCACAACACCAAGAACCTCTTCAAGCATCACATGCAGGACAGTTTTGAGTGGAGGTCCAAAATGGAATTGGTTGACATAGGAAACAGATATAGAAATTGGGGAAATTAGTATTTCTATACTCTATGCAACATCTACTAACTATAGAAACCAATTTGAGACTCATAAAATTCGTGAGCTTACCAAAATTGGGAATCAAAGTAAGCTCCCAGAACTGATGACAAGAAACGAACTTCAACTTTCCAGCTTCGATTCTACCAACAAACACTCTCAGCTCACAAATTTTATGTCTATACAAAGCTCGTGATGTGAACTTTGTATTGGTGTATAGTTTGTAGCTCAACTCAACACAGAGAGGGAGAATCGAACGATCAAACTTCAGAACCCTAACACATGCAATTTCTTCACCATTTGAGCAAATGGGTTGGTTAATCCGTCAACCATGGCTTAAATAGCCATCCCTGAAGCTCATGCACAACGCCACGAAGGTGGAGACATGTTGCTGGGGGTGTTTTCGGGTCAACGGTGGAGAATCGTTGGTGGTGACTCACCAAAACGCACTAACTCGTTCAACTCTGACCAGAATACTCGAGTACTCTCAGAAATACTCGAGTATTTTGACCAGTTTTTGAAAAATATTTATTTTATTTTCTTTCCCTCCAAATCCTTTCCTATAATTATTTCTAGGTCCCCAAACAGGGACTAATAAGCAAAATATTTATATTTATGCATAAATAGACTTACCAAATAAATTCCAACAATATAAATACAGGTTTTAGCCAAAGATTAAAATAGAAATGATTAATTATAATAAACTTTATAATTAACATTCCATTAATTCAGGATTAAAATTTTGAGGTGTTACACTACTTCCCAACATAAAAGGAATTTCGTCCCCGAAATTCACTCTTCAAAATTACACGTTCTCAAAATTAAATAAAAGACTATTTTGATGTTTTCAAAATATCCATAGGGAAAATCCTTCCCCACTTAAAAGGATTTTTCTTACACTTCTTTAAATTCCCTGACTCAAAATATTTCACTAAATATTTCAAATAAAACTTTTCTCGAATAACACTTTTGCGTTCAAAAACATATATCAATCCCTTTTCTCACAAAAGAGTTTTCTTAAATTTCTTTCAAAAATTATTTCGTAATTAACTCAAATATTTTTTTTTTGATCATTTCGGACAAAACGTTTCAATACATAGCTTAAACTGAAATTTTTCCCAATAAACTTTTCGAGAAAAACTTCTTCGAATAATACCTTTCAAATATATATTTATATATATATACTCCTCAATTAAAAACATTTTTGCAAAGATATTTTTGAGGATAAACATGTCCCGTTGCGCACTCTGATCACTCAAGCACGAGTAAGGAATCATTTGTATGACTTTATTCCTTAATAGTCATAAACATTAGGGTGAGCAATCCTAATATTTTAACTGTCAGTAATAAAATCATCCCTTACAAATATAATCTTTCTCAAGAAAGATTATACGATATATCTTTAAGTTGGATGAACTTACAGACTGGAAACTTGGTTTCAACATACCATTTTCAATTCTAACCATTTCTAGGTCAATCCAATGATCAACAGAGCTTACATTATACATATTAAACATGTTCCCACACAAAAACAACAACTTATTACACTGAATCAAATCTGAGCAAAGATTTTGCAAAAAAACACATTTTCAACAACTTAACATACCAAATTCAGTTCCACACACTTTTGGCATGAAAACAACTTGCATATAGCTCACATGCAACATATAGAACTTGCTCAGAACAACATTAGAACACAGGTTGGTCTCCAAACCAATTTTCCTATTCAAACTAAGCCCTTAGAGCCTCTTGGTGGCTCTCTAATCAAATGCATGCGATTTAAACTCTATCTAGTGAATAGAAAGCTTTCCACTTACCTCTTAGACGTGAATCAACAGAGACTTTACCAAAACATAGCTTCCAAGCTGGATTCCCCAAACTCCACACTGAAACAGAGCAGTTTCAGCAGAGCACCAAGATTGAATTGGTTGATACATAAGACAGACATAAAAATTGGGGAAATTAGTTTCTATATACTCTCTACAATTCGTACTAGCTAAAGGAACAAGATTTACATGGAGAAGTTGCCTGAGCTTACCAAAATCGAACGCAAAAGTAAGCTCCAGGAAACTTGAGACAGCAAACGGACTCCAACTTCCAAGCTTCGATTCTTCCAATCTATGAACTCTCAGCTCACAATTTTGGTATCTTTGTGAAGCCCTGAATGTGAGCTTCACAATGGTGTATAATTTGTATGTCAACTCTTAAGAATCAAAGAGAATCGAAGGCACGAAGTTAAGAACCCTAAACTCAGAAATTCTTCACGGATTTGGCACAATGAACGGTTGATTCATCAACCATAGCCTTATATAGCTCAATTGAATGCTCATGCACAACGACACGAGTCCAAGGACGTGTTGCTGAGTTGCAATCGTGTCGACTCGTGAGGTATTCCGAGTGGTGACTCAGCAAATGCACTCACGAGAGTAACTCTGTACAATTCACTCGAGTATTTCCTGAAACACACGAGTCTTTCGGGCAAATTATGAAAAATAATTGTTTTATTTTCTTTTCCTCCAAAACCTTTCTAAAATTACTTCAAGGTCCCAAACAGGGATTAATATGCAAAATATTTATTTTCTCATATTAAAACTATCTAATATTATCATTCATAATAAATTACTTTGAAATCAAGAATAAAATAATTAATTATAAATAAACTTTATAATTAACATTTTATAAATCAGGGGTTAAAAATCTGGGATGTTACAAATTGCCCCCACTCTGAGTAATGTAAATTGTCCCTGCTTATATAAAATCTTAATTCCACGTAAAAAGATTCATCGAGTAGGTCATATTTATTTTAAAAATTGTTCATTATATATGATTGTATGTTTGTCTTAGTATATACAATAAGCATGTTTCCATGTAAACTAATTTTTTTAACCGTGCATATTACTAATTTCTTAATATTTAATGAAAATTTATATACAAATTCTCAGTTTCAATTAAAAATTGACTTCTATACGTGGTAAATATTTTATTTTTTAAAAAAATTATAATGATTATTAGGTAGAAATCAATAATAGAAATAAATTTCTTTAGACACTGTTATGGATGGTTTTTCATTTTTAGTAGGATAAAATCAACTGAAGTTAAAAAAGAACTAATAAGAAATAAAAAATAATTGAAATGTTTAAGGCTATGATTATGAGTCACTTACACTATATGAATTGTAACATCCCTAGCAGGCAAATGGATTGCGACTGTCCCCACATACCAACACGAGTCTTTTCAGCGTGCTTTGTCCTCACTCGCACACTTCCCGGGAAAACTTCCCAGGAGGTCACCCATCCTAGAATTACCCCAAGTCAAGCACGCTTAACCATGGAGTTCTTATGTGATGAGCTACCGAAAAGAAGATGCATCTTGTTGATATGGGTAGTACTAATCAATTCATTTAAGCCTTCCTGTACTATGTAGTCTCATACCTACACAGTCTCAGGATCACCCTCTCATTCCGGTGTGTCGGTTCATCCATGTACCCCTCCCTTAGAAGCCTTGCCAGGAGCCGCTCCTTGTCCGTGCCTCTTGCACCGGCGATCACTCCCTGCCCTCATCAGCCCGTGTGTTACATGAATCATAGCGATTGTTCACAATCTCTTTAATTCTCCATTCCGAACACCAGCGGTGTACTGTTGAGGTTAAATTAGTGTTTTTAGTTGTAACATTATAGATAACAAAAAAAAAGGAACATATAAATATGATAAAAACGATGAAGTCAAGATATCGTATGATGGATCTAAAGTAACACCACATAAATTACGATAATGGTTATTATAAAATGAAGAGATTTCCAACATCACATTAATTACTACATATGTTAGGTGCATCTAAAAATGCAGACAATATTAAAATATTTAAAAAGTCACAGATTCACAATTGAAATTTGATTTTAGAAATGAATTCTTCATAATTAAACATATTGTTCTGCCAAAAATTAGAATCACAAACAAAGTTCACAATTACACACAAAATTTAAAAAACATAAAAAAAAACTTCAAACCCAAAGATTATACTTTATACATGTTCATAGTTCCAAGAATCCATGTTTGCCCAAAGCTTCCTTATTACTTTTGGAGATAATAAAACTTCACAATAAACATGATGCACTGATAATAATTCAGTATCTATAATTTAGAGATGAATAGCTTGATCTCCTCAGCTGCTTGCTTGTAAATTTCATTCACAAATGATTTCTCTATAAACTGATGTGGGGAACCAACATTTGCCTGCAATAAGAAACCAAAATAAAAACATTCTAACATTGACATTATTGATATGTGCTGTATGTAATAACATATTTTAGTGAAAGCACATAGTAATTGGATATTATATCTGCTATAGCAAAAAAAATATTTGTAGTATTGAACAATTATTCTCACTTTCCAAAACTTGCTATTAAAATATAATTTGACTTCTCAATATGCCTAGTTATGAAGATTTCCTCACTAACTATAAATGATTTAGAATCATATAACACTGTTAATATAAGGAAAATTTAATAACGATAAGAGTAATGAATTTGAACAATTGAACATTTTTTTCCTAGTTATCTTAATAAAATCCACAAAACCATAAAGGAAACTCGAGATCAATGCTTACCTTAACAAGAATCATGCATCCAAAATATCCACAATCATTGCAAAATATATTGGCAGTTGTGACCTCTATGTTGCACTTGTCCAGAACAGAAACAATGGTGGTCATGAGGTTTGCCTTCCTTGGTGTGAAAACAGAAAATTCTGCTTCAGCCCCATAAATGTTCAAGACCACATTTGGAGAATACCATGTTTGAAAAGAAACAGGGTTTTGAGGGACTGTGGCTGGGTTTGAATTTGAAGGATATGATGTTGGCATTCCACATGCCAAGGTATTGGAAGATCCTTGATGAGATATGAATTTCTCCTTTGAGTCATTTATAAATGAAACACGCCCAAAAGTGGAGATAGATTTAAGCCTTTCCTGTTTAAGTTGTTCAAGCTTTTCCACAGTGTGCTCTAGACTTGTGATGTAGTCCACTGCTTCACCAACAATGGTCGATTTTCCTGCCTACATATACGAAGTCAAATTAAATCAAAGACATTTGAAATCAACATATTTTTCCACTTAAGCTTAACTCTGCGATGGTGTGAGGTTAGTTGTTATTTTGGTGCGAACAAGTTATACTATGAATCTATAGGTTCGAGTTTTCCAAAAAAATAAAATTGGAGGAAAGTATGTACTTTAAAAATCATTTTGACTTCAAAATAATGACTTGTTACCTTGAAAGCTCTTGCACATGTAGAGAGAAGATATATATTGAGGTTTCACATGCATTTTTATCATTACATTTTAGTGTATGTATGTGTGTGTGTCTATATATATTTTAATCGCCACTATTAAAAATACTAAACTAGTATAAAATTGCTATTCATTTTTGGATCCATATCAGCTAAAAAGAAAAACAAAAGTCCATTCCATGTCCCTGACACTTCTCTCTCCAGTGTATCCACCACGCTCACTACCTTCACCCATCTCCACCATCACTACCCTCACCTAACATAGAAATTCCCTTCTTCCAACTCTTCCCACATACCTTACTCTTACCAAACCCTCACTAAAACTCACCACGACACACAATAATAAAACCAAAAACAGTTTTGCACAATAACATGATCTCATCTCGTCTCATCCCAAATTTGACTCGAGATCCACCCTCCAACACTCTGTCTAATCCTATATATTTAGGTCTTAGCCGTCGAATTTTAGATTAACAGGTCATTTACACCACGCCATTGATCAATAGATCTAGGTCAACCACTACATCATAGATGTGAGCTCTTTTCTTTATCAATTCACTACCATCCAAACCAAATATCTAAGCCCAATACTGTTACAATTCAGACACCCACCTTTCTTAGATTTCCATTTGAAGCGTCATTTCCTAATCGATCGAATAAGAAAAGCAAAAGACCATGATATATCGAAAAGATACAGTTCTTGCGTGTCAACCACACTATAGAATCTTAGATCTAGGCCACCACATCGTAGATCCGACCTCTTTTCCCTATCAATTCACTGCCACTTAAACCAAAGACCCGTGCCCCACAATTTTACAGTTCCAACAATAAGCTTTCTTGGGTTTTCTTTAAAAGCCCTCATTTCCAAAAATTGGAAAAGCTAAACACCTTGACATATCTGAAAGATAGACTTCAATGTAAAATAAAAGAATTTAACCTTAAAAAAAAGGATTTGAATAAAGTCATTGAAAGGTTAAGAGAAGGAAATTGTTTTGAATTTTTTTTTACCTTAGTAGGAAGTTGCGGAAGCAAAGCATGAACACTGTCAAACAAGTTTCCCATCTTTTCCCTCCTTTCTTTCTGGATCCATTTGTGACTTTTACGACCAGACTCACGAGATTTCTCTTTTTTACCTTTACAACCTACAATCCTCTTTCCACTTTCATTGTGATTTCCCTGAATTTGATTCTTTTTCATAAGAGGTTTTCCCTTGTATCCTTCTTCTTCCTTCTTGTGTGGTTTCGTATCTAAGTAATCTTTGCTCTCATCTGTGTTATTTGAGTTAGAGAAATTTGATTGGTGATTTTCATGAATGTGCTGGTCTTCATCTTCCATGGTCACAGCCACAAAGAAGAGAAAAAGTTTGGTAGAAGAACTCTTTGAAAGAAAGGGATGAATAAGGATGGTTTTATATAAAGGTGGTAGCTTTGTTAAATGTGAATAGAAAAGTATAAATGAAGAAATGATAAAGTTCATCACATGAACAACTCATAATACAGTTATAATCTGAAAAACGTTACTTTTACGTTACGTTTCTATGATAACCTACCGCCTAATCGCTTCACACAAAAAACACTTTTTCTCTCATCTTAGGGTCCCACCAGTGTGATCACCCTCACTTTCTCGAGGATGTGTTTCATTGAACTTATTTCTTTTTAATATACTTATGTTCAAGATGTTTAAAGGAAAATAGTTAATTTAAATTTTATATCATTAACTAAAATTTTAAATTATTAATGGACAAATATAGTCAACGTGATCATTATTCATTTTCTTGGTTTATATTTTTATATGCTAATTTCATTAATATAAAAGTTAAATTGTAATTTAATAATGATATTTTTCGGATACAGTCAAACATAGAATAGGAAGTTGGAATTCAAACCCAATCTTTTAATTTTGGTAAGATATTTATGTAAATTCTTTGTTACCCTAATGACCTGTACGATAATGTGATAACATTTTTATAAAAAATAGATAAGAAGAGAATTAAAGTTTAAACTTAATTAAGTCATTAACCTTTGTCAATGAGTTCTGTCTAATTTTTCAAAGCAAGAAATTAATTTTATGAAAGTGTTTGCATTGATCATTTCGAGATTGTTGTAAAATTTTTTGTCAATGACATTTTGGTTGCATTCCCATAATGTAATTAAATTTGATTTTCGGAACATAATTAGATACTCAATGTTTGATTAAGTTAAATTACTATTTATAATTAAGATGATTAAATTTAGAATGGAATTTATTTAAATTAATAGACCATAGTTTTTATTATATAAATGATTTTACTAAAAAAAATGGTATATTTCCAAAAGAAATCAACTTACAAATATGCCTAAAAATTCACCAAAAATATGACATGTGTCAAAAAGTGGTACTATAGTTACTATTAATATGTTATCAAATGGCATAAATCCCTTTCTTTAGATATATGCTTATTAAAAGGAATCTCAAAATACTTATGTGAAAAAACATTTAATTTATATTATATAATCATAATTTTATTCTTTTAAATATATATGTTTGACTTATAATAAAAATTAAATTGAGATTGAGATATAGCACCCATTGCATTCACACGGAAAAAAAACCTATATAGCATGGTTTTCAAGATAACTTATATGTTAAAACTAATAAAAACATCTGATACTTGTTTTTAGGTTCTATTCGATAATAATTGTAACCTCATTATTAGGACAATTTTTTTTATCCTTAATTTCAACCCCCATTCCAATTTTTAATAACTTGTATTACTCAATATTCTTTAGTGTTCTAAAAATAATTATTTAAATAATTTTGAAAATTTATACCAAATATTATTATTTTTACTTCAAATAATAATTTTAAGTAACATGCTAAATAAACAGTAATGTACATATGCACTAAAAAATGTCCTGTGTTTGTAATATTACATTGGACTGCGCATAAGAAAAATTAACCCTAAAAAATAGAGCAAAATGTGCATTAACTATTGAGATTCGATCTTGCCCATCTACAAACAAAAACAACTATAAGTAACCGCTAAACCAAATGCATATATACATAAGTAAATATGATATATAACCTTCTACCACTTTATATTTTCTAAACATTAACTTTGTGAGGCCAATTGCCCCCACTATGAGTAATGTAAATTGTCCCTGCTTATATAAAATCTTCATTCCACGTAAAAAGATTCATCGAGTAGGTCATATTTATTTTAAAAATTGTTCATTATATATGATTGTATGTTTGTCTTAGTATATACAATAAGCATGTTTCCATGTAAACTAATTTTTTTAACCGTGCATATTACTAATTTCTTAATATTTAATGAAAATTTATATACAAATTCTCAATTTCAATTAAAATTTGACTTCTATACGTGGTAAATATTTTATTTTTTAAAAAATTATAATGATTATTAGGTAGAAATCAATAATAGAAATAAATTTCTTTAGACACTGTTATGAATGGTTTTTTATTTTTAGTAGGATAAAATCAACTGAAGTTAAAAAAGACGAAGATATGATTTCTTTAGACACTTTAGCACTCATTTAGTTACATCATGTTCCATCCTCAAAACATACGGCCTACACACATATAATTTCCTATGGTCATCCATAGTTACACAATTCATGCACTTAATCATTTAAATTAGCTAATTAGATTTCTTACATAATTAAGCACACAAACATACACATTCACAAATTCGAAGATATGATTCCTAAGGAAATCAATTAAATCGTACTGTTCAAATACCCAATCATATTTTCATGTACAGCCAGGATTTTCTCAAAATAATAATTTATTTAAAACTTCAAATTATTTTAAGAAGGAAAAATTCGTCTTCTAATAACAAATCACCACTTGGTTTTTATGAAAAATCAATATTTCCTACATGCTAAAACAGTTTTGACTGAAAATCTTTTCTTAAATTGAAAAATCATTTTTAAATAAAACTTTATTGATTTATTTGAGTCCAGAAAAATCCGGGATGTTACAAAACACCTTTGATCTCTTCCTTCAAACACATCCTTCTTCAAAGATTAAGACGAAAACCAACCCTTAAGCCTAAGAGAGGGGAGGCCGTGAGTAGGAGGAGGAAGAAGAAAGGAGGTCAAGCCTTAAACCTAGGAGATCCTTGAAGATCCAAATGCTTAGAAGACTAGAAGATCCATTTCCTTGGTATAACCAAAGACCCTAGAAGAAGTAGAACTAGTTTTGTTTTGTAATCTTGAAATTTTCCTTTTCTTCTCTTGCATGTTCATTTTTATGATTTGATCTAAGGTTGCATGTGATGTTTCACCTTGATCTTAAATTTCTAAGAGCTAAAGGAATTTGTAATAAACTAAATGATGGACTCTATGATTCGGTTAGTGTTGTTTATGATAGATCTTGATGTTTTTTCTCTAGATCTAAAGTTTGGTTTATGATCTTTGTGAGTTTGGAGTAGATCTTCATGCATGTTAGGTTTTAGTGCTTAAAACCGTGAATCATGAAGTATTTAAGTGTTTATTTGGTAAATCAATGTGTGACCTAAGCTTGTTTTTAATTTTTGGGTCTTGCATGTTATTTTGATAATAATCTTGATGATTTGAGTACATGCATGTCTAAGTTATGCTTTGATCCTAAATTTTTAAGAATAAATGAACTCATGGAACCCTAAATCAAGAGCTCTTTAATTCGGCCATAACCGAAAGTGTAGGCTTAGATGCTTTTTGATTTGATTTGAGTAGTTGCATGCTAATTTCATGTTTATAAAAATTAATTTGAGCAATTAAAATGCTTTGACTCTTCTTAGTCTTAATAAAGCCTTGATTTTTGGTTTGATCCTTAAGCCATTCATGAGAAGTTTGGTTCTTGAATTTTGCATGTACATCCTAAATGAAAAGCTTTGATCTTATGTTGGTATGCATAGTGTTTTGAATAAAAGACATGGCTTTCTTTAAATGTTCATCACGGTTTTTGGTCTTTGTTTACCCAAAGTGATTTTTAATCTTTGATTTATACCCATATTTGATTTCATGACTTGATCTATCATATCTAGGTGCATGCATGAAATTTTTGAGTAAAAAGGATTTGTTTCTCATGAATCTCACGGTTTTACAAAAGAAACCGAGGAAACATGTTTTTTTTTAAAAAAAATAATAATTTCTTAACTTGATTCATGTTTTGTGACCTTGCATGTTAACTTTCTTTGATTCAAAGACTTTTAAGAAACCATAATTAAAATTGAAACTTGATATAAGGAAATGATATTTTTAGAATTTGTGTGAAAAGGGTGCATGATTTGATTCATGACTTTTTGGTGTTGCATGTTGACAAAATGAACCAAAAACCTTACTTTTGTCAAAATGAGGCACGGCCTACACATGCTAGATAGACTAGGCCTCTTTTCTCATGAGGTGACTTATAGCAATAAGTATGTTTTAAAGAATATTGTTAAATTAAATCATTTGAAATTGTGTAAAATAAATTAAATGATTTTGGAAAAGTATTGTGTGTAAATGAATATGTGTATATTCGGTTGAGAGGGAAAGGAAGAGTAAATAGTTTTACTGCATGAGAAAGAAAATAGAATTTAAGTACTTGATATAAACCAAGGTGATGTATGTGTTTTAAATTTGTGATCTTTGAATTATTCCTTTGATGTAATTCGCCATGTAGAGAAAATAAATTTAAGAAGCTTACTTACATGAAATAAAATGTGCATATTTGGTTAGTATCTTTGTGAGTATGTGAATGTCTAAGTGTTTGTTTGAATCATAAATAAATTAAATAACTAATCAAATACTTGTATGACTTCATTTATTTAAGTGTTGTTGTGGTTGTGAGTTAGTTTGTGTTTGAAAAATATCTGAGTGAGTGTGATTGTTTTTTTTAAGTGGTTTTTAAAATAAATCCATTTGAGACTCTAAATTGTGTTAATTTCTGTCCAAAACTATTTGAAGTTGTTTCCTAAATATAAAAATGTGTTCATAAGATTTAAGGTAAAGTTTTCAAGTAATAGTTGATTTAAGAAAAAGCCGAATTGAAAACGATGAATTTTTCGGTGTTTCCAAACATGTTTAGGGTGCTGTCCAAGATGGACCAGCAACCAAACGAATTGGTTTAAACCATCTTATGAAATGTTTTCAAATGGTTTTAAAACATTTAAAGTGATAGGAAATACGGGAATTTGTTTTGATAAAACAATAGTGTTTTAAGTTTTTCGATTAGGAACGGAAAGTGTCATGAAATAAGGAAAGATTTTCTTAATACACGATCGTAAAGTAAGAGTGTTTTATTTAAATACAAAGGAATGAGAAGTGTCTAAGTTATGGAAAAGATTTTCATAATACGAGTTAATAACCTAAGCGTATTTTATTTAGTACGAGGAATAATCTTAAAGACGAGGGATTGGGGCAGCCGGCAGCAACCAAGATCCAAGGAGACGGTACGCATTTAATAGCTGGACCTCATGTGAGAGAGAAGCTTTCCTAAGACACCGTGGTAGTTAGGTGATATATTAGGACGTTCCGTATCATCTCAAAGATCGGAACTAAGTGGTTAGAGTCAGTAGTATAAGTGGCAATTGTTTGATTGTGTGGCCACTTATACGAAGGTGACGAAGACCACATGGTTGTGTGATGTTTGTGTGTGATAACATGCTTTCGTTTATTTATCTATTTATTCATTTAATCATGCAAGTTGAAATTAAGTGTTGATGTTTGATATTGATAATCTGTTGATGGACGTCTGTTACGTCCTGAGTAAGGAAATGAAAATAAAGAAAATTGAATAAGAAGTAAAGAGATGAGATGGGTCAGAAAGAGATAAACAAATGAGATTGGGGAAAGAATGAAATGATAATGCTGAGAACGAGCCAGAGCTGGGGAGAATGATGTTGTTTGCTGGATATGAGATGAGATTTGAGTGGAGCTGGCTCCTTTGTTTTTGGTTTTAGTCTGGGACTAATGTTGAGTTGAGCTTGCTCCTCCATTAGCGCTCAACAAAGTTGTAATTTCTGAAAAGGTTTTTGAAAAACAAACGGTTTTTGAAAAGGTTTTTGAAAAGAGATCTTGTGGAGAAGGGTGAAAAGAAATTTTTAGAAATGGATTTATGAAAAGAAATTCCTTTGAAAAGGTTTCTGTAAAAAGGAGATTTTTGAGAAATATTATAAGAAGTATTTTCAGAAAAGTTTTGAAAGGAAAATTTTTGAAAGATTGTGAAAAGAGATTTTTGAAACTTTGTGAAAAGATGTTTTTGAGAAAATATTTGAAAAGAGATTTTGAGCAATTGTGAAAATAGATTTTTGAGAAATTTACAAGAGGGAATTTTATGAAAATGTTTGTGAAATGAAGTTTTGTGAAAGCATGAAAAATGGCATTTGGAGAAAGGTTGGGAAAAGATTGTGGATTGTCAGGAGATAGGGTGGAATGTATTTTGTGGAATGAAATATCAGTTGAGATTTCGTTGATGTGAACCAAGCTCTGTGCTATGTGAGAATTGATGAGAGAAAGACTGTGCAAAGTTAGTGGTCGGGACTCGTTGAAGGGTTGCACGAAGGACGGGCCGACCTTAGGTTAAGTAAAAACAAGATAAAAGACCTTAAAAGACATACGCGGTGAGTTATGAGAGTGCGAAGTAGTGGAGAGGAAGGAACCATAAGTATCTGTGGATACTTAGGAGGAGATTGCATTGGGGGAGGACGATGACGGTGAAACGTCAAGAAGTCTAGAGTGTGTTTCTAGGCAGAACGAACTCCACATGTGGCGCACTAACATGGTGGAGACTGGGTCTAATGCCGTGGCAAGTTCTGCGGGCCCACTAGAAACATACCGTCGCCCCCTAGATTGAAAATCGAGAACAGTGAGAGGGACTGGAGTGGGGCATCTTGTTTGCCACTGTAGTGAGACAGTGTGCCATGTATATGAATTGATATGATTATGATTTGAGGCTGAGTCCTCCTGGTCTGGGACCATTTGATGTGTGACAGTTGTCGTGCCCGCACGGTAAAGGTCCTGTACTCCTGTTTACTTCCGACTAGGTTGGGTGGATGACCGAGGAGATGTAGACGTGAGAGATAGCCGAGAATGAGATGAATATTTTGATGATATCTTAAAGTACCCCCAATCATCAAAGATTGTGAATTGATAAGACAGAATGAAAAGAGAAATATAGTTATGAAAGAAGGAAATAAAAGAGGATAACAATAATGCAAATAAGATAACAATAATCATGAGGTTGATGATATGCGTGAGTGTTGTGTGCTTGTATTTTGTATCGTATGATTGTATGGTCCTTCTATCTTGCCTATCGTAATTCCACACCGTCGACGATACGTCGTTCAGATCGCTTTCGTTGGCATATCGGTGCTGCTAATGTCTCAACGGGCAGACGGAGTACCGTGTGGAGATCATCTCTATAGATGGAGCTGAATGACAACCGCAGAGTAGCGATAGAGACGATTTCAGTTTCGGGAGTGAAGAAAGGGTGCAAGAAGAAAGGAGAGTTCCATCCGGATGTCTTCATCAGAAGGAAGCGAAAGTAGAGTGTTTAGGTTAAGTTTGTGGATTGTGTTTTTGAATCAAGGATTACCAAGCAATGTGCCAATCATGTAACTAAGCGAAGTTTTAAACCTGTATTGTGGAATACTCTATTTTGGAAGAATAAACAATGTAGTCTTTGGGGAAATATCATGATGATGTGGAAACAAGTCTTTTATGAAAATGAAAGTTTTCTGAAAATAAATGTTTTAGTAACAACTCGATTTTCAACAAAAGGACTTTTAAATACACCAATGACTTTTCAACAAGGTGTTAAAAAAAATTTGGCCTCACTTTTTGCAACTTTAATAAGTAAAAGTTAATTATTTTTGGTTTACGAAAATCGGGCTGTTACACTTTTGGCATGAAAACAACTTGCATATAGCTCACATGCAACATATAGAACTTTCTCATAACAACATTAGAACACAGGTTGGTCTCCAAACCAATTTCCCTATTCAAACTAAGCCCTTAGAGCCTCTTGGTGGCTCTCTAATCAAATGCATGCGATTTAAACTCTATCTAGTGAATAGAAAGCTTTCCACTTACCTCTTAGACGTGAATCAACAGAGACTTTACCAAAACATAGCTTCCAAGCTGGATTCCCCAAACTCCACACTGAAATCCACACTGAAACAGAGCACCAAGATTGAATTGGTTGATACATAAGACAGACATAAAAATTGGGGAAATTAGTTTCTATATACTCTCTACAATTCGTACTAGCTAAAGGAACAAGATTTACATGGAGAAGTTGCCTGAGCTTACCAAAATCGAACTCCAAAGTAAGCTCCAGGAAACTTGAGACAGCAAACGGACTCCAACTTCCAAGCTTCGATTCTTCCAATCTACGAACTCTCAGCTCACAATTTTGGTATCTTTGTGAAGCCCTGAATGTGAGCTTCACAATGGTGTATAATTTGTATGTCAACTCTTAAGAATCAAAGAGAATCGAAGGCACGAAGTTAAGAACCCTAAACTCAGAAATTCTTCACGGATTTGGCACAATGAACGGTTGATTCATCAACCATAGCCTTATATAGCTCAATTGAATGCTCATGCACAACGACACGAGTCCAAGGACGTGTTGCTGAGTTGCAATCATGTCAAGTCGTGAGGTATTCCGAGTGGTGACTCAGCAAATTAAACGCACTCACGAGTGCAACTCTGTACAATTCACTCGAGTATTTCCTGAAACACTCGAGTCTTTCGGGCAAATTATGAAAAATAATTGTTTTATTTTCTTTCCCTCCAAAACCTTTCTAAAATTACTTCAAGGTCCCAAACAGGGATTAATGTGCAAAATATTTATTTTCTCATATTAAAACTATCTAATATTATCATTCATAATAAATTACTTTGAAATCAAGAATAAAATAATTAATTATAAATAAACTTTATAATTAACATTTTATTAATCAGGGGTTAAAAATTTGGGATGTTACAAATTGCCCCCACTCTGAGTAATATAAATTGTCCCTGCTTATATAAAATCTTCATTCCACGTAAACAGATTCATCGAGTAGGTCATATTTATTTTAAAAATTGTTTATTATATATGATTGAATGTTTGTCTTAGTATATACAATAAGCATGTTTCCAAGTAAACTAATTTTTTTAACCGTGCATTTTACTAATTTCTTAATATTTAATGAAAATTTATATACAAATTCTCAATTTCAATTAAAATTTGACTTCTATACGTGGTAAATATTTTATTTTTTAAAAAAATTATAATGATTATTAGGTACAAATCAATAATAGAAATAAATTTCTTTAGACACTGTTATGGATGGTTTTTCATTTTTAGTAGGATAAAATCAACTGAAGTTAAAAAAGAACTAATAAGATATAAAAAATAATTGAAATGTTTAAGGCTATGATTATGAGTCACTTACACTATATGAATCATAGCGATTGTTCACAATCTCTTTAATTCTCCATTCCGAACACCAGCGGTGTACTGTTGATGTTAAATTAGTGTTTTTAGTTGTAACATTATAGATAACAAAAAAAAAGTAACATATAAATATGATAAAAACGATGAAGTCAAGATATCGTATGATGGATCTAAACTAACACCACATAAATTACGATAATGGTTATTATAAAATGAAGAGATTTCCAACACCACATTAATGACTACATATGTTAGGTGCATCTAAAAATATAGACAATATTAAAATATTTAAAAAGTCACAGATTCACAATTGAAATTTGATTTTAGAAATGAATTCTTCATAATTAAACATATTGTTTTGCCAAAAATTAGAATCACAAACAAAGTTCACAATTACACACAAAATTTAAAAAACATAAAAAAAACTTCAAACCCGAAGATTATACTTTATACATGTTCATAGTTCCAAGAATCCATGTTTGCCCAAAGCTTCCTTATTACTTTTGGAGATAATAAAACTTCACAATAAACATGATGCACCGATAAATATTCAGTATCTATAATTTAGAGATGAATAGCTTGATCTCCTCAGCTGCTTGCTTGTAAATTTCATTCACAAATGATTTCTCTATAAACTGATGTGGGGAACCAACATTTGCCTGCAATAAGAAACCAAAATAAAAACATTCTAACATTGACATTATTGATATGTGCTTTATGTAATAACATATTTTAGTGAAAGCACATAGTAATTGGATATTATATCTGCTATAGCAAAAAAAATATTTGTAGTATTGAACAATTATTCTCACTTGCCAAAACTTGCTATTAAAATATAATTTGACTTCTCAATATGCATAGTTATGAAGATTTCCTCACTAACTATAAATGATTTAGAATCATATAACACTGTTAATATATGGAAAATTTAATAACGATAAGAGTAATGAATTTGAACAATTGAACATTTTTTTCCTAGTTATCTTAATAAAATCCACAAAACCATAAAGGAAACTCGAGATCAATGCTTACCTTAGCAAGAATCATGCATCCAAAATATCCACAATCATTGCAAAATATATTGGCAGTTATGACCTCTATGTTGTACTTGTCCAGAATAGAAACAATGGTGGTCATGAGGTTTGCCTTCCTTGGTGTGAAAACAGAAAATTCTGCTTCAGCCCCATAAATGTTCAAGACCACATTTGGAGAATACCATGTTTGAAAAGAAACAGGGTTTTGAGGGACTGTGGCTGGGTTTGAATTTGAAGGATATGACGTTGGCATTCCACATGCCAAGGTATTGGAAGATCCTTGATGAGCTATGAATTTCTCCTTTGAGTCATTTACAAATGAAACACGTCCAAAAGTGGAGATAGATTTAAGCCTTTCCTGTTTAAGTTGTTCAAGCTTTTCCACAGTGTGCTCTAGACTTGTGATGTAGTCCACGGCTTCACCAATAATGGTCGATTTTCCTGCCCACATATACGAAGTCAAATTAAATCAAAGACATCTGAAATCAACATATTTTTCCACTTAAGCTTAACTCTGCGATGGTGTGAGGTTAGTTGTTATTTTGGTGCGAACAAGTTATACTATGAATCTATAGGTTCGATTTTTCCAAAAAAAATAAAATTGGAGGAAAGTATGTACTTTAAAAATCATTTTGACTTCAAAATAATGACTTGTTACCTTGAAAGCTCTTGCACATGTAGAGAGAAGATATATATTGAGGTTTCACATGCATTTTTATCATTACATTTTAGTGTATGTATGTGTGTGTCTATATATATTTTAATCGCCACTATTAAAAATACTAAACTAGTATAAAGTTGCAAATCATTTTTGGATCCATATCAGCTAAAAAGAAAAACAAAAGTCCATTCTATGTCCCTGACACTTCTCTCTCCAGTGTATCCACCACGGTCACTACCTTCACCCATCTCCACCATCACTACCCTCACCTAACATAGAAATTCCCTTCTTCCAACTCTTCCCACATACCTTACTATTACCAAACCCTCACTAAAACTCACCACGACACACAATAATAAAACCAAAAACAGTTTTGCACAATAACATGATCTCATCTCGTCTCATCCCAAATTTGACTCGAGATCCACCCTCCAACACTCTGTCTATTCCTATATATTTAGGTCTTAGCCATCGAATTTTAGATTAGCAGGTCATTTACACCACGCCATAGATCAATAGATCTAGGTCAGCCACTACATCATAGATGTGAGCTCTTTTCTTTATCAATTCACTACCATCCAAACCAAATATCTAAGCCCAATACTGTTACAATTCAGACACCCACCTTTCTTAGATTTCCATTTGAAGCGTCATTTCCTAATCGATCGAATAAGAAAAGCAAAAGACCATGATATATCGAAAAGATACAGTTCTTGCGTGTCAACCACACTATAGAATCTTAGATCTAGGCCACCACATCGTAGATCCGACCTCTTTTCCCTATCAATTCACTACCACTTAAACCAAAGACCCGTGCCCCACAATTTTACAGTTCCAACAATAAGCTTTCTTGGCTTTTCTTTAAAAGCCCTCATTTCCAAAAATTGGAAAAGCTAAACACCTTGACATATCTGAAAGATAGACTTCAATGTAAAATAAAAGAATTTAACCTTAAAAAAAGGATTTGAATAAAGTCATTGAAAGGTTAAGAGAAGGAAATTGTTTTAAATTTTTTTTACCTTAGAAGGAAGTTGCGGAAGCAAAGCATGAAGACTGTCAAACAAGTTTCCCATCTTTTCCCTCCTTTCTTTCTCGATCCATTTGTGACTTTTACGACCAGACTAACGAGATTTCTCTTTTTTACCTTTACAACCTACAATCCTCTTTCCACTTTCATTGTGATTTCCCTGAATTTGATTCTTTTTCATAAGAGGTTTTCCCTTGTATCCTTCTTCTTCCTTCTTGTGTGGTTTCGTATCTAAGTAATCTTTTCTCTCATCTGTGTTATTTGAGTTAGAGAAATTTGATTGGTGATTTTCATGCATGTGTTGGTCTTCATCTTCCATGGTCACAGCCACAAAGAAGAGAAAAAGTTTGGTAGAAGAACTCTTTGAAAGAAAGGGATGAATAACGATGGTTTTATATAAAGGTGGTAGCTTTGTTAAATGTGAATAGAAAAGTATAAATGAAGAAATGATAAAGTTCACCACATGAACAACTCATAATACAGTTATAATCTGAAAAACATTACTTTTACGTTACGTTTCTATGACAACCTACCGCCTAATCGCTTCACACAAAAAACACTTTTTCTCTCATCTTAGGGTCCAACCAGTGTGATCACCCTCACTTCCTCGAAGATGTGTTTCATTGAACTTATTTCTTTTTAATATACTTATGTTCAAGATGTTTAAAGGAAAATAGTTAATTTAAATTTTATATCATTAACTAAAGTTTTAAATTATTAATGGACAAATATAGTCAATGTGATCATTATTCATTTTCTTTGTTTATATTTTTATATGCTAATTTCATTAATATAAAAGTTAAACTGTAATTTAATAATGATATTTTTCGGATACAGTCAAGCATAGAATAGGAAGTTGGAATTCAAACCCAATCTTTTAATTTTGGTAAGATATTTATGTAAATTCTTTGTTACCCTAATGACCTGTACGGTAATGTGATAACATTTTTATAAAAAATAGATAAGAAGAGTGTTGGAAGTCAAGCTTTCCCAAGGACTTCAAGTGCAATCATTAGATGGTTTTGATGATAACAAACTCAAGATTCTCAAGTTCATATCAAGTGCAATCACAAGATCTTCATCATTCAAGTCCAAGCTTCAAGTTGAAGACTCAAGCAAATGAAGATGTTAAACCTTTCCCTTAGGACATCATGTAAGGTAATGAAGTCAAGGTTTAAATTATGTTAAAAGGCCAATATAAGTTTTTCTAAATATATTTTTCATAATTAAGGAGAAGAAAAAGAAGTTTTGTGAAAATCAGTTTTTATATCTTAGTTTTGGTGAAAGTAATTGATGTTACAAAACTCTGAATATTTTTATGTATGCAAGAAAGAGTAATCGATTACTTGCCTAAGTTAATCGATTAACTTTGTTGCATCATAGAAAAATCAGAGAGCTTGTAATCGATTAAGTGAACTTTGCTAATCCATTACTTTCTTATGAGAGTAATCGATTACCTGGCTCAAGTAATCAATTATAATTGTTGCATCATATATTTTCTTGAGACAAAGTAATCGATTACATGCCTTGTAGTAATCGATTACATGATGTTGCATCATATAAAAATCAGAGGCTCTGTAATCGATTATTAGAATAGTGGTAATCGATTATATATGTTGCATCATACATTAAACAGAAGTGAAGTAATCGATTACATGCATGTTATAATCGATTACTGGTTTTTAAAATGAATTTCAAAGCTTCTATTTTTAAAGGGATAATCGATTACCTCCCTGAAGTAATCGATTACCTCAAGTTTTATTGAAAAACTTGTCAGAATCATTTTGATTTATTTCCTGATTTGTTTTTACTTAATTGATTCTGATTTATTTTCAAAATTCGAATTTGATTTTATTTTTGAAAATATTCCTTTTTTGTTTTAAGAATCAAATCCTTGATTTATTTTCTAAATCTTTTTTTATTTGGTTTTGATTTTAAAACTTAAATTATTTTATTTCCAAAATCGTTTTTGATTTGATTCTGATTCTTTTTTCAAATTCAAAATTCAAATTTCAAATCTTTGGTTTTAATTCTTAAATCTTTTATTTTATTTTTTGATTTGATTTGGATTTTAAAAGGAACTCTATTTATTTTGTTTTGGAAAATCATTTTCACTTCGACATCTCCTGATAATCACATTCTTTCTCTTCTTCTCCATCAACTTCTGGTTTTTCACGCTAAATCTTTTTGAAGAAAACTAAACCTTATTTTGGCCTTGTAACAACCTTATCTAGACTTCATTATCATTAGAGCTTAATTGTTGTATCTGTGTTTCTTAGAACACATAATTGTTAGAGTGGCCTTTATTGTTGTATCAACACTATTGAGAGTGCACTATAGGTCTTGTACCTGATCAATCATACCATAACCAGTGTTGTAAGGGGTGTGTAACCCTTAGTGACTAGGGAGTGAAGCTCCTAGTGCGGACGTGCTGCGTTCGTGGTTGTAGGGTGAGGAACCCTTTGTTGTGTGGGTTGTGTTAGACGAACGGTGGGTCACCTAGTAGTTAGGCTATCTGGAAATCTAGGAAAGGTTTTCCTAGTTGTGTATTGAGGTCCCTGGCAAAAGGAGGTTCCTAGTAGCTTGCGGGGCGCTCTGGTTGTACTTGGGGACGCGTGGCGTCTTGGTTTAGTGAAAAGCTCAAGCGAGTCGCTTGGGGACTGGAGTAGGCCGGGTTTGCCGAACCAGGATAAAATCTCCGGTGCAATCTCTTCTATCCCTCATCTCTTTATTTTGCCATTGTTATTGTTGTATGTGGTGCAATTTTATAATTATTCTTCTTGCAACGTAAATATAATATATATTAATTTAATTATTTTAAATTAATCAACGCGCATTAGACCTTTCGTTGTTATTGTGTTTCTTATCTTCGCGCGTAATATTAATCGTTGTTATTATTGTTTGCTTCCGCTTGCATAATCGTAGATTGGCAGCGTTGGGATATTTTTATTTGTTTTAATATGGAGGGATTTTCATTCGATGAAGCACCATTTTTTGATGGAAATAATTTTCATTATTGGAGTGCTAGAATGAAAATATTTCTTCAATCTATTAGTTTTCGTTTATGGCATATTGTTCTTCATGGTTTTGATCAAAAACATGTTTTAAATGATTTTGACAAAAAATCTTTTTCCTTGAATTTTCAAGCAATGCATATTTTGAAAAATTCTTTGAATGTTGATGCATATGCTATTATTGAAAATTGTTTGAATGCGAAGAATATGTGGGACACTTTGAATACACACTATGCTACTAATGATATTCATGAAAGTGTTAGTGTCCACAGGAAAAAGAAGGAGAAAGAAGAAAATGATATTGAGCATGAGATATCAAACTCCCTGGACGAAGAATATGATGATATTGAAAGCGTGGGGAGTAGTTCAATGTACGATGACGATGAACTAGAAGGATTATTTGAAAGCTTCATGGACTCAATGGAGGAATCAAGCTCTTCGGATGAGGAATCAATTGAAGATGAAAATGAAACATCCAAACACTTGGCCCATGAGGAACATGAGGTAATTCAAAATTGTCTATGTTCTAAATTTCTGCAATATACATATAATGATTTGAATGATGGTTTGATATCTTTAGAAAATAGAAACTTGGACTCTTTACAAAAATTATCTCTAATTGAAAATGAAATTGATATTTTGAAAAATGGAGATATTTTTGATAAAGAGATATTTTTAGAAAATAGCTCCTCAACCATTTTTGAAAATTGCTTACGTATTGAAAAACAAGTTGAGGAAGCACTTTTTGAAAGTAACATTGAAAAATCAAATTGTTCAAATTCTTTACTTGATGAAAATGAAAATAATGTGGATATCCAAAAATCAAGTAAAGACGTTGACAATAATAGTTTTCAATGTGAAGTTAAAAATTCCAAGTTTCATGAAAATAATTTTGAAAAAATCAAATCATCGTCCAAACCCATTACATGTAATTATTGTGGTTGTTTAGGACATATTTCTCATTTATGCTTTTATCGTAAAAATTTAAATATGAGAAATAATTTGCAATGGGTTTCAAAGGCTTCTAAGGAATCTATGACTAACCCCCAAGGACCCAAGATGAAATGGGTACCAAAAGGTTCTCCTTGTGTTATAAAGGTGCAGGAAATGAAATCAAAGGGTGAACCAATTGGACAACGTAAGGGGAAGTCAATGAAGTCAAAGGGTCAATGGTCCAAAAATAAGCAATGTGGTCGAAAGAAGAAGATGTTCACAACCAAAGCCTCTCACGTGCAAAAAGGTGAAATCATAAGATTGAGGACTTTAAACAAAAAGCAATGGCATAAACCGAGTGGAGGAGAAAAAGGGAAAATAACAAAGATGGTACCTAAGAGGACAAAAACCAAATGGGTCGATCAAAGGAGAAAGATGCCTACCAACATCAAAGCTTCACATGAGAAAAATGGAAGATCCGATATGTTCAAAAATCAAAAGGTGAAGCAATGGGTAAAGGCAAGAACTTCATTGGTCAACAAACCTAAGGTATCAATCTCTTATTCCTCTTATATCAATGATTATACAAAGGTATACTTAGACTATTCTAATTTTTATTCATACTAAGGTGGATCATGGGTGCTAAATTTTTTTTTAAAAAAAATATTTTTAATTATCATGATCACTCCTTGGTTGAATTAAATCATGTGTGCTTTACACCTTTTTTGAAAATTATTTTTAGCACATGATTATTTTTGGTATAGTCCTAGATACCTGTTACATATAGTGTGCTATATCATGTGTGCTTAAATTTGTTTATTATCTTCTATCACATGATTACACTTTATATGTGATGATGTTATAGCGCTTTGATATATGAGGACATGCATGTGTTTATAAGAACATGTTTGGTATGACGAGGACTTATAACATAAGCATGACTCCTTGCATTTGCTTAAATTTGTTTATTCATATTTTTACCTTCACGGTATCTTTGATACGTGTAAGGAGATGCTACTAATCACTTAGGATCCAAGTCTTTGGATACCAAAAGAAGTGCACTCAAGTGTTTTTGCAGGGTCTATAAAAAGCGGTTGATTTTCTTTGACCTTATAAGAATGCTATGCACAATGGACTTAAATGAAAAAAAAATCCAAAGGAGGACTCCAACTTCTTCATGGTGCATAATGGAAAATACCAAAGAGGGATATGGTCTTAATCAAGGGAAATGCGACTTGAATAGACTCAAGTGGAGTTTGTATCATGTTGTTCAATAAGGATGAGAGTCCTAAAGGAAGAACTCCACAAGTGCACAAATAATCCCTACTATATGAGGAACTATCACCTACGATAAGTATCACTGCACTTATTCTCTTAAATTATTTTATGCTACTTATCTTTGTGATACACATGTTTATATTGATGCTGAATTTTTTAAATGATTTACTCCTTATTCGATATCTTTGTACAATTCTTCTTGAAGGATAAATTATTTTTTTTGGCATGCATGTGTTACTAACTCCTAAGGATCCAATTAACTTGGATACCAAGAGATACATGTTCTAATTAGTTTTGCAGGTATTCCTACAAGTATAAGTATGCAACATTCTCTACAAACTTGGTTAATGGATTCAAATGAAAAGAGAACTGGGCAATACTCAAATACTTGAAGGTGATACGGCAATATCAAGATGATCTCTTGGAATGGGAAAAGGTTCAATACATTGAACAAGAGGAGACCATCCTTCAAAATGTTACATGATGAACTTATCAATAGAAGGAACTCCAAAGCTCTCGATTTCAAATCATCACTATAAGTATCACTGATATTTATTTATTTTAATCATTTTATGATGATTCTACTTATGATATGTGCTACATGATATTTTGTGCTGAAGTGCATTAAATATTTATTGTCATAGCATATAAGTCTTCAAATTTTTGTGATGATTATAAACATACACATGTTTTAATGATGCATTTGATCTCCCTTTATATCTTGCTTGGTTGAATCATTCTTTTAGAAAGGGGGAGAAAAACTTTTTCAAATTTGCATAAAAACATGTTTCGCCTCTTCACCTTATCTTGACATCATGCGCTTTTTAAACTATGTTTTGGGACAAAATTTTTTTGTTTCCCATAACTCCTTATGCCGATGTCAAATAGGGGAAGATGTGAAAGTCTCTTACTTTAATCTCCTTGTTATTATTAATGCTTCTACCCAGTGTTTCAGGGGGAGTTTAGCATTTTGTTTAATTTGATCAAAAGGGGAGAGATATTTGACAAAAGACATGGGCTTAATGAAGACAAAAGGGGAAGAGAACCAAATGTCGTCGTCAAAACAAAAGGGATCACGTGATAACTCCCATGGAAAGGAAAGTGAGAAGTCAAGCTTACTCATGGGGAGAAATATTCTGAGCTTCATAGCATATCTAATGGATAACAAAAGAGGGAGAAGAAAAATTCAAGCATAACAACAAGTGAAGAATTCTGAACCCACTTTTTGCTGTTGACAAAAGAGGGAGAAGAATTCCTGAATGACGCTAAATGATGCAAGGATGCGAAGCATTTAATTTGTTATATATCCTTTTTGTATCCTTGTTGTATTATTTGTGTTCTAGGGATAAGGATGTATTTATTATATATACATTTGCTTGTATAACACTTGTGATGCAAATCATTCAGAATACAGGTTTGTCATCATCAAAAAGGGGGAGTGTTGGAAGTCAAGCTTTCCCAAGGACTTCAAGTGCAATCATTAGATGGTTTTGATGATAACAAACTCAAGATTCTCAAGTTCATATCAAGTGCAATCACAAGATCTTCATCATTCAAGTCCAAGCTTCAAGTTGAAGACTCAAGCAAATGAAGATGTTAAACCTTTCCCTTAGGACATCATGTAAGGTAATGAAGTCAAGGTTTAAATTATGTTAAAAGGCCAATATAAGTTTTTCTAAATATATTTTTCATAATTAAGGAGAAGAAAAAGAAGTTTTGTGAAAATCAGTTTTTATATCTTAGTTTTGGTGAAAGTAATTGATGTTACAAAACTCTGAATATTTTTATGTATGCAAGAAAGAGTAATCGATTACTTGCCTAAGTTAATCGATTAACTTTGTTGCATCATAGAAAAATCAGAGAGCTTGTAATCGATTAAGTGAACTTTGCTAATCCATTACTTTCTTATGAGAGTAATCGATTACCTGGCTCAAGTAATCGATTATAATTGTTGCATCATATATTTTCTTGAGACAAAGTAATCGATTACATGCCTTGTAGTAATCGATTACATGATGTTGCATCATATAAAAATCAGAGGCTCTGTAATCGATTATTAGAATAGTGGTAATCGATTATATATGTTGCATCATACATTAAACAGAAGTGAAGTAATCGATTACATGCATGTTATAATCGATTACTGGTTTTTAAAATGAATTTCAAAGCTTCTATTTTTAAAGGGATAATCGATTACCTCCCTGAAGTAATCGATTACCTCAAGTTTTATTGAAAAACGTGTCAGAATCATTTTGATTTATTTCCTGATTTGTTTTTACTTAATTGATTCTGATTTATTTTCAAAATTCGAATTTGATTTTATTTTTGAAAATATTCCTTTTTTGTTTTAAGAATCAAATCCTTGATTTATTTTCTAAATCTTTTTTTATTTGGTTTTGATTTTAAAACTTAAATTATTTTATTTCCAAAATCGTTTTTGATTTGATTCTGATTCTTTTTTCAAATTCAAAATTCAAATTTCAAATCTTTGGTTTTAATTCTTAAATCTTTTATTTTATTTTTTTGATTTGATTTGGATTTCAAAAGGAACTTTATTTATTTTGTTTTGGAAAATCATTTTCACTTCGACATCTCCTGATAATCACGTTCTTTCTCTTCTTCTCCATCAACTTCTGGTTTTTCACGCTAAATCTTTTTGAAGAAAACTAAACCTTATTTTGCCCTTGTAACAACCTTATCGAGACTTCATTATCATTAGAGCTTAATTGTTGTATCTGTGTTGCTTAGAACACATAATTGTTAGAGTGGCCTTTATTGTTGTATCAGCACTATTGAGAGTGCACTATAGGTCTTGTACCCGATCAATCATACCATAACCAGTGTTGTAAGGGGTATGTAACCCTTAGTGACTAGGGAGTGAAGCTCCTACTACGAACGTGCTGCGTTCGTGGTTGTAGGGTGAGGAACCCTTTGTTGTGTGGGTAGTGCTAGACGAACGATGGGTCACCTAGTAGTTAGGCTATCTGGAAATCTAGGAATGGTTTTCCTAGTTGTGTATCGAGGTCCCTGGCGAAAGGAGGTTCCTAGTAGCTTGCGGGGCGCTCTGGTTGTACTTGGGGACGCGTGGCGTCTTGGTTTAGTGAAAAGCTCAAGCGAGTCGCTTGGGGACTGGAGTAGGCCGGGTTTGCCGAACCAGGATAAAATCTCCGGTGCAATCTCTTCTATCCCTCATCTCTTTATTTTTCCGTTGTTATTGTTGCATGTGGTGCATTGTTATAATTATTCTTCTTGCAACGTAAATATAATATATATTAATTTAATTATTTTAAATTAATCAACGCGCGTTAGACCTTTCGTTGTTATTGTGTTTCTTATCTTCGCGCGTAATATTAATCGTTGTTATTATTGTTTGCTTCCACTTGCATAATCGTTTTCATCGTTTTTAAGAGTTTTCCGCTGCAAAGTTTATCTATTTTATTAAAAACGATTCGAAACCAATGTTTTCGTAAACACCCAATTCACCCCCCTCTTGGGTGACGGCTGTCAATCCTATCAATAATTCTAACAAAGAGAATTAAAGTTTTAACTTAATTAAGTCATTAACCTTTGTCAATGAGTTCTGTCTAACTTTTCAGAGCAAGAAATTAATTTTATGAAAGTGTTTGCATTGATCATTTCGAGGTTGTTGTAAAATTTTTTGTCAATGACATTTTGGTTGCATTCCCATAATGTAATTAAATTTGATTTCCGGAACATAATTAGATACTCAATGTTTGATTAAGTTAAATTACTATTTATAATTAAGATGATTAAATTTAGAATGGAATTTATTTAAATTAATAGACCATAGTTTTTATTATATAAATGATTTTACTAAAACAAAAATGGTATATTTCCAAAAGAAATCAACTTACAAACATGCCTAAATATTCATCAAAAATATGACATGTGTCAAAAAGTGGTACTATAGTTACTATTAATATGTTATCAAGTGGCATAAATCCCTTTCTTTAGATATATGCTTATTAAAAGGAATCTCAAAATACTTATTAAATAACATTTAATTTATATTATATAATCATAATTTAATTCTTTTAAATATATATGTTTGACTTATAATAAAAATTAAATTGAGATTGAGATATAGCACCCATTGCATTCACACGGGAAAAAATCCTATATAGCATGGTTTTCAAGATAACTTATATGTTAAAGACTAATAAAAACATCTGCTACTTGTTTTTACGTTCTATTCGATAATAATTGTAACCTCATTATTAGGACAATTTTTTTTATCCTTAATTTCAACCCCCATTCCAATTTTTAATAACTTGTATTACTCAATATTCTTTAGTGTTCTAAAAATAATTATTTGAATAATTTTGAAAATTTATACCAAATATTATTATTTTTACTTCAAATAATAATTTTAAGTGACGTGCTAAATAAACAGTAATGTACATATGCACTAAAAAATGTCCTGTGTTTGTAATATTACATTGGACTGCGCATAAGAAAAATTAACCCTAAAAAATAGAGCAAAATGTGCATTAACTATTGAGATTTGATCCTGCCCATCTACAAACAAAAACAACTATAACTAACCGCTAAACCAAATGCATATATACATAAGTAAATATGATATATAACCTTCTACCACTTTATATTTTCTAAACATTAACTTTGTGAGGCCAATTGCCCCCACTCTGAGTAATGTAAATTGTCCCTGCTTATATAAAATCTTCATTCCACGTAAAAAGATTCATCGAGTAGGTCATATTTATTTTAAAAATTGTTCATTATATATGATTGTATGTTTGTCTTAGTATATACAATAAGCATGTTTCTGTAACACCTAGAATAATTACCCATTATATTAAAATAGTGACTTGAAAATTTTCGTTGAAAAAAAACCTTGATTAGTTTCCATTCAAATGAAAACTCATAATCATGTTGTTCACTCATAAAACTTCTCCGTAAAATTAATAATGAATTTGAAATTTCCTTTTTAATTATAAAAATCTGCCGTCGATCGGACGGAGTTTCCTTTGTTTATTGGATTTCCAAAATGTTGCTTTAACCTGTAAAATTTATCTGAAGAAGATTTAAACTCATCAGAGGCCAGCAGGGCCCAAAATATTGTTCAGTCCACTCAATACATTATTCCCAAGGAAATACAAACAGTTTCTCAAACTATTAGTTTTTTTTTTCGAAATGACAAAATAAATGAAATACAATATAACTTCCCAAGAAAACCCATGACCAGAAGGTGGTCGCTAAATAACTATATACATTCCACGTGGTGGAATGTGCTCCTGCTCGGCAAGACTTGTGTATGCTCCTTCGGCACCTATAAAAATATAGCAAGAAGGGTAGCATTACACAGTACTAAGAAAAATAGCTTCTAAGAAGCATAGCTGACAAACTAGGCCCTATCACATTAGAGATTATCTATTAACTTAATACCCCTATTCAGGTAATTACATGCAAGTTCATTTACAATAAACTAAGCCCTATGTCCATACTACTTATCTAGCAATCCTACAACCAACCTTAACTTACTTTTCAATTCCACTTGCATTAACATTTCCATATACCAAATTCCAAACTCATAAAATGACCAACTCACATACATGTATCATTATTTTCATAAAGCCCTTTTTATTCTATTTTCATTCATTGAATTCACATTTCTCATTCTTTTTGTCCCGGTCACGACCTACTGCGTCTGCACTAACGTGCTGGTCACGACTTACTGCGTCCGGATATGTTTCTCTTTTATCTTATTCCCCTGGTCACGACCTACTGCGTCTGCACCACTGTGCACTCACGTCTTACTGCGTCCGGGTATGTTTCACTTTCATTTTACCTCTGGTCACGACCTACTGCGTCTGCACCCCTGTGCACTCACGTCTTACTGCGTCCGGGTATAATTCATTTCATTCTGTCCCTGGTCACGACCTACTGCGTTCGCACTAATGTGCTAGTCACGACTTACTGCGTCCGGGTATATTTCATTTTCATTCTTCCCTGGTCACGACCTACTGCGTCTGCACTCCTGTGCACTCACGTCTTACTGCGTCCGGGTATGATTCATTTTCATTTTACCTCTGGTCACGACCTACTGCACCCCTGTGCACTCACGTCTTACTGCGTCCGGGTACAATTCATTTTCATTCTTCCCTGGTCACGACCTACTGCGTCTGCACTCCTATGCACTCACGTCTTACTGCGTCCGGGTATGATTCATTTTCATTTTACCTCTGGTCACGACCTACTGCGTCTGCACCCCTATGCACTCACGTCTTACTGCGTCCGGGTATAATTCATTTCATTCTGTCCCTGGTCACGACCTACTGCGTCCGCACTAATGTGCTGGTCACGACTTACTGCGTCCGGGTATATTTCATTTTCATTCTTCCCTGGTCACGACCTACTGCGTCTGCACTCCTGTGCACTCACGTCTTACTGCGTCCGGGTATATTTCATTTTCATCTTATTCTTGAGTCATAACAGCATCACATCTCATAAATATTCAAGCACAACATCATTTCAATATCACATATTATCATACAACTGTTATTATCACATTTACACTTAACTAATTAAATCAATCACAACATCCATCAAGTTCCTAGTCACTCAATCACCCTTCTCTAACTTATGATTCATTTAATAATAAACATCACTTTCTTTTTATCAAGCCACTTGTCCTTAATTCATTCATTAATTACTTGTTCGTAATTTTCCATCCTTCCCACCTTACTTAGCCCTTTCTATAAGACTTGTCTACGTTAAAACTTAGTCCCCTATTTGCTTTATGAGTCACAAAACCAAACACGACATGAACATCCATCAATAACAAGTAACAATTAACGGATAATAAACCAAACAGTCGACATACTCAGGTATGTCTCAGAGAACTATAAATTAAGTCAGCTCCCTAGGGTTCTTAACTTCCTACTTAATTAACATATAGTCTATAATTTTAGTAGCAATTTTACTTGGTGAGAGAGTGTCAAGACCTCAAGTCCCAAGCTTGCTTTTAGCCCTTGAGTTTCCCCATACCTCACTTGAAGTATCCCAAGCCCTAGCTTCTCTCCTTAAGTCCTAGACTCCTCAAACCCCATACCCATGGTGTGAATATTCTCCGGTGATGATGGGTGACCTTGGCTCCTATGATAAAGGCATGTGTATGTGTGCCTCTTCATAGTTATGAACTTAGAAGTTCAAGGGAAAATAGAGGAGGAGGCCACGAATTCCAAGAAGGAGGGAAAGAGGGTTTCTTAGTTATCATAGTGATGAGGACTTGATGGAGGTGATGATTATGAAGTTTAGTTCTTGGTGAGAAAGGAAAAGGTGATGAGGAGAAGATGGTGTTGGTTGGTCTTGTGTTCATTGTGCTTGGGGAGGATGGGAAGAGGATGATGTTGGTGTTGATGATGATAAGTGGTTCTTGGAACCATGAAGAGGGTGGAGAGAGACATGGAGGGGAATGGAGGAGAATATGGGTGGTGGTGGTGTTTTGTTGTTTTTAATGCCCCTTATCTTGTTTCATGCCAAGAGGGAGCAGATCGGATGGCTAGGGAGGGCCAACTTGGTGCCCAAGTGAGATCTGGTGGCTGAAAACGCACCAGATCTGGTGCTGGCGCTCGAGCGCGGTCCTGGCGCTGCAGCGCGAGACAGGCACCAAACTGGTGCTGCTGGTGCGGCTGGTGTGCGCGCTGGTGGGGGCTGGTGCGGGTTGGTGCGCCATTTTCCATGGCTGGTGCGCACAGGGCGCGCCTGGGCGCATGGAGGGCGCGCCTGGGCGCATGGAGGGCGCGCCTGGGCGGTTTTCTCACTGAGTTAGTGCATGAATTGCACCCTGGTGCGCCTGGGCGGCATCGGTGCGCCTGGGCGTGCACCAGAAATCTGAAACTTCGAGTCGCCGTAACTTTTTCGGTAACCGTCGGATCGGGTCCAAATTTTTAGACAAGCTTCTTAATACCTTAAACTTCATATCCAACGGTGGAATTTATTTTCTTAGCATGCTATAATAAATTCCTAATTTTCTCTTTTCGGTTGATTTCTAACATCTAAAACGCCGATTTAACCCCCAATTTCGCTTAGATAATTTTGCCTGTAACACCCCAAAATTTTAATCCCTGATTAATGAAATGTTAATTATAAATTAATTATAATTAATTATTTCTATATTAATCCTTGATTAAAATATGTGTTCATATAGTTAGTATGTGTGTGTGAATAGATTTAATAAATATAATAATGCATAAAATAAATGTTTTGCATATTAGTCCCTGGGTTGGGACCTAGAAGCAATTATAGGAAAGGTTTTGGAGGGAAAGAAAATAAAATAATTATTTTTCAAAAATGGGGCAAAATACTCGAGTATTTCTCGGAAAACTCGAGTATTCTGGACAGAGTTGCACGAGTTAGTGCGTTTGGTGAGTCACCACCACCGATTCCCCTTCGTTGACACGAAATCACCACCATGCCAATGCCATGGATGTCGTGTCGTGATGCATGAGTCTTTCCCACGTCTATAAAAGCCTATCAACACCGATTTGTTGAGGATTTTGGTCAAATTCGAGTTTTCTACCCAAGTTAGGGTTCCTGGATTCAAGTAATCGATTCTCTTTCCCTGTTTCGATTCAAGTCATAAACTAAACACGAATACAAAGATCACATCACGAGCTTTGTATAAACACCAAAATCGTGAGGATTGAGTGAGTGTGGTGGAAGATTCAAGGAGTTGAAGTGAAGCTGTTTCTAGACAAGCCTTGGTCTGGAGCTTACTTTGGGTTCAATTTCTGGTAAGCTCATGAATCCCTGAGTCCCAAATTCGGTTTCCTTAGTTAGTTTATGTTGCATAGAGTTTAGAAAATCTAATTTCCCCAATTTGTGTCTCTGTTTCATATGTAAACCAATTCCACTTTGGTGTTGCACTCAAAATGCTCTGCATGTGGTGCTTGAAGTTGGTCTGAGAGTTGTGGAGCCTTTTTCTGGTCAATTCTTGGTTGGAAAATGTCTGAGAGGTAAGGGGAAGTAATTATATTCACTAGATAGAGAGTAAATTCCATTAATTGTGTTAGAGAGCCACCAAGAGGCTCTAAGGGCTTAGATTGAATAGGATCTTTGGTTTGGAGACCAAGCTTTGCTCTAAAACTGTGTTGAGCAAGTTCTAAATCATGCATGCAAGCTTAAATGAACTTTATTTCATGAGAACTGTGCTTATTATGCAATTTGAGGTGTTGAGTTGCTAAATTGTGTATTTTATGCATAAATGATTAATTCTCTGTCAAATTTGTTATTTGATATGAAATGAGTATTGTAACATGTTCAATATATGGTATATGAACTATTGTGATCACTGGTTTGGGTTAAAAATGTTTAGAAATTGAAATGGTATGTAAAAACCAAGTTTTCAGTCTGTTCTGCCTGCAAATACTCGAGTATATGGCTTAACACTCGAGTATTTCGTGGTGCACCAGTGTGAAAATTGGCGCACCAACTTGAGAATCAGGCTTGGCACTCGAGTATTTCAGATGCAACAAGAGTAAAAATTGATGAACAACTCGAGTGATACATGAACTACTCGAGTATTCTGGGTAATGAACTAGTCGAGTATCTCATGAATTACTCGAGTATATTTATGAAGATCTGAAAACTTAAATCTCGAAAAAGACATGAACGACTCGAGTATAATTATGAACTACTCGAGTAAAATTTGGAAACTGATAAACTACTCGAGTATTATGGAAAACACTCGAGTATTTTTAATCAGATACTTAAAAATACCATTTTCTATTCTAAGTTATTTTGTAACACTTAAAGGACAATAAACCAAGTGATCCTGGACTTAAAGGAAATTGATTGACGTCGTGATGTTTTTATGTGAATAATGACACGTTGCTAGGGAAGCACGTAATGTATTAATAAAAGGATAAAACATCAGTCAATTCCCTTTAAGTAAAGTAATGCATTCATTCTGGAGTTTGGATGGTAGGACGTATATCATGTTTTTGGTAAACATGTGGAGGGCCTCTAGGAGTGCCAATACGCTTGCTTGATGACACGTCGTTGACGTGGTCGGCTGAGTGGATGCCGATATGGTTATACCGTTTGGATGACGGTCCATTTGGATGACGGGATATGCTCGGGTGGCATGGATTCCAAGCTTGTCGTGTACATTCTAGGTGAATGTACGAATTGTTGTATACCTAGGAATACAACGCACTGTTGAGTGCTGGGTTGTCAGGGATGGACGTCAGAGAGTGACATAGAATGATGGAGATAGGCTTGAGAGCTAAATTCATGCATCATGCCAGTCATTTGCATTAATTGTGATAAATGAAACAAGTGTGAGCATCCTACTTGCATTCAATACTTGCTGAGTGCTAAATGTGATTGTTATTTATGATTGCATATTTACATATTCACATTGTACAATTTATTCTCTGTTGATTATGTGTATAGACATGCTTACCCCTATGCCATTGTAGGTGATGTCTCGTTACATTGCTTGCATCGAGATCCGGCCACTTCCTAGTGGCACATGGATCTATGAGGACCATCACGCGGTGTTCGAGGGAGAGGTAGAGATTACCTTCTACCACCCGAACTCGTTGATTCGATTCCGTCCTCGTAGATTTAGGATTCCCATCATATACACTATGCATGTACCCCCGTTTTACACATACCATGGACCACCTCCCACACGACCAGCTCGCTCTTATCACAGTTTCCGTTTTCGACCTACCCGCTCACACCCTTTTTCCTCGAGAGTCGTCCGCGAGGAGACTCCCCCTTCTTATCCGAGGAGCCTAGTCAGGGTTTCATCATCACCTGACCCGGTACCCAGTGGTAGGGTACACTCTCCCTCGGATGAGATCGAGGAGGATCCGGTGGAGGACGAGAATGGGAGCGAGCCTGTCGTGCATTCTACTGGGAGCGATTGGAGGGACGATGATCCCTAGGTATATGTATATGGTGTATGATGTGGATGGAGGATCCAATGTGGAGTTGCTGTGGAGGATACTTTGCTGCTGCTGCTGTGTTGATGATGATGCTACTACCTTACTACTTTTGCTTCTTGGAGACTACTGCTATCACTACTACTACATCTGATGATGCCAGATCTACGTGACCACCATTAGAGTTATATTTTGGTTATGTATATATGTTGTAGATATACTTTTTGAGTACTCTAGGGTTTGGTTACATTACTATGTAGATCTGCCTATGGACTTGTATTTATGGATCTTGGAGACTTAATGATGGGACTATGTACTTATAACTCTTTTATATATAAAGTCTATGTTTATATCAATTGCATAGTCCGATAATTTCCGCTTACTCTGATTTAATCTAATTAAGAGTTCGGCTGAGAAAAGTATTCGATGGTATCAGTATTATCAAATAAAGCAAGGGTAGCTTCAGTTATTTTCTATGATATAAATACGATTCCAAAAGACGAATGTTACCCAACTTTTGAAAAGGTTTTAGAAATCGCCGAATTCGATACAACTGTTTTGAAATGCTTTAGAGTTTATTCTCCAAGAAATTCCAAGTGTTGATTTGTACACCCGCTTTAAAAAGAAAAATTTCACTTACATATTTTCTTAATACTCACAAGTCCATATATTATTCAATACAATAGATTAAGTACTATATTATACTTGGGTAATCCGGAAGGGTGTCACACTGAGTGGTATCAGAGCAAAAGCCAGATCCTGTAGTAGTGGAAGTAGTTTCAGAAAGGTAGCCATCAACATCAAGCAGGTATCTCCAGGGCATGTATACTCTTCTGAATGTTGTTATTTTGCTTGTTGAGCTTTAGATACCCTTGATTTGTTTGTATCTTGACTCTTTTGAGTACAAGACACAATTGATTGTAGATTTAGACGTTTAGGTTATAGTCTTAGTATAGGTGGTTTAATGGAAGTTTCTTTAGTTCAACATATATGACCATAAGCCCATAGCGCAGGTCTAATATGGCAACTAGAAACCAAAATCACACCAACGCGATGTTAGAAAGGATCACCACGGTGTTGGAGGCTATGCAACGACAATCTCAACAACCATCTCAACCGGTTAACCCGTCTCATCAGGGTAATGTGGGTAACGTTGAGGCGAAGACTCTGGCTGATTTCAGGAGTTGCAATCCGCCAAAGTTTAAAGGAGGATTTAAACCGGAAGAGGCCAATAAATGGATTCACACCATGGATAAGATTCTGAGAACGTTGGAGTGTTCTGATACTCAGAAGGTGGCATATGCAACATACATGTTGGAGGATGAAGCTGAGAATTGGTGGAATCACACGGTGCAACTTCTGCAATATGAAGGAAGGGAAGTGAGTTGGGGTATATTCATGGAGAAGTTTCTCCATAAGTATTTCCCTGAGGATCTAAGGAGAAAGAAGGAGGTAGAATTCTTGCAGCTGAAGCAAGGTAATATGAGTGTGGGTGAGTACGCAGGCAATGTTTGAGGAACTGATGAAGTACTCTCCGTACTATCAGAACAACCCGGATGAAAGAAGCAAGTGCATAAAGTTTTAAGGAGGCTTGAGGCCCAAGTTGAAGTCAATCTTCAGCTACCAGCGAATCCAAAGCTTTCCTGCACTGGTGGACATGTGTAGGATGTATGAAGACGACACAAAGGCTGAGGAGGTGCAAGCCTCAAAGAGGAAGGACAATCAGAGCTATGGACCCCAGAGGCGTAAAGGTTTCAATAATTGAGGCAAAGGTCCGTATGATCGCCAAGGGAAAGGCAAGGGAAAAGCTGGTGGTTCGGATGGAAAGAATTTTCGGGGCGATGCTCCATTCTGTGATAAGTGCAAGCGCAACCACTATGGCCGTGTTTGTTGGGGAACAAGTGGATGCTTCAACTGTGAAAAGCCGGGACATTTTGCAAGGGATTGCAAGGAACCGGTCAAGGCTAACACAAGAGGAGCTGCTAATAGACCTATGGCTCAAGGAAGGGTTTTCACCCTTAGTGGTGTGGATGCAAACCGATCCTCTGATCTGGTGCAAGGTAAATACTTGCTTAATGGTTAGCCATGTCTTGTTTTGTTTGATTCTGGTGCAACGCATTCATTTGTTTCATATGAATGCGTAGAACGTTTGGGTTTGAGTATGTCTGAGATGCCCTGTATCCTCAAAGTAGAAACCCCTACTAATGCTCCTGTAGTTGTTTCTAGAGCATGTCTTAACTGCTATATAGAAGTGTTAGGACAAACCTCTAAAGTGGACTTGATCTGCTTACCCTTGGCACAATTAGATGTGATCTTGGGAATGGACTGGTTAAGTCAAAACCAAGTATTCATTGATTGTGATAGAAAAGTAGTGACCTATAGAAATTCAAAACCCTCCGGCTACGTGTGTTTATTCAACTCTGAGGTAGAAGAGAATGGTCCAAGGATAGAAGAGATTCCTGTTGTCAGGGACTTTCCGAAAGTAATTGCTAACGAGATCCCTGGTCTGCCACCAAGAAGGGAGATTGAATTCGGTATCGATCTAGTTCCGGGAGCTGGTCCCATTTCTATTGCTCCTTATAGAATGGCACCACCGGAAATGGCTGAAATGAAGAAGCAGATTGAGGAGCTGTTGCAGAAGTAGATGATCCGACCAAGTGTGTCACCTTGGGGTGCTCCGGTTCTGTTCGTCAAGAAGAAAGATGGTAGCATGAGGATGTGCATCGATTATCGGCAGCTGAATAAGGTGACCATCAAGAAAAAGTATCCGTTGCCAAGGATAGATGACCTTATGGATCAAGTTTGTGGGGCTTCAATATTTTCCAAGATTGATTTGAGGTCGGGGTACCATCAAATCAGGATTAGAGAAGAGGATATCTTTAAGACTGCATTTCGATCTCGATACGGACATTATGAGTATGTCGTGATGCCGTTCGGATTGACTAATGCACCAGCTATCTTCATGGACTACATGAATCGAATCTTTAGACCTTATTTAGATTCATTCGTGGTTGTGTTCATTGATGATATCCTTATTTACTCTAAGAGTCCGGAGGAGCATGCTGAACACTTGAGGATAGTGTTGAGTATCCTGAAGGAGAAGCAGTTGTACGCCAAACTTACAAAATGTGAGTTTTGGCTGAAGGAGGTTAAGTTCTTGGGGCATGTGATTTCAGACAAGGGAATAGCCGTTGATCCGACGAAAGTGAGCTCGGTTTTGCAATGGGAGCAACCGAAGTCAGTCATGGAGGTGAGAAGCTTTCTTGGTTTGGCTGGCTACTACAGAAGATTCATAGAAGGTTTCTCGAAGATCTCACTGCCTTTGACGAAATTGACTTGGAAATATCAACCATTCCTATGGGATGAGAAATGTGAAAGGAGTTTTCAAGAGTTGAAGGAAAGGTTGACATCGTCTCCTGTATTGGTTTTGCCCGATACACAGAAGAGTTTTGATGTGTATTGTGACGCATCGAAACAAGGTCTTGGGAGTGTTTTGATGCAAGAGGGGCAAGTCGTTGCCTACGCCTCGAGACAGCTAAAAGTTCATGAAATGAACTATCCAACTCATGATCTGGAGCTGGCAGCTGTGTTGTTTGCATTAAAGATCTGGAGGCATTATCTCTATGGCACTACGTTCTGGGTGTTTAGTGACCATAAGAGTTTAAAATACCTCTTCGATCAGAAAGAGTTGAATATGAGATAGCGCCGATGGATGGAGTTTTTGAAGGATTATGAGTTCGAGCTCTATTACCATCCTGGGAAGGCAACTGTCGTGGCGGACGCATTAAGTAGAAAGGCAATGCACATCAGTGCGATGATGGTCAGAGAAGCTGCATTGATAGAGGAGTTCCGGGATCTGAGCCTGACAATGCAAGTAGAGCCGACAAGTATTAAGATGGGGATGCTGCAGATTGCTAATGAGTTTCTGCAAAGGATTCGGGAATTACAACACAAGGATGAGAAGCTGATGGAAAGAAAGAAGTTGATGCAAGAAGGTAAGGAGTTGGAATTTCAAGAAGGAAACTATGGAATCCTGCGTTTTAAGACAAGAATATGTGTCCCTGATGATTTGGAAGTAAGAAGAATGATTCTGGATGAAGCGCATAAGAGTAAGATGAGTATGCATCCAAGAGCTACTAAGATGTGCCAGGATCTAAAGAAGATATTTTGGTGGCCTAGTCTGAAGAAAGACGTAGCTGAGTATGTGGCATGTTGTTTGGTGTGTCAAAAGGCGAAAGTGGAACATCAAAGGCCAGGAGGAGAATTACTTTCCTTGGAAGTTCCCGTGTGGAAATGGGATAGTATCTCGATGGATTTTGTGTCGGGATTGCCAAGGACATCTACTGGTCATGATGCAATTTGGGTGATCGTGGATCGTCTCACCAAGTCGGCGCATTTTATTCCTGTTAACATGCGCTACTCTTTGGAAAAGCTCACCCAGTTGTACATCAAGGAAGTTGTTCGTCTGCATGGGGTACCATCAAGCATTGTGTCAGATCGCGATCCGAGGTTTACATCGAAGTTTTGGGAAGATCTGCATAGAGCCTTGGGTTCAAGACTGAAGCTGAGTTCTGCATACCACCCTCAGATTGATGGTCAAACGGAGAGGACTATTCAGTCATTGGAGGACATCTTATGAGCCTGGGTTTTGGAAGGTCAAGGGAACTGGGAACAAATGTTGCCACTCGTGGAATTCACGTACAACAACAGTTATCACACGAGTATTGGAATGGCACCATTTGAAGCTTTATATGGAAGAAAGTGTCGGACGCCGTTATGCTGGTTTCAAGTGGGGGAGAGTTCTCTGGTTGGACAAGATTTTGTGCAAGAAACCACGGAGAAGATCAAGATGATACAAGAGAAGATGAGGACAGTTCAGAGTAGGCAGAAAAGCTACGCTGATAGGAGGAGGAAACCTTTAGAGTTCGCCGAAGGAGACCATGTATTCATTAGAATAGTACCAACCAAAGGTGTTAGTAGAGCCCTGGAAACCCAGAAACTATCACCTAAGTTTATTGGTCCCTATCAAATTCTCAAAAGAGTCGGCCCAGTAGCCTATCAATTGGCTCTGCCCCCGTCATTGGCTAACCTTCATAATGTATTCCATGTGTCGCAATTGAAAAGATATGTCCATGACCCCACCATTGTCCTTAGAATCCAACCGGATGACTTAGAAATTCATGAAAACTTAACCTTCGAAGCTAAGCCTGTGCGCATTGAAGACCGAAGGATCAAGCAGCTTAGAGGGAAGGATATTCGTCTGGTCAAAGTCGTCTGGGTTTGTGGTGATGTGATAGAAGCATCTTGGGAATTAGAGGATAAGATGCGTCATGATTATCCTGAGTTGTTTGTATAAGTTGAATTTCGGGGACGAAATTCCTTGTAAGTGGGGGAGTAGTGTAACACCCCAAAATTTTAATCCCTGATTAATGAAATGTTAATTATAAATTAATTATAATTAATTATTTCTATATTAATCCTTGATTAAAATATGTGTTCATATAGTTAGTATGTGTGTGTGAATTGATTTAATAAATATAATAATGCATAAAATAAATGTTTTGCATATTAGTCCCTGGGTTGGGACCTAGAAGCAATTATAGGAAAGGTTTTGGAGGGAAAGAAAATAAAATAATTATTTTTCAAAAATGGGGCAAAATACTCGAGTATTTCTCGGAAAACTCGAGTATTCTGGACAGAGTTGCACGAGTTAGTGCGTTTGGTGAGTCACCACCACCGATTCCCCTTCGTTGACACGAAATCACCACCATGCCAACGCCATGGATGTCGTGTCGTGATGCATGAGTCTTTCCCACGTCTATAAAAGCCTATCAACACCGATTTGTTGAGGATTTTGGTCAAATTCGAGTTTTCTACCCAAGTTAGGGTTCCTGGATTCAAGTAATCGATTCTCTTTTCCTGTTTCGATTCAAGTCATAAACTAAACACGAATACAAAGCTCACATCACGAGCTTTGTATAAACACCAAAATCGTGAGGATTGAGTGAGTGTGGTGGAAGATTCAAGGAGTTGAAGTGAAGCTATTTCTAGACAAGCCTTGGTCTGGAGCTTACTTTGGGTTCAATTTCTGGTAAGCTCATGAATCCCTGAGTCCCAAATTCGGTTTCCTTAGTTAGTTTATGTTGCATAGAGTTTAGAAAATCTAATTTCCCCAATTTGTGTCTCTGTTTCATATGTAAACCAATTCCACTTTGGTGTTGCACTCAAAATGCTCTGCATGTGGTGCTTGAAGTTGGTCTGAGAGTTGTGGAGCCTTTTTCTGGTCAATTCTTGGTTGGAAAACGTCTGAGAGGTAAGGGGAAGTAATTATATTCACTAGATAGAGAGTAAATTCCATTAATTGTGTTAGAGAGCCACCAAGAGGCTCTAAGGGCTTAGATTGAATAGGATCTTTGGTTTGGAGACCAAGCTTTGCTCTAAAACTGTGTTGAGCAAGTTCTAAATCATGCATGCAAGCTTAAATGAACTTTATTTCATGAGAACTGTGCTTATTATGCAATTTGAGGTGTTGAGTTGCTAAATTGTGTATTTTATGCATAAATGATTAATTCTCTGTCAAATTTGTTATTTGATATGAAATGAGTATTGTAACATGTTCAATATATGGTATATGAACTATTGTGATCACTGGTTTGGGTTAAAAATGTTTAGAAATTGAAATGGTATGTAAAAACCAAGTTTTCAGTCTTTTCTACCTCCAAAATACTCGAGTATATGGCTTAACACTCGAGTATTTCGTGGTGCACCAGTGTGAAAATTGGCGCACCAACTTGAGAATCAGGCTTGGCACTCGAGTATTTCAGATGCAATAAGAGTAAAAATTGATGAACAACTCAAGTGATACATGAACTACTCGAGTATTCTGGGTAATGAACTACTCGAGTATCTCATGAATTACTCAAGTATATTTATGAAGATCTGAAAACTCAAATCTCTAAAAAGACATGAACGACTAGAGTATAATTATGAACTACTCGAGTAAAATCTGGAAACTGATAAACTACTCGAGTATTATGGAAAACACTCGAGTATTTTTAATCAGATACTTAAAAATACCATTTTCAATTCCAAGTTATTTTGTAACACTTAAAGGACAATAAACCAAGTGATCCTGGACTTAAAGGAAATTGATTGACGTCGTGATGTTTTTATGTGAATAATGACACGTTGCTCGGGAAGCACGTAATGTATTAATAAAAGGATAAAACATCAGTTAATTCCCTTTAAGTAAAGTAATGCATTCATTCTGGAGTTTGGATGGTAGGACGTATATCATGTTTTTGGTAAACATGTGGAGGGCCTCTGGGAGTGCCAATACGCTTGCTTGATGACACGTCGTTGACGTGGTCGGCTGAGTGGATGCCGATATGGTTATACCGTTTGGATGACGGTCCGTTTGGATGACGGGATATGCTCGGGTGGCATGGATTCCAAGCTTGTCATGTACATTCTAGGTGAATGTACGAATTGTTGTATACCTAGGAATACAACGCACTGTTGAGTGCTGGGTTGTCAGGGATGGACGTCAGAGAGTGACATAGAATGATGGAGATAGGCTTGAGAGCTAAATTCATGCATCATGCCAGTCATTTGCATTAATTGTGATAAATGAAACAAGTGTGAGCATCCTACTTGCATTCAATACTTGCTAAGTGCTAAATGTGATTGTTATTTATGATTGCATATTTACATATTCACATTGTACAATTTATTCTCTGTTGATTATGTGTATAGACATGCTTACCCCTATGCCCTTGTAGGTGATGTCTCGTTACATTGCTTGCATCGAGATCCGGCCACTTCCTAGTGGCACATGGATCTATGAGGACCATCGCGCGGTGTTCGAGGGAGAGGTAGAGATTACCTTCTACCACCCGAACCCGTTGATTCGATTCCGTCCTCGTAGATTTAGGATTCCCATCATATACACTATGCATGTACCCCCGTTTTACACATACCATGGACCACCTCGTAACTTCCGATTGCGAACAACAGTCGAGAACTCCCGTACCCGATTATGATTATCGATTAAGTCTACTCTTTGGCATTGATGTAACGCGATATGTCAACGCCAAGTGGGGGAGTAAGGAACCATAGTTGGAATCCGTTACTCCTAGCTGATTACATCTAGACGCTTAGCCGAAAGAACCTTTCCCTAATAATCGAAGTTGGTACTTACAAATGCCGGAGTATGGCTAAGTCAACCATTAGTCCGGAGGAAATGCCTTTTGCATTCTTTAGGATGATCTTCTTCATCTTCTTGCTTAACATGTATCTAATCATGTTATCGTCTCCAATGCCTGTATCTACCTGATTCTTGTCCTGGTGGCGACCCTCTTGGACCCGCCAATCACTGTACCGTATGGAGAAAACCATACGCGGGTCAGACCACACAACCTTCTCAAACTCGTCAACCCATCACAACTCTCGATTTCGAAAGAAGTGCAAGTCTTAAGGTGATAGAAATGTCAAATTCCATTAGCTTTCTAGTTTTGTATCAAGTTCATTCAAGCTTTCCTTAAGGTTTAACTCGAAGAAGGTTGTAAGGGATTGCTGACATACACCCAAGGTATGTCTTGAGTGTCGTTGGTCTAAAATAGTGTTTAATAGAATGTTCAAACGTCAAGAATACTTGCCAACCTCCAATCTTTGACCATCGAAAATCGTTTAAGAATTTAATAGTAAATCTGAAAGCCTTAATTAGTACCCCAATTTGTGCAATTAGATCCCTTCCTCCTCATTCTTCTTGGTTTGACATGACCTCGAAGTAGCGATTTTTGATCACGGATCTAAGATTTCGCGCTCCAATCTACTAAACATTGAGAATTTACGATCTTCTCCTTGTTTCTTATCCTAGAATATTCATTGTTCCTGGAGTTCCAGTCTTATTTATTCGATCCAGTTCCGGGAAATTTCTAGCCATAAGCTGCTACGTTCTGCGAAAAGTCTTCGAATCGCATAATCTTATGCTATTTCCTTAAAGCGAAGTCGCAAATTCCTCATGAATTCCAAAGATTATATTTTCTGTTGTTGCTAGATTCTTGCATTCTTTATTAAGAGTCATATGAAAGGCAATCAGGAGCCGACACGTCTGATTTCCTGCTTCCTGGCATCGGAGTAAGCAGGTTAGTTGATGCTAAGTGGAGGAGGATTTCAACCCAAGAAATGGAAGATGGAACTTTCGTAATAAGGAAATGGTGAATCTTGTCGCGATAGAGGAGATACATAGTGTCCGAGGACAGACATGACAATACTAAGAAGAATGGACCTAAACACATCGGAAGCGAGGAAATAGAACCGACAAGAACCCCATTAACTGGATGGTTCTCCGCATTACGAAGTAACCCGAATTTCGGGGACGAAATTCTTATAAGTGGGGGAGAATTGTAACATCCCCATTTTTAATTCCAAATAATAATAAGAGTAATAAAAAGAAAAATAGCACTGACTACTCGATTATTGATATGGCTAAATGATTAGTTCAATTAAAATGTTAAAAATAATTATACTATTTGAAAAGCATACTTTCTATACTTTAATATATTTTGACATTTTAAATGTTAAACTGGTTTTAAGAATTTTAAGATTCTTAACTTGATAATTTTATATAAGTACTTATTAAATGCTTACATTTTATTATTAGTATTTTTGAGATTTACAATAAATAAATAAAAGAAAAAGAAAAATAATAATAATAATAATAATAATAATAATAGTAATAATACTAATAATAATAATAGTAATAATAATGATAGTGTAAGAATAATAAAAAAATAAATAAAAATAATAGTAATAATAATAATAATAAATAAATAAATAAAAAGAAAAATGAAAAGTAATAGTAGTAATAATAATAATAAATAAAAAGAAAAAGAAAAATAAAAATAATAATAATAATAATAGTAATAATAATAATGATAATGTAATAATAAAAAATAAAAAAATAAAAAAAAATAAAAAAATATAAAAGAGAATGGGGTTCGATCAACCCCCCCCCCCCCCATCTCCTTCTTCCCTTTTCTTCAACGAGGCGCCGGCCCTAGCCCTCCCTCTCTCTCCACTGCTGGGCCAGCCACCGCCGAGCTCGCCACCACCGTTCGCTGCCACTCGCTCTCCGTGTCAAGCTCCAGCCGCACGCGTCCTCCCTCTTGTTGCGATTAACTGCCGCCGCCGTTCCCTGTGTTCGCGCCGCCACGAACCAGTGCTAACCATCACCGTTCGCGTCTCTCTCTCCCCGTGTTCTCTCTCCCTCCTCTGCCCATTGTCGCCGCCCTCAACCTCCACCTTGCGACCCCCCTGTAACTTCAGCCGCCGCCCCTGCTCTCATCCCTCTCTGCTGCCATACCGCCACCGTGACCCACCGAGCGCTGCCGCACCATCACTTCGAGGGACGAAGTTTGTGACCCAGATCGAGCCACCAGCCATACGAGCTACCACTACTGCTGGGTTTTTGCTTGCTGCTGCCGCCATTGTTTGATGCTGCAGCCATGGAGTCACGCCGCCAGCCAAGGGAGTGACTCGTCTATCCCTCCCTTGTTCTTCGCTCGCGCCGCCGTCGCCGGAATCGACATTCGGTGTGGGTCTTTGCTGATTGCGAACCGAACCGGCGTCGTTATCGTCGTACCGTGACTGTTCTCTTCACCGACGTTGACCGCCACGGACCTGTTCATCACCCCGGGTCATTGAGGCTTCACGGATCACCGCTCATTCTCGTCGGCAAGTCCCGAAGTTGAGGTTATTTCTTTATTTTCGTCAATCGAGGTAAGGGGTTCTTTACCTTGCTTTAGAGAGTATTTTCTAATTAGTATATAATACTTGCTAAGAATATGTGGGTGTGCTTATAACTGATCATTCGGTAATTAATTTAAATTAAATATAAAGTAAGAAAGTAAATGAAATGAACTATAAATTGATGCTGGTAATTGACTATGCAGGCTAAGTGTTATATGTTATTATGTATGTTTATTTGAAGAACAGGAACTCTGGCTGTTAATTGTGAATGACTATAAATGATTATTGTTGATTATTGTTCTGTATGTCTGGCTGAATTGTGATGTTTGTGTGCTAAATGTATATCACATAACGAATTCAAATAATTGAATAATAAATAAAAGAAAGTAAGTATGTATGAGATGTAAACTAGAATGTGAACTAAGGAATAGAAAGAGTTAAAACATCATGGCATAAACTTAGGGAATTGAGAAAATAAAGTGTGAAAATTGTTGTGTATGTTTGTATGACAAATGTGTGTTGAATGACGAATGAAATAACAAGTTAATAATGAAAGTCAAGAGAGAAAAGGATAATTATAAAGAAAATTAAAGAAGTGAAACGATAATAAATGAAAAGAATAACTAAATAAAATAAACAGAATGAGAATGAAAATAGTAAAAGGATACTTGTCATAGGTTAGGTCGGGAGGACCTGGTCGTAAGACCCTGTGGCCAATTGATAAAAGAATTAATAAAAGAATGGGCCAACGCAGGTTAGATCGTGGGATCTGGTCGTAAGACCCTGTGGCCAACGCAGGTTAGATAGTATGATCTGGTCGTGAGACCCTATGGCGCAGGTTAGGTCGAAATATCTGGTCGTGAGACCCTGTGACATAGGTTAGGTCATATGAATCTGGTTGTTAGACCCTGTGGATAGATGATAAAGGAAATATTTGGTGCAGGTTAGGTCGGTGGGCCTGGTCGTGAGACCCTGTAGCCAAATTAATAAAAAGAAAGAAGTAAAGAAAGATTAAAAAGAAAGAAAGAGAAGTAAACGAGAAAAATACAAAAGGGAAGAAATAATGAATGAATGCAATACTGAAAGATAATATAATGTGAGAAGAAAAGAGAATCAACAGTACATGAATGAGATAAAAGAGCGAAAGATATGGGTTTAAGAGTGGTTAAGGGAACTATTGTTTGTGTGTGATGCATGCTTGGCTTGATGATTGAAAATATGTGTTACGTGTTAAATGTGTTTGACTTAGTAGGTCATTATGTTTAGTTAGGAACTACTTTCTACTTCATGTGTAAAGCTCACCCTTACAACCATTTTTCAGGTTTTGAGATTGGAGCTTACACAGTTTCTGGCCGAGCAGGTTGAACCTCCACTACGTGGAGTATCTCTTTATTATTTACGAGTGGACTGCAGTTTTAGATATGTTAAAAACTACTATTTTGTAATTTAAAAATATCTATTAGTTGTACGCCCCTATTTGTGATATTCGGGGCATTAGGATCTGTTTCTGGATGATATTTAAACGTTTTATGTTTTAAAAGTTTGCTGGACTGAACAGGTTAAGCAGGTACAAAATTGGAAAATTTGGGAAAGTCCGTAAAACAGTGGAAACTCTGTCCGTTTTTCCGGAAAAATATTCTTAAGTATTTTAATTTAAAAAGAAATTTCAATTACCATTTTTTATAAAATCCTAATTTAATTAAATAATTGTGAGGGTGTTACAGTCCCATTCCTACACAGTCTCAGGATCACCCTCTCATTCCGGTGTGTCGGTTCATCCATGTACCCCTCCCTTAGAAGCTTGCCAGGAGCCGCTCCTTGTCCGTGCCTCTTTCCACCGGCGATCACTCCCCGCCCTCAGAAGCCCGGGTCTTACAGTTCCCATGTAAACTAATTTTTTTAACCGTGCATATTACTAATTTCTTAATATTTAATGAAAATTTATATACAAATTCCCAGTTTCAATTAAAATTTGACTTCTATACGTGGTAAATATTTTATTTTTTTTAAAAAAATTATAATGATTATTAGGTAGAAATCAATAATAGAAATAAATTTCTTTAGACACTGTTATGGATGGTTTTTCATTTTTAGTAGGATAAAATCAACTGAAGTTAAAAAAGAACTAATAAGATATAAAAAATAATTGAAATGTTTAAGGCTATGATTACGAGGCACTTACACTATATGAATCATAGCGATTGTTCACAATCTCTTTAATTCTCCATTCCGAACACCAGCAGTGTATTGTTGATGTTAAATTAGTGTTTTTTAGTTGTAACATTATAGATAACCAAAAAAAAGGAACATATAAATATGATAAAAACGATGAAGTCAAGATATCGTATGATGGATCTAAACTAACACCACATAAATTACGATAATGGTTATTATAAAACGAAGAGATTTCCAACACCACATTAATTACTACATATGTTTGGTGCATCTAAAAATATAGACAATATTAAAATATTTAAAAAGTCACAGATTCACAATTGAAATTTGATTTTAGAAATAAATTCTTCATAATTAAACATATTGTTCTGCCAAAAATTAGAATCACAAACAAAGTTCACAATTACACACAAAATTTAAAAAACATAAAAAAAACTTCAAACCCAAAGATTATACTTTATACATGTTCATAGTTCCAAGAATCCATGTTTGCCCAAAGCTTCCTTATTACTTTTGGAGATAATAAAACTTCACAATAAACATGATGCACCGATAAATATTCAGTATCTATAATTTAGAGATGAATAGCTTGATCTCCTCAGCTGCTTGCTTGTAAATTTCATTCACAAATGATTTCTCTATAAACTGATGTGGGGAACCAACATTTGCCTGCAATAAGAAACCAATAAAATCAAGTTAAATAAAAACATTCTAACATTGACATTATTGATATGTGCTTTATGTAATAACATATTTTAGTGAAAGCACATAGTAATTGGATGTTATATCTGCTATAGCAAATTAAAAAAAATATTTGCAGTATTGAATAATTATTCTCACTTTCCAAAACTTGCTATTAAAATATAATTTGACTTCTCAATATGCCTAGTTATGAAGATTTCCTCACTAACTATAAATGATTTAGAATCATATAACACTGTTATTATAAGGAAAATTTAATAACGATAAGAGTAATGAATTTGAACAATTGAACATTTTTTTCCTAGTTATCTTAATAAAATCCACAAAACCATAAAGGAAACTCGAGATCAATGCTTACCTTAGCAAGAATCATGCATCCAAAATATCCACAATCATTGCAAAATATATTGGCAGTTATGACCTCTATGTTGTACTTGTCCAGAATAGAAACAATGGTGGTCATGAGGTTTGCCTTCCTTGGTGTGAAAACAGAAAATTCTGCTTCAGCCCCATAATGTTCAAGACCACATTTGGAGAATACCATGTTTGAAAAGAAACAGGGTTTTGAGGGACTGTGGCTGGATTTGAATTTGAAGGATATGACGTTGGCATTTCACGTGCCAAGTTATTAGAAGATCCTTGATGAGCTATGAATTTCTCCTTTGAGTCATTTTCAAATGAAACACGCCCAAAAGTGGAGATAGATTTAAGCTTTTCCTGTTTATGTTGTTCAAGCTTTTCCAGTGTGCTCTAGACTTGTGATGTAGTCCACTGCTTCACCAACAATGGTCGATTTTCCTGCCTACATATACGAAGTCAAATTAAATCCCTTCTCTGAATCAAAGAGAATCAAAGGGATCTTTTAGAGTAGACATACTTGTTGCAAGTTCCAAGTCATGCAACAAGAGCTTACCCTGGGTGTGTTCGATCACTTTGATACCTACACCTTCCTTCCTTAAAACTACTCTCTTCCAGGTCCTTGCCTCGATACATGAAATTATTCTTTAATACCTTCGTATGAATCGAGTAAGAGTAACGCAGAAGAGGATGTTAGCCTTCACTTCAATTACTGAAAATCCTCGTTGCATTCTTATTCCATATGAAAGGCTAATTCTTCGGGTTACCTTGGTTATAAGAGTTTGACTGAAAGGAGTCCATCTATGGTCCTATAATAGCACTCAGTCAGTCGATTCCCAAGATCGCATCCCAATGCGAATAAGGCAGACAGATCAATCTATCCTAAAAACTCGCCCTAACACTTCCATACAACCGTTAAGACTTACCTTAGAAACAACTATAGGAATGCTCGTAAGAGTTTCTATCATTTCTGAGGTCCATAATTCTGGCAATCTTTTCTTTCTGTTGCTTGCAATCCTTCAGCTTTCTTGTCATCCTCATACATCCTACACATGTCCTCAATTGCAGGAAAGCTTTGGATCCGTTGATAGCTGAAAATAGACTTCAGCTTGGGCCTTAAGCCTCCTTCGAACTTGATACACTTGCTCCTTTCGTCGGGGTTGTTCTGATAGTACGGAGAGTAATTCATCAGTTCCTCGAACTTAGCCGCGTTCTCACCCACGCTCATGTTCCTTGCTTCAACTGCAAGAACTCCACTTCCTTCTTTCTCCTCAAGTCCTTAGGGAAGTATTTATTGAGAAACTTCTCCCTAAATACATCCCAATTCACATCCCTTCCTTCATAACGAAGGAGCTGAACCGTATGATTCCACCAGTTCTCAGCTTCATCCTCTTGCATGTAGACTGCATATGCTACTTTCTGAGCTTCTGTGCAATCCAAAGTTCTCAAAATCTTGTCCATAGTGTGAATCCACTTACTGGCCTCCTCAGGTTTAAATCCTCCTTCAAACTTGAGTGGGTTACAACTCCGAAAATCTTCCAGACTCTTCGCCTCAGTGTTACCCACATTGCACAGGTGAGGGGGATTAACCGGTTGAGGTGGTTACTGAGATTTCTATTGTTGCATAGATTCCAGCACCGCGGTAATTCTCTCTAACATCGTGTTAGTGTGATTTTGGTTTCTAGTTGTCATAATAGACCTGCGCTATGGACTTATGGTCACATATGTTGAACTAGGGAAACATGCATCACACCGCCTATACTAAGGTTATAGCCACAACCTCAAACAAAACATTCAATTGTATCTAATGCTCAAAACAAGCAAGATACTAGAATTCAAAACAATAAATATGCCCTGTGGATACCTGCTTGCTGTTGATGACTACCTTGCTGGGACTACTTCAACTACTACAGGATCTGACTTTTGCTCTGATACTGTGACACCCTTCCGAATTACCCAAATATAATATAGTAGTTAAGCCTTCATATTTGGATAATGTATGGACTTGTGAGTGTTAAGAAAATAATCGAAATAAAAATTTTCTTTCAAAGCGGGTGCAGAAATCGTCATTTGGAATTCTTGGAGAATAAACTTTAAACCATTTCAAAACATTTGTATCGAGTTCGGCGATCTCTAAAACCTTTTCACAAATAGGGTAACATTCGCTCTTTTGAAATGTATTTGTATCATATAAGTAATTAAAGTTACCCTTGCTTTGTTTGATAAATCCGATACCATCAAATAATGTTTATAGCCGAGCTCTTAAAGGGATTAAATCAGAGTAAAGCGGAATTTATCGGACTATGCGATTTAATGGTAAGATAAACATAAGTTTCAATATATATATATATATATATATATATATATATATATATATATGAAGAATAGTGAGTACATAGTCCCATAATCAAAGTCTCCAAGATCCAACGTATACAAGCCCATAAACAGATCTACATAATAGTGTATCTAAACCCCCAGAGTACTCCAAAAGTATATCTACAATATATGTACATAACCAAAACATAAACTCCAAGGGTGGTCACGTAGATCTGGCATCATCAGATGTAGTAGTAGTGATAGCAGCAGTCTCCAAGAAACATAGGTAGTAAGGTAGTAGCATCATCATCAACACAGCAGCAGCAGCAAGTCTCCTCCACAGCATCCACACATCGGACCCACTGATCCCCATCACATACCATATGCATATACCTAGGGATCATCGTCCCTCCAATCACTCCCAGTAGAATGCACGACAGGCTCGCTCCCACTCTCGTCCTCCACCGGATCCTCCTCGATCTCGTCCGAGGGAGAGTGTACCCTACCACTAGGTACCGGGTCAAGGGATGGTGAAACCCTGACTAGGCTCCTCGGATCAGAAGGGGGAGTCTCCTCGCGGACGACTCTCGAAGTAAAAGGGTGAGAGCGGGTGGGTCGAAAACGGAAACTATGGTAAGAGCGAGCTGGTCGCGTGGGAGGTGGTCCATGGTAAGTGTAAAACGAGGGTACATGCATAGTGTATATGATGGGAATCCTAAATCTACGAGGACGGAATCGGATCAACGGGTTCGGGTGGTAGAAGGTAATCTCTACCTCACCCTCGAACACCGCGCGATGGTCCTCATAGATCCATGTGCCACTAGGAAGTGGCCGGATCTCGATGCAAGCAATGTAACGAGACATCACCTACAAGGGCATAGGGGTAAGCAATTCTATACACGTAACCAATAGAGAATAAATTGTGCAATATGAATATTTAAATATGCATCAATTAACAACAATCACATATAACACTTAGCAGTTAGTGAATGCACATAGGATGCTCACACTTATTTCATTTATCATCATTAATTTAAATGAGTGGCATGATGCATGACTTTAGCTCTCAAGCCTATCTCCATCATACTATGTCACTCTCTGACGTCCATCCCTGACAACCCAGCACTCAACAGTGCGTTGTATTCCTAGGTATACAACAATTCGTACATTCACCTAGAATGTACACGACAAGCTTGGTATCCATGCCACCCGAGCATATCCCGTCATCCAAACGGTATAACCATATCGGCATTCCCTCAGCCGACCACGTCAACGACGTGTCATCAAGCAAGCGTATTGGCACTCCCAGAGGCCCTCCACATGTTTACCAAAAACATGATATACGTCCTACCAACCAAACTCCAGAATGAATGCATTACCTTACTTAAAAGAGATTGATTGACGTTTTATCCTTTTATTAATACATTACGTGCCTCCCGAGCAACGTATCATTATTCAAATGAAAACATCATAACGTCAATCAATTTCCTCTAAGTCCAGGATCACTTGGTTTATTGTCCTCTAAGAGTTACAAAATGACTTAGAATTGAAAATGGTATTTTTAAGTATCTGACTAAAAATACTCGAGTTTTCTCCAAAATACTCGAGTAGTTAATCATTTTCCAGATTCTACTCGAGTTGCTCATAATTATACTCGAGTCGTTCATGTCTTTTCAGAGATTTAGGGTTTCAGGTTTTCATAAATATACTCGAGTAATTCATGAGATACTCGAGTATTTCATCACCCAGAATACTCGAGTAGTTCATACATTACTCGAGTGTTCAATCTGATTCCCAAGTTGGTGCGCCAATTTTCACTCTGGTGCACCACGAAATACTCGAGTATTAAGCCAAATACTCGAGTATCTGCAGACAGAACAGAGTGAAACTTGGTTTTTACATGCCATTTCAATTTCTAAACATTTTTAACCCAAAACAGTGATCACAATAGTTCATATACCACATATTGAACATGTTAACATACTCATTTCATATCAAATAACAAATTTGACAGAGAATCAATCCATTATGCATGAAATATACAATTTAGCAACTCAACATTTCAAATTGCAAAATAAGCACAATATTCATGAAACAAAGTTCATTTAAGCTTGCATGCATGATATAGAACTTGCTCATCACAGTCATAGAGCATGGATTGGTCTCCAAACCAAAGTTTCTATTCAAACTAAGCCCTTAGAGCCTCTTGGTGGCTCTCTAACACAATTAATGAAATTTAAACCCTATCTAGTGAATATAATTACTTCCCCTTACCTCTCAGACGTGAATCAAACAAGAAATTGCAAGAAAAAGCCCCACAGCACCACGAACCACTTCAAGCACCAACATGCAGAGCAGTTTTGAATGCATCACCAAGATTGAATTGGTTTACATGGAAGACAGAGATAACAATTGGGGAAATTAGGATTTCTAGATTCTATGTAACTTATACTAGCTAGAGAAATCGAATTTGGGACTAAGAGACTCGTGAGCTTACCAGAAATTGAAATCAAAGTGAGCTCCAGAAACAAATTTGACAGAGAACAGCTCCACTTTCCAGCTCCAATTCTTCCTCCACACTCACTCTCAACTCACGAATTTAGTGTCTATACAGAGCTCGTGATGTGAGCTTTGTATTGGTGTATCGTTTGTGGTTTAATTCAGAACACACAAGGAGAATCGAAGGGTTGAACTCAGGAACCCTAAAACATGAAGTTCTTCAACAAATTGGCCAAATGCCTCACAATTCGGTGTTGATAGGCTTTTATAGGCATGGAGAAGACTCATGAAGCACGACACGACATCCATGGCGTTGGCAAGAAGGTGTTTTCGTGGCGAGAGAAGAGAATCGTTCGTGGTGACTCACCAAACGCACTCACTCGTGCAGTTTGACCCAGAATACTCGAGTTTTTCAGAAAATACTCGAGTATTTTTCCCAATTTTTGAAAAATAATTATTTTATTTACTTTCCCTCCAAAATCTTTCCTATAATTACCTCTAGGTCCCAACCCAGGGACTAATATGCAAAATACTCATCTTAGGTATTTATTATATTTATTAAATCAATTCACACACATATACCAACTATATAAACACATATTTTAATCAAGGATTAATATGGAAATAATTAATTATAATTAATTTATAATTAACATTTCATTAATCGGGGATTAAAATTTTGGGGTGTTACAGATACCACTCAGTGTGACACCCTCAAATTATACAAAGTAATTAATACAATATTCGTATCAATACCCGTATAGTTATGGACTTGTTAGTGTTTAGAAAATGTGGAAGACAAAATATCTTTTCATTCTCTATAGAGACGGGTGCACAACCCAAACTGGACTTCTTGGAGAATATAATTTATATCGTTTAAAACGTTGCATTGAATTCGGCATTTTCTAAGATAAGAAAATCTTTTCATAATTCGGATGGCATCGGTACTTTTTAAAAGTATTGACATAGTAAAATTAACCGATGCCTATCCATTCTTTCTTTCGCGGAACTGATACCATTTTAAAATAACATAACTGAATCCTTTAATTAAACTTTGTCAGAGTGAGCGGAAATGGTAGGACTAGGTACAATTGTAATATGAACATAAGGTATATATATATATATATATATAAGTCATGAAATAAATAATCCAAAGCAGTCATGTCTCCAAGTTTCCATACAAGTCCATAAAAGATCTATATCAAAATAAACCATAACCCTAGAGCTCTCAAAAGCATATCTACAAAATATACATATAAACTCTAGAGCAGGTCACATAGATCTGGAAACAACAGCAGCAGTAGTAGTAGTAGTAGTCTCCATGTAGCAGAAGTAGTAGGCATCGTCAAACACCATCAACAGCAGCAGCAGTATCTCCTCCATAGCATCCATCACATCAGATCCTCTGATCCTCATCATCTACCATATGCACATACCTAAGGATCGTTGCTCCTCCACCGACTTCCGATAGAGTGCACGACAGGCTCGCCTCCGCTCTCGTCCTCCACAGAATCCTCCTCGATCTCACCCGAGGGAGTGGGTACCCTACCACTGGGTACAGGGTCAGGAGATGGTGAGACCCTAACAGGGCTCCTCGGATCAGATGGGGGAGTCTCCTCGCGGACGACTCTAGTAGAAAAAGGGTGTGAGCGGGTAGGTTGAAAGTGAAAACTATGATATGAGCGAGTTGGTCGTGTGGGAGGTGGTCCATGGTAAGTGTAAAAGAGGGGTACGTGCATAGTGTACATGATGGGAATCCTAAATCAACGAGGATGAAACCGGATCAGCGGGTTGGGATGGTAGAAGGTAACCTCTATCACTCCCTCGAACACCTCCCGGTGATCCTCGTAGATCCATATGCCACTAAAAAGTGGCCGGATCTCGATTCAAGCGATGTAACGTGACATCACCTACAAGGGCATAGGGTAAGCAATTCTATACACATAATCAATAGAGCATAAATGTATGAACAATGTGAAGATATAAACATATGCAACCATAACAACTATCACATTTAGCATTTAGCAGATATCGAATGCAAGTAAGATGCTCATACTAGTTTCATTTATCAACTTTAGATTAAATGAGTGGCATGTTGTATGAACTTAACTCTCAAGCCTATCTCCATCATTCTATGTCACTCTCTGACGTCCATCCTTTACTTCGTCCAGCACTCAACAGTGCGTTGTACTCCTAGGTGTACAACATTCGTACATTCACCAAGAATGTACACGACAAGCTTGGAATCCATGCCACCCGAGCAATGTTATAACGTGCCACCCGAGCAACGTACCATCATCCAAACGGCCCGTCATCCAAACGGTATAACCATATCAGCATCTCACTATGCCGACCACGTCGTCAACCATAACGTGTCATCAAGCGAGCCGTCAATTGGCACTCCCAAAGGCCCACCTCATGTTACCAAAACATGATAAACGATCTATCATCCAAACTCCAGAATGAATGCATTATCTGAACCTAAAGGAATTGATTGGTGTTTTTCTTTTTAATAATTCCCGACTTGCCACCCGAGCAACGTCTCGTCATCCAAACGAAAATTACAATATCAATCAATTTCCTTTAAGTCTTAGATCACTTGGATTATTGTCATTTAAGCATTAATCAATGATTCAGAATTAAAAATGGTATTTTCAATGTTCTGGGTAAAACTACTCGAGTGCTCTTCAAAATACTCGAGTGTTCTTCAATTATTTCCAGATTACTCGAGTTGATCATGCCTTTCTGAGGATTTGGGTTTCAGATTCATAAAAATACTCGAGTGATTCATGAGTACTCGAGTGTTCTTCATCAATTCCAGAACACTCGAATGACTCCTGCATTACTCGAGTGGTTTACCATAAAATGTCCCCATACATCATTTGATACTCGAGTTCTGGGCCTGGTACTCGAGTGTTCTAACACAAAATACACTGTTTTACCAAAAATTTACTCGAGTATCGAGCCAAGTACTCGAGTCTTTTCTTGCAGAACAGACTGGAAACTTGGTTTTAACATACCATTTTCAATTCTAACCATTTCTAGTCCAATCCAACGATCAACAGAGTTTATATAACACGTATTGAACATGCTCAAACACTTAGAACACATCAAATAACAGATTTGACAGGGAATCACAAGATTATGCATAAAACATGAAAATTCACAACTCAATATACCAAATTGCAATATACTCAATAAACTTGTGATTTTATGTTCAAGATAACTTGCATGCAACATATGGGACTTACTCAACACAGTTTTGGAGTGCAAGTTGGTCTCCAAACCAATTTCCTTATTCAATCTAAGCCCTTAGAGCCTCTTGGTGGCTCTCTAATTAAAATCATGAAATTTAAGCTCCATCTAGTGAATAGAAAGACTTCCCCTTACCTCACTGACGTGAATCAACAAGAGATTTGCAAAAGAAAGCACCACAGCACCAAGAACCTCTTCAAGCATCACATGCATGACAGTTTTGAGTGGAGGTCCAAAATGGAATTGGTTGACATAGGAAACAGAGATAGAAATTGGGGAAATTAGTATTTCTATACTCTATGCAACATCTACTAACTATAGAAACCAATTTGAGACTCAGAAAATTCGTGAGCTTACCAAAATTGGGAATCAAAGTAAGCTCCCAGAACTGATGACAGCAAACGAACTTCAACTTTCGAGCTTCGATTCTACCAACACACACACTCTCAGCTCACAAATTTTATGTCTATACAAAGCTCGTGATGTGAACTTTGTATTGGTGTATAGTTTGTAGCTCAACTCAACACAGAGAGGAGAATCGAACGATCAAACTTCAGAACCCTAACACATGCAATTTCTTCACCATTTGAGCAAATGGGTTGGTTAATCTGTCAACCATGGCTTTAATAGCCATCCCTGAAGCTCATGCACAACGCCACGAAGGTGGAGACGTGTTGCTGGGGGTGTTTTCGTGTCAACGGTGGAGAATCGTTGGTGGTGACTCACCAAAACGCACTAACTCGTTCAACTCTGACCAGAATACTCGAGTACTCTCAGAAATACTCGAGTATTTTGACCAGTTTTTGAAAAATATTTATTTTATTTTCTTTCCCTCCAAAACCTTTCCTATAATTATTTCTAGGTCCCCAAACAGGGACTAATAAGCAAAATATTTATATTTATGCATAAATAGACTTACCAAATAAATTCCAACAATATAAATACAGGTTTTAGCCAAAGATTAAAATAGAAATGATTAATTATAATAAACTTTATAATTAACATTCCATTAATTTAGGATTAAAATTTTGGGGTGTTACACTACTTCCCCACTTAAAAGGAATTTCGTCCCCGAAATTCACTCTTCAAAATTACACGTTCTCAAAATTAAATAAAAGACTATTTTGATGTTTTCAAAATATCCATAGGGAAAATCTTTCCCCGCTTAAAAGGATTTTTCTTACACTTCTTTAAATTCCCTGACTCAAAATATTTCACTAAATATTTCAAATAAAACTTTTCTCGAATAACACCTTTGCGTTCAAAAACATATATCAATCCCTTTTCTCACAAAAGAGTTTTCTTAAATTTCTTTCGAAAATTATTTCGTAATTAACTCAAATAAATTTTTTTTTGATCATTTCGGACAAAACGTTTCAATACATAGCTTAAACTGAAGTTTTTCCCAATAAACTTTTCGAGAAAAACTTCTTCGAATAATACCTTTCAAATATATATTTATATATATATATATACTCCTCAATTAAAAACATTTTTCCAAAGATATTTTTGAGGATAAACATGTCCCTTGCGCACTCTGATCACTCAAGCACGAGTAAGGAATCATTTGTATGACTTTATTCCTTAATAGTCATAAACATTAGGGTGATCAATCCTAATATTTTAACTGTCAGTAATAAAATCATCCCTTACAGATATAATCTTTCTCAAGAAAGATTATACGATATATCTTTAAGTTGGATGAACTTACAGATAAGGAGTGTTATTGCCACTATCAGACTTAGACAGATTGTCAATTCTAGGGACATTTCCGTTGGGGAGACAAATACTTGTCCTATCCCGGTGGTTGTTAATCCCTCTAGTCTTAACTAATCTTTCTCTTTTTGTAGTGCCCAAAGATATTTATCACATCCAACTGTGATAAGGGTTTTGATCACAGAAATTCCAGTTAAAGATCTGCTCAAGTTTTCAGATTACAAACGATTTAATTAATGCAATCGAAAACATTGATTACATTAATTCCGATCGGAAAAAGGATAAACTCAGATTACCTATACATAGATCTAACTCGCATCCTAGCAGGTTGAACACCCATCCAAACTCAACTCGCTTGACGTCCATTTCCTTCTTACTCTTAACCCTTGCTAAATCTGGCGAATTAAAATCTCAGACTCTTATAGCTGCAACCGAATGTCCTTATAGGTATACCCCTACTTAGTCCAAAGTGACGCTCCTCATTCCCTACACATGGAGTTGGGCAAGTTCCTTACTTCTTATTAACATACTCGATAATTCTCACGACCGGGGTTCCTTTAATTTGTCATTCCTCCATAATTAATTCTCTTAACTACCCTTCCTCTTCTTCTAATTGAATACTTCCTTTTTCCCAAGTCCCTCTTATACTGGTTTTGGACATTCATTCCACCAACTTCTTATGCCCTTCCATTGTACTTATAAATTCCACATACGTTTTCCAATATTGAGAAAATTCCTTATGCATTGATAATTGATAGCTGGCTCGAGGTTCGGACATAATCCATCCTAAACTTTACATATTTGAACCTCCCGTCAGGGTCATTATGAAACATACTTCCTCAATCTTTTGAACTTGGCGATGCCTTCTCCGAGACTACTACTTTCTCGTTTTATGTTTAGCAATCCAACACCTTGTATCCTCCTCATGCCTCTTGAGAATTTTCTTCATCAAATCCAGAATACTCGAGTGACTCATGCACTACTCGAGTGATTTATCATAAAATGTTTTTGTACATCAGTTGATACACGAGTTCAGGGCCTGGTACTCGAGTTTTCTAACACAAAAATACACTGTTTTATCAAAATTTACTCGAGTATCCAGCCAAGTACTCGAGTCTTTTCTCACAGAAGAGACTGGAAACTTGGTTTCAACATACCATTTTCAATTCTAACCATTTCTAGTCCAATCCAATGATCAACAGAGCTTACATTATACATATTAAACATGTTCCCACACAAAAACAACAACTTATTACACTGAATCGAATCTGAGCAACGATTTTGCAAAAAAACACATTTTCAACAACTTAACATACCAAATTCAGTTCCACACACTTTTGGCATGAAAACAACTTGCATATAGCTCACGTGCAACATATAGAACTTGCTCAGAACAACATTAGAACACAGGTTGGTCTCCAAACCAATTTCCCTATTCAAACTAAGCCCTTAGGGCCTCTTGGTGGCTCTCTAATCAAATGCATGCGATTTAAACTCTATCTAGTGAATATAAAGCTTTCCCCTTACCTCTTAGACGTGAATTAACAGAGACTTTACCAAAACTTAGCTTCCAAGCTGGATTCCCCAAACTCCACACTGAAATCCACACTGAAACAGAGCAGTTTCAGCAGAGCACCAAGATTGAATTGGTTGATACATAAGACAGACATAAAAATTGGGGAAATTAGTTTCTATATACTCTCTACAATTCGTACTAGCTAAAGAAACAAGATTTACATGGAGAAGTTGCCTGAGCTTACCAAAATCGAACTCCAAAGTAAGCTCCAGGAAACCTGAGGCAGCAAACGGACTCCAACTTCCAAGCTTCGATTCTTCCAATCTACGAACTCTCAGGTCACAATTTTGGTATCTTTGTGAAGCTCTGAATGTGAGCTTCACAATGGTGTATAATTTGTATGTCAACTCTTAAGAATCAAAGAGAATCGAAGGCACGAAGTTAAGAACCCTAAACTCAGAAATTATTCACGGATTTGGCACAATGAACGGTTGATTCATTAACCATAGCCTTATATAGCTCAATTGAATGCTCATGCACAACGACACGAGTCCAAGGACGTGTTGCTGAGTTGCAATCGTGTCAACTCGTGAGGTATTCCAAGTGGTGACTCAGCAAACGCACTCACGAGTGCAACTCTGTACAATTCACTCGAGTATTTCCTGAAACACTCGAGTCTTTCGGGCAAATTATGAAAAATAATTGTTTTATTTTCTTTCCCTCCAAAACCTTTCTAAAATTACTTCAAGGTCCCAAACAGGGATTAATGTGCAAAATATTTATTTTCTCATATTAAAACTATCTAATATTATCATTCATAATAAATTACTTTGAAATCAAGAATAAAATAATTAATTATAAATAAACTTTATAATTAACATTTTATTAATCAGGGGTTAAAAATCTGGGATGTTACAAATTGCCCCCACTCTGAGTAATGTAAATTGTCCCTGCTTATATAAAATCTTAATTCCACGTAAAAAGATTCATCGAGTAGGTCATATTTATTTTAAAAATTGTTCATTATATATGATTGTATGTTTGTCTTAGTATATACAATAAGCATGTTTCCATGTAAACTAATTTTTTTAACCGTGCATATTACTAATTTCTTAATATTTAATGAAAATTTATATACAAATTCTCAGTTTCAATTAAAATTTGACTTCTATACGTGGTAAATATTTTATTTTTTAAAAAAATTATAATGATTATTAGGTAGAAATCAATAATAGAAATAAATTTCTTTAGACACTGTTATGGATGGTTTTTCATTTTTAGTAGGATAAAATCAACTGAAGTTAAAAAAGAACTAATAAGATATAAAAAATAATTGAAATGTTTAAGGCTATGATTATGAGTCACTTACACTATATGAATCATGGCGATTATTCACAATCTCTTTAATTCTCCATTCCGAAGACCAGCGGTGTACTGTTGATGTTAAATTAGTGTTTTTAGTTGTAACATTATAGATAACAAAAAAAAGGAACATATAAATATGATAAAAACGATGAAGTCAAGATATCGTATGATGGATCTAAACTAACACCACATAAATTACAATAATGGTTATTATAAAATGAAGAGATTTCCAACACCACATTAATTACTACATATGTTAGGTGCATCTAAAAATATAGACAATATTAAAATATTTAAAAAGTCACAGATTCACAATTGAAATTTGATTTTAGAAATGAATTCTTCATAATTAAACATATTGTTCTGCCAAAAATTAGAATCACAAACAAAGTTCACAATTACACACAAAATTTAAAAAACATAAAAAAAACTTCAAACCCGAAGATTATACTTTATACATGTTCATAGTTCCAAGAATCCATGTTTGCCCAAAGCTTCCTTATTACTTTTGGAGATAATAAAACTTAACAATAAACATGATGCACCTATAAATATTCAGTATCTATAATTTAGAGATGAATAGCTTGATCTCCTCAGCTGCTTGCTTGTAAATTTCATTCACAAATGATTTCTCTATAAACTGATGTGGGGAACCAACATTTGCCTGCAATAAGAAACCAAAATAAAAACATTCTAACATTGACATTATTGATATGTGCTTTATGTAATAACATATTTTAGTGAAAGCACATAGTAATTGGATATTATATCTGCTATAGCAAAAAAAATATTTGTAGTATTGAACAATTATTCTCACTTTCCAAAACTTGCTATTAAAATATAATTTGACTTCTCAATATGCCTAGTTATGAAGATTTCCTCACTAACTATAAATTATTTAGAATCATATAACACTGTTAATATAAGGAAAATTTAATAACGATAAGAGTAATGAATTTGAACAATTGAACATTTTTTTCCTAGTTATCTTAATAAAATCCACAAAACCATAAAGGAAACTCGAGATCAATGCTTACCTTAGCAAGAATCATGCATCCAAAATATCCACAATCATTGCAAAATATATTGGCAGTTATGACCTCTATGTTGTACTTGTCCAGAACAGAAACAATGGTGGTCATGAGGTTTGCCTTCCTTGGTGTGAAAACAGAAAATTCTGCTTCAGCCCCATAAATGTTCAAGACCACATTTGGAGAATACCATGTTTGAAAAGAAACAGGGTTTTGAGGGACTGTGGCTGGGTTTGAATTTGAAGGATATGACGTTGGCATTCCACATGCCAAGGTATTGGAAGATCCTTGATGAGCTATGAATTTCTCCTTTGAGTGATTTACAAATGAAACACGCCCAAAAGTGGAGATAGATTTAAGCCTTTCCTGTTTAAGTTGTTCAAGCTTTTCCACAGTGTGCTCTAGACTTGTGATGTAGTCCACTGCTTCACCAACAATGGTCGATTTTCCTGCCTACATATACGAAGTCAAATTAAATCAAAGACATCTGAAATCAACATATTTTTCCACTTAAGCTTAACTCTGCGATGGTGTGAGGTTAGTTGTTATTTTGGTGCGAACAAGTTATACTATGAATCTATAGGTTCGAGTTTTCCAAAAAAATAAAATTAGAGGAAAGTATGTACTTTAAAAATCATTTTGACGTCAAAATAATGACTTGTTACCTTGAAAGCTCTTGCACATGTAGAGAGAAGATATATATTGAGGTTTCACATGCATTTTTATCATTACATTTTAGTGTATGTATGTGTGTGTCTATATATATTTTAATCGCCACTATTAAAAATACTAAACTAGTATAAAGTTGCTAATCATTTTTGGATCCATATCAGCTAAAAAGAAAAACAAAAGTCCATTCCATGTCCCTGACACTTCTCTCTCCAGTGTATCCACCACGCTCACTACCTTCACCCATCTCCACCATCACTACCCTCACCTAACATAGAAATTCCCTTCTTCCAACTCTTCCCACATACCTTACTCTTACCAAACCCTCACTAAAACTCACCACGACACACAATAATAAAACCAAAAACAGTTTTGCACAATAACATGATCTCATCTCGTCTCATCCCAAATTTGACTCGAGATCCACCCTCCAACACTCTGTCTAATCCTATATATTTAGGTCTTAGCCATCGAATTTTAGATTAGCAGGTCATTTACACCACACCATAGATCAATAGATCTAGGTCAGCCACTACATCATAGATGTGAGCTCTTTTCTTTATCATTTCACTACCATCCAAACCAAATATCTAAGCCCAATACTGTTACAATTCAGACACCCACCTTTCTTAGATTTCCATTTGAAGCGTCATTTCCTAATCGATCGAATAAGAAAAGCAAAAGACCATGATATATCGAAAAGATACAGTTCTTGCGTGTCAACCACACTATAGAATCTTAGATCTAGGCCACCACATCATAGATCTGACCTCTTTTCCCTATCAATTCACTACCACTTAAACCAAAGACCCGTGCCCCACAATTTTACAGTTCCAACAATAAGCTTTCTTGGGTTTTCTTTAAAAGCCCTCATTTCCAAAAATTGGAAAAGCTAAACACCTTGACATATCTGAAAGATAGACTTCAATGTAAAAGAAAAGAATTTATCCTTAAAAAAGGATTTGAATAAAGTCATTGAAAGAGAAGGAAATTGTTATGAATTTTTTTTTACCTTAGAAGGAAGTTGCGGAAGCAAAGCATGAAGACTGTCAAACAAGTTTCCCATCTTTTCCCTCCTTTCTTTCTCGATCCATTTGTGACTTTTACGACCAGACTCACGAGATTTCTCTTTTTTACCTTTACAACCTACAATCCTCTTTCCACTTTCATTGTGATTTCCCTGAATTTGATTCTTTTTCATAAGAGGTTTTCCCTTGTATCCTTTTCTTCCTTCTTGTGTGGTTTCGAATCTAAGTAATCTTTGCTCTCATCTGTGTTATTTGAGTTAGAGAAATTTGATTGGTGATTTTCATGCATGTGTTGGTCTTCATCTTCCATGGTCACAGCCACAAAGAAGAGAAAAAGTTTGGTAGAAGAACTCTTTGAAAGAAAGGGATGAATAAGGATGGTTTTATATAAAGGTGGTAGCTTTGTTAAATGTGAATAGAAAAGTATAAATGAAGAAATGATAAAGTTCACCACATGAACAACTCATAATACAGTTATAATCTGAAAAACGTTACTTTTACGTTACGTTTCTATGACAACCTACCGCCTAATCGCTTCACACAAAAAACACTTTTTCTCTCATCTTAGGGTCCCACCAGTGTGATCACCCTCACTTCCTTGAGGATGTGTTTCATTGTACTTATTTCTTTTTAATATACTTATGTTCAAGATGTTTAAAGGAAAAGAGTTAATTTAAATTTTATATCATTAACTAAAATTTTAAATTATTAATGGACAAATATAGTCAATGTGATCATTATTCATTTTCTTTGTTTATATTTTTATATGCTAATTTCATTAATATAAAAGTTAAATTGTAATTTAATAATGATATTTTTCGGATACAGTCAAACATAGAATAGGAAGTTGGAATTCAAACCCAATCTTTTAATTTTGGTAAGATACTTATGTAAATTCTTTGTTACCCTAATGACCTGTACGGTAATGTGATAACATTTTTATAAAAAATAGATAAGAAGAGAATTAAAGTTTTAACTTAATTAAGTCATTAACCTTTGTCAATGAGTTCTGTCTAATTTTTCAGAGCAAGAAATTAATTTTATTAAAGTGTTTGCATTGATCATTTCGAGATTGTTGTAAATTTTTTTGTCAATGACATTTTGGTTGCATTCCCATAATGTAATTAAATTTGATTTCCGGAACATAATTAGATACTCAATGTTTGATTAAGTTAAATTACTATTTATAATTAAGATGATTAAATTTAGAATGGAATTTATTTAAATTAATAGACCATAGTTTTTATTATATAAATGATTTTACTAAAACAAAAACGGTATATTTCCAAAAGAAATCAACTTACAAATATGCCTAAATATTCATCAAAAAAATATGACATGTGTCAAAAAGTGGTACTATAGTTACTATTAATATGTTATCAAGTGGCACAAATCCCTTTCTTTAGATATATGCTTATTAAAAGGAATCTCAAAATACTTATGTGAAAAAACATTTAATTTATATTATATAATCATAATTTAATTCTTTTAAATATATATGTTTGATTTATAATAAAAATTATATTGAGATTGAGATATAGCACCCATTGCATTCACACGGGAAAAAATCCTATATAGCATGGTTTTCAAGATAACTTATATGTTAAAGACTAATAAAAACATCTGCTACTTGTTTTTACGTTCTATTCGATAATAATTGTAACCTCATTATTAGGACAATTTTTTTTATCCTTAATTTCAACCCCCATTCCAATTTTTAATAACTTGTATTACTCAATATTCTTTAGTGTTCTAAAAATAATTATTTGAATAATTTTGAAAATTAATACCAAATATTATTATTTTTACTTCAAATAATAATTTTAAGTAACATGCTAAATAAACAGTAATGTACATATGCACTAAAAAATGTCCTGTGTTTGTAATATTACATTGGACTGCGCATAAGAAAAATTAACCCTAAAAAATAGAGCAAAATGTGCATTAACTATTGAGATTCGATCCTGCCCATCTACAAACAAAAACAACTATAACTAACCGCTAAACCAAATGCATATTGTAACACCCCTAATTTTCGTCTCCTAATTAACCAAGAAATTAATTATAACAATTATTTTATAATTGATTTTGAAGGTTTTAGTTTTTGTACGTTATGTGTTTTTATTATATAAAAATATGAGATATATTTTTATATGGTTATTTTGTACAAAAATGTGAATATTGTAATTTAGTCCTTGGGTTGGGACCTAATTGCAATATTAAAAAGGTTTTTGAAGAAAGAGTAATTAAATTATTAATTTTTGAATTTTATCAGTATGTAACCGGTTAGAAGGGCTGTGTAATCGGTTACACGATGAACTTAGAAAACTGGGTTAGTGCGTTTGATGAGTAATCACGTGTTTTAACCCAGAATTCGCCACGAAATCGTCTTAATCTTAGTGGGGAAAGACGTGTCAACATGCATGGAGCTCTGAATTTCTGAAGCTCCATTTTGCTCTAACATGCATTCGCCACGAAATCGTCTTAACCTTGTGTTGATGAATTGAAACCCATTTTGCTCCTGAATTGCTGAAGCTCTGTTTTAGGGTTCTTGATTCGTCTGGTGCGATTCTCCTTCGTTTCTGAGAGTTAGATCATGAGTGATACACGGTTACAAAGCTCACATCAAGGGCTTTGTATTGATATAAAGTTTGTGAGTTGAGAGTTCCTGGAGTTTGAGAACGAAGCTTGCCAAGTTGAGGTGTTGATGCTGTCAAACCTCAGCTTCTGGTTTCTGGAGATGACTTTGAAGCTCGATTTTGGTAAGCACACGAACCCTTTTGGTTTCAAATATATTCCTACCTCTAGTGCATGTTGCAGAGAACTCAATTTGACTATTTTCTCCAATTCTTAATTGGGTTTTGCATGTCAATTTCCCTGGTTTTGGCACCCTGTCCAACTCTATCTGCATATAGTGGATTTAATGGAGATCTATGTTGGAGCCTTTCTCTCTGCAATGTTTTGGATCAAGCACGAACCTAAGGTAAGGGGGAAGCTTACTATTTGCTAGAATGAGAATAAATTGTGGTAGAATATAGGATGAGTCACCAAGAGACTCAAAGGGCATAAGTTGAAATGGTTAAATGGCTTGGAGGCCAATTTGAGCTCAATTGTTGTTTTGAGCAATGTTATCAAGATGCATGCAAGCTATGTTGATTTTGATTTCATGACTTAATTGGATATTATGTGAATTGATGCATTAAGTTGTGAAATATGTGCAATTATGTGCAATTTAAGTATCTAAATTGAATGCATGCAAAGTGAATGTATTTCTGTGATTAAACATGTCTACTTAAGGTATATGAACTCTTTTGAATGTTGAAATTGGTTAGATTTGAGTAATGAAAAGAATGGTTTGAAAAACCTCATATTTCAGTGTGCTGACTGCACAATCTAACCGGTTACTCGATAATTGTAACCGGTTAGACACTGTAAAATTGTTAAAGAAAATAAGTTTCTGAAATCAGTTCTGTGGTCTTATCAATGTTACTCAAATCTAGACCCTAATTTCACTGGAATTCAATCTGAAATGAAGTTGATTTTATTGTAATAATTCAGATTGAAAATTGGGAGTTAATACCTTAACATCAAATGATAATTTCAAGAGGAAATTATGCACAAATGAAATGGGATTATGACTTAGATCTTTTGAATGATATTATGTGTTGAACTTGAGGTATTCTTTTGTGCTAAGACCTTGTTATTGGATTGAGTAGAGAATTCAAGAAAAGATTTATTGAAAATCAATGGTTTTGTATTCAGGTCTGTAATTCTAACCGGTTAGTACCTGAAACTTAAAAATAAAAGTTAAGTTTTTGAGTAAGGATTTTTGATACCAAAGATTACATTCTCTCAATCCAGGTCTATGAGCATATGTTAAATTTAAATTCAAAGGTGAATTTTATGAGTAAAGCCATACCTCAAGATATCATTCAGAAGTTGTGTTTTCTAAGTCATAATAATGGAATTAATGGAAAGACCAACCTTAGTAATTATGTATGCAATGCATGCATAGAGAAAGGTAATGAAATAGGTTGGCAAGGATGGTTTGTGATGTTCGGGGTACTTGACCCTGTACTCTAGGAGTACTAAACTGATGCAACCTACTTGATGACACATTCTGGGAATGTGGCCATTGTCTGGGACATGGTTTCTTGCATACGTTCTGGGAACGTGATGCACACTCTGGGAGTGGTGCTTGATTTTGTAAGATCCATGAAGAATGTTTTGATAATGACAAAAGGTTTTGAACAAGCTACAAAAGGTTTTGAACAAGCTTAAATGTGTTGATCAAGTTCAAGCTCAACAAGCAACAACAAACATCAAGTTATGAAGAGAGAGCCAACTCATGAAGACTTAGTTTGGTAGTTTGTGTTTAATGTTTTATCTTTCGCCTCACAAGTCTTTTAGTTTATGAGTTTGGGTAGAGTTTATTAGAGGGTAGTGAATCTCTTTTGATTGCATGATTATATCATATTTTGAGTATTCACTTTGCCTAAAATCAATAGGTGGCTTAAAAGTTTGAAATAAAAGGTTTAGTTTTTGAGAAAACAAGTTTTAAGTGATTTTTAATGTTAATAATCGATTAACAGATTTTGATAATTGATTAACAGTGTATTTTGAACTGATAATTGATTAACAAACTTTTGATAATCGATTATCTGCACTTTTACTCAAGTAAAATATTTTCATCTTTCGGCTTACTCGATTAAATCATGTTTTACTCGATTAACACTTTTTCTACTCGAGTAACACGATCAGATATGGTTTTTAAAATGTGTTTTTCACTTCTCAAAAGCACTTCTAACCATTCCTAACTTTTGGGTATTCTATATAAACCTTTTCCTAACCTTTGTGAATCATTATTACACTTTCATAATCAATTTTACAAAGAATCAAAGCCACTCTATTCTCTCTCACTTTCTCAAGATCAAAGTTCTCATTTTTACATTTTGATCAAGAACCTTGAATCTCTCATGTTGATATTTCATAGCTTTTGAAAGAGATTCATAGGATTGTTATTGTTTTTCATTTGGGTTATAATCATTGCAAGTTAGGCAAGCTATCTACAACATTGGAAGCCTTGATTTTGTGAATCAAGCAAGTTTCATTGGAAGCCTTGGTGAGGCATTTCATCAAGCACTTGGAAGCCTTGTTGTGTTAACAAGCAATTGGAAGTCTTGTAGTGAAGCAAGCATTGGAAGTCTTGCTGTGAGGGAATCGGCAAGCAAGAGAAGAGGTTAGATTAGATATCAATAGGGTTACAAGGCAAGGGTGTGGTATCTCTTGTAGGCTAGCAAGAAGGAAGTCTTGTGAGGCATTTACTTGTAATTTGAGAAACTCTAATTCCTCATAGTGAAGAATCTCTCTTGGTTGAAGAGGGGACTGGAGTAGCTTTCAAGTGGATGAAAGTGAACCAGGATAAATCACTGTGTCGTATCTTTAAACTCTTAACTCTTTACATTCTTGTTATTCATATTGTTCTTGGTTGAAAACCTAGAAAAAGTGATTTTTCATAATTGATTGAATTGAATCTTAATTGTGCAAAATTGATTTGGGGAAAATCATTTTCATAACTAGGTTAATCAATAAGAATATAGGTGTTAATTGTTTCCGCTGAATCTCTGGTTATACTTGTTAATTGATTGATTTTCGTATTCGATTGAAAAAGCGATTTTTCAGTTTCTGTCAGATCTACTCGAGTAAGAGAGAATTTAATCGAGTAATACTCGAGTAAATTTCAGAGTACTCGAGTAAACCTGAGAGTTTTTGCAAAAATCATTTGTTTTGATTGTTTCGATTTGTTTCTTTCGAAAATCTTTCAAGGTATCTTGTACACCTATTCAACCCCCCCTTCTAGGTGTTCTCCTAGTGTATCCTAGTTGTTTCACCCACCGATTGTAGGTTTTCACAGATTTTATTCCAAGTATGATTTGCGATACGTTCTGGGAACGTATGTGAGTGTTCTGGGAACACATTGGTATAATAATAGAATTAAACATAAAAACCAACCTTAATGATTGTGCATCCATATAGAATGGAAGTTTGGTTGGTAGGAACGTTTATCATATTCTGGGAATATGAGGAGGGTACTCCGGGAGTACCAAATTATAACCTACTTGATGACACATTATAGATATGTGGCCAGTGTCTGGGACCTGGTTTTATACGTTCTAGGAACGTATGTTAGTGTTCTGGGAACACATTGATATGCAACCTACTTGATGACACATTATAGATATGTGGCCAGTATCCGGGACCTGGGAACGTATGCGTTCTGGGAACGTATGCGTTCTGGGAACGTGGTGCACACTCTGGGAGTGGTGCTTATTATTCCAAGTATGGTTTGCTACACGTTCTGGGAACGTGGTGCACACTCTGGGAGTGATGCGTAATATCCAAGTATGGTTCGGCATTACGTTCTGGGAACGAATGTCGGTGTTCCGGGAACACAAGGGTGTATTGGATGGACGTCCAAGATGGACTTTTAGAGGCCTCAGTTGTGGAAGGAAATCATGCATCATGCCACCTGCATTGAAAGAATTGTTATGATTAACCGGGTGTGCTCATATGATTATGCATCATGATTTGCTACATGTTAACTTGTGGATGTTAGTTTTATTCTCATTTGATTATGCGAATATTTATAGCTAACCCCCATGCCCTTATTAGGTGTTGATCGTGCATCTAGCTTGCACAAGAATCAATAAAGGGAGATGTCCCTTAGGTTCATGCAGAGTATAGAAAGTGTGGGTTGGGAACCCGTTGTGCAGATATCGAGGATCCGACCAGAAGGATGTTTGGACAAAGAACCAGTCACCAGCTCTATAACATTTCTATTTTTAATAGAACTTATATGATACATATTTTGGAAAAAGGTATCATAAGAGTAATTCAGTTTCATAATTATACTTATTTGGTATTAATGGACTTGTTACACTTGATATATTTTGGGGGTACAATATGATGATTTTACTATGTTTCCACAAACTCTGATTTTGTTAGTCAACCTCATTACTAATCAAGTGTTTGTGAAAAGGAATTTTCAAGGGAAGGGAAAATTATTATTTTCAGATCTTTTTCCAACGATAACAAGCCCAAGTTTTCATAAACTTCTTACTTTTCTTATAAAGTAAGATGATATACAAGGAGTGTTACACTTTTATGGTATTAGAGCAATGGTCCTGACTTTTGGTCCTTGGGTGTGTGGTCCAATACGCTGGTCATCGATATCTGCAATGTTTCCTAGAAAGTATGCTTTCATAAACTTCCAAACTAGAGCCAAGGTTATGGGTAATGGCTCTAGATAAGTAGCTTATTCTGCTATTAAAAAGTGTTCTATGTAGTCTAAGTAGAAGTATGATAGTCGTAGGCTTCTCTTTAGACATGTGGTAACCCTAAAACCATAGTGTTGGTTTATTCCGTTCTCATAGAACCAGTGATAAGGAAATCTTAATGGAGTTGTAGTTAATTCCTTGACTCTGGGGAGGAGTATTTACCCTCGCTAGTGTTAAAGTTAATCAACTTCTCCGGTCGAGTGCAAGGCAGTCATCTTCTTAAGGATTAATCTGGTTGAGTTCGTTAAACTCTAAAGCTATTCCTTCATTTGTTCCTTATGGATAAGGGTATTGATCAAAGTTGCTTTATGCCTTATCCAATCTGCTATCTCAAAGCAGAGGATCTTACAAATCTTCTTGTAGTGGTTTCCAAAGTATATCGGAATCGTTCTATTAAGGTATTAGACTTTGTCTATCTACCTGAGTCATGATTACATTTGATCATAAGCACGGTTTGGGAGCCGAGGGATCAAGTGATCATGATTAATGACGATAGAACAACCCTGTATTAGGATTTCCAAGCTTCGAATCTGGAATCCAATGGACCCATGTGTTTGCTTCGGGGCAGCAGTGAAGGAAATAGGGGGTTAAAGAAATTTGGGTTTCAAGAAATGATGTCAAGTTTACCTTTGAGTAAAGCGATAGAGTTTGGAATCAAGTTAATTCTTGAAATTGACTCTATCTCTATGATCCTTATAATATGGTACCAATGGGAATGGTCCAATGGGAGAAACACATAGAGAAATTGCTAAAAGGATTGGTTGGACCAGGTTAAAGGGGTCTAAGTGTTTTCTATGATTGATTGGCGATCGGATTAATCCCAAAACAGGATTCAGGACAAGGATACACTTAAGACTGCATTTTGATCTCGATACGGACATTATGAATAGAAAAATAATGCCGTTCAGATTGACTAATGCACCTGTTCTTTTATGGGTTATAAGAACTGGACCCTTAGTCGGATTCGTTTGTGGTTCATCCTAAAAATCTAGAGGAGCATGAGGAACATCTCAGGATTGTGTGAAGAATCCTACAAGAGGAGTAGTTGTGTGCTAAGCTCACCAAAGATGAGTTCTGGTTGGGCGAAGTTACGTTCACAGGGCATGTGATCTTTAAAGTCAGAAGTTCTTAGGGCTGGCTGGGTACTATCACTGGAGTATTTAAGGATTTTTAAGATCGCATGGCCCTTGACCAAGTTGAATTGGAAAGATCAACTGATGGTATTGAATGATAGGATGTAGTTTAATTATGATGGGGTAGTGATGGATTACACCCCAATATAATATGATTAGTCCAAGAGGAATTATGGAAGTTGTGAGTAGACTATGATTTTAATCATTTCAGTGATGAATTCAGTTGGAATCAAGGTATTAGAGTATGATTAAATCCTATTTTGAGTTGGATTGGATGATGTAAAGAAAATGGTTTTTGAAAGTTCTTTGGTTTTATTTCTAAAACAATACTTCATAACCGGTTAGAGTTTCTTGTAACCGGTTAGAAGCTGAAAGTTTAAATTAAAAATTTAAGTCAATTGTGAAGTAACTTTTGGCATCAATAAACATCTTCCTTCAATCCAAACTCAATGTCAATTACCTAAGTAAAATTTAAGGAAGGATTTAATGTGATGAAACAACTTAATGCCTTGATTCATCATTGAAATTGATTTAAGAGGATTGAATCATAATACTTATGGACTAATCAAGAGTTAAAATTAAGGAGATACTCCAATCGGAGAAGATAGAGAACTGAGCTGGATGATGCAAAAGAAACAATAGGTACTAAGATAAGAAGGTTGTAATTCATGAACAAGTTTGGAGTTCGAAAGTATGAATGACAATAAGAAGAGGAAGAGTTGAATGTAAGATAAAGGTGATGGATGGAGTTTCTTAAGGATTATGGCTTTGAGCTCCATCCTGGCATAGCAAACGTAGTTGCAGACGATTTGAGTTGATAGGCTATTCTTGTGAGCTCAATGATGGTTAAGGGGTTTATCCTGATCGAGGAATTCAGAGACCTAAGTCTGGTAACCCAAGAGGAACCCTCTAGTATTAGATTGGGAATGTTTCCAATCACCAACGAATTCCTGAATCGCATTCGTGAATTACAACCCGAAGATGAGGAGTCGAAAGAGACGAATGAGACTTAATCTTTGGAATTAAAGTCAGGATTGTGGATATTAGAAGATATATTATGAAGGCAAGAGATTTATGAAATATTGTTTAGAACAACTTAGATGAGAAATCCAAAGGCATGAACTTCAAGAATAGATTATGTTCGAACCCAAGTCAGCTATCAACTATCAAGGAATAAGGAATTTCTCATGTTGGTTAGCATGTATGAGGACTATGGGAAAGCACATGAATTTCGTGCGAGAAGTGTTTGAGTTCAAAATAAGAAAAAGAATGATAAAATACAGGCCCAACTGGAGAAAGAGGAAAAGTAAATGGGAGAATATCTACCACGGAAATATCAAGGTTAAGGAATCCTCGATTGGAAAGAAGTGACTAAGGAGGAAATAGGGAAGGGAACATTTGTCCATCTCAAGGTAATAATGTGAGGCACATCACTTGGAGTTTAGATGTGATGTACCTAAGGGATACTACTTGAATTGTTGCCAACAAGATAGGAATTTGGATATGCCGGTTTCTAGTCGGCTTTTATGCCACTTCTATAATAGCATAAGGACTTAAGGTACAAAGAGGAATGGATTCATGGTAACTCTCAAGGAACTTAAACTTGCTTTCCGAGAGAACAACTAAGGCCATGAAATTTGGATGACTAATTGCAAAAGAACATCCATCCGTGGTAAGGATTCTTCTCTTCATTAGAGAAACAAATGGATTAATCAGAACAGAATTTTCAAGAAACCGAAGGCGTTCTAGGACAAGAAACGAGAAGAGAATCATGGGTAGGTTGAAGTAAAAGGGATCTTTGATTAACAATCAAAGTTGCTACTTCACTTATGATTTCTACACTTACTACTTTCCTTAAAACTTCTTCTAACTTCCTACAAGATCAGTCTTTTAACGAACAACCCCCGCCCCGAATTGGATCGAGAAATAAGATATACGTCATATGCTTTACAAAACTAATACAAAAGAATACCTAACGTGTACCTCCAACCAACTCATCAGCTTCCGTCACTTCTTCGCCATCGAGGGTGAATAACTTGCCCTTTTTAGGTGGTCTGTCGTTACCATCTTTTGGTGCCTTAACTACGTTCACCTCTTTCTTCATTGTCCTTTGGGGACAAGTGACTGTATAATGACCCGGCTTTCCGCAATGATGGAAAAGTGCTTCTTTTCTATTTGGGTTCAGACTCCAACACACTCCCCTATGCATCTTGCCACAATGTTGGCAAGTGGGAATGCGACCATACGCATTGACTATCTGTCCAGGTGCCCTGGGAACTAGTGCCCTAGGTGAAGGATATGGTTCTGACTTTAGAATTGGTCCCTTATCCTTAATTGGACCACCACTTCCCTGCCCTGTCCTGCTTTTATCTTCCGACATTTCCTCTTAAGACCCTTCTCATAAGTGCTTGCCATGTTGACCAAGCGGGCCAAGTTGTCAATATTGTGATACTCACAAGAGAGACGAATATCACTTCGAAGTCCAGCTTCAAACTTAACACATTTACCGCGCTCACTTGCATCGCGATAATCAGAAAAACGAATAAGATCTTCGAACCGAGCTGCGTAATCTCCAACTGACATAGAGCCTTGTCTCAGCTGGAGAAAAGCAATCTCCTTTTCCCTCCTGACATCTTCTGGGAAATACTTCCCCAGGAAAAGATCCTTAAACACTTCCCAAGAAACAACCGGATTGGCTGCCACCAATCCCCTCCTTTGCTGATCCCACCAATGCTCAGCCTCATTAGTCAGCATGAATTCAGCCAGTCGAACATGCTGCTCCATGGGTGGGTGAATAGAGCGAAGGATCTTCTCGATCTCCTGAATCCATCTCTGGGCTCCATCAGGGTCATTTCCACCCTCGAAACGAGGTGGATCATTCTTTCGAAACCTAGCCATCCAGTCAACCTCAACTGGAGCTGGTTGCAGAGCTGCTGCTGCTGCTGCAGCTGCCATCTGTTCTCCCTGTTGCTGCTGTATCTGAGTCAGATGCTCCAGAATGGCTGCTAGACCATCATTTCCTATCCTTCTTCCAGCCATACTGTTTATCCACGGAGAACAGACGAGTAAGGCCTACTAAATATATATATATATATAGTACTATAAATATCTTATAGAAATTCTAAACCATTACTATGAGCATCAATTACTCGCTAGGTGAGTAATCATTGGAGTTGCATAACTCCAAGGCCGAGGAGAAACTGCTCTGATACCATATTGTAACACCTAGGATTAATACCCTTAAAACCCCATCATTTAAAAATATGAACTTAAAAATTCCTTTTTATTTAATGAAATCAACCGTCAAACGAACAGAGTTTCGTTTGAAATTCGGACTTATCCAAAAATTTCACCTGTGAAAACATTTATCAAATAAACATTCAGTAGCCAGCAGGGCATACATCAAGAATATATTTGCATCATAACGAGGCCCAAAGGCTCAAAATTATAAATTCCATATCAGAGTTAAAAGTAGCAGCGAAACACCAAGTTAGAAATATACGTTCAAAGACCCTAAGCTTTTTAACAAAAGAGATATATCCTAAGCCTCTCTCAAAAAGTATATACAACACATTTACATCAAAATAATATAGGAGGCTTAGGTCCAGTGTCATATCCTATCCCCTAACACCCCTACTATCCCTGCTCGGCCGAATCTGGTGTATGCTCCAGCTCAGTACCTGAAAAATGGTAAGGAGGTGAGCACTACACAGTAAAGTAGGAATAGCAGTTTCTCATATGACATAATAACCGACCAAGCCAAACACATGTAGTTCAGGTATTTCACATAGTCATTCACACATGGAAGCAATAGTACAAAGAAATGCCAACGATTCTTTTATCTCTATACCTTTATCTTTTCTTTTTAATCGGCTCATTCTTATTCTCTAATTTATCATGCTATAGGTCTACTTTATTTCCCCCTGTTTTAACCTTTTATCTCGTCGGGTCGGTGTCGACCTCGCATTATTAAATATAAATGATCGCGCTGGGTCGATGTGACCATCGCATTATTGAGTATAAATGATCGCGCTGGGTCGATATGACCTTCGCATTAATAAGTTCTATTATCGCGCTGGGTGATATAACCTTCGCATAATTATGTTTTATTATCGCGCTGGGTGATATGACCTTCGCATATCGCGCTGGGTACATATACCTTCGCATTATTATTGTTTTCTTATCGCGCTGGGTGATATGACCTTCGCATATCGCGCTGGGTACATATACCTTCGCATTATTATGTTTTATTATCGCGCTGGGTGATATGACCTTCGCATATCGCGCTAGGTACATATACCTTCGCATTATTAAGTTTATTTCATCGCGCTTGGTCACCGTGACCTTCGCAACATAAATTCTAAATGGTCGCGCTGGGTCTTTATGACCTTCGCTTTTATTAAATTTTCATTCCTTTATTCATTCATAATTCCCTCTCCACTCCTTCACATCACTTTTTCTAACCATCACTCCCCTTTTCTCTAATCTCTTAATCAACTCACTTTCCAAGTATTGTCAACACTAATCCCATTCATTTATTTCCATAATCCATTATTCATTTAATAATATTTCCATAACATAATCAATTATTCATTTAATCATATTGCCATAAAAACATCATTAAACTACTTATCCTCATCACCAACAATTTCCCAAATATACACTTAAGTTCAAACATACACATATTCAGAAATAATCACTTATACACAGCATCATGATTAATTAAATTCCTTTACTTCAATTCTATAATCGTTACTAATATTCATTACCCTATGGTTTACACCCTAACTAACACTTAACTCTTAGCAAGTATTATATACATACTAGAAACTCATCCCTAAATTAAGGTAATACTCACTCCTTACCTCAAAATACCAAGAGATAGAGTGATTCCCCACTTGAACTAGCTTACAATTCTTGAAACCTTGATCTCCCTCCACTTAGCTTCCCTCCACAAGAGGGGTACTATTCCAAAGTTGATGAATATCTTATTGTGAGGGTTGTAAAAATAAAGATTACTATTATCATCTTGCTACTTGTTTAAAATCCATAAAATAGTGAGATTTCCATGGATTGAAATTGGGGATCCAAAACATGAGAGAGAGAGAGAGATATCAATCTAGATAAAGAGGAAAAGGAATGATTTTCTTTGAACTTAATCACTTACTTGAAGCTTGTTAGGACTATGATTGTTGAGGAGGATGATAGCTAATAAAAAATTTCATGTAGCCCACATTTATAGAGAAAAAAATCCAAAAAAATAAAAATGAAAGTAAAAAAGTTGAAAGAGAGAAGGAAGAATTTCATCGATTCATGTTCCACTAACATGCAAAATTCTAAATTATGGAAAAAAACATGGAAATAATTTTATTTTCCCAGTCTACCAAGTATATGTTGAAAGTTTATGTACATACTTGATATATATAATTCATGAATTTAATAGAAAGGAAAAAATAAACAATTGAGTTTGAGATTAAAATAGTAAAAATAATACACCTGAATATGGATTTTGAATGTTGGAGTGGCATGACATACGTCTCATACTAGTAAACAAAAGGACCAATAATAATGAAATCACTAAATTTTATTTATGGAAAAAATTGAAAGAAAAGTAAAGAAATTAAATGAGAAAGAAGTGGAAAAATGAGGGAGCAGATAATGGGATGTTTAATTTCAAACCATTTAGAAACTGCCATCATGCAATTTTCATTTGCAGTTCTCATTTTTTCGCTTTGATTTGAATTTTGTCCTAATATAAAAGTAAAAAATTACCAACTATCATAATATATTTTTTGTATAAATAACTCAAACTGATCTCATTTCTCTCATTTATATTGATATGGGAACCAATACTGAACAATTCAGAAACCACTATTTTTCAAATATAAGTTTGTCTTGAAAACTAATATGAAAGTGTTTGAAAAATAGTTTGATGATGGCTGTGTCGTGGTATAATCCACTGCCTTAAAAACAAGATTTTTGGATAGCCGAGGTGCAACTATACACACCAGTTCTTGCTCCCAAGATTAGCACAGCAGTTCTCTAACTCGTGCACTCGAGCCAGAGAACTTGGAAACTCACAAAGTTAGGTCACTTTCGAAAAGAAGGAAGAGAGAAAAACAAAGGAAGAAGAAAAGGGGGTCGAATTTCTGTGTACCAACCAGAAAGAAGGAATATAGCCTTAGGTTCAGCCACCCAACAGACAAGAAATTTATGGCCAATAAAATAACATCATGGTCTAACTGAAACTGCAAAAATAAAGGTCCATAAAAATTGCAACGGCCAAGTTTTAAAAACATGGTAAATTAAAAAAAAAAACGTTTGGCCAGTGGCCTTCATGCTCCCGCACCGCACCACCCGCCCGGACGGCGGCGGCTGCGCGTGTGTATTGGGCCCAAAAAATCCATTACCAAAACCCAATAACTTATTTGTAAGGGTGTAGAGAAGAATAAAATATAAAAGTTTAAGATCTTCACAAATTGGCCAATGTGGGACTAAAGTTTATAATGTGAATGTCATTAATTCTAACAGAAAGTTGTTAGTTGGTAAACTTATAGTTATATATAATTTATCAAACAAATAATATATAACTATAATCGCTAGTTGGCTTTCTCTAATAAGTATCCTATATATACCATAGTTATTATATGCTGATAAATTTTAGATGGCGGTATCCCATATTACTAATTTATTTAACCTTAAGGAAGTTTAACACTAATTTATAGAGTAGTATAATTTAACAAACTATAGTATCAACCAGTAAAAAATTTTATTGGTCCTTGAAAACACTAATTTATTTTCAAAAGTTATAATTTAATTAGTTATAGTAGTAGTAAATGTAAAATAATTTATCCTATAGTGTCTTGTACTATTTAAATATGGTAATAGCTTTTATTATAATCGCTAAACTAATAGTGGGATAAACTTATGTGGGAGCCCATTTAAAGTCCCATATAAGTTTGTCTTGAACTCAAACTTTTCTATTATCTTTTTCCTATATTTATGCTAATGAATAAATTTATTTAGTTTTAATCTTAATGCCTATATCTTCCTTTAAGGACATAGCAAAGTTACAGATAATGAACTTGTTGAATAAAGAATATTTAAAAATCCAAGACTGTGATTAAATATATAACATCATCTAATTCTTTTTGTATTCAATCTTGAGTCATGTAATCAAACTAGTTGAATATAAGGTTGACCTTATAGTATAGTATGGAGTGTAATTGAATTTGTTTCAATGTACTCAATATCTAAAATTAAGACTCAAACAACGATTGAATGGAAGCATTACAACCACAAAACCAAAGTTAAGTTATAATAATAGAAGAAAGTCAATTGAGTTCACATATGATAGTGATTATCATGTAAAGGAACACAAAGCATGAAGTTCAAATTTGAAAAGGAACTCACATGTTCAGTAGTCTTGAAAGAGATTGAATCCAAACAATTTAGAGAAGGAAGACTTTATGAAGAGAAAGTAAAGAGAACGAATTGTAGAGAGATAAAGAAAATGGTTGAGATTCACCATTACAACAATTTAGAACATCGGCGTGTAATTAATCCTAATCCTAGTATTTTTGATTGAGGTTGAGATTTTGGAGTTCGGATAAGAGAAAGGAGAATCAGGTTTATGGAAAGAGAGAAATGAGAGGATGAGAAGTTTGAAAGAAACTGCATATCCTTTCAGAAACTGCTTATTGCTCATTCAGTTTTTTAACTTGCAAAGATTATGACACGTGGCACCATAGAATTAGGCTCCATTTTAAAATGGAAGATTCTGGAGCTCCATTAAGACAGATTTTTATACTAAAAGGAAAGATAGACCTAACATACTTTTTGTTCCTCAGATAACCACATTTCTATAACATTAAACTAATTATAAATTTACGCGAGCAAAATATAAGAAATTTTTGAAACTCACAATTCAACCCAATTTTGTACTGTTTAGCGCCCTTTCAAATTAAAAATAATAACAATAACAATAATACAAAAATTATGACAAAAATCCAATTGGACCTTATTTATATCTGAAATGTAAGGAGACATTCTCTATTCGTGAAATTTATCTTTATTTTTTATAAAATTAAGAATAAAAAGATAAAATTACATATTTGTGTCAAAAAAATTAAAATTTTAATACTTCAAAAAATTATAGTAGATTTATTCATTAGGTCTCGTTAAAAAATGCTCTTATGATATATATTAATAAATACAAAGTAAAAAAAATCAATATTAAAAATTTAAATTCAACAATTCTTAATGGCTAAATATGACATTTTTCTAGACAAACATATCCTCAGTACAGTACAATACAATACAATAGTTAGTAATTTAGTTTTTTTTTCTACTTTTGATACAATTTTTTTTACTACTTGCTCACGGTCGAATTTAAGAAAATTTTTTGGGCATTGCTACGATACATTTGAAAGTTGTAGTGTCCTGGTATTGAAGAAACACCACGATGTGTGTTTGGGGTTGTTGCAGCTGACGAGGGTGACCCCGGTCCTACGTACCCCCAGTGATAAGGGGATCGAGCCACACGTAGTTCTTGAGAGTAGGGATGGGAGAACATACCTTAGCCCTTATAGCATGGCGATACTTATAGGGGAAGTTGTGTTGTGGTGCCTCAGTAGGGCTGACGTGGCTCTTAGAGGATAAGAAGGATGAGTTATTCACCCTTATCCTGTACTAGAGAGCTCATGCTTATCCTGTAGCGGTAGGATTTATTATCGGTTAACCCTACAAGCCCCCCAAGCTCGTATAGGCTCGAAGAGCCTGTGCTGAGCTTCTGAGAGTTGGTGGTGACATAAAACATTGTTTGCGGCTAAGAACTTTTTATTCGGAGGAGTGTCGTGGATGGTTGATTAAGACGTGTAAGACTGTTCGCAGTCAAGGCCTTTAGTCGTGTATCGTCATGTACTGAGTTCAAAGTCGAATTGGACTATTTTTTAAAGTCACGATGCTTTTAAGGAGACATCCTTTTATGCGCTTGCCATGGTGAAGGCTTGTGCCAATGTATGCTGGCACGACTCAAACTGTTATTTGAGTTCGAGGTGTGCCAAGATTATCACCAATTGGATCTTAATGTTTACGAGGGATTGCTGTCGGAATGACAACCTTAGCCGAGGTGTATTCCTCGATCCGCGATGTATTGGGCCAGATATGAGTCGAGAGGCTTTGAGCCAAGAGGCTAAGCCAATTTATCGGGTCGCAATCCTCGTTTTCACTTGTAGCCTCGCCGATCTGGCTGGCTAACCGAGATCGTGGGCAAGTGCGTAAGAACATGATCCAAAGTGAGTGAGTTTAACATATGTCCTTAATAAGGAAGGTAAGTTATTAATTTGTTGCCTCATGGGACGTGGTGGTCCTCTTTGGCACGACATTTGATCTCGAGTAGCTTATGCATCATATAATACCAGTATCAAGATCGGCCAATGTCAGCTATGTATATGCCTCATCACATACTAGTCCCCTACTCGGTAAATCTTGAAAAGGCTTGTGTCGAGTTCATAAGGTCTGTAAAACACTCGGGATCAAAGTGGGCCTCAGACTCGGTATAGGTCCAAAAGCTCGGTGAGAGGTTCTAAAGATGTGGTGCGAAGGCACCCAAATATTGCCGGAGCATCTGCTGCTCAGGGCTTTACAGTTCTTCTCGGACTATTTTGTAGAGTCGGAGTCCATTCTACCCGCCGAGCAGTAAGCTTCATGGCCAAATAGGGTCACTCGAGTGGAAGTCATCGAAAGTTTATCGAGCTGATGAAGCGGCCGAGGATGCCGAGAAGGGAAAGAATGAAGCCGAGGAAGAAAGAACAGGTAGAGAAGGCAAGCTGATAGATCATCAAAGCTGGAGCAAACTTTTACTCCATTGCATAACCAACCTTCTTACTTGATAAAGCCTGAAGAAGCTTGTGCCGAGTTAAGAAGTCCTTTAAGGTGTGATAGTTGTTTTCCGCCAATTAGATCGTGTTCATCCAAGCCTCTTTGAGAGACTGTCGGATTTAGATCTGTGTAGGCGAACGCTGAGCGAAGGTTGAATATTTGCGAGTTGTGGGTGTGGAATCAGCATTGTGTGGTTCCTCGGAGATGCTGGGATCCGACTTAGATCACTGGGTGTTGGCACTGCGGACCGTTCTACCATATAGGTAAAGTCGCGATGATGCGCAAACCAAGGAAAAAGTGATCCGATCATTATGTTTGTACCTGAATCGCTGAGGCGAGGAATGTTGGATTGAAGTCTTATGTTATTCCATTTCAAATGAGCTTCGTCGAGCAGTTGACTTAGCTAGGGAACATGGTGCGAGGTTTCCACAGTCGTCTTATGAAGCCGAGGTAATGCATGGTTCACGCTATCCTGAATGTATGAGATACCGATAGGGGGACGCTGCCGAGGGTCCGCGCGCAGTTGGCACATATATTTGGAGTGGGGAACCGAGCACGAGGCTCTCTATACTTCGGGGACCAGGTAAAAGAGGGAAATTTGGCGCGAGGGGTCCTTGCCGTTATCACCATGTTCCGAATAGAGTGACGTAATTGTATTCACAGAGCTCGAAAAACGATTTGCCCCTTGATGAAAATCTTGAAATGGGTGGTCTAGTAGCTTGGACCATGTACCTCTTATATGTGTACAGAAAAATTAATTTTAGCGGTCGTCGTTTGATAATTTATAATAAGGGAATTGCAATAATGAAAATTATTGGCAGGTGGATATAAAATATCATAATAGAAGTAGTGTGATTTAAAAATATCGCACGTAATAAATAGGATAATGAAAATTATTGGTGATTAAATGCTCGTAAATCCTGCAAGATTGTCTACGAAAAGATGCATGATATATCACGTTTTATAAAAATAATAATGATTATGCTAATAATCGTAAATAGCATTAAATAACATTTATCATCAAGAATATCATATCATGTATCAAGTGAATGAACGTAATTATGTTAAGCAAATACATGTACTCAAATAGCAGCGTCATGATATGAATGATGATATAACAACATAAATGATGAAAACAAAAAGACTACTTCCTTGGATTTAAGAAAGGCGTGAGTCTTGCTTCCCTGATGGGGTAGCTCTTCACCCGATAATTTTCCTCTGGTTTTGTTGGATTATATGCAGAAAATTCCAAAATGCATAATCAATGAACTTCTGTGGTGCAGTGGTGTTTTGTTCCTTGTGCATCCCGGAGGTTCAGTACTCGAATCCAAGTGAGAGCAAAATCCAATTCTCTTTTTCCTCTTTTTTTTTTTGTTAGGGCCTGTTGAGGCCCCTTTTTTTTGTGTTAGGGCCTGTTGATGCCCTTTTTTTGTGTTAGGGCCTGTTGAGGCCCTTTTTTTTTGTTAGGGCCTGTTGAGCCCTCTTTTTTTTTGTTTGGGCCTGTTGAGACCCTTCTTTTTTGTCAGGGCCTGTTGAGCCCTTTTTTTTATTTTGAATGGGCCAACAGCCCATTAGGGTTGAAACCCTAGAGAGGGTTTGCAGCACCTGCGTGTTCCCTCTTCTCCTTCGAACAGCAGGTGTAGCCGCCGCACCATGGATGGTGCCGCTTCCGAACCTTGCCGGCGGTGGTAGCAGGCGAAACGGCGAGACTGGGGAGTGGTGGAGGCGTCGCCAAAGCACCGGGAACAAGGGAGTTCGCAACGGTGGTGGCAACGACGGGACCGAGACCGTGGAGTGGCGGAGGCGTCGTGGTCACTTCCTGTACTCGCGACATGAGATTTTCAAAGACGACCGAGGTCGCCATTCTCCTTCTTCTTGCGATCTGCAGTACCATGGAGGTCGATCAGCGGCGGCGATGGACCCAACAACAAGCCTCGTTGTTCTCCTTTGCGAATGGAAGCAGAAGGAAGAAGGAGACGAGATGCGTTGGAGGGTTTCTAGTTCGCGGTGGCTTTGAGAATGCGTTGAAGAGAACTCGCGAGTGAGGGCTCGATTCTGCCGCCACTGGAAATCGCTGCAGTCACCGATAAGAACCGAACCGTCACTAGAAACCCCGATCGCTGCTGTTCATGATAAGAACAGAACCGTCACTAGATCTGTGGTTCAATCACACCAGAGGAGGCAAGATGAAAATGCCACCATCAAGGACGTTCCTCTTCTTCAGCCTCGAACGCGTTGTGTGTCGTTTACGGCACCGATCAGACCGCCGTACTGCTCCTTCCCTCTGAACAGCGGCCATGAACACGTTCCTCTCTCTCTCTCTTTTTTTTTTTGGATGGGGATCGAAGTTTACCGATCCCCACAGACGGCGCCAATGTAGTGTCCCGGTATTGAAGGAACACCACGATGTGTGTTTGGGGTTGTTGCAGCTGACGAGGGTGACCCCGGTCCTACGTACCCCCAGTGATAAGGGGATCAAGCCACACGTAATTCTTGAGAGTAGGGATGAGAGAACATACCTTAGCCCCTATAGCATGGTGATACTTATAGGGGAAGTTGTGTTGTGGTGCCTTATGGGCCTGTTCGGCCCAGTAGGGCTGACATGGCTCTTAGAGGATAAGAAGGATGAGTTATTCACCCTTATCATATACTAGAGAGCTCATGCTTATCCTGTAGCGGTAGGATTTATTATTGGTTAACCCTACAAAAGTTGTAAGGTTGCTAGTGCTACATCACAGATCTTTCCCATGCATTTTTGTCTATTTTACCCTTATCTCAAATATTATTTTCAGTTTGATCCTGTTTTTATTCTTCTCCTATATACCATTCTTTTGTGTCATTATTTAGTTCGTACTCGAAGTAGATAAATTCATAATATAAATCTTCTTCTATGTCATTAATAATTTGTGCAGAAATTATTTCGAGGGTAATTTCTATTTGTAACCATTCATTCCTAATTTTATGATTTATTTCTTTTATCAAGGTTAATTTATTAATTATTCTTAATTTTTTTGGAAGATTATAAATTGAAACTTTTTATGGTAATCTGTTCTATATATCTAAAACCTTTTAGTTCATAAATATTAGTTGTGTTTTGGCACTTTCTAACTATCATAATTTTCAAATTGTTCTAATTCAGCAAACGCTTGATTTAGTGCTTTATTTATTTTTAGTTCTAGATCTTGAGTGTTTTCATCTCTTTTAGGACTTTTCTTCTGTTCTTTCTTATAAGTAAAATTACTTATTATTTTCATTAATCTTGATTTGGCTTGTCCTTTATGAAATCTTGTTTTTAATAGATTATTTACTACTTCCACGAAGATAGCTAAACTTTCCTCTTTAAGTCTTTCTATGTTTTTATTTTCTTGATTCTTTTTATTTCTTTCATTATTATACTATTGCATTTTTATTTTTCTTTTAGTTTTCTTAGATTCTTCAGAATCCATAAACATGTGATTTTATTATTTTATTTATTTCAGTATTTGTCATGGTTATTTGCAGTTCTGCATATTTTATTTTTTCTAATACAGATCCTTTTTATTGTTCTAAAAATGCATAGTCGTCTACTGCTTGTGATTTATTTTCTAATCGGATTTTCCAATATTTTAAGTCTCTTTTTAAATCTTCTATCAGTTCCATTTGAAAGTGTTTCTATGTTTGTAGAGTTTTAACTCTTTGTTTATCCTCTCTAAATGTTATAATATGAATTTTATCATGTAAGTTTATGTTTATCTTCATGCCTTTTCAGATCTTGTATTTCAGAGATTACTTCCAGTCTGAGACTACTAAATTCTTCCTCATTTTTATATACTAGTTTTCTTTCGAATTCTTTTATTCGTCTTGTTTCTCTGACAGATATTTGTTGTTGTATGCAATTATATTTTGCATTTGTCTTGTTAACTTTAGATGAACATTTATTAAATGTTCTAAATAATCTAGATCATTACCTTCGTAATTTTCTATTCAATCTGCAAGTTGTCTTTTAATCCTAACAAGGTTTTTGAGATATTTCATCTTTTACATAATAGTTGAATTATTATTTTTATTCCTAGTTCGTTATTAGCTTTGATACCAGCTTTCGTCGGGTCTCTTCGAATTACGAATTTCCCAGCGATTCATAGTATTTTTTTCGACTAATTGACTTAAATTTTTTACTTCTCGATTAAGTTTTTCAAGTTCTTCTTCTTCGTTGTTAGTTATGAGGGTATAATTTATTTTAATTTTTTCTGGAGTTATTAAAGTTTTATTTTTACAGATATTATTTCTTGCAGGTTTTAATAATTGAGAGTTAGTTATTCCTTGAGTTGCTTTAACTTTTTCCTCCATATGACTTTTATCTACAGCATATATTAATCCAACTTCAAAAAATAATTTATTTATTCCAATATTTTTACATTCTAAAAAATCTATACTGTGATGTGAATTACTTAGTGCGAAGGATACACTATAAGTTATACTAAAGATTTTATCACCTTCTCTCATTAGATCAGATCTATGAAATTTATGTCTTAAAGTGATAGGGGTATCAAAATTCTTTGTTTCAAAAGTTATTCCATAATTAGGGTATACATTAAATTTTAGTTTTCCATAAAAAAGATTTCCATCTACTATTCTTATAATTTTATCTTGATCATGTTGAATTCTTTCATCGTGAATGAATTCCTTCTTTGAAGGTACTTTTTATTAAAATATGGATTGCTCCTATATGAATATATCCGAGTCTCTTTTTATCTTCATCACTTTTAATTTTTTCTAAACAATTTTTATATATTTTTTGTTATTAATTGAATATTACTTCTTCTGGAAGTTTTTCTTATATCTACTGTTTGTTCTATAGAAGTTTTTTCCTGGGTAGATTATATTGGATCTCATCACAAAAGGTAAAGATAAGTGTTTCTTTTGTTTTAGGTTTTCGGCTTCTTTAATTTTAAATCTATTTTTTCTTTTTGAATTTTATCAAACTTTTTTTTCGAATATGATTTGTTGTCCAAACAAACCATTTTCTTGATATAAATCTACTCCTTCTATTCCATCTATCTTGGATTCCTTTTTAGAATTCTAATTTTGTTGGAGTTTCTTGATAATTATATCTAGTGTCACTAAGTATTCCTAAGATATGATATTGATATGAGATAACTGATAGTAGTGCCATACCTGAGTTTTCTTTAAGTAGGTGTAGGGGTGGGGAAAGGTCCACTTTGCTTCCGCATATTGCTTTCTTGATTCATCGTTGTGTTTATGAGAGATTTTATTGATAATTTACAAGTGATAGATATAATAGAGGGTGATACATAAGTTGTTCTAAAGGATAAAGGTACTAGGAATTATGATACCTAGACCAACTGTAGATCAACTCTTACACAAGAGGATCGTTGTTTTGAAGCTATAAGGCTACTCACTTCACTCATCCTGAAAAATAAACACACTTGAGGTCTTCTTTTATAATCGAAGGAACCCCTTACATTATTGATACAATAATTAAACCTTTACGTGTGTTACATGATTGTGGTACGTAGTCCTGTGGTCCTTGCCTTTATTAGTGGTCATGCACTTATTGATCCCACTAATGCTTTGCCTTTATATTTTGTCCATAAATTTTAGTGGTTGAAACATCACATCTCGCTTACTCAGCGATGATTGAGATTTCATCATCTTCTGTTAGTGGGGTGCTTACACACATATCACATACATGTGTGGAACAGTCTTTCAGATAGTGACATATTTAGTGACATATTTCTTGTTGTACTGCTTTTTCAAATTTTAATTTATCGAAGTTGAATATGGCTATGAAATTTCCTAGATGCAATTTGTCCTCTTCTCGGGTTTCTTTGGAAAGGCTAGTTATGAAGGTTTCTTTGCAATAACATAAACCAGAGAATAAAGGAAAGCAATAAAGATATGGACACAAGGAATTTATACTGGTTCACTCTCAAACCTTGAGATCTACATCCAGTCCTCCCCAAACCTTAGGGAGCCTTTACTAACAATCAATTAAATTGGATACACACAGGATTAATTAGTGAACCTCACTCATTCTTATCCTAACTCTTTCAAGAGTGTACCAAACTCCTTAAATTCTACCCCAATTTCAATTGATTCACTGTTGAAGATGTAACACCCGTAATTTTCGTTTCCCAAATAACCAAGAAATTAATTATAACAATTATTTTATAATTGATTTTGAAGGTTTTAGTTTTTGTGTGTTTTTATTATATAAAAATATGAGATATATTTTTATATGGTTATTTTGTACAAAAATGTGAATATTGTAATTTAGTCCTTGGGTTGGGACCTAATTGCAATATTAAAAAGGTTTTTGAAGAAAGAGTAATTAAATTATTAATTTTTGAATTTTATCAGTATGTAACCGGTTAGAAGGGCTGTGTAACCGGTTACACGATGAACTCAGAAAACTGGGTTAGTGCATTTGATGAGTAATCACGCGTTTTAACCCAGAATTTGCCACGAATCCCACTCAAATCATGCTGGGGAACGCGTGTCGCCTTGCATGCTTCTTGAATTCGTCTATATAAGCTTGATTGTTGATCCAATTTGCCTCATTTTTGCTAAGTTTGGTCTGAAAGCGAAATTAGGGTTCCAAGTTCGTTTGAAGAAATTCTTCCTTGTCTCTGAGTGTTGGAGAGTGAGTGATACACCATTTCAAAGCTTGAATCAAGGGCTTTGTATTGAGATAAAGTTTGTGAGTTAAGAGTTCCTGAGCTAGGAGAAATCGATTCATGAAGTTGGATATTCAAAACTGTCATAGTTCTGTATTGGGTTTCTGGAACTGACTTTGAGCTTCGATTTTGGTAAGCTCAAGCTCTCTCTTGTTCTAGACTTGGTTTCCTTTCAAAGTTCATGTTGCATGGTTTTGATAATGACCATTTTCCCTAATTTCCATGTCCATTTCATGTTCCAAATTCCTTGATCAATCTACCCTGTCAAAACGGTTCTGGTTTGAGGAGGAGCTTTGGGTGGTTGGTGTTCTACCTCAAATCTCTGCTCAAATCTTGTTCAAGCACGAACCTAAGGTAAGGGGGAAGCTTACTATTTGCTAGAATGAGAATAAATTGTGGTAGAATATAGGATGAGTCACCAAGAGCCTCAAAGGGCATAAGTTGAAATGGTTAAATGGCTTGGAGGCCAATTTGAGCTCAATTGTTGTTTTGAGCAATGTTATCTGGATGCATGCAAGCTATGTTGATGTTGATTTCATGACTTAATTGGATATTATGTGAATTGATGCATTAAGTTGTGAAATATGTGCAATTATGTGCAATTTGAGTATCCAAATTGAATGCATGCAAGGTGAATGTGTTTCTGTGATTAAACATGTTTACTTAAGGTATATGAACTCTTTTGAATGTTGAAATTGGTTAAATTTGAGTAAGGAAAGGAATGGTTTGCAAAACCTCATATTTCAGTGTGCTGACTGCACAATCTAACCGGTTACTTGATAATTGTAACCGGTTAGACACTGTAAAATTGTCAAAGAAAATAAGTTTCTGAAACCAGTTTTGTGGTCTTATCAATGTTACTCAAATCTAGACCCTAATTTCACTGGAATTCAATCTGAAATGAAGTTGATTTTATTGTAATAATTCAGATTGAAAATTGAGAGTTAATACCTTAAGGTAATGAGATAGTTTCAAGAGGAAATTATGCTCATTGGACAATGAAATGTGATTTAGACTTTTGAATGATATAAACAGTGGTTTTGAGGTATAAACATTGTTAAACTGGTTTATGGATTGGGTAGGGAATTCAAGAAAAAGGGTTTTCTGAATTACAATGGTAAACAGTTCAGGTCTATAATTCTAACCGGTTAGCCTGAAACTGTAACCGGTTAGTACCTGAATCTGAAAAATAAAAAGTTAAGTTTTTGAATACCATTGACTTTGTTTTACCAAATCTAAGTTTAAGGGCATGTTTTGATATAATTCAAAGGAGAATTTTGTGTCAAAGACTATACCTTAAATAAATCATTCAAAAGAGAAATTGGAACATTTCTAAATCACAGTAATTAATGGAAAGACCAACCTTAGTAATTATGTATGCAATGCATGCATAGAGAAAGGTGATGAAATAGGTTGGCAAGGATTGTTTGTGATGTTCGGGGTACACGACCCTGTACTCTAGGAGTACTAAACTGATGCAACCAACTTGATGACACATTCTGGGAATGTGGCCATTGTCTGGGACATGGTTTCTTAGACACGTTCTGGGAACGTGATGCACACTCTGGGAGTGGTGCTTGATTTTATTCCAAGTATGGTTTGCGATACGTTTTGGGAACGTATGTGAGTGTTCTGGGAACACGTTGGTATAATAATAGAATTACAGATAAAACCAACCTTCATGATTGTGCATTCATATATAATGGAAGTTTGGTTGGTAGGAACGTTTATCATATTCTGGGAATATAAGGAGGGTACTCCGGGAGTACCAAATTATAACCTACTTGATGACACATTATAGATATGTGGCCAGTGTTTGGGACCTGGTTTTATACGTTCTGGGAACGTATGTTAGTGTTCTGGGAACACATTGATATGCAACCTACTTGATGACACATTATAGATATGTGGCCAGTGTCCGGGACCTGGTTTTTATGCGTTCTGGGAACGTATGCGTTCTGGGAACGTGATGCACACTCTGGGAGTGATGCTTAATTATCCAAGTACGGTTTGCTACACGTTCTGGGAACGTGTTGCACACTCTGGGAGTGTTGCGTATTTATCCAAGTATGGTTTGGATTACGTTCTGGAACGAATGTCAGTGTTCCGGGAACACAACGGTGTATTGGATGGACGTCCAAGATGGACTTTTAGAGGCCTCGGTTTTGGAAGGAAATCATGCATCATGCCACCTGCATTGAAAGAATTATTATGATTAACCGAGTGTGCTCATATGATTATGCATCAAGATTTGCTACATGTTGACTTGTGGATGTTAGTTTTATTCCCATTTGATTATGCGAATATGTATAGCTAACCCCCATGCCCTTATTAGGTGTTAATCGTGCATCTAGCTTGCACAAGAATCAGTAAAGGGAGATGTCCCTTAGGTGCATGCAGAGTATAGAAAGTGTGGGTTGGGAACCCGTTGTGCAGATATCGAGGATCCGACCAGAAGGATGTTTGGACAAAGGACCAGTGACCAGCTCTATAACATTTCTATTTTCAATAGAACTTATATGATACATATTTTGGAAAAAGTTATCATAAGAGGAATTCAGTTTCACAATTATACTTATTTGGTATTAATGGACTTGTTATATAACATCCTAAACTTTGATTTTAATGAAATTATTGATTAAAAACCTTAGAAAAATTGGAATAATGACTTAATGAATTTTGGTAGGTAGGTGAGTGGTGATTATAAGTCCTAGGGGTTGTATAGAAGGCAGTTGTGGCTTTGGGCAAAGTCAAATAAGTGAAATCGGAAGTTAAATCGGCGTTTTAGATGTTAGAAATCGACCGAAAAGAGAAAATTAGGAATTCATCATGGGATGATAAGAAAATAAATTCCACCGTTGGATGTGAAGTTTATGGGGTGAAGAAGCATGTCAAAAAATTTGGACTCGATCCGACGGTTAACGAAAAAGTTACGGCGAATCGAAGGTTGGAAACCCAGATTTTCGCCCAGGCGCACCAGCCATGCGCCCAGGGGGGTGCACTGTTCATTGGTGCACCAGACAGTGGGAAATCCGCCCAGGCGAGGCACCAACTCGCCCAGGCGCGCCCAAGGCGCATCAGCACGCACCAGTGTTGCATCTGGCGCGCCAATCCTCCCCCTGATCGCACCAGAAAGACGCACCACGCACCCGGCCAGAAAACTGGTGCAGTCCTCGCGCCCAGGCGTGCGCCCAGGCGCGCGTGCGCAGCAGCACCAGATCTGGTGCGTCCATTTCATGACTTGGGGCCAAAGTTTCATTTCTGGCCACACGATTTTCTCAGCTCCCTAGGCTGAACATAAGGCACCAAATACACTTCTTTTCACCACCTTTCAACACCATCTTCATTCCATCATCTCCATCAACTCTCTCAAGCTCCAAGATCATCTCCATCACCCTTCCCATCACAAACACTTGGTTTTGGGTACCTCAAACCCAAAATCATCAAAGCCCCATCAAGTGTGCACCATGGAGGTTGGTTGAAGCTTCATCTCTTCTCCTCCCTTGACCCTCACGAGTTACTCCCTCCTCCATTCTCCTTGGCTTTTCAATTTTTCCACCATTGATTGGGTAAGTAGCTTCATGCCATGAGTTATTTTCCTTTCCATTCAAACTCTCCTTAGTTCATGAATTTTGTTCTAAAACCCTTAGGGTTTTCATGAACCCTTGTCTATGTAGGAGCTTTGTTTCATGCCTTCCAACCCAAACCAAGGCAAGGACCAACCCTCTTGTAATCCCCCAAATAGAGTTATTTATCAACACTTGATCATATCCTTGTTGAGGTAGCAAGCAAGGCTCCGGAAGTTCAAGTTCCCAAGATTTTGAGCTAGGGCTCACTAAGGTTCTATTTACTCTTTGCTAATTTGAGGTAAGGAGTGGGTTATAGTGAGTATTACCTTACTCTGGGGTTTAGTTTACAATATGCATATAATGGGTACTAAGATTTTTGTGTTAGTTTAGGTTGATATGTTATAGAATAATTGTTATAATAGAATTTATGACTTAGGGAATTTATTTTGATGTTGTTATATTGCATTTTGTGATATTAAGTTGAATTGTGCTAATTAAGTTATAAAATATATTCGTGATCATTGGGTAGTGGAAATGTGTAATGTGGTGACTAATTTTGAGTAATGGAACTTTGCTAAAGAATTGATAATGATAAAGGAACTAAATGAATTATACCCGGACTCAGCCAGGGGAGATTGTATTATACCCGGACGCAGTAAGTCGTTATCGCGCGGTGGTGCGAACGCAGTAGGTCGTGACCAGGGGATTACCCGGACGCAGTAAGTCGTTATCGCGCGGTGGTGCGAACGCAGTAGGTCGTGACCAGGGGATTGAGAAACACACCCGGACGCAGTAAGTCGTTATCGCGCGGTGGTGCGAACGCAGTAGGTCGTGACCAGGGGATTGAGAAACACACCCGGACGCAGTAAGTCGTGAGTGCACAGGAGTGCAGATGCAGTAGGTCGTGACCAGGGACAGATAAAAAGAACATAAATATGATTAAAATACATGGAACGAAAGACTTAAGAAAATGTTTAATAAAAATCGATTTGAGAAACTAATGAATACTTGAAATTGAATTGTGGTGAATTGACTCTTATTATGTTGTCATTGAATTGTTATTTGTGTATGGCTTAGTGTTGCATTATGTCTTAATTGGAAACTGCCTCCCCATTTTATGTGTAATACTCACTCCTTACTATCTCCACAGGTACTGAGGAAGAGTTTGCACAAGATCAGGCCGAGCAGGAGTACTCTCCCTCACAGGGAGAGTAGGTCACTTATTATTATGTAGGACATGGAAATGTCCTGGGCCCGATGATGTGAATCCTTTTTGTTGTGTATAAATGTGAATAGCTTTTGGGGGCCCAGGACGACTTCTTTTGGGAAAGGGGTCTATTTTTGGGGAAAAACTGTTTTCCTGACTTGTTTATATTCCGCTAACTCTGATGACTAGATTCTGATGTTTTAAACTTGTTTCTGATGCGTGCACGAAGATGCACTAGCTGATATATATATATATATATATATATATATATATATGTATATATATATATATATATATGAATAGCCCTGCTGGCTTTGAAATTTGAAAATATGTTATTTATCAGGTTGCAGGAAAACAGAAATTTTGGAAAAGTCTTAAAAACAAACGAAACTCCGTCCGTTTGACGGGAGATTTTCTTATGAATTAAAAATAACTAAGAGTTTTTACTAATCAATTTATAAGTTTAAAATGAAATTTTCAAGTTGCTATTTTTAATTAAGGGTATAAAAGGGTAAATAAACTTAGGTGTTACATTTTATGGTATCAGAGCAGTTTCCCTCGGCCTTTGGAGTGTGGACTCACATCTCCAAATGGTTACTCACCAAGCGAGTAACCGATATGAGTAAATAAGTGACTAAATTAGAGTAATAAGATAGAGTAGTTATTACTGCTAAATAATATATGTATTAACTTGTCATTTTTCTAGTATTAGAAGTTATGGCAAGCAGGCGCAGTGACGATGATAGGATCGCTGCAATCATAGAGAGTTTGGTCCAAATCAATCAAAGGCAAGCTAAATTGGTGGCTACGGCTGTGACAACCATAGCCTCACTTAACCATTCATCTCAAGCAATTCAGGATCCCTCCCCAACTGAAATTCATTGGTTGACTGAATTCAAGTGGCATGGTCCCCCTAAGTTCGAGGGTGGCTATAATCCGAATGTAACTCGGAAGTGGCTTCGGGAGATGGAAGAAATTCTCCACGATATATCGCCGCCTGAGGAACAAAAAGTCCTTCTGGTTCAATATGCACTCGTTGGAGAAGCAGAGCAGTGGTGGGAGCAGGTTCAAAAGTGTATGGAGACCAATGAACAAAAAGTGACATGGGACGCATTCAAGGAAAGGTTCGGGGAAAGTATCTTTTCGAAGATGTCTGAAAGGAGATGGAACGTGCTTTCCTATGCTTTGGGACAAGAGAACATGAGTGTTGAGGAATATGTAGGGAAATTTGAGGATCTGATTCGCTATGCTACCAGCTATAAGGGTGTGAATGAAGAAATCAAATGCATCAAGTTCCTTGCAGGACTCCGTGGAGATCTCAGAGCAGTTCTTGGAAAGGTACCCAAGGACAACTTTGCTCAGCTAGTACATTGGGCCAGCGTTTGGGATAAAGGTATGGCGAGGTCGAAAGGTGCCACAGGGAAATCAAAGGTTCATTCTAAACCTGAGATCGAGAGGGTTACTTCAAAGAAAGCAAGGCTGATGATAACCCCTCAGTTTCCCAAGTCTACTTGTGTCCATTGTGGGAAGTTTCATGGGGGCGAATGTTGGAATGTGCTGAGAAAAGTATGAAAGGGCGTTGTTTTCAATGTGGGAAACCGGGGCATTTCGTTGCAAATTGTCCCCTGATGGGTGTACGGGAGGAAGCAGTTATGTCACAGCAGCAGCAGGCACCTGGAAGTCAGCATATTCTGAGGGGTACGTCTTGTATGTTGCGATCTTTTGTAGTTGTTGTTGGAATTAGGAAATTGAGTATTCTTGCAAATTTTCCCTAGTCGCCCTATAAAATTATGAACATCTTAGGAGCTGTAAGTTTCTACCCTTGTTAAGCTTTTAGTAAAACCATACGAAGTATACTCCCTCTATCTATTTTAAATGGCTGGCCAATAGTTCAAAATAAGTTAATGTTGGGCCTAAGCGAACGAAAATCAATCAACCAATGCCCTTAGGTATTGTAGGAAGCGATTTTCTTCGACGTCGCTTTGATAGCTACATTCCTTGGATTGTATTCCTGATTTAGGTCTCGTTCTGGAAATTAGTGGTCATAGGAAAAGACTTAGAACTTCTGAGTCCTTATAACAGAAAACCGTGGAAAATTTAGTGATATACCAAAATAAATCTGACCTTAGAAAGAGCTTGTAAGTGTAAGGCATTAGTTAAGACGCTTAAGCAAGAACTGCGATAATGTTATTATCTAAGGGAGTGTGAGGTTAGAACTGATCACTCTAATCCTTGCATTTGTTAAATGATAACATTGTCAACAACCATTTAACAGTGATGTACTATTAATAGACGTGAGATTGGGATTGATCGCCTCAATCTTCGCATCTATTAACGGATACTATCATCACAACCTTTTAAGTGAAATCGAGACAGCCGAAGCAGTGGCTTCCAAGAAGTAAATCCTTGTAAGAAAATCAGCTGACCGGAAAATACCTTTCCCAAAAACTTGTTGTAGAATCTAGAATTTGACCTAGAACAAAATGGAAGGAAGGAGAACCTTATGATGTTTTTCCCTGTCGTAGAATAGTATTGATGCATATTAGAATTCTGGGACGAGTTAAGCAAAACCTTACATGAACTAACTCTAACTATCATAGAGACCGAACCGAATATGGGTAATCCAGAACTTACTGGGAATCTTACCAAGATTCCTAGATGACCCTCTGTCATGAGAACAAAACTTAATAAATTAGTGAAGTCTCCACATCGAGGCTGAACAATTTTAATGATTGACCAACCACAAGTGGTAAAACACCGCTTGGCCTTCAATCGTAGGAGTGATGTAAATCTTAAGCGTGTTGTGACTCCTAAAAGTGGCATAAGAGTCAGATTCCATAGACACTCTTAGTCTATACCGAATTTATTCAAGCATCCTTGAAGGTTCGATTCAAAGTAGGTGAAAGTTTGGTCATTAACAAGCATCAAGACTTGGTTTATAACTCTATAGAGTTAGCTTAGTGAACAACGAAACACCTAGATCTCAAGTATATATATGCCCACCTTGGATCATGATTACCCAATCATCATTTGAATGCTCTATTACTATTTCTGTGAAACTTTGACTAATGATTCGATTAGTAAAAGTGGATCTCCTTCTTCTTATTCTATTTGGTCCGATGCAATTATAGAGTAGTGGCTTTTACGTCATAATCAAAGATTGCCTCCTTCCAACCGACTAAGAAGAGTGAGTTCATGACTTACCCTTAATTCTCATCCTGGAATATTCTTTATCCCTGGAGTCCCCGTTTTATCTACTCGGCTCGTTCCTTATGGACGAGTAGATTTCTAGCCATGATCCGTTGTATTCTGCAAAAGCCTGTGGATCACATGATCTTATTCTGTCTCCCTAAAATAGCAACATAAATTCTTCGTGAAATTCTATGGATTTAGTAATTGTCATCGTTTAATTCTTGCATTCTTCGTCGGAAGTTCCATGGGAGACGATCAAAAGCGGATACAATCGGTCTCTTACCTTAGGGTATCGAGATGATGTAGTATGTTAATGCCAAGTGGGGGAGCAACTTAGCAATCCAACTTGGGTTTTGTCTAAGTAAAAGTGAGCCGAGAAGTAGACGAACTAAAATGGGAGGAAAATCCAAACCGTAGGCTAAAGTTTTATCAGTGGGGTGGTTCTCCAATTGAGGGACAGAATGGAATTTCGGGGACGAAATTCCAGTAAGTGGGGGAGAATTGTAACATCCTAAACTTTGATTTTAATGAAATTATTGATTAAAAACCTTAGAAAAATTGGAATAATGACTTAATGAATTTTGGTAGGTAGGTGAGTGGTGATTATAAGTCCTAGGGGTTGTATAGAAGGCAGTTGTGGCTTTGGGCAAAGTCAAATAAGCGAAATCGGAAGTTAAATCGGCGTTTTAGATGTTAGATATCGACCGAAAAGAGAAAATTAGGAATTTATCATGGGATGATAAGAAAATAAATTCCACCGTTGGATGTGAAGTTTATGGGGTGAAGAAGCATGTCAAAAAATTTGGACTCGATCCGACGGTTAACGAAAAAGTTACGGCGAATCGAATGTTGGAAACCCAGATTTTCGCCCAGACGCACCAGCCATGCGCCCAGGCGGGTGCACTGTTCATTGGTGCACCAGACAGTGGGAAATCCGCCCAGGCGAGGCACCAACTCGCCCAGGCGCGCCCAAGGTGCATCAGCACGCACCAGTGTTGCATCTGGCGCGCCAATCCTCCCCCTGATCGCACCAGAAAGACGCACCACGCACCCGGCCAGAAAACTGGTGCAGTCCTCGCGCCCAGGCGTGCGCCCAGGCGCGCGTGCGCAGCAGCACCAGATCTGGTGCGTCCATTTCATGACTTGGGGCCAAAGTTCCATTTCTGGCCACACGATTTTCTCAGCTCCCTAGGCTGAACATAAGGCACCAAATACACTTCTTTTCACCACCTTTCAACACCATCTTCATTCCATCATCTCCATCAACTCTCTCAAGCTCCAAGATCATCTCCATCACCCTTCCCATCACAAACACTTGGTTTTGGGCACCTCAAACCCAAAATCATCAAAGCCCCATCAAGTGTGCACCATGGAGGTTGGTTGAAGCTTCATCTCTTCTCCTCCCTTGACCCTCACGAGTTACTCCCTCCTCCATTCTCCTTGGCTTTTCAATTTTTCCACCATTGATTGGGTAAGTAGCTTCATGCCATGAGTTATTTTCCTTTCCATTCAAACTCTCCTTAGTTCATGAATTTTGTTCTAAAACCCTTAGGGTTTTCATGAACCCTTGTCTATGTAGGAGCTTTGTTTCATGCCTTCCAACCCAAACCAAGGCAAGGACCAACCCTCTTGTAATCCCCCAAATAGAGTTATTTATCAACACTTGATCATATCCTTGTTGAGGTAGCAAGCAAGGCTCCGGAAGTTCAAGTTCCCAAGATTTTGAGCTAGGGCTCACTAAGGTTCTATTTACTCTTTGCTAATTTGAGGTAAGGAGTGGGTTATAGTGAGTATTACCTTACTCTGGGGTTTAGTTTACAATATGCATATAATGGGTACTAAGATTTTTGTGTTAGTTTAGGTTGATATGTTATAGAATAATTGTTAGAATAGAATTTATGACTTAGGGAATTTATTTTGATGTTGTTATATTGCATTTTGTGATATTAAGTTGAATTGTGCTAATTAAGTTATAAAATATATTCGTGATCATTGGGTAGTGGAAATGTGTAATGTGGTGACTAATTTTGAGTAATGGAACTTTGCTAAAGAATTGATAATGATAAAGGAACTAAAAGAATTATACCCAGACTCAGCCAGGGGAGATTGTATTATACCCGGACGCAGTAAGTCGTTATCGCGCGGTGGTGCGAACGCAGTAGGTCGTGACCAGGGGATTACCCGGACGCAGTAAGTCGTTATCGCACGGTGGTGCGAACGCAGTAGGTCGTGACCAGGGGATTGAGAAACACACCCGGACACAGTAAGTCGTTATCGCGCGGTGGTGCAAACGCAGTAGGTCGTGACCAGGGGATTGAGAAACACACCCGGACGCAGTAAGTCGTGAGTGCACAGGAGTGCAGACGCAGTAGGTCGTAACCAGGGACAGACAAAAAGAACATAAATATGATTAAAATACTTGGAACGAAAGACTTAAGAAAATGTTTAATAAAAATCGATTTGAGAAACTAATGAATACTTGAAATTGAATTGTGGTGAATTGACTCTTATTATGTTGTCATTGAATTGTTATTTGTGTATGGCTTAGTGTTGCATTATGTCTTAATTGGAAACTGCCTCCCCATTTTATGTGTAATACTCACTCCTTACTATCTCCACAGGTACTGAGGAAGAGTTTGCACAAGATCAGGCCGAGCAGGAGTACTCTCCCTCACAGGGAGAGTAGGTCACTTATTATTATGTAGGACATGGAAATGTCCTGGGCCCGATGATGTGAATCCTTTTTGTTGTGCATAAATGTAAATAGCTTTTGGGTGCCCAGGACGACTCCTTTTGGGAAAGGGTCTATTTTTGGGGAAAAACTGTTTTCCTAACTTGTTTATATTCCGCTAACTCTGATGACTAGATTCTGATGTTTTAAACTTGTTTCTTATGCGTGCACGAAGATGCACTAGCTGATATATATATATATATATATATATATATATATATATATATGAATAGCCCTGCTGGCTTTGAAATTTGAAAATATGTTATTTATCAGGTTGCAGGAAAACAGAAATTTTGGAAAAGTCTTAAAAACAAACGAAACTCCGTCCGTTTGACGGGAGATTTTCTTATGAATTAAAAATAACTAAGAGTTTTTACTAATCAATTTATAAGTTTAAAATGAAATTTTTGAAGTTGCTATTTTTAATTAAGGGTATAAAAGGGTAAATAAACTTAGGTGTTACATGTTACACTTGATATATTTTGGGGGTACAATATGATGATTTTACTATGTTTCCGCAAACTCTGATTTTGTTAGTCAACCTCATTACTAATCAAGTGTTTGTGAAAAGGAATTTTCAAGGGAAGGGAAAATTATTATTTTCAGATCTTTTTCCAACGATAACAAGTCCAAGTTTTCATAAACTTCTTACTTTTCTTATAAAGTAAGATGATATACAAGGAGTGTTACAGAAGAACCTTTTCAACCTGTCAAAGAACCTCTTTGACCTTCCACAAAGGGAGCTTCTTGAAACCTTCAAGAACATCTTCTCCCTTTAGCAACAGAGCCTCTTGAAACCTTCAAGAGCTCCTTCTCCAAGCTTTAATGGCAATGAATACAGGAATAGTAATGGCTCCAATACAATAGAGATAACTCAATCTAATATGTATATGAAATATGAACAAAGATTGAGTTTAGAGAAAAGACTTAGCAAGGGATTGGATTGGAGGGAATGGGGTTAGTTGCAAAGGGCCAAGAAGAAGCTTAAATAGAGCCATGGCTGCTCCTTGGACAAGGAGGAGCGTCTGCCTCCATTAAAACCCCGAGTGCCTTTGCAATGTTCTGATTTTAGTGCTTTTCATCTTACTCGAGTAGCACTATTGAAAATTAAATAATTTTTAAACAGCTCTACGTGCTACTCGAGTAGGACGAGTTGCTACTCAAGTAGAACGTGCATTTTCAGATCCGATTTGCATGTTAAAAACATTTTCTTTTTACCACTTATTTTTCCTGATCCTTTTCTAGTCTTTTTCAGGTATTTATCTCAACAAAGTTGCATATTAAATATAACATATTAAATAGAGACTAAAATACCTAAATCTACCACCCACACTCAAGAACATAAAAGAATAAATATAATAAATTACAAGAGGATGAGTAGACTTTTGGTTGTTGTTGTTTGTTGATTAATCTTCAAGGCAATTTGCTTCATCAAAACAACTTGTTGATTTATTTGTCTTCATCAAAACCTTTTTGATTCTACAATCTCCCCCTTTTTGATGATGACAAATCCTTAATAATATAATCCTTTTTGTTTTGTAGAAACTCCCCCTGACTTTATGCACCATTAAAAACCTAAACAACAACACCAATTCTCCCCCCTTTTGGCATGATCAAAAAGGAGCCTAAATTAAGAGCAATATGCCAAAGGAAGAACATAATAATACTTATTGGATTATGAGCATTGGTAGAACTTGTTGATTTATAACCCGATTTCTCTTAAAAACAAAATTTTTCTCCCCCTAAAACAAATATACTTATGAATAGGCAATTAAATTTAAAAATCATTTTAGCACATTTTCCCTTCAAAAGTACTTGAATAAAAATTAAGTTTTGCTTGGGGGTACCCAAATTGTTTTGGGTCTATCGGGATTTTCTCCTTTCATAATCCAAATATTAAAACCGTTAGGCACACCATGAGATTTTATTCTTCAAATATTTGAGGTGTGTCCATGAATGTCACAATAAGAACAAGTTGGTCTTTTAGAGAAATTTACATTTGAAAATGAACCAATTTTTCTAAATTTCTTTTTCTTGGCATTCATGTATCCTAAGCCGATTTTATTTGTATCGTTCCTTTGATTTTCAAGAAGTTGATTTAACCTTTGATCACCTCTTGATAAAGTTGCAATAGTATTTTTCAAATTTGTAACTTCATGTTCATGACTTTTGCAACTTTCACAAGGAGGGATTTCTTGATTTTTCAAAGAATCAATACTTTGTTGTAGTGCTTCATTTTTACAGCTAAGTTCATCAATGCATTTTTCTAAATTCAAGACTTGCTCTTTGTATTTCAAGATAGCTCTTTTTCATTCAACATTTAATTTAGAAAGTTTCTTGAATTCATTATGCATTTCAACATAAGCACTATATAATTCTTCATAATCGTGAGACTCAGAATCGGAATTTACCTCAGTTCCTTGCTTACTTGAAGTGAAACTTGATGATGAACCTTCATCAAATCTACTCACCAAGCAAATATTGCCTTATTCCTCATCACTTGAACTACTTGAGCTTGTCTCTTCATTTTCATTTGGTGCATCCCACACAATGTAGGCTCTTTTGCCCTTTTTCTTTTCATCTTTATTTTTCTTAATATAATCCGGGCATTGAGGTCTTATGTGTCCTTTCTTACCACATTCATGATATTTTATTTTATCTTTTGAAGAACTATTTCTATGGTTAGAGTCCTTTGATTCCTTTATTCTATTTAAGTCTCCTTTATTTTTAAAGCATTTTCTAAACCTCTTGGCTATTTTTTGAAAAGTTTCATCATCAATACTAGATTCGGAGTCATCACTAGAGCTAGAAGAATTTTCACATACCTTATGTGATTTGGTGGCCTTTAGTGTGATTCCCTTCTTTTTTTTATCCGACTCCTCATGTAAAGTTAGACGTCCTAACTCTATCTCATGCTCTTGTAGCTTTCCAAATAGTGTAGCTATGTCCATGTTGTCCAAATATTTTGACTCCATGATGGCAGTAACCTTTGGTTGTCATTCCCTACTAAGACATCTCAACACTTTGTTAATAATTTCAGCATTCATAAATGTTTTACCAAGAGAAATCAAATGATTAATGATATGTGTAAAACGCTTTTTCATATCATTAATAGATTCGTTAGGAAGCATACGAAATAATTCATATTCGTGCATTAAAGCATTTAATCTTGCACGTCTAACTTCACTTGTTCCTTCATAAGTAAGTTGAAGGATGTCCCACATTTGTTTAGCATTTTTACATTAGGACACTCTAAAAAATTCATCATAAGACAAGGCAGAAGTGATGATGTTTTTAGCTTTTAAATCGCAAGACACTTTCTTTTTATCATCTTCCTTCCAACTTTCCTTAGGGATTTCTACAACTTCCTCACCTTCTTTTCTTGTAGAATTATAGGGACCATTTTCAATAGCATCCCAAATATCAATATCAATTGCTTCAATAAAAAAATTTATTCTAACTTCCAATAAACATATCCTTCAGCATTAAATAGTGGAGGACGGTTTATTGAAGAGCCTTCACCTCCAAATGGATTGTTAGAGCCCATTGGTTTCTTTTAGGATCTTTTTCGAAAAAGCTTTACGCTTGATCTTTCGACCGAGCTATGATACCACTTGTTGGAAATCAACAAGCAGCCTAACAATTACTAGAGGGGGTGAATAGTAATTTGAAACAACAATACCAAATAATCTATTACAAATGAAAAAGTTGTGATTTTTCAAAACTGAACTGTTATTACTCGAGTAGAGTCACGAGCTACTCGAGTAGTGCAGTTAAAACTAGCAATATAACAGCAATAGACAGAGCAGGAACACAGCAAAGCTAAGACCAAATCAACTATCCTATGGTTCAGAAAATGCAATAACATAAACCAGAGAATAAAGGAAAGTAATAAAGAGATGGACACGAGGAATTTTTTCTGGTTCACTCTCAAACCTTGAGAGCTACATCCAGTCTTCCCTAAACCTTAGGGAGCCTTTACTAACAATCAATTAAATCGGATACGCACAGGATTAATTAGTGAACCTCACTCAATCTAATCCTAACCCTTTCAAGAGTGTACCAAACTCTTGAAATCTTACCCCAATTTCAATTGATTCACTGTTGAAGAACCTCTTCAACCTGTCAAAGAACCTCTTTGACCTTTCACAAAGGGAGCTTCTTGAAACCTTCAAGAACACCTTCTCCCTTTAGCAACATAGCCTCTTGAAACCTTCAAGAGCTCCTTCTCCAAGCTTTAATGGAAGTGAATACAAGAATAATAATGGCTCCAATACAATAGAGATAACTCAATCTAATATGTATATGCAATATGAACAAAGACTGAGTTTAGAGAAAAGAATTAGCAAGGGATTGGATCGGAGGGAATGGGGTTAGTTGTAGAGGGCCAATAAGAGGCTTAAATAGAGCCATGGCTGCTCCCTAGACAAGGAGGAGTGTCTGCCTCCATTAAAACCCCGAGTGCCTTTGCAACGTTCTAATTTTAGTGCTTTTCATCTTTTCAGATATGACTCGTGTTACTCGAGTAGCTCAGAGTGCTACTCGAGTAGCACTATTGAAAATTAAATAATTTTTAAACAGCTCTACGTGCTACTCGAGTAGGACGAGTTTCTACTCGAGTATAACGTGCATTTCCAGATCTGATTTGCATTTTAAAAACATTTTCATTTTAGCACTTATTTTTCCCGATCCTTTTCTAGTCTTTTTCAGCTATTTATCTCAACCAAGTTGCATATTAAATATAACATATTAAATAGAGACTAAAATACCTAAATCTACCACCCACACTCAAGAACATAAAAGAATAAATATAATATATTACAAGAGGATGAGTAGACTTTTGGTTGTTGTTGTTTGTTGATTAATCTTGAAGGCAATTTGCTTAATCAAAACAACTTGTTGATTTATTTGTCTTCATCAAAAGTCTAATAAACATTGTTCCTTGATTTTTCATCACAATTCTTTTGAAATTGCGGCAGACTTTTCTTAACCTTGGAGGTAAAAGGTCAATTTCTTTAAGGTTTTCTGTGCAAATGGTACGGATGAGCCAAAAATGATAAAATCGAGCTACTAATAATTCACTACATCTTGGGAGTATTATGACCTTTAAACCTAAATCTGGGTGATAGGTAGTGTAGAAGAATTTTTCTGAATAATCTCCTTTGAAAGAGAATAATTCATCCATGGCTTTGTTAAATTGTTCTTCGGTGTTTTCAAATTTTTGGCAAAGGTCATTTCTCTTAAAGATGGGTAAATCTTTGATATTTTCGGGTTTGGGAATGGTTTCTAAACTGGTCATCTTCTTTGGTTTGTTAATATGGTCTTTCTTAATAATTTCTTTAAAGAAGACTTTTGCATCATTGGATACCAATTTACAATTGATTTCCTGGTATTCGTTCAAAGCTTTTTCAGCTTCAATTTTGCTAGAAAATTTTCTGTGAACTGCTCCTTTTGTTCCAATTATGAATGAACTGATTTTTTCCCAAGAGTCATATATTCCTGCTTGTTTTGTATTAAATAAGACATAATAGTCTACCTGTTTTTCTTCCAATTCTTCTGTGTGGTTGCCGGGTTCTGTCACTGTTTTTCCCTTTAGCTTGGTCTTTTCCATTTTCAACTTGAGTTCTATTGTTCTTTGTTTTTTGACTGGTTGTTTTTTCTTGGCTGATAGTTCTTCAAGTTCTGCTTGGATGATTTCCAATTCTGCTTCTAATTGCTCCATTCTCGAGTTAGAATATCTGCAAGAAGATTCTTTTTTTCGGGAATATGCTTTGCTTCGTAGGTGAACCTGGAAATCTTTTGCTGTTAGCGAATAAGTCTCCCTTGTTTATAGGTGCCTTTATGATTGAGTTTTAAGAATTGAGTAACATATGTTGAATCTGTATGTACCTCAAACGCCTGATGTAGTAAGTATATTTGATTTTTATTTAACGTTTTAAAGAGAGCGAGTAACTCTTTCTCATGAGTAGTATAATTTTGTTCTGCCTTTGTAAACGAACCATTGGTCCATTGTATTATTTTCTTCAGTTTTAGACCAGTTGGTCGTGCTAAAAACACTCCCGCCCAGTGCGTATTAGAGGCATCTGTTTCCATTATAATCCTATCCTCAGGGTAGGTTGATATAATGGAGGTAAATCTGTACACATTTGTTTTAGTTCGCAAAATACTTTTTCATCTTCAGAGTCTCAAAACCACTCAACATATTTATTTCGCTTATGTTGGAGTTTTGCAGATTTTAACGAATTATTTCGTAAAAATTCAAGGCTTTGTATTTAAGTTACTGCTCCAAGGAATCTCTGAAGATCTTTTTTATTCTTTGGAGTGGTAAACTGTTGAATTTTTTTCTAAAAGATGATTCTGCAATTTGATATGTTCCTTTTGAATATATAATCCAAGAAATTCAATTTCTTGTTGGGCTATTTTTGCCTTTTTCTTTGAAATTACAATTCCTTGGTTTATACATTCTTGCAAAATAATCTTTAATTTCTCATAATGTTGTTCTAAACTTCCTTTGGTAAAAATTAAAATGTCATCTATATAGACCATGCAAAAGGTTTGATATTTTCTAAAGGTTTCATCCATAAATCTTTGAAAAATATTTGGTGCCTATTTTAGTCCCATAGGCATTGCATTCCATTCGTACTGTCCCATAGGGGTACTAAAACTTGTTAAAGGTTTAGATTTCTCATCTAACCTTATTTGAGAAAATCTTGATTTGCAATCAAGGCTGCTAAACCAATCTTTTCTCCTTACTGCTTGTATTAAAATATATTTCTTTGGTAAGAAATACCCATCTCCTATGGTAAATTTATTCAACTCTTTATAGTTAATTACCATTCTTCTCTTTTGTCTTTTTATTTCGGAATGATTTTCTACATAGAAGGTTGGGCTACCATGTGGACTTGTACTTGGTCTTATAAGGCCTTTTTTTTTATCACGTCTTCGATATCTTCCTTAAATTCTTCTCTGCCTTTAAGAGTGTATATCATAGGTTTTGTTCTAACTTCTTTGGTCTTATCCTTTAATTCTATATGGACCTCATCTATCCTTTTATTATTTATTTTTGGGTCTAAAGGGTTTTCTGATGCGCATTTGTCTAAAAGTTCTTCTATTTCTTTAGGAATTGGAAATTGTTTTGTTATTTCCATTAGTTTTTTTGTTATTTTTCGAAGTTTTGCTCTAACCTCACCACGTTTAGCTACGCGGCCGCTATGATAAATTGTAGTAGTTATGGATTCATCTATTTGCTTATATCGGAGATACTGTTTACAATGTAATGTAATAGTTTGTAGAGATTGGATAAACGGTTGATATAACCTTAAAATGTTATTCCCTAATAATATTTCGACATTAGTATCGTATTGATAGATGCTTGGTATAGTAAAATAGGCATGTTCTATCTGAATATCTTGAAATCTTTTTACATAATAGATCTTATGTGCACTATTATCAGCAATGGTAATGGTTATTGGTTGTCTCATCTTATTCCATTTTTCTTACTTGATTCTGTGCTAAGCATATAGATGCTCCAGTATCAATAAATGCTCTGTAAGATTGTAATCATATTCAAATGTTTATATAAGTGTTATTCGGATTCATCCTCTGATGGGTCTGGTTAGATTCAATTTCTGAGTTTGTATAATAACTATAGAGACTATATTCACTGTTAGTGTCCGATTCTTCTGGTTCTAATTCATATTCTTGGGCATCTATTATTATCTTAACGGTTTCTTTCTTTTTATTTTTATCTGGGCATTCATTAGCATAATGTCCTTCTTTGTGGCATAACCAACAAGTACATTTCTTTTTGCCATTAGGGCAATATTTTTGCTTATTATTTCGTTTTCATTTCGTCGAAAATATCCTTTTCCTTGTTTTTTGTTACTAGTTCTTCTAAACTTATATTGCTTTTTATTCCAATTTTTCTTCCCTTTTCTTTTCCTATAAGTTCTTTCGGGTTGGCATCCTCATTGGGTAGGTAGATCTAAACTAGGCAAATCACAACATATTTTATTTGTTTTCTTAGATTGATTTTGTGCTTTCTTTCGTAAACATAAAGATTTTATAGTTTCCATGATAAGGCTATGTCTTCCTCTTAAAGTGTCTTCTATGTAATATATAAGGCTCTTTTGTGCTCCATTTTTCTCTTATTATTTCTCCTAATTTTCCAGGTAGTTTTAATAGATACAATTCTTGATAGTTTTCTCTTTCTTTACTATTAAGCTTATAGTAATATTTCTCATATTAACAATGGAATTGAGGGTAATAACAAAAGTCACATGGAGTAATATTATTCAAATTTACTTTTGCACTTACTTGTTCTTTTTCTGCAAAACTTGATTCATGGTTGGTTTTATCATATCCTACAAATTCTTCATATATTTTTGTAGCTATGTCTTTTAATGCTCCTGCAGCAGTCCCCATTAAAGTTATCCTGGTTTTCCAGTAATTAGCTCCCTTACTTTCAAACCAATTATAAACTATTCCCTTCATGACTTAGAATTATGAGAGAGAAACCTAGTGAGAGAGGGTCTGGGAATTGGGACGAGGAAAAAGAAGAAGGCAAATGGACTACAATGAGGATTAGAAAGGAGGCTTTTGAAGGAAGATTTGAGAAGTTCTTTTTCCAGAACTTTCCTGAAGAAGTGAATGACTGGATGCTGAAGGAAACTTTTCAGACGTATGAGCTGGTGCATGACCTGTACCTGCCACAAAAGAAGTCAAAGCATGGGTGCATATTTGGGTTTGTATCGTTCAGGAAAGTGAAGGATGCTCAAGCTATGTTATCACGTCTGGAGAATATCTCGTTTGGGTCTTACAAATTGAGGGTCAATTTTCCTCGGTTTAGAAAGTCTGAGGGGTTACAAAAGAAGGTTGAAAGGAAGGCTGAAAATGCAAGGGTGTTAGACAAAAAAGGAGAGGAACGACCAGTTTACAGTCGCATTGAAGTACAAAATGAAAATAAGTCTTGGAGGGGCGTAGCTTCGCAGAAGATGGAACCGCCTACAAGGATAGAGAAGAAGACGTTAGAAGCAGCAGAATGCAAGGGTCAAGCAGGAATGAAGGATCAGGTGCATGGTGGGAATGTTGCATTGCATAACGGGCCTATCAAGATGGGCCAGGGAGATTTCATAAAAAAAATGGAGGAAAAAAATGGGTGATCAATGGAAGTATTGGGGAAAAGATGATGTTACATGGATTGGAAAATCTTTTAACTCTTTGCCAAAAGATAGAGAGTTTGCAGAAAAATGTTTTGTTGGTGTCACACATGAGCCACAAGATGTTTATCTGCTAAATGAAAAATTATGGCTCGAAGGAATAAGGTCCATTACAATTTTGCACTAGGTGGAAAATTGGTGCTAATTAAAGTGGAAGAAGGTGAAGATTTCCTTGAGTTGGTAAAGGACCTGGAAGAATCTTTTGAAAGGGAACGTTACCTTTGGATCAAATGTATGGGAGTACCTATTCATGCATTTTGTGATGATTTTTTTAAATTATTGGTCTCCAATTTGGGTACTTTTGTTGCAACTGATTGGTATACTATAAGAAGAGGTTTGATGTAGCAAGATTTTTAATTAGAACTTCTTCAAGAGAGGCTATAAACTGTCTGGAGAAGATACAAATTAATGGTGAGATCTTTGAAGTTAGAATGTTAGAGGAGCCTTTTGTTGATTTCTTATTTGAAGACCGACAATGGAGAGGCGGTGGGTAGTTCAGGCAATTCTTTTCCGACGATGATGGTGGCGGAAACGGAAAATGACGATTCAGTCTCAGAGGATTTTAATTTTCAACACATGGGAAAAGAAGAAAGTATTAATTCAGAGGAGGATGATTGGAATGACAAAATTAATGTTGAAGAAGAATTATTGAGAAACTTGGAAACATGGAACTGGAGAATGATGCTACAGTTATGAGGGAATCTTCATTGAATGTGGAACGTACTGATGAGGACGTGGTCAAATTGCCCATGACGTCATACGGTGATGGATTTATCTGCTTAGGTTCGGCGGAAAATGCTGGAGATTCACAAAGTGGGCCTGCTGGCCCGTGTTTGGAGTCAAAGAGCTTCCCTGGACAAAAAACAAGCCCACTTAGAAAGATTAGGACTAGCGCTGGTTCACATATTGGCCCGTGTCTGGTTTCTAAAGCTTCAAATGGCTCTTCTCAACAAAATACAATCCCAATATTACAGTATAAGAAAAATAGAAAACCAATTACACATAGCAGGGTCCGTAAAAGAAAAGATCTAGCTACGTTGGGGATGAAGACATTCATAAACTTTCTGCTGCACAAAAAAAGGAAGAGTAAGAAACATAAAAAAATAAGATCCGTGTCTTCTTTTTTGCTTCCAACAGATTCAGGGGTTGCGGTGGGTAACTTGCGGTTCTGGGCTAAAAAGGCAGCATGTGAAGCTGAAAACTTGATGAAGCTAGCGATTGAAGCCGGTTAATCTGTTGATCATTCGGTTGAAGAAACCATAGAGCTGTTTTCTAAGCTTGAAGAAAGAGATATAGTGGCTGGTGTTACTCAAAATCAGGCTCAATGATTATTGCATCTTTAAATATCAGAGGTCTTGGAGGTGGTTTGAAGAAAAGAAAGTTAAGGGAGGTAATTAGAGATGAGAAAGTAGATTTCATGGGGTCCAAGAAACTAAACTCACAGAGGTTAGTAACCAATTGTTTTATTCTCTTTGGGGTAACATAAACTGCGGATGGGCTTATTTATCTACTACTGGTAGATCTGGAGGAATTATAAGTTTATGGAACAACGATAAATTTAGATTTAATTTTGACTTTGCTGGTTCGGGCTTTATAGGGGTCAATTTATTTGATGAAAATAATCTCTCTCTGTTTCTGGTGAATATTTATAGTTCATGTGACTTAAATCAGAAAAGAGCAATGTGGGAAAAATTATACAATGTTAAAAATAATTTGGGGGGGTGATAAGTGGCGTGTTTTTGGAGATTTCAATTCTATTAGGAGGATGGGGGAAAGGCGTAGAGTTAGAGGAGAAATGGTGGATATTTCTGAAATTGTGGAATTTAATGACTTTGTTGACAGAATGGAATTGCAGGAAGTAAATTCATATGGAAGAAAATTTACTTGGATGAGCTCTAATTGTATTTCCATGAGCAGATTAGACAGGTACTTGGTCTCTGATGAATGGTCGCAGTATTTTAATGGTCCGACAAAATGGGTAACTCAAAGTGATTTCTCAGATCATTGCACAATGATTTTAAGAAGTGGTTCAGCTAGAGACTGGGGCCCAAAGCCATTTCGTTTCAACAATTATTGGCTTCGGGATCCAAGTTTCATTCCTTTGGTGCAGAGTTGCTGGCTGGAGGTTCAAGTGAGAGGTTGGGCAGCTGTAGGTTAAATTGAAAGCAGTGAAAGTAGCAATAAGGGAATGGAATAGGGAGGTCTACGGGAACATAGATACTTCCATCAAAGCTTTGAAAACAGAAATTGCAGCCATGGATGTGTTGGCAGAAGAAAACTGTATGACAGATGATGATGTGATCCAAAGAAGAAGAAAAGTAACAGAATTGTGGAAGCTAGCAGCTAACAGGGAGAGTTTGTTAAAACAAAGATCGCGAGTACAATGGCTAAAGGAGGGAGATGCAAACACAAGCTTCTTCCATGCATGTATCAGAATTAGAAGTAATCAGAATGAAATTAAGGCTTTGAACCTTGAAGGGCAGTGGATAGAAGATGTGCAACCTATGTGTTCTGCAGTTAAAAACTTCTTTTCAGATTGGGTGAAACAGAAGATGTTCAATAGGCCGAAACTTAACGGTGTGAGTTTCAAGTCACTCTGTCAAGAGTCAGCGCTGAATCTGGTCTCTCCTTTTTCTTTGGATGAGGTAGAACAGGTAATTTCAGAATGTGAAGGGAACAAAGCACCAGGACCTTATGGCTTTAATTTCAATTTTATTAAAAAGTGCTGGAGTTTCTTGAAAGAAGACATATGGAGCATGGTATCTGAATTCTATTTGAATGGAAAGCTTCCAAAAGGAATGTTATCTTACTTCATTGCTCTGATTCCTAAGGTAACATCTCCGCAATTAATTTCTCATTTCAGGCCAATATCTCTTTTGGGCAGTATGTATAAGATACTAGCAAAATTGTTAGCAAACCGTTTGAAGGCTGTGTTGCATGAAGTTACCTCCATCTCGCAATCTGCATTTATTCCGGGCAGGCAAATTTTAGACAGTGTGGTAACTCTAAATGAAGCAATTGGTGATGCAAAATGAAGAAAAACAGCTTGTTTTATTCTGAAATAAGATTTTGAAAAAGCATATGACTCTGTTAGCGGGGAGTTTTTGGAGTATATGTTGAGAACACTGGGTTTTGATGAAAAATGGTTACAATGGATGAAGGCGTGCGTCTTCTCAGGGAATATGTCTATTCTCGTCAGTGGCAGCCCTACTGAGGAGATTGAGTTTAAAAGAGGTTTAAAACAGGGTGATCCATTAGCACCTTTTTTGTTTGTAACACCCTATAATTATTACCCTTAAATTCCCCATAATTAAAAAAAATGTGAACTTAAAATTTCCTTTTAACTTATTTAAAACCACCCATCAAACGGACAGAGTTTTGTTTGTTTTTCGGACAAATCCAAAATATAACCTGTGAAAAACATTGTCAAATATATAACCAGCCAGAAGGGCTTTACTTCATATATATAAATCACATTAACGCCCAATGGGCTCCAAGATATAGCAGTGCATCAAGTATTCAGAGTATCAGCGGAAATATTTAGTTTGAGTATCATTAACCAACACATATAATTTTATCAAAAGCAAAGCATCCTAAGCCTCACTCAAAATATATATATATATATATATATATATATATATATATATATACAACAAATCTACATCAAAAGAATATGGGAGGCTTAGGTCCATAATATGCTCTAATCCCATAACACCCCTACTCCTCCTGTGAGGGAGAGTAATCCTGCTCGGCCAAACCTGGTGTATGCTCCAGCTCAGTACCTGAAAAATGGTAAGGAGGTGAGCACTACACATAAAGTAGAAATAGCAGTCTCTCATATGACATAATAACCGACCAAGCCAAACACAAATAGTTCAAGTATTTCACATAGTCATTCACACCTGGAACCAATAGCACAAACAAAACCAACAATTCTTAAATCTCTATACCTCCATCATTTCTTTCTAACCAACAAATTCTTATTCTCTAAATTATCATGCTATAAGTCTACTTTATTCCCCTCTGTTTTAACCTTTTATCGCGTCTGGTCGGTGTCGACCTCGCATTATTAAGTGTAAATGATCGCGCTGGGTCGATGTGACCTTCGCATTATTACGTGTAAATGATCGCGTTGGGTCGATGTGACCTTCGCATTATTACATTTTATTGTCGCACTGGGTAATATGACCTTTGCATATCGCGCTGAGTACATATAACCTTCGCATTATTAAGTTTTATTATCGCACTGGGTAATATGACATTCGCATATCGCGCTGGGTACATATAACCTTCGCATTATTAAGTTTTATTATCGTGCTGGGTAATATGACCTTCGCATATCACGCTGGGTACATATAACCTTCGCATTATTAAGTTTTATTATCGCGCTGGGTAATATGACCTTTGCATATCACGTTGGGTACATATAACCTTCGCATATTTAAATATAAATGATCGCGCTGGGTGATTGAAACCTTCGCTTTTATTAAAATTTTGATTCATTTATTCATTCATAATTCCTTCTCTAACCAACACTCCCCTTTTTTCCTAACTCTTAATCACTTCATTTTCTCCAAGCATTGCCAACACTAAACCCATTCCTTTATTTCCATATCAATTATTATTTTAATCGTATTGCCATCAAAACCTCATTATACTACTTATCATCATCACAAACAATTCCACAAATATACACTTAAGTCAAACATACACATATTCATAACTATTCACATATACACAACAACATGTTTAGCTAAATTCCTGAATTTAAATCTCTAATCATTACTCATGTTCACTACCCTATGGTTTCATGTCCTACTAACACATATCTCTTAGCAAGTATTATATACATACCAGAAACTCATCCCTAAATTAAGGTAATACTCACTCCTTACCTCAAAATACTAAGAGATAGAGTTATTTCTCCACTTGCCCTAGCTTACAAATCTTGTAACCTTGAGCTCCCTCCACTTAGCTTCCCACCTCAAGAGAGGTACTATTCCAAAGTTGATGAATATCCTATTGTGAGGGTTGTAAAAAGAAAGGTTACTATTATCATCTTGCTACTTGTTAAAATCCATAAAATAGAGAGATTTCCATGGATTGAAGTTGGAGATCCAAGACATGAGAAAGAAAGAGAGAGAGAGAGAGAGAGAGAGAGAGAGATCGACTTAGATAAAGAGGAAAAAGGAATGATTCTTTGAACTTAATCACTTACTTGAAGCTTGTTAGGAATATGATTGTTGAGGAGGATGATGGCTACTCTTGCTTCTTGGATGAATATTGATGAGAAGCAAAACCCTAGAGGAGAGAGAGAGAGAGAAAGGCGTGAAGCTTAGGGGAAGAGAGAGAGAGTTTCTAACTCATGGTTCCTTTATGATGATGAGGAAGATGATGAGTGATGCACTTGATTGATGATGAAGATGATGGAAACCCCCTTGATCTTGGATGAAGGTTGATGAGCAAATAAAGCCCTAGAGGAGAAAGGGAGAGAGAAATCGATGATGAGAAGAGGAAGAGAGAAAGAGAGATACGTGAGGTGTGTGTGGCCTTCTCTTTCCTTTTCTTATTATAGCCCTAACCTAGTCTTTGAATAAATTTGTGTGGCTGGGGTGTTTTGCTTGGTGGCAAAGTTAAAAACGTGTGGTCTGCACGCACTTATTTTTTTCCAGATTCTCACATGGGTAATCGATCACTGACTCAAAGTAATCGGTTACCACCTTTGATGTAACAATTGTAGTACATTCAGCAGAGACCAAGTAATCGATTAATCTAGTAAAAAGTAATCGATTACTTCTCAAAAACACAAGGTAATTGATTACTTCCATAAAGGTAATCGATTACCAATGCTGCAACATTTAACTGTTTTCATCAGAGGGCTTGTAATCGATTACCACCCAACAAGGTAATCGATTACTTCATGAAAAATCCTATTTTGGTGGTTTTCTAGTTCCAATTCCTTTCTTTAAGCTTCCATACTCATCTAGGCTTGGATTACTACTTAAAATCTTTTCTCTAAACTTGATAATTCTCCTAAATGCTTGGCATAATTCATATCTTACTTAAATTGAAATTAGGGATGTTACATTGTTCCTCTTAGTTGTTGAAGTCCTGTCAGGTATGTTTAAAGAGACGATTGATAAAAATCTTTACAAACCATTTTATGTTGGTAGAGATGGTGTCCCAGTTTCTTTTCTTCAATATGCTGATGATACTATTATATTGGGAGATGCCACCTATGAAAATTTTATGATGATCAAGGCGATTTTGCGGGGTTTCGAATTGGCTTCTGGTTTAAAGATTAATTTCCACAAGAGCAGTATTTTTGGAGTTAATGTGAATGTTGGGATCATGGGGGAAGCTTCCTCATTGTTGCATTTAAAGATAGGTGAGCTGCCATTCTCTTATCTTGGAATACCTGTTGCTACAAATGCGAGATCTATGGAGTGCTGGTCGAGAGTAATACAACTGTTTCAAAAAAGATTATCCTCATGGAAGAGGAAACATCTGTCCCTGGGAGCTAGGATCACACTCATAAACTCTGTTTTGTCAAGCCTATCGGTTTATTTGTTATCTTTCTTTTCTTTACCTAAGAAAGTGAATGATATTTTAATAAAAATGCAAAGAAATTTTTTGTGGGGTGGGAGTGATGATAGGAGGAAAATTTGTTGGGTTAAATGGGAGGTAGTTTGTCAAAGTAGGGAAAATGGGGGGCTGGGCATAAAAAATTTAATTTTATTTAATAAGGCACTTCTAAGCAAGTGGAGGTGGAGGTTACTTAAAAATGAGGGGGGTTTGTGGCAGTATGTTATTAAAAGTAAATATGGTAATTTTAACCCAATTACATTAGGACCTTCAGGAAGGGCGGGTGTAGGGTCACAATGGTGGAGGGATATATGTTCTCTGAAGGTAGGAGGAGTTTTGGGGGGAGAGTGGTTTCAACAATGTATATCTAGAAATATAAGAAGTGGTAATTCTGTTAAATTCTGGGAGGATATTTGGTTTGGGAACATATCTTTCAAGACTCTGTTTCCAAATCTTTATTTGATTTCTAACTCCAAAGATTTGACAGTTAAACAGATGTATCAGTATTCATAACAGGGAAGCAGCTGAAATTTTAATTGGAGAAGAAGATTATATGATTGGGAACAACAGGAGGAAGAGCAGCTAAGCAGTATTCTTAGAGACTGTTGTTTACAAGCGTAGGAAGATGATCAGTTCTCTTGGGGACTTGGCAATGGCGGTTTGTTCTCTGTAAAATCAGCATACTCATTCCTTTTGCAGAAAGTAGGTTCAATTGATGTTGCATGGGAACAGAATATTTTATATGCTCTAAATTAAGTATATCTGGAAAGCGAAAATTGTAACACCCCAAAATTTTAATCCTGGATTAATGGAATATTAATTATAAAGTTTATTATAATTAATTATTTCTATTTTTAATCTTTGATTAAAAGCTGTGTTTATATTATTAGAATTTATTTTAATAAATATATTTATGCATGAAATAGGTATTTTTGCATATTAGTCCCTGGGTTGGGACCTAGAAGCAAATATAGGAAAGATTTTGGAGGGAAAGTAAATAAAATAATTATTTTTCAAAAACTGGGCAAACTACTCGAGTATTTTCTGGAATACTCGAGTATTCTGGACAGAGTTGCACGAGTTAGTGCGTTTGGTGAGTCACCAACAACGATTCTCGTGTGTTGACACGAAATCGTCTTCCTCAACACTTCAATGCCTTCGTGTCGAGCTGCATGAAGGTTTTGGCCAAGTATTTAAGCCGTGGTTGACGGATTAAGCAACCCATTTTGCCAAATTGAAGAAGAGTTAGTGTGTTAGGGTTCTTGAATCGTTTCATTCGATTCTTCCTCTGTGTGCTGATCTGAGTGATAAATTATACACCAATACAAAGCTCACATCACGAGCTTTGTATAGACACTAAAATCGTGAGGATGGAGTGAGTGTGGTGGAAGATTTGGAGCTTGGAAGTTGAGACTGTTATCTGTCAAAGTGGTTCTGGGGGCTCACTTTGATTCCGATTTCTGGTAAGCTCACGAATCCTATGAGTCTCAATTCGATTTCTCTAGTTAGTTTATGTTGCATAGAATCTAGGAAAACTAAAATCCCCAATTTTTATCTCTGTTTCATGTGTGAACCAATTCAATTTTGGTGCTGCACTCGAAACTGTCATGCATGTGAAGCTCAAAGTGATTCCTGGGGTTGGAGAGCTTTCTCTTGGAAATTCTTGGTTGGAACACGTCTGAGAGGTAAGGGGAAGTAATTTCGTACACTAGATAGAGTTTAAATTCCATTAAATGCATTAGAGAGCCACCAAGAGGCTCTAAGGGCTTAGATTGAATAGGAACTTTGGTTTGGAGACCAAGTCATGCTCTAAAACTGTGTTGAGCAAGTTCTAAATCATGCATGCAAGCTTAAATGACCATTGTTTCATGAGTGTGATGTTTATTTTGCAATTTGAGGTATTGAGTTGCCAAATTGAGTATTTTATGCATTAATGGTTGATTCTCTGTCAAATCTGTTATTTGATATGAAATGAATGTTGTCGCATGCTCAAATTATGATATGTTAACTCTGTTGATCCTTGGAATGGACTGGAAATGAGTAGAAATGAAAATGGTATGTTGAAACTAAGATTTCAGTGTTTTTTGCTGCAAAACACTCGAGTATTAGACCAGGTACTCGAGTAAAACGTTTGTAAAACAATGTAATTTGAGCAAGAACACTCGAGTATTGTGTCTAGTACTCGAGTATCGAGCAAGACCTGAGGACATGTTAAGGCAAACCACTCGAGTAATGCAGGGGTGACTCGAGTATTCTGGAAATCATGATGAACACTCGAGTAACCCATGAACTACTCGAGTAATTTATTGAATTTGAAACCCAAATCCTCAGAAAGTCATGAACACTCGAGTAACCCTAAGTACACTCGAGTAATCTGGAAAAGTTGAAAAACACTCGAGTATGCTGAATTATACTCGAGTGATTTACCCAGAACCTGAGAAACACCATTTTCAATTCTAACTCAATTGGTTAAGGATTTCATAACCATAATCCAAGGGATCTGAACCTAAGAGGAATTGATTAATATGGATACACCGTTTGGATGACGATCCGTTTGGATGACAGAATGTGCCTAGGTGGCATGTAATATATTAATCAATTTCCTTCAATCTTAAAAATGATGCATTCATTTGGAGTTTGGATGGTAAGTCGTTTATCATGTTTTGGTAACATGAGGAGGGCCTCTGGGAATGCCAATACGCTTGCTTGATGACACGTCGTTGACGTGGTCGGCTAAGTGGATGCCGATACGGTTATACCATTTGGATGATGGGCCGTTTGGATGACGGTACGTTGCCCGGGTGGCACGTTATAACATTGCTCGGGTGGCATTGATTCCAAGCTTGTCATGTACATTCTTGGTGAATGTACGAACTGTTGTATACCTAGGAATACAACGCACTGGTGAGTGTTGGGTTGTCAGGGATGGACGTCAAAGAGTGACATAGAATGATGGAGATAGGCATGAGAGCTAGATTCATGCATCATTCCACTCATGTGAATTAAGTATGATAAATGAAACAAGTATGAGCATCCTAATTGCATTCAATAACTGCTAAGTGCTAAATGTGATTGTTGTTCATTGTTGCATATTTACATATTCATATTGTGCAAATTTATACTCTGTTGACTATGTGTATAGAAATGCTTACCCCTATGCCCTTGTAGGTGATGTCACGTTACATCGCTTGCGTCGAGATCCGGCCACTTTTTAGTGGCATATGGATCTACGAGGATCACCGAGCGGTCTTCGAGGGAGAGGTAGAGGTTATCTTCTACCATCCCAACTCGATGGTCCGGTTTCATCCTCGTAGATTTAGGACTCCCATCATGTACACTATGCACGTACCCCTCTTTTATACTTACCATGGACCACCTCCCACACGACCAGCTCGCTCATATCACAGTTTTTATTTTCAACCTACCCGCTCACACCCTTTTTCTTCTAGAGTCGTCCGCGAGGAGACTCCCCCTTGTGATTCGAGGAGCCCAGTCAGGGTCTCACCATCACCTGACCCTGTACGCAGTGGTAGGGTACACTCTCCCTCGAATGAGATCGAGGAGGATCCGGTGGAGGACGAGAGCGGAGGCGAGCCTGTCGTGCATTTTACTGGGAGTGATGGGAGGGACGATGACCCCTAGGTATGTGCATATGGTATGTGATGAGGATCAGTGGATCCGATGTGTGGAGGCTGTGGAGGATACTTTGTTGCTGCTGATGCTTTGATGATGATGCTACTACTACCTTACTACTTATGTTCCTTGGAGACTACTGCTATCACTACTACTACATCTGATGCTGCCGGATCTACGTGACCACTCCTAGAGTCCATATTTTGTTATGTATATATTATGTAGATATACTTTTGAGTACTCTAGGCTATGGTTATATGAGGATGTAGATCTGTGATGGACTTGTATATGGTTCTTGGAGACTGATGATGGGACTATGTAGACATGGCTCTTTTCATATATAAAATCTATGTTTGATATTATTACTAGTTGTATAGTCCTATAATTTCCGCTTACTCTGATTTAATCTATTTAAGAGTTCGGCTGTGAAAAGTATCCGATGGTATCCGTCTATCAATTAAAGCAAGGGGTAGCTTCATTCATTTTCTATTACATAAATATGATTTCAAGATACGAAGGTTACCCAATCCACTAAAAGATTTTAGAACTTGTCGAACTCGATATAATTGTTTAAAATGATTTCGAATTTCTTCTCCAAGAATTCCAAGTTTTAGTTTGTGCACCCGCTTTTCAAAGAAAATTGTATTTCCACATTATTTTAATAATCATAAGTCCATATATTATCCACTATTATAGCTTAAGTACTATATTATTTTTGGATAAACAAGAAGGGTGTCACAAAAATCCCTTCAAAAGTTCAGGCTTTTATTTGGCAGCTAATGTGGAATAAAATACTTACGAAATTAAACCTGAGAACAAGAGGGGTTTTGGTGGAAACGGATTGTGTATTTTGTAAAAATAGGGGGGAAAATGCATTACTCCTTTTTTTCACATGTACTTTTATGAAACAGGTTTGGTTGCTGATTTACAGGTGGCTACAGGTGCCTATTAGAGATGGAGAAAATAATATTGCAGCATATTTTATCAGTTTCACATATATTTGGAAGAAAAAAGAAGAAAAAGCTAAGGGGATATCCATCTAGGCTACGGTTATCTGGACGGTGTGGCTACAGAGAAATAGCATGGTGTTTCAAGGAAAGGAGTTGGATGTATTGGAATTGGTGGAATTAATTAAATTAAAGTCATGGCATTGGGTAAATACTATGGGGGAATTACATGTAACATATGAGGGGTGGCGTATGAACCCAATTTGACGTACAGGTTCCAATAATATATTATCTCTAGTATGTACTGCTATATTCTTTTTTTCCCTTAATTAGAGTTTTCCCTATATGGTTTTTTTCTCTTTTTAAGGTTTTTAAGGAGGTAGAGTACCCATCAGGTAGGGGTTTGTGGAGGTGTTTTTGACAGGCTGAATAGGGGATGGAGGGATACAATTGTAAGCTTTATATCTTATGTTCTTTTGTTGTATTCACCCTTTCAATGGGTAGTTGAACTATGTAATTTTTGTATGATTAAGTTCCCTTAGACAAACCCTTCATAGAAGGTGGGGTTTTTGGTTGTACTATGATACTTGGGTATCAATATTTGTCTTCTTTTTATAAATAAAATATATTTCGTTTGCTGTTAAAAAAAAACTATTCCCTTCGTGTAAATTCTTACGACATTGTAAATTTCATCTATCTCTTTTATTTCTTTGTTGGTTGTTATTATTAAGAACATCTCATTAACCCATTGTTTTATTAATTCTGGTCAATTATCATGGCAATCTGATTCTAGAATTTTCTTATTTATCATTTGTCCTATCATTGGTTCAAATTACTTATATTTGGAATATTTTCCTCTTTTATCTTTGGTATATATTTTTCTTCGCAAGTATTCGTCATTATTCCAATTATCATTATAATCGTCTTCTCATTTCATACTTGGTGATCCTTTTCTTTTAGGGCTTTTAGGTACTCCCGAACTTGATCCTTGTTCTAATTTTATTGGTTTTAATGTTTGCTCATTTGTAATTTCTTCCTTAACTAGGCTTAATTCTTGTAATAATTTCCTAGCTTCTTCTCTTAAATTGTCAAATTCTGTATCCATGCCAAAAAGTTTCTTTAATTGGGGCTTTATATGGAATAAGTTTTAGGGGTTCAGGTTTTTTTCTCAAAATGGTTTTCTAAATCTTCTAGAATTATGCATCTCTGTTTTTCCTGTTGTATGAAAAGATTCTCCATTTTTTCTATTAAATCTTTAAATTTTTCTCGAGGTAGTGGTTCCTCTATTTCTTCCTTTTCTTTCCTCTTATCTTGTTGTTCAAGCTTATTGATAATTTCCTTCATCTTACCTAGACAACCTGTTTCTTCCTTTTCGGTACAATTTCTACAACAGTCTCTTAATTTTTCTATTATTTCTGAGACCATACAACTAATGTTATTTATTTCTTTTAAATATTTTAGATAAATTTTAGAGACACTTATTTTATATCTCTTAATTATTTAGTAAATTCTTCGATTTTTTGTGTTAAGGTTTCAACTGTATTTGTAAGATTCATAATTAATCTAAATCTGTAAAATTTGAATCATTCATTATTCTAGTTTCTTCATATCTTTGTTATTTTCTAATTTCTTTAAAATGATCTCTTAATGTTCTTTCTCGTGACAACATATTTTCTAGTTGTATTTTTACTCATTCTTGTCTTATAATATCTATATATTTTTCAGCTATTATTTCTTTCATATTATCTAGTAATTCTAATCTATGTATTAGTCTAAATTTTCTATCTTGTAGCTTTGTATCAAAACTTTCATCTCTTTGAAAATTATTCATTTTATTATTAATTATTTCATCGTGAGTGGATATGTACGTTTTGGTAATTAGGGAGCTAATGCTTCAACATACGTCACTATCTATTGTGATGTGGTATTCCACCTATGCAAGATGTTTCGAAACCTTGCATCTTCCTAAAGTAGTGTAAAAATTGCCAAACTTTTTTGACTTTTTCTTTTTAAACCCCCTGTTACTCCTTGGCCCCCATTTGGCTTTTCTTGGACGAATTTTCCCTTATGTTACCACCTGAAACAAGGCGGAAATGTCTCCCGATTGCAACAAGGCGGAAGAGCAATATATGAATTTCCGACTTGTTGAAGTCGTAATATTTTCCGTCTAGTAAGAGGCGGAATATTTTCCGACAAGTAAGAGGCGGCCGGTAATAAATTAATATTTCCATCCATCTGTTGCAGATAAACACAAGCAATGAGAACACAACAATATTTATTTATATCAAAATAAAGCAAACAAATATATCACCAAGGTGCAAATGTTACAGCAACAAATCATCTGCTTCACACCAAGGGTGAAAGCAAGGAGAGCATTCTCACGAGTATGCCCATCCTTGGAAATACTAGCAATGAAACCACCAGTGGTGGAATCAATGATGAGAAAGCACAATCAGCTTGGGAAGTTCCAGTAGTCATGTTCTTGATGAAATCCCTGTGGTCGAGAGCATCAATAACAGTGCAGTAGTACGTTGTCTCAAACTTCCAGAGAGCAATGTCAATTATAAAGGTTTCCGACTTTTTAAAGGCGGATTGTTCATTTTTATTTTCGACTCCTAACAAGTGGCGGTAGAATTTTCGCCTTTCTTAAGTAGGAAACTTTTTTTTCCGCCTACTTACAAGCGGGGTTAACGTCTTCCGCCTCCTATCAGGCAGTACACAAAGGGCAGTTTGATCCATTAAAAATGATTTGGGGGCCAAAGATTAATCAAAGGGGTTTAAAAAGAAAAAGTCTACTTTTTTTTCCACTTGGTCCTTGAATAGAAATGCAGAGAGTTGGGATAAATATAAAGCAGCTAGGCAAGAGACCAAGAAAGCGGTGAGCGAAGCAAGAGGTAGAGCGTTTGATGGGCTATACCAATCTCTAGGCACTAAGGAAGGGGAAAGAAGTATTTATAGGATTGCTAAACTTAGGGAAAGGAGGACGAGAGACCTAGATCAAGTGAGGTGCATTAAGGATGGAGATGGCAAAGTCTTGGTCGCAGATTTGGATGTAAAAGAAAGATGGAAGAGTTACTTTCACAACCTTTTCAATGAAGGTCATGAAAGTTCACATCATGATCAGATAGTCACTAGAGAAGGGGACCAAAATCATACCTTTTACCGTAGAATTAGGGAGACTGAGGTAAAAGAGGCATTGAGAAGGATGGATAATGGTAAAGCGGTTGAGGTATGGAAAACCTTGGGAGAGAGGGGCATCAGTTGGCTCACCAAGTTGTTTAATGAGATCTTAAGATCCAAGAAGATGCCGGACGAGTGGAGGAGGAGCACTTTAATCCCTATCTACAAGAACAAAGGTGACATACGGGATTGTGCGAATTATAGAGGGATTAAGCTTATGAGTCATACCATGAAACTTTGGGAAAGGGTGATAGAGCGAAGATTGAGACAGGAGACTCATGTTACTGAGAATCAATTTGGCTTCATGCCGGGGAGATCAACTATGGAGGCAATATACTTACTGCGCCGGTTGATGGAGGAATACCGGAGGCAACAAGAGGATCTGCATATGGTTTTTATTGATCAGGAGAAAGCTTATGATAGAGTGCCTAGAGAGGTACTATGGAGGGCTCTCGAGAAGAAAGGGGTGCGTGTTGCCTATATTAGAGCCATTAAGGATATGTATGACGGGGTCAAGACGAGCGTGAGGACACAAAGTGGGATTTCAGAGGATTTTCTCATCTCGATAGGTTTACACCAAGGGTCAAGTTTGAGCCCCTACCTCTTTACATTGGTCTTGGATGTGCTTACGGAACATGTCCAAGAACCAGTGCCCAAATGCATGCTCTTTGCGGATGATATTGTGCTTATTGGGGATACTAGAGAGGAAATAAATGGGAAGATTGAAATGTGAAGACAAGCTTTAGAAGGGTCTGGATTCCGGATAAGTCGAAGCAAGACAGAGTATATGGAGTGTAATTTTAGCAAGAGGCACGTGGGCCTTACTCGGGAGGTGAAGGTTGGAGAGCATGTCTTAGCACAAGTCCCGAAGTTTAAGTATCTTGGTTCTATCTTACAGCAGGATGCAGAAATAGAAGGGGATGTAAATCATAGGATTCAAGCAGAGTGGATGAAATGGAGGAGTGCCTCGGGCGTGTTATGTGATAAGAAGGTACCACTTAAACTTAAAGGAAGGTTCTACCGCACTGCTGTAAGACCGGCGATGTTATATGGGACAGAGTGTTGGGCGGCAAAGGGCACACAAGAGAATAAACTTCATGTTGCAGAGATGAGGATGTTGCGGTGGATGAGTGGGCATACTAGACAAGATCGGATTAGAAATGAGTATATTCGAGAAAAAGTTGAGGTTGCTCCTGTTGTTGAAAAAATGGTTGAATCTCGTCTTAGGTGGTTTGAGCATGTGTGGAGGAGGCCGGTGGAAGCCCCGGTTAGGAGGGTAGACCAAATGGAGGGTACTACAAGGGCTAGAGGAAGAGGAAGACCTAGAAAAACTATAGGCGAAACAATTGAGAAGGATATGGCAATCAATGCCTTATCAAAAGACATGATTTATGATAGGCCTTTATGACGTCGTTTGATCCATGTAGCCGACCCCACCTAGTAGGACAAAGGCTTAGTTGTTGTTGTTGTTATAGTTTAACTTTAATCAACATAAAATCCAACTCCTCAGCTAAAAAAAAAAAAAAAAATCCAACTTCCTCTGGGGAGAAAAGAAAACAGAGCAAGACAAACCCAACCATATCTCATAAACCTGATATCCTTATTATGATGGGAACCATCACCACCTCGTATTTCACTTTCACAGCTACAAATCTTGTTCTCCAACCCAAACACTTCTTCTCTCATAATCTCGCTAATAACACTCTCTATCCCAGTCTCCCATTCTCTCACTCCACAACTTCCCAATTGAAATGCAGAGTGAAGTTGAAAACTTTTTCCATTCCCACAACTACCCATTTGAAAGTTTCACAAGATGCATTCACACCCACTGAAGAATCATCACTCGCTTCCAACCCTCCTCCTGCTATTGGAGACAATGACTTACTCATTGTGGGTCCCGGAGTTCTTGGTCGTTTGGTTGCTCACAAATGGCGACAGGTTTTATTGTTTCATTTTACTCTCTAATCTTTAGCTCAATATAATTTTTATATTGCCATATTAGTCCTTAAATTATTCTTTACTTACCATTACAATTTAGCTGGTCTTTGAATTTGTCAAGTTAATCCTTATAAAGAACCTAAAAAATGAATTTCAGCCTTGTTTTTTAGGGGTATACATTTTTAGCAAAAGTCTAACTAAAGAAATGTAAGAAGTATATTTTTATAAATTTAGAGATTTCCTCTTATGATAATTAAAATCAGCAGCTATGTAAGTGAAAAGTAATTTCAAGGCTAAATCTTTAGTTTAGCTCAAATTCTAAGGTAAACATAGTATAAGGACAAATATGTGGAATATTGTGAGTTTCTGACGTAGTGCCGGTCTTGCTATACCATTGGTGGTGGCAGCACTTGTAAATTGTGTATAGTCGTCAATGGGTGAGAGGGTGAGCCTTGGCGCAACAGTAAAGTTGTTGCTTAATGGCCAAGAGGTCAGGGGTTCAAATCCTGGAAACAGCCTCTCCGCTTGCGGGGGTAAGGCTGTGTATGTCTATCCACCCTAGACCCCACTAAGTGGGAGTCTTGTGCTCTGGACCACCCTTTTTTATTTATTTATTGTGAGTTTTTGACATTTTTCTTCATTATATTTTGTTGTGATTCAATAGGTTTATTGGTATTGTTATCATTAGTATTCAGCACCGGCTAGTCTTATCTAATTATGTGTATGCCATGTGAGCAGGAAATTCCAGGTTGTCAAGTTTATGCACAAACAATGACCACCGATCATCACGACGAGTTGATTCAAATGGGTATTAACCCGTCTTTGAAATGGATCGAATCTACTCACAAATTTCCAAATGTAATTTTTTGTGCCCCGCCATCGAGGACCCCAGACTATGCTGATAATATTAGGTGAGCAATCTTAGAGTAGATTCCATAATCAGTATGTAATTTGCTCGGATTACTCTAATGAATGTGTCTCTGAGACTTTGTTTAGTGTGAAGTGTTAGTTTTCTTTCAAGGCTTTTAGTTGGTCAACATGGCTCTATGGCCAATTGTTATAGAGTTTGACCCTTGCAATCGCATTCTTTTAATTAAATGTTGAAATTCAGCATGAGGTAGGTGAGCTTGTGCATTGTACATGCTTCTAGCCCATAGGGCTCTTGCATGAGGGGTTTGTTAAAAGATATAAATCCCTTCACATGTCTTCACCTAACAGCTAAATCTTTTGGACTAGGCAGTTTGTGACAACCTTCAATGCGAACCTTTTATATACGATGGTTGTACTATATCTTTGTCCATGTCAAAGACATTCGATAATATAAGAGTAGCAGAAGCTCCAATTAGAAGAGTTGATTAGATGGAGGCTAGCCCTCTGATTAGAGGGAGAGGAAGACAGGGGAAAACTCTAGGTGACTGTAGTTTGCTTACTTATAAACCCTCTGCAAAAGCACAAAATAACAGAACTTCGCTAGCCAGAGAACAATTACAAATGTTCTCATAGTATTTCACTGCTTACTTGAGTGATTTACTCATATATTGAGAACTTTGACATTCATCCCAGACAGATATCTATCAACTCATTTTTATTGCTTTTTTTTTTTTTTTTTTTGGGTTTAAAAGTAGTACCCGAGGAACAAAATGCAAAACTGAAACAAAACTTGATGTGGGAAGAATGTAGGATGTAATCATGCCTTCACAAAATTCTCATTCTTTTTTAAGTTAACTGGTTGGTTGCATGTTTGCAGACAAAGGCATCGATTTCATATCTACCATTTGAATGTTCTGCATTTGATCAGTTACATCGTGTTCCTGAAGTAATATTGAGGTGGTTGGTCGGATCAACTTAGATGTTTTAAGACTGCTTCATTTACGCAATCTAATTATTTAACTCCCTGGGAAAAATGAAATAATATTTACCAAGTGAAAGGAAAATTTTATGTAATGTAGTAGCTATCTTCTTATGAACTCATGCGCTGATGTGGATTGTCAACTAATCAGGCGAGCTGCATTAAGCTGGAATGGTGAAGGTTCTATCTTATTTACGTCCAGCACTGCTCCATATGATTGTAGTGATAATGGACCTTGTGATGAGGTGGGTCATACATAAAACTCTAATATTCTTTTGCTGTTAGGTAGTCCTTTTTTTTTTCTTCTCTGTTTTGATTTAAGTTGAGGAGATAATTCGTGTCTACATCAAGATGCAGGTTTTGTTTTCCCGATAATAGTGCAATACTTGCAGATTCTTTTAATTTCTTACTTTGTGCTATTACATTACTTCTATTCCTTTGTATATTGTTCACATTTTCAACTTGAAAGGTTATATTTTCCCTCTCTTTGGGGTTGGGTTGTTTGCTAATTTACCCTAATGGGGTATGCTTCATTTTAGGATACTCCGGTTGTACCAGCTGGGAGGAGTCCCAGGATTGATGTCCTTCTAAAAGCAGAAAATGTGGTACTGGAGTTTGGTGGTTGTGTTCTAAGATTGGCAGGACTTTATATATCCTTTATGTGATTCAAATTATTAGCCGATCAGAGGAGTTTTTTACTTTTTTAATGTTAGTGATCGTTACTACTATACTTTTATCTTGTGGGCATTGCAACCTTGACCAATTACACAAAGCAGATAGAGGTGCACACAATTATTATTTAGAAAAGGGCATTGTTGATAGTCGTCCTGATCACATCCTGAATGTTATACATTACGAGGTCAGAATGCCGTTGCATCTCTCGTTATTTTATGTATTTACTTTCCTTATTTTTCCTATATTCCCAATTAATATCATTGAAGTATTATTCTGCCAAAATATAAAGATAGCTTGACAAGCGGGGTGGAGGGATCAACGAGCTTTGTTTTAAAAGCCCAGTTAGCCAAGTTTACTGGTTTATTCTAGAAATATGTACACCACAATTAGTAATAGATTTGCATTATTCCTACTGGGCTTGTGGAATTTCTGCACTTTTGGAGCTTATTGAGATTATGCATATTGTCATATTGTAGTATGCTGCCACTGATGTTATTTGCTGATACTTATTGCCTCTACCCCAGGATGCAGCTTCCCTCTCAGTTGCAATCTTGAAGAAGAAGTTCCGGGGACAGATTTTCTTGGGCTGCGATAATCATCCTTTATCTAGGTTAGATGCTATCTCTTGTCAAATGACATTCTAATTCATTTACTATTCTTACAGTATTTCTATCTAAATTGCTGATACCAATCTTTAACATTGTTCTGAATATTATATTTGGTTGAGAATAATCTTACTTACTGCTTATATGTTTGCAGGCAAGAAATGATGGATCTAGTTAACAAAAGTGGGAAGTTCAGTAAAAAGTTTGATAAATTTACTGGTGAGTTCAGTATTTGATACTTAAAAATATGTGTCTTGTTTATGCTTTGGATTGTCAAAGTATAATTTACCATTTGTTTTCTTTGGAACAAAGTATAATTATCTTTTATCTTTGCCTTTATAGGAACTAATGATCATCTAGGTAAGAGATTAAACAACTCAAGAACCCGCCGCGAAGTTGGTTGGGAGCCTAAGTACCCTAGCTTTGCTCATTTTCTAGAGAGCATTTGACTAACTCCTAAGTGTGTCTTTGCTGCTGGCTAACAGAATGCTTGCTGAAAGATGGAAAGCTCATACATGCTGAACTTTGAAGTTTGAACAGTGTACTCTTTCCCACATTTCTTCATGAATTATATTAAAACTTGGTGATTTGACCAGTGACCACTTCTATATTGCATACTTACCTTAGATGTAATTAGCTGGTGGTTCCACAGGTCGTTTGAAAAAAAATAAAAAATTGGTGTTCAAATTAGGTGTTTAAGCAGTTTTAAACTAAATCGCAAAACTGATGAAATCGAATCGAACTTTAATTGAGGTTTGGTTCGGTTTTTTTAAAAGAAAAACTATTGGCTTTCGGTTCGGTTCATAATTTCATACTTTTATAAATCATAGAAACCAAGCTGAATTCAACATTATGAATAAACCAAAATTTATAATTGTTAGGGTGAACCTAAATACTATTTTGAATAAAAATTGTTAGGGTGAAAATCCAAATTCATCCCCAATAAAAAACAGTTCCATGATGTATCAGTACTTAAGAAAGATAAATCAACTCAGCGTAGGAATGATGTTGTATATGATTCTTATTCTTGTTTTAGGCCATGGCAATAGTAAGGGGTGGGGATCAACACTTAAATGCTCATTATCTATACATCTCTGAAACTAAAGAGAAATAGATGTTTAAAAAAGAAAGATTAATGAAAACCTGAATTGAACATAAAGCCCCTTATTTTATCTTTTTTACGGGGATAAGGAAACAGAAATTAAATCAATTAACAAATCACCAAATGGTGGTATCGAGAATAGAATAAGAAATCTAAAACTCTCAAACCTCAAAACTTGGTACATGATTATGTGGACTACACCCACTTGTCATAAAACCCTTATATATTGGCCATAATTTTGGTTTAACTACAAAAATTCGAAATAAGACTTATGAAAGTTCCAACTTTGCTCCTTTCAAGTTTCAAAGATATCAAACTCATTTGTTGATCATGATAAGATATATAATATTAGCATGATAACTCTTATCATGTACAGTGTTTGATGTAGATCAAATGATGGTGTTATAATACACATTTCTAGATCATTCTAAACCATTAGATTTCTCTCATACCTTTTCAACATTTGTTAGAACCTCGATGAGTTCAAGCTTCACTCTCAACGTCCCACGGGCGACAAGTATTGTTTGAATCATTTAACAAGTTCTATATGTCCTAATACATATTCCTAGATCATTATAAGTCATTAAATTCATCTCTTACCATTTCTACACTTGTTAAAACCTCAACGAGCTCAAGCTTCATCTTATATGTTCCGTGGGGTACCAAGCATGGTTTGAATAATTAAACTGCATTATCCTATTTTTTTAAGGGAAAATGTGTATTTTATTCATAGATCAGAAACAGTACAAGAAATTTCACACTAATAATAATTAATGGGAAAGCAAAATACACTGCAACAACAAACTCTTCCATGTGATGGATCATCATCAACTGCCAAAACCCGCATTATCCTATCTTGCTCATTTCTAACTTAGTTATTTCTGAGATTAAAAAAAAAAGAAAAGAAAAATACTAAACAAACAAAATACAATAAACCAATGGAATAACACTATCCTATCTTGATGGCTCACCAAACTTTAAATAATAACAAAATACGACAAACTATCTTAGCATATCTTTCTTATCTTAACTCCCAAACAAACCGCGTTTGGACCGAAAGTTTGTTTGTATGCTTGTAGAGAGATTAGAAGAGATGAATGGGATTTCAATTTTTTTTATAAAAAAAAAAAATAAAATAAATTAGTTTTGAGCTTTAATGTGTTGTCACCTTATTAGTGATTGTCTTTAAATATACTGTCAGGCTAGTCACCATCCAAGTTTTTCTCACGGGCAAAAGCCATCTTTAGTTGTATACGTGTAGCATATCTCGCATACGCATATTAAACTAGCATTTATCCCGTGCATTGCACGGGTTATAAGTTTTTTATTTATCATGCTAAAGTTTAAACATTTTGCATGTCAGAAATATTTTTAAAATTATATGAGTTAGGATGTTTAAAATTGATAAACAAATAAAAAAAATTATAAATGCAAGGATCATTTTTTAATATAGTTTTTTTTTTAATAAAGGAAATACATGTGTGCGTGAAGTAGAATTTTTTTCTTGTAATAAATTAGTGCAATAAAATAGGTACATTAATTTATGTATACATGTGTATTTATAAGGTGTATTAGTTGATAGTTTGTTTTTCTCATGATCAGTTTGAAATATTGCACCACTTTATTGTATCGAATCATTGCATCCAATCATGCATTAGATTGAAACAATATATCTTTTGGTGATATTTAATTTGAAAAAATATATCTCTTGGTGATATTATTTTTCCGAGTAATTTAAAATTAATATTCTTAAAATATAAAAAGTATTATCACAAGCGATATATCGTTTCAACAGTGAACTGATATGTCATTTCAATAATAAAGTGATATGTTGTTTCAATAGCGAAGTAATATGTCATTTCAACAATAAAGTGATATGTCCTTTAAACAGTGAAGTGATATGTCGTTTCAACGGGTGAAGTGATATGTCGTTTCAGTAGTGAAGTGGTATAGCACAATGTTTGACATGTGACAGACTTGATTGACCTGTGTTTTATCAACTTTTTCTGTGAGAGCTCCATTTCGTGAGGAGCTCTCTGGTTTCAATATTTGTGTTCGAAAATATATTCGAAAATATAATATAGTGTTTGATAAAACAACATATAATCTTCATTTCGTAAGGAGTATATCACTTTACTGTTGAAACGACATATCACTTGAGATAATTTTTTTTTTAATTTTAAAAATATAAATTTAATATAATATATTATATATATTATTTAATTTAATAATATTAAGGAAACAGTACACCATTTCCTTGAACATGTACCGAATTAGACCATTTCCTTGAACATGTACCGAATTAGATTCATTGGTTAAAACTTGAAACAATGTATCATTTCAATTGCATTGTTACAACTTATACTTAAAAAACCGAATTATAGGGCAAAACATTGCACCCCTAAACCTGTACTGAATTATAGAGTAAAACATTGCACTTTTACATTGGTGTTTTTCTATTTTAAATATTTTCAAGACACGTGACATGTCTCTTTGTTTTTATTTTCTTAACTTTTTCTATGAAAGCTCTGTTTTGTGAGGAACTCTCTGATTGCAAAGTTTGAGTTCAAAAATATAATATAGAGTTTGACTATATATACAGTCTTAAATTGTTAAGATACATTATTATTATTATTATGAAAGGACGTTTCAGAATTTTTTTAACAGGTTCATTAGTATTATTTTTATTTTTTTAAAATGTATTTAGTAACACTATTGTGAAATGGTATTAGTTCATAACTTTTCGAGAATTTATTATATTGTACAGGTGCATTAGTATTGTTTCAGAATTTATTTTTTTAAAATTATATTTAGAAACACTATTATGATAGGGTGTTAGTCTATAAGACATATATTTTCAAGGATTTTTTATTTTTTTTAAAACTATTATGAAAGGGTGTTAGTCCATAAGACATGTCTTTTCAAGATTTTTTTTTTTAATTTTTTTAAAACTATCATGAAAGGGTGCTAGTCCACAAGACATATTTTCAATTTTTTTTTATTTTTTTAAAACTACTTGTTAATCCATAAGTCATATCTTTTCAAGATTTTTTTATTTTTTCTAAAACTTTTATGAAAAGGTGTTATTCCATAAGACATATCTTTTCAAGAATTTTTTATTTTTTAAAATAATGAATGACATTGACACGTAGCATATCTCATACGTTCCCATTTTCTTAACTTTTATTGTGATAGCTCAATTTCATGAGGAGCTCTTGGATTCAGTATTTGGTTTTGAAATTATATTATTTCCATAAGCTCTTTACATTTAATAATAAATTGTTAAACATACGCATGTCATAACATCGGGCGTTTGTAGTCCAACGGTTAGGATAATTGCCTTCCAAGCAATAGACCCGGGTTCGACTCCCGGCAAACGCATTCATACATTTTATTTTGTAAATTATACTTTTGTTACTATTCTTATGCACCTTTTAACATTTAGCTTTAAATTTCACGTTAGATTTTGTTGGTTTTCTGAAAATACGAAGTAAGTGCCAATTGCCAATTAGTATTAATAATTTTATTCATTGCAACATAACACCTACATTTCACTTTAGATTTTTCTTTATCTCTCATAAAGGAAGTAAGTTTAAATATGAATTGCAACAATTAGTATTCCTACATACACGGAGGCTTGGGACCTTGGAACAAAATCTGTCATTTCTAAGCACATTTTTCTTCACAAAAGCGAAAATAAAAGATCATGTTTGCCAACCCTTCACTCCTTGAATCGCTTGTGAAGAATGTATTTCACATATGTTAATTGATTAACACAACACTATTATCTTAAGGAACAACTCCAAGAAAGAAATCAAATCTACCACCCTTTTCTTCTTGGGATCTTGTTTGACATGGTTGCTTTCTTCATCTCTCTGGAATGGAATGGATTTGAGTATCATCCTTATTTTCTTTTTATGTTTATTTATCAAATAATAAAAGGAATAATTTATCCAATTTATTAAACATATATGTTCAAGTATAAAACATATCATTCAAAATTTAGATAAAGATCAAATGATAAGAAAATTATATTGTTAATATTACTATTGATGTATTTTCACCGAGAGTTTTGTAAGCGGATAATTGAAGATTAATCATTTTCAAAGCTTATAAATTTAGTGATTGAATATCTTATATTATGTTTAAAGTATCAAGCTATCAATTAACTATGCTTGAACTTGTTGATCATTATTATTAGGATTTTTATAATGTGTGTTCTAGGACATATGTTAAGAAATCCATATAATTGATATAATTATTATACACGAATTTTTGAAATGCATCAATTTCAAATGCATACTTACTATATATATATATATATATGTATGTATGTATGTATGAGTCATATGTATGTATGAGTCATAATATATGTCCTAGGGTACATATTATAAAAAACCTTAACAATAATTACCAACAAGTTCACGCATAGTTGAGTGATAACTAAATACTTGAAGTATAATATCAAAGATTCGATCCCTAAATCTCTAAATCTCGAAAATAATTAATTTTTGATTATTAGTCAGCTTAGAAAAACCTTTTGTGAAAAAACATAAATAGTAATATTCATATGATAATAAAATATTATGTGAATATTACTATTAAAATATGTATATATAAAAGAGGGTTTACATTTAGTACAAGGATAGTACTTTTCATCTTTGTTGCATGTGTACGGGTACAGTACCAATATCGGGTACGACATTTTTCAAAAAATTAGGGTACGGGTACGTTTATATATATATATATATATATATATATATATATATATATATATATATATATATATGTATGTGAGTGAAGACCCACTTTAGTCCCTCATGTTTTTCGTGTGGGACAGTTTAGTCCCTCAAAAAATGGAAAAACATTTTAAGTCCTTGAAGATGTTGAAAAGGGGGCACTTTGGTCCTTCTGTCAATACCGTTAACGCCATCCTCCGTGAACGTTAACACTGGTATTGACGGAAGGATCAAAGTATCCCCTTTTCAACATCTTCAAGGATTTAAAATGTTTTTCCATTTTTTGAGGGACTAAATGTCCCACGCGAAAAACATGAGGGACTAAAGTGGGTCTTAGCATCGATAACTATATTTCAATCTTATGTTTTTTTTCTTAACTATCAACAACGAAATACATACACTAAGTGCGCGTAAGACAACCCAGTTGGTGGCTGCAAGGACATTTAGGATTTACCCCTCCCCCATGCCATGGGTTCTAGTTCCAGACCTCCCATGTAAACCAAAAAAATACATACACTAATGACTTTACTTCTAAATAAAAGAAAATAAATAAAAAAATGCTAAAAAAATAAATGTTTATTGTCGAAAGTCTCTTAACAATACAAATAAACAAATTGATGATATCAATTCATCATTTATCTTTTTTCATTTTGATATCATTTTTTCACAATAATTTCAAATTATATTATTGTACATTTTTTCTTATTAAAATATATTACCAAAATACTAGTACATTGTATGTTTTCCATGCATAGCACATGTTTATTTACTAATCTACATAATATAAAATTAGCAAACATTCCCATTCATCGAGTAATAGTGCAAAGTAGTACTATCACAATGGAGCCGAAAAATCCCGCCCAAATAGTACTATCACCCACTATTTTCTCTGAACAAGCTTCCTTGAGAATCTAACTTGGTCCAAACAAGTAAAATATATATAAAACAAGGGTGCTTCTACCATGCACCGGTTTTTGGTGCTCCGACTCTTTTTTTATTTTTTATCTAATATATTTAAAAAAATATGCTTTGGGTTTTTTGCGTTGTTTTTATGTGCATGTTTTTGTTATTTGGATTTGAATTTTTTTTAGAGTTGTAGATTACAAACCCCATCTTATATCCCCAAACCCCAATTTTAAAAGTGAAATTATCATAATGCCTTAATTAAAAAAAATAGAATATAAACCTCTTTTTTATCCCAAACCCCAAAACCCTTTTCACCTTCCTAAAATTATCCATAAACCCCAATCCCCTTTTTTCATATATCCTATTATAAAAACTTCCTACTCCTTATTTTCACCAAAAAAAAAAAACACCTCTTCCTCCCCTTTTTATCACTCAACATCTCTCTCCCTTCTCCAAAAGTAATAGTTTTTTGGCATCCACTTTCATCAACATCGAGTTTTTGGTGCATCACTGGAGTAGTGTGTGTTCGTGTTGGCGATTGCGTTGCCACTAAGGTACGTTTTCTTTTTAAAAAAAAAAAAAAAAACTGGACATACATTTTTCGACTATCCAGTCTCGTAAAACCAAATTCCGACTCGGGACTCTCGGAAATCATGCTTAATTTCCGACCCACGTATCTCGGAAAATATAATTTGACTTTATTGTGTATATGATTTCCGAGAGTCTCGAGTTGGAATTTGGTTTTCCGAAACTGGACAGTCGGAAAACGTACGTCTAGTTTAAAAAAAAAGTACTTTAGTGGCAAGACAATTGCCAACACGAACACTACTCCAGGGCTGCACCAAAAACTCGATGTTGATGAAAGTGGATGCCAAAAAACTATTACTTTTGGAGAAGGGAGAGAGAGGTTGAGTGATAAAAGGGAGAGGAAGAGGTTTTTTTTTCTAAAGAAAATAAGGAGTAGGAAGTTTCTATAATAGGATATATGAAAAAAGGGGTTTGAGGTTTATGGATAATTTTAGGAAGGTGAAAAGGGTTTTGGGGTTTGGAGATAAAAAAGGGGTTTATATTCTAGTTTTTTTTTTTAATTAAGACATTATAGTAATTTCACTTTTAAAATTGGGGTTTGGAGATGTAAGGTGGGGTTTGTAATCTACAACTCATTTTTTTATTACATGCTTTTGTAATGGTCCAAACAAATAAAATGTAAAACAAAGGTGCTTCTACCATGCACCGGTTTTTGGTGCTCCGACTCTTTTTTTTTATTTTAATAAATATAATATATTAAAAAAATATGCTTTGGGTTTTCTGTGCCCTTTAATTTATAATGTCATTAATTACTTCTTTTTCAAAAACACTTTTATTCACTCTTTTCTGAAAGCGAATTTTTTAGTTTATTGAAGACTCACTTTAGTCTCTCATGTTTTTTGCGTGGGACAGTTTAGTCCCTCAAAAAATGGAAAAACATTTTAAGTCCTCGAAGATGTTGAAAAGGGGACATTTTGGTCCTTCCGTCAATACCGTTAACGCCATCCAACGGTATTGACGGAAGGACCAAAGTGTCCCCTTTTCAACATCTTCGAGGACTTAAAATGTTTTTCCATTTTTTGAGAGATTAAACTGTCCCATGCGAAAAATATGAGGGACTAAAGTGAGTCTTCACTATATATATATATATAAATTTAAAAAATTGAAAATTGAAAAAATAATACAAAAATATACCTAATATCAAAATATCTAAAATAACATTTAATAACAACAAAACATCCACAATAGCACAAACGCAGAAACATGAGCAGCTTCAAAACATCCACAATATCAAAATATCTAAAAAAGAAAGAAACATGAGCAGCTTCAAAAAAAAAAAGAAAGAAAGAAAGAAAACGCAGAAACAATATTGAGACCACAGTATATGAGCAGCTTCAAAACACAGTACTGAACAGAACATATAGAACTGAACAAAAAAAAAAGAAGGAAAATGCAGTACTGAGTAGTGAGCAGAGAGAGCATGGAGGAGGCTGTGTTACCGTGACTCCGTGAGCAGTACTAAGCAGAGCGAGGCGCCACCAGCAAGCACAACCACCACTAGCAGGAGAGAGGCACAGCCACCACGAGGCGCAGCGGAACACAGCAGAGCGCAGCGGAGAGAGGCTGAGAGGTGAGATCGAGAGCGGTGGTGAAGATCGAGAGTAGAGATGGAGGCAGGAGCAACGACGGAGATCGAGGTAAAGAGGGTTGTGCTTCGACAATAGAGATAGAAGAGACAGAGAAGATTGTGTCAAAACTCAAAACCTTATGGATAAGATTTGTAAGACTGGAAAAGAAAGGGAAAAAACGAATTTTTTCAATTTTTTTAAGCTGTGTCGTACCCAATTGGTGGTACCATACCCACCGCGTACCCCGGCGTATCCAAGTTTTTTTTTTTGTTTGGGTATGTACTCAGGTGTACCAAAACCGTACCCATACCCAAAAAATACCCAGTATGTGTATGACTCTTAAAACGGTGTATGTATGCTTCATAGCTTTTCATACAAACATGTAAAATAAAATGTTTATACTTTATATAAGCCTTTTCGTGAATAACTAACAATAAATATTCAAATAAAGATTTTCCCATACTCAGCACAACACATCAAGCGTTTGTAGTCCAACGGTTAGGATAATTGCCTTCCAAGCAATAGACCCGGGTTCGACTCCCGGCAAACGCAATATATTTTATATTTTCCTAAATTTTTTTTATTCATTCTGTTTTTATGCTACTTGGGGAAGATATATTATATTTTATACATATGCTAATTGAATATTGCTCACTGTTGAAGCACATTCTTTTGATAGACCATACATCATATGGTGGTAAAACTCAGTGAAATCAGTACAAAACTCGGTGAAACTATGGATGATTCATTGTCTACAATTTTATTCATGATATTGTAATGCATATTAGTTTATAATTACATATACCTTTTAACCCTTACATTTCACTTTAGATTTCCTTTCATCTCTCAAAAACTAAGTACACATAAATTAGTATTCCTACATATATTGTGGTAAAAGAATATATTTCATATATGTTAATTGAACAATGCTTACAGTGGAAGCACAATTTTTTTCCTTGACCATTTTACATCAATCACACAAGGAACACCTCCAAGAAACAATTCAAAACTACCATTTTCTTCTTGGGACCTTGAAACAAAATCTGCCATCTCTAAGCCCATTTTTCTTCACAAAAATGAAAACAAGAGATTATGTTTGCTGACGATCATCCGGTGAATGGCGCGTGTCGATAGAGGTGAATGGCGCGTGTCGATAGCAACAGTTGTAATTTCTTCGGAAGGATGAACAAATTAGCAGAAAGCACATTCAATTTTAATTCCTTGGGCAAAAGCTGATGAGAAGAAACTTGGGCGGGTCATCTACCAAGGATCATAATCTACCTAGAGGGGACTCTTCTGCATGATCATCTGCCAACCAGAGGCCATAGTCACGAAATCGCTTTATCTTCTTCTCAAAACCTACGATATAGTTATTATGAATTATAACATGCTTTCCTTTAGTTTCCTTAACCCATGTCTTGTTCTTGAAATATAATCCGCCTGTAGGGAATGCAGCCTGTGGCAGAAGGTACAAATCCACCTGGAGGAAATCACGGAAAAACATCATAAATAAAACATATGTCTAACTTCAAATGTTCTAAAGAATAAAAATAAAACCACTAATTCACTCTTGGTGAGGAATGTACTCCAATTTAAAATGGTTTATATAGCTTTTAGTACAAATCTTAGAACCGTTGAAGCAGAACATTAGAGGACCAGAAAGACAAAGATGAGAAGTGCAATGCAGTTTCCAGTGCCAATGGACTTGTCCTTTAACTTTTAGCATTTCATTAATAAAGGAATTTTAGATTCTGTTATTCATAATGCATAACAGCTTCCTGCCTTGACACACAAAGTTTCATCTGATGGAAACGGTTTTCATTTTCTAAAACAAAAGATTCATTTTTGTATGACTTATGAAAGATGAAATCTTGAATGCTGCCTTTTAGTTAACAGGGGGTTTGGGAAGGAAATCGTATATCTCCTCTTTGTAATTGAACATGATTCATTTATTTTACACAACAAAAATATGATAGGAATTTGTAAGATATAAAGTTCAATCCAAAGGACTAAAAAATAGACATCCAAATTGCTGCAAAGGGACAGACCTGTCAGCTCACAATGCAGAATGAGATGTAAACCTTAAAAAGCAATGTCAAATTGTCAGTGCCCGGATAGGATTTATGGTACCTCACTAATCCCCAATGAATAATAAAAAATATAACCAAGCCTCAGCCTACTATGTGGGGTGGGGTACACTGATCAATCAATGCTAATATGCTATTGGGCTCAACCAAAAACCAAAGTTTAGCAAAACCATTTAGAGCAAGGTCTTAATTCAATTTTAATCAACCAGAAAGAATCTATCAAATAATTTTTCTATGGATCTTTGCAGGGGTAAGGTTCCGTCCATTTGATCTTACCCCAGACCCTATAATGGTGAAGACTTGTGCACTAGGCTGCCTTGATTAGTTTTAGATCTAGGGAGTATGAAGAATATTCAGGAACTTAAAACTCTTGTCATGATTAGAAGAAATACTTAGAGTCTTGGATAAGCAATAAAGTATATAGTATATACTTCATACCAGTTAAATTGTTGAGAAATGAACACTGCAGTTATACTGAATCCTTAAAAAGTATGTGATGTGCTAACTTTATCAGAAGCATAATATGCTAGTTAGTCTCAAGCTTACAGTAGCATGCATTATGCTACTTCATCAGAAACAACATAATGTAAATGACGATCAAAAATGATACAGAAAATCTTATTATAAGTAGGATCCCCTCATAGAATTAGTATAAGTGTATCAAAGTCATGCACAAACCAGAAGGAAAACAAGGAAAATGTAACAAACCTCTTTAGCAGTCTTCATTAGAGCCCAGTTAAAAGCAGGCTGATCATTGGATTTCTTTGCTCTAGACCATGGCTGAAGCTGAAGTTCCTCAAGCCACTTCTTCAAGACTAGCTTTGCTCCATCAGTAGGGCGAAGGAAAATCATGCAACTACATATGTAAGGGCGGCCCTTTTTTCCTGGTGGTGGTAAATCATGAGAATGGTTCAATGGTTTGATCTGATCTCACAAAAAAAAAAAACAGAAAAGAAAAAAAAAAGAAGAGTTAATAATACATGAACAAAAACTAGAATTGCAGTATATATCCAGAAGGGAAATATAAAAAGAATTTTGCAGGCACAACTTAGGGTACGTCGGGCATCAGCATGTTCTCGAGTAGATCACAACAGAATCTCTTTTCACATTGTTTGAATACATTTGTAATAATCTTTGAGAATCTCAAATAGGTGAGAAAATTCTAAAAGGGGCAGACAAGAGGAAGATCTATATCACCTGAGCTTCTACATGTCTATTTCAAGTAGTAATATTTTGTCGTGGAACTTAATATGATTCCTCTGCATATATTTGATTCATAGATTCACAAAATGGAGTTGAATCAGGATACAGGTTACTGTCAATGATGTTTGGATTCTAACCGCCACAAATATTATCTCTCCATTCGTGTGCTAGTCATTAGTCAATGTACATGAATGAAAGGAAGACAAAGCAAGAGCAATCCAAAGTCTTAAGTTCAAAATTTATCAAACAAGGTAACGGTTTTACTTTTATCTTCTTTAGGCCCAACAATATGGAATAATTGACCATGCATAAATAATAAGTAAAATTCAATTTGGTATTTCAAGTGTATGCAGAAGAAATGTCTACTGAAAATAGTACTCATTTTAATACAGACTTCGATAAGATTGTGTTTACCCTTTGCCTGATGACGTTAAAAGATAACAAACAGATAAGCAGCTAAAATATCATTATACTACAAATGCTAAAACTAGAAAAACCTAGCATTGAAGATTTAAGAAAATCCTCAAACAAATAGAGGCAATACAAACCATCGTTATTAAGCACAGAGTAAAAGTATCATCCTACACCACAGGTTCACGATATTGAAAGGTGATTCGGAATTATTAAAATATGAAAATTAACATGAAGCAAGAAATGATATGAAAATATAAGAGAACACTTACGGCTGTCATATCATCTGTAAAGTACACATCATGATTCCCTTCCAATTTAGCAAATGGATCAGCCAACCAAACCATATCTACATCATTGTACATTACATTATATCCAAGCTCCAAAATCTTCAGCAGATGGCTTGGCCTTCTAGCTGTAAAGTTGAAGAAACCCTGGACAGTGAAACAAACAAGCATGTGTCCTAAAAACTCAGCATCAAAATAATAAAGAAAAGGATACAATAATTAATAACACCACAGGCTTAACCATGAAATCTTCAACATGGATAACAAATTTGTCTTTACATTTCCAAGGGTCATTAAAGATAGTAACATTATGTCGAATCACTAGATCATGAAAGCACATTTTGAGCCAGAAACTAAAACGACAGACACAGATACGGTATGACATGGATACAACGGATACAATGCAATACTGATACATAAATACGGTAAGTCAAAAACATCATCAGGATTCACATGGCTAAGATACCATATCTGAGATTAATATAATATAAACATAAAAATGTACATTCTAACTTAGGATAAAGACATTAATGTTTCATAAGTCAGCAATAGTTAATACAGATACAATAAGATCTTATCATTTATTTAATTATCAGGTATCTCACTTTAAAAAACGCAAAGTAGTACACCGAGTAAGGTTCTAAAATACGGACAGAAAAACCTAAAGCCACTGCAATATTGCAGTTGCAGTTGTACCGTATCACTACACTCCACAATAGTGATCTAGTTCCAAATCACAGAAAAGTACTGCAACAAAAAGGTGATGCAGCCCCATCAGACTGCAACAGATCACAATCGATTCAAAAACAAATCTTCAGTCATTAAAAAAAAAATGCCACGATGGCCACAATACGCTATGCAACATCCGCAATGACAATGACCGCAGCTTTTGCAATTTTAAAACCAGGATACCAAGGTATCTATCTGCAAAGTATCGGATACCATAACCAGTGCAGCAACCATTTTGAAGTATTAGTGCTTTCTAAGCCAGAACACATAAAATTTAGTTATATAAGACCCAAATTTCAGGGTCAAAACAGATATTCAACAAAAGCCAATACCAACAATAAAATCCTAATCACTAATAAAAACACAAATACCTAAATGCAACAACATGACATAAACAAATAAATTACTGAGTAACAAACAAACCACCTTAGAACCAAACTTATGAGCATCCTCAGCATCAAGCACAGGTGGAATGAGCACAGCATGACCAGGCCAACGCTGATTAACCTTTTCGAGCGAGGCGTAATCCTCGGCTATAACAAGCACCATACCCTCTCTCTTGTGCCTAGCCACACTGATCAACCAGTTATTCAAGAATGGCAAGTAAGGCTGGCTCACAATGCAAACAATGACAGACCCATTTTTGGCCGCAAAGGACAGTGCTTGATCCAATGTATAGTGAGCCCATTTGGAAGAAGAGAGTGAGGGTTTAGAAAAAGAGGAAAAGATTGTGTTTTGGGGGATGAGACCTGCATAGTAAGGGCAGAGGGTGCCGATGATGATGAGGAGGAGAAGGAGGGTGAGGAGGGTTGTAGGGGTAAAAAGGGAAATGGGTCTTTTGGGGTTGGAGGAGGAAGGTGGTGAGAAAGGGAAGGAGTTGGAGAATGGGTTTTGGAGAGGTCTTTGGTGAAGAACGTGAGACATTGATGAAGAAGATGGAAAGAGAAATTGAGATGGGAGAGAGAGAGAGAGAGAGAGAGAGAGAGAGAGAGAGAGAGATTGATTGAAAGTAGAAAAGAAGGGATTTAAGATAGATTTGCAGAGTTCATTATTAATTGAGATTTGAGATTGGATCAGGAATTCAGGATTCTTCCATAGGTTGGGGTTGAGACTTGAGACACTGGCAAATGAGAATTGAGAAGCCGAGTTATCAAGTTTTTAATTATGAAAAAAATAAAAAATACTCCCACGTCCCATTTTGTGTTGTTTTTAGATCTGGATACACAAATTAAGAAAATGTTGATTATTATAAGTTTTATATGTACTTTGTCTAAAAAGCCTTTGTCTAATCTTTATTGAAAATTGTAGTAACGCCCACGGAATTTATCCTCGAAATTATAAATATTGTATGAATAAAATAAGATATAAAGCATGTTTTGTATGTTTAGTATGAATTCCTATTGTAGGAAAATTAAAATAAAAGATTTAGAGCATTAGACACAAAACCAACCGTTGGATTTGAAGATAAGTATGTTAGAAAGCTTATCTCCAAATTTGAGCAAGATCCAATGGTTAACGAAAAAGTTATGGCAGTTTGAATGTGATGCTGTAATTATGTAACATGGATATTGATATGCATATGCCCATATCGATATCCATCAGAGGATATCGATATCCACGAGTCTGCCAGTTCAGAAGTAAGTCGGTTTAACTTGTGTGGCTGGGAATTAATCACGTTTTTCACCCCTAATTACCACAAATATCATCTGAGAACTGTCTAGGCTTGATAAGGACACATTAGGGCGGTTCATTTGCTTAAAATAGAGAGAGTTGCATGCAAAAACCCTAAGAAAAACCTAAAACCCTGCTGAGAACGTGTTTTTCTGTCATCAACTTCCTTGGATTCGTTCTTTGTGTTTCCAATCTCAAAACCCAGCAAACCATATACCAAACTGAAGCTCTCTTCACCCTCTTCAATTTGATACTAAGTTTGTTGCTTTTGGTGGCTGGAGGAAGGAGAAATCAACCTGTTCAAGTTGTTTGCTGAAACTGAAACTTGGATTTCAGATTCAAGAACCCTATTTCCTCTGCTCTTTGTGGTAAGCTCAAATGTTTTTGGAGCTTCAAACTTGTTCTATGTTCAAGCTTTCATATCCTAATTTTGATTCCAACTACTGATTATAATTTATTTTGCCTTGTTGTGGGTGATCAACACTGATTTGGTGGTGTTGTTCAACTGAAAACAGAGCTGTTGTGCTGAAACCGGAAAAGTTGGGATCTTTCTCAACAAAATCAATCTTTCCAATCCAAGCAAGTCTGAATCTCTGTGATAGGTAAGGGAGAAGTTATCCGGGTGCTAGAATAATAATCCGATGGCTAGAAGTACAGGAGTTCTCATGAACTCAAGGGCAAAACTAGGGAAAGTTGTGAACTTGAACTAGGAAAATGACTTGGAGGTCATTCTAGTATGATTTCTATATTTGAACAACTTATATATGATGATTATAAGCTACATCAATAAGAAAAATTGAACTGAATCATAAAGGAAATGAAAATCATAGGTCAAGTTGTGATTTTACATCTTTTATGCATATTACATGAACTCTATATGCATTTGATGTTGTGCTTGTTGAGTTTGTGCATGAGCATATGTATTCATACATGATATTGATTTGTATTGACTTGAGAAAGGTTAAAGCGAAGTATATTAAGATTTGGTTCTTCAAACCTCAAGTAATATGCTGAAATTTCAATGTGCATATCGATATCCAACATGGGCATATCGATTATGCATATCGATATGCATAGGGGCATATCGATATGACCACCCCAATTTTTCTACTAAAATATGAATTTTTACATTCTATTTGATTGGACACTTCTCCAATTGATTAAAATGACCTTGAAAAGGGAAAGGTGCTAAATTCTATTATATCTAGCTTTAACCTATCATATTTGTACAATATGAATTGAATTTGATGATAACATATCAATACTAAATTCATAATTTGATAAGAATAAATAATGTCCATTCCCCTAGGAGCGCGGATGTTGATATGATAAAATAATTAGAATGATTGAAGCAAGATAAAAGACTAACTGCTAAAGACTGGTAATGAACCATTCTTGCACTCATGCATTGGTTAAGAACTGCTCCAGTTTGTTGATGCCTATACTAGTTCTACGTCAGGCGGAGGAAGTCTGTAATTCGTGCGTTTGGCAGAGGAAGCCTGTAAATCGAGAGGGTCGAGCGGAGGAAGCTCACGAGGACCCCTTTTGCCTCTGAACTGTGATGCTCTCGGGATATGAATGATATGATATTACATGCATCATGCCACCTAATCACAAGAGAATTGTGTGAATAACTGGGTTTGCATTTGTGTATGCATTATTCTATGATTACTTGACTACCTGTGCTTGTTATTTCTAGTACGGATAGATTATTATTGGTTGATGTGCTTCGGCTATGACTTACTCCCTACCCTTTTATTTGTCAGGACATGGCGAGGAATCTCTTATGTCTAGTGATGCAGCCGCTCCGTAGTGGCATTATGAGGGCGATCGGGTAGTGATCGAGGGTGATGGTGAAGGTGATCCTTCGTCATTCGAATCCACTATTCCGCATGCGTCCTAAAGGGGTACAGATTCCTACGATAGTTATCGGTAGGACTTTGACCCTTTTGACTTTAGTTTATGGAGTTGAGAACCACGGCTCTCGGTTATGTTTTGGTCTGTAATATAGTGTGTATATGTTATCCTGGAGTCTATCTTTCAAGGTGTTATGTGTTGCAAAACTGTTTAATGATAACAATGTGAATTATGTATATTATTATTTCTCATCTCCATATGACTGATGTGTGGATGTGTTGATTGAGTAATGACTTAAGTTTATTTTCCAAGAAGGGCGAAAAATTAACTCACACTTTTATAAATGAAGTAAAAGAAAAAGGGAAATAAATTTGGGTCGTTACAAAAATTGCCAAATTAAAAGTTGGGGACCAAAATCACCAAATTGAAAAAATTGGGGGACCAAAAGTGCAATTAAGCCTTATAATTTTTTACATTAACTTTTCAATTTTACCCTTATCCTACTACTCACCCATTTATTTATTATTTACATCCACTTCTATTATTTACACTCGTATACGTATGAGGGATCCAACCATGAAACGGATGAGGGATCCGGCGGTGATACGGATGGGGAATCCGTTTGGCCATTCAATTTTGTTGTTTCTAACGAATTTGCCATCCTTAGAAGTATACGGATTGCTTTCCTTCGTCTGTTGCAAGATTAAAAGGTTGTTCATATTGCTATGCTAAACTCGAGACCTAGTTTTTGGTTTTTATTTTATTTTTTAATCACGGAGTCTCCTAAAGAGTATTGTCATTTGGTTCACGTACCATAAAATGTTTCATTGATCATACCCTGAATAGAGTTCTTCAAGTTTCTTATCATTTTATTAGATGTCTTGCTCACATGCAGGTGTCATGATTCACAAAATTGTAATACTTTGTCTAATTATTTTTAATGGCAAATTACCGTGAATTAACTATGTCTATCTGAAAAATACTCCTTAAACAAGTGTCAACTCGTTCAGCATGTAATAGAAGTTAGAGATGGTGAACAATATTGATGAAGAAGAAGAGGAGGCAGAACTGTGAGTGACAAATCCTAAGGGAAGAGCAGCAGTTTAAGTCTGAGAGATTGGATGTGAGAAGAAAATAGGAATGGGTGTAAAATCTTATACTCCCTCCGCTGTAAATAACAAGACTCTTTTGGAGTTTTTCACTTTCACCAAGGAAAGTGATTAAATTTGTAAGTGGCATTGGAAATGTAAAAATTTGATATATTTTTTCAAAACTACCCATAAAATTAGTATTGAAACTCTAAAAAATGTTGACTTAATAGAGGTGTTTGTGGAAAGAAGCAATTAAATGTTATTGAAAATTGAAATAAAGTCTTATAAATAAAACCAAAATAAAAACTCCAAAAGGATCTTATAAATAGGACTGGAGGGAGTATATAAGAATGGAGAGAGTATTTTTTTTAATAAAAGGTAAAATAAATAAATACTTTTAATAATTTCATTGATACTCCCTCCGGTCCTATTTATAAGACCCTTTTGGGGTTTTTCACTCCCATCAAGGAGAGTGATTAAATTTGTGAGTGACATTGGAAATGTGAAAATTTGATATATTTTTTCAAAACTAACCCTATAATTAGTATTGAAATTCTAAAAAAGTGTTGACTTAATAGACATGTTTGCGAAAAGAAGTAATTAAATACTATTGAAAATTGAAATAGGATCTTATAAATAAGACCAAAATAAAAACTCCAAAAAATCTTATAAATAGGACCCGAGTGAATATTTTAAATTTCTAAAGAATATTGTTCATCAAGATTAATCAATGGAGGGAGTGACACATATTCGACACATGTAATTAGATCGCAAATGATGATATCCAGTTAAACTTACAAAACAAATGAAAAAGTGAAAAAGGCTAAACATGCAGGTGATTAATGCCTGCAACAACTTTCATTGTCCTTTTCTTCTTTAAAGTTAACTAGGAACATGTGAAATCACCAATTCTCTGCCCTATTAAGAAATAGAGTAGCTTGGATTACCCACAAAGGCTTTGCTTTCTCACCTCACTCTTCTTAAACACTTGAAAGAAAACAGCTGCATCCACTAAGTAGTCTCCTCCAATAAAAAAAGAGAAGAAAATCTTAGTGTGTCTCTAAGAACTAAAAATCTAGTATTTGACAGCTTTGGGTCAAGTATGAGATTCTTAGGGGTGGCTTTTGTCCTGTTAATGGCGAAATTGTTTGTGGAAGAAGCGGCATGTTTCACTTTCAACAGAGAGATAAAGCTATTAGAATTCAAGAACAAACTTGAGCAAAAATTAGCTACTACTTTGTCCCAACCACCCTTGGCATCCCCACCCATTTCTTCTCAAACAAAAATGGTAAGGTAACATTGCATTAGTACTATTTTTCTTGTTATATATTTAACACTTTTCATAAAAGAAACAATAATGCTTTATTTATTTATTTATTTTTTAAATTTCAATGTGGATTATTTATTAGGGTGGCAGGGTGTTGCACCTAAGTGATCAATATGGTGCTGACCCTACAGGGGTACAAGAGAGCAGTGATGCCATTTTGAAAGCTGTGAATGATGCTTTTGAGTTGCAAAAGGGTCTTGATTTGGTAGCAGGGGTGAATGATCTTGGAGGTGTTGTTATTGATTTGCAAGGTGGAAACTACAAAATCAGCAAACCTATTTCATTTCCTTCTTCTGGTGGTGGCAATGTTGTGGTTAGTTTCTACTTTCCTAATCTCCTTTATGATCTTTGTCTACTTACTTTTTCATTTGTTACTAAATTATCACTCTCAAACCAACTTGGGTTTGGTCAAGTACTCAAGTGGTAGCTGGTCTCTTAACCAACTTGTCTCGAGTTCGAGCCTTGTGTATGGAGCAACCCTTACTGGGAGACCCCTACCGCTTAGTACTAGCTCAGTTGGGTCGGACCGGATGAGTCGGATTATAGGTAAACCAGATCCAGATACTGGTTGGTGTAAAAAAAAAATTAATCACTCTCATCCAAGTTTTACGGGTTTTGTCATTTTCGTTTCCAACATTATTAAAATTACATAATTATCCTCAAATTGAAATATGTTACTCACATTAGTCTTTGATTTTCTCCTCATGATATTCATTTTAATTCATACCAAGAACTAATGTGAAATTGTGAATAACTTTGGTTAATATAAAAAATGATTGTATAATTTTGATAATGTGAATAACAACATGGATGCATACAAAATAAAAAACGAAATTGAAAGTCTACTCTTCATTTTTATATAGTAACCCACAAAAATAAAATGACATGGAAAAGGCATTATTTTAGAGGAACTTAAAATTAAATAAATGGTTATTTATTTTGTTAGAGATGCATAATTTGAACACAACTGGGAAATACACAACGAAGAATATCCCCTCCCACTGTGAAGCAATTAAGTTGATTTACATAGCAGAGAAATAGAAGAAAACAAGGGACAGGACAAAACAGAACAATCGGTATCAGATAAAAAAGCCCAATCCACTCCCTTATAAACCACTATTCTCCATTCACCAAAAACAAAAAAATAAACCCCTATTCTCCTGCTATTGATTCCAAGATAAACAGAATAAGAGTGCAAGAAATATGGAAAGGGGTACTTAAAAAAAAAAAGGGGACAGAGTGGATCTGGGATTTGGAGGAGGAGTAGAATGTACTCCGGTCTAGTATACAAGTCATTTGAAGATTTTTATTTCGTTATTAGTATAAGCCTCATTTTCAATTTTTAATAACATTAATTATTTCTTTTCGACAACATCTTTATTTACTCACTCAACACTTATAGGGTACTTTTGAAAAGTATATTAAAAATTTATATTGCTAATACCGTTAACAATATTGGTAATTGTCCGCGTAAGACAGCACAGTTGGTGGCTGCAGGGACACTTAGGATTTCCCTCTCCCCAGGTCATGGGTTCTAGTCCCAGACCTCCCAGGTAAACAAAAAAAAAACAATATTGGTAATTAACCTTTTTAAAAGTGTGAAAATTAGTCAAAGGATTTATAATAAGCCTAGAAGGGATTAAGTGTGAGTAAATGAAAAGAGGTAAAGGAACAAGGGTGTAAGTTTGGAGATAAAAATATTTTAAGTTTGATGTAAATATCTTAATAATATTTTTAAATGTCTAAAGTTAAGAAATGTAGGAGTATCAATTTATGATCAGCTTGATGAACTCAAACAAACTACTTAACTTTTTTAAACAACTAGTTATACCAAATTACCAACAGAAATATTGATGCACTGCTAGATTGTGTACCCTATGATTACAGAGAACTAGCGAAGTTTCATACTATGATTGCAGAGAAGATTCAAAATTTAATTAGAGGTAAAAAAATTAGTAATTGATATAATAAATCTGATTACGGCCTTTGAATTAATCATGAGATGTTACCCGATAAAATTTTTTTTAAAAAAAAAAAAAAAAACAACTCTTGTCCATGTTGCAGTTGCACTGCACCACTATTTTTGTTCTTTTGATTTGAAAGTGTGGTTTGCAGCGATGCAGCGCTTTTTACACGTGCAAACATCCAAACAATGACAAGTGTTTGACTGCAGTGACATTTGGAAAAAGTGCTACATTTCCTTTTTTTTCTTTAAATTTCCTTTTTTTCCTTTAAACAAGACATAGGTTAGTACTTAGTACTATAATAAAGTTTAAGAAGTAAAAAAGTGAAAATGAAAGTTTTGAAAAACCAACTCACTGGCTCTTAACATTTAGGCTTAAATACTTTTTTGTTCTATATCTTATTTTTATATTTCAATTTGATCCTTTATTTTTGAAAAGAGTTAATTTAATTCTTCATCTTTATGATATTTGTCAATTTCATCATTTTGTCATGATGATATTAAATTTTCACTGAAATATACTGATTTTGTAATAGATTTTTTATTCCAATCATCAGGATTTGCGTTTTCTCGTTGAAATATACATTTTTCATTACATTTGATACTTTGATTGATAAAATTTTAATGTCATTCCAATTTTTTAGGGTGAAAATTCGCTCACATTTCTGCCTTTTTTGTTTTAAAAATTACAAATGATAACGATACAATGCAGATTATGATGATTTGAAAAAGAATTTTTGATAAAATCAGTATATTCCTGTGAAAATATAACACTGTCATGACAGAATGATGAAATTGACAAACATTAAAAACATAGAAGACTAAATTGACTCTTATTAAAGATGAATGACCAAATTGAAACTTAAAAATAAGATAAAGGACCAAAAGAATATTAAAGCCTAACATTTATTAGAATTTTTTTTAAAGTATCTTAATTTTTTGCCATTAATAAAAAAAACACATGCCAATATGAGAAGTATACATATCCCAAGAAAGAATATTACTAAGGTTTTTCTATCCATGCACTCCAGGTATTAGATAAGATAATATAAATAATAAAATTGTATTAGAAAATTAAACAATTTTTTTTATTTATCTTATGCACTCCATATATAATTTTGTTTTACCAGATTGTATTTGAAAAAAATAATGGTGTACTATTTTCATGATAATTTTTTACTTTATTTTGATAATCTGTCTTGAGTTTTAAGGGTTGAGATTTATAAAACCTCTAGTTATCGATAAAAAAGACTTATGCTTTAACAACAATGAATAGATTAATAATGGATGAAGTCAGTGTGGAAATTTGTTTTGGAAAAAAGGATGTGAGGTCATTATTTTCCTTTGCTCAAATAGCTAAGTCACGACTCACTAGTATGGTTTGAACTTCAGAAGCTAATTTTTATCTTAACAACTTGATAATTGTTCATCTAGTTTGAATCTGAACAACTTGATGAAAAGCTAGCTTTGATTAGGTACAAGGAGGAACATTGAGAGCATCTGATACATTTCCCGGTGACCGACATCTGGTTGAGCTATGGTCATCAAATTCCAAGAAACTTGACAAAGAAGATGAAATCAACAACATTAAAGTCCAAACCAATGAAATTTCCTATGAAGACATAACCTTCAGGGACATCCTCTTTGATTCAAGCTACAGGGGAGGGGGGATTTTCATTGTTGATTCTGCTAGAACAAGGATCAACAATTGTTTCTTCCTACATTTCACCACTGAAGGAATTCTAGTACAACAAGGACATGAGACCTTCATATCAAGTTGTTTTCTTGGGCAACACTCAACAGTTGGTGGGGACAAAGGTGAGAAGGACTTTTCAGGGGTTGCTATTGATCTTGCTAGTAATGATAATGCAATCACAGATGTAACAATTTTCTCAGCAAACATTGGAGTTGTGCTAAGGGGCCAAGCTAATATTCTAACTGGGGTACATTGTTATAACAAGGCAACATCTTTTGGTGGTATAGGAATCTTGGTGAAATTGGCACAAACTAGAATTGATAATTGTTACTTGGATTATAATGGTATAGTCATGGAAGACCCTATTCAAGTTCATGTCACTAATGGGTTATTTCTAGGGGATGCTAACATTTTGTTAAAGTCTATTAAAGGACAAATTTTGGGGTTAAATATAGTGGATAATATGTTTGTTGGTGACCCTAATAATAAGGTTCCAATTGTAAATCTAGAAGGACAATTTAGTAATGTTGATCAAGTGGTGATTGATAGAAACAATGTGAATGGCATGGGATTGAGATCAACGGTCGGGAAGTTAACTGTGGCTGGCAATGGCAAAAAATGGGTGGCTGATTTTTCATCATTTTTGATATTTCCTAATAGGATTAATCATTTTCAATATTCATTTTATGCTCAAGATGAGCCTAAATTTGTAGCACATTCTGTAACCAATATGTCAGATAATGTCTTAGTTGTGGAGAGTGAGAAGGAAGCTAAAGGTTTGGTCTCCTTCATTGTTGAACAATGAGAAACAAACTTGAGGGATTGTATTCATATATTAAACCATGGAATAAAAATTTCAAAGTTTTTCTCATACTTTCTCTTTACCTGTATGGAGTAGCTCATAGCTGATATTTATTTTTATTGTTTTTTTTCAAGAGGCATCTTATAAAATTATTTAAAAATAGTTTCAATTTTTCTTGCACTTGTATCATGGCTTGCAGGAAAATGATGCAATCATCAGCTTAGCAGATGCATGGTATGAGATTATCATAGCTGCCAATTTTCATAGGTGAATTGTAGTTGATATCTTTTTCCTTTTCCACTCCCAATCCAAATAATCCCTTTTGAAATGTAAGATAAAAACATTTTTCATAAGCATACTAACAATTGAATCACTGATGTTTAAGTAATTTAACCCCACAACAGAACTTTTTTACCAAAATTTTATGGGTAGAAAAAGAGATGATTTAAAATATAAAGACAAAAATTTTGGTTATTAAAAAAAAAAAACCTGCTTATAAAAAAAACCTATTAAATCAATTTAAGAGTAAATATTTTTTTTTTAACCAAGGGTGCACTCCGGCCGACAACCAGAGACTAATCCCTTTCAAGGCAGAGAGATCATTGTTTCTGCCAAGATTTTGTATTTTGCAAGGAAAATAACAGGAATGCAAAATAAAAGAGATGGGTTCGTAAACTTAGTGAAATCAAGGCTTCTTTTATTGATTTACTGAGAGAGAAGTACAAGGAGTAGTGGGGGTGTGATTATCAGATGCTGAAATACACAATGGCTAAGTATTTTCTAGAACGCTCTCTGTTTTCCTTCCCCATACTCCCTAAGATTTCTCTCTGGTTGTGTCGTTGTGTTTTTCTGAATGTGGTGGATTTGTGTTTTCTTGCTTCCTGCCTCTGTTGGCTTGCCTTTAGCTTGTATGTTGAGATCCTTATATAGAGGGCTTGTGTCTTGATCTTCAAGTTTGGCCTTCTCCTTGTCTGATGGGTATTGTGATACTCTCTTCATTGCCCACTGGTCGTTGCTTCCTTCAGCCTTGGTAGGGGAGATGAACAGTACCTTTTTCTTTTGAATGGAATAGCATCTTCTTCCCTCAACATGCTATATTTGGTCCTTGAATGAAATAGCATCTTTCCATTTGTGACATTCTGATTGACATGGCTGGTTGAGCGTTGGGCCCGAGGAGAGGTGACTTAGCAGAGGAGATTTCCCAGGATCAGCCTTGGATGAGTGTTGTGGGTTGAGGACGCTTTGATCTGAGGACGCTTCCACGTTCTTCCTCATCTTGGACTGGTGGTTACTGTAACGTTTTCCTGCTTGTCCACTGCTTACTTCCTTTTACTGTTGCCTTCAGCAAGGAGTACAAGTAATTCCACTTTTGTTGTTGATTGGAATAGCACAATTTCCACTAATGGCATGTTGAGTGACTTCTCTGATTAAGCGTTGGGTCCAAGAGTGGAGAAGCTTGTTGGAGAAGACTCTCCTTGGGACTTCACGTTCCTTTACTGTTGCTGCCAAGAGGGGACGCTCTGGGGGAGTGACGCCTTTCTCATCCTGATCTGGTCATGTGGAAGGGCTTCCTTCTAGACTTTGGGCCTGCACTTTCTTGGGCCTTCTCTTAATTTTATTTATTCTTTCTTTAATGGAATGAAGCCCAAAAATAATTATTCTATCCGAAACAATAGCCCCCTTTTGCATGAAAGAGAAAAGTTTTTTCTCTTTGATGCAAAACTCCTTGAAGGCGACCATACTTGCTGTTCTGTTGGGGTTGATTTTGACAACTCCATTTCCTATGATTATCAGCTCTGCAAAAAACTTGTTAGCAGATACATTTGAGAGTAAATAGGAACTTCCCAAGATGTTTTGGATTCCGCTTATGAGTTGAAGATAGTAAAGTTCCTTTTGTAAGGGCAAGCCCCCTGGTTTTGCTCTATCTCTTGATACTCGAGTTCTTGTATGCGTTTATGCATGTATTAATGTCATGGGCGTTATGTATGAATGAATGACATGAATGTTATGCATGAATGCATATCATGAGCGCTCATAAGTGTATGCTTTTGTGATTAAAATTTGTTACCAGCTTATTTGTACTCATGTATCACTTGGATTGCGCTTATTGACTGCTGGACTGGGTTCACTTTGATTTTTGAACTGGTCTTGCCTTTTAATTGTGGCTGCAATTTTTTACTTGAAAGCATTCGTTCAATGAGCTTTATGCTTTGCTTTCGATGCCTGTTTTGACTTCTGCTTTACTTGAAAGGCGTCAGAAACTAGGATTGCTTCTAAAGATTTCACTGCTTGTGAGTATCTGATCATGCTTTTCATTCCCTGTGGGCGTTTGAATATGCCTTCCGTGCTTGTGACTTTGTAAGTTTCTTTACTGTTATATTGATGACTTGGTCTTGACGGGCCTATCATTTTTTGGCTTTGATAGGGCCGCCTAGGATGGGATCGCCTTTGTTAGGGTCGTCTTTGTTTTATTTGTCATGCCTCTCTGTGATTGATTTTTGCTTACAAAATAGTTGTGAGTGCTTGACCTTTTTTGAGCATCCTCTTGACACTGCTGCGTCATGCCGCCTTTATCGAGTGTGTTTTCAAATTTTCTGACCTGATGATTTTCTTTATTCTTGCCTTTCTTTCTTTTGTGGACACTTGCACATCAAGATGTGGACACTTTCTTTCTTTTGTTCTTTTGGACTTTTGGGCAACTTGGATGCTTCCAGCTTTGGAGTATCATTGAATTTCTACCTAGTTAGGCACCTTGGAGGCGCCTTTATCGTTGTTTTCTATATGCAGATCTGATAAGAGGGATCAGCCCCCTTGCAAACTGAAACTTCACTTTTCACTTGCTTCTTATTCAACTTGATCTTCTTTTTGTGAATTTGTAAGGGAAGCTGGCTCTTCTTTCTATTTCATGTGCAACTTCGCCTTCGGATTGTGCAACCTTGCATACTGATCAATGACTTGGTGGTTTGCTTCTTTGTACTTTGAATTCTTGATTTGTTTTTCTGAAATTTCTTTGTTGTCTTTTTCTTTATGCTTGAGTTCCATACTCAAGCTCAACTCCATGTACTTTGTGCCTTATGAATCTCCAGATTTTACAGTATTTTTCTGCTGCGTTGAGCACCTTCTCTATGGAATGAATAGAGTTGTCCAATTTGGGAGGTATAATTGTGGTTTGATTACTGGCTTGATAATCTGTATTGCTTAAGGAGAGAGCCAGCGCCCCTCAATTAACATGAAGACGGACGGTGAGAGAAATGGAGGAAACTTTTTTTGTCTTGCAGCGCGCCTTGGGTGGCACTCATGACCGAACTTGAAAGAATTACTTTGCTATTGATCTTACGCTTGTTGCTTTTGTCATGTTATGTCTACTGCTGAAGGCACTGATACTTCTAATAAAAACTTGTGCGCCTTTGTGGTCGCTGAGCTTTGTGCCACTTTAGTATACTTGACTCTTGGAAATTTGGGTTACTTGCTTTGATAGTACTGACTTGAACTTCTTCTTTTGCACTTTGCACTTTACTGCCTTCATACTGTTCAATGATGCATTTATGCAATTTTGATACAGTTCTAATGTTGAAATATGCATTTTGCACCATGCTGCTTTGATAATTCTATCTTTGGAAACCTGGATTATGCTCTTGGATTGGATCGTTTTCATACTGTACAGGTTGTGATGTACTGCTTGCTATTTTGCTTTGTCATCTGATGCGTCTGGTTATGAGAATGTCTTCAAAACTTCATCACATGACACCTTCTTCAAGATTTGATGATTGTTCATCACAAGACGTCTTCTTCAAGATTCGGTAATTGTACTGTCTCAAGCACGTTGTTGTATTTTTGACTGCATCATTGTTCTAACATTCTGCTATTGCACCTTTTGTTAGACTTGACTTTATTCCATGTCGTTTTTGATCATTCTTTCAAAACTCGAATCATGCAATCTCTCTTTTCTGCACTACTGTTGTTTTTCACAGCTTGTGACATACTGGTATTTTTGTGTTCTGCCACTTTGATGTTGCCATTTTTTGGTTGCTTGATCATTATATTGAAGGTACTCAAAACTCTCCACTGCTCATGATGTTGATGCTTTCTTTTGGGAACAGAAGGCCTCTTTACTTGATTTTTGCAATTGCTGAGGCTTCATCAGTATTCAGGTTCCTGAATCAAGGGCGTCCTCAAGCAAATGGAAGGCCAGCGTGGTACTTTTGATGCCAATGCTTTGGTAGAAAACAATACTTGGCGAAGCATCGTGCATCCTTACTGCTAACTTGACAAGTTTAGATGTGGAGGCTTTGGCAGCAAAGAAGAAACATTTGGTAGAGCGTCGTGTTGAGCTAGGAAATTTTATTAATGACTTGTCTGCGAGTTTGTCCAAAGCTACTACTGACTTGGTGGTCTTGGATGCAAAGATTGATTCCCAACAGGAATCTCATGTTGTTGCCTTCATAACTTCTTCGTTGGACGCTCTCTTTAAAGTCTAGTTGTTTTGTTGTGCTGTTGGATTAGGATATTTGCATTTGGTTGCTTGCTATTTGGATAAGGATTCATGTACTTTGACTTGTTGCTTTCTTTTTTATTGTATCTAGTGCCTTGATGGTAGGCTTTTGGGATGCTTGTTGAGCACTTTGTATTTGACTCCTTTGTTTTTGATTCTTTTGAATAGAATCTCCTTTTGAGCTTCAAGATTACTTGCTTGTGTACTTCTTTGTCAAATGCTTCTCTTCTTTTCTCTTTTTCTTTTCTTTTTCCTTCTTCTCTTCTTTTACATTCTGAATTGTACACTTGTGATTCTTGCAGTGTTTTGCTTGTTGCTTTCTGTTCTTGTATATTTCTGGATATTTTTTAGCCCCTTTGTAAGGCTCGCTTTCTTTTGCATGACAGTGAATGTGCTTTTCCGCTAATCTGACTGTAACCTTTTCCCTTTACTGGAGGCTGATTTCTTGTGAGTTTTGCAATTCTTTCATACTTTGGCATTTTGCTCTTGAGTATTTGCAATATTCAGTCTAGGTGCAGCTTTTGGCATAAACAGGGCGCAAATATGGACGCTTTTCTGAGCACAAATCAGGGTGCTTATCAGGATGCACAAAACAGGGTGCACTTTTCAGGTTGCACAAAACATGGTGCAGTTTCAGAGTGCAAATCAGGGCGCTTATCAGAGCACAAATCAGGGTGCAATTTTTTTTCTTCTTTTTTTTTTTCAGAGCGCAAATAACTGGGCGCTTTGCACATATCAGGGTGCAATTTTTCAAAGCGCAAATAACTGGGCGCTTCGCACATATCAGGGTGCACAGGGTGCACATATCAGGGTGCGGTTTTTCAGAGCACAAATAACTGGGCGCTTTGCACATATCAGGGTGCACAAATCAGGGTGCACATATCAGGGTGCGATTTTTTCAGAGTGTAAGTAACTGGGCGCTTTGCACATATCAGGGTGCACAAATCAGGGTGCACATATCAGGGTACAAATTTTTTTTTCAGAGCGCAAATAACTGGGCGCTTTGCACATATCAGGGTGCACAAATCAGGGTGCACATATCAGGGTGCAATTTTTCAGAGCACAAATAACTGGACGCTTTATCAGGGAGCTACTTGTGCAAGTCTTTGGCACTTTCACTTAATTTTGTCATCATCTTCTCATCTTCCCATCTTCTTTCTTTTTTTTTGGTAACACCTCTTGTCATTGGTGCTACTTTTCTTTCTTCTTGCTACTTTTCTTGCCATTATCAGTTTGCAAACACTTGGATTTCTATACTGCTCTGTCTTCTTGACTTTGTGTTTAAGCTCGCCTTTTCATTATCTGCTTTGATGTATGAATATACCCAGGTGCGCCTTGCTTCAAGAGTTCGTCATTACTACAGACTTCTTCGTTTTAATTGTGTCAAGATGCTTTGGCTTACTTATAAGAGCGGACTGGGATGAATTCTTGAATTTAGCGTGGTCGTTGTTCAATCATCAAGCAAACTGAGCATGCCTTGGTTTTGTCATATTTCTGGACAGTATCTGCTTCAATCTCTTGCATGCTTTTAGGCCAGCTTTTGTCTTGCAACTTGCTCTTACACTAGATTTAGTGTTTCGTCTATGCATTTAAGTGCGCTTTTGAGCAACATACTTTTCTGGATCTTTGTACTTGTGTTTCACCCTTCGTATTGCATGTACGCCTTTTGATATTTCAATTGATTTTATTGTCTGTCTTTTTCAAACGTGATCATAGCCACCTTTCAGGTACGCCTTTGTTTTCTGGTTGGGGAAGCGTCTTTTGTTTTATCTGCCTTTGAGTTTTGTTATGTCTGCTTTTGTGCATGTGCTTGCCATTGCATTCGATCACTGCGTGTTTTCTTCATTGTATGAGGAAGTATGAGCTCTGCATCTTGTTTTTCTGTTATGCTCAGATTTCTGCACATATTTTTCCATTTCTGGCTCGTCTTTTTTGGCACGCTTTTGATCTGAAGTTGCCTTGGTCTTTTCGGTTTGAATTCATTGTCAGCTTTTGATTTCAACTTCTGCTATAACTTTTCTCTCAGCCTTTTGTTTGCATTTCCTCCAGGATTTCTAGATTCAACACACTTCCTCTTTTTTTTTCAATGCGCCTTCTACAGGGGTGCGCCTTATGTACGGGTGCGCCTTTAGTTAATCGATTGGGTTGGAACTTAACGGTGTATTTGAAGTTGAACAGGGGGCGCTTTCGACGAGGGTGCGCCTTCGGGTGATAGAGTCTATTGAATCTGAACACTAAACAGGGGCGCTTTTGACGAGGTTACGCATTCGGTTGGCTGATTCTGTTGAATATGAACACCGAACGGAGGGCGCTTTTGACGAGGGTGCGCCTTCGGTTGACTGATTCGGTTGAATATGAACACTGAACGGGGCGCTTTTGACGATGGTGCGTCTTCGGTTGACTGATTCTATTGAATCTGAACACTGAACAGGGGGTGCTTTTGATGAGGGTGCGCATTTGGTTCACTGATACTGTTGAATCTGAACATGGTACGCCTTTGACAATGGTGCGCCTTAAGAAGTCGCTCATGGACTTTCTTCTCCCTTTGAGACTGAACTGTGGGGACTCCTTCAGACCGCATGACAGTGGGCAAGTAGTCGCCCTTGGGACTAAACTGAGGATGCCTTTAGACTGCTGATTTTGGACAGGGTGTCACCCTTGGAACTGAGGATGCCCTTAGACTATTGATTCTGGGCAGGGCGTCGTCCTTGGACTGAACGAAGGACGCCCTTAGTTTGCTGATTCAGATTTTTGATTCTGGCCAGGGTGTCACCCTTGGGGCTGAACTGAGGACGCCTTTAGACAGATGATTCCGGGCAGGGCGTCGTCTTCTAGTATGATTTCATCTTTTTCTTTTTGCTCGATTTCCCTTACTTTATTGTCACTGATCTTTCTGTTTGTGTTTACTTCTCTTGAAACTTTGCTTTTGTTTCATTGTTTGCTTTCTAACTCCTCGCTTTTGATTGCCTTCTCACTGGACAAGAGCGCTTTTCTATTCTGGATAGATCAGGAGTTTGTTGTTCACGGTGGAGGAAGCGATCATCCCATGACATTGAGCGTCTTAGCAAAACTTGGTAAATCTTGGCCTAAGAGCGTACTAAGGACTTCTCAAAAGAGGTCACATCTCGTTCCTACATAAACAAATTTCATTTTTCGGATATTTTCATGCTATGCATGCTCGTTTTGTTAGTTTTTCTCCAATAAATTATATACAAAATCAATCATGCGTCATTATATAAAATTGCCAAGATCTTGTCTTCCTATAACATTTTTTCAAAACACGCTCTCTAAGCATCTATGCAGCTTATAACATGAGACACTGTGTTTGCACGTTGGAATCATGAAAAAATAGTTTATTCAAATCATGCAATGATTGAGCAGAGAACAGTTAGCAAGATTATGGCAACAATAACTATCATGATAGACTAATTTTAGTTCTATAACATACACATCAAACATTCAGAGTCATCTAATCATTGCTTTTTTTTAACATGTGAGAGCGAAATCATTCATGGATTTATACACAAGAAAACCAAATCACACTGTAACATACGGGCATGCATATTAAACCATTCATCTCAATGTTAGATAATGTTGTTACTTAGGACGAGGTAATTATATCTGCTTAATGTTTTAAATTAAATCATGTTATCATATGAGAGCGATCAAACCAAGGTTGTCATGGATACATACAAAAGTTAGCAAGAAAATGAATATACACATACTGTAAATTTTTTCGTAACTACATACACACAGTATCTGATATACATTGCACACATAGAACATGATGCATAATTCATCAAAGGAAAAGAAAAGGCATTCTAAAGCTAGCAAGATAAGGAGTATACACATGCTGTAACTATATTTTTATTTAATTATTTTTTTTTTACTGCACATATAGTAACTGATATATATACACATATGTAGTTCTCAGCCATGACAAACACAGAGACCAAAAACCAAATCATCTCCATATCATTTCATGTCATCCAGACAAGATAAAAATAAATTATTGTCACCAGACTAACGTCAGACACGAAACTAGCTAGACAGAACAAGACATCACAAGAAAGTGATCCTATCAAAGCCATACTTAGACATGGATGCAAACAAAAACTAGCAACATAATGAGCATATATATACTGTAACTATATTTTTTATTTTATTATTTTTTAACTGCACACACAGTAACTGATATAGTACATATTTTCTTTCATCATGACATATATATCTATCATAATCAAATTCATGTAAAGGCATACCAGCATATAAATAATAGGCATGATAGTAAATTGGACTAAGTTGAGATTGTATGTACTTAGCTTATAACATAGATAACTGGTAGCAGTGTTGCTATGTGAACTTCCTAGGCGCGCCTTTGCTGCCGAGTTTTTACTTTCTGTAAAGGGACACCTTCTTCAGTGAGAGCGTACTTTCACCCCTCTAATTGCTTCATGCTTTCTGGAAAGTTGAGTAAAAGCGAACGTGGACGCTTTTTGGGAAGGACGCTTTTTGTGGCTGATAGACAACCTTCTTGCTGCAATGCTTCTTGGGTTGGAGACTGTTGAGGTTGATATCTGTGAAGCGCTTCCCAAATCAGTGATGTGTGATACTGGTGCCTGAGAAGTTCCTCCAGTGGTCATCCTTGTGCCATCAAGAATCACCCTCCAAGCATCTCCTGGTGTATCTCCTTTCAGATTTGAAGCCATGATTTCCCCGGCAACGGCGCCAATTGTTTCTGCCAAGATTTTGTATTTTGCAAGGAAAATAACAGGAATGCAAAATAAAAGAGATGGGTTCGTAAACTTAGTGAAATCAAGGCTTCTTTTATTGATTTACTGAGAGAGAAGTACAAGGAGTAGTGAGGGTGTGATTATCAGATGCTGAAATACACAATGGCTAAGTATTTTCTAGGACGCTCTCTGTTTTCCTTCCCCATACTCCCTAAGATTTCTCTCTGGTTGTGTCGTTGTGTTTTTCTGAATGTGGTGGATTTGTCTTTTCTTGCTTCCTGCCTCTGTTGGCTTGCCTTTAGCTTGTATGTTGAGATCCTTATATAGAGGGCTTGTGTCTTGATCTTCAAGTTTGGCCTTCTCCTTGTCTGATGGGTATTGTGATACTCTCTTCATTGCCCACTGGTCGTTGCTTCCTTCAGCCTTGGTAGGGGAGATGAACAGTACCTTTTTCTTTTGAATGGAATAGCATCTTCTTCCCTCAACATGCTATTTTTTGTCCTTGAATGAAATAGCATATTTCCATTTGTGGCATTCTGATTGACATGGCTGGTTGAGCGTTGGGCCCGAGGAGAGGTGACTTAGCAGAGGAGATTTCCCAGGATCAGCCTTGGATGAGTGTTGTGGGTTGAGGACGCTCTGATCTGAGGACGCTTCCACGTTCTTTCTCATCTTGGACTGGTGGTTACTTTAACGTTTTCCTGCTTGTCCACTGCTTACTTCCTTTTACCGTTGCCTTCAGCAAGGAGTACAAGTAATTCCACTTTTGTTGTTGATTGGAATAGCACAATTTCCACTAATGGCATGTTGAGTGACTTCTCTGATTAAGCGTTGGGTCCAAGAGTGGAGAAGCTTGTTGGAGAAGACTCTCCTTGGGACTTCACGTTCCTTTACTGTTGCTGCCTGGAGGGGACGCTCTGGGGGAGGGACGCCTTTCTCATCCTGATCTGGTCATGTGGAATGGCTTCCTTCTAGACTTTGGGCCTGCACTTTCTTGGGCCTTCTCTTAATTTTGTTTATTCTTTCTTTAATGGAATGAAGCCCAAAAATAATTATTCTATCCGAAACAATCATCAAAGTTGGTACAGTCTTTCCCAACAAAGACTTTTCCATACCCACTACAAAAGTCGAATATCTGACATCATACTTAAGAACCCATTATCTACCAATTGTACTTGGCTTTGTTGGTAATTCAAGAGTAAATATTGACTCATCAAAATCACATTAAATGTTGACATATAATGAGTATATCAAATAATAATCGAATTCTCGGAGGATGCATTTCCATTGAAATTCTGAAGTAAAAAATATGTCACCAAGAGTTTTTTTTCTTTTTTTTAATTAGCTAACGAATCTTTATAATGGAGTAATAAAAGGGTACTCAATCCATGATAAGATTACAAGAGTTAAAAAAATGCCTTTTAGGTATTCTAAAGGATTCATACACCATTGAACAAAATAAAAAATTGGGGAATTGCTTTTTGCCTCTTGTTTAACTTTTTGGCCCCTATTTCAAATTTTCATGGACCAAAATATCCTTAAGTGTGTTAACATTTTCGATACTATAAAATCGGAAAAGTCTTTTCGGTTTTGTTGAACCGGAATAAATTTATACCCCTTTCCAGTTTTGTTGAACCGGAACTTTGATTCCGGCTTTGTAGTACCGGAAAATATAATTATTTCCGGTACTACAGAACCAGAAAGGTAAAAAAATATACCCAGCACGAGTGCCTCCATTTTCGAAGGGTACGAGCGCTTATAATATTATAAGCAGGGACAAAAGGAGTAGTATGAAAGGGAGGGAGTATGTGTTATACGTGGGGTTCATCACCGCCAAATGTGGGAATGATTACATATTGCAGAATGAGAACTCCCTGCAACACCGCACCATATCGTCATACACCACCGTACCATTAATTTTGTTTCAATCAACATGATTTTTCATTTTCGTTTTCTTAAGAACAACTGAACTGTCCCTGTTATACCATCATGTTGTTCAGAATAGGGGGTAAAGGAAATGTTAAAGCAAGAAAATGGAGGCACGCGTGCTGGGTATGGAATATTATATTTTTTAACCTTTCCGGTTATGTAGTACCGGAAAGCTTCCGGTTCAGCAATACCGGAAAAGGGTTTAAATTTCTTCCGGATCAGCAAAACCGAAAAGATTTTTCCGGTTTCATAGAACCGAAAATGTTATAACACCCTTAAGGATATTTTGGTCCAAAAAAATTTGAAATGGGGGCAAAAAGTCGAACAAGGGGGCCAAAAAGCAATTCCCAAAAATTGAATCACTATGATTAGAAGCCTAAACCCAAGATTTCACAGAAATGTGATCCAATAGCAAGGACCTATCATTGAAAATAATACGAGCTTTGAATTTTGGCCCCCATATTCGAGATTATAGCCCCCATATTAGTTTTTCGTGGACAAACAGGCTCCTCCCCGTGTTAATTTTTCCGTTTTCAAACTCACAACATTTTTTCGTCTTCACACCGACTGAATATTTCCTTCTTCAAACTGACGGAATTTGCAGCACAGTAACATCTTCCCAGTTCCTCCACTTCTCTGGATGTCGAGGATATCTATGCTCCTGCCTCAACAAAACAATCACATCACTACCAGCATAACAATTGAAACTATCATGCTATTGTTATTCCGTTAAAAAGAAACATGTAATATTTTTCATGAGAGCACAAACTGCAATGGATACAAGGTGAGCAAGAGTTCTTCTTAGTTGATGAGATGGATATAAACACATAAAAACCTTCTAAGAGCACAAACATGTAATAAACACATATAAACCAACTAAGAGACAATAGTTTTTGAATTTTGTTATATTTCACTAAAATAGCCTCTCTTTGTTCATAATACTTCATTTATAAGTGACTGACCTGTCAAAGATTGAGCTGGTGATAGTGCAACCTGTATCAATAAGGAATAACATTTCCAACCAGATAGCTTATTCATGTAGCCAAATCCATGATGCACAGTTGGATAAGTATATGATTTCTGCTATGTTCTATGTTGAAAGTTAAAACAAAAAATATGAAATTGTCATCTTTAAAGTGGAGGAACTGGGAAGATGTTACTATGCTGCAAATTCTGTCATTTTGAAGACGGAAAAATTTTGTCGGTTTAAGACGGAAAAATTCCGTCGGTTTTGACATGGAAATATTAACACGATGGGTAGTCAGCAATGCAAGTATGCAACATTTGAACGGTGAATGACTTCTTCCGTCTTATGAAAAACAAAATTTTTCTATTAACCCAAAAACGGATATTTTCCGTTTTTATTAAGACGGATTTTTTCTGTTTCTATAGGAACGAAAAAAATAACACATTGAAGGGCATTTTTGTAATTTTGTCCACAAAAAAGTGAAATGGGGGCCAAAATCTCAAGTTTGGGGCCAAAATTCAAAGCTCAATAATCTCATCTCGTTGCATCTAAACAAGTCACGTAACCATGAGCCACAAACCACAACCATATCTTCACAAAGACTTCTTCTTAAACATATGCTGTGAGCCAAAAACACACCAACCATAGAGTATTCGTGCAGAATTGGAGCCAATCATAAAACCATCTCTAGACCCGATTGACAACCGGATAAGAGAAAAATAAATTCAACAAAGATTCTTTCCCTACTTCACAGAATTTACAAGAGTTGGTCATTGAATGCCTCTGCTAATAAGATTATCACAAGTGGAGAGTCCGCCAAACAAAAGTTGCCAATTAAATGCGAGCAATTTAAATGAGGACTTTGCCTACCACAAAGCCTTATACACCTCTCTACAAGGACTAACCACTACCAAATGAGCTCCTTCTAATATGGTCTCAAGCCAATGGTAAGTATCCTTGACAGAGAAAACCCCGACACCATTGATAGACCAAGTCCAACGATTAGGGACATTCCTAGTCAATTGAAAATCATGCAAAATCCCCATAAATTCAAAGCAGAGATCCATTTCCCAAGCAAAGAAGCTAAGAAGCAATTTAAATCCCAAGACCACACATTATTACACCAAGCACCAACCTCATCAATACGTATACCAGCATCCTTAGAGATTGCGAAGAACCTAGGATATAACTCTCTAAAGCTATTAAGTTTGCGCCATTTATCTTCCCAAAAATACGTCAAATCTCTAGAACCAATTTCTTAGCAAGGAACTTGAAGTACCAACATGGCAAATGGATTTCCACCAGCTAGAACATTTGTGGAAGTTAATTCCGCGGGCACCAACCAAAGACACCGGCTCAAAATCACCATGCTTGGTCTTCATGTTCTTGACTCACAGAGGCTTGTCCTTACTAATCGTCCTCCATCTCCATTTAGCAAACAGAGCTAAATTGAAGATATTATGTTTTTGAAGCCAAGCTGAATAGATGTGAAGGTCTAACATACCTTCTTGGGAAAACAAAGATAGGAGAGGTAGTAAGTTGGCAAACTATTAAGTACCAAGTTTAACAGAGTAATTTTGCCTCGCAAAGATAAATGTCGCCCTTTCCAACTTATTTGTGGAAAGCATTAATGATGATAGGTTGCAAAGTAGACATACTTTTAGCATTAGCACCAATAGGTAAACCCAAATACAAGAAAGGCAGCCCTCCCACATTATAATTAAGAGTATCAACAACATCAGATAAAAAAGAGGGAGTTGAAGAAACACCATATAAGCAGCTTAGATTTCTCACTCCTTAGTTCTCCACCTGCTAGAAAGATGCCTCACTCTTTAGATTTCTTGTATAGGAGATACCTCACCCCTAATATGCTCTTGATCTTTTGGTGATTCCTCACACCTCAAGAATCAATTCCCCAATCTTTTGGTGATACCTCACACCTCAATCTTTGTCAAGTTGTGTTGCTTTCTAAGAACACCTTGTGTGTGTAGTGAACAACTCTAATAATAGCACTAAAATCTTGAATCTCGATGAATGCACTAAAACAATTATGACAATTGAGATCAAGAATGAAAGAAAAGAATGAATATGAAAATTATCTTTTGATTTCTCTTGAAAATAATGACTAAGGGTTTTTGTGATATGAAAAACTCTTTCTTTTTTCTTCTTCTAAAAATACCCTTTAACAATGGTTTTTTTTTTAAAAATATATCAAGTCGATTAAGAAGTTAGTTTGAATAACAAACTGGTTTTTCTTTTAATTGATATGTTAACCAGTTACTAGTTCTTGTTAATTGGTTATCGTGCCTTTAAAATATTGTTCTTGGCCTTTTTACACACTCATAATCTGTTACCGGATCTTGGTAATCGGTTATCGTTTTTTAAATCAATCAGTGTTGGGCAAATCAACATACGATAACCGATTATAACCATGGGGTAGCCGGTTATTGTAGTGTTAATTTTTTAACGACTTAACCTTAACAAATGCAACTTGACTATGTATAAAAACATAAGTTCTAAACTCATTCTTAAGGCAAAGTATGATACATGAGCATGTTTTAAAGTGTTTATATCATATGCATCATTTGCAAAAGATTAGTTATGTAATGAATCAATTCATGATGATTCAAAGTTAATTAATTGAGATTTACTACCCAGCCTAGACTCTACCCAAGCAGTCATCTTAATGACCTAATAAATGTAAATAAATAGTAAAGAATATGTCCTAATAAAATGTTGCTCCCTAGTCTTCTTCTTCTTGTTGTTGTTTGTTGACTTTTACTTTTGTCTTTATCAAAACAATTGTATAGCTCACTTGCTTCACAAGACCTAAGCTGGAAGGAAAATTTGAGAAGAACCAAATTGGGCCAACTACGAAAGACTAGACCCAAATCGGTGGTGACTTAGTTGAGGAAGAGAAAAAAAAGGCTTGTTGAAGTGTTTAAAGACAATAGTGATTTGTTAGCTTGGACTGCAGCTGATATGTCAAGAGTCGACCCTAATTTTATTTCTCAACGTCTATCTGTATACCAAATCAGAAATCAGTGGCACAAAGAAGATGGAAAATTGGAGATGGGAGAGTAGGAGACAAAAGATGAGTTCTAGGGGTGTTTGTGGTTCAGTTTGGATTGGTTGAGGTAAAAAGTCAATCAATTCGAACGTGAAAATTACTTATGGTTCGGTTTGGTTCGATTGGGTTAAAGAATCTAATCTATCTGATCCAAAAAAACCCTAGCGTTCTGCTTGGTTCGATTCAGTTTTGTAATTTATTTTTTAGCTATTTAAAATACAAATTCGATGATATTATGTAAGTTTATGTATTAAACTTGTAAAATAAAAGATTGAATTGTTCTATGGAATAAATAATCTATTCAATTGTAAGAAATATAAAAGAAATCAATCAATAACATGTGAGAAAAAAATTACACAGTTTAGGCGTTTGAAAAATTGCCTCAGAAAAGTTTGTAAATGAATTGATACAGTTCTACACGTGCATCATATTATTATGGCTTGTCCTCTAAAATATTTAGTTAGCATGTTTTAATTTGTTACCCGGTTAGAGTGAGTAACAAGTTCACCTCTGATGAACTAATATTTGAATTGTGTTCCATTTCAACACTTTGTATAAACAAATCATGATATGAAGTAAATATATAATTTGAGTATAATAAATATCTTAAAGGTTAGATATGTGGGTCGGTTCAGTTTGACGATTGAATGCAAAATCTGATTTAATCGGTTCTTTACATAGCAATCCAAAATGATCCAAAAAAATTCAGTTTTAATCAGTTTTTGGTTTTTTTATTGATCGGTGTGGATATGAATACCCCTAGTAGTGGTAGTCGAGTTCATAAAGGAGGTGCCTTACACCACCACCTTGATAGCTATGTAAAAGTCATCATCATCATCATATCAGTGTATGTATGCATACCTTGCTTTTGTCAAAACACTAGCTAACCGCATTGCTTTGCACATCTGGCCTGGTCTATGAATGATGCAAAATTATGATGCAGTTGTTGGTTTGGTGATGTAGCAATAGTGTCCACCCCTTATGCATATGCTGCGTTCACTCAGCCCTACACTGATCCAGGAGTGGTAATGGTAGTTCATGTTCAATCAAAAGCAAGCAACAAAGCGTGGTTATTCATGAAGCCTTTCACAAAGCTAATGTGGATTCTAATAATAGTCGTCATATTTCACAATGGTCTTGCCGTATGGATTATTGAAACTTGAAAGAAACCATTGCCTTGAACTTAATGGTCCTATTCTGCATCAAACGACAACTGTGCTGTGGTTGGCATTCATTCCTCTGTTCTCTATGAATGGTAATTTCCTTCTTCCTGCTTGGCTGCTGCTTCCATTTCATTTCAACATCTAAGGGAGCCTAACTTTTAGCAAAAATTTTTAGTAAACATTCTTCTTGATGGCGCTTAAATTACTTGTCCAGGACTCCAGGACTAACTATAATGAAAGTTTAATTGTTGGTTTAAGAATAGATTTACTTTTAATCTATATCAAATTTCCTCACACAAAAGTTAGGGCTTAAAGCACGGAAGAAACACTAGTCCACCTCACCATATCATATGCTGTGAATCTGTGATGAAATTCAGTTTAATTAGAATGGATACTCAACAATCAAACTTCTGACCATTTGGCCAGTGACAAATGGTACTTTGTAAAGGAACAACTGTATCAAATTGCAGGTCAATAACTAGTATTATGCCCAACATTACTTTGATTAATTTCATTGACAAAGGGGGCAAGTTTCATAGCAATTTATCAAGGGTGGCAATGCAAAATCCTCATCCTCTCAAATTGTTTTCTTACTCGTCATTGTTTTTCTTTCTTTCTTTCTTTTTTTTTTTTTTTTTGGGTCAAACGATCATAAGCATGTCTGGTAATTGAAAATAACAACACACACACACACCAGAAGCAAGTACCAGAACAGATATGCATCCCACAACAAAAAAGTCCACAAATAGCACTGCCCGCACATGCACACTAGAGAAATCTTAGACAGTATGTTTCATGGTGTTGGGTTAGCATTGGCATCATAAACTGTTGCAGCAATAAAAACCATATAGAAGCAATCAAATTGGGATGTTTGTTACGGAATGTTGCAATTGATGCTCACAGTTAGGTACAAAGAGTCCAGATGTGACTGACACAGCAGCTGCAAATATGGGGGTGACAGGGTTACAAAAGCCGCAACAGAGTGAAAAAATTTACCACCAACGTTTAATTAGATCCCTCTGGTTATGCCGAGTTTAGTTGCAGCAAGACTTTTACAAACTGTGACCGAATAACTCAAAAAAAAAAAAAGAAAGAAAGAAAGAAAGAAAGAAACAGATACTGTTTCAGGATAACAATGTATTATTAGTAATGCAATGTAAAATCAGCAAGGTGTTGCTATTAGCAAGTACATGTACAGTTAACATTACAAGCACCAAGAAGGTCCTTCCAATGTACAATTTATCTACTATAAAGAGCAGCTGCAACCATGTGACCAAGACCAACCAACCGTATCTAGGATTTGACAATGCATGCGCTCTATATGACATGCTCGTTGTAAAGCACACAGAGACCGGTTTAAAAATTCTGAATGAGTTTCTAATCTCTAAAATAAGGCATCAAGACAAGGATGAAACAAATGAGAACTTACCAGGTAGTTGCATTTGGTTTAGGCATGGAAATTAATTAGACCATTGCATATCAACAAATTAATAGCTACATCAGGACCAGAGGTTTTACCTGATTTGGGTCCTTGTTTCTCAATATTTTTCAGCGTGCAGTATAAAATACAATGCATATGTAATGGCTCAGTTGCCTTCACAGGGGATATCAAATATAAAGCAAAGCGTGTAAACTGTAAACATGTCCCTCATGAACTTCCTGTCAACTTTAAAAAAACGTTTTACTATTTCTTTATCAGTCTTTAGATTAAGGTGCACCATCATTCCAAGATTCAAATTGAAGTGGGGAAAAAGTGAGCAAAATTCACAAATAGCCAAAAATTATAATTTATCCAATGTTTTTCACAAGAAAACTATATCAAAAATATCATTTTATCCAATCATTAAGCAAACTCAACCATTAAGCTCAAAACTCACTCAAATGACCAAGAAGCAAGTCCCACCCGACTCAAAAAATGCAGCCAACGTATACAGTGCATACATACACCCATAATCAATGGATTGGGTATTATTTTATCATACATATGTACCCAAAAATCACTACAGAACAGTGTCTATACTGCAGAAGCACAATGTGAAAGCGAAGCACAATATATTGCCTTTTTTATATAGAAAAATAAATCTTATTAGAGAGAATGCAACAAGGCTACCTAGTACATTTGCATATCCCAAATAACAACTCCCATCCTATAAACCAGTTATGAACAGGACACCAAGAGAAACGAAAATCCTCTCTAGTAAAATATATGGGGGTAATGAGACAGGTAAAGATGTGATTCAAACCAGGTGCACCATTGCATACATGGCATGATGCCATAAAAATTAGCCTCCATATACTTCCTAATACCTTTATACTCCTAAGTCCTAACCAGCAAAAGTAGTTCCAAGAAAGAGGGAGACACCGGGTACTCACAAGAAACACAAAGAAAGTTCTAAAGCAATGTAGCTGCCTTACTGGACCCACACATAACACCTATTCAGAGAATTAAAACCAAAACACCTATTGTTTCTGAACTGGGATCCCTTGCAGGACTCTGTCATTGCCAGAAAGGCAGACTTCAGGTCGAACATAAAAATAAAAATTTGTACAGATAGTAATATATACGTTTGAGATGTGAATGTAAGTGTACAAGGTTGAACCAAATAAATCCATTAAAAGCACCCTGCATTCCACAACTGGAAGAGCATAAAAAACTGCATTTATCTGCAATAAGATACACATAAAAAATGTTGCCACAACTTCAACTAATAAACGCTGAACAAGACAACTGATCGAACCTGATCAAAATCATATTTGTATCTAAAATGTCTTCGAGGATCAGAATGAATAACCTAATCCACGTCCATCCTACTAGTTAATCCCACCCTCACCGGCTCTCCATCCTCTTATATTGAGTAGTTTAGTGATATATAATTACCAACCAAAGCAACAAACTAGAGAGTAACACATCACAGATAAATATATCGATAACACAATAAAATCACACATATCCTTGTGCATGGAAATAAATACCCAAAAATGTCACCACAGTGCATCTCAACTTTCTCAATTCAACATCATCCAATAATAAGATTTTACATATATAAGCATGGCATGAAGAAAGTATAAATAAGTAGCACTATAGCAGCATGTTACTTTCCAATACCAACTCATTCCTATGCATCAAAGTCAATTGCAAAATGAGTTCACACAGAACCTGATCGGCATCCTAACATAACCTAATCTAATGGTGAATGTTAAGCATATCCTTCGCCTCGCTCTGTTCCTCCAATAAACCCTCACTAACATACCTATTCAACAGCTCCATCTTCTTCTTCTCCAGCACCATCCTCTCAATCTCCTTCTCATCCGGCAACGGCACGTGCACCACAAACTCCCTCTCCTTCTCCTCCGCATCCTCCCTCATCTCCCTCTCCCTCCTCCTCTCCTCCTCCACGACCTCCTCCTCCTCCTCACGCAACAACTCCCTCGCCGCCGCAGTCGTCGCCACAGCCGCAACCTCCCCGCTCTTCACGCTCTTCCTCGCCTCCCTCCTCACCTCCTCCAGCCTCCTCCACTCCTCAACCGCCTCGCGCCGCATCCTCTCCTCCGCCGGACCCTCGAGCTTCTCAAGCACACCATCCTCCTCATCCCTGTAACCATAATAACTCGCATCGATCCTCTTATAAATGTCGTAGCGCGTCCTCCGCTTGCGAAGCTCCGGAGGCTTCTCGAAGAGCTCGCGGACGCCGGGAAGCTTCTTGGCGGCGCCGAAGTAGCGGTAACCGGGGCCGCGGCCGCTAGGGTTAGGGACATCGACGATGTTGCCGTCGAGATCGGTCATCTTGGCGGAGTGTTTGGCGTAATTAGGGCCGCCGAGCTCGACGATGCGGCGCTCCCAGTGAGATTTCTCGCGGATGAGCTTGTTGATCTCGTCGTTGAGGTCGCGGAGGCGGTGCTCGCCGAGGCCTTCGTTTTGGATCTCGGCGACCTTGCGGCCGATCTCGCGCATGATCTGCTGGCGCCACTTGTCGGCTTCTGATAGGTCGCGGCATTCGGAGGCGAGGAAGGGACGGCGTTCTTTGGGTTTCTTCTTTTCTTCTTCCTTTTGAGCGATGAAACGGTTCAGCATGGACTGCGCTTTCTCTTCGTTACGCGCCATCTTCTTCTTCTTCTTCGATTAATTCTTCTGCTTCTGCTTCTGATAGTTTTCTTCTTTTGGCTTAACCCTTGAGGTTGAGGGAGAGGGTTTCTTCCGTTCCGTAGCAGCTTAGCTGCTAATGTGTAATTTTCTGTTTTTTTTTTTTTTTTTTTTTACTGCAAATAATAAAGCCTTGAGATATACCGGCTCATTTTGGAGTTTTTCACTCTATCAAGAAAAGTCAATAAATTTGTTAGTGGTATTGGAAATGTGGAAATTTGATATACTCTTTCAAAATTACCCCTATAATTATTATTGGAACTCTAAAAAGTGTTGACTTTACAGGGGTGTTAGTGGAAAGAAGTAATTAAATGCTATTGAAAATTGAAAATGAGTCTTATAAATAGGACCAAAATAAAAACCCCAAAAATGTCTATAAACAGAGAGCCGAGGGAGTATGATGATAGGAATTGGATAAGAGTTTACATGGGAATTAGTCTACAAACCCCCATTTTATCCCCCAAACCCCATTTTAATGGTGCAATATCTATAATACCCTTCGATCTTAAAAAAAAAAAAAAGAGAGGGAAAAGAGCGATGACACAGCAGTCCTTGAGCAAAACCTAATCTGGAGATTGGAGAGTGGAGACTAGTCCTCTTCCACCAGCGACGGCACATCAACAACACAGTAGCGACACAACAACGACACAGCAGCGACAGCAGCGGCACAACAACGACACAACAACAGCAGCGGCACACCAGCGACAACAGCGACACCTCTTCCTCTTTGAGTCTTCTTCTTCACGGCGGCACAGCAGCACCACGCCATCCACCTTCAAGGCTCCAAGCTCGACGGCCACGCCATCCTCTCTGTTCAGTGGTGTCGCATTTTCTGGCCACTGTCAGATGCTTCTTCTTCAATTGTTCTCCTCATGTATTTATAAGTGGAATTCTTGTTCTCTATTTTTAATAAAATTTTGGTCCATCATTAAAAAAAACAACTCTGGTATGGAATGTGAGGAAGAAGAAAGGAAAGGAGAGGAGGAAGAAGAAAGGAAACCAACGTGAATGAGGGAGTGGAAGGAGTTGAACAGTTAGTGTGGGGTTTGAGAAATGAGGGTAGTTTTGGTATTAATTATAAAAGTGGGGTTTGAGGGATAAAAGGGGGGTTTGTAGACTAATTCCCCACTAAGTATAGCAGCTACTTTCTTGGGCTTGGGCCGTCCAATAAATTTTTTTTAACTAAATTAATTTTGGATATCAATTTTCTCTTAAAAATTTAACTTCCTTTTTTTTATATGGTCCTAAATCTTTTTATTTCAAATGAGTTATAGAATTCATTTTTTATGATACAATTTACAAAAAGTGAAGAATTGGTTTTGTAGATTTTTTATTTCTAATTTGATTATATCAAGATTACTGATTTTTGTTTAGAACTGAGAGAGTTGTGAGGTTAAAAAAAAATGTCAAAGAACCAAACTAAAAAAAAAAATAGGACGAAAACGAAATCAAAAAATAACTTATATGACAAATGCAAAAAAATAAATTATTGTGATTTGCATTTTGTTAATAATAAACATGTTATTTTTTCTGGGAGAGTGTTGCTCTCATCATTCTCGGCTTAAAAAAGATTATCCATGATGGATAGAAGATATATGTGATGTATGAAAAAAAAAATCTTCAATTTTGTTAATGGCTACCTTTTGAAAAAAAATTTTGTTAATGAGTCAATCATGAATCATAAAATAACCCAAATATTTGAAGCTCGAGATTTCAAGGTCAAAAATAAGAATTGATTACAATTCTAGTTCCTGCAAAGTACAAGTTTATTGATTTTGGTACTTGAAAAAATATATTTTTGATTAACGTCTTTATAAACTCACTATTTTGATTTTAGTTTTTGTTGTTTATATTCGTGTTTTGGATTTGATTCTTGTAATCTATCCCTTATTCAAATGAGAAGAGCCTCAATAGTTGTTGAGATACTGTTCATTTCCAGCGTGTCCTTGCTCCTATTTTGCACCATGTTTTTTGTTTTTTATTTTTTCCTGTTTGACTTTGTAAAGTTGTACTTTCTCAGTGCCGTCTAATGTTGTCTTTCTTTTACTTGCAGAGATATGCTTTCCCAGTACAATGCTATCTCCCCCGTAGACTAGCTTCCTATGTACAAACTTTTCTTTCTGCTGTATTATTATTTTTACAACGTTTCCTGTTGTTCCCCTTTTCGCAGAAGAGCAACAGTAAAATTATTTTGAAAGTTTTCCCTCCCAAAGTTCCATGTCTGACCCTTATTTTGTTCCCTATATAATCATCTTGCTTCTTTCTTTTTTATGCACTTCAATCGCTCTCCTATAATTTTATAAAAATGGGTCTTAAGTTTGATTCTCTCGATATTGTTAGCTTGCAACGTGAATCGTACCGATTTCGTGTGAGAGTCATTCGGAAATGGTTTATTCCTGGTTTCCTCGATCCTGAGAAGCCAATGTCTATGGAGCTTATACTAATTGATGAAAGTGTAATAACCTGATCTCTAATGATGTGTTTATATATTGTTCTATCTTATTATAATTTTTTTATCTGCATATATTTGGTTGCCAAAATATTACTGTTTTTTTGAAGGGCAACCGTATTCAAGCTACTGTTCGCAAGTCAGTCCTTTACAAGTACTCTGAACTGATCAAGGAAGGCTGTGTTTATCGAATGTCTCATTTCGGTGTTGTTCAGAATACCGGATCTTATCGAGCCACCCCACATGCGTATAAGCTTGTTTTTCAGCTCCGAACCACTGTCGCTGAATACACCTGCAATGGAATACCCTTTTTTGGCATTGTTCCGGTATCTTTTGACACTGTAAATGCCTTGGAAGCTGATCATGATTATCTAATAGGTTCTTATTTTTTATGTTATTTGATTATTATTTTTAATTAGCTATACCTATGTAACAAAGTTTTATGTCATGCTATTCCTATTATTGTACTGTAGATGCTGTTGGCATGATGACTTCTGTTTCCACTCAGAGGGAGTATTTGCGCGATGGCAAGGTTACCAAGATGGTTGTCGTTGAATTAACAGATCCTGTGTGAGTTTAGTTGCTTGCTTTTTGTTCAATATTCCTGATTAATGATCTTCAATTTTTTCCTCGATTATTTATCACTGCATATAATAGTGGTAAGGTTGAATGCACCCTATTTGGAGATTATGTGGATCAAATTTGCTCTTTCCTTCATGACTTCCAATCATCACCGCCTATGGTTGTTCTGCAGTACGCCAAAGTGAAGATTTTCAAAGGTGTTATAATTTTTTTTTTTGCTGTGATAATTGGAATAATTTTTAAATTTTTGGTGGTGATGAATTTGTTTTCATGTTTAGGGAAGCCTGTTGTCCAGAATACACTATATGCCTCAAGACTTCTTATCAACCCTGATGTACCTGAAGTTATTGAGATTAAGGACAGGTTATAGATACTTGATTTGTTAGTGTATTTATAAATATGTTCAATGTATATACTTACAATTCATCTTCATTCTTTCCTTATGTATCAGTTATTTTCATCTTATAGGATTAATGCTTCTGGTTTTTCTCCATCTGAGAATTGCTCTTACCATATTGAGGCTCCCAAAAAATCTGTTGAAGTTGAATTTCTAAAGCTTAACCCAAAAAAAATATTGCACAATTGCTTGGTAGCAATGAGGTTTGTTATTATTATTATTATATCTAATCATATCCGTGTATATTATTTATTTAATTGTAATAATTATAAAATATATTTGTTAGGATGGACTGTCTATTTTGCTAGCAACTGTGAATGATATTGTTAGTGATGGGCAATGGTGGTACCCTGCGAGCAAATGTCATAGGCCTGTTGTTCCTGACAATGGTGTATACTATTGTTCCATATGCACCAGACATGTGTTTACTATTATTCCAAGGTTGGCATTTGTTTGGTATAGTAACGTAACATTAGTTATGCTCAACATGCTTACATGATATTATTCTTATAATAATAATAAGGTACAAATTGAAGATTGATGTTTCTGATTCTTTTGGTTCTACTATATTGATTCTCTTTGATTATGATGTCGAATATTTGGTTCGGAGAAGCTGTTCTGAACTTGTGGCATCTTTTTGTGAGGTTTGTTTGCCTGAATGATTTTCTCAGTATAATTTGTGTTTGGTTTTTCTTTTTTTTTTCAATGTGATCCTGATTATTTTATTTTTATATTTCATCGTCTAATTCGATATGTATGTAAGGGAGTTGATGGTGATGAATATCATGCGATTTTTAAGAGCTTGGTTGGTCGGGAGATGTTATTTAAGGTTGCTAATCCATCTGCTGGTTCTTCCTCTGACAATGATGCTATAAAGGTCAGGGGTGTTTGTGATGATGCCACCATCATCTCACTGTATGAATTACCGGGAGCTGATTTACCACCTGAGGATGTATGTTTCACTGTGGCGTATTTATTTGAGTTGTTCTTATTTTAGGAAAATTTGATATTGATTTATCAATTTAATTTATATTTTTGTTTGTTTCGTAGGCTTTTCCACTTTCTATTGCTTCACCTGCTATTGATATTACATGCGACACAACTGAAGAATTTGAAGATGATATTGGTCTTTCGACTCCCACTCTTGTCAGCCCAAATTCTATTGAGTCTGTAAGCAGTAAGATTTTGTCGCCACCTGCTTCTGTTGGTCTTCAGACTCCCCCTGCTAATCGTAAGCGTAAACTTGATGATCTTTATGCTGATAGCTATCCAGCTCCGTGTGCTACCCGAAAGCAGTCCAATAAGGCATCCAAGAAGTGATTTATAAATGGTCTTTTTTAGGCATGCTAAATAAAGCATCATTATAGCATAAATATGTGATGTGTTTGTTAGTAACAGTATTGTGTACCTTGTATTTCCTATAATGTATTTATGTGTGTTTTGTTCCATGGCTACTAAGGCATACAATTTGTCTCATGGTTATGTAATTGTTGATCGTGTCGTATGTATTTTGTTGTCTCAGCTTAAGTCATTGTAATATAATAATAAAGTTCTGATCATGTAATGGTGTTTCTATGCTATTTTATATTTAAGTACTGAATCCTTATATTTCTTTATAGTTTACGCAGTTCCCCTGCAATCCATTTCTTTCTCCGTCTACTGTATGTTGATTATATACATAGTTGAAACCTAACACAATTATTATTCATTTTTATACATTTATTTGAAAGCCACATCTATTGTGATTAATAGCAACCTTAAAAAAAATTCAATAAATCAATCTCTATTTAATTAAAATTAAAAATTTGAACGTAAATACTTATCTGTTACTTAATGCTAGAATTTTTCAGCATGTTATTTAGTTTCTGTTGTAATTAGCAATTTTTTATTTTTAATATTGCACAACCTATTTTTAAAGTACAAAATAGTTTTGGATTTATTTTTAATAGTAAACCAGATGTCTTTGTGCTTGAAGTTTTCTATCACCAGATGCTTATATATAAAACACTTGTTTTGTGCTTTTCTTTGTGCTTGTCTCTCTTTTGAAGTACTGTAACACATTTTGGTATTATCACTGCATACATAGCATATATTTTATCAGGAGATTGTCTATTTCTTTGTCTCGTTACAAATCAAAATGCTATTAGCAGATATATGTGTTAAAAAGTAGATTGTGCTTAGGATATTTTCCAAAAGGAGAGTACCACATTCCCTGCTACTGACTTCAGCCGAACACAAATTTTCTCAAATGAGTCGCTGCATGAAACGTTTACGGAATGGTATACTAAAATGTTTTATACTCATAATAACATTGTTATTATTTTTGTCACTTGTATTACCTTTCTTATAATCTGCTGCCCTTGTGAATATTACCTTTACCACTATTTGGTATTTAATATATGTGTTATTGTTCCATATGATCATAATTTTTTTTATGCCATGGCAGAATTTGCAGCTTCAAGATCTACTCGACGGCGTGGTCCTTTGCACACTGCATATCACATGAGTATTGTTACAAAATATCTCCTTAGATTAGATCTATTGAAAATTTTATATTTATGTATCATATATAGTATATTTTGTAACCCGTTGGGCACTCTTCTTTTCTTTTTTGGATGCAGTGTCTTCAGGAGAATTTGTTCCTATCAATTCAATATCTATCGGTTTTGCTACTATCCACATTCTATTTGGTTATGTTCATATATATATATATATATATATATATTCTTCTATATTATTGTTTTTACTAATTATCCCTGTTTTTTTTGTGATAATTTATTAGATGTCCCTATGGTATCTGAGGGGTCTACACATCTTTCCTATGGTATATCAAGCTAGATTTTTTTTATTTGCTAATTTTGTAGTTTTCAATTTCATGTTTACTTTTTTTGTAAAATCCTTGACTCTTTTTTTTGGATATGTAAATTGATTCTGTTGATGTTGTCCATGGTTCGTAGAAGATGATTACATAGAGGAATTTTTATCCGATCAGAGCATGCAACATACTTTGGAATCTTGCAATGAACATTTCTTTGAAATTGCTGAAAATACTGGTAATTGTAAAAATATTGTTGTCTAATCTTATTTTTTTCTATTAAATTTTTATATGTTTTTTGACATATTTTAAATTTTTTTTGCAAGGATACTATGATTTTGGAGATATGGATTTGATTTGTAAGTACTGCAATGCTTTTGTTTGGTTTGAAGAACGTGCAGATAAAAAAAAAGGTGTTCAAAATGCGGAATTTTCCATTTGTTTTATGAAGGATGATGTTAAGTTGCCTACTTTGGCACGTCCTCCACCCCTACTTTGGAATTTGTTGAATAATATTGATCCTCGAAGTTCTAACTTCATTCACCATATTCGATCTTATAATAGTATGTTCTCATTTATATCTCTTGGTGGTAACTTGGAAATTGGTGGTAACGACGGATCAGGTCCACCACAGTTTGTTATAGGTGGTCAGAATTATCATCGGATTGGTAGTTTGTTGCCTCTTGAAGGAGATGATCCGAAGTTTGCCCAATTATACATTCATGACACAGAAAATGAGTTGCCAAATCGTCTCAAACCTTTTAGGTAATTATTTGAGATAAGATATTTTTAAAAATTTTTACATTTTTATCTGGTTTAGAGAATTTTTTTATATTGTAGGTAGCTAATTAATTGCGATAAAATATTTGAAAAGAATTTGATTTATTCATGAAGGTAAGACAACGTCTGCTCTCTATTTTGTAGTGATCAATCTGGTCTTTGTGAATTAGATCCATCACTGGTTGTTGACTTGATGAACATGTTTGATGAATTCAATGTGCTTGCTCAAAGTTTCCGCCAGGTCAGGGATTTTCGACAACAATATCCAGTTGTAAATTTTTCATTGCGTTTGGTAAGGCATCGATCTAATGATGTCAGAACATATAATATGCCCACTGTGAATGAGATTGCTGCTTTAGTTGTTGGCGATTTCGATGGACCTAATTTGGTTCGGGATATCATTGTACGTTCAACCATGGGTTACTTGGAAAGAATACATGAAACACACCCTGCTTACCTTCCATTGCAATATCCTATACTCTTCCCATATGGTGAGGATGGGTTCAAGGAAGATATTCCTCGTGCATCAATTCCCGTTGGTCAAGTTTTGTCCACTCGTGATAGGGTATCATTGAGGGAATTCGTTGCATTTCGTATCCAGCATCGGCAATGTGAGCATGGTATTTTAATCAAAAGTCATCGACTTTTTCAACAATTTGTGGTTGATTGTTACTCTATGATTGAATCCCAAAGATTATCTTTCATTCGCGGATCGCAGAAAAAAATTAGATCTGAGTTCTTACGTGGTTTGGAGGAAGCTGTTGATCGAGGCGATGTTGAACCTGAGACTATTGGGAAACGTATTGTCTTACCATCGTCTTTTGTGGGTGGGAGACGTTATATGTTTAATAATTGCCAGGATGCTATGGCTATATGCAAAAGATTTGGCTTCCCTGATTTATTTTTGACATTTAAATGCAATCATAAATGGCCAGAGATTGATCATTATATGAGCCTTCATCATCTTAATGCATCTAATAGACCTGACATTGTATGTCGAGTGTTTAAAATGAAGCTTGAATTAATGATGGATGATTTTAAGAATGGTCAAGTTTTTGGTCCTGTTATTGCTGGTTAGTAAAAAAAATTTCTACGTTGCATTATATTTGATTAATTTTTGTCATATATAATTTATATATTTTTTTAGGTATGTACACAATTGAGTTTCAGAAGAGAGGGTTGCCCCATGCTCATATTCTTCTTTGGCTTCTTCCTTCTACCAAGAATAATCCCACTCAATTGATTGACGATTTGATATGTGCTGAATTACCTAATCCTATTGCATTTCCTAAGTTGTACAATGTTGTTTCTGCTTTTATGGTTCATGGACCATGTGGTAATATACGACGACAATCTCCGTGCATGCGAAGTGGCGAGTGTTCTAAATTTTTCCCAAGAAGTTTGTTTCACATACAACATTTGATGATGCTGGCTATCCTATATATAAGCGAAGAGATTTGGGTATAACGACTGAACGTTATGGTGTATTGTTGGATAATGGTTATGTTGTTCCCTATAATCCATTTTTGCTTATGAAATATCAAGCTCACATCAATGTTGAATACTACAACCAGTCAAACTGTATAAAGTATTTGTTTAAGTATGTCAACAAAGGGCCCGATCGAGTCACTGTTGCGTTGAATGATGTGCCAGTTGAGTCTGGTGAAGGTGTAGTCGTTGATGAAATAAAACAATATTATGATTGTAGATATCTATCACCTTGTGAATCTGTTTGGCGTATACTTGCATTCGAGATACACCACCGGTGGCCACCCGTTCAAAGACTCACATTCCATTTGCCACGAGAACAAAATATTGTCTTTGGTGATCGTGAAAGACTTGACAGTGTTGTGCATCGCCACCAAGACCAGAAAACAATGTTTTTATCTTGGATGGAAGCAAATAGGATACATGTTGAAGGACGTGGATTAACTTATGGTGAGTTTCCCTCAATGTTTGTTTATTGTCAGCAGAGCAAAACTTGGGATTTGCGACAGCGTGGAACATCGGTTGGTAGATTGAATTTTGTACCTCCAGGGACTGGTGAATTGCACTATATGCGGATGTTGCTCAATGTTCAGCGTGGTTGTACCAGCTTTGATTGTATTAAAACTGTAAATGATGTTACTTATCCTACTTATCAGGAAGCATGTTTTGCATTGGGTTTATTGGCAGATGACAATGAATATGTTGAAGGTATCCGTGAAGCTTTCTTGATATCTGGTGGCATATTTATTCGTAGATTATTTGCTAATCTTATCTTGTCCAACTCCATGAGTAACCCTTGCCTTGTATGGGAAAAAACTAGTGATGTGCTTTCTGATGATATTCGTCATTATACAAGACAACAGAATCCAGGTATTTAGTATATATTTTTTATTGTGCTCTTGCATTTTATTATTCATTTTACCAATTTATATTTGGTTTTTATTTAATATAGATTTGTCTCTCCCAAGTTCAACCATTCATAATAAGTGCCTGATTGAAATTGAGAAATTATTGAATCTTAATGGCAAGAGTCTTACGGATTATAGTGGGATGCCTATTCCAAACGATGTTGAATTGGTGTGTGAACCGAATAGTTACATTCAGGCAGAATTGAGTTATGATGTTGAAGAAATGATCATCATGCATGGACAGTGCTACGAATCCCTTAATGTTGATCAGTTACGTGCGTATGAATGCATTGTATCGTCTGTTAATGCTGGTGTTGGTGGTTTCTTTTTTGTGTATGGTTATGGTGGTACTGGTAAAACATTTCTTTGGAAGACGTTATCATATCGGTTCCACGCTGAGAAAAAATTGTGTTGAATGTTGCATCAAGTGGCATTGCTTCCTTATTGTTACCCCGGGGACGTACTGCCCATTCAATCTTTTCAATCCCATTAGTTCTTTATGAAGATTCTTGTTGTAATATCAAACAGGGTAGTTTGAAGGCTCAATTTCTACAAGCTGTTTCTTTGATTATATGGGATGAAGCTCTCATGGTTAATCGATGGGCATTTGAAGCGTTGGATAGAACATTGCGAGATATTATGTCTTCCGTTACTGATGTCAATAGTGAGTTGTCTTTTGGTGGTAAAACTGTTGTATTGGGTGGTAACTTTCGGCAAATTCTTCCAGTAATACCAAAGTCTAATAGAGCAACTATTGTAATGTTTACAATAAACTCTTCCTACCTTTGGAAAAATTGTGTTGTGCTTAATCTTTCTCAAAACATGAGATTAGAAGAAGGTTCAAGTGTTGAGGAAAGAGCTAAAGTCTCCAAGTTTGCAAAATGGTTACTAGATATAGGAGATGGCATCATTGGTGTTGATGTTGATGGAGAGGCTGAAGTGGAAATACCTGATAAATTTTTACTTGCTAGCACCAATGATCCTGTTGCAGAAATTGTGACTTGGACTTATCCTAATCTGTTATCTAATGTTGGTGATTTTATATACTTTGAGGAACGTGCTATACTTGCTCCTAGGTTGGAAGCTATTGAAAAGCTTAATGCATATGTCCTGTCACTGATTCCTGGTGAATGCAAGGAGTACTTTAGTTCGGATTCTATTTGTAGTGTTGACAATGATATTGGAGTGAATGTTGAATGGGTGACTATTGAATTTTTGAACCAAATAAAATGTTTTGGCATTCCTAATCATAAGCTTCTCCTTAAAGTTGGTGTCCCGGTCATGTTGATTCGTAATATTGACCAAGCAATAGGTCTATGTATTGGGACTAGACTTATTGTGTTAGAACTTGGGAGAAATGTTATATATGCACGTGTTGTTACGGGTACACATGCAGGTCAAACCGTTTTTATTCCACGTATGAATTTAATACCTTCCGACCCAAGTCTACCTTTAAAGTTTTGTCGAAGACAATTTCCCTTGTCCTTGTGTTTTTCAATGACAATCAACAAGAGTCAAGGACAAACTCTTGGGCATGTTGGTCTTTTTTTATCGAGGCCTGTTTTTGCCCATGGACAATTATATGTTGCTATTTCGAGAGTGAAGAATCCTAATGGGTTGAAGATATTGATCGATAATGATGAATCACATTCCTCTTGTCACACGACCAATGTTGTTTATCAAGAAATTTTTGATAAAATTTAGACAGGTAATATAATTTATTTTAATTGCCATACTTTTTACCATAGATTTAAAATTTTGTTACTTTACTCGTTTCTGATAATTGTATTTTATATAACAATTTTTTTTTGGTTCTGTTGATAAATAACGCAATTTATATGGTTTTCCGTACTACCGAGTTTGTAATTTTTTTTTATTTTGTGTATAGAATTATTACTATACAAATGGAAAAATTCCCGAAAACAAGATAACTTAATAAATTATTTCAATGATATAGAAAAATATAAGAAAATGTTTATATTTGTTTAATTAAAATTACATGTGAATATGAAATCTTAACTATGGTAAATTTTTATATTAATACAAGCAGAGCAAAATGGCAAAAGGTCTCCTGAATCATATTTCTAAGAACTTAATACCTTAACCAGTAGGATATTTTTCTTACATATTTATAAAAAAGAGAAAGAAAATCCACACCTTTGGTATAAAGTTAATCGCTGTCACGAAAAAAATTGTGTTACCTATTCTGGCTAAATGGAAAAACATATGATTATTAGAAATTTATTTAAATAATATTTCATAACCAAACCATATAAATTTAATTTTTTTTAAAATGACGGATTCCTTCTTTTTTTTTTTATCATGACTTATCACACATTTTTTTTTTGTGAAAACATGAAGAAACAGAGAATAATAATTTTACCCAAAGAAATAGAGAAGCAAATAAAAATAAAGTTGAACAGAACATAAACTAGAGGTGTTGTGTATTATATATATATATATATATATATATATATATATATATATATCGATATCTATATATATATAATATCAAATTTCACCTTCAGAAATTCTTATCATGAGTAATCAAACAGTAAGTACAGAATATTTTAAAGGCTACTAAATACATAATTGATATACTTTTTGTAACACCCTATGAAATAATTACCCTTAATTACCCCAAAATTAGGATTTAAAATTTCTTTTAAGATGGATATGGTATTTGCCAAAATAATATTTCCTTTCATTAATAACAAAAACATCAGAGTTAATAAAGCGGAAGACTTAAAGGCATCAAATTCATAAAGTATAAGTTTAGGTACATTCAGTTCGGTCATTCAAAATACAATCAGTGTTTTAGCTCGGCCCAATTGGCCGAGACCCAATACAAAACAATGTTCTAGCTCGGCCAAATTGGCCGAGACCCATCCACCTATCTGACTCTAAATAACTTACTCGAGTGATCCTGCTCGGCCGAGGACTGCGTCTGCTCGGGCTCAGTACCTGAAAAATGGTAAGGAGGTGAGCATTACACAGAACTTAAGTAAGCAGTTTCTAAAATGACATACCGAACTACCAAGCCAAACACAAGTAGTCAAATAGCAAATAAATCACAAGTAATCAAACCCATATATCTCATGCATATATCAACATTTAGCTCGGTTCGCATACCCACATCCTCGTCTAGCTCGGCTCACATCATAAACCGGTTAACTCATTGCTAGCTATACCTTGGTTTATCCTCTCATGTCTCGGATTACCATCTCTATCTCGGGTTCACTACTCAATATTTCACTCACATAATTTACAATCTTTTACTCTTCTCGGATGCATACACCCAGTGCATGTCTTACACCATTTAAGTCGGATATTGGAGTGTCCATAACTGCGAGTACCACAATACTCGGCTTACAGCTGCGAGCACCACAATGCTCGGCTTACGCGATCAATGCATGCACCCAGTACGCGTCTGCTATGACCAGTAACACTACCGCCGATCATTCTATGGAGTAAGGAGTGTCCATAACTGCGAGTACCACAATACTCGACTTACAGCTGCGAGCACCACAATGCTCGGCTTACGCGATCAATGCACGCACCCAGTACGCGTCTGCTATGACCAGGAACACATCCCACCGATTCCGTTCTCGGAACCTTGTGAGTCATAACTGCGAGCACCACAATGCTCGACTTACAGCTGCGAGCACCACAATGCTCGGCTTACGCGATCAATGCACGCACCCAGTACGCGTCTGCTATGACCCGACCACACAACCATTTCTCTTTAATTCCCCTTATCTTATTAACCATTACTTTTAGTTCGGCCCACCTCAGTTCACCTCTTTAATTTATTCCTCTTTGCATTAATCTCATTATTTACTTAGCTCGGCCTATCTCGGCTCAACCCTTTACCCATTTCCGATTTCCCTTATCCCTATTATCTATCTCATCTACCTATCTCATTATATAACTTATTAGTTTGTCTTTTCGATCCACCCTGGTTACCATTCTTCTCATTCTCCATTCTCACCCTCTCTCGGCTCGGCCACAGATACAAATACCAAATATCAAAGCATCATAAACACTTATACCTCAACAACCACATGAACAAAACATTTAGTCAATCCATCATATAAAATACAGCATATGAAATATAGCATGTAATCAAAAGTGATATTCCATCTTCACCTAAAGTCCATGTTTCTAGTTCATTCGTTAATTCCCCTTTTACCCTTTTTACCATTTCTCTTCTAACATTAACCTATGTCCATTCCCTAATCTAACACCCACTCTTAGTACCCTTTATGAACACCCTAGAAACCCAAACTCAAGTAGAGGTAACACTCACTCCTTACCTCAAACAGTGTGAGATAAGAGTTGAGAGTTTGAGAATGGTTCCTTGTGGCTTGTCCTTGATCTTAGCACCCTTGAATCCTTCTTACTCCAAGCTACACATGAGCTCCACCAATCTACACACGAACTCCATGGCGGTCCAGGGGCGCCCGGGACGGAAAAGAAGGCGGCGGGAAGGAGGTCTCTGGTTGGTGGAAGAGAGGGAAATGTTCGTGAGAAGAGGAGAGGAAGAAGATTTGTTGGGTTGTTGTTGCTAGACTTTGAGAGAAAAGGGAAAGAGAGACGTAGGGAAGAGAGAGAAGAATAAAAGTGAGAAGTGTTATGGGTTATGTGTTGGGATTTTCTTTTATTCAAATGTGGAAGATATTTGTGTGGCTCTCATTGGAAGCTTCTTGAGGAAGCTTGAATATGTGGACAGGATTCATTGGCTTCTTGAGGAAGCCATGAACAGTACATTGAAAAGGACATAAAGCAGTGATAATGACATAAAGTGGATGTTGGTACAACGTACAGATGGTACGAAACTCCAGGGCTACCAACTCAACATGAGCTGGCACGACAGAGCTAGGACGTGTCGGCTAGGATACGTCGGCTCGGTATGGAGGAATCGTAGTAGTCCGAGCTTCCATCTCGGATAATAGGGTGAGGTATGCTAAGGTCGGCTAGTCCGGACTGGACAACAGGTTCCGCATTTGGTTCTCATCCAGCTCGGTTCATATGCACACAATCTCATCTAGCTCGGCCGAGATCGGACCGAGGTCCTATACTTACATCCTAGGTCGGCCTATGCTCATACTACCCTTCTAACCTTGTACAATTTCTAAGGCCTAATCCTATCCTTAAATAAATATTTATATACTAAAATTGTATTATTTAATATTAATTTTCAGGATGTTACATTCCTCTCCCACTTACAGGAATTTCGTCCTCGAAATTTAGTCGGCATTGAACAATTGCGGATATGACTGCTTCATCTTCTCCTCGAGTTCCCAAGTAGCTTCCTCCACATCATTTCGATTCCATACTACCTTGACCAAGGGGATTTCCTTTCCTCAGAGTCGTCTGACTTGTCTATCTTCAACTCGGACTGGTAGGACTTCGAAGGTCAGATTGTCTCTTAGCGGCAGTTCGTCCACTGCTATCACATGCGAGGGATCGTGAATGTATCTCCTAAGTTGCGAGACATGGAACACATCGTGGAGCTTAGACAAGTGCGGAGGTAGAGCAATTCGGTACGCTACTGGTCCGACCTTCTCCGATATCTGGTATGGTCCGACAAACCGAGGGGTCATCTTCTTTGATTTGATAGCTCGGCCGATACCCGTTATAGGGGATACCTGAAGGAATACATGATCTCCCTCGATGAAGTGCAAGGGTTTCCTTCTCTTGTCGGCATAACTCTTCTGTCGGTCCTGAGCGGCTTTCATCTTCCCTTGTATCATTCGGATCTTCTCAGTTGTCTCATGAACAATGTCGGGACCAATCAACAAGTTTTCACCTATCTGGAACCAGCATAGCGGCGTTCGACATTTCCGACCATACAAGGCTTCGAAAGGAGCCATTCCGATACTTGAATGGAAGCTGTTGTTGTAGGTGAATTCGACCAACGGCAATAGTGTTTCCCAGCTTTCCGACTGTTCAAGCACGCATGTTCTCAGCAAGTCCTCAAGAGTCTGAATGGTGCGCTCGGATTGTTCGTCAGTTTGGGGATGATAAGCAGTGCTAAACCTCAACTTTGTACCCATGGCTTCTTGCAGACTTTGCCAGAATCGAGATAAGAAACGAGGATCACGGTCTGACACTATGCTGCTCGGAACACCATGGAGTCTGACGATGTCCTTTATGTACAGTTGCGTCAGCTTCTCCAAACTGTACTTCTTGCTGATCGGCAGGAAATGGGCACACTTTGTAAGTCGGTCCACCACAACCCAAATGGCTTCCTGCCCCGATCTCGTCCTTGGTAGACCCGATACAAAGTCCATCGAAATGCTATCCCACTTCCATTGTGGAATCTCCAAGGATTTGAGTAATCCTCCTGGTTTCTGATGCTCGATCTTGGCTTTCTGACATGTCAAGCACCGAGACACATAATCGGCCACGTCGGTCTTCAACTTCGGCCACCAAAATAACCTCTTCAAATCTTGGTACATCATTGTGGCACCTGGGTGAAGACTCATCTTCGTCTTGTGGGCATCTTCCATCAACTCTCTTCGGACTTCAAAGTCCATGGGGATGCAAACTCTGCCTCAAAATCGTATGAGACCATCAGGTCCCTTAGTGAAGTTGGGTTCATCCTTGTCACCTGCTCTTTCGAGTAGTTTCTGGAGTTCTAGGTCGGCAGCCTGCCTTTCCTTGATGAAACCCACAAAATCATTGGTTACTTGCAGCATTTCCAGGACAACACTATTTTCCTTCTTCTGTATGCCGAGGTTAAGGTCACTGAACTCCTGCATCAACTGCATCTCTCGGACCATCATATTACTCAGATGAAGACTTTTCCTGCTCAATGCGTCGGCCACAACGTTGGCTTTTCCGGGATGATAGTGAAAGTTGAAATCATAGTCCTTCAAGAATTCTACCCATCTGCGTTGCCTCATGTTCAGCTCCTTCTGGTCGAACAGGTAGCCGAGACTCTTGTGGTCACTGAACACTTCAAATTTAGTGCCATACAGGTAGTGCCTCCAAATCTTAAGGGCAAACACCACGGCTGCTAATTCAAGGTCATGGGTGGGGTAATTCTGTTCGTCTTGTCGAAGTTGCCGGGAGGCGTAAGCCACTACCTTTCCCTGCTGCATCAACACACAGCCGAGACCCTGCTTCGAGGCGTCGCAAAATACGTCAAAGGCTTTGGTCGGATCGGGTAAAATCAACACGGGCGAGCTTGTCAACCTTTTCTTTAGCTCTTGAAAGCTCTGCTCGTACACTTCAGACCATTGGTAGGATGCATCCTTTCTGGTTAACGAGGTCAACGGTAGAGCTAGTTTAGAGAATCCTTCAATGAATCTCCTATAGTATCCAGCAAGATCGAGGAAACTCCTAATCTCCGTCACCGAGTTCGGTCTCTCCCACTTAAGCACCGCTTCCACCTTGGAGGGATCAACTGCTACACCTTGCTCGGATATCACATGTCCAAGGAAATGAACCTCGTTGAGCCAAAAACTGCACTTATAGAGTTTAGCGTAGAGATTCTTATCCTTCAAAACCTGCAACACCGTCCTCAGATGCTGCTCGTGTTCACTCGGACTTCGGGAGTAGATGAGGATATCGTCAATGAAGACTATCACAAACGAGTCCAGGTAGGGTCGAAAAATCCTATTCATGTAGTCCATAAAGATAGCAGGGGCGTTGGTAAGTCCGAAGGGCATAACCACGTACTCAAAATGCCCATACCTTGTTCGGAAGGCTGTCTTCGGAATGTCTTCTTCTCGGACTCAGATATGGTGATATCCAGATCGAAGGTCTATCTTTGAGAACACTGACGCTCCCTTGAGTTGGTCCAATAAATCGTCAATCCGAGGGAGGGGATTTTTGTTCTTCACTGTTACCGCGTTGAGCTTCCGATAATCAGTGCACATTCTAAGGCTACCATCTTTCTTTTTAACAAATAGAATCGGAGCTCCCCAAGGTGAGACGCTTGGTCGGATTAGCTTTATGGCCAAAAGTTCTTCCAGCTGTTTCTTAAGCTCTTCTACCTCGGGAGGTGCCATTCTGTACGGAGCGATTGAGATCGGGCCAGTTCCTGGAAGAAGGTCTATACTGAACTCTATTTCTCTGCTCGGCGGTAAGCCAGGCATTTCATCGGAGAAAACCTCTGGAAATTCTCCGACTATAGGAGTTTGGTCTAAGTTCGGTTCCTCTGTTATCTCTAACTTCGCTACAGAAGGGCCACTAAAGATTACGGTCTTTTCTCGGCAATCGAGCAGGACATGGTGTTGAGACATCCAGTCCATGCCAAGGATGATATCTAGCTTGGTTAAGGGTAGACAAATCAAATTGACTTTAAATTCTCTACCTAATACTTGGATAGGACACTCTAGACACATTTTAGAAGTGATTACAGAAGAATTGGTTGGGGTAGAAATAGATAGTTTGTAAGGCATTTCTACCGGGGATAGTTTTAGTCTATTCATACAGTCAAGGGAAATGAAAGAATGTGTGGCTCCGCAGTCAAATAGCACGGCACATGGAATACTGTTTACTCGACAAGTACCTCGGATCAGTTCGTCAGCATCAGTCACTTCTTTACCATCCATAGTGTAAACTTTGCCCCTCTGCATAGGTCGGTTAACACTGGTCTGATGAGCCTTGGTCACATTGACCTCTTCCTTCACAATATTCTCGGTACACCGAGCTGCAAAATGACCAGGCTTGCCACATCGGAAACAGGATCCTCTCGCTTTGCTCGGATCCAGACTCCAGCATTCTCCCCTGTGCTGTCTTCCACAATGTTGGCAGATCGGATACGGGCCAGGAACAACCACCATCTGACCACCGCTCCTCGGAGCTATTGACATTCTGGAGTTCGGATTCACATAGGGAGCAGATCTCTGGACAGCTCCCTTTCCTCTGATCGGACCCACTCCTTTTTGTTTCGACCTGCTCCTCTTTCCATCAGCTTTCCTTTTGAGCCCCTTCTCATAAGTGCTAGCCATGTTTATCAATTACGAGATATTGGCCACATTCTGATATTCGAATGCGAGCCGAATATCGTCACGGAGACCAGACTCAAACTTGAAGCACTTGGTGCTTTCGTCAGCATCTCTGTAGCTTCCTGAATAGCGGATCAAATCCTTGAACTGAGCGGCATACTCCCCAACGCTCAAGTTCCTCTGTTCCAGCTTGAGAAAAGCGAGCTCCTTCTCTCTCCTGACATCTTCAGGAAAGTACTTTCCGAGGAAGCGGGCTCGGAACAATTCCCAAGTGACGACCTCATTTGCCGCTTCCAATCCTCGGCTTTGTTGATCCCACCAGTGCTCGGCTTCACTAGCCAGCACAAACTCAGCTAACCTCACCCTGTACTCATAGGGAGGTTGCAGAGATCGAAAGATCTTCTCAATATCCTGGAGCCATCTCCGAGCTCCATCTGGGTTATATCCTCCTTCGAACCGAGGTGGTTCGTTCTTCCGAAATCGGCTCATCCAGTCTATCTCGACCGGAGCCGGAGGTTGGGGCTGAAGGGCTGCAGCTGCAGCTGCTGCGGCCGCAGCGATGTTTTGAGCGAGGTTCTCAGCCTGATTCTGCTGAGCCTGCGCTTGGTTCTGCTGTAGCTAAACCAGGGTTTCCAACACAGTGGCAATTCGGTCGTTATCAGCTCGTCTCCCAGCCATGCTGTTTGGTCATGGAGAGAAAGCCAATTAACTTCCGATTAATCAAGTAAATGTATATATATAAACATATATACCTATGAGCTCTATTGTCTAACTTAGACTTCTAGACTTTACTTATTTGTCACTCTCTTGGTGAGTAACCACTAGAGTCTTTCGCAACTCCAATAGGCCGAGGGGAAACTGCTCTGATACCAAAAATGTAACACCCTATGAAATAATTACCCTTAATTACCCCAAAATTAGGATTTAAAATTTCTTTTAAGATGGATATGATATTTTCCAAAATAATATTTCCTTTCATTAATAACAAAAACATCAGAGTTAATAAAGCAGAAGACTTAAAGTCATCAAATTCATAAAGTATAAGTTTAGGTACATTCAGTTCGGTCATTCAAAATACAATCAGTGTTTTAGCTCGGCCCAACTGGCCGAGACCCAATACAAAACAATGTTCTAGCTCGGACCAACTGGCCGAGACCCATCCACCTATCTGACTCTAAATAACTTACTCTCCCTGTGAGGGAGAGTGATCCTATTCGGCCGGGGACTGCGTCTGCTCGGGCTCAGTACCTGAAAAATGGTAAGGAGGTGAGCATTACACAGAACTTAAGTAAGCAGTTTCTAAAATGACATACCGAACTACCAAGCCAAACACAAGTAGTCAAATAGAAAATAAATCACAAGTAATCAAACCCATATATCTCATGCATATATCAACATTTAGCTCGGTTCGCACACCCACATCCTCGTCTAGCTCGGCTCACATCATAAACCGGTTAACTCATTGCTAGCTATACCTCGGTTTATCCTCTCATGTCTCGGATTACCATCTCTATCTCGGGTTCACTACTCAATATTTCACTCACATAATTTACAATCTTTTACTCTTCTCGGATGCATACACCCAGTGCATGTCTTACACCATTTAAGTCGGATATTGGAGTGTCCATAACTGCGAGTACCACAATACTCGGCTTACAGCTGCGAGCACCACAATGCTCGGCTTACGCGATCAATGCACGCACCCAGTACGCGTCTGCTATGACCAGTAACACTACCGCCGATCATTCTATGGAGTAAGGAGTGTCCATAACTGCGAGTACCACAATACTCGACTTACAGCTGCGAGCACCACAATGCTCGGCTTACGCGATCAATGCACGCACCCAGTACGCGTCTGCTATGACCAGGAACACATCCCACCGATTCCGTTCTCGGAACCTTGTGAGTCATAACTGCGAGCACCACAATGCTCGACTTACAGCTGCGAGCACCACAATGCTCGGCTTATGCGATCAATGCACGCACCCAGTACGCGTCTGCTATGACCCGACCACACAACCATTTCTCTTTAATTCCCCTTATCTTATTAACCATTACTTTTAGTTCGGCCCACCTCAGTTCACCTCTTTAATTTATTCCTCTTTGCATTAATCTCATTATTTACTTAGCTCGGCCTATCTCGGCTCAACCCTTTACCCATTTCCGATTTCCCTTATCCCTATTATCTATCTCATCTACCTATCTCATTATATAACTTATTAGTTTGTCTTTTCGATCCACCCTGGTTACCATTCTTCTCATTCTCCATTCTCACCCTCTCTCGGCTCGGCCACAGATACAAATACCAAATATCAAAGCATCATAAACACTTATACCTCAACAACCACATGAACAAAACATTTAGTCAATCCATCATATAAAATACAGCATATGAAATATAGCATGTAATCAAAAGTGATATTCCATCTTCACCTAAAGTCCATGTTTCTAGTTCATTCGTTAATTCCCCTTTTACCCTTTTTACCATTTCTCATCTAACATTAACCTATGTCCATTCCCTAATCTAACACCCACTCTTAGTATCCTTTATGAACACCCTAGAAACCCAAATTCAAGTAGAGGTAACACTCACTCCTTACCTCAAACCGTGTGAGATAAGAGTTGAGAGTTTGAGAATGGTTCATTGTGGCTTGTCCTTGATCTTAGCACCCTAGAATCCTTCTTACTCCAAGCTACACACGAGCTCCACCAATCTACACACGAACTCCACGGCGGGGAGGAGGTCTCTGGTTGGTCGAAGAGAGGGAAATGTTCGTGAGAAGAGGAGAGGAAGAAGATATGTTGGGTTGTTGTTGCTGGACTTTGAGAGAAAAGGGAAAGAGAGATGTAGGGAAGAGAGAGAATAATAAAAGTGAGAAGTGTTATGGGTTATGTGTTGGGATTTTCTTTTATTCAAATGTGGAAGATATTTGTGAGGCTCTCATTAGAAGCTTCTTTAGGAAGCTTGAATATGTGGACAGGATTCATTGGCTTCTTGAGGAAGCCATGAACAGTACATTGAAAAGGACATAAAGCAGTGATAATGACATAAAGTGGATGTTGGTACAACGTACAGATGGTACGAAACTCCAGGGCTACCAACTCAACATGCGCTGGCACGGCGGAGCTAGGACGTGTCGGCTAGGATACGTCGGCTCGGTATGGAGGAATCGTAGTAGTCCGAGCTTCCATCTCGGATAATAGGGTGAGGTATGCTAAGGTCGGCTAGTCCGGACTGGACAACAGGTTCCACGTTTGGTTCTCATCCAGCTCGGTTCATCTTGTTGGAAACCAACAAGCGGCCTAACAATTTAGTAGAGGGGGGGTGAATAGTAAATTGAAGTAACGATACTAATTTTTCGAATGTAATTGATAATAAAAAATTACGCGCTTACTGTTTTAAAACAAAAATAATTTTCTGTCCAAAAATGAATGAACTACTCAATTAGTTGATGGACTACTCGAGTAGTGCGTGTCAATTCAGACAGATAACAGAGTTTTCAAAAGCTGGGTTTTGCTAACACAAAGCCAAGAACAGAAGCGGATGATTTGCTATCTTAAGGTTCTGAAGAAAGATTAAATAACATAAATAAATGAAAGCAGTAAAAGATAGACACAGAGAATTATTATACTGGTTCACTCTCTACCCACTTGAGAGCTACGTCCAGTCCCCCCCTAAACCTTAGGGAGTGTCTACTAAAATCAATTAAATTGGATACAAACAGGATTAATTAGTGAACCTCACTCAATCTAATCCTAACCCTTCAAGAGTGTACCAAACTCTTGAACTTTACCCCAATTTCAATTGATTCTCTGTTGAAGAACCTCTTCAACCTTCCACAAAGAGAGCTTCTTGAAACCTTCAAGAACACCTTCTCCCTTTAGAAATCGAGCCTCTTGAAACCTTCAAGTGCTCCTTCCTTTCTTCAATGGAGTAATCAGATCACAGCGAAGCGCCTCCAAACAATCTCAATTGACAATGAGTAAGAAAGCTAGAATACTAGAATGAGATTGATTCTTAGAAAGGGATTGGATCAAAGGTTTTTTTTGGGTGCAGGGTTTAAAAATGTTTTTGCTCAAGATCCGTGTAGCTCTTGTTGAAGAGGTAATCATTATATTGAGTTTTCAAATCACCAGAATCAGGGAGGAGCCTAAGAAAATTAATAAGGAAAGATTCTCCCTTGATTGCCTCTTCAACAGCCATATTAGAATTAAAATACTGACAGATCTGATACGTATTACTCGAGTAGTTGGAGCACTACTTGAGTAGTGATAAAATTTGTGGACTCACTGTTTCTCAAGCTACTCGATTAGTTCAGCAACTAATCGATTAGTTTGAGAACTAATCGATTAGTCAACAGACTACTCGAGTAGTTTGTGGAGACAGTGAGCAGACTAATTTTCATCAATGCAAGCTACTCGAGTAGTGCACAAACTACTCGAGTAGTCACTGCTACTTTCTTAAAGAATAATGTTAAAAATGATTTTCCAAAAGTCCTAGTCCCTTTCTAAGCTTTTTCAAATATTTAACTTGACTAGTATTCATGCTAACTAACTCATAATCGCTTGAGTAACATCCTAAGTCTACCACCCACACTCAACATAAATATAAAATATTACAAGGGAGCGAGAAATGGAAAACTTCTAAATGGTTGTTGTTGCTTTGTCTTCATCAAGGACAACTTGTTGATTTATTTGTCTTCATCAAAACCTTTTTGATTCTACAATCTCCCCTTTTTGATGATGACAAATCCTTGATAATATAAACCTTGTTGTTTTGCATAAACTCCCCCTGACTATATGCAACATCAGAAACCTGCACAGCATAAACAACAACACCATTTCTCCCCTTTTTGGCATGATAAAAAAGGAGCCTAAATTAAGAGCAATATGCCAAAGGAAGAACATAATAACACATGTTGGATTATGAGCAATGATAGCACTTGATGATTTATAGCCCGAAAAAAAAACTTTTCTCCCCTTAAAACAAATATACTTAAGAAGAGGCAATTAAATAAAAAAATTTAGCACATAGCCCTCCAAAAGTACTTGAAAAAGTTAAGTTTTGCTTGAGGGTACCCAAATTGTTTTGGGCATATCGGGATTTTCATCTTTCACAATCCAAACATAATAACCGTTAGACACACCATGAGATTTAATTCTACAAATATTTGAGGTGTGTCCATGAATGCCACAATAAAAGCAAGTTGGCTTTTTAGAATAATTAACATTTGAAAAAGAACCAACTTTTCTAAAATTCTTTTTATTGGCATTCATGTATCCTAAGCCGATTTTATTTGTATTGTTCCTTTGATTTTCAAGAAGTTGATTTAATCTTTGATCACTTCTTGATAAAGTTGCAATAGTTTTTTTCAAATTTGTAACTTCATGTTCATGACTTTTGCAACTTTCACAAGGAGGGATTTCTTGAATTTTCAAAGAATCAATGCTTTGTTGAAGTGCTTCATTTTTACTATTTAGCTTGTCAATGCATTTTTCTAAATTCAAGACTTGCTCTTTATATTTCAAAATAGCTCTTTTTCCTTTGTCATTTAATTTAGCAAGTTTCTTGAATTCTTTATGCATTTCAACATAAGCATTATATAATTCTTCATAATCATGAGACTCAGATTCGGAATCAGAATTTACCTCGGTTCCTTGCTTACTTGAAGTGAAACTTGATGATGCGCCTTCATCAAATCTACTCACCAAGCAAAGATTGGCTTCTTCCTCATCACTTGATGTGCTTGAGCTTGTCTCTTTGTTTTCATCCGGTGCATCCCACACTATGTAGGCTCTTTTGCCCTTTTTCTTTTCATCTTTATGTCTCTTAAGATACTCAGGACAATGAGGTCTTATGTGACCTCTCTTACCACATTCATGACATTTAATTTTATCTTTTGAAGAACAATTTCTATGGTAGGAGTCCTTAGGTTCCTTTATTCTTTTTAATTCATTTTTATTTTTAAAACATTTACGGAACCTCTTTGCTAGTTTTTGAAAACTTTCATCATCTAAACTAGATTCGGAGTCATTACTAGAGCTAGAGGAATCATCACATACCTTAGTTGATTTTGTGGTGGTCTTTAGTGCGATTCCCTTCTTTTTCTTATCCGACTCCTCATGCAAAGTTAGACGTCCTAGCTCCATCTCATGCTCTTGAAGCTTTCCAAAGAGGGTAGCAAGGTCCAAGGTGTCTAAATCTTTTGACTCCATGATAGCTGTGACCTTGGGTTGCCATTCCCTGCTTAAACATCTCAATACTTTGTTAATAACTTCAGAATTAAGAAATGTTTTACCAAGAGCAATGAGATGATTTATGATATGAGTAAATCGCTTTTGCATGTCATTAACTGACTCATTAGGGAGCATGCAAAATAACTCATATTCATGCATGAATGTATTTAATCTAGCCCTTCTAACCTCGCTTGTCCCTTCATGAGTAAGTTGTAGAACGTCCCACATTTGTTTCGCATTTTTACAATGTGAAACTCTGAAGAACTCATCATAAGACAAGGCGGACGTGATGATGTTTTTAGCTTTCAAATCATAGGAAACTTTCTTTTTGTCATCATCATTCCAACTTGCCCTAGGAATTTCTACAACTTCATCATTTATTTTTCTTTTAGGTATATAGGGACCATTTTCAATTGCATTCCAAACATCAATATCAATCGCTTCAATAAATATTTTCATTCTGGCTTTCCAATAAGCATATCCTTCACCATTAAATAGTGGAGGACGGTTTGTTGAAGAGCCTTCCCCTCCAAAAGGATTGTTAGAGCCCATGGTTTCCTTAAGGATCTTTTCGAAAAAGTTTTTACACTCGATCTTTCGACCGAGCTCTGATACCACTTGTTGGAAACCAACAAGCGGCCTAACAATTTAGTAGGGGGGGGGGGGGTGAATAGTAAATTGAAGTAACGATACTAATTTTTCGAATGTAATTGATAATAACAAATTACGCGCTTACTGTTTTAAAACAAAAATAATTTTCTGTCCAAAAATGAATGAACTACTCGATTAGTTGATGGACTACTCGAGTAGTGCGTGTCAATTCAGACAGATAACAGAGTTTTCAAAAGCTGGGTTTTGCTAACACAAAGCCAAGAACAGAAGCGGATGATTTGCTATCTTAAGGTTCTGAAGAAAGATTAAATAACATAAATAAACGAAAGCAGTAAAAGATAGACACAGAGAATTATTATACTGGTTCACTCTCTACCCACTTGAGAGCTATGTCCAGTCCCCCCTAAACCTTAGGGAGTGTCTACTAAAATCAATTAAATTGGATACAAACAGGATTAATTAGTGAACCTCACTCAATCTAATCCTAACCCTTCAAGAGTGTACCAAACTCTTGAACTTTACCCCAATTTCAATTGATTCTCTGTTGAAGAACCTCTTCAACCTTCCACAAAGAGAGCTTCTTGAAACCTTCAAGAACACCTTCTCCCTTTAGCAATCGAGCCTCTTGAAACCTTCAAGTGCTCATTCCTTTCTTCAATGGAGTAATCAGATCACAGCAAAGCGGCTCCAAACAATCTCAATTGACAATGAGTAAGAAAGCTAGAATACTAGAATGAGATTGATTCTTAGAAAGGGATTGGATCAAAGGTTCTTTTTGGGTGCAAGGTTTGAAAATGTTTTTGCTCAAGATCCGTGTAGCTCTTGTTGAAGAGGTAATCATTATATTGAGTTTTCAAATCACCAGAATCAGGGAGGAGCCTAAGAAAATTAATAAGGAAAGATTCTCCCTTGATTGCCTCTTCAACAGCCATATTAGAATTAAAATACTGACAGATCTGATACGTACTACTCGAGTAGTTGGAGCACTACTCGAGTAGTGAGAAAATTTGTGGACTCACTGTTTCTCAAGCTACTCGATTAGTTCAGCAACTAATCGATTAGTTTGAGAACTAATCGATTAGTCAACAGACTACTCGAGTAGTTTGTGGAGACAGTGAGCAGACTAATTTTCATCAATGCAAGCTACTCGAGTAGTGCACAAACTACTCGAGTAGTCACTGCTACTTTCTTAAAGAATAATGTTAAAAATGATTTTCCAAAAGTCCTAGTCCCTTTCTAAGCTTTTTCAAATATTTAACTTGACTAGTATTCATGCTAACTAACTCATAATCGCTTGAGTAACATCCTAAGTCTACCAACCACACTCAACATAAATATAAAATATTACAAGGGAGCGGGAAATGGAAAACTTCTAAATGGTTGTTGTTGCTTTGTCTTCATCAAGGATAACTTGTTGATTTATTTGTCTTCATCAAAACCTTTTTGATTCTACAATGCACACAATCTCATCTAGCTCGGCCGAGATCGGACCGAGGTCCTATACTTACATCCTAGGTCGGCCTATGCTCATACTACCCTTCTAACCTTGTACAATTTCTAAGGCCTAATCATATCCTTAAATAAATATTTATATACTAAAATTGTATTATTTAATATTAATTTTCAGGATGTTACACTTTTTTTCAAAATTATCTCTTTAATTATTTGTGATGCCTTTTTTTTTCGTTTCTTGAAATTAATTTTTTGTGTTCTATGCAGGAATTTTTTTATAATAAGTAATTTTGTATTATTTATAGTTGATGTTTTTTTTTGTGTAGGTATTTCAATTGGAGCATTGTTGGTATGCTTGGTGTCCACATAATATTTATTATGTTTCTAATTGTAGTATTATCTAATTCATATGTCTTGATGTCTTATCTTTTCTCGCACATGTATCCAATGTTAGTAGAATTTAAAAATAAATTTTAATTCACGCATAATTAAAATAAATCTATCTTGTCTGTGATCCTATTTATTGCTTTACCTCCTTAATATTTTTGCTAACCAGATTATTGTATTTATTATATTGTTTTCCTTTTGCCCCTTGTTTTTTTTTATAAAATTGGTATCATGGATTTCACTTTTTGAGACCCAAGTAATCCACCCAGATATCTGGAACTCAGCGAGTTTTTGACTTTATGGTCAGTATCTCCTCAAGGTTTGTTGTCTCAATAAGTAATTGAACTTTTGGTTCCGCACTCTCTTGGCACCCAAACCACTTAAACACTAGGGCAAACTCTCTTGGGTTACGTTAATATATTTGAATTGTGAAAATTTGATTGTATTTTCAAAATTATCCATATTCATTTTATTGGGAATTCAAAAAATTGTAATATAAGTAGATGTATTTGTTTAAGATGTATTTTATATTCAATTTAGACCATAAAATATTATTTTAATTCAAAATAATTTTGTTTGAGTTGTCTACTTTTAATCGAGTTGTCAAATATTAATCGATTTTTCAAATTTTAATCCTATAGTTCATTCTACTTGAGTTGTCAAATTTTAATTGACCAGTGATTGCATTCATTTAAAAGAAAAAATTATTATTTTAATATTAAACATTTATAATCCACTTGAAATTGAGTGGCTTATAGATATTTTAATAGTGTGATCCAGTTTTAATCGAGTGGCATAGTCTTGCTTGAGTATAATAATTTTAATCGGGTTGCAACATTTTAATAGACTTTTAACACTTTAATTGATTTTCCTAAATTTAATTTAGTTTCCACATTTCTTCGATTAATTTTTTTTTAAATTTTTATTATTTTTTAATGATATTAAATATATTTTTGATATTTTATTTAAATTAAATATTTAAATTAATCGTGTGGGCCATTTCTAATTCTGTGGCTTATTTATAATCGAGTGCTCCATTTCTAACCGACGATGTCAGTTTTGATCCAGTGTCCTAATTATACTTACGTTACTCAATTCTATTCCAACTGCCTAATTTTACTAGAGTATCAAAATTTTAATTGAGTGGCCAACTTTTACTCTATTGTCTAAATTTTAATTGAGTGTTTTTTTTTAATTGAGTATCTAAATTTTATGCATTGAGGATGATGATGATGATATGACTCTTATTAAGAATAAAAAAATAAAAAAAATTTAAAAAACTAAGGCAATTTTAAAAAAAATTCTAATCTGTGAAAGTTTTTTATTAACGGAATTTTTTTAAGAAAAAAGATAAAAATTTAAGAATTTTTAAAAATATTTTACTGAGCTTTTAATAAAAAATTTAGATTTTTTTATTATTGACCTAATTTTTTTATTTCATTAAATTTTTATTTTTTATAACTTTTAGGAAAAAAAAAAAGAAAATTTCCAAATTTTTTTAAAATACTTTACATACTTTTTTTTTTAAAAAAAGAAAAGGAGTACACAGTGACGTTGAATTTGTAAGGCCCTTTTTCAATTTTCAATAGTATTTAATTACTTTTTCCACTAACACTCCTATAAAGTCAACACTTTTTGACGTTTCAATAATAATTAAAGTATTTGTTTTCAAAAGTATATCAAATTTTCACATTTACAGTGTCGTTAACAAATTTATCCATTCTCTTTGGTGAGAGTGAAAAACCTCAAAAAAATTTTATAATTGGGACAGGAGGGAGTGCTTTTGATTAATAATGAAGAAGCACATCATTTACAAAATTTTTTATAGTTGTCGATAAAGATTTTTTAGTTTTTTATATCATACATTTCTTTATTCATAATGTCTTAGCTGTTAAGGTGAAGGAACTGTATTAAACTATTCATACATTTGTAATATCCACTGATTATTATTATTTTTATAATTCTGCTTTCACAGCCATGACTATATATATTGCCATATAGTTGTTTATTGCTCTTACATATTTTTTACACTATTTGACATTATCTTCTTATACTCTCCTCTTTCTTCATCCCTTGCCCAAAATGTTTGAACCACACATTCGTTTCCGTGATATCAAACCTGAAGTTGATTATGTGGCCTTTCGAGCTAGAGTAATAGTACTTGTCAGGGTTCCAACTATGAGGAGAGTTCATTCTTCTTATAATATCCACATGGTTTTGATGGATCCATTTGTGAGTTGTGTTTTCTACATGCTGTGTCTTATGTATTATCGTTTTTTATTTCCAATATGGTTATGGCATATGTTTTGTGTATAACGTCCTGTGTGTATTTTTTCCAGGGTGATGAGATTCATGCTGCTATTTATGGACCAACTATTTCCTTTTTTGCACGTTACGTGCATGAAGGTTCTGTATATGACTTTGCTTCTTTTCAAGTTGTAGAAGCTCACTAGCCAGCCACCCTTTCAAGCTTGTGTTTCTATTCTCCACTTTGTTTTAGAGGGCATCTTCTATTTACTTTCCATCGTGGAAATTGAACACTAACTCTGTTGATGATATTTGTTCATATAAGAAAAATGTGTCCCATCTGCAAGGTTATTTTATGATTTTTAGTTTTACCGATGATATATAGTTTTATTTATTTATATTATACTGACATGCATATATCATAGATTTTGTTGGTGTCTTAACTGCTGTTTCAAGGGAGGGTTTTCACAATATACAAGGTCAAAAAACTCTAGTGCTTGGATTAGAATTGGCCAATGATTAGTATGATACACCTTCTCCCTTTTTTTATACTTTATATTGAATATATTTTTTTGGAAACTTGTTGATAACTTCGTGCATATATTTTGAATTTTTTTCAGTGGAACCTTTGATTGTGTGTTGGTTGGGAGGTATGTAGATGATTTTCGTTTTGCAATTGGATCTGGGACTTATCCCTGTAATATAGTTTATCTAAAACTTGGAAAGGGACAAATTTGTAGAGGTATATTTTTAACATTATTTTTTATTTCTATATTTAATTTTATTATTTAATATATACCTGTCTTATTTATCTTTCTTGAACTCTTGTATTTAGGACGTGTTGTATGTTCTGCTGTGATGTTTGTATCAAAGTTACTTTTGAATCCTAACTTACCCGATGTTATTGAATTTCGTAAGCGGTAAGCAGTGGTTATATATTTTTTCCCATTGGAACATCGAGTTCTTTTTCCGCTTATTTTTTCATTTTCTTAACAGCATGCTTCTTTCTTGGATTGCTCACTCTCCACCTATTGTTGCTTATGCTGGTTCAAGATGTAGTATTGAAAATCAGCGGTTGGGAGATTTCCCACCTGTTAGCCTTGGGATATTGAAGAATGTCAACAAGGTTGATTTTTTAAAAGCACGTATATTTTTTTTATTGGAATTTTATCCTTCTCTTTTAGGCTTATTTATTTTAGTTCTGCTGTATACTTTGTTTAGGCCGGATATTATACTGTCATTTGCACCATTGTTGGTATATCAAATGCCACTAGGTGGTACTATCATGAGTGTTCATGCAAGGCTATATTGGCTGATATTTCTTCCCAATCTTCATGCCCAGTTTGTGGTGTCTCTGTATCTCGTGCTGTTCAGAGTTAAATTTATTTTTTTTACTCTTTGTCTACACGATTCCCATATATGTTAATGCATGGCATATTATTTTTCTCTATGGAATCAGGTTCAAGATACCCGTTGTTTGCTATGACTCAAGTGCAACTATGACTTTCTATTTGCTTGATCGTGATGCTAGAATGCTTCTTAAACGAACTTGTTCTGAAGTGTTGTCTTTGCCCTTCAATTCCTCACATGTAATAATTATTCGATATATACAGCCTATTTTTACTGTTCATATATTTTTATTTCAGGGAAAAGTCTAATTTTCTTAGTAGTTTTTTTATCCATTTTTCTATAATCTTATGCAGGGTTTCTGTGGAATTTCCTATCCTCAAATTTTTTCTCTATTAGTTGGGTGCAATTATACATTTAAGCTTGAGGCTTCTTATGCTGGTTCAGAGTCAAATAAGTTTCTGTTCTATATTACAAGGGTTGGAAAAATATTGTAAATTTTAAGTCAATTCAACCAAAAGTTGATCCAATTACCCCTGAATTGGTAAAATTAATTTATATACTCTTTTGCATTCAATTTTTTTTTTTGCAAATATCACTTATATTCTACTAATACTTTTTAATTGATTATTTGGTATAAAATTTTTATTAGAACATATTTCAACCTCCATTTCGTGTAATGTCAACATCAATTGCTGAGAGACCGAGTATTCAGCCCAAAAATTTCAAGGTATTTGTAGTGTCCTCAAACACTATATGTCCTTAACCCTCTAAGTGCTCAAGATTATGGCAACCAGGAGCCCAAAAGAGGATCAAGTGTTGATGTATGACTTATGATATTTTTGCAGTTCCAGTTGGGAAAAGCAGAGTCTCCCTAGTCAACGTGTGTGCAGAGTGTCAACTTAGGGATGAGAGTACTTACCTGAAACCCTAGCTGTGATAAGCTATTTATAGGGTTTGGAGGAGGCTGATATGGGCCGTTTGGGCCTTGTATCAGAGTTGTGCTGAACCAGGATTCTGTGAGATAATATCGGATAATTATGCTTCTAGAATCTGGATAGGATCAGCTGAAGATCTCATGTCTAGGCTGTTGCGAGAATCTAGGAGAGATTTGCGGAAGGGATAAGAAGCCTCGGCGAGCCTGAGCTTATCCACAAGCCGACGGTATGTCTCGGTCCTAGAGTCCCGAGCCTGATGGATTGGGGACCGATAGTAAGGCTCGGTTCCATCAAGTCCGAGTCTGGCCCTCTCGTATGCTCGGAGCCCACAAGTCCGAGCGAAGGACTTTCATGACAGGTAAACCGAGTAAAATGCCCTTAAAGGAACCCTTTGGTGAGACTCGGGTCCGTATATGGTCGGCAGACCCTACAAGCCCCCCAGCTCGTAAGACTTGAAAAGTCTGTGGCGAGGTAACAAATGGCTAGGGTTGACCTTTAGCATGTCTTGGTTCAGAAGCGTGACAATTATTCCCCGCCTTAACCATGTAGCCTATCCGAGGTGACGTTTTAGGTTCTTTAGGTACGGCGCGTGTCCTGGGAAGTTGTGCCAAATCATTTCAAATTTCGAAATTATAAAAAGTAACTCCAATAACTCCAGTAACCGCCACGTCTTTCCCTGTGTGTGGCTGAGTGGGTTAATGGGTTTTACGCCCAACCAGTGCATCGTGGAAGGAGGGAAGTTGAGGAGTTTTGAGGGGTATTTGAACCCTTTACACTCATTTGCAACATCACAAACCAGACACCTTCTCTACCCTTTACACTCATTTGCAGTATCACAAACCAGAAACTTTCTTTACGCTTATTTGCTCCAAACACAGAATCCTTCTTCACACTTACTTGCTCCAAACATATTTCTGTGCGTCGCATCCACGATCATCCGTCGCGATTAAATCCGTCCACAAAGATCAAACAACAACAGGTAATCTTTTCGTCTCCACCGTTTCAAACAACTGCTTCTAGTTTTGCATTTTCTTATTTTTTAAAAGGGTTTTGGTTTTTCTGGGTTTTGCAGGGATTTGGGGTTTTAGTTCTAGGTTAGGTAGTTAAAGGGTTTGGTATTAGGATTTTTCAACTATGAGGGGTTGGAGATATTGGAGGAAAGTTTATCATGAACTCTGTGAAAGATTAGGTGAAGAACCGTCGAGTGATTCTAGTTCTAGTTCTTCTGGGAGTTCTGGGGATTATGAGGCCGAATCCGTTCCCTTAGAAACGGGTTATAATTTTGCTAATAGGACTGTAAATCCTCCTACCCCCTCTTGTGGTGAAAGGATAAACGAGCCACTCGAGGTAGAACCTTTGACCACAGAGTACCCCACCGACCCCGTAGAGGAAAGAAGATGGCTATTAGCTTATAGGTTTGCCGAGCGTCGGGCTCAGGTTAGGACTAGCCCAGAGTACTTTTCAAAAGGGGAAGAATTTTGGGGAAAACCTATAAGGTTAAGGGGAAAAGGTCAAGGGCAAGGCCTTAGGTTTAGAATCAAAATACCTGCTGTAAAAAATGCTAACGCCGAGCCTTTCACTTTTTACCCAGATATGGTGGAGCGCAGGTGTGAGACTCATCCCGAAAAATTTCCTTTACCACCCAATCACGCGGAGTATGATGGAATTTTTGACCGAGAAGTACTCGGGACGAGGCCTTCGTTGCTTACGATGGATAGCTTGAACCATCTTCGGCCTGTTCTGACCCCTCCGAACGCTGACGGGAATGCCTCGGAGTTTGCTTTGAGACATGTGAGCATAGACGACCGCATATGCTTCCAAGTACCAGAAAATCAAAATTTTTTTTACTTTTACGAGGAGGTGGCCACGAAGGTCGGCATTCGCATGCCATTTTCCACCTTTGAGATAGAGGTTCTCAACCACTTAGGCGTAGCCCCGAGCCAGCTGCATCCAAGCGGGTGGGCCTTTGCCAGAGCTTTCCAATAGTTTTGCGATGCTGAAGGTCTGGTAGCGACATTACGAGCCTTCTTCTGGATATATGCCCCCCAAGTAAATAAATTTGGTAACTCCAAAGGGCTCTGGGTGTCACTGAAGGCTCGGAAGGACCATGCCCTTTTTGCAAAAGTTACTGATTCTTGGAAATCCTTCAAACCACGCTTCTTCAAGTACGAGTATACGGGAGTCGAAGTATGCTGGTTCATGAAGCAAGTTGAAGAAGAAGGGGAAATTAAGGTTGTGCCTCAGTTTCTGTTAAGCTGGTCGGGCGGTATTTATAATAGAGGAGCCTCCTTATACCAATTTGACTACAAGGTGGATTTGAATAGAGCCGAGAGGCGTTTGTGTGATCGGGTTTGGGAGTATCTTCAAGAAAAGGGCCAAATTGATACAAAACAAATTCTTTTGAAGAGAACAAAGGCTGAAGTGAAAGCCGAGCTGAGTATATATATATATTTTTGCTCGGTATAATACTAACATACTTTTTCTTGTTGCAGAGAAAATGGGGAAAAAAGTATCAAAGGCCAAGAAGAGTGCTGCTGCCTCATCTAGGATGGCTCAGCTGGCTGCTATGAAGGCAGGCTCTGGCTCCTCGGGTAAAAGCCAGTCCTCCGAGCCAACACCAACGAATAGTCCAACTGTTGCTCCCCGTGTTGTTCCTGCCGAGGTGGTCTTGGCGGCCGAAGGCATTGAACAAATAATTAACTCGGAGGCTCAGTCGAGTACTAAAGGTACTCCAGAGCGTCCCCCCAAGAGGCCTCGGATGGACACAGGAAAGGGTGTAGCTGGGGAGTGGCTGAACCTGAGTAAATCCCACAAGGGGATTCAAGGCGCCAAGGGCATGGAAGACATTGTCGCAAAAACAGTGTGGGCTAAGAAGACTTCTGATAGCTTTTTTTCAACAGTCTTTCCACCTGAAGATGCATAAGTGATGGACGCATGGCCTGCCTCGATTTGGGAAAACAACTGCTTTGCCCTGTCCAGGAGTCTCCTAAGGGGAGCGAGCATTCTTCACTACCTCGGTCAACGTGGTGACGATGTTCATGCTGGCGTGGCCCCCGAAGGAAAAAAGAAACGGCAAGAGGCTGAATCTCGGGAGGATTATCTACAGCTCCAGGTAGAAGCCTTTGAAAAAAGACTTCAAACACTGGCTGTGGAGAAAGAAGGGCTGCAAAAGGAGAAGCAAGAGGCCGAAGATGCCAAGGCCAGAGCCGAGGCTGACAAGGAGACGACTGAGAAGACTCTTCAAGAGGCTAATGAAAAGATGAGGCGAGCCGGGGAAATCCTGAAGAAGGCCGAAGACGATGCCACAGCTCTTCGGGAGGCTATAGAGAAGGCTCGGAAAGCCGAGGAGGATGCTGCTGTGGCTCGAGAGCAACTCGAGTACGCCAAGGATGAGGCCGCTGGACTCCGGGCCTCCTTAGACAAAATGAAGGCGAAGGCTCTTAAGCACAAAAGAGCAGCCAAAGAGAATCTATACAATTGGGATCACGAAGTTGAAGACTCTTTCCTCAACACCGTCGAGCAGCTTCGCATCCTGAATCCTGGACTCGTAACCAAAGGTGTAGACCCCAACTTCGGAGTCAAAAATGGTCGGATCGTGGGTGAGAATGAAGTGGAAATAGACATGGGTGGAAATGATCTTCCTGACCATTTTGCCGAGGAGTCCGAGGAAGACGGGGCTGATGGCGACGAAGAGGAAGAGGACAAATTCGATCCTGAGAGTATAGTGTTGTCCGACGTAGAGTAGACCCTTTTGTTTTTTAACTTTTGCATTTGCCCCAATAGATGGGCTCAAACTTTTTGCTGTAATCATTCTGAATATTTATAATATCTGCTATGATTTTGTGCTTCTCATTATTCTTTTTGTTATGAATTCAAGTGTTAAGACCTCAGAACTCCGACGCTTTAGCCGAGGTGGGTTCCTATATCCGCGATGTATAAAATGATTTTAAAACAATCACGTTTGAATCGGGAATCTTTTAAAGTACTTGACGAGTTATAAGCTCTTGTTCGAGCTGTTTATAATCGTTCGCGTCATAAACGGTGGCTAATCAGTTATGAGGAAAAGTACGTAAATACAATGAATTCAAAAACAGAACTTTCATTTATTCGAAGCAGTAAAAACAGAACTTTCATTTAGCAAAGGTAATAATGAAATTAAAAACAGAATTGAAAACAAAATTGAAACAGGGATAAAGAACTTAAGCTGAAATACACTCTAAGCTTTGCCACATTCCAAGTGTTATTGATGAGAGCACCAGAGAGAGTTTCGAGCTTGTAGGCCCCTGTTCCCGTTTTGGAGGCTATTCGGTATGGCCCTTCCCAATTTTGAGCCAGTTTCCCGTCTTTAGCGTTTCTTAAGCCAATGTCGGCTCTTCTTAGGATGAGGTCACCTACTTCGAATTCTCTGGGTACTACCAGGCGATTATACTCTTTTGCTTGCATCAGCTTGGCATGTCGTTCTCGCTCGGCGGCTAGGTCTCTGACTTCATCAGATAGAATGAGATCTTCACACAGCAAAGTGTTGTTGATGGGGTTTGGTTGTTGTATGGTTCGGAATGAGGGGATGATCCTTTCTATCGGGATGATTGCGTCGCAGCCGTAGGTAAGCCGATAAGGAGTTTCCCCTGTCGAGGTCTGTATTGTGGTGTGATATGACCAAAGTACTTCATGCAAATTATCCAGCCAATTTCCTTTTGCACCAATGAGCCTCTTCTTAATCCCCTGGATGATGGTTCGATTCACTGATTCCACTTGTCCATTAGTCTGAGGATGCTCAACCGAGGAAAAATAGTGTTCGATGTTTAAAGCATTGACCAAGTCTTGGAACGCCTTTGCTGCGAACTGAGTTCCGTTGTCAGTCACCAGAACTTGTGGAACTCCAAACCGAGCTATGACTTGTCTTTCAAAAAACTTCTGAACCTTGGCAGACGAGATAGTTGCTAGAGGCTCGGCTTCTACCCATTTGGTGAAGTAATCTATGGCAACTACCACCCATTTCAGCTGTCCTGGTGCGGTGGGGAACTGGCCAATCAAATCCATTCCCCATTGATAGAAAGGATAGGGAGATGAAAGTGAGTGGAGTTCCTCGGCCGGCTTCTGATACACATCGTTGTGGAATTGACACTTTTCGCATCTTTTCACATGATTAATCGCATCTTGCTGAAGGGTCGGCCAGTAATACCCTGCCCTTAGAATCTTTTTGGCCAATGATTTTCCCCCAATATGATGGCTTCTGATTCCTCCGTGAACCTCCTCAAGTGTTTGTTTTGCTTCAGTGGGATCTAAACATCTGAGCATAGGGCCACTGACGCCTCGGCGAAACAGAATTCCTTCAACCAGAGCAAATTGCGACGCTTTCCTGACGAGCTTCTTAGCCTCGGTTGGATCAGCAGGCAAAGTTCCTTGTTCTAAGTAACTCGTGATCGGAGCAGTCCAACTGGGATTCGCCGAAACAGAGAGGACAACGCTAGGTCTGTGCACCATTTCCTGGATCAAGGTCTTGTTATTTTCGGGGCCTTTCGTTGAAGCAAGTTTTGAAAGGATGTCTGCTCGGCCATTGCTTTCCCTTGGAACATGACAGAATTCAACCTTAGCAAATTTTGAAGACAAGGACTTCACCTTCTCAAGATACTTTTGGAGGATGGGTTCTTTGGCTTGATAATCACCTCTGACTTGAGAGACCACCGGCTGAGAATCACTGAAGATCTTGACTTCTCGGGCCCCTACCTCCTTTGCCATCCTGAGACCAGCCATTATAGCTTCGTATTCTGCCTGATTGTTTGAAGTAGGAAATTCAAACTTCAAAGAATACTCAAGGGTAACACCATCGAAGTTCTCGAGGATTATTCCAGCACCTGCCCCAAGCTTATTGCTCGATCCATCAACATAAATGTTCAAGTCCAAGTTTGAGCTCGTCAGTGGCTCAGTGAACTCAGTGAGGAAATCGGCTAGAACCTGAGACTTCATTGCCTTCCTTGGTTCGAAAGTGATGTCGAACTCGGAAAGTTCAATGGCCCAAGTTACCATTCTTCCTGCTAAGTCGGGTTTCTGGAGAATCTGGCGGATAGGTTGAGCTGTTCTGACTTTAATGTGATGACTCTGAAAGTACTGATGCAATCTTCTGGCCGTGATGACCAAACAAAAAGCCAATTTTTCCACCTTTTGATATCTCAGTTCTGGTCCTTGAAGTGCTCGGCTAACAAAATAAATAGGGGATTCCTTACCTGATTCTTCTCGGATGAGAACTGAACTGACAACTGAATCACCTACTGACAAGTATAGGAACAACGTCTCTCCAATTACAGGGCTAGATAGGATCGGGGGGGGGGGGGGGTGACTCCTCATCTCGAGAATAGCTCGGCATTTATCAGGGTTCGCTTCGATTCCTCGTTCTGTAAGCATAAATCCGAGGAAAGATCCAGCGGGAACCCCAAAGGTGCATTTTTTCGGATTCAGTCTCATATCATACTACCGAATTCTGTCAAGAATGATCTTTAAGTCCTTGGCATGGTCTCCTTCCTTCAAACTCTTGGCAATCATGTCATCGATGTATACTTCCATTCTGGGCCCAATCAGTGAACCGAACACTTTATTCATCATTCGCTGGGGCAACTTACCAGAATAAGCGTCCATGAAGGATTGTCTCTGGTATCCTACCGAGCTGTCTACTAATTTGTCTATGCAAGGAAGTGGATACTGATCTTTGGGCAGACCTTGTTCAGGTCCGTATAATCCACGCACATTCTCCACTTTCCATTGGATTTTTTGACCAGTACGGGATTAGCCAGCCAATCGGTGTATACCACTTCCCTGATGAACCCTGCTTCAAGCAGCTCGGCAACCTTTTCCTCTGTGGCTTGGGCTTTCTCGGTTCCGACCCGCCTCTTTTTCTGGCAAACTGGTTTGGCACCAGGATAGACACTTAATTTGTGGCAGATGAAATTTGGGTCAATGCCTGGCATGTCTGCCAAGGTCCAGGCGAATAAATCTTTGTTCGCACTGAGCATTTCTGTCAATTCTTTCTCGACTTCCTCAGCAAGACCAACACCAATCTTGACACAACGGGATGGATCGGAGCCCAAGATTATCTTCTTGAAATCCCCCTGAGGGGTTGGCCTGGTTTCATCATCCTCCCTTACATCGAGATCTGCCAAGTTAACACTTCCCTTATTGAGTGGTTCTTGCATAATTTTTTCATCTTCAATCTTCAGTTTACCCAGGCTGATATTGTAACACTTCCGAGCTAGATCTTGTTCAGAACGCACCGTAACCACCTCATCGTTAGATCCTGGAAATTTCATAGCTAGGTGGACAGTTGAAACAACGGCGCCAAAAGACTGGAGTGCAGTGCGACCGAGGATAGCGTTGTACGCGGATGGAGCCTGGACGACCAAGAACTTTACTATCTCCGTTCGAGCAGATGGTTGTTCCCCCAGGGTGACTGGTAGGTGGATATGGCCTAGGGGAACAATCGAATGGCCCGTAAAGCCAATCAAACTTCCTTCAAACGGAGTTAGATTAGACCTTTTCAGCTTCAAGGCTTCAAACAGATCCAAGAACATAATGTCTACTGAACTTCCCTGATCAACAAGAATCCTCTTTACTTCATAATTACCGAGCCGAGCTGTAACTACCATGGGATCGTTGTGGTCTTGGATTATGTCAGCAAAGTCCTCGTCACTGAAGCTGATGACGATGTTCTTCTTTTTAGGCTTTTGAATTGGTCGGCCGGCAACAGCAAGAACTTGACCCACGTACTTTTTTCGATCACCTCTTTTCTCCCCTCCACCTGCGAATCCTCCAGCAATGGTGTTGATCAAAAAAGCCTCTCGACCCTTATCCTGTTCGGACAGTAGGGTAGAAGCTCCCCCCGCAGGTGGTGAAGGGCTCCTATTTCTTTGTTTCTGCTCGGGTTTGGGTGGGGATCGGCTTTTTCTCCTAGCACGCTTCCGCATTGCTTCGCCAATGTATTGTTGTAGTTTTCCGTCCCTCACCATTTCTTCAATTAAGTCTTTTAACATGGTGCACTTGTCAGTGGTATGCCCCCATCCACCATGATGGTCACAATACTTGGTCTTGTCTTTCTGAGCAGCTTTTCTCAAAACTGGAGGCCTAGTAATATTACGCATCTCCGTGTGCATAGTCGCGCAAAGGATTTGACTCCTTGGGACTGTAAGCTGAGTATACTCGTCATATTTGCCTTTTGGAGGCAGTTTTTCTCCTCTTTTTTTTTCTCTTTTATCCTTCCACCCTCTACCATCTCAAAATCGATTGTTTTGCCGAGGACGTTGCTCTTGACGCTCTTCCCTACCACGCGCCGCAATACTGATTCTGTGGAATTCTTCCAAATTCACGAACTTCCTGGACCTTTCCCTTAGCTCGGCCATATCCTTAGGTGGTTCTCCTATCAAAGAATCCTTAAAATCTCCGTCTCGTAACCCTTGAGTAAGCAAAAGAACAGATACTCCAGATTGTAAACCCGATATGCCACTAGCCTCTTGTTGGTACCGAGCTAGGTAGTCTCATAGAGATTGTCTGGTCTCTGTGCAACTCTAGCTAATGAATGATAAGGTTTTGGCTGTGACATACTAGCAGTGTACCTATTCAAAAACGCTCTTCTAAGTTCAGCCCAAGAGTGAACTGAATTTGCAGGTAAGGAGTTGAACCACCGTAAGGGCGCCGAGCCCAAAGTCATTGAGAATGCCCGACATTTCATGAAGTCCCCTCCTCCATAAAACATTATGGAGGATTCTTAAGCCGTAATATGGTCCATCGGATCGGTTGTCCCGGTATAGCGAGGGATATTTTGATGTCCTACATAAGTCTGCGGGGTTTGGTATGCCATGATCTACATTGTGAAAGGATGGCCAGGATGAGGTTCCCCAGTAATACGCTCGGGAACCACGTTCGGGTTGAAAGGTGGAGGAGGAGGAAGGTTGTTTGGGTTGCCGGAAGCCACGCGAGGGCTTGGCTCGGCTGTCCTTGCCATGTTCTGCTGCTGAAGAGCAGCAATAGCCTGATTCTGTTTCTCAATCAAGGAAGTCTGAGTTCTTAAAATTTCCATGATTGACTCTTCTCGCCTTCGAGCCGAAGAGGTAGTCATGTAAGACCTGCCCTCAGTTTCAGCGGAACGTGGGCCACCTTGTAGCGTTCCAAAGTGGCCCCTCGTCAAGTGAGATGCTTCTCTTTGGGATCTATCGGCTCGGGAATGATCACGACGAGCGGAACGTTCTACTCGACGATCCTCATCAGTTCGTGATCCAGCAGGGGCCCTCCGAGATTGGTGTGGTCCAGAATCTGCAGTATCGTGCCACTCTGAAACATGACCATCAGGAACAGTGTGAGGGTTAGATCGTCCTCCGCCGCCTTTAATAAGGGGAGGGACATCAGCTCGTGCCTGAACTGGAGGAACCGGAGGAAATGGAGGGACATTAGCCTGATTGCCCTCAGTGGGTCCTCCCGGAGCGATCCTGTCCCTCACATTTCTTCCGTTCTTAGGTGGCCTCCCACGGAGGCGACGGCGGAGATCTCCCTCATTACCGTTGTCGTTTGCCATGAGAACAGTGGATGTGGGAATACTAGTTATTCGCTTCCCACAGACGGCGCCAATGTAGTGTCCTTAAACACTATATGTCCTTAACCCTCTAAGTGCTCAAGATTATGGCAACCAGGAGCCCAAAAGAGGATCAAGTGTTGATGTATGACTTATGGTATTTCTGCAGTTCTAGTTGGGAAAAGCAGGGTCTCCCTAGTCAACGTGTGTGCAGAGTGTCAAATTAGGGATGAGAGTACTTACCTGAAACCCTAGCTGTGATAAGCTATTTATAGGGTTTGGAGGAGGCTGATATGGGCCGTTTGGGCCCTGTATCAGAGTTGTGCTGAACCAGGATTCTGTGAGATAAAATCGGATAATTATGCTTCTAGAATCTGGATAGGATCAGCTGAAGATCTCATGTCTAGGTTGTTGCGAGAATCTAGGAGAGATTTTGCGGAAGGGATAAGAAGCCTCGGCGAGCCTGAGCTTATCCACAAGCCGACGGTATGTCTCGGTCCTAGAGTCCCGAGCCTGATGGATTGGGGACCGATAGTAAGGATCGGTTCCATCAAGTCCGAGCCTGGCCCTCTCGTATGCTCGGAGCCCACAAGTCTGAGCGAAGGACTTTCATGACAGGTAAACCGAGTAAAATGCCCTTAAAGGAACCCTTTGGTGAGCCTCGGGTCCGTATATGGTCGGCAGACCCTACAGTATTTATTAGACATACCTAAGTTGATTTTTTTTGTTAGCTTTTGATTCTAACTAAAGTAGTACAATTTTTATCTATTTGAAGATCAACAATGGGAATACAATTGTTGGCAATGGAAAGTCTGCCTTTATTTCATATCAACCCAGTTTCAGGAAAACACATGTGAGGAGAAATTAGAATAAAGATTATGATGTCATGCTTATTGGAGAATCATCCAACTCTTCTATTGTTTCTCATTCTCTGTCCAATGAAACTGTTGATGGTTCTAACTCTAAGGATTCACTGGCAACCATTCTAAATCCATGTGATGAAGCTATCGGTGCTACTCAGACTGGCACGCAGCAGTAGATATTGCAGCGCACTATCTTTTTAATTAATCTTTTGTTATTTTATCTATTTAACCAGAAGTCTATTTCAAGTATGTCATATTTGTAATATAATAATAGTTTTTGTAACTTTATTATTGTGTTGTTTCGTACTTTGAATATCCTTATGTGAACTTGTTCTAAATGTAATGGTTGTTCTAAATAATATATATATATATATATATATATATATATATATATTGTATTCCTATAGCTAAAGACTTGCATTAATGACACTTTTTTTTAGGTAAATACCATTGTCCATTATGAAAATTGTACAAGTTTTTGTTACTATAATTTTTAAATCACACTGTACTAATCATTTGATTTAGAAAATTTTATATCTTCTTAATAACTTATAACAATTTACTACTTTTACTGTTATATATACAATCCCGTTTATATCGTAATTTTTTATTGTTTAATCATATATATATGTATACCTTTTTTTTAAATCACCTGATAAGGTATTCATTATTATTTGTTAAATATTGTACGCATAGTTCGGTAAATATTGTACGCATAATGCGGATTTGTGATATAATCAAGCCGAAAATTTTTAATTAAAATCATTCTGTTTTGGTTAGTATATTTGATTTAAGCTTAATTATGTCACAAGTCCCTAAAGTTTAGGATACTTTTATCAAATATCCTTATACTTTTTTTTCAATGTTTAACTCTCCAAAGTTATTTTTGGGTTTGTCATATATTTTTAATATCTGTACATTTTTTATTTAAAAATGTCATAATTATATTCAAAATAAATGTACTTATAAGCAATGATAAATTCTCAAAATATTTTTTATTTTCTTCTTTTTTCTTTCTACATATGTCAAATTTTCCATAGTGTTATAGTTTTACCCAACTCACTGATGTGAGTATTTAAATTATATAAATTTAATATGTAACGTTTTATTCATCCATTTAAATAATGTTAGTTGTTCATTTTTTTAAATATTTGTATTTACTATAGAGAATCTTAATACCATTTCATGTGTTTATGAGATATGTTGATATCTTTTACAGCAACATCATTATATATATAATAATAAATTAAATTTTAATTTCATTTCATTATTAAATTTTTAATTTTTGTTAGTGGGAAACTTCAAACATGTCTTGATATTAATATTTTTTTTAATGTTTTCCTTTATATATATCCATTATAGCTCTTGTGCAATTTAACCCTTCATGCGTATAGATTTTTTTTTTGACAAATACAATAGATGAAAATATAAGTACATATTAAAATAGTGGAACTGATCTTCTTTCCATTCTAAGCTATTGTTGTCAGTGTACTTTGTTTTCTACCAACTATTGTAGATTTTTTACCATATGTTTACGTTTCCTACTTTTATCTGCCACCTCTTTTTCATCCATGATCTATATTTCAAAGCAGTTTTTGACTACCCAATTTCACATGTTGTCAGTGTACGTTGATTTCTACCTACTATTGCATTTTTTTTACATATGTTTACGTTTCCTATTTTTCTGCCACCTCCTTTCCATCCAAGAACCATATTTCAACTCATTGTCTGAATACCCAATTTCGCATGTGTACTTTTTTGCTTTCTATAGCCATCTTAGTCTGGAAAACACTCTATCTAGGCTAACTATCATCGCTTTTGACTTTGCATACTTTTTGTCCCTACTAATCTGACAATGTCAACTAAAGAAAGTAAGCAGCACTTCCCCTTGACTTATTTTACTTCTGTCATTGTATTCTTTTTGTTGAAACATTTTTTCAAAACTTTTGTACTTCCTATTTTATTCTATTGCTTTATTTACTTGTGCCACTGTTGCTACTTTCCATATCCTTTAAGAGTTGTGACACCCTCATTTTATGTTTTGAAAATAGTTAATATTTCCAAATGATTGAAATACTTGCTATCAAAAGTCGGGACTGAAATTTTTTTTCCCTTTTCAATGTTTACTTGCTTATTTATAAATCCTTCTTTCATGGACAAATATATTGAATTCGGTGTAATGTTATTTTAATTACAAAAAGGCTCTCGAGACAATGTCTTTTAAACACAGTAAAACATCTTCGTAGTCCTTATTAAAATATATTATTTGTCTCTCGAGTTTGATCGAATGTATAAAATACCAACTTATTGCCGAATCCTTTTTGAATCAAAATCAGAGTATGCGGAAGTAAAAGTAATACTTATGGAGCACTGCTGAGGTAAGTAAAACATAACGTATATATATATATCATAACATAAAACCCCACCAGTATCATCAGTAGCAAGTAGTAAGAGTCGAGATAGCAAGTTTGGTGAAATATATACAAACCAGCTGTATAAAATAACCACACTCTAATACCTCTCAAAATATGTACAATATATCACATAATCCAAAAGTAGAAGTCCCAGAGCAGGTCATCCATGTCCTCAGCAGCTCCTCCGATCCTCCACAGCTCTATCCCTAGGATCTAGGATCCAAAACATCCATGCTATGCAGGCTCCTATGAACCATCAGGTCCACCTCTAGCAGAAACAGTCGGCTTGACATGCACCTCCTCCTCGTCCTCATCCTTCACAGGGTCCTCCTCGACCTCGCCTGACTGTGGAGAGACCCCACCACTGGGTCTAGGAGCTGCAGAAGCAGTCCTCTCGAAATCAGTCGGACCAGGAGAAGGAGTCTCCTCAGTGACAACTCTATGGAAGGAAGGATGAGAACGAGTGGCAGTTCTGAAACGAAAACTATGAAATCGACGCACGGGTCGAGCCGGGGGTGGTCCTCTATATGTATAAAAGGGTGGAACATGCATAGTATAGACTAAAGGGATCCTAAATCGACGAGGTCGCACTCGCACCAGAGGGTTAGGGTGGTAGAGAGTGATCTCCACCTCCCCCTCAAAAGTAGCACGGTGCTCCTCGTACGTCCATATACCACTAGGGATAGGGCGTATCTCGATGCAGGCTAGGTATCTGGCCATCACCTAAACAGGGCATAGGGAGTAAGTATACACATATACATAATTGATAAAGACTAAAATTTCAATCACAAGTATAACATGGACAGATAACAATGCAGATACATATGAGCACACCAATTTTCAACATTATATCTCTTATAATGCAAGTGGCATGATGTATGATTTTCTATCCGCAACTGAGGCCTCTAAAGTCCATCTTGGACGTCCATCCAATACACGCTTGTGTTCCTGGAACACTGACATTTGTTCCCAGAACGTAATGCCAAACCATACATTCCTAGAACACATAAAAACCAGGTCCCGGACACTGGCCACATTCCCAGAATGTGTCATCAAGTAGGTTACAATTTGGTACTCCCGGAGTACCCTCCTCATATTCCAGGAATATGATAAACGTTCCTACCAACCAAACTTCCATTCTATATGGATGCACAATCATCAAGGTTGGTTTTATCTTTAATTTAATTACTGTGATTTAGAAATATTTCAATTTCTCTTTTGAATGGTTAATTTGAGGCATAATCCTTGGCACAAAATTTCTCTCTTGAATTATCTCAAAAACATGCCATTAGTCTTAGATTGGGAAAAACATAACCAATGGTACTCAAAAAGACTTAACTTTTTATTTTTCAAATTCAGGTACTAACCGGTTACAGTTTCAGGCTAACCGGTTAGAATTACAGACCTGAACTATTTACCATTGAAATTCAGAAAACCCTTTTTCTTGAATTCTCTACCCAATCCATAGACAAGTTTTAACATTGTTTTAAACCTCAAAACCACTGTGTTTATCATTCAAAAGTCTAAATCACATTCTATTCTCAAATGAGCATAATTTCCTCTTGAAATTATCTCATTAAATTAAGGTATTAACTCTTACCCTTCAATCTGAACCATGGCAGTATAATGAACTCATTTTCAGATTATTTCCAATGAAATTAAAGTTTAGATTTGAGTAGAATTAGTAAGACCACAGGACTGATTTTATAAACTTATTTTCTTTTGAAATTTTACAGTGTCTAACCGGTTACAAATATCGAGTAACCGGTTAGATTATGCAGTCAGTCCACTAAAACAAGAGGTTTGACAAATCATTCTTTTCATTTCTCAAATCTAACCAAATTTCGACATTCTCAGAGTTCATATACCTTAAGAAAAACATGTTCATACACAGAAACACATTTAACTTGCATGCATTAAGCTTATTGTATCAAATTGCATAAAAATCAATATAAATACAACTCAATACCACAAAACTTATAATAAACATTTAGTTTCTGATTTAAACATTGAAATCACTTGCATGCATCAACCTAAAGTTGCTTAAAACAGAACTGAGCTAGAATTTGGCCTCCAAGCCTTTGTGCTTTAAACACATAATGCCCTTTTGAGTCTTTGTTGACTCAAATCCTAAATCACTTGATTTTAGTCTAAATCTAGTATATGGTAAGCTTCTTCCATACCTTAGGATAGTGTTTGATGAGTAATGTCACTGAGATTGAAGAGAATTCCCAGACTCCACCAAAATCCCTAATTCTGCTCTTTACCCACGTTTTCAGCAACAGGGTCCAAAAACCACCAAATTTGACATAGTAATTGACCAAAGAAATTGGGGAAAACCATTAGAACTCAATCTAGGTAACATGCACTAAGAGATAGAAGTGATTTGAGGTCAAAGGAGTTCTTACACTTACCAAAATTGAAGCTCCAATTCAGCTCTAGAAATCAGTTTTTGCAGAAACGGTATTGGAACTCCTCTACTTCAACAGCTTCGTTCTCTTAGCTCCCTAACCCTCAACTCACAATGTTTGGGTCTTTGTAAAGCTCTTGATGTAAGCTTTACAACTGTGTATCACTCGTCTCTCAAAACTCAGAGAAGAAAGAGAATTTGCTCCCACGAAATAGAAACCCTAAATCAACCTCTCAACACAAACTCAGCTGAATCAAGCCCCAACCCTTCAGAAATTCAGCCATTTATAGGCAAATTGGAGTAACATGCACGATGACACGTGTTATCCACTAGGTTAAGGCTGTATTCGTGGCGATTAAACGAATTAATCAAGTGATTACTCATCAAAATCCACTAACCCAGTTTCTGGGTTCATCGTCTAACCGGTTACAGGGCATTACTAATCGGTTAGATTAGTACAAAATTTAAAAATTAATATTTTTTAAATCTTTCCCTCCAAGAAATTTTTCAATATTACATTTAGGTCCTAATCCAGGGACTAAAATGCAATATCCTTATTTTTTGCATTTATTTGCCATATAAAAATATCTCAACTTATTTTTATATTTCAGGCCAATTAAATACAAAACATAAATTTGGAAATTCATATAAATTAATAATAAAACTTTTATTATTAATTTCCTTATTATCCGGGAGACGAAAATTAGGGGTGTTACAAGAGTCGCCATAGAATTTGTTTCACTTACACTTCATCATTGTTCTCTTTTATATTGGTTGCATATTGTTCTGCATTCTAACCCTCATATCCTTTACTGCTGTTATGGCTTTCAATATTTCACCTCTGTCTTCAATTTCCCTTGAATGGTCATCGTGGAATGTGAGAGTTCGTGTATTACAGTCTGTTATTGTCTACGAGGTGCATGATTCAACTCCAAATACTGTTCTTATTGTTCTTTTCGTTGATGCCCAGGTAAGTATGATGTTAAGGTTTATTTGTTTGTGGTATGACTGTTGTAATATGCATCTTGCTATTGTTAACTGATCTTTTAAAACTATATTCATTTACTCAATTAAGTTTGTATTGTTATATTTTATATATTTGTTATATGTTGTCATTTTGAAAGCATTTTGTATATTGTTATTCGGATGAATCATTTTAATTGAAAATGTATATCTAGAATCCATGGAAATTCATCAATTTTCATACCTTGATTCAAATGATTCATTTCTTTTCTAATCTTTATGGTAATGTTCTTGAAGTAAACATTTCTAATATATTAATGAGTAAAATTTATTAATCTGCAAGGCACCAAGATCGAAGCACGTGTGGATGAATCTCTCCTATCTAAATTTCATCGTGCAGTACTTGATGGTGTTGCTTACACAATTACTTCTTTATCCAGTTCGCCAAACAATGGGAAGTATAGATGGACTCCGCATCAGTGCATTTTGCTTTTTACTAATGCAACACAAGTTAAACCAGACCAATGCAGTTTAATCCCAAACCAATGCTTTACTTTTAGCAGCACAGATAGTGTATTTATGCCATTTTTCAGCTCAGACATCCTTCGAGGTAGAATACTCTCACCGAGTCTTTTTTTTATTTGATATTTGAAATTGATTTCTATTACAATTCCAGATTTTATAAATATTTTGCAGATGTTATTGGTCTGTTGACCTCTGTCACCAATGAACTTGTGTATGTTAAAGATGAAATTTCTACTCCTGCGTTGATGCTGGAATTATCCGATCAATAGTAAGATAATTTTATTTTTAAATTAATAATTTGCCTTACGTATATTCTAACATGATCAAATTTATTTATCAGTGGAACTGTAGATTGTTGCTTATTTGGTGAACATGTCACACAAATGAATGATTTTTTGTCGAAGAACAAGTCACTGCAGCTCATTATAGTCATACAGCTTTGCAGAATGCGTTTATTTGATGGTAGAATTTTTTGGGAATTTTTTTGTTGGTTCTTTCTAATTATTTTTTTAAATGATTGAATTTTTTAGTGGTCTACTTTACAATTTTTTTTGATTAAAACCAATCTTTTAGGAAAAATTGTTGTGCATGTTATTCCTGGTATTTCAACTGTTATAATTAATCCAGATATTGCTGAAGCTATGCAACTAAGAATCAGGTACATTATTAGTTCTTAAATTGAGTTTTATATTAATATAATATATTCTGAGTGGAGTATATTCTTCCTGCTATTTGACTATTGTTGTTTTTACAATTTCTAAGAATGGATGAGCTTGGGTTTTGTGATTCTTTTCCCCGTGTCGTTGGTAGTGGTAGAAGAACTTCTGTTGAAGATTATTTCATGTGTAATTATCCTCATATTATGCTCAGCCAACTGTCTTCTGTTAATGAGGTTTGTAAAGTGGTGATTTATTGAAACCTTTATATCTGTGATGAGTGTGTTAAATGTTTTTTACTGCTAAAATTATTTCTTATCTAACTGCAGGATGGAATATATATATATATATATATTGTTCTTGCAACAATTGTTGGATTGATGGATAATTCTGATATGCTATTTAATGAGTGCTCCTGCAAGGGATCGTTGGTTATGAAGTCAACTGCTCTTTATTGTGAGACATGTGCAGGATATGTTTTTAACTTCATTCCAAGGTTTTCCTGTGTTTTGTTTTAGTTTTCACAATCCAATTGTTCACCATATATGTGTTGTTGCAGTACTTACTATTTTCTTTTTTTATCAGGTACAAACTGAGATTGGTTGTTCGTGATTCTAATTCCACCGCCAATTTTATTCTACTTGACCGTGATGCAAGGATTCTTATTGGACACTCATGCCAAGAGCTTTTTGAAATGGCACCTGAGGTTATTACATATATACTGGTTTATTATTGTGGCATGTAAATATGCATATGTGTTTTTTTGTATTTATCTTGTTTAATTTTAAACAATTGATATTGCTTCTGATATTTTGTCATATCATTCTTATATATTAGTGTTCTGATGCGTATGCATATGCCACCATCATGGATTCATTGGTCGACAGGACATTCCTCTTCAAAGTATCTGTTAAAATTGGTTCTACCTCGCATACCCCTGCCTCATTCTCTGTAAGAAGAATGTGTGAGGTCAAAACAAATGATATGTTCCAACTTTTGCTTGATGATTCATCACCTAATAAGGTGAACCTTGCTATTAGTTATAACATAATATTCATTTTACTATATCTTGTTTCCATTATTTATGAGTAAACAAATGTTCCTTTATCTTTGTTAAAGATCATTGAACCATTTAGTCCTTTCTTTAGGCTGTTTATTCTCCTATTTTTCCTGTTGTTGATCCTGGTGATATACACCCTCGTGCACGGAAGACTTCAAATCCTGTAAATTCTTTGCTTCATCTTTTAATCTGTTTTAGCACCTTTTTTTTCATTGGTTTTATCGAGTTAACATTTTGTACGTTATTATTTTCAGATTATACAAATAAGGAGTGGTACTCGAAATCCGCACACGTTGAGAGGAAAAGACATATGTGATGAGGACTCTTACGGTGATATTAGACGCAATTTGATTCCTCAGTTTGAGTCTGTTTCTAAGGCATGCAATGCTCCTGAAACTGATGCTGAGAAAGAGGAGTCATCTTCTGATTGTGCATTCAACGCTGGTTGTTCTATTCCAATTAATACCTGTGATCCGCATCATGTTCTATATAACTTTCTTCCTACTCCATGAGTGATTTTTTTATGTTTATTTGTATTATAAGTTTGATATGTTACGCTGATTCATTTTTAATTAATGTATTGTTAATAGGTTTGACTTATGCATCTAATCTATCTATCAAATTCAGTGTGGTTTTGTATATTGTATAGTATCTACTGTCATGCATAATCTAATATAAAATTTTATGTTACAAAATGTTGCTTTATATTGTATTGTTTAATTTATTTGTTAGTTATTTGTTAATTTTTCTTAGTTCTGTGTTCTCTTTGACAGTGTTTTAGCCCATAAAATTTGGGCTGGATGCATAACTCACTTTAGTACGTTTCAGTTGAACCAAATTGGATTGTTTTGAATTTTTTATGCATTATAACACTCAAGTATGATGGATTGTATTTGGTATATTTCATTTCAACTAGGGATGGAGGTATTTATGGAAATAAATGATAGGTGTATTTGGTATATTTGGTATATTTCATTTCAACGTTTCAGTTCATTTTTTCTTCCAAAATGAATGCACTTCGACTTCATCATTTCACGTAAAAGTTAACTTCAGGGAAGCTCTTTCCATTTAATTAGCTCTGCTAACCCAATAGAATCTACTAAACATTGCTTATAGAAATATTAAGATGCGGTAACCACGTTGACCAATTTGCTAAGTTCTAACCGTTCAAGTTTAGTTTGTACTATTGTACCAAAAAAAAAGGTTTTTAATGTTTTGTATCAAGAGAAAATGGTCTATTTGGTCCCCAAAAGATACATGTGGCATCCGTTTAGTCCCCGAAAGATTTGTGGCATTCATTTAGTCCCTCAAAGTTCAGAATGACATCGATTTAGTCCCTCCGTAAATAATTCTGTTAGTCAATATTTTGACTGCCACGTGTCACATTTTAATTGGTTATCTCTGGTGAACATATTTACACACGAACCACAGGATTATTCCCTCATAAAATCTCAACCGTTGCTTATATCTGACGGTCCAAATTTAAAAATGAAAAATAAAATAATAAAACTATATTTAATATTATTAAAAAATAATAAAAATTCTGAAAAACATTAAAAATCCAGAAAAGTTTTATAAAAATATGTAAAATATTTTTTTAAAAAATACCAATTTTTTTATATTTTAAAGTTAATAAAAATTCAGAAAATAATAAAAAATTTAGAAAATATTTTAAAAAATCTGTAAAATAATTACGAAAATTATGAAAAAATTGTAAAATATTCAGAAAAGTTTTATAAAAATCTGTAAAATATTTTTTGAAAAAATACCTATTTTTTTATATTTTAAAATTTAATAAAAAATTCATAAAATAATAAAAAATTAAGAAATTTTTTAAAAAATCTGTAAAATATTTTCGAAAATTATGAAAAAATTTCCTTTCCTTTTTATAAATATTTATAACATAATAATTTTTTTTAAATTATGCAAATATATTTTTTAAAAATTCTAAAAATTATAAGAAATACATAACTATATTTTTAAAAAAATCGTAAAGAATTTGAATTTTTTTTGTTTTATTATAATATAAAGATTAATAGAATATTTGTAAAAAAAAGGAAAAGTTTTTTAAAACCAATAAAAAATATTATAAAAATATTATAAACAATAGAGAAAAATAATTAAAATAATAAGAAAAGTTTTTTAAAACCATTAAACTATTTTAAAATTTTTAAAAGCAGATTTAGTTTATAAAATATTTAAAAAGAAATATTAAATTTTCAGATTTTTTTATAAAATATTTACCAATTTTTTTAAAATTATATTTATTTATTTCTAATAATTTTCAGAATTTTTAAAAAATATATTTACATGTTTTTTAAAATTTTTATGACTTTTTTAAAATCATTATTTTTTTATTATGTTTAAATATTTAAAAAAAGTAAAGACAATTTTTTCATAATTTTCGTAATTATTTTACAGATTTTTTAAATATTTTCTGATTTTTTTTATTTTCTGAATTTTTAATTAACTTTTAAAATATAAAAAAAATCGATATTTTTTTATAAATATTTTACAGATTTTTATAAAACTTTTCTGAATTTTTTAATTTTTTTTCCGAATTTTTATTATTTTATTTTCAATTTTTAAATTTGGACCGTCAGATATAAGCAACGGTTGAGATTTTATGAGGGAATAATCCTGTGGTTCGTGTCTAAATATGTTCACCAGAGATAACCAATTAAAATGTGACATGTGGCAGTCAAAATATTGACTAACAGAATTATTAACGGAGGGACTAAATCGATGCCATTCTGAACTTTGAGGGACTAAATGAATGCCACAAATCTTTCGGGGACTAAACGGATGCCACATGTATCTTTTGGGGACCAAATAGACCATTTTCTCTTTGTATCAAATATAATATTTTGGATGAAAAAGAGTTATCTTAAACTCAGCTCTATCTTAAAAATGATAATTTTTATAGAGTAAATTTTAATGTTCATTCTAACTGTAACGCCCCCAAAATATTAAAGGTAAATAAAAATGCGAATTAATAAAAACCTTTTTCCAAAAGAGTGTGAAAACTAAAAGCATTGCTTATTAATATCATATTATATTACAAAACAGTCTGAGTGTAAATATAAGAATATAAAATTCTCAAAAATCCCTCTTTACACCCAGAGCATGGTCTTCACAACTCTATCCTGCAATAAGAGGATTCGGACAACAAGATGTCATCCAGGCTGTCTCTGCTAACGCTCCTTTAACTCTATCAGGAGAGACCTTTGACCTGTCATTCAAAAGAACCTACCACCACCAATGTGGTAGTATGGGAGTAAGTCACTTGTCATATCGCGTAAGCAGATTATATGATTGTTCAAACACAAGCATCACAGATATCATTTTAATGCAATGAATGCATGCTCAAGTGTCTTAACAATCAATCATTAATATTATTAATCTTTCATGCAATGCATGTACGTCTCTCAAAACATTCTTTTCATCACTTCCATAAAACAACACTCTAGGATGGGCAATCGTGCGCTCGATATTTCCACAACCTGTATAGCGGCCACACCGTTCTATACTGGAACCCCATCTACCACGATCCCAAAATGAACAAGGGGATGATCCCTGAACCATTGTCCACCAATAGTTATAGGTCCTTGTCATTTCAACGTTGGCGGCCACACCGGTCCAACCGTCTCATATAGCGGCCACACCGTACTATATGGTTTCCCAATCCCGCATGCACCTTACTCATTTTACGATTCTTGTAACATCATGCATGAGATGCATATTCCATTAATTATCAGCATTTCCATTATCAAGAGTAATCATCATCATTATACACATGGCGGCCACACCGTTCCATGTCTTCATATAGCGGCCACACCGTACTATATGGAATCACACACATATGGCGGCCACACCGTTCCACATGTCTTCGCATAGCGGCCACACCGTACTATACGGAATCACACACATATGGCGGCCACACCGGTCCACATGTCTTCGTATAGCGGCCACACCGTACTATACGGAATCATCTAAGCTCACGGTCTCGTACCGGAGTTATTCATTCAGGCTCACGACCTTATATCAATGCTAATACAAGCTTCACATATCCAAATTAGAGCAACACGCATCACCGCATTTGGATCGGAGCTATATAATCATCATGCTCATATTATCATCATTATTCCTTTAAGACATTATCCTCTGTGTCATCATGATCACTATTAATCAAATGAAGGCATTATAATTACTCCACTATTCATACCTAATTAGTTAACTTATCCAGATATCATACTCAGAGTATAGTTCATTAATCATATATAATCGTCATGCGCAAGTCATGACTCATTAAGCATATGCAATCATCATATACCACTCCTAATCTATTTACCATCTTCAAGTTTTAACTCAATGAATACATTATCGAACCAATTAGAACAAAACCATAGTTCCAATTAAAAAGGTAATTCTTAATAAATTAGGTGAATAATGATTTACCCCTTTTTAACTTATTGATATCATGCTTAACTCATTTAGAAACTAAAATAATAATTAAGCAAAACCCTTAAGGATTATAAGAAACTAAATTAATTATTCTCTTGTCTCAGGTCCTAACCGGTTACAGAGCCTGCTAACCGGTTAGAGACAGCAGTGCCTGAGAGCAAACCATTCATTCTTAAACTTAAATTACTTTAAATTTCAAGTTATTGTCTTTCTAATCCTTATGCATCATTTAGGACATTACTAAAGTATGATTTAATCATATTAATAGTGAGCTATAACTCCAATAATTTAAGTTCCAGATAACCTCAAAGTCTTGGACCAAAATAAAAGGGCAAAGTCTAACTCACATCAACTTATTTCTCATTGTATCAAATTCTAATTCCAAACTATCAGTTATAACAATTTGGACATGACTCTAAGGTTATAGTAAGACTTAAGCTTATCAAATTGTATTCCATTAGTTCTAAGTCCATCAATCTAATTTCCAATTAAAACTCTTTATCAAACCATAACAATTTCCATCTCTCCCTAGCTTATTTACTCCCAATTATTGGTTCAAATATTAGTCCAAGTCCAAGTAAAAACTATCCTCAATGATTGTTATACCAACATAAGCAATTGATGCATTCTGTCAGTCACTAACCGGTTAGAGAGCCCACTAACCGGTTAGTTAATGCAGTTTGACAGCATACTTCACTTTTCTTGTTGAATTCCTTTCATAGTCCAATTATTACTTCTTGACATCATTGGACAACCAACATATGGTATCTAGTTACTACTTTGCAGCAAGTAATTCAACCAAATCAAAGCATCAAATCATCAAATCAATGCATCAAATCATTCAATTTATCAAGTTCATATTCATTGATTCATAATCAATTGCTCATGACCCTAATACTTTCTCAATTTCAGCAATCATCACAAGAATCATAACAGAATTATAGCAACATGCTTCTCATTAATTTCATTCTTGTTTAGATCCTTAATTCAGTTACATAACATAGGGAGCCAAGGATTGTATTGACCTCCAAGCCAACCAATTCTTGTCTTGGTTCCAATATCCACAATTCACACATATCATCACACAAACCATCAACCATAAATCCTAGCGATATGAATGAGGTCTCCCATACCTTACACGAATTGGACAGCCCTAGACAAGCTCTAAAACCCCCAAAACAGCAGCTAGTAGCAGCCAACAGCAACAGCTCGAAACCAGAAAAACAGAGCAACAGGAACAGCTCAAACCCTTTGATTTACAAGCTCTCACACTCACTAATCACAAGCTAAAGGTGCAGCAACCAAAGGCTAGTTACTTGCACGAATTTGAGAAGGAATTTGGGCAGAGTTTCAGCTCTGAAACGAATGGGAGTTGAGCCCCAATAGCAGCAACCAAAAACCCTATTTATAGAGGAGGAAAAGAGGGGAAATTGAGGGAAGAGTGGAGCAAATCGTTCCACCCAGCTTCTCCTCACACCACACACTTAATTGGAGGTGTTGAGGGGTGCTATGTGGCCTAAGGGAGAAGAAACCACGTTTTTAGCTCGAGATTTCGAGCTAAACCGACTTAAAATTATGCAGATACAGATGTACTAACCGGTTACTGGTTTCACTAACCGGTTAGCCACTGCTAAAATCCAGAAATTTAAATATAAAATACTGATTTGCTCAAAAATTAATTTAAAAAGATTTACTTCTCAAAACAAAATTTCCACCGTTGGATGTCAAGATAAAATCATTAGAAACCTTGTCTAAAAATTTGAGCAAGATCCAACGGTTAACGAAAGAGATACAATCCAATATTTACATGATATTTTACCCAAAATATCACTTTTTATATATTTCATTTAAATCTTTCTTTGCCAAAGCTATTTTATTTCTAAAATATGTTTCCTTGTGCTTATTCTTCCAAAATACTATTCTTAAAAATATTTTTCAATAATAAAATAATTGTTTAACCTTTTTATAAAAATGAGGGATGTTACACTCTCCCCCACTAAATTAAATTTCGTCCCCGAAATTCGTCTTCCAAAATTTTTCATTTTCCAAAATATTTCATTAATAGAAGATTTTTATTTCAATTTTCTCAAAATAGCTTGGGAAATTCTCCCCCACTAAAAGAATTTAGTTACATTTTTCTCAAAATTTTCAGTTTCAAAAATATTAATAGAGAATATTTCATATAAATCTTTCCAAATAAATGAAATATTTCGAAATAAATTCTCCAAATCAAACTTTTGTATAAAACTTTGGAAAAATTCGCTTTGTGCCGCGCACTCTGATTACTCCGGCACGAGCAACGAAGTAATTTTATGACTTTATTCATTAACGATTGCAAATATTAGGGTGATCAGTCCTAATATTTAAACCATCAATAATAAAATCATTCCTTTCAGATACCATCTTTCACAAGAAAGATCGTATGATTTATCTTTAAGTTAGATGAACTTAAAGATAAGGGCATTCTTGTCACTATCAGATTTAGTTAGATAGTCAAGTTCTAGAGACATTTCCGTTGGGGAGACAAATACTTGTCATATCCCGGTGGTTGTCAATCTCTCTAGTCTTAACTGATCTTTCTATTTCTGTAGTGTTCACAGATATTTATCACATCCAACTGTGATAAAGGTTTCGATCACATGAATTGGGTCAGGGTTCCAGCAAGATGCTCAGATTATCAAACGATTCAATTAACACAATTGTAGAATAAAGGACTATGTTAATTCAGAATAGGAGAACAAACACTTCATGCTTTACCTTAATCAGGATAAGACTCGTATCCTCGTATGGTAAACACCTTTCCTTTCTTGATCTGGTTGCCATTCATCACTTTCTTGCCTTTATTCTTCGGACAATCCGGCGAATAATGCCCTGGCTTCTTGCAGTTAAAGCAAACTACTCCTTTGGGTACACCACAATCTGATCCAAAATGATGTGTCCCACACTTTCCACACTGAGGTGGATGAGTGATTCCTTTTATGTTTCTTCGTTTGTTATTCTCCTTTGTTTGGGTTTTCCTTAATTGTGATTCATTAAGCTCTGTTTCCTCTGATTGTTCTTCCTCCATTGATGATTCCCTTAAATGCCTTTCTTTTATCTTCCTTTTCTTTTGAATTCGAGCATTCTTTTCATAAACCTTCTCAGCCTTCTTATCGTCCTCGTAGATTCTACATTTGTTCACCAACATTGGGAAATTCCGTATTCCATGATAACTAATTCCTGTTTTCAGATCTGGGCGCAATCCGTTCTCAAACTTCACACACTTAGACCTCTCATCTAGATGATTCTGGAAGTAAGGAGAATACTTCATTAGTTCCTCGAACTTTGCAGCGTATTCTCCGACATTCATTTCACCTTGTTCCAATTTCAGGAATTCAACTTCTTTCTTTCTCCTCACATCCTCCGGGAAATATTTTTCCAAAAACTTTTCCTTAAATACTTCCCAGGTGATATTCTGATTTTCAACCTCCAGTAATTGTCTTATGTGATCCCACCAAGTCTCTGCTCCACCTTTCAACATATAAGTTCCATACACCACCTTTTGTTCATCTGTGCATCCCATAGTCCGAAAGATTTTCTGAATTTCTTGTAACCACCTTTGAGCTTCCTCTGGTTTATATCCTCCTTCGAATTTCGGTGGATCATTCTTTCTGAATTCCGACAACCCGTAGAATTCAGCAGGACCTCGACGATTAGGTCGAGTGTTATTCTCTAAAATAGTAGCAATTTTTTCCAGAAGTTGGTTCGTCACTCTGTTGGCCATCGGATATCTGCACTTATAGAAACTTAGATTAGAGTCGCACAACCTATTGAGTATGGAAAGGACCACACTCCACAGCCGAGAGTTGGAACCATTGCTCTGATACCACAAAGTGTAACGCCCCCAAAATATTAAAGGTAAATAAAAATGCGAATTAATAAAAACCTTTTTCCAAAAGAGTGTGAAAACTAAAAGCATTGCTTATTAATATCATATTATATTACAAAACAGTCTGAGTGTAAATATAAGAATATAAAATTCTCAAAAATCCCTCTTTACACCCAGAGCATGGTCTTCACAACTCTATCCTTCAATAAGAGGATTCGGACAACAAGATGTCATCCAGGCTGTCTCTGCTAACGCTCCTTTAACTCTATCAGGAGAGACCTTTGACCTGTCATTCAAAAGAACCTACCACCACCAATGTGGTAGTATGGGAGTAAGTCACTTGTCATATCGCGTAAGCAGATTATATGATTGTTCAAACACAAGCATCACAGATATCATTTTAATGCAATGAATGCATGCTCAAGTGTCTTAACAAACAATCATTAATATTATTAATCTTTCATGCAATGCATGTACGTCTCTCAAAACATTCTTTTCATCACTTCCATAAAACAAAACTCTAGGATGGGCAATCGTGCGCTCGATGTTTCCACAACCTGTATAGCGGCCACACCGTTCTATACTGGAACCCCATCTACCACGATCCCAAAATGAACAAGGGGATGATCCCTGAACCATTGTCCACCAATAGTTATAGGTCCTTGTCATTTCAACGTTGGCGGCCACACCGGTCCAACCGTCTCATATAGCGGCCACACCGTACTATATGGTTTCCCAATCCCGCATGCACCTTACTCATTTTACGATTCTTGTAACATCATGCATGAGATGCATATTCCATTAATTATCAGCATTTCCATTATCAAGAGTAATCATCATCATTATACACATGGCGGCCACACCGTTCCATGTCTTCATATAGCGGCCACACCGTACTATATGGAATCACACACATATGGCGGCCACACCGTTCCACATGTCTTCGCATAGCGGCCACACCGTACTATACGGAATCACACACATATGGCGGCCACACCGGTCCACATGTCTTCGTATAGCGGCCATACCGTACTATACGGAATCATCTAAGCTCACGGTCTCGTACCGGAGTTATTCATTCAGGCTCACGACCTTATATCAATGCTAATACAAGCTTCACATATCCAAATTAGAGCAACACACATCACCGCATTTGGATCGGAGCTATATAATCATCATGCTCATATTATCATCATTATTCCTTTAAGACATTATCCTCTGTGTCATCATGATCACTATTAATCAAATGAAGGCATTATAATTACTCCACTATTCATACCTAATTAGTTAACTTATCCAGATATCATACTCAGAGTATAGTTCATTAATCATATATAATCGTCATGCGCAAGTCATGACTCATTAAGCATATGCAATCATCATATACCACTCCTAATCTATTTACCATCTTCAAGTTTTAACTCAATGAATACATTATCGAACCAATTAGAACAAAACCATAGTTCCAATTAAAAAGGTAATTCTTAATAAATTAGGTGAATAATGATTTACCCCTTTTTAACTTATTGATATCATGCTTAACTCATTTAGAAACTAAAATAATAATTAAGCAAAACCCTTAAGGATTATAAGAAACTAAATTAATTATTCTCTTGTATCAGGTCCTAACCGGTTACAGAGCCTGCTAACCGGTTAGAGACAGCAGTGCCTGAGAGCAAACCATTCATTCTTAAACTTAAATTACTTTAAATTTCAAGTTATTGTCTTTCTAATCCTTATGCATCATTTAGGACATTACTAAAGTATGATTTAATCATATTAATAGTGAGCTATAACTCCAATAATTTAAGTTCCAGATAACCTCAAAGTCTTGGACCAAAATAAAAGGGCAAAGTCTAACTCACATCAACTTATTTCTCATTGTATCAAATTCTAATTCCAAACTATCAGTTATAACAATTTGGACATGACTCTAAGGTTATAGTAAGACTTAAGCTTATCAAATTGTATTCCATTAGTTCTAAGTCCATCAATCTAATTTCCAATTAAAACTCTTTATCAAACCATAACAATTTCCATCTCTCCCTAGCTTATTTACTCCCAATTATTGGTTCAAATATTAGTCCAAGTCCAAGTAAAAACTATCCTCAATGATTGTTATACCAACATAAGCAATTGATGCATTCTGTCAGTCACTAACCGGTTAGAGAGCCCACTAACCGGTTAGTTAATGCAGTTTGACAGCATACTTCACTTTTCTTGTTGAATTCCTTTCATAGTCCAATTATTACTTCTTGACATCATTGGACAACCAACATATGGTATCTAGTTACTACTTTGCAGCAAGTAATTCAACCAAATCAAAGCATCAAATCATCAAATCAATGCATCAAATCATTCAATTTATCAAGTTCATATTCATTGATTCATAATCAATTGCTCATGACCCTAATACTTTCTCAATTTCAGCAATCATCACAAGAATCATAACAGAATTATAGCAACATGCTTCTCATTAATTTCATTCTTGTTTAGATCCTTAATTCAGTTACATAACATAGGGAGCCAAGGATTGTATTGACCTCCAAGCCAACCAATTCTTGTCTTGGTTCCAATATCCACAATTCACACATATCATCACACAAACCATCAACCATAAATCCTAGCGATATGAATGAGGTCTCCCATACCTTACACGAATTGGACAGCCCTAGACAAGCTCTAAAACCCCCAAAACAGCAGCTAGTAGCAGCCAACAGCAACAGCTCGAAACCAGAAAAACAGAGCAACAGGAACAGCTCAAACCCTTTGATTTACAAGCTCTCACACTCACTAATCACAAGCTAAAGGTGCAGCAACCAAAGGCTAGTTACTTGCACGAATTTGAGAAGGAATTTGGGCAGAGTTTCAGCTCTGAAACGAATGGGAGTTGAGCCCCAATAGCAGCAACCAAAAACCCTATTTATAGAGGAGGAAAAGAGGGGAAATTGAGGGAAGAGTGGAGCAAATCGTTCCACCCAGCTTCTCCTCACACCACACACTTAATTGGAGGTGTTGAGGGGTGCTATGTGGCCTAAGGGAGAAGAAACCACGTTTTTAGCTCGAGATTTCGAGCTAAACCGACTTAAAATTATGCAGATACAGATGTACTAACCGGTTACTGGTTTCACTAACCGGTTAGCCACTGCTAAAATCCAGAAATTTAAATATAAAATACTGATTTGCTCAAAAATTAATTTAAAAAGATTTACTTCTCAAAACAAAATTTCCACCGTTGGATGTCAAGATAAAATCATTAGAAACCTTGTCTAAAAATTTGAGCAAGATCCAACGGTTAACGAAAGAGATACAATCCAATATTTACATGATATTTTACCCAAAATATCACTTTTTATATATTTCATTTAAATCTTTCTTTGCCAAAGCTATTTTATTTCTAAAATATGTTTCCTTGTGCTTATTCTTCCAAAATACTATTCTTAAAAATATTTTTCAATAATAAAATAATTGTTTAACCTTTTTATAAAAATGAGGGATGTTACACTAACCGTTTCCTGTTCTTGGCTATAAAAATTGAGGTTAAGCAAATTCTCAAAAAATTCAAGCAACAATGCTTGAATGCAACCAGTGACATCCGTATCAATATCCATGGATCAATTTAATTTTTTTCAAGATGACACAGCAAAGAGGTGCTATTTGAAATTCTATTTGCCCAGAATAGAAAAGAAATAGAACACACCACAAGCCACTGGAAAAAAGTACATAGCAAAACTGAGGTAGAAGTGAATGATACAAGCAAAATTTCGAAAGCTCTTCCATTTTATATAAATCTTGGTGTGTTCTGTACTCATGTTTTATATACACCTCAACAGTGGTTATTTTACACCTCATTGGTTTAAACTTTGGTGTGTTAGGATCACACCACAATTCCCAACCCTTTTCCCAGATACACCCAACCTCAACCCCTTCCCCTTTTCACCTCCTCTATCTGTCGTCAGAGGATAATGCCCCCCCCACCCATCGAAATGCTCAGTAGTGAGGAGTGGTGAAGCGAAGTTAACTAAATTTCTTAAATTAGGTTTGAAAATGTTTTGGAAGTTTTTTTATTCATGATTAATTTGCAATTTAAATTTCAATATCAAATAATAAGATTTTAAGAAATAGTAGTAATGTAATAGGTATTTTTTATTTCATACGTTAATACGTTTAATGTATGTTGAAAAGTTATATACTACCTCATTTCCTTAATATAAAGCACTCTTGGCACTTTTATTTTGTCCTTATTTATAGAGCCTCATACCAATTTTCAATAATCATTAATTATTTTTTTCCACATAAACACTCTTATTTATTTAACACTTTTTAGATTCCCACTAATATTAATAGGGATAATTTTGAAATTACTAATCAAAAGTAAAATTAGGCCACCTGAGTAAAATTAGGTAACTCAATCAAAATTTTGGATACTCGAGTAAAATTAGGCCGCTCGAGTGGAATTGAGTAACTCGAGCAAAAGTAGGTCGGTCAATTAAAATTGACGTACTCGGTTATTGCTCAGTGTAATACCTCGATTTTTGTTTCCCAAATGAATAAAAAGGGAATATTTAAATAAACTAATTATATGGAATTAGTTAGTTTTGTTTATTAATTTATGGTTATATTAAAACAATTATCCAAGGAAAAATAAGAGAAAATAATTGGGTGTTGAAAATAAAGATTTTTGCAGTTTAGTCCTTGGAAAGGACCTAAGAGGCAATATTGGGAAGATATTTGGAGGGAAAGTGAATAAAATAATAATTTTTGAAAATCTGGGCGTGTTTAATCGATTAACACGACCTGTTAATCGATTAACACGTTAAAATTCTGATCAGTGTGAAATTTACAAAAGTGTTAATCGATTAACCCGATCAGTTAATCGATTAACAGTGGTGCTGAAGTTGAAGATAGTGTGTTTGATGATTCAACAAATTGGGTAATTAAAATTTTAACACCTAGCACCGACTGGAGATGATGGAAAACACGTGTTGGGGTGCATGGCAAGTGATTTAGGCTATAAATTCATGAATTTGGTTGATGAATTGGGAGGAAATTAAGAAAAAAGAAGGGAAACTCTGCCAATTTTGGTTTTGAACACCCTCTGTTCATAGCCTTCGTTCTTCACCCTCACTTAAACACTTTTGATGAGCTTTACATCTTCTTAAAGCTTGTCACAAGACCTTCAAAACCGTACCAAGATTGTGCATTTTGGTTACCTGAGTGAGGAGATATTGCAGCTGAAAGTTGGGACCAAGAAACTGAAAGTTACAGTTTCAGTTTTCAGTTTTGAGGAGCCAAGTTCAAGCCTTCGATTTTGGTAGGTAGAGGTTTTCAAATCGTGCCGTTTCAGTTCCTAATTAAAGTTTGCAATGTCTAGTTTCTATATTGACCAAGTTTATTCGTTTTCATGCACGTTTGGTCTGTCAAATCCTTGCTTGAACTTGCTATGTTGAACCTGTCATAAACCGGAAAACAGAGCATTTGGAGTTTGGTGATTCTGTGAGTTCTCTTGTTGTGTACCTATCCTAAAAGCTTCATTGAGGTAAGGGAGAAGCTTTACTAATGCTAGAATAGATTGTGGTATGGAATTGAATATAGAGTGAACCACCATGAGGTTCAAAGGGCACTAGGTTAGGGAACAATGGCTTGGAGGCCAATTTGACCAGAAAACTGAATTGGAACATGTAAGATGTTGATATCTAAAGCTAAATGAACTTTCAATTTGGTCTGAAATTGAGTAATTAATGAATTGGTATGTGAGGTTGTGTTTTAGGTCAAAATTGGGGAAAAATGTGGTGATTCTGTGATTTTGATGTTCTTTCATGTAATTGATGCTATGAACAAGTTTAATATATTGTATTTAAGTTGTTTTGAAGGTTAGTTTTGGTTAAAATTGGATTGGCATGAGTTTGACACATAAAAACCAATTCAGCAGTGTTTTTCTGCATAATTTAATCGATTAAACGAGCCGTTAATCGATTAATGCGTGAAAATTCTGATCAGACTGAAGTGTACAAAGGGATTAATCGATTAACCCGATGTGTTAATCGATTAACACCTTAAAATTTTGAATAATTTGAAATATATAAGGGAGTACTCGATTAACAGATTCTGTTAATCGATTATTGACTGAATTTTTGTGATAATGATCAGAACTTAATAATGTAATTGATTATCAAGGTATGAGAATCAATTAAGGGTTGAAATTGAATTGGTTGAAGTCAGTTAATGTTAAATAAAGTTCGACTATGCCAAGTCCTAAATTCAAACAACTTAAATGACACTGGATAATATTGATTGGGTGAAACCATGCATAGCATCTGCATTATTTGGATTCCCACTTGAGTGGAGACACGTCCGAGAGGCGTGGGCATATCCCTTTCGGTTGAACTCGAGGGACATGAGTGTCTGCTCCAAAGGGTTCACGGGGGAGTGTCGGTGACCGGGGTTGCACCTTCTGTTTCCGGAAATACACACGTGCGTGTGGGCATGTCAATTGATGCCGGAATCGATGAGGCGTAGTCCTACGGGATACGTCGGCAACATTTCTAAGAGCTCTAGAGGTGTTGATTTATTTGTGGGCCGAGTTCGATGAGATACTCAGTGTGGGTATCGGGCATGCTTGTTTTTAAAGGTGCCACGGAAACCTATTTGTTGTAGTTGGCCAACAATCATGCATTTATAAGATGAGTTACGTCATGTTTGCATATGCTACTAATTCATGATTATGTCCTGGTGTTGAGGTGTAGCATGTGTAATTAATTATTAATGATTATTGTTAAATAAAGTGTCAACTATTTAAATGTTACCTGTTTATTTGATTATGTGTTAGTATTTGCTGACTCCCTATGCCCTTGCAGATGATGGCACGTTACCTGACATACGTGGAGTTACGCCCACTCCGTAGAGGAGTGTGGGACTACGAGGAGCACAGAGCAGTGTTCGAGGGCGAGGTTGACGTGATCTTTCGTCATCCTAACCCTCTTGCACGAGTGCGACCTCGTAGACTTCGCATCCCCATGATCTACATACTGCACATTCCCCCGGCTTACACTTATCGTTTTGGTTCTCCACCCCCACATCATGGTCGTCGTTTTTATAACTTACGTGTCAGACGCCCTGCTACCCGTTCACGTCCCTCTACTTCTGATGAGGCTACTGCTACGGCCACTCCCCGTCCTGGTCCGACCACCAGGGTACGTTTTGCACCCTCACCTGAGCCAGTGCGTCGCACTGCTGTCCCTATGGTGTCAGATGAGGAGGAGGAGGAGGACCCGGTAGAGGACGTAGATGGGCCAGCTGCTGACAGTCAGTGATGTGGTTTCTTTTTATTAGTATGTGCAATATGGGGACCATGGTAGGGTGCAGTTTTTAGCTTTTGGAAGACCAGGGATCAGACATCAGTGTGGGTGGATCATGGCTCAGCTCTCGAAGACTCTTTTATTTTGATTTGTGTTATATTGTATATAGTTTTGAGAGAGTCTATGAGAGTTGTTATTTTATGTCTGCTGATCTGTATCCCTATACCTGCTACCTCGACTTTTATTACTGTTATCTTGGGTACTTGTGTTTTATATATATATATATATATATGGGCTTCGGTTGCATGATTATCATGATCCTCAAAATTATTACAAATGCAACCACATCAATAGTTTTGCAAATCGTTTCCGCTGAACGTACAAAACAGGTACTCAACCGTTTATTTTTTAAAGAAATGTATTTTCAAATCAAGAGTTTGGATGTGAAATTTTACGTATAGAAGGAAAAAGTTTTTCCATGAAGTTCCTATCCGAATAACAATTATTCTATAATCATACTCTATTTAATATAAATAAAGTTATATTTTGAGAGTGTCACATATTTTGTTATTAAATATCGAGTCGTCACATTTGTTGGTATCAGAGCTGTGATCCTGCGAACTGATGCTGATCTATGATCTCCAAAAGGTAATATCTGTTTTAGATGCTTGCCTTAACATCTATTTTGGTTAGTTTTAGAATTAAAAAGAGGTGTGTCATGCATACTTCTTGTTAGGATGTTAGCCTGATGTAGAGCCTTTAGTGCAGGTCTGAGATGTCTGCTAGAAACAATAACAATCATATGGCCGAGGCCATAGAAAGGTTGACTGATGTGTTAGTAGGTATTCGTCAGCAACAAACTAATCCGCCCCCTCAGCCTATGCAAGCAGAAAACCAGGAGTCAAAGACTTTCTCAGAATTTCGACGTTTTAAGCCTTCAAGGTTTGAAGGAGGTCACAAGCCTGAGGAAGCGAATCGTTGGATTCAAGAGTTGAACAAGATCTTCCGTACTATGGAATGCACTGATGCTCAAAAGGTGAAGTTTGCAGTTTTCATATTGTGTGGTGAAGCTGAGAATTGGTGGCATCACACCATGCAACTTCTGAATTATGAAGGAAGACTGATTACCTGGGAGGTGTTTGTTGAGAAATTTCTCAATAAATACTTTCCTGAGGATCAAAGGAGAAAGAAGGAGTTATAATTCATGCAACTAAGACAAGGAGACATGAGTGTAGGAGAATACGCGGCAAAGTTCGAGGAACTTATCAAGTACTCTCCGTACTACCAACTCAATCCGGACGAGAGGTCCAAATGCATCAAGTTTGAGAATGGGCTCAAGCCGGAGATAAAGTCTGTTAGTTCCATGATGAACATGATGAATGTTTTGATAATGACAAAGTGTTTTTGAACAAGCTACAAGTGTTGATCAAGTTTCAAGCTCAACAAGCAACAACAAACATCAAATGAAGAAGAGAGAAAGCAAGCTCATGAAGACCTAAGTTTGAGTGTATTTGTATTTCTTTTATCTTTTGCCTCTCAAGCTTCATAGGTTTTTTATTTGGGTAGATTATTATAGAGGGTAGTGAATCTCATTCATAAGTCATGATTTAATCATAATTTGAGTTTTCACTTAACCTAGAATTAATAGGTGGCTTAAAGGTTTTAAAGGAAAGGTTGGATTTTGAGAAAACAAGTTTTTGAACATGTGCAGTACCAACTTAATCGATTAAGTGACTAACTTAATCGAGTACTACTCGAGTACACGACTTGCTTAATCGATTAAGTACTGCTGAACTGATTTTTAAAATACGTTTTTCACTCCTCAAAATCAGTTTTCAAGTGCTACAACTTTTGGGTATTCTATATAAACCTTTTCCTATTATTTGTGATCAATAAGAATCATTTTCATACAAGTTTTACAAAGAATCAAGCCACTCTATTCTCTCTCAATTTCAAAGATCAAAGTTCTCATATTTTCATATTCTTTGATCAAGAACCTTTGAATCTCTTATGGTGAATTGTCATAACTCTTGATTGAGATTCATAGGATTGTTTTGTGTTTTCTATCGTGTTGTAATCTTTGCAATAAGGCAAGCCACTACAACAAACAAGAAGCCTTGGTGTGTCGATTATCATCAAGCAACGTTCATTGAAGAAGAAGAAGTCTTGGTTGTGAATCAAGCAAGGAGAAGCCTTGATGTGTGGTTTATCATCAAGCAATTGAAGACTTGTTGTGTCGATTATCAACAAGGGGTAGAGGTTAGATTAGAGAGAAGATCAATAGGATTACAAGGCAAGGGTGTCGGTTATCTCTTGTAGGCTAGCAAGAAGGGAGTCTTGTGAGGCAATCACTTGTAATTTGAGAACTCTAATTCCTCATAGTGAAGAATCTCTCTTGGTTGAAGATGGGACTGGATGTAGCTTTCAAGTGGATGAAAGTGAACTAGGATAAATCACTGTGTCGTATCTCTAAACCCTTACTCTTTATATTCAAGTCATTTGATTGCGTTCTTGATTGAAAACCTAGAAAGATTGATTTTCATAATTGATTGAATTGAATCTTTAATTGTTCAAATTGATAAAGGGAAAATCATTTTCATAACTAGGTTAATCAATAAGAATATAGGTGTTAATCATTTCCGTTGTATCTCTGATCTTGCATGTGAATTGATTGATTTTCGTATTCGAATGAAAAATTGATTTTTCTGTTTTCTGTCATATCTAATCGATTAAGTTCAAGTTTAATCGAGTACTACTCGAGTAAATTGCAGGTTAATCGATTAAGTGCTGTAGAATTTGCAAAAATCATTTGTTTTGATTGTTTCGATTTGTTTCGTTCGAAAATCTTTCAAGGTAGCTTCAACACCTATTCAACCCCCCCTTCTAGGTGTTTTCCTAGGGTTCCTAAGTCTCTCCAACCACCAATTGCGGTTTCCTCAATTGGTATCAGAGCTCGGTCGAAAGACACGAGCATAAGAGCTTTTTCGTAAAGATCCTTTAAGAAAATCGCAATGGGTTCCATGAATCCCTTTGGTGGTGAAGGTGCTTCGATAAGTCGTCCTCCATTGTTTGCCGGAGAAGGCTATGCATATTGGAAAGTTAGAATGAAAATCTTTATCCAAGCCATAGATAGTGAAATTTGGAAAGTAGTTGAAAAAGGTCCTCATATCCCCTCTAGTTTAGTTGAAGGTGTAGAACAATTGATCCCCGAGGACAAGTGGAAAGATGATGATAGAAAGAAAGTTCAATATGATTATAAAGCAAAGAATATCATTACATCCGCTTTATCCTATGACAAGTTCTTTAGAGTTTCCCAATGTTCTAGTGCCAAAGAAATGTGGGACACTTGTGACTCATGAAGGAACAAGTGAGGTTAGGAGAGCTAGATTGAATGCTTTGATGCGTGAATATGAGTTATTTACTATGCTTCCAAATGAATCTATTAATGATATGCAAAAGCGTTTTACTCATATTATAAATCATTTACTTGCTCTTGGTAAAACTTTTCTTCAAGGTGAACTTTCTAACAAAGTGTTGAGATGTTTAGACAGGAATTGGCAACCAAAAGTAACGGCTATTGTTGAATCTAAGAATTTGGATGCTATGGATCTAGCAACACTTTTTGGAAAGCTTCAAGAACATGAAATGGAGCTTGGACGATTAAGTATCAATGAAGAGTCGGATAAGAACAAATCAAGGAAAGGACTTGCTCTTAGAGTCAAAAGTGCATATAAAAAGAAAGATAGTTCTGATGATGATGATAGTGAAGATTTCGATTCCGATGTTGATGAAAAAGACATGAAACTTTTGTTAAAAGAGTTTGACAAGTTTCTAAGGAGAAAAGGAAGGTTGAACAAGGACAAAAGTAAAGAGAAGGATTCCCCACACTATAAGACCAAAACTTCAAAAGAAGGTGTAGTTTGCCATGAATGTGGAAAGCCCGGACATCTCAAGTATTCATGCTCTAGGTATCTCAAGAAGAAGGAGAAAGACAAGAAGAATTCTAAATCTAAAAGAGCATACATAGTTTGGGATAGTGATGAAGATAACAAGAAAAGCACATCGAGTAGTTCTTCGGATGATGAAGAAGCCGCTTGTCTCAACTTGATAACTCTAGTAGATGATGAAGAACAAAGTTCAAATGATGAATCAAGTTATCAAAGCGAGGATAGCAATGTAAGTGAATCTAAATCCGAAATTTCTTCTAAATATGAATTGTTACATAATGCTTATGAAGAAATGTATGAACAACTTGAAAAACTAGCTTTGAAAAACATTGAAAGAAAGAAGCTCATTTTGAAACATCAAAAAGAGATTTTAGATCTTCAAAAACAAGTTGATGAGCTTAATCTTGAAAATGAAACTCTTGATCTTATCTATGCTAGTTCTTCTTGTGATTGTGCTAGTAGATTGAATGTTGTGGTTGATTGTGAGAGTTGCAAGTTGCTCAAGGATGAAAATGCTATTTTGAAAAATAAGCTTGCAAGTTTCACCATTTGTGATATTAGATTGCGCACATTGTTAAATTTTCAAAGAGAAAATTCAAACAAGTTTGGTTTGGGTTATACTAATGCTAAGAGTAAATCTCATAGAAATGTTGTTGATTTTTCTAAAGTTGATTTTTCAAATCCTCCAACATGTTTCTATTGTGGTACTCATGGACATACTTCAAATGTGTGTTATGTTAAAGTGCATGGTATACTTAAAGGAAATTTTGTTTGGATGAAAAAGGGTGAAAGTCCCTACACTAACAAAAATGGATCCAAAACCATTTGGATACCAAAAATCAAAGCATGATTGTTTTGTAGGTTTGATTGAAGATGCAAATGAATGACACATGTTCTCACTTGGTCTCAACTATGAATGTCTATATTCACATCTTCAATTGGTATCACACTTGCATCTCAAGTGAATGTCCTACAAAATGGTAATATTTGATATTGATATATTATCTCAATTGGTATCTTCTCAATTGATATTACTTTTCTAAATGTTTAGTTAATTCAATTTGTATCTTTGATAGATTATTAGTTGTTTATCATGTTTTTGTGATTATTGATTCTTCTTTACAATTGATATCTTCTTTGTTAAGTGATATTATGATCTTTTTAGTTCTCAATTGGTATTATATTTCATTGTTATATTCTCTTACCAATTGATATCACATTTCAAAGTATAGCTCTATTGTATTTGTTCAATTGGTATCAATGTTATAAAGAAATGATCATTGATTTCTTACCTTGGCTTAGATGTTATATTTCAATTGGTATATATTACTTTTTGATAATGCCAAAGGGGGAGAAATATGATGTTTTGAATTGAATGAAATGTTTCTCAAAGAGGGAGAAATGGTATGTTTTGAAACATGGGAGAAATATGATATTATATTTGGAGAAAGGTTGTTTTGTTGTTTTTATGTAGGTTGAGCTAAGTTGTTTAAGATAGGGGGAGAATCAAGCTTCTATCTCAATTGGATTCAAGTGTTCAAGCATTGATTGAGGGGGAGAAAGAGTCTTCTCAAGTGACCAAATGTTTCAAGCATCAACAACTTCAAGCGATTTCAAAACATGGGTTGTCATTTTCAAAAAGGGGGAGATTGTTAGTTCCATGATGAACATGATGAATGTTTTGATAATGACAAAGTGTTTTTGAACAAGCTACAAGTGTTGATCAAGTTTCAAGCTCAACAAGCAACAACAAACATCAAATGAAGAAGAGAGAAAGCAAGCTCATGAAGACCTAAGTTTGAGTGTATTTGTATTTCTTTTATCTTTTGCCTCTCAAGCTTCATAGGTTTTTTATTTGGGTAGATTATTATAGAGGGTAGTGAATCTCATTCATAAGTCATGATTTAATCATAATTTGAGTTTTCACTTAACCTAGAATTAATAGGTGGCTTAAAGGTTTTAAAGGAAAGGTTGGATTTTGAGAAAACAAGTTTTTGAACATGTGCAGTACCAACTTAATCGATTAAGTGACTAACTTAATCGAGTACTACTCGAGTACACGACTTGCTTAATCGATTAAGTACTGCTGAACTGATTTTTAAAATACGTTTTTCACTCCTCAAAATCAGTTTTCAAGTGCTACAACTTTTGGGTATTCTATATAAACCTTTTCCTATTATTTGTGATCAATAAGAATCATTTTCATACAAGTTTTACAAAGAATCAAGCCACTCTATTCTCTCTCAATTTCAAAGATCAAAGTTCTCATATTTTCATATTCTTTGATCAAGAACCTTTGAATCTCTTATGGTGAATTGTCATAACTCTTGATTGAGATTCATAGGATTGTTTTGTGTTTTCTATCGTGTTGTAATCTTTGCAATAAGGCAAGCCACTACAACAAACAAGAAGCCTTGGTGTGTCGATTATCATCAAGCAACGTTCATTGAAGAAGAAGAAGTCTTGGTTGTGAATCAAGCAAGGAGAAGCCTTGATGTGTGGTTTATCATCAAGCAATTGAAGACTTGTTGTGTCGATTATCAACAAGGGGTAGAGGTTAGATTAGAGAGAAGATCAATAGGATTACAAGGCAAGGGTGTCGGTTATCTCTTGTAGGCTAGCAAGAAGGGAGTCTTGTGAGGCAATCACTTGTAATTTGAGAACCCTAATTCCTCATAGTGAAGAATCTCTCTTGGTTGAAGAGGGGACTGGATGTAGCTTTCAAGTGGATGAAAGTGAACCAGGATAAATCACTGTGTCGTATCTCTAAACCCTTACTCTTTATATTCAAGTCATTTGATTGCGTTCTTGATTGAAAACCTAGAAAGATTGATTTTCATAATTGATTGAATTGAATCTTTAATTGTTCAAATTGATAAAGGGAAAATCATTTTCATAACTAGGTTAATCAATAAGAATATAGGTGTTAATCATTTCCGTTGTATCTCTGATCTTGCATGTGAATTGATTGATTTTCGTATTCGAATGAAAAATTGATTTTTCTGTTTTCTGTCATATCTAATCGATTAAGTTCAAGTTTAATCGAGTACTACTCGAGTAAATTGCAGGTTAATCGATTAAGTGCTGTAGAATTTGCAAAAATCATTTGTTTTGATTGTTTCGATTTGTTTCGTTTGAAAATCTTTCAAGGTAGCTTCAACACCTATTCAACCCCCCCTTCTAGGTGTTTTCCTAGGGTTCCTAAGTCTCTCCAACCACCAATTGCGGTTTCCTCAAAGTCTGCTTTTGGGTATCAAAAGGTGAGAAGTTTTCCTGCTTTAGTTGAAATGTGCTGAGTTTATGAAGATGATAAGAAAGAGGAAGAGGCACAAAGGAGGAGTCAATCAGGGTTTGGACCTATCAGGAAGAAAAATTTCAATAACCGGAGTAAGGGTCCTTATTCTCATAAAGGAAAGGGAAAGGACATGAATGGTGGTAAGGGTACTCCTCAAGCAAGCAATCGTAAGTGCGAGAAGTGTAATCGTTTCCATTTCGGAACCAACTGTTATGCTGCTCAACATGGTCTTTGCTTTAATTCTAGGAAGAAAGGGCACTATTCTCTGAATGCAAGGAGCCAATAAAGAAGGAGGGAGCAAGCAAGCCCACTGTTGCTGGAAAAGTGTTTGCTTTAAATGGAACCGAACCAACCCCATCACCTGGTCTGATCCAAGGTATCTATCTTCTTAATGACCAACCCTGTGTTGTTATGTTTGATTCCGGAGCCACACACTCTTTTGTGTCCTATGAGTGTGTAAATCGTTTAAAGTTAGTAGTATCTGAGTCACACTATCATCTACAGCTTGAAACTCCCACCAACAACCCTTGTGTTGTTTCTAAGATTTGCAAGGATTGTAGAATAATGGTCCTAAACCATATATCCTCAGTATATTTGATCTGTTTACCCATGCTTAAAATAGATGTGATCTTAGGAATGGATTGGTTGTACCGAAACCAAGTTATCTTAAACTGTGATGAAAAGACGATCCAGTTCCGAAACCACGAATCCTTAAGTTTTGAACCTAAGGGGTATGTTTGTCTATTCTCCTCAAATGTGGAAGAGAAGAAGGAAGTGACGATTGAGGATATTCCGGTGATTAGAGACTTTCCGGAAGTGTTTCCAGAAGAAATTCCAGGATTACCGCCAAAGCGCGAGATTGAGTTTGGAATCGATCTCGTACCTGGAACCGGACCTATCTCTATTGCCCCGTATAGAATGGCACCACCGGAGATGGCCGAGATGAAGAAACAGATTGAAGAGTTGCTGCAGAAGCAAATGATAAGGCCAAGTGTTTCGCCCTGGGGAGCTCCGTTGTTGTTTGTTAAGAAGAAGGACGGTAGCATGAGGATGTGTGTAGACTATCGTCAGCTAAATAAGGTCACGATCAAGAATAAGTATCCTTTGCCAAGGATTGATGATCTTATGGATCAAGTTCGAGGAGCTTCAGTGTTTTCTAGGATTGATCTAAGGTCGGGATATCATCAGATTCGAATTCGAGATGAAGACATTCCGAAGACAGCTTTCCGATCAAGATATGGTCATTATGAGTATGTGGTCATGCCGTTTGGGCTAACAAATGCTCCTGCTATCTTCATGGATTACATGAACAAAATCTTCAGACCTTATCTGGATTCGTTCGTGGTGGTGTTCATCGATGATATTCTCATCTATTCTAAGAGTCCAGAAGAGCATGCTGAACATCTCAAGATCGTGTTGGGGATCTTGAAAAAGAAGCAGTTGTATGCCAAACTTGCTAAGTGTGAGTTTTGGTTGGACAAGGTGAACTTTCTGGGACATGTTATCACCAAGGAAGGCATTGCTGTGGATCCAGCTAAAGTTGGAGCTGTGCTGAAGTGGGAACAACCTAAGACGGTGACTGAAGTTCGTAGTTTCTTGGGTTTAGCTGGATACTATCGGAGATTTATTCAAGGTTTTTCGAAGATTGCCTTACCGTTAACTATGTTGACTCGTAAAGATCAACCTTTCTTGTGGGATTATAAGTGTGAGGAAAGTTTTCAGTCGCTAAAGGAGAAGTTGACATCCTCACCGGTGTTGGTGTTGCCTGACCCACATAGAAGCTTCGATGTTTACTGTGATGCTTCGAGGCAAGGTCTTGGATGTGTTTTGATGCAAGATAGAAAAGTGGTAGCATACGCATCTAGGCAGTTAAAGGTGCATGAGGCCAATTATCCGACGCATGATTTAGAGCTCGCTGCTATTGTCTTCGCTCTGAAGATTTGGAGACACTATCTCTATGGCACTACATTCAAGGTATATAGTGACCATAAGAGCTTGAAGTATCTGTTTGACCAAAAAGAGTTGAACATGAGGCAAAGGCGTTGGATGGAGTTTATTAAAGACTATGATTTCGAGCTCCAATACCATCCCGGTAAAGCAAATGTAGTAGCTGATGCTTTAAGTCAGAAGACTCCTCATATGAGCTCAATGATGATTAGGGAATTCTCTTTAATTGAGAAGTTTCGTGATCTAAGTATTATAGTGCAAGTGGATCGAGAATGCATTATGCTTGGTAAATTGCAAATTACCAATGAATTCCTGATTCAAGTTCGGGAATCTCAGCAGGTAGATGAAGAACTTCAAGAAAAGAGAAGGTTAATGTTGGAAGGAAAGGAACCAAACTTCCATGGTGGAAGTGATGGAATTCTCCGATTCAAAGATCGGATCTGTATTCCAAAAGATCAGGAGATAAGGAGACTGATCTTAGACGAGGCGCATAAAAGTCGGATGAGTATCCATCCGGGGTCAACCAAAATGTACCAAGATTTGAAGAAGATGTTTTGGTGGTCTGGGTTAAAGAAAGATGTTGCTTCGTATGTCGCTTCTTGTTTAATTTGTCGGAAGGCGAAAGCTGAGCATAAGAAACCAGGCGGAGAACTTCAACCATTGGATGTCCCTGTGTGGAAATGGGATGGCATATCAATGGACTTCGTGTCTGGACTACCAAGGACTGTTGGAGGACATGATGCTATTTGGGTAATCGTTGATAGATTGACCAAGTCAGCGCATTTTATTCCAGTTAATATGCGTTATCGCATGGAAAAGTTTGCTGAATTGTACATCAAGGAAGTTGTTCATCAGCATGGTATACCTTCAAGTATTGTTTCGGATCGAGATCCAAGATTTATTTCGAAGTTTTGGGAGGGTTTGCAGCAGTCTCTGGGATCAAAGTTGAGAATGAGTTCTGCTTACCACCCTTAGACTGATGGTCAGTCAGAAAGGACCATCCAGTCTCTTGAAGACTTGTTAAGAGCCTGCGTGTTGGAAAGTCAGGAAGGTTGGGATAAACTCTTGCCGCTCATAGAGTTTACCTACAACAACAGTCATCATACCAGTATTGGGATGGCACCGTTCGAGGCGCTGTATGGAAGGAAGTGCCAAACTCCCCTATGTTGGTTCCAAGTGGGGGAGCAAACGATTATTGGACCTGAGCTTGTTCAAGAAACAACTGAGAAGATTCAGATGATCGGAGAAAAGATGAAGACAGCGCAAAGCCGACAGAAAAGTTATGCGGATAAAAGAAGAAGACCCTTGAAGTTTGGAGAGGGCGATCATGTTTTTATTCGCGTAAGACCGACAACTGGTGTTGGGAGAGCCTTGAAGACAAAGAAGTTGTCACCAAGATTTATGGGTCCTTATCAGATACTCAAGCGAATTGGTTCCGTCGCTTATCAGCTCGCTTTGCCTCCGTCTTTGTCTAATCTTCATAATGTGTTTCATGTATCGCAATTACAGAAATTCGTGTCAGATCCTGATTCCGTAAGTGAAGTTCAACCTGATGATGTGGCTTTGAGAGAGAATCTCACTTTTGAGACACTCCCTGTCAGAATTGAAGATCGAAGGATGAAGCAGTTGCGGGGAAAGGAAATTTCATTAGTTAAGGTTATTTGGGAAAATGCTGATGTATCAGAAGCAACTTGGGAATTAGAGGATAAGATGAGAAAGGATTATCCTGGGTTGTTTATGTGAGCGGAATTTCGAGGACGAAATTCTTGTAAGTGGGGGAGAAATGTAATACCCCGATTTTTATTTCCCAAATGAATAAAAAGGGAATATTTAAATAAAACTAATTATATGGAATTAGTTAGTTTTGTTTATTAATTTATGGTTATATTAAAAGAATTATCCAAGGAAAAATAAGAGAAAATAATTGGGTGTTGAAAATAAAGATTTTTGCAGTTTAGTCCTTGGAAAGGACCTAAGAGGCAATATCGGGAAGATATTTGGAGGGAAGTGAATAAAATAATAATTTTTGAAAATCTGGGCGTGTTTAATCGATTAACACGATCTGTTAATCGATTAACACGTTAAAATTCTGATCAGTGTGAAATTTACAAAAGTGTTAATCGATTAACCCGATCAGTTAATCGATTAACAGTGGTGCTGAAGCTGAAGATAGTGCGTTTGATGATTCAACAAATTGGGTAATTAAAATTTTAACACCTAGCACTGACTGGAGATGATGGAAAACACGTGTTGGGGTGCATGGCAAGTGATTTAGGCTATAAATTCATGAATTTGGTTGATGAATTGGGAGGAAATTAAGAAAAAAGAAGGGAAACTCTGCCAATTTTGGTTTTGAACACCCTCTGTTCATAGCCTTCGTTCTTCACCCTCACTTAAACACTTTTGATGAGCTTTACATCTTCTTAAAGCTTGTCACAAGACCTTCAAAACCGTACCAAGATTGTGCATTTTGGTTACCTGAGTGAGGAGATATTGCAGCTGAAAGTTGGGACCAAGAAACTGAAAGTTGGAGTTTCAGTTTTGAGGAGCCAAGTTCAAGCCTTCGATTTTGGTAGGTAGAGGTTTTCAAATCGTGCCATTTCAGTTTCTAATTAAAGTTTGCAATGTCTAGTTTCTATATTGACCAAGTTTATTCGTTTTCATGCACGTTTGGTCTGTCAAATCCTTGCTTGAACTTGCTATGTTGAACCTGTCATAAATCGGAAAACAGAGCATTTGGAGTTTGGCGATTCTGTGAGTTATCTTGTTGTGTACCTATCCAAAAAGCTTCATTGAGGTAAGGGAGAAGCTTTACTAATGCTAGAATAGATTGTGGTATGGAATTGAATATAGAGTGAACCACTATAACATCCCAGATTTTTAACCCCTGATTAATAAAATGTTAATTATAAAGCTCATTTATAATTAATCATTTTTATTCTTGGTTTCAAAGTAATTTATTATGAATGATAATATTAGAGAGTTTTAATATGAGAAAATAAGTATTTTGCACCTTAATCCCTATTTGGGACCTTGAAGTAATTTTAGAAAGATTTTGGAGGGAAAGAAAATAAAAATTATATTTTTCAAAAACTGGTCAAAATAGTCGAGTAGTTTTGGAAACACTCGAGTATTCTGGTCAGAGTTGACGAGTTAGTGCGTTTGGTGAGTCACCACCAACGAGTTCGTCTCGTTGACACGAAATCAGTACTCTTCCACGTCCATGGAGGTCGTGTCGTCGTGCATGTACTCCATTGAAGTCTATAAAAACCAATCAACACCGAATTCGTGAAGGATTTGGCAAAGTTTGGGTGTGTTGATTCAGTTAGGGTTTCTGAATTGATTCAATCGATTCTCCCTCTCTGGGTTGATTCGAACCACAAATCATACACCAATACAAAGCTCACATCTCGAGCTTTGTATAGACACCAAGATTGTGAGCTGAGAGTGAGTAGATTGGAAGAATCGAAGCTTGGAAGTGGAGTCTGTTTGTTGTCTCAGGTTTTCTGGAGCTTACTTTGGAGCTTGATTCTGGTAAGCTCAGACAACCTCCTCATGTGAATCTTGTTTCTTTAGTTAGTATGAATTGTAGAGAGTATATAGAGACTAATTTCCCCAATTTTTATGGCTGTTTCATGCATCAACCAATTCAATCTTGGTGCTCTGCTGAAACTGCTCTGTTTCAGTGTGGATTTTGGGGAATTCAGCTTGGAAGCTAAGTTTGGGGTAAAGTCTCTGTTGATTCACGTCTAAGAGGTAAGGGGGAAGCTCTCTATTCACTAGATAGAGTTTAAATTGCATGCATTTGATTAGAGAGCCACCAAGAGGCTCTAAGGGCTTAGTTGGAATAGGGAAATTGGTTTGGAGACCAACCTGCACTCTAAAATGGTTCTGAGCAAGTTCTATATGTTGCATGTGAGCTATATGCAAGTTGTTTTCATGCCAAAAGTGGTTGGAACTGAATTTGATATGTTGAGTTGTTAAAAATGTGTTTTATGCATAATTGTTGCTCAGATTTGATTCAATGTAATAATTGGTGGTTTCTGTGTTGGAACATGTTTAACATGTATAATGTAAGCTTTGTTGATCATTGGATTGGATTAGAATTGGCTAGAATTGAAAATGGTATGTTAAAATGCAAATTACAGTGTTCTCTGTCTGAAAACACTCGAGTATTGGGGTTGATATCGAGTATTCGACCCAAAATTGAAACATGAATTTCTGGAAAATGAAGAACACTCGAGTATCATTAAGAATACTCGAGTAATTTGGAAAAAGTGAAGAACACTCGAGTATCATGAAGAACACTCGAGTAATTTGGTAAAATCTGAAGAACACTCGAGTACTATGTAGAACACTCGAGTAGTTTTACTCAAACTATTAGAAATACCATTTTCAATTCTGAACCATTGATCAATACTTAAATGACAATAATCCAAGCGATCTAAAACTTGAAAGAAATTGATTGATGATGTGACTATTCCGTTTGGATGACGGGACGTTGCTCGGGTGGCACGTCATAACGTTGCTCGGGTGGCACGTTATACAATTGAGATATCCAAATCAATTCTTTAAGTGAAGAGTTTGAATGCTAGATCGTTTATCACGTTATGATAACATGTGAAGGACCTTTGGGAATACCAATTTGGTTATGACTTGCCTGTAGTCACATTTTGGTAATGTGACCAGCATTGGTTGCTGCGAACGTTGGATGTTCGTCTTGGTGACGAAATGTACACATCGATGTTGGTATTATGGACCACGTTCCAGGCATAGTCGTGTGGCTAGCTCGATGACACATTTTGGTAATGTGGACAGTATGTGGTATACTGTTGATTTGATGGTTCAACGGTGTGTTGCACACAAGTGATAAGGTTTACGTTTTGGCGACGTGACGTTCATCAGACATGGTGACGTTGTTTATCACCTCTGTTGTGCTACACAAGTGATAAGGTTTACGTCCTTGGGCGACGTGACGTTCATCAGATGTGGTGACGTTTTTTATCACACCCGTTGTTTGTTGAGAAGGGTGTGGTGCACACAAGTGATAAGGTTTACGTCCTTAGGCGACGTGACGTTCATCAGACATGGTGACGTTTTTTATCACCTCTGTCGTGTATCACAAGTGATAAGGTTTACGTCCTTAGGCGACGTGACGTTCATCAAATGTGGTGACGTTTTTTATCACACCCATTGTATGTTGAGAAGTGATAGGTTTACGTCCTTGGGCGACGTGACGTTCACTAGGTAGTGTGACGTTTTTATCACTTCCGAGCTAGTACGCCATACGTTTTGGTAACGTATTCGTGATTTGGAAATGCATTGTGGTATTGGATTGGCGTCCGTGAGGACATTAGATGGAGAATCTCAGAAAGAGAAGAATGTCAGGCAATCATGCCACTTAACCTTATTTGAGCTAAGGTTTGATATTAAGAATGAGTATGAATATCGTATCTGCATTAAGTGCTGCTAAGTGTTAACCATGGCTGTTAACTGATTTGGGGTTATATGTGCATAATCATGATCACTTCTACATTTAAGCTCTATTGATTATGTGTATAGATTTGCTTACCCCTATGCCCTTGTAGGTTATGTCGCGTTACATCGCTTGCATCGAGGTCCGCCCACTTCTTAGTGGCATATGGATCTGCGAGGATTGCCGAGTAGTGTATGAGGGTGAGATAGTGGTTACCTTCGATCACCCTAATCCACTGGTTCGGTCACATCCTCGTAGGTTTAGGATTCCCATCATATACGCTATGCATGTATCTACTTTTTATACTTACCATGGATCATCTCCCACTCGACCAGCTCGCTTGTATAACAGTTTCAATTCGAACCTACCCGCTCATACCCTTTTTATCTTTGAGTCATTTGAGAGGAGACTTCCCCGTCTATTTCAAGGAGTCCTATTAAGGTCACGTTTTCATCAGACCTTGTACCCAGTGGTAGGGTAATTACTCCTTCAAATAAGATCAAGGAGGATCCTGTCGAATACGAGAGCGGAAGCGAGCTTGTCGTTTAATCTATCGGGAGTCAATGGAGAGGCGATGATCCCTAGGTATGTGCATAAGGTAAATGATGAGGATCAGGGATCCGATGTGATGGATGCTGTGGAGGAGATTAGCTGCTGATGATGATGTCGGATGATAATTGCCGCTACTTCTTGGAGACTTCTACTACTACTGCCGCGACCAGTGCTATGAGACCAGCTTTGGGAGTTTTATATATTGTGGGAATTTCTTTTAAAAACTCTGGAGCCATGGTCTATTTTGATGTACATATAAATACATAGCCTTATGGACTTGTTCTGGGATTTTGGAGATCCTTACCGCCGGACTATGTATTACGTACCTTTTGATATAAATAAAATCCATGCTTATACTAAAGTCTATTACATAGTCCTGATATTTCCGCTTACTCTGATATTGATTTGAAAGAATTCGGCTATGACATTTTGGAAATGGTATCACTTGGCTAGACGAAAACTGGATGGCAATACTTGAGTTCCTTTATATGAAATCGAGTACATTTATCCTCAAAGAGAATGCTATCCAAGATTTGCGAAAGTACCTTTTGAGCTAAGTAAATGCCGAATTCGATTTTAAAAGTAATACGTAAACTATTCTCCAAACATCCTATGTTTTGGTTTGTGCACCCGACTATTTGGAAAATATAAAAGGAAATTTTGAATCCAGTATTTTCTAACATTTTACAAGTCCATATATTCGCAAGTAATAGTATTCATTTTGTATTAATTACTTGGGTTATTTTGAGGGTGTTACACTTAGTGGTATCAGAGCAAAAGTCAGATCCTGTAGTAGTGGAAGTAACTCCAGAATGGTAGTCATCAACATCAAGCAGGTATCCATCGGGCATATTTATTGTTTTGAATACTATTATCTTGCTCAAATGGAGCAATTGATACATTGTGGAAATTGTATGCATTGTTGAAAACTATTGTTATGACCTTAGGATAGGTTGTGTGGAGAATGTTTCTTAGTCCATCGTATGTGACCATGAGCAATAGCGCAGGTCTATTATGATGACTAGAAATCAAAATCGCACCGATGCGATATTAGAAAGAATCACCACTGTGATGGAATCTATGCATCAATGGCAGCAACAGCAATCTCAACAACCGCTTCATCAATATAACGTTGGTAACTCGGAAACTAAGGGTTTGGCGGATTTTAGAAGTTGTAATCCACCTAAGTTCGAAGGAGGATTTAGGCCTGAGGAGGCTAATAAGTGGATTCATACTATGGATAAGATCTTTAGAACATTAGACTGCATTGAGGCTCAGAAGGTGGCGTATGCAGTTTATATGTTAGAAGACGAGGCGGAGAACTGGTGGAATCACACAGTTCAGCTCCTGCACTATGAAGGAAGGGATATTAATTGGGGTGTGTTTACGGAAAAGTTTCTCAATAAATATTTCCCGGAAGACTTAAGAAGGAAGAAGGAAATTGAGTTTCTGCAATTAAAGCAAGGAGACATGAGTGTGGGTGAGTACGCAGCTAAGTTCGAGGAACTGATGAAGTACTCTCCATACTATCAAAATAATCCTGATGAGAGGAGCAAATGCATCAAGTTTGAAGGTGGTCTGAGACCTGAACTGAAATCTGTTTTCAGAAGATTCAAAGTTTTTCTACGTTAGTAGATATGTGTCGAATGTATGAGGATGATAAGAAGGCGGAAGTATTAGCTGATCAAGCAAAGAGTAACCAGCTGAGTTATGGACCACAAAGAAAGAAAAGATTTGATCTTCGGAATAAGGGTCCATATTTGGACCAGAATCGAGGCAAAGGAAGAGTTGAATTTAAGGATGGGGATAAGTCTCGCAGTAATGCTCCTTACTGTGAGAAGTGTAAGCATCATCATTATGGAAGGATCTGCTGGGCAACAAGTAATTGCTTCAATTATGGAAAGCAAGGTCATATTACACGTTACTGTAGAGAGTCTGTGAAAAGTAACCACACCAGACTTGCTAGCAAACCAAAGACTCAAGGCAAAGCGTTTACCCTGAATAGAGTAGAAAAGAACCAATCTTCCGATCTCGTGCAAGGTAACCATTTATTTCAAAACCAACTTTGCATGATTGTGTTCGATTCGGGAGTTAAACATTCTTTTGTTTATTGTAAATGTGTGAATAGGTTAAAGTCGGATGTCCCTAATTGTTTTAACATTAGAGACCCTATGAAACCACCCAAAACATGTTTCTAAAGTTGTTAGATTATAGTGTCAAGATATTTGATCGCGGCACTAAGTTAAATTCAATCTATCATCCTTTATCACATTTGGACGTGATTCTGGGGAAGGATATCATTTCCTCCTATGTTACTCCTACTTGATTCATGCCAAAGTATTGGAGCATACTTTCATGTGTCGAGAACGGGACTTGGAAGGAGGTAGTTTTATGAAAGAAAGGTAGATGTGTGTGTATCAAGGTGATTGAATACACACAAGGTGATACATTTGGTGCATGACTTGAGCTTTGCAACGATCATGATTGTTATGAGGGCTCGAGGCCTTTCCTCGCGTCACTACGCTTTAAAGGTTAATGACCCTGGAGAGTCGAAGTAATTGTTCAACCGAGAGGAGGAGTTGAACAAGGGACAATGTCGATGGACAGAATTTTTAAGGCTCATGATCGGAGACTCTGTCGTCGTCATGACAAAGCAAAGGAGGTAGCAATTACAATTGGACCGAAAGGCAATTCATGTGAGCTCTACGGAGTTTAAGAAAAGTGGATTTAAGGAGTCTAATAGATTCGAGCTTGATGATACAAATAGACCGACGATAAGTAAGAAGGGAAGGTTGCAAATCACAATGGAATTTTGTAAATATGATATTAGAAGCAAAGGATTGGCATATCACTTGGGAATCACTCAAGGATGAAGTTTTGAAAGATCAAGGAGATTAAATTGTTGGAAATAAGGTAGGGAAATACGAATCTCGGGGAAAACATTTCCAAGTTCAAAGGATCGGAGAAGTATGTTTCGTTGCAATTTTAATAGAAGATTCAAACATGCGGAGTCAGGAAAAGAATGATGTTTGAACTTCAAACCAGTTGTCAATCATTGAGGAACAAGGGATTCCTGACACTAGCAAGTACGTGTAGAATTGGTATGGAGGATGAGGAAAGCATAGGAAGCTTATAAGTGAATTGATGATGGGAACCAGAATTTCATGCATAGGAGGTTAAGGAAACCTCAATTGCATAAAAGTAACTAAAAATTCGACGGAAAGGATTTAGTTGCCAATTTTCAATTGAGAAGGTAAGGTGCATCATCACGGACGATATAGTGATGTACTGAAAGGGATATTTGATTACGGTCGCAAGGAAATGAAGCCTTACTCGCCGGATTGTTTGAAGGGGGAAATTCAAGAAAGGAAAGGGTCAACCAGCAAATCAAGAGTTTTTCCATCCTGCTAGGATGCGAGTTAGATTCGGATATAGGTAGTCTGAGTTATCCCTTTGTCGATTTGAATTAACGTAGTCAAATGTTTTCGATTGCGTTAATTAAATCGTTTTGTAATTCGATTATCTGAACAAGTCTTTAACTTGAATTTCTGTGATCAAAACCCTTATCACAGTTGGATGTGATAAATGTCTTTGGGCACTACAGGAAGAGGAAGATCAATTAAGACTAGAGAGATTAAGAACCACCGGGATAGGACAAGTATTTGTCTCCCCAACGGAAGTTTCTCTAGAACCTGGCTATCTGAATAAGTCTGATAGTGACAATAATACTCTTAATCTTTAAGTTCATCTAACTTAAAGGTAAATCGTATAGTCTTTCTTGAGAAAGATTATATCTGAAAGGGATGATCTCATTACTGATAGTTTAAATATTAGGACTGATCACCCTGATGTTTACAACTATTAAGAAATGAAGTCATACGAATATTTCCCTACTCGTGCCGAGTGATCAGAGTGCGCAACGGGACGGGGTTTTCCTCAAAAAGGATCTTTGGAAAATGTTTTAATTGAGGAGTATATATGTATATTTTAAAGGTGTTATTTGAAAAAAAATTTAGTCAAAAGATTTCATTTGAAGGAATTACAAGATAATCTTGAGGAAATTTTAGAAAAACCATTTTATGTGAACAAGGATTTGTATATGCTTTAGAATGCAAAAATTTTATTTGAGAAAAAGTTCAGTGAAATATTTTGTGAAACATTTTGGGACAGAGAGTTTGAAAAAGTATAAGAAAATTCATTTTAAGTGGGGAAGGGTTCTTCCTAACTATATTTTGAAAATATATATATAACCTTAGAACAACTTTTTGTGTAACTTTGGAAATTATAGAACTTTTAAAGAAGAATTTCGGGAACGAAATTCCTTTTAAGTAGGGAAGAGTGTAACATCCCAGATTTTTAACCCCTGATTAATAAAATGTTAATTATAAAGCTCATTTATAATTAATCATTTTTATTCTTGGTTTCAAAGTAATTTATTATGAATGATAATATTAGAGAGTTTTAATATGAGAAAATAAGTATTTTGCACATTAATCCCTGTTTGGGACCTTGAAGTAATTTTAGAAAGATTTTGGAGGGAAAGAAAATAAAAATTATATTTTTCAAAAACTGGTCAAAATGCTCGAGTAGTTTTGAAAACACTCGAGTATTCTGGTCAGAGTTGACGAGTTAGTGCGTTTGGTGAGTCACCACCAACGAGTTCGTCTCGTTGACACGAAATCAGTACTCTTCCACGTCCATGGAGGTCGTATCGTCGTGCATGTACTCCATTGAAGTCTATAAAAACCAATCAACATCGAATTCGTGAAGGATTTGGCAAAGTTTGGGTGTGTTGATTCAGTTAGGGTTTTTGAATTGATTCAATCGATTCTCCCTCTTTGGGTTGATTCGAACCACAAATCATACACCAATACAAAGCTCACATCTCGAGCTTTGTATAGACACCAAGATTGTGAGCTAAGAGTGAGTAGATTGGAAGAATCGAAGCTTGGAAGTGGAGTCTGTTTGTTGTCTCAGGTTTTCTGGAGCTTACTTTGGAGCTTGATTCTGGTAAGCTCAGACAACCTCCTCATGTGAATCTTGTTTCTTTAGTTAGTATGAATTGTAGAGAGTATATAGAGACTAATTTCCCCAATTTTTATGGCTGTTTCATGCATCAACCAATTCAATCTTGGTGCTCTGCTGAAACTGCTCTGTTTCAGTGTGGATTTTGGGGAATTCAGCTTGGAAGCTAAGTTTAGGGTAAAGTCTCTGTTGATTCACGTCTAAGAGGTAAGGGGGAAGCTCTCTATTCACTAGATAGAGTTTAAATTGCATGCATTTGATTAGAGAGCCACCAAGAGGCTCTAAGGGCTTAGTTGGAATAGGGAAATTGGTTTGGAGACCAACCTGCACTCTAAAATGGTTCTGAGCAAGTTCTATATGTTGCATGTGAGCTATATGCAAGTTGTTTTCATGCCAAAAGTGGTTGGAACTGAATTTGATATGTTGAGTTATTAAAAATGTGTTTTATGCATAATTGTTGCTCAGATTTGATTCAATGTAATAATTGGTGGTTTTTGTGTTGGAACATGTTTAACATGTATAATGTAAGCTTTGTTGATCATTGGATTGGATTAGAATTGGCTAGAATTGAAAATGGTATGTTAAAATGCAAATTACAGTGTTCTCTGTCTGAAAACACTCGAGTATTGGGGTTGATACTCGAGTATTCGACCCAAAATTGAAACATGAATTTCTGGAAAATGAAGAACACTCGAGTATCATTAAGAATACTCGAGTAATTTGGAAAAAGTGAAGAACACTCGAGTATCATGAAGAACACTCGAGTAATTTGGTAAAATCTGAAGAACACTCGAGTACTATGTAGAACACTCGAGTAGTTTTACTCAAACTATTAGAAATACCATTTTCAATTCTGAACCATTGATCAATACTTAAATGACAATAATCCAAGCGATCTAAAACTTGAAAGAAATTGATTGATGATGTGACTATTCCGTTTGGATGACGGGACGTTGCTCGGGTGGCACGTCATAACGTTGCTCGGGTGGCACGTTATACAATTGAGATATCCCAATCAATTCTTTAAGTGAAGAGATTGAATGCTAGATCGTTTACCACGTTATGATAACATGTGAAGGACATTTGGGAATACAAATTTTGGTTATGACTTGCCTGTAGTCACATTTTGGTAATGTGACCAGCATTGGTTGCTGCGAACGTTGGATGTTCGTCTTGGTGACGAAATGTACACATCGATGTTGGTATTATGGACCACGTTCCAGGCATAGTCGTGTGGCTAGCTCGATGACACATTTTGGTAATGTGGACAGTATGTGGTATACTATTGATTTGATGGTTCAACGGTGTGTTGCACACAAGTGATAAGGTTTACGTTTTGGCGACGTGACGTTCATCAGACATGGTGACGTTGTTTATCACCTCTGTTGTGCTACACAAGTGATAAGGTTTACGTCCTTGGGCGACGTAACGTTCATCAGATGTGGTGACGTTTTTTATCACACCCGTTGTTTGTTGAGAAGGGTGTGGTGCACACAAGTGATAAGGTTTACGTCCTTAGGCGACGTGACGTTCATCAGACATGGTGACGTTTTTTATCACCTCTGTCGTGTATCACAAGTGATAAGGTTTACGTCCTTAGGCGACGTGACGTTCATCAGATGTGGTGACGTTTTTTATCACACCCATTGTATGTTGAGAAGTGATAGGTTTACGTCCTTGGGCGACGTGACGTTCACTAGGTAGTGTGACGTTTTTATCACTTCCGAGCTAGTACGCCATACGTTTTGGTAACGTATTCGTGATTTGGAAATGCATTGTGGTATTGGATTGGCGTCCGTGAGGACATTAGATGGAGAATCTCAGAAAGAGAAGAATGTCAGGCAATCATGCCACTTAACCTTATTTGAGCTAAGGTTTGATATTAAGAATGAGTATGAATATCGTATCTGCATTAAGTGCTGCTAAGTGTTAACCATGGCTGTTAACTGATTTGGGGTTATATGTGCATAATCATGATCACTTCTACATTTAAGCTCTATTGATTATGTGTATAGATTTGCTTACCCCTATGCCCTTGTAGGTTATGTCGCGTTACATCGCTTGCATCGAGGTCCGCCCACTTCTTAGTGGCATATGGATCTGCGAGGATTGCCGAGTAGTGTATGAGGGTGAGATAGTGGTTACCTTCGATCACCCTAATCCACTGGTTCGGTCACATCCTCGTAGGTTTAGGATTCCCATCATATACGCTATGCATGTATCTACTTTTTATACTTACCATGGATCATCTCCCACTCGACCAGCTCGCTTGTATAACAGTTTCAATTCGAACCTACCCGCTCATACCCTTTTTATCTTTGAGTCATTTGAGAGGAGACTTCCCCGTCTATTTCAAGGAGTCCTATTAAGGTCACGTTTTCATCAGACCTTGTACCCAGTGGTAGGGTAATTACTCCTTCAAATAAGATCAAGGAGGATCCTGTCGAATACGAGAGCGGAAGCGAGCTTGTCGTTTAATCTATCGGGAGTCAATGGAGAGGCGATGATCCCTAGGTATGTGCATAAGGTAAATGATGAGGATCAGGGATCCGATGTGATGGATGCTGTGGAGGAGATTAGCTGCTGATGATGATGTCGGATGATAATTGCCGCTACTTCTTGGAGACTTCTACTACTACTGCCGCGACCAGTGCTATGAGACCAGCTTTGGGAGTTTTATATATTGTGGGAATTTCTTTTAAAAACTCTGGAGCCATGGTCTATTTTGATGTACATATAAATACATAGCCTTATGGACTTGTTCTGGGATTTTGGAGATCCTTACCGCCGGACTATGTATTACGTACCTTTTGATATAAATAAAATCCATGCTTATACTAAAGTCTATTACATAGTCCTGATATTTCCGCTTACTCTGATATTGATTTGAAAGAATTCGGCTATGACATTTTGGAAATGGTATCACTTGGCTAGACGAAAACTGGATGGCAATACTTGAGTTCCTTTATATGAAATCGAGTACATTTATCCTCAAAGAGAATGCTATCCAAGATTTGCGAAAGTACCTTTTGAGCTAAGTAAATGCCGAATTCGATTTTAAAAGTAATACGTAAACTATTCTCCAAACATCCTATGTTTTGGTTTGTGCACCCGACTATTTGGAAAATATAAAAGGAAATTTTGAATCCAGTATTTTCTAACATTTTACAAGTCCATATATTCGCAAGTAATAGTATTCATTTTGTATTAATTACTTGGGTTATTTTGAGGGTGTTACACTTAGTGGTATCAGAGCAAAAGTCAGATCCTGTAGTAGTGGAAGTAACTCCAGAATGGTAGTCATCAACATCAAGCAGGTATCCATCGGGCATATTTATTGTTTTGAATACTATTATCTTGCTCAAATGGAGCAATTGATACATTGTGGAAATTGTATGCATTGTTGAAAACTATTGTTATGACCTTAGGATAGGTTGTGTGGAGAATGTTTCTTAGTCCATCGTATGTGACCATGAGCAATAGCGCAGGTCTATTATGACGACTAGAAATCAAAATCGCACCGATGCGATATTAGAAAGAATCACCACTGTGATGGAATCTATGCATCAATGGCAGCAACAGCAATCTCAACAACCGCTTCATCAATATAACGTTGGTAACTCGGAAACTAAGGGTTTGGCGGATTTTAGAAGTTGTAATCCACCTAAGTTCGAAGGAGGATTTAGGCCTGAGGAGGCTAATAAGTGGATTCATACTATGGATAAGATCTTTAGAACATTAGACTGCATTGAGGCTCAGAAGGTGGCGTATGCAGTTTATATGTTAGAAGACGAGGCGGAGAACTGGTGGAATCACACAGTTCAGCTCCTGCACTATGAAGGAAGGGATATTAATTGGGGTGTGTTTACGGAAAAGTTTCTCAATAAATATTTCCCGGAAGACTTAAGAAGGAAGAAGGAAATTGAGTTTCTGCAATTAAAGCAAGGAGACATGAGTGTGGGTGAGTACGCAGCTAAGTTCGAGGAACTGATGAAGTACTCTCCATACTATCAAAATAATCCTGATGAGAGGAGCAAATGCATCAAGTTTGAAGGTGGTCTGAGACCTGAACTGAAATCTGTTTTCAGAAGATTCAAAGTTTTTCTACGTTAGTAGATATGTGTCGAATGTATGAGGATGATAAGAAGGCGGAAGTATTAGCTGATCAAGCAAAGAGTAACCAGCTGAGTTATGGACCACAAAGAAAGAAAAGATTTGATCTTCGGAATAAGGGTCCATATTTGGACCAGAATCGAGGCAAAGGAAGAGTTGAATTTAAGGATGGGGATAAGTCTCGCAGTAATGCTCCTTACTGTGAGAAGTGTAAGCATCATCATTATGGAAGGATCTGCTGGGCAACAAGTAATTGCTTCAATTATGGAAAGCAAGGTCATATTGCACGTTACTGTAGAGAGTCTGTGAAAAGTAACCACACCAGACTTGCTAGCAAACCAAAGACTCAAGGCAAAGCGTTTACCCTGAATAGAGTAGAAAAGAACCAATCTTCCGATCTCGTGCAAGGTAACCATTTATTTCAAAACCAACTTTGCATGATTGTGTTCGATTCGGGAGTTAAACATTCTTTTGTTTATTGTAAATGTGTGAATAGGTTAAAGTCGGATTTCCCTAATTGTTTTAACATTAGAGACCCTATGAAACTACCCAAAACATGTTTCTAAAGTTGTTAGATTATAGTGTCAAGATATTTGATCGCGGCACTAAGTTAAATTCAATCTATCATCCTTTATCACATTTGGACGTGATTCTGGGGAAGGATATCATTTCCTCCTATGTTACTCCTACTTGATTCATGCCAAAGTATTGGAGCATACTTTCATGTGTCGAGAACGGGACTTGGAAGGAGGTAGTTTTATGAAAGAAAGGTAGATGTGTGTGTATCAAGGTGATTGAATACACACAAGGTGATACATTTGGTGCATGACTTGAGCTTTGCAACGATCATGATTGTTATGAGGGCTCGAGGCCTTTCCTCGCGTCACTACGCTTTAAAGGTTAATGACCCTGGAGAGTCGAAGTAATTGTTCAACCGAGAGGAGGAGTTGAACAAGGGACAATGTCGATGGACAGAATTTTTAAGGCTCATGATCGGAGACTCTGTCGTCGTCATGACAAAGCAAAGGAGGTAGCAATTACAATTGGACCGAAAGGCAATTCATGTGAGCTCTACGGAGTTTAAGAAAAGTGGATTTAAGGAGTCTAATAGATTCGAGCTTGATGATACAAATAGACCGACGATAAGTAAGAAGGGAAGGTTGCAAATCACAATGGAATTTTGTAAATATGATATTAGAAGCAAAGGATTGGCATGTCACTTGGGAATCACTCAAGGATGAAGTTTTGAAAGATCAAGGAGATTAAATTGTTGGAAATAAGGTAGGGAAATACGAATCTCGGGGAAAACATTGCCAAGTTCAAAGGATCGGAGAAGTATGTTTCGTTGCAATTTTAATAGAAGATTCAAACATGCGGAGTCAGGAAAAGAATGATGTTTGAACTTCAAACCAGTTGTCAATCATTGAGGAACAAGGGATTCCTGACACTAGCAAGTACGTGTAGAATTGGTATGGAGGATGAGGAAAGCATAGGAAGCTTATAAGTGAATTGATGATGGGAACCAGAATTTCATGCATAGGAGGTTAAGGAAACCTCAATTGCATAAAAGTAACTAAAAATTCGACGGAAAGGATTTAGTTGCCAATTTTCAATTGAGAAGGTAAGGTGCATCATCACGGACGATATAGTGATGTACTGAAAGGGATATTTGATTACGGTCGCAAGGAAATGAAGCCTTACTCGCCGGATTGTTTGAAGGGGGAAATTCAAGAAAGGAAAGGGTCAACCAGCAAATCAAGAGTTTTTCCATCCTGCTAGGATGCGAGTTAGATTCGGATATAGGTAGTCTGAGTTATCCCTTTGTCGATTTGAATTAACGTAGTCAAATGTTTTCGATTGCGTTAATTAAATCGTTTTGTAATTCGATTATCTGAACAAGTCTTTAACTTGAATTTCTGTGATCAAAACCCTTATCACAGTTGGATGTGATAAATGTCTTTGGGCACTACAGGAAGAGGAAGATCAATTAAGACTAGAGAGATTAAGAACCACCGGGATAGGACAAGTATTTGTCTCCCCAACGGAAGTTTCTCTAGAACCTGGCTATCTGAATAAGTCTGATAGTGACAATAATACTCTTAATCTTTAAGTTCATCTAACTTAAAGGTAAATCGTATAGTCTTTCTTGAGAAAGATTATATCTGAAAGGGATGATCTCATTACTGATAGTTTAAATATTAGGACTGATCACCCTGATGTTTACAACTATTAAGAAATGAAGTCATACGAATATTTCCCTACTCGTGCCGAGTGATCAGAGTGCGCAACGGGACGGGGTTTTCCTCAAAAAGGATCTTTGGAAAATGTTTTAATTGAGGAGTATATATGTATATTTTAAAGGTGTTATTTGAAAAAAAATTTAGTCAAAAGATTTCATTTGAAGGAATTACAAGATAATCTTGAGGAAATTTTAGAAAAACCATTTTATGTGAACAAGGATTTGTATATGCTTTAGAATGCAAAAATTTTATTTGAGAAAAAGTTCAGTGAAATATTTTGTGAAACATTTTGGGACAGAGAGTTTGAAAAAGTATAAGAAAATTCATTTTAAGTGGGGAAGGGTTCTTCCTAACTATATTTTGAAAATATATATATAACCTTAGAACAACTTTTTGTGTAACTTTGGAAATTATAGAACTTTTAAAGAAGAATTTCGGGAACGAAATTCCTTTTAAGTAGGGAAGAGTGTAACATCCCAGATTTTTAACCCCTGATTAATAAAATGTTAATTATAAAGCTCATTTATAATTAATCATTTTTATTCTTGGTTTCAAAGTAATTTATTATGAATGATAATATTAGAGAGTTTTAATATGAGAAAATAAGTATTTTGCACATTAATCCCTGTTTGGGACCTTGAAGTAATTTTAGAAAGATTTTGGAGGGAAAGAAAATAAAAATTATATTTTTCAAAAACTGGTCAAAATGCTCGAGTAGTTTTGAAAACACTCGAGTATTCTGGTCAGAGTTGACGAGTTAGTGCGTTTGGTGAGTCACCACCAACGAGTTCGTCTCGTTGACACGAAATCAGTACTCTTCCACGTCCATGGAGGTCGTGTCGTCGTGCATGTACTCCATTGAAGTCTATAAAAACCAATCAACATCGAATTCGTGAAGGATTTGGCAAAGTTTGGGTGTGTTGATTCAGTTAGGGTTTCTGAATTGATTCAATCGATTCTCCCTCTTTGGGTTGATTCGAACCACAAATCATACACCAATACAAAGCTCACATCTCGAGCTTTGTATAGACACCAAGATTGTGAGCTAAGAGTGAGTAGATTGGAAGAATCGAAGCTTGGAAGTGGAGTCTGTTTGTTGTCTCAGGTTTTCTGGAGCTTACTTTGGAGCTTGATTCTGGTAAGCTCAGACAACCTCCTCATGTGAATCTTGTTTCTTTAGTTAGTATGAATTGTAGAGAGTATATAGAGACTAATTTCCCCAATTTTTATGGTTGTTTCATGCATCAACCAATTCAATCTTGGTGCTCTGCTGAAACTGCTCTGTTTCAGTGTGGATTTTGGGGAATTCAGCTTGGAAGCTAAGTTTAGGGTAAAGTCTCTGTTGATTCACGTCTAAGAGGTAAGGGGGAAGCTCTCTATTCACTAGATAGAGTTTAAATTGCATGCATTTGATTAGAGAGCCACCAAGAGGCTCTAAGGGCTTAGTTGGAATAGGGAAATTGGTTTGGAGACCAACCTGCACTCTAAAATGGTTCTGAGCAAGTTCTATATGTTGCATGTGAGCTATATGCAAGTTGTTTTCATGCCAAAAGTGGTTGGAACTGAATTTGATATGTTGAGTTGTTAAAAATGTGTTTTATGCATAATTGTTGCTCAGATTTGATTCAATGTAATAATTGGTGGTTTCTGTGTTGGAACATGTTTAACATGTATAATGTAAGCTTTGTTGATCATTGGATTGGATTAGAATTGGCTAGAATTGAAAATGGTATGTTAAAATGCAAATTACAGTGTTCTCTGTCTGAAAACACTCGAGTATTGGGGTTGATACTCGAGTATTCGACCCAAAATTGAAACATGAATTTCTGGAAAATGAAGAACACTCGAGTATCATTAAGAATACTCGAGTAATTTGGAAAAAGTGAAGAACACTCGAGTATCATGAAGAACACTCGAGTAATTTGGTAAAATCTGAAGAACACTCGAGTACTATGTAGAACACTCGAGTAGTTTTACTCAAACTATTAGAAATACCATTTTCAATTCTGAACCATTGATCAATACTTAAATGACAATAATCCAAGCGATCTAAAACTTGAAAGAAATTGATTGATGATGTGACTATTCCGTTTGGATGACGGGACGTTGCTCGGGTGGCACGTCATAACGTTGCTCGGGTGGCACGTTATACAATTGAGATATCCCAATCAATTCTTTAAGTGAAGAGATTGAATGCTAGATCGTTTACCACGTTATGATAACATGTGAAGGACATTTGGGAATACAAATTTTGGTTATGACTTGCCTGTAGTCACATTTTGGTAATGTGACCAGCATTGGTTGCTGCGAACGTTGGATGTTCGTCTTGGTGACGAAATGTACACATCGATGTTGGTATTATGGACCACGTTCCAGGCATAGTCGTGTGGCTAGCTCGATGACACATTTTGGTAATGTGGACAGTATGTGGTATACTATTGATTTGATGGTTCAACGGTGTGTTGCACACAAGTGATAAGGTTTACGTTTTGGCGACGTGACGTTCATCAGACATGGTGACGTTGTTTATCACCTCTGTTGTGCTACACAAGTGATAAGGTTTACGTCCTTGGGCGACGTAACGTTCATCAGATGTGGTGACGTTTTTTATCACACCCGTTGTTTGTTGAGAAGGGTGTGGTGCACACAAGTGATAAGGTTTACGTCCTTAGGCGACGTGACGTTCATCAGACATGGTGACGTTTTTTATCACCTCTGTCGTGTATCACAAGTGATAAGGTTTACGTCCTTAGGCGACGTGACGTTCATCAGATGTGGTGACGTTTTTTATCACACCCATTGTATGTTGAGAAGTGATAGGTTTACGTCCTTGGGCGACGTGACGTTCACCAGGTAGTGTGACATTTTTATCACTTCCGAGCTAGTACGCCATACGTTTTGGTAACGTATTCGTGATTTGGAAATGCATTGTGGTATTGGATTGGCGTCCGTGAGGACATTAGATGGAGAATCTCAGAAAGAGAAGAATGTCAGGCAATCATGCCACTTAACCTTATTTGAGCTAAGGTTTGATATTAAGAATGAGTATGAATATCGTATCTGCATTAAGTTCTGCTAAGTGTTAACCATGGCTGTTAACTGATTTGGGGTTATATGTGCATAATCATGATCACTTCTACATTTAAGCTCTATTGATTATGTGTATAGATTTTCTTACCCCTATGCCCTTGTAGGTGATGTTGCGTTACATCGCTTGCATCGAGGTCCGCCCACTTCTTAGTGGCATATGGATCTGCGATGATTGCCGAGTAGTGTATGAGGGTGAGATAGTGGTTACCTTCGAACACCCTAATCCACTGGTTCGGTCACATCCTCGTAGGTTTAGGATTCCCATCATATACGCTATGCATGTATCTACTTTTTATACTTACCATGGATCATCTCCCACTCGACCAGCTCGCTTGTATAACAGTTTCAATTCGAACCTACCCGCTCATACCCTTTTTCTCTTCGAGTCATTCGAGAGGAGACTTCCCCGTCTATTTCAAGGAGTCCTATTAAGGTCACGTTTTCATCAGACCTTGTACCCAGTGGTAGGGTAATTACTCCTTCAAATAAGATCAAGGAGGATCCTGTCGAATACGAGAGCGGAAGCGAGCTTGTCGTTTAATCTATCGGGAGTCAATGGAGAGGCGACGATCCCTAGGTATGTGCATAAGGTAAATGATGAGGATCAGGGATCCGATGTGATGGATGCTGTGGAGGAGATTAGCTGCTGATGATGATGTCGGATGATAATTGCCGCTACTTCTTGGAGACTTCTACTACTACTGCCGCGACCAGTGCTATGAGACCAGCTTTGGGAGTTTTATATATTGTGGGAATTTCTTTTAAAAACTCTGGAGCCATGGTCTATTTTGATGTACATATAAATACATAGCCTTATGGACTTGTTCTGGGATTTTGGAGATCCTTACCGCCGGACTATGTATTACGTACCTTTTGATATAAATAAAATCCATGCTTATACTAAAGTCTATTACATAGTCCTGATATTTCCGCTTACTCTGATATTGATTTGAAAGAATTCGGCTATGACATTTTGGAAATTGTATCACTTGGTTAGACGAAAACTGGATGGCAATACTTGAGTTCCTTTATATGAAATCGAGTACATTTATCCTCAAAGAGAATGATATCCAAGATTTGCGAAAGTACCTTTTGAGCTAAGTAAATGCCGAATTCGATTTTAAAAGTAATACGTAAACTATTCTCCAAACATCCTATGTTTTGGTTTGTGCACCCGGCTATTTGGAAAATATAAAAGGAAATTTTGAATCCAGTATTTTCTAACATTTTACAAGTCCATATATTCTCAAGTAATAGTATTCATTTTGTATTAATTACTTGGGTTATTTTGAGGGTGTTACAACCACCATGAGGTTCAAAGGGCACTAGGTTAGGGAACAATGGCTTGGAGGCCAATTTGACCAGAAAACTGAATTGGAACATGTTAGATGTTGATATCTAAAGCTAAATGAACTTTCAATTTGATCTGAAATTGAGTAATTAATGAATTGGTATGTGAGGTTGTGTTTTAGGTCAAAATTGGGGAAAAATGTGGTGATTCTGTGATTTTGATGTTCTTTCATGTAATTGATGCTATGAACAAGTTTAATATATTGTATTTAAGTTGTTTTGAAGGTTAGTTTTGGTTAAAATTGGATTGGCATGAGTTTGACACATAAAAACCAATTCAGCAGTGTTTTTCTGCATAATTTAATCGATTAAACGAGCCGTTAATCGATTAATGCGTGAAAATTCTGATCAGACTGAAGTGTACAAAGGGAATAATCGATTAACCCGATGTGTTAATCGATTAACACCTTAAAATTTTGAATAATTTGAAATATACAAGGGAATACTCGATTAACAGATTCTGTTAATCGATTATTGACTGAATTTTTGTGATAATGATCAGAACTTAATAATGTAATTGATTATCAAGGTATGAGAATCAATTAAGGGCTGAAATTGAATTGGTTGAAGTCAGTTAATGTTAAATAAAGTTCGACTATGCCAAGTCCTAAATTCAAACAACTTAAATGACACTAGATAGTATTGATTGGGTGAAACCATTCATAGCATCTGCGTTATCTGGATTCCCACTTGAGTGGAGACACGTCCGAGAGGCGTGGGCATATCCCTTTCGGTTGAACTCGAGGGACATGAGTGTCTGCTCCAAAGGGTTCACGAGGGAGTGTCGGTGACCGGGGTTGCACCTTCTGTTTCCGGAAATACACACGTGCGTGTGGGCATGTCAATTGATGCCGGACTCGATGAGGCGTAGTCCTACGGGATACGTCGGCAACATTTCTAAGAGCTCTAGAGGTGTTGATTTATTTGTGGGCCGAGTTCGATGAGATACTCAGTGTGGGTATTGGGCATGTTTGTTTTTAAAGGTGCCACGGAAACCTATTTGTTGTAGTTGGCCAAGAATCATGCATTTATAAGATGAGTTACGTCATGTTTGCATATGCTACTAATTCATGATTATGTCCTGGTGTTGAGGTGTAGCATGTGTAATTAATTATTAATGATTATTGTTAAATAAAGTGTCAACTATTTAAATGTTACCCGTTTATTTGATTATGTGTTAGTATTTGCTGACTCCCTATGCCCTTGCAGGTGATGGCACATTACCTGACATACGTGGAGTTACGCCCACTCCGTAGAGGAGTGTGGGACTACGAGGAGCACAGAGCAGTGTTCGAGGGCGAGGTTGACGTGATCTTTCGTCATCCTAACCCTCTTGCACGAGTGCGACCTCGTAGACTTCGCATCCCCATGATCTACATACTGCACATTCCCCCGGCTTACACTTATCGTTTTGGTTCTCCACCCCCACATCATGGTCGTCGTTTTTATAACTTATGTGTCAGACGCCCTGCTACCCGTTCACGTCCCTCTACTTCTGATGAGGCTACTGCTACGGCCACTCCCCGTCCTGGTCCGACCACCAGGGTACGTTTTGCACCCTCACCTGAGCCAGTGCGTCGCACTGCTGTCCCTGTGGTGTCGGATGAGGAGGAGGAGGACCCGGTAGAGGACATAGATGGGCCAGCTGCTGACAGTCAGTGATGTGGTTTCTTTTTATTAGTATGTGCAGTATGGGGACCATGGTAGGGTGCAGTTTTTAGCTTTTGGAAGACCAGGGATCAGACATCAGTGTGGGTGGATCATGGCTCAGTTCTCGAAGACTCTTTTATTTTGATTTGTGTTATATTGTATATAGTTTTGAGAGAGTCTATAAGAGTTGTTATTTTATGTCTGCTGATCTGTATCCCTATACCTGCTACCTCGACTTTTATTACTGTTATCTTGGGTACTTGTGTTTTATATATATATATATATATATATATATATGGGCTTCGGTTGCATGATTATCATGATCCTCAAAATTATTACAAATGCAACCACATCAATAGTTTTGCAAATCGTTTCCGCTGAACGTACAAAACAGGTACTCAACCATTTATTTTTTAAAGAAATGTATTTTCAAATCAAGAGTTTGGATGTGAAATTTTACGTATAGAAGGAAAAAGTTTTTCCATGAAGTTCCTATCCGAATAACAATTATTCTATAATCATACTCTATTTAATATAAATAAAGTTATATTTTGAGAGTGTCACATATTTTGTTATTAAATATCGAGTCGTCGCACTCAGTGGCCTAAAACATTGGCACACTCGAGTATAAGCATTGAAAAGAGTACTTAGCTTCCTTTATCTTTAATGTATTTATTACGTTGAATTAGTTGAAATATTCGGACTAAAATATAGGAAATAAAGTATTATTTCTAATGTTATATTTAACACATAAAAAAAATCGTTACTTTACCAATGTGGGGTTGGTCAAGTGGTAGCCCACTTGGTTTCTTCACCAACTGGTCTCGAGTTCGAGACTTGGGTATGGAGCAATCCCCGTTGGGAGACCCCTACCGCTTGGTGCGAGCTGAGTTGGGTCTTACCTGATGAGTCGGGTCCTGGATAAACAGATTTGGGTACCGGTTGGTGTACACCAAAAAAAAATGTTACTTTGTCATAGTTATTTTTTTTTATGATTCTATATAAATGTTGTTAACGTATGTTTTTATTCAATTTCAAATAATAATGTTTTAAGTGTTGCCAAATAATAATAACGTTAACAATTTTTGAACGATTTTATTAAAATTAATATGAAAAATATAATTTTTATTTCTATTTGGTTATATTGTCATAATTGATGGGTGCAAAACCAAATACATTAAGATAATCTTATTTTTTCTAGAAACCCTAGGTTGTAGTTATTTTTTATTGAGTAAGATTAGTTTTGTATTTACATTAATATTGATGAGCATTTATTCCATATGCACTTTTTTTCCCAAATAAATGGACTAGCACCACTAGATAAATTAGTGTAGAATATTTGTTCACACTAATAAATAGTACATTCCAAATGATAATAGTTTAATTACCATATAAATACATCAAAACAACGTAGACTCCACTGCCTTCAAGCTGTCTTTTAGGTACCTGCAATTAACATACACATATAAAATAAGCCTCGCATATAAGTAGTTGTTCAATGTTTCAAATATATAAAAGCTATGTGTAGCAAGTTTAGTGATTCCAGAGGGATCAAGGTAGGTAAAGAAATAGTAAACGTTTCCACAGTCCGCGGAATCAACACATAGCATAAATTTATGTCATGGGGGCAGACCACGAGCATGGATAAATTCAAGAAACCCCTTTCCAAAATATGCTTCGTTCCGTTGTCGTTTGGCTCTTATAAATTTACATTTGAAAGCATCTCCTCTCCCATCAATAATATAATAATACTCTTTGTCAATTGTAAAAGCCTCCTCCACAAATTTTGCTGGCAATGGCTGAAAAGTAATTTAATTAATGTTAATAAAATTTCAACAATTTTCGTGGATTAAAAAAATTGTTTCAGATTTTTGGTGCAAAGTATTTATAAGAAACAGAACAAACCAAGAGGCCCTTTTGACATTGCCATTCTGACAAAGTAAAGTTTGCAGAGAAGTCAGGCCATCTTCTAACATCTGTGAAATAAAAGCTACAGGCAATTATGTATTCTTGCCATGGTTACACTAAATAGTAATTTTAACCATTAATCGTTTAAGTTACGTACCCATACGACATTGCTCGCATCTACAAATTGGCAATGTTGTGTGATGATGAGGCAATTGGTAATGGATAGGTACTCCGTCACACCTTACTTGTAACACCCTCACAAATATTTAGTAAATTTAGGATTTTATAAAAATTGATACTCAAAAATTTCTTTTTAAATAAAAATACTTAAGAATATTTTCTGGAAAAACGGACAGAGTTTCCTCTGTTTTTCGGACTTTCCCAAAATTTCCAATTTTGTACCTGCTTAACCTGTCCAATCCAGTAAACTTTTAAAACATAAAACTTTTAAATATTATCCAGAAATAGATCCTAATGCCCCAAATATCTCAAATAGGGGCGTACAACTAATACATAACTTTAAATTACAAAATAATAGTTTTTAACATAACTAAAACTACAATCCACTCATAAACTAATAAACGGACACTCCACGTATGGAGGTTCAACCTGCTCGGCCAGAAACTGTGCAAGCTCCAAGCTCAGAACCTGAAAAATGGTTGTAAGGGTGAGCTTTACACATGAAGTAGAAAGCAGTCTCCAGACTAGACATAATAACTGACTAAGTCAAACGCAGTTAGCATATAACACATAAATTCATTTAGGCAAACCCAGCATGCATCATACACAAACATTAGCCTTATTAGTATCCATTCATAATATCTTCGTTAGGTCTCAGTTTTCAAATTTCCAATTTAATAAATCACCAGTTCACACACATACCGTCATTTATCACGTAAACACCATTTCAAATATTCACACACAATTACCCGTTCCTCTTCTTTTCATTCTATTCCTTCTCGTTATTCTCTCTCCTTTATTTTGATTCTTTCTTTTACCTTGTTATCTTTCCTTTAGTTTTACCCTTTCTCTCTTGCTTTCATTCTTTTTATCGGTTCGGCTACAGGGTCTCATGACCAAGCCACACCGTCTAACCTGCACCGAACCACTGTTTATTGTTCTGCCACAGGGTCTATTGACTAGATACATATGACCTAACCTATGTCACAGGGTCTCATGACCAGATCCTTTCGACCTAACCTGCGCCATAGGGTCTCATGACCATATCATATTATCTAACCTGCGTTGGCCACAGGGTCTTATGACCAGATCCCAAGATCTAACCTGCGTTGGCCCATTCTCTTATTAGTCTTTTATCAATTGGACACAGGGTCTCATGACCAGATCTCGCGATCTAACCTGCGCCAATTTCCTTTTACAATTCATGCAGTTCTCTTTTCTCCTTTCTTTACTTTCTTTTAATTATTCTTTTCTCTCTTGCCTTTTATTATTAATTTGTTATCTCATTCGTCATTCAACACACAGTTATCATACAAGCATACACAACAATTTTCACACTTTATATTTTCAATTCCCCAAGTTTATGCCATGACATTTTTAACTCTTTCTATTCCTTAGTTCTCATTCTAGTTTACATCTCATACATATTTACTTTCTTTTATTTATTATTCAATTATTCAATTCATTATGCGATACACATTTAGCGCACAAACATCACAATTCAACCACTTATATGATTTACATATATCTCTTTAAACCAACCAGACATACAGAACAATAATCATTTATAATCATTCACAATTAACAACCAGAGTTCCTGTTCTTCAAATAAACATACATGATAACATATAGCACTTAGCCTGCATATTCAATCACCAATATCAATTTATAGTTCATTTCAATTATTTTCTTACTTTATATTTAATTTAAATTAATTACCGAATAATCAGTCACAAGCATACCCACATATTCTTAGCAAGTATTATATACTAATCAGAAAATACTCTCTAAAGCAAGGTAAAGAACCCCTTACCTGAATTGACGAAATTAATAGAAATAACCTCAACTTCAGGGAGGGAGCAACGATCCGTGAAGCTTTAGTGATTCGGGGTGATGAACGGGTCCGTGGCGGTCAATGTTGGTGGAGAGAACAGTCACGGGTATGGTGATAACGGCGTCGGTGCACAAAGCTCTGGCTTAACCCGATCCAAGCAACAACACCGATCCGACCCGAGTCACGATCGAACCGGTTCGGTCCACACCCAAACCGCATCCATAGCTTCAATCTTCTCCTTGGTAATGACAGCACCCTCACCTTCTTGGCAGCAGCGAAACCAGCAGCGGGATAACAGCGACGAGCGATGGTTCAGTCCTGTCCAAGTGATTCGAAAGCTTCATGGCGGCTGGGTCCAGGGAGAGAGAGGCACGAGCAACTGCTGCTAGTTGGTGGCGACGCGAACACCCAAGGCAGAGAGAGAGACGTCGGAGAAGGCAAGGGCTCAGAGATGGCGCCATGGTTGGAGGCTGCGACGGTGGTGATGGTTGAAGGTGGCTTGAGCGGCGGCCATGGCTTCTTTGTGGCGATTGGAACACCGAGGGAAAGAAAAGAGAGATCGGGTGGGAGAGGGGGATCACGAGCGGCGTTCGCTACTTGGTGGCGGCGCGATCAACAAAACCTCCATGGGTGGCGTCACAAGCTCGCGATTGGAGAAGAAGGGAGACAGTGATGGTGGTGCAAGCTAGGGCCGGCTGTTGGAGAAGAAGATGGGGAGGGAGTGTTCGAACCCCTTCCTCTTTTTATTTATTTTTTTTATATTATTTTTTCTTTTTCTTTTTATTTTTATTTTTTATTATTATTACATTATTATTTTTATTATTATTTTTCTTTTTCTTTTTATTTATTATTATTATTATTATTACTTGTGTTAGTATGATTTAAAACACTAATACCATTTTTCTTTATTTGTTTATTGTAAATCTCAAAAAATACTAATAATAAAATGAAAGCATTTAGTAAGTACTTATATAAAATTATCAAGTTAAGAATCTTAAAATTCTTAAAACAAGTTCAACATATAAAATGTCAAAATATATTAAAGTATAGAAAGCATGGTTTTCAAATAGTATAATTATTTTTAACATTTTAATTGAACTAATCACTTAGCCATATCAATAATCAATTAGTTAGTGCTATTTTTCTTTTTATTACTCTTATTATGTTTGGAATTAAAAATGGGGATGTTACAATTCTCCCCCACTTATAAGAATTTCGTCCCCGAAATTCGGGTTACTTCGTAACGCGGAGAACCATCCAGCTAATGGGGTTCCTGTCGGTTCTATTTCCCCGCTTCCGATGTGTTTAGGTCTATTCTTCTTAGTATTGCCATGTCTGTCCTCGGACACTACTTATCTCCTCTATCGCAACAGGATTCACCATTCCCTTATTATTAAAGTTCCATCTCCCATTCCTTGGGTTGAAATCCTCCCCCACTTAGCATCAACTTACCTGCTGTTTCCGATGCCAGGAAGCAAGATATCGGACGTGTCGGCTCCTGATTGCCTTTCATACGACTCTTAATAAAGAATGCAAGAATCTAACAACAACAGAAAATATAATCTTTCGAATTCACGAGGAATTCGCGACTTCGCTTTAAGGATATAGCATAAGATTATGCGATTCAAAGACTTTTCGTAGAACGTAGCAGCTTATGGCTAGAAATTTCCCGGAACCGGATCGAATAAATAAGACGGGAACTCCAGGAACGATGAATATTCTAGGATAAGAAACAAGGAGAAGATCGCAAGTTCACAATGTTGAGTAGATTGGAGGGAGAACTCTTTGATCCGTGACCAAAAGTCGCTACTTCGAGGTCATGTCAAACCAAGAAGAATGAGGAGGAAGGGATCTGCTTGCACGAATTGAGGTACTAATTAAAGCTTTCAGATTTACTATTAAATTCTTAAACGATTTTTGATGGTCAAAGATTGGAGGTTGGCAAGTATTCTTGACGTTTGAACATTCTATTAAACACTATTTTAGACCAACGACACTCAAGACATACCTTGGTGTATGTCAGCAATCCCTTACAACCTTCTTCACATTAGACCTTAAGGAAAGCTTGAATGAATTTGATACAGAACAAGAAAGCTAATGGAATTTGACCTTTCTATCACCTTAAGACTTGCACTACTTTCGAAATCGAGAGTCATGTTGGGTTGACGAGTTTGAGAAGGTTGTGGAGTCTGACCACGTATGGTTTTCTCCATACTGTATGGTGATTGGCGGGTCCAAGAGGGTCGCCAACATGGCAAGAATCGGGTAGATACAGGCATTGGAGACGATAATATGACTAGATACATGTCAAGCAAAAAGATGAAGAGGATCATTCTAAAGAATGCATTTTTACTAGATATTCATAGAAAAAGGCATTTCCTCCGGACTAATGGTTGACTTCGTCCATACTCCGGCACTTGTGAGTACCAACTTCGATTATTAGGGAAAGGTTCTTTCGGCTAAGCATTCAGATTTAATCAGCTAGGGGTAACGGATTCCGACTATGGTTCCTTACTCCCCCACTTGGCATTAACATACCGTGTTACATCAATGCCTAGGAGTAGACTTAATCGATAATAATAATCGGGTACGGGAGTTCTCGACTGTTGTTCGCGATCGAAAGTTACGAGGGGTTGACTACCTATAGGCGGTCTTTGAATTTGTAATAAGTTCCTATGGGTTTTTGTTCGATTCTCATGAGGTGACTACAATCTACCACTCTACCCCTAACAGATACAGGCTTAATGCCTCTACATTTCGCTTTAATCTCAGGTTCCTTCCCTAATCCTGTGCAAAGAATTCAGAAGGAACTCTACTTGGGTTAATTCTATCCCGCCTAGAAAACCTATCGCTCTTAAGAATTATCAAATTGATTAGTTCGGTTTTATTCATAACGTGTCAATGACATCAATCCCCTTTTAAGTTATACTAAGCGTAGACATTTTAATTAAACCATTGGTACATTATTAATATAAAAAGTACCTTGGATCAGTTTATTCACTCCTTCTAGCCTTTCGTGCGTCAACCGAGACTGTCTCCTTTCTCCGGGGCGTTCATAGGACATTTTGCAGCACGGTGACCAGATTGTCCGCAATGGAAACAAAGACCCTCCCGCCTTTGCTGTTTAAGCATCCAACACGTACGATTATGGAATCTCCCGCAATGTGGACATGGTGACCTAGTTCTTGGGGCATTCTCATTCGGGTTTGCAGCTTCTGGAGCCACGGCTTCGGCGCCAATGTTAGTGTATGGGTCTGATTCCTGGGCCAGTTCCTTGCCTCTGCGGGAACCTTCTGACCCATGCGTTATTTTTTTCCGATCTGCATCCGCCTTCCTCTTGAGCCCTTTTTCGTATGTGCTTGTTACATTGACCAGATGAGAGAGATCTGAAATGTTTTGATATTCGAAAGCAAGTCGAATATCCTCCCGGAGACCAGATTCAAACTTGATACATTTAGCTCACTCACCTGCATCTCTGTAACCACTGGAGTACCGAATTAGATCCTCGAATTGTGCCGCATATTCACCGACACTCAGACTCCCCTGTTCCAGCTTGAGAAACAGTAGATCCTTTTCCCTTCTAACATCCTCAGCAAAATACTTCCAAAGGAAGCGGGTCTTAAATAGATCCCAAGTGATCATCTGATTGGCTGCTTCTAAACTCCTTCTCTGATGCTCCCACCAATGTTCTGCTTCTCCGTTGAGCATGTAAGTTGCCAAGGGGACTTTCTGCTCAACGGGTGGCAACATTGTGCGGAAAATCTTCTCCAATTCTTGAAGCCATCCCTGAGCTCCATCCGGATTATAACCTCCTTCGAACCTAGGCGGTCCGTTTTTCCTAAACCGTGCCAGCCAGTCAACTTCGGCTAGGGCTGGATGTGCCTGGGCATATTGATTTCCTGCTGCTTCCGCTGCTGCAGCGGCAGTAACTGCTTCCGCCTGATTCTGGTTCTGCTGAACTAGATTTTCCAGAATCTGGGCAATCCTATCATTATCAGCACGCCTCCGTGCCATGAGGTCTGATTCTGAAAATAAAACAAGTTAAAGCACACACACACACACATATATATATATATGTCTATATATATATATATATAGGAATGAGTACATACTCAACTAAGCGTACTTACCTATATGCATCTATATTTATCCATCTAGTTAGTTAGCATAAGACTTGACTCTATCTATTGGTTACTCGCTTGCTGAGTAAACCACATGAGTTATGAGTTCAAACTCCAAAGGCCGAGGAAAAACTGCTCTGATACCATAATGTAACACCCTCACAAATATTTAGTGAATTTAGGATTTTATAAAAATTGGTACTCAAAAATTTCTTTTTAAATAAAAATACTTAAGAATATTTTTCCGGAAAAACGGACAGAGTTTCCTCTGTTTTTCGGACTTTCCCAAAATTTCCAATTTTGTACCTGCTTAACCTGTTCAGTCCAGTAAACTTTTAAAACATAAAACTTTTAAATATTATCCAGAAATAGATCCTAAGGCCCCAAATATCTCAAATAGGGGCGTACGACTAATACATAACTTTAAATTACAAAATAATAGTTTTTAACATAACTAAAACTACAATCCACTCATAAACTAATAAATGGACACTCCACGTAGTGGAGGTTCAACCTGCTCGGCCAGAAACTGTGCAAGCTCCAAGCTCAGAACCTGAAAAATGGTTGTAAGGGTGAGCTTTACACATGAAGTAGAAAGCAGTCTCCAGACTAGACATAATAACTGACTAAGTCAAACTCAGTTAGCATATAGCACATAAATTTCATTTAGGCAAACCCAACATGCATCATACACAAACATTAGCCTTATTAGTATCCATTCATAATATCTTCGTTAGGTCTCAATTTTCAAATTTCCATTTTAATAAATCACCAATTCACACACATACCGCCATTTATCACGTAAACACCATTTCAAATATTCACACACAATTACCCGTTCCTCTTCTTTTCATTCTATTCCTTCTCGTTATTCTCTCTCCTTTATTTTGACTCTTTCTTTTACCTTGTTCTCTTTCCTTTAGTTTTACCTTTTCTCTCTTGCTTTCATTCTTTTTATCGGTTCGGCTACAGGGTCTCATGACCAGGCCACACCGCCTAACCTGCACTGAACCACTGTTTATTGTTCTGCCACAGGGTCTATTGACCAGATACATATGATTTAACCTATGTCACAGGGTCTCATGACCAGATCCTTTCGACCTAACCTGCGCCATAGGGTCTCATGACCAGATCATATTATCTAACCTGCGTTGGCCACAGGGTCTTATGACCAGATCCCAAGATCTAACCTGCGTTGGCCCATTCTCTTATTAGTCTTTTATCAATTCGACACAGGGTCTCATGACCAGATCTCGCGATCTAACCTCCGCCAGTTTCCTTTTACAATTCATGCAGTTCTCTTTTCTCCTTTCTTTACTTTCTTTTAATTATTCTTTTATCTCTTGCCTTTTATTATTAATTTGTTATCCCATTCGTCATTCAACACACAGTTATCATACAAGCATACACAACAATTTTCACACTTTATATTTTCAATTCCCCAAGTTTATGCCATGACATTTTTAACTCTTTCTATTCCTTAGTTCTCATTCTAGTTTACATCTCATACATATTTACTTTCTTTTATTTATTATTCAATTATTCAATTCATTATGCGATACACATTTAGCACACAAACATCACAATTCAACCACTTATATGATTTACATATATCTCTTTAAACCAACCAGACATACAGAACAATAATCATTTATAATCATTCACAATTAACAACCAGAGTCCCTGCTCTTCAAATAAACATACATGATAACATATAGCACTTAGCCTGCATATTCAATCACCAGTATCAATTTATAGTTCATTTCATTTACTTTCTTACTTTATATTTAATTTAAATTAATTACCGAATAATCAGTCACAAGCATACCCACATATTCTTAGCAAGTATTATATACTAATCAGAAAATACTCTCTAAAGCAAGGTAAAGAACCCCTTACCTGAATTGACGAAATTAATAGAAATAACCTCAACTTCGGGGAGGGAGCAACGATCCGTGAAGCTTTAGTGATCCGGGGTGATGAACGGGTCTGTGGCGGTCAATGTCGGTGGAGAGAATAGTCACGGGTATGGCGATAACGGCGTCGGTGCACAAAGCTCTGGCTTAACCCGATCCAAGCAACAACACCGATCCGACCCGACTCACGATCGAACTGGTTCGGTCCACACCCAAACCGCATCCATAGCTTCAAGCTTCTCCTTGGCAATGACAGCACCCTCACCTTCTTGGCAGCAGCGAAACCAGCAGCGGGATAACTGCGACGAGCGACGGTTCAATCCTGTCCAAGTGATTCGCAAGCTTCGTGGCGGCTGGGTCCAGGGAGAGAGAGGCACGAGCGACTACTGCTAGTTGGTGGCGACGCGAAAACCCAAGGCAGAGAGAGAGACGTCGGAGAAGACAAGGGCTCAGAGATGGCACCATGGTTAGAGGCTGCGATGGTGGTGATGGTTGAAGGTGGCTTGAGCGGCGGCCATGGCTTCTCGGTGGCGATTGGAACACCAAGGGAAAGAAAGAGAGATCGGGTGGGAGAGGGGGATCACGAGCGGTGTTCGCTACTTGGTGGCGGCGCAATCAACAAAACCTCCATGGGTGGCGTCACAAGCTCGCGATTGGAGAAGAAGGGAGACAGTGATGGTGGTGCAAGCTAGGGCCGGCTGTTGGAGAAGAAGATGGGGAGGGGGTGTTCGAACCCCTTCCTCTTTTTATTTTTTTTATTATTTTGTTTTCTTTTTATTTTTATTTTTATTTTTTATTATTATTACATTATTATTATTATTATTATTTTTCTTTTTCTTTTTATTTGTTAGTATTATTATTACTTGTGTTAGTATGATTTAAAACACTAATACCATTTTTCTTTATTTTTTTATTGTAAATCTCAAAAATACTAATAATAACATGTAAGCATTTAGTAAGTACTTATATAAAATTATCAAGTTAAGAATCTTAAAATTCTTAAAACTAGTTCAACATATAAAATGTCAAAATATATTAAAGTATAGAAAGCATGGTTTTCAAATAGTATAATTATTTTTAACATTTTAATTGAACTAATCACTTAGCCATATCAATAATCAATTAGTTAGTGCTATTTTTCTTTTTATTACTCTTATTATGTTTGGAATTAAAAATGGGGATGTTACATTACTATCTCGACAAATAATTCGTCTTCTGTGCATACTGTAAATTGAATATCAACGTCTGTATCAAGTTGATAATAATGCGTTAGATTTTCTAACCCGTCAGTGATGAATAGTCCATCATGCTCAATCAGATATCTGGTTCTAATCTGATGTTTATTCCCAGCTGGATCCTCCACCCGACGAAGCAGACAACCAACATCTGGGATCAGTTCCAAAACCCTGTCTTCTAATTTAACAGGCCCCTACACCAATGATGTTTAATCTTTAGATCCTTACATCACTTAATAAATTGCTAAAGAACCCTGTTTTGTAGTTTACCTTTCTAGGGTAATACCTCACTTGAAATTTTCTTCCATCCATTGTTCTATGCCAGCTACGTATCTATGTGCAGAAAAACATATATAAAAATATTCAGTTAATTTACATTAAAAGACTTGTGTTTTACACACATACATTCGATCACTAAAATAAATGTCGAATGATACATACATATTATTTAAACTATTTATGCAGTTTTTTTTTTCTAGAATAGTAGAACATATGAATAATTATTAAGAAGGCTAAGTCTGTTTCCACTCTATATATTTATTCAACTGTTGTTGCAATAGAGAAACAGAGTTACCGTGATGAAGGAAGGGTCTGGATCAATGTGGAGATGACCAAACAATGTGAACTACTGGAGCAAATTAAATTATGATTGGTGAATATAACGGATCTTGAGCATGTTTTTTAGCATACGGTCTTGCTGCATATTTTCTTTCCTTGAATGAGATATGGTAAGTCATGGTATAGTGTGGTGTTTATATGCATACTCATTTTTTTTTAATGATATGAGTTGTCATTTCAAGTTTAAAGTAATTGTGAGATATTTCAATTTCCAAATCTACACCTGATGGGCTAATTTTTCGTTGCTTTCAAAATTCACATATTAATTTACCACCTCCGTTTCAATATATTTCTCTTTTTTGACTTTGACACACGTGTTATTTATTTTAACTATCATTCATAGTTTGTCTAAGATGCTCCTATTTAACCTTTATTAAAATTTGTAGGTTATTAAATTTTTATGACTAAATGTGTTCATTAATTAATGTGTAATTTTTAAGAAATTAGTGAGACAATATTGAAGATGTAAATGGTTAAACTTTGTGAAAAAGGAAAAAAGACTAAAAGGCTAAATAATGTGCAATGTGTAACACCCCAAAATTTTAATCCCCGATTAATGAAATGTTAATTATAATATTTAATTATAATTAACGATTTCTCTATTAATCCTTGATTAAAATATGTGTTTATGTATTTAGAAAATATATGTGAAGGTATTTAATAAATATAATAATGCATGAAATAATTTTTTTTTTTGCATATTAGTCCCTGGGTTGGGACCTAGAAGTAAATATAGGAAAGGTTTTGGAGGGAAATTAAATAAAATTATTATTTTTCAAAAACTGGGTAAAATACTCGAGTATTTTCTGAAATACTCAAGTATTCTGGACAGAGTTGCACGAGTTAGTGCGTTGGGTGAGTCACCACCACCGATTCCCCTCCGTTGACACGAATACTCCATCACCAACAGCTCAATGGCGTCGTGTCGCCCTGCATGGGCCTTCTCCATGTCAATAAAAGCCTATCAACTCCGATTTGTTGAAGCTCTTGGTCAAATTCGAGCTTTCTATCCAAGTTAGGGTTCCTGGGTTCAAGCGATCGATTCTCTCTCCCTGTTTCGATTTGAGTCATAAACTATACACGAATACAAAGCTCACATCACGAGCTTTGTATAAACACCAAAATTGTGAGGATTGAGTGAGTGTGGTGGAAGATTCAAGGCTTGGAAGTGGATCTGTTCTTGGTCAAGTTGTGTCTGGAGCTTACTTCGATTTTGATTTCTGGTTAGCTCACGAGTCCTTGAGTTCCAAATTCGATTACTCTAGTTAGTTTGTGTTGCATAGAGTCTAGAAAATCTAATTTCCCCAATTTGTATCTCTGTTTCATGTGTGAACCAATTCAATTTTGGTGATGCACTCAAACTGCTCTGCATGTCATGCTCTAAAGGATTTCTGGTGTTGGAGAGCCTTCTTTGGAAATTCTCTGATTGATTCACGTCTGAGAGGTAAGGGGAAGTAATTTCGTACACTAGATAGAGTTTAAATTCCATTAAATGCATTAGAGAGCCACCAAGAGGCTCTAAGGGCTTAGATTGAATAGGAACTTTGGTTTGGAGACCAAGTCATGCTCTAAAACTGTGTTGAGCAAGTTCTGAATCATGCATGCAAGCTTAAATGCACCCTATTTCATGAGTATTGTGCTTATTATGCAATTTGAGGTGTTGTGTTGTCAAATTGTGTATTTTATGCATTAAGGATTGATTCTCTGTCAAATCTATAATTTGATATGAAATGAGTGTTGTAACATGTTCTGTTTATGATATATGAACTTTGTGGATCCCTGGATTGGACTAAAATTGAGTAGAACTGAAAATGGTGTGTTAAAACTAAGATTACAGTCTGTTCTGCTGTGAAACACTCGAGTATTGGACAGGGTACTCGAGTAAAATATTTGTAAAACAATGTAATTTGAGCAAGAACACTCGAGTATTGTGTCTAGTACTCGAGTATCGAGTAGGACCTGGGGACATGTTAAGGCAAACCACTCGAGTAATGCAGGGGTGACTCGAGTATTCTGGAAATCATGATGAACACTCGAGTAACCCATGGACTACTCGAGTAATTTAGTGAATTTGAAACCCAAATCCCCAGAAAGTCACGAACACTCGAGTAACCCTAAGAACACTCGAGTAATCTGGAAAAGTTGAAAAACACTCGAGTATGCTGAATTATACTCGATTAATTTACCTGAACCTGAGAAATACTATTTTCAATTCTGACTTAATTGGTTAAGAATTTAACTATAATAATCCAAAGGATCTGAACTTAAAAGAGATTGATTAATATAAGTGTACCGTTTGGTGACGGTTCTTTTTAAAGATAAACTATGCCTAGGTGGCCAATAAGGAATTAATCAATTTCCTTTAAGCTTAGAAAGTGATGCATTCATTCTGGAGTTGGATGGTAGGACGTATATCATGTTTTTGGTAAACATGTGGAGAGCCTCTGGGAGTGCCAATACGCTTGCTTGATGACACGTTGTTGACGTGGTCGGCTTAGTGGATGCCGATATGGTTATACCGTTTGGATGACGGTCCGTTTGGATGACGGGATATGCTCGGGTGGCATGGATTCCAAGCTTGTCGTGTACATTCTAGGTGAATGTACGAATTGTTGTATACCTAGGAATACAACGCACGGTTGAGTGCTGGGTTGTCAGGGATGGACGTCAGAGAGTGATATAGTTTGATGAAGATAGGCCTGAGAGCTAAACTCATGCATCATGTCACTCATTTAAATTAAGTGTAATAAATGAAACAAGTATGAGCATCATATCTGCATCCAATAACTGCTATGTGCTAAATGTGATTGTTGTTAATTGTTGCATATTTACATACTCATATGGTACAAATTTATACTCTGTTGATTATGTGTATAGAAATGCTTACCCCTATGCCCTTGTAGGTGATGTCTTGGATTATGTGTATAGAAATGCTTACCCCTGTGCCCTTGTAGGTGATGTCTTGCTACATCGCTTGCATCGAGATCCGGCCAGTTCCTAGTGGCATATGGATCTATGAGGACCCTCGCGCGGTGTTCGAGGGGGAGGTAGAGATTACCTTCTACCATCCAAACCCGTTGATTCGATTTCGTCCTCGTAGATTTTGGATTCCCATCATATACACTATGCACGTACCCCCGTTTTACACATACCATGGACCACCTCCCACACGACCAGCTCGCTCTTATCACAGTTTCCGTTTTCGACCTACCCGCTCACACCCTTTTTCTTCTAGAGTCGTCCGCGAGGAGACTCCCCTTTATGATCCGAGGAGCCCCATTAGGGTCACACCATCTCCCGACCCTGTACCCAGTGGTAGGGTACACTCCCCTTCGGATGAGATTGAGGAGGATCCAGTGGAGGACAAGAGCGGAGGCGAGCCTGTCGTACATTCTACTGGGAGTGACTGAAGGGATGACGATCCCTAGGTATGTGCATAAGGTGTATGATGTGGATCCGAGGATCCGATGTGGCGTTGTTGTGGAGGAGATTTTGCTGCTGCTGCTGTGTTGATGATGATGCTATTACCTTTTGCTTCTTGGAGACTGCTACTATCACTACTACTACCGATGATGCTGCCAGATCTACGTGACCACCTCTAGAGTCCATATTTTGCTATGTATATATTTTTAGATATACTTTTGAGTACTCTAGGGCTATGGTTACACTATGATGTCGATCTGATATGGACTTGTTGGACTTGGAGACTTTGTTACTGGGACTATGTACTCATGACTCTTTTCATATATATGAAACCTATGTTTATATTGCTATTAGTTGCATAGTCCTATAAATTCCGCTTACTCTGATTTAATCATTAAACGAGTTCGGCTACATGGTATCAGTTTCACAAATCAAAGCACGGGTAGCTTCATTTACTTTCTATTATATAAATACGATTTCGAAACATGAATGTTACTCAATTCATGAAAAGGTTTTAGAAATTGCCGAATTCGATACAACTGTTTGAAATGAGTTAGAAGTTCTTCTCCAAGTATTCCAAGTTTTGGTTTGTGCACCCGCTTTAAAAGAAAATTTTACTTTTACATTTTCTAATACTTACAAGTCCATATGTATTATCCTTTAATATGGTTTAATTACTATATTATACTATATATATTCGGAAGGGTGTCACAGTGAGTGGTATCAGAGCAAAAGTCAGATCCTGTAGTAGTGGAAGTAGTTTCAGAAAGGTAGCCATCAACATCAAGCAGGTATCTCCAGGGCATGTTCATTATCTTGACTGCTAGTATCTTATTTATTGAGCTTTAGATACAATTGACTTGTTTGTATCTTGTCTCTTCTGAGCACAAGACGCAATTGAATGTGAATTTAGAATTTTAAGCTATAGCCTTAGTATAGGTGGTGTAATTGAAGTTTCTTTAGTTCAACATATGTGACCATAAGCCCATAGCGCAGGTCTATTATGGCAACTAGAAACCAAAATCACACCAATGCGATGTTAGAAAGGATCACCACGGTATTGGAGGCTATGCAGCGACAATCTCAGCAACCATCTCAACCGGTTAATCCGCCTCATCAGTGTAATGTGGGTAACACCGAGGCGAAGAGTTTGGCTGATTTCAGGAGTTGCAATCCGCCTAAGTTTGAAGGAGGATTTAAACCGGAAGAGGCCAATAAGTGGATTCATACCATGGATAAGATTCTGAGAACCTTGGAGTGTTCGGAAGCTCAGAAGGTGGCATATGCAACCTATATGCTGGAAGATGAAGCTGAGAATTGGTGGAATCACACGGTTCAGCTTTTGCAATATGAGGGAAGGGAAGTGAATTGGGGTGTATTCATGGAGAAGTTTCTTCATAAATATTTCCCTGAAGATTTGAGGAGAAAGAAGGAGGTGGAGTTTTTACAGCTGAAGCAAGGGAGTATGAGTGTGGGTGAGTATGCGGCCAAGTTCGAGGAATTGATGAAGTACTCTCCATACTATCAGAACAACCCTGATGAAAGGAGCAAGTGCATAAAGTTTGAAGGAGGCTTGAGGCCCAACTTGAAGTCGATTTTCAGCTACCAGCGAATTCAAAGCTTTCCTGCTCTAGTGGACATGTGTAGAATGTATGAAGATGACAAGAAAGCTGAAGAATTGCAAGTCTCAGAAGAGAAGGACAATCAGAACTATGGACCTCAGAGACGTAAAGGTTTTAACAACCGAGGTAAGGGTCCGTATGACCGTCGAGGGAAAGGCAAAGGAAAAGTTGGTGGATCGGATGGAAGGAATTTTCGGAGCGAGGCTCCATTCTGTGACAAGTGCAAGCGCCATCATTACGGTCGTGTTTGTTGGGGAACGAGTGGCTGTTTCAACTGTGGGAAGCCGGGACACTTTGCGAGAGATTGCAAGGAACCGGGCAAGGCTAGCACAAGAGGAGCTGTTGATAGACCTATGGCTCAAGGAAGGGTCTTTACCCTTAGCGGTGTGGAAGCAAACCAATCCTCTGATCTGGTGCAAGGTAAATACTTGTTCAATGGTCAGCTCTGTAATGTCTTGTTTGACTCCGGTGCAACGCATTCATTTGTTTCATATGAATGTGTAGATCGATTAAGTTTACCAGTGTCTGAATTACCTTATGCTTTGAGAGTAGAAACCCCTACCAATGCTCCTGTAGTTGTTTCTAGAGCATATCTTAACTGTTGTATAGAAGTGTTAGGACAAACCTCTAAAGTAGATTTGATCTGCTTACCCTTGGCACAATTGGATGTGATCTTGGGAATGGACTGGTTAAGTCAAAACCAAGTAATCATCGATTGTGATAGAAAGGTAGTGACCTATAGAAACCCAAAACCTTCTGGCTACATGTGTTTGTTCAACACTGAAGTAGAAGAACATGGTCCGAGGATAGAGGAGATTTCTATGGTCAGAGACTTCCCAGAGGTATTTGCGGATGAGATCCCTGGTTTGCCACCAAGAAGAGAAATTGAATTTGGTATTGACCTAGTTCCGGGAGCTGGTCCCATCTCTATCACTCCTTATAGAATGGCACCACCAGAAATGGCTGAAATGAAGGAGCAGATCGAGGAGCTGTTGCAGAAGCAGATGATCCGACCAAGTGTGTCACCTTGGGGTGCTCCGGTCTTGTTTGTCAAGAAGAAAGATGGTAGTATGAGGATGTGCATCGACTACCGGCAGCTGAATAAGGTCACCATCAAGAACAAGTATCCGTTACCAAGAATAGATGACCTTATGGATCAAGTTCGTGGAGCTTCAGTATTTTCCAAGATTGATTTGAGGTCGGGATACCATCAGATCAGGATTAGAGAAGAGGATATCTCTAAAACTGCATTTCGATCCCGATACGGGCATTATGAGTATGTTGTGATGTCGTTCGGATTGACTAATGCGCCAGCTATTTTCATGGACTACATGAATCGAATCTTTAGACCTTATTTAGATTCATTCGTGGTTGCGTTCATTGATGATATCCTTATTTATTCCAAGAGCCCGGAGGAGCATGCTGAACACTTGAGGATAGTGTTGAGAATTCTAAAGGAGAAGCAGCTGTATGCCAAACTTACAAAATGTGAGTTTTGGCTGGAGGAGGTTAAGTTTTTGGGCCATGTAATTTCGAATAAAGGAATAGCAGTAGATCCGACGAAGGTAAGTTCGGTTTTGCAATGGGAGCAACCAAAGTCGGTCACGGAGGTAAGGAGTTTTCTTGGATTGGCTGGCTACTATAGAAGATTTATCGAAGGTTTCTCAAAGATTGCATTACCTTTGACGAAGTTGACTCGGAAAGATCAACCATTTCTATGGGATGAGAAGTGTGAAAGGAGTTTCCAAGAGTTGAAGGAAAGGTTGACATCATCCCCTGTGTTGGTTCTGCCCGATACATAGAAGGGTTTTGATGTGTATTGTGATGCATCGAAACAAGGTCTTGGAAGTGTTTTGATGCAAGAGGGGCAACTCGTCGCCTACGCCTCAAGACAGCTAAAAGTTCATGAAATGAACTACCCAACTCATGACCTGGAGTTGGCAGCTGTTGTGTTTGCATTGAAGATTTGGAGACACTATCTCTATGGCACTACATTCCGGGTGTTTAGTGACCATAAGAGCTTAAAGTATCTCTTTGACCAAAAGGAGTTGAATATGAGGCAACGTCGATGGATGGAGTTCTTGAAGGATTATGAGTTTGAACTTCATTACCATCCTGGGAAGGCAAACGTGGTGGCTGATGCGTTGAGTCGAAAGGCAATGCATATCAGTGCAATGATGGTCAGGGAAGCTGCACTGATAGAAGAATTTAGAGATTTGAGTTTGACAATGCAAGTAGAGCCGACAAGTATCAAGATGGGGATGCTGCAGATTGCTAATGAGTTCCTGCAAAGGATTCGGGAATTGCAGCACAAGGATGAGAAACTTATGGAAAAGAAGAAGCTGATGAAAGAAGGAAAGGAGTTGGAATTCCAAGAAGGGAAGGATGGAATCCTTCGTTTTAGAACAAGGATTTGTGAGCCTGATGATCTGGAAGTAAGAAGGATGATTCTGGACGAAGCACATAAAAGCATGAGTATGCACCCGGGAGCTACCAAAATGTATCAAGACCTGAAGAAGATATTTTGGTGGCCTGGTTTGAAGAAGGATGTGGCTGAGTATGTGGCATGTTGTTTGGTGTGTCAGAAGGCGAAAGTGGAACACCAAAGGCCAGGAGGAGAATTACTTTCCTTGGAGGTTCCGTTGTGGAAATGGGATAGTATCTCGATGGACTTTGTGTCGGGATTGCCAAGGACAACTACTGGTCATGATGCAATCTGGGTGATTGTGGATCGTTTGACCAAGTCGGCGCATTTCATTCGTGTGAATATGGGCTATTCTTTGGAAAATCTCACTCAGTTATACATCAAGGAAGTTGTTCGTCTACATGGGGTACCGTCAAGCATTGTGTCATATCGCGACCCGAGGTTTACATCGAAGTTTTGGGAAGATCTGCATAAAGCCTTAGGTTCAAGATTGAAGTTAAGTTCTGCATACCATCCTCAGACTGATGGTCAAACGGAGAGGACGATTCAGTCGCTGGAGGACATCTTACGAGCCTGTGTGTTGGAAGGTTAAGGGAACTGGGAACAAATGTTGCCGCTCGTGGAATTTACTTACAACAACAGTTATCACTCGAGCATCGGAATGGCACCATTTGAAGCGTTGTATGGAAGAAAGTGTCGGACACCGTTATGCTAGTTTCAAGTGGGGGAGAGTTCTCTGGTTGGACCAGATTTTGTGCAAGAGACCACGGAACAGATCAAGATGATACAAGAGAAGATGAAGACGGCTCAGAGCAGGCAGAAAAGTTATGCTGATAGAAGAAGGAAACCCTTAGAGTTTGATGAAGGAGACCATGTGTTCATTAGAGTAGTACCAACCAAAGGTGTTAGTAGAGTCCTGAAAACTCAGAAACTATCACCTAAGTTTATTGGTCCCTATCAAATCCTCAAAAGAGTCAGCCCGGTAGCCTATCAATTAGCCCTGCCCCCGTCGCTAGCTAACCTTCACAATGTATTTCATGTGTCTCAACTGAAAAGATATATCCATGACCCCACCATTGTCCTTAAAATCCAACCTGATGACTTAGGAATTCATGAGAACCTAACCTTTAAAGTCGTGCCTGTTCGCATTGAAGATCGAAGAATTAAGCCGCTTAGAGGAAAGGATATTCATCTGGTCAAAGTCGTTTGGGTTTGTGGTGATGTGATGGAAACATCTTGGGAATTAGAGAATAAGATGCGTCAGGATTATCCTGACTTGTTTGTATGAGTTGAATTTCGGGGATGAAATTCCTTGTAAGTGGGGGAGTAGTGTAACACCCCAAAATTTTAATCCCCGATTAATGAAATGTTAATTATAATATTTAATTATAATTAATGATTTCTCTATTAATCCTTGATTAAAATATGTGTTTATGTAGTTAGAAAATATATGTGAAGGTATTTAATAAATATAATAATGCATGAAATAATATTTTTTTTTGCATATTAGTCCCTGGGTTGGGACCTAGAAGTAAATATAGGAAAGGTTTTGGAGGGAAATTAAATAAAATTATTATTTTTCAAAAACTGGGTAAAATACTCGAGTATTTTCTGAAATACTCGAGTATTCTGGACAGAGTTGCACGAGTTAGTGTGTTGGGTGAGTCACCACCACCGATTCCCCTCCGTTGACACGAATACTCCATCACCAACAGCTCAACGGCGTCGTGTCGCCCTGCATGAGCCTTCTCCATGTCAATAAAAGCCTATCAACACCGATTTGTTGAAGCTCTTGGTCAAATTCGAGCTTTCTATCCAAGTTAGGGTTCCTGGGTTCAAGCGATCGATTCTCTCTCCCTGTTTCGATTTGAGTCATAAACTATACACAAATACAAAGCTCACATCACGAGCTTTGTATAAACACCAAAATTGTGAGGATTGAGTGAGTGTGGTGGAAAATTCAAGGCTTGGAAGTGGAGCTGTTCTTGGTCAAGTTGTGTCTGGAGCTTACTTCGATTTTGATTTCTGGTAAGCTCACGAGTCCTTGAGTTCCAAATTCGATTTCTCTAGTTAGTTTGTGTTGCATAGAGTCTAGAAAATCTAATTTCCCCAATTTGTATCTCTGTTTCATGTGTGAACCAATTCAATTTTGGTGATGCACTCAAACTGCTCTGCATGTCATGCTCTAAAGGATTTCTGGTGTTGGAGAGCCTTCTTTGGAAATTCTCTGATTGATTCACGTCTGAGAGGTAAGGGGAAGTAATTTCGTACACTAGATAGAGTTTAAATTCCATTAAATGCATTAGAGAGCCACCAAGAGGCTCTAAGGGCTTAGATTGAATAGGAACTTTGGTTTGGAGGCCAAGTCATGCTCTAAAACTGTGTTGAGCAAGTTCTGAATCATGCATGCAAGCTTAAATGCACCCTATTTCATGAGTATTGTGCTTATTATGCAATTTGAGGTGTTGTGTTGTCAAATTGTGTATTTTATGCATTAAGGATTGATTCTCTGTCAAATCTGTAATTTGATATGAAATGAGTGTTGTAACATGTTCTGTTTATGATATATGAACTTTGTGGATCCCTGGATTGGACTAAAATTGAGTTGAACTGAAAATGGTGTGTTAAAACTAAGATTACAATCTGTTCTGCTGTGAAACACTCGAGTATTGGACAAGGTACTCGAGTAAAATATTTGTAAAACAATGTAATTTGAGCAAGAACACTCGAGTATTGTGTCTAGTACTCGAGTATCGAGTAGGACATGGGGACATGTTAAGGCAAACCACTCGAGTAATGCAGGGGTGACTCGAGTATTCTGGAAATCATGATGAACACTCGAGTAACCCATGGACTACTCGAGTAATTTAGTGAATTTGAAACCCCAATCCCCAGAAAGTCATGAACACTCGAGTAACCCTAAGAACACTCGAGTAATCTGGAAAAGTTGAAAAACACTCGAGTATGCTGAATTATACTCGAGTAATTTACCTGAACCTGAGAAATACCATTTTCAATTCTGACTTAATTGGTTAAGAATTTAACTATAATAATCCAAAGGATCTGAACTTAAAAGAGATTGATTAATATAAGTGTACCGTTTGGTGACGGTTCTTTTTAAAGATAAACTATGCCTAGGTGGCCAATAAGGAATTAATCAATTTCCTTTAAGCTTAGAAAGTGATGCATTCATTCTGGAGTTGGATGGTAGGACGTATATCATGTTTTTGGTAAACATGTGGAGGGCCTCTGGGAGTGCCAATACGCTTGCTTGATGACACGTTGTTGACGTGGTCGGCATAGTGGATGCCGATATGGTTATACCGTTTGGATGACGGTCCGTTTGGATGACGGGATATGCTCGGGTGGCATGGATTCCAAGCTTGTCGTGTACATTCTAGGTGAATGTACGAATTGTTGTATACCTAGGAATACAACGCACGGTTGAGTGCTGGGTTGTCAGGGATGGATGTCAGAGAGTGATATAGTTTGATGAAGATAGGCTTGAGAGCTAAACTCATGCATCATGTCACTCATTTAAATTAAGTGTAATAAATGAAACAAGTATGAGCATCCTATCTGCATCCAATAACTGCTATGTGCTAAATGTGATTGTTGTTAATTGTTGCATATTTACATACTCATATTGTACAAATTTATACTCTGTTGATTATGTGTATAGAAATGCTTACCCCTATGCCCTTGTAGGTGATGTCTCGCTACATCGCTTGCATCGAGATCCGGCCACTTCCTAGTGGCATATGGATCTATGAGGACCATCGCGCGGTGTTCGAGGGGGAGGTAGAGATTACCTTCTACCATCCGAACCCGTTGATTCGATTTCGTCCTCGTAGATTTAGGATTCCCATCATATACATTCTGCACGTACCCCCGTTTTACACATACCATGGACCACCTCCCACACGACCAGCTCGCTCTTATCACAGTTTCCGTTTTCGACCTACCCGCTCACACCCTTTTTCTTCTAGAGTCGTCCGCGAGGAGACTCCCCTTTCTGATCCGAGTAGCCCCATTAGGGTCACACCATCTCCCGACCCTGTACCCAGTGGTAGGGTACACTCCCCTTCGGATGAGATCGAGGAGGATCCAGTGGAGGACGAGAGCGGAGGCGAGCCTGTCGTACATTCTACTGGGAGTGACTGGAGGGATGACGATCCCTAGGTATGTGCGTAAGGTGTATGATGTGGATTTGAGGATCCGATGTGGCGTTGCTGTGGAGGAGATTTTGCTGCTGCTGCTGTGTTGATGATGATGCTATTACCTTTTGCTTCTTGGAGACTGCTACTATCACTACTACTACTGATGATGCTGCCAGATCTACGTGACCACCTCTAGAGTCCATATTTTGCTATGTATATATTTTGTATATATACTTTTGAGTACTCTAGGGCTATGGTTACACTATGATGTAGATCTGATATGGACTTGTTGGACTGCGAGACTTTGTTACTGGGACTATGTACTCATGACTCTTTTCATATATATGAAACCTATGTTTATATTTCTATTAGTTGCATAGTCCTATATATTCCGCTTACTCTGATTTAATCATTAAACGAGTTCGGCTACATGGTATCAGTTTCACAAATCAAAGCACGGGTAGCTTCATTTACTTTCTATTATATAAATACGATTTCGAAACACGAATGTTACTCAATTCATGAAAAGGTTTTAGAAATTGCCGAATTCGATACAACTGTTTGAAATGAGTTAGAAGTTCTTCTCCAAGTATTCCAAGTTTTGGTTTGTGCACCCGCTTTAAAAGAAAATTTTACTTTTACATTTTCTAATACTTACAAGTCCATATGTATTATCCTTTAATATGGTTTAATTACTATATTATACTATATATATTCGGAAGGGTGTCACACAATGGATTGACTAATGTTTTACATGACGACACTCAATCAATTTTTACTCATTTGTCCTTATTAATAGCTTTAACTATTTATGTGTTTAGTGATTAAATAATTAGCGTCGATTTTTCAACAAAGTAGCTCGAATGTGTTACCTTTGGAACTTATAAAATATTTTTTCAATATTATGAAAGCTATTTTTACCATACGTCTATAACTGAATGAATTGAGTAATTCTTAATATAATTTATTACTCTCTCTCCTGTTCGTAATATAAACATCGTTTAATATATTTCCTGGACCAAGAAAAGTAGTTAGTGATATGAATTTTATGAGAATATATTGTAATTTTACAATCTTATGGACAATTATCTTATACTCCCTCTGGTTCTTATTATAGAGCATACTTAATTGAATTACACATGTTAAGGAAAGTAGTTAGTTTTATAAAGTTTATGAGAATATTTTGTAACATTACAGTTTTACCCTCTTAGCTGTTTTTGGAAAATTCACACTCATTAATAAACAACAAAAACACGTAGATGGTCAAAGGATTTAATAAGGGCAAAAAAGAGAAAAATCAATAATTGGTAGATTGGAAATATAAAGTGACTTATAATTAGGACCACGAAAACCATCTAGAATGTGACCTATAATAAGGACTGCAAGGAGTAATAAGGAAATAAAATTCATAAGAACATATGCATTTCTTTATCACATACACTTTTTATCGAGCAGTGTGAGAATATTTTGGAAGTTGATATATTCTTACAATCTGTGTTGTTAAAGAAATAACCATCATCTGCTGTATAGGTTCCAACTTCTGAACCGCATCTTGAGTATAAGATTATTATTTAAAATTAAATAGTTCACCATTATCCATTTCTGCCTTATCTCTTTGTAATCTTACAACCAACTGATAGCTTGACATGTAACACCCCGTCTAATACCTCATATTTGTTTTACGTAATAAAGAGATTGTTTTGAAAAAGTGTTTTAAAAAAAGAGTATTTGGAATGAATATTTCTTGGAGTGAATTTCTTTTTATGATTTCAAGAGATGAATGATTTCAAAGAAACGGTTTTCATGAGAAAATATTATGAGTTTTGAATTGAGTTTTTGAATAAATAATTAAGTGTTTGATGTTTTATATTTTAAGAAACTATAATTTTGTGCAAGAATGATTTTGTGAGAAAGAAAATCAAATTATTTTCTATGTGTGTGTGCATGTATGTGTTCGGCCATGTATGTATGTGCATGCATGATAGGAGTTGATTTTTCTAGAAGCCTAAAGGAGTAGATTAGACCCATATAGGCTTAGTTTAGTGGAAAGTGTGGTTAAGGGAATTGACCAACCAATAGGACATGAGATTAAGGCCTAATTTTACTCTCTTTGTCTTATGACATGACCTAAGCCATGCAATTTTATGGAAAGCCAAAATTGCCCTTCACCCAATTCACTCTTGACCGAATTTCCAAGGGCAAATGGGTAAGCTCACGGTTTGCCTATTTATACCCAAGACCCTAGTTCATTTCCAACCATTTCCTTCATTTCCATTTCATTTCTAAACACTTCTTCTAAGAGTTCTCCTTAAGCTCTTAGAAAGAGATAGAGAGAGATAGAGAGAGAGAGTGAGGCCGAGAGCTTGGAGGAGAAGGAAGAGGAGATCAAGACCAAAAACCTAGGCTTTTCTTGGAGATCAAGTGAAGAAGGTTGTAGATCATCTCTTTTCCTTGATGTATTTCGAAGATCTTAGAGTTGTTAGAGTAGTTTTAGTTTCTAAGCCTTGTAATCTTCATCTCTCTTCTTGCATGTTAATTTTTCTAGTATATCTATGGTTGTATGTAATTTCTTAGCTTAGATCTTGAGTTTTCAAGAGCTACAAGAACTTGTAGAACCCTAAACTATGGACTCTATCATTCGGCCATGTCTAGGAAACTAGGTCATGATGATTTTTATTTTGATTCAAGTTCTTGCATGTTAGTTTTATGCTTATACAAGTTGATTTGAGTGGTTAAATGTTTTGATTTGGTTTTGATCTTGATAAAGCCTTGATCTTTGGTTTTTATCTCTAAAAAGTTTAGATCTTTGCTTTGATCTTTAGAAAGTTTTGATCTTGAGTTTTTGCATGTGATTTTTGAACTAAAAAGTCTTGATTTTGTGTTTGCATGTCACGGTTTTGGTGAGAAAGTAAAGGAAATCAACTTTTGAAAAAAATGGTTTTGTTTTGATCTAAGTTTATTGATGTTGCATGTTGAAGATTTGAGTTTTCCTCTTGATTTTGTTGATTGAATATTCGGCCAAGCCTTGAACCAAAAAGATCATGATTTGTTTTCCATAAAAAGGCTCTTGCATGTGTTTTCTCTTTGATCTAAATATTTTTTTTTAAAAGTTCATGCAAAGGAAAATAAAAATGAAAATTTGTTTGAAGTGACAAAGGGGTCAAGGTTTTGTGTTGAAAAAGGGAATGGTATTTTCCAAAACCATGTGTTTAAAAGTGCATGATTTGATTTAGTATTTTAAGGTTTGCATGTTTAAAAAAATGCATCAAAAACCATGTTGTTGCCATGATGATGATTCGGCCTAGCTAGTTTAGTAGGCTATATTCCTTTTTCATGTGAATTGATTTGATGAAATAAGTGTGTTTTGTGATTTAATTTTATTGTGGTGGTTTTCTTTAATTCGGTTTTTGTAAAAGTAAATGAGTGGGTGAATTTGATTATTCTAACAAGTATTTCCATGGCTTTGATTTTTAATTCTTTGCTGTCCAAGATTTATTTGTGAGGTATTTCAATTTTAAAAGTGTTTTTGATTTATGAAAAATGTGGATTTCAAGTACTTTTTGAAATAACAAAAGTCGGATTGAAAATTATCAGTTTTTCGGTGTTTAAAGAATTGAGAAGGTGGCTGGACTTATTTCATACAGCCACATAAATTGATTTTTAGTTTGTTTTAATGTGAGTTTTCAAATGATTTTGAAGGATTTCAAGTAAAAGAAAAAGATTGTGATTTGTTTTGAGAAACGATTATGTTTTAAAGAAAAGAATAAAGAAAAATAAGGGATTTTCTATTTCAAGTAAAGAGACCAAGTGATGATTTTTAATTGAAATAGATTTTGACGAAAGCGTGTTTTATTTACTCTGAGGTATTCTCTAGACGGTGGGAACGAATTGCAAGGAGAAGCTAGAGATTTCCGAGGACAAAGTGTTTCGTTTGCTGGGATAAGAGGTGAGTGAGAGTGTGGTGAGCCCGTAACGTGGTTGCTCGAATGGTGATGAAATGAGACTTACGCGATATATTATGTGCTATATGTTTATCCGTTTTATTAAATTTGATGCATGCTTATTTCTGTTATGTATTGGTTCTCTTTGTGATTATATTGTTGAGCCTATTATATTCTGTTTGGAAAATCTGGAAGCTGTGATGAATGATAATAAGAATCATGAGAAAGAGCAAGACTTGAGATTAAGTGGAAAAGTGATGAGATTCAAGAATATTTCATGGAGCAATGATGCACCAGATGTGGAGATCGTGTTCGTGGAGCTGAGATCGTGCTGGCGAATTCAAGATGGAGGATGATTGTCAAGTGGCTATTGAAAAGGATTAAGAGAATGTAAGAGAGCTATGAGAATTCCTACGGGAACGGTTTGATGGATTTGTTGCCAAGTGGCTTGTGAAAGAGAAAGAGATATTGAAAGTTTGGGGAACGGAGATAACCCTTAGTGGTCGGGACTTGTCGAAGGGATGAACTAAGGGCAAGCCGACCTTAGGTTAATTAAGAGAATTAAAAGACTTTAAAAGACTCTAAAAGACTTTAACATACGCGGTGAGGTATGAGAGTGCGAAGTAGTGGAGAGGAAGATACCATGGATATCTGCGGATACTCAGGTGGAGATTGCATGAGGGGAAGGCAAGGACGGTGAACGTCAAGAAGCCTGGAGTATATTTCTAGGCGGAACGAATCCCACAAGTGGCATACGAACGTGGTAGGGACTGGGTCCTAAGCCATGGTAAGTTCTGCACAGCTAACTAGAAATGATACTGTCACCCCCTTGATTGCAAGTCTGGAACAGTGAGAGGGACTGGAACGGGGCATTGTGAATTGCCACTGTACCCGAGATTTTCTACAGTGAGCCTTGATCAAATGATATTATATGAATTGAATGAAATGATTTGAGACTGTACCGAGAGTTTTACAGTTCTCCTGGCTTGGAGCCAATTGTGAGACAGCTGTCGTGCCCGCGTGGTAAAGGTCATGTACTCCTGTTAGCTTCCGACTACGATTGGATGGATGACCGAGGAGATGTAGACGTGAGCGTTTTCCTCAGTGATGGTTTTTCCCCACCTCATTGAGTGAACCGATTATGATAAGACTTAAGATTAATAAAAGATTCAAAGAATGAAAGTATAAGTGAATTTCTGAGTGATTGAGAAAGATTGTGAAAGGACTTGGATGTTAAGTGCAAGGAGCTATTACTTTGAATAATATGATGTGCTTTGCTTATATGTGATCTAAATGTTTATGTATATAACATGTGTATTTATGTTAATGATTATCTTGTTCTGGTTATCTACTCTGTTCTGCTTATCTTTTCCGCTCTGGCTATCTTGTCCCATTCTATTCTATATATGTCATCTGTCTTTCTTTCTATTGAGTCTATCCTGAGACCTCACGGTCAACTCGTTAGTGTGCGGAACACTGACTCTCTCCTACCTGGTTGTCGTATTGGCATGCGCCGGTATTGCAACGGGTAGATGGCGTATCGTGTAGCAATCCACATGTGGCCTCTTCAAGGAGGAGCATGGGAGGTTGTCCCTGATGGCTGGATTTGGAGAGGTGACACTCGGTTGGAGATTGATGATCCAAGGCATATTCTGCGAGGGACGAGTCTGGACGTGCACGTAGGGCAAGTCACTCTTCGTGACTATCAGGATGGCCGACTGAGAGAGTATCATGAGTACGATGGTGATCCTGCACCTTTAGCTGCAGTGATTCCTCAACCAATGGAGGAAGAAGACGCAAGTGACTCTAGTGACGAAGCGGAGGCGGACTCTAGCGAAGAGATGGAGACGGATGCTAGTTCGGAAGAAGAGTGATGTCCGGCGTTCTGTGTCTTGTAACACCCCGCAAACTCCTCGTATTAATTTAAAATATTAAAGAGATTTATTTTTAAGAAAGTGTTTTTGAAAGAATATTTTCTTAAATAATTCTCCTAATTCACGTTTTCACAATGTTAAGTGATTTTAAAGAAATGGTTTTCAAAAGTTATGAGTTTTAAAGTTGAGTCTTGAGAAATAATTTTGTGATCAATATTTTTTTTATGCTTTAAAGAATGGTGAATTTTTAAACAAGAAGTTATTGTAGGAGAGGGTGATTTATTGTCTATATATTTGTATATACGGTCTTGGGTGTAGGCATGCTTAGGACTAGATGGAGATTTAATTAACAAAAGAATATGATGATATGTGTAGGTACATGTATGTGTATATGTGTGTGTCGTATGCATATGTGTGTATATGCCTAGGATTATAGGGAATTAAACGAATAAAAGAAGGTGATAATGCATGAATGTATGATATGTGTGTGCATGAGTATGTGCCGTGTGTGTGCATAGAAGAGAGCCTAGAATTTTCCTAAGGTTGTAACCAAAAGAACCAAATCCCAACTAAGTCCCTCACAAAATCCTAACTAGATATAAGAAACCCTAATGGAGGACCAAAAAGTCTTAAAGCCTAGAATGACCCTAAGTACCTTATGTTCCCTACATTGTCCCCTTAATTTTGCTAAACACCACCCATGCAAAGTTTTGAGTTGCCAAAATTACCCCTCCCATTTGCACACCCTTGGCCGAATTTCACAAGGCAAATGAGGAAAAGCCTCATGTCTTTGCCTTTGCCTATAAAGGACCGAATGGGTGAAGTGTTGGTCACTTCCTTTATTCATTTCCACCCTTCATTTCTTTCTTTCCCCTTCACCCTCCAAACACATTTGTTGAGAGCAAAATCAAGCTCTCAACACATAGAGAGAAAGAGAGAGAGAGGTCGTGAGTTAGAGTAGAGAAGAAGGAGAGGAGATCAACACCAAACCTAAAATTTTCTTTGAAGAACCAAGACAATAGAAGCTAGAAGACCTTGAATTGGTGGGTAGTTCGAAAATCATGGAAGAAAATTGTAATAGCTTAGTTTTTCTTTGATCTTGTAATTCTTCCTTCTTTTCTTCTTTGCATGTTAATTTTCTAAGTTTCATTTTTGATCATGAACTTCTAAGACTCAAAGAAACTTGTAAACTTCTAACTAACGGATTCTATAACTCGTTTGAGGTCTTCTTGAAAGACCTAAAAGTTTTTCAACATAAACCTTAAAAATCTAAAAAGCTTTGAGATTCTTGTAAAGTTAAAGTTGTATCTCTTTGCATGTTAATTTCTTAAAGTTTGAAGGAACTTATAAACGTCTAATTATCGGATTTCATAACTCATTTAAAGTTTTTCATAAAAGATCTTAAAGTTTTCCAAGCTAAATCTTCTAGATCTAAGGGTTTGATGAAAATCTTGTGAATTTTAAAGAAAATCTTTTTGTATGATAATTTTTCTTCCTTAAACCGTGAGCCATGATGTTTCTAAGAGACGATTTGCTAAATAAATGTGAAACCTAAAGATCTTGGGTGTTGAATGATGACTTGATGTTGGCTCTAGTGCTTGTGTGTGTTTGCATCTGTTATTTATGCTTTGATCTTGAATTTCTAAGCAGTAAAAGAATTAATAAAACACTAGATCTTAAGCTAGGAGATTCGGCCATGATCTAAAAGACTAGGTATTGATGCTTTTTAAGTTGCTCTAAGTGACTACATGTTAAATTTATGTTTAGAAAAGTTAATTTGAGTTGTTGAGATGTTTGATTTTAATTTGGTTTTGATAAAACTTTGATTTTTTTCTTAACCTTTAAAAGCTTTAAATCTTTGTCTTAATCTTTGAAAAAGTTTGATCTTTGACACATGCATGTTGTTTGAACTAAAAAGACTAGATTTTCTTTAAGGTTCACCTCGGTTTTGGTCTTCTCCTATCCAAAGTGATTTTTAATTGATTTGTACTATCCTATTTGATTTCATAGTTTGATCTACAAGATCTAGGTGCGTGCATGTGGTTTTTGAGAAAAGGATTTCATTTTCTTAATGAACCTCACGGTTTTACAAAAGAAACCGACGAAACATGTTTTTGGAAAAATAATTTCTTAACTTGATTCATGATCTGTGACCTTGCATGCTACTTTTCTTTGATTCAAAGATTTTTAAGAAAGCATAATTAAATGAAAAAGTTGATCTTTAAATGCATGCATGATGTTTTTGAACCCAAATAGTCTTGATCTTTGGGTTGCATGTCACGGTTTTGGTGTTTAAAAAGGGAAGTGGTATTTTCTAAAACCATGTATTTCAAAGGTGCATGTTTTGACTTGTGGATTTTAGGTTTTGCATGTTGAAAAGTGCATCAAAAACTTTGTTTTGCCATGATGATGATTCGGCCTAGTTAGGATTAGAAGGCTTGGTTCTTTTTCGTATGAATTGACTTAAAGTAATGAGTATGTCTTGTGAACTTAGGTTAAATTAATTAATGGAAAATTTCATTGTGATTATTTTCTTCCAATTCGGTTTTATTTAGAAGTAAAGGAAATAAATAAATTAAATTAACCTTGTAAGAGTGTTGTGTTTAAATGAATATATGTGTGTGAGTGTGTGCTTATGTGCATTCGGTTTAGAGGGAAAAGAAAGAGTAAATGATTTTGAAAATAGAATTTAAGTGCCTGAATTAAATTAAGTTGATTTATGAACTTTGAATTGTTTCCTTGATGTTATTCGGTCAAATAGAATAAATAAATTTAGGGAGTTTAATTGCATGAAATAAAATGCACATGATGATTTTTGAAAGGAATGAAGTTGTTAAAAGTAAATAAAATAATTGAGCTCGATTTAAATCTTTGGTTCAATGTGGTTTGTAAATTTATACCTAAGTGTCTATACTATGAACTATTTGTGAAACTGTATACTTGCTTTGAGGATTGATTTAATGGGTTATATGCTTGGTAAAGTGTTGATTGTCTATGTGTTGGTTGAGGTTTGAGAAATAAGTGAATGTATGATTGATTATGAAATTAAGTGACTTTATGGAATAATCCCTTGCTGTCCAAAATTATTTAAAAAAAATTGTTTTCTAACTTTAAAAATGTGTTCAAATGATTAACAATAGAATTTTCAAGTGATATTTGATTTAAGAAAAACCCGGATTGAAAACGGGGCATTTTTCGGTGTTTTCGAACATGTTTATGGTGCTGTCCAAATCGGGCCAGCAACCAAACCGAATGATTTAAACCATTTTATTTAATGTTTTCAGATGATTTTAAAATAATTAAAGTACTAGGAAATATGAGGATTGTTTTGATAAAACAATAGTGTTTTAAGTCTTCGATTAAGAACGGAAAGTGTCATGAAATAAGAAAAGATTTTCTTAGAACCGGACAATAACGCAAGTGTATTTTATTTAGTACGAGGAAATCTTAAAGACGAGGGATTGGGGCAGCCGGCAGCACAAGGATCCGAGGAGACGGTACGCATTAAATGGCTGGACCTCAGGTGAGAGAGAAGCTTTCCTAAGACATCGTGGTAGTTAGGTGATATATTAGGAAGTTCCGTATCATCTCAAAGATCGGAACTTAGTGGTTAGAGTCAGTAGTATAAGTGGCAATTGTTTGATTGTGTGGCCACTTATACGAAGGTGACGAAGACCACATTGATGCTATGTGATGATTGTTTGTTGATAGCATGCTTTTATGTCTTTATTTAATTATGCATGAGAATATTTACTGTGTTGATTAAAATAAGTAATATGTTGATGGACGTCTGTTACGTCCTGAAAATAGAAGCGAAATAAATAAGATTGTGAAGTAAAGACATAATGAAAGAGAAATAAAGTATGTAATGGAAAAGGAAGAGAGAATTGAGATTGGGGAAAGAATGAATGATAATGTTGAGTACGAGCCAGAGCTGGGAAGTATTGTTGTTGTTGGAACAAGGTGTGAATTGAGTGGAGTTGGGCTCCCGTGTTTTTGGTTTTAGTCTGAGACTAGTGTCGAGTTGAGCTTGCTCCTCCATTAGCACTCAGCAAAGTTGAGGTTTTTGAAAAGCAGTTTTGAAAAGGTTTTTGGAGAAGAGCTTTTTGGAAAGATTTTTGGAAAAGAGATTTTGTGGAAAATAGTGAAAAGAAATTCTTTTGAAAATGTTTTGAACAGAGGCTCTATTATAAAAAAAAATATTTCCAAGAAGTTTTTGAAAAGAAGTTTTGTGGAAGGATGTGAAAAGAGATTTTAGAAACTCTGTGAAATGAGGTTTTGTGAAAATTCATGAAAGGGGTGTTTTGAGACAGTTTTTGAAAAGATTGTTTTGAGAAAAGATTGTGGAATGAGATGATTGTGAGAGATGGGGAATGTTGAGAAGGTTTGAGAATCGAGATTTGAGATTGCAATGTGATCCCAGCTCTGTGCTACGTGAGAAATGATGAGAGAAAGATTGTGCAAAGTTAGTGGTCGGGACTCATTGAAGGGTTGCACGAAGGATGGGCCGACCTTAGGATAATTAAAAAGATTAAAAGACTTTAAAAGACATGCGCGGTGAGGTATGAGAGTGCGAAGTAGTGGAGAGGAAGAAACGATAAGTATCTGCGGATACTTAGGATGAGATTGCATTAGGGGAGGACGATGACGGTGAAACGTCAAGAAGTCTAGAGTGTGTTTCTAGGCAGAACGAACTCCACATGTGGCACACTAACGTGGTGGGGACTGGGTCTAATGCCGTGGCAAGTTCTGCGGGCCCACTAGAAACATACTGTCGCCCCCTAGATTGCAAATCGAGAACAGTGAGAGGGACTGGAACGGGGCATTGTGTTTGCCACTGCGAGGCAGTGTGCCATGATTATTATGAATTGATATTACTGAGGCTGGTACTCCTGGTCAGGGACCATTTATGTGTTGTGACAGCTGTCGTGCCCGCGTGGTAAATGTCCTGTACTCCTGTTTGCTTCCGACTAGGTTGGATGGATGACCGAGGAGATGTAGACGTGTGTGATCGCTGAGATTGAAATGAATACTTGATGGTATGTTAACACTCCCCAATCACCAGAGGTTATGAAAATACAGTGGTGAAATGGAAATGAATGAGAAAAGGAAAGAATGTTCATAAGATGTGAAATTAAGAAGGAAAGGAAAGAGGATAACAACAATACTAATAATGTAAGATAATAACGATAATGATGTCAATAATATGTTCGGTTGTGGTATGCTTGTATATTGTATTGTGTGTTTGTTCGGTCCCGGTATCTAGCCTATCGTAATCCCACACCGTCGACGATCCGTCGTTCGGAATGCTTACTCTCTCCTGTTCGTTGGCATATCGGTGCTGCTGGTGTCTCAACGGGCAGATGGAGTCACGGATGGAAGTCACCATCCAAGGCTGCAGGAACTACAAAGAAAAGATTCGGTAGGAAGCTCGGAGGAACTCCACCACTCTCAATGGAGCAGAGCCGGAATCTACTAGCAAGAAGAAAATCACAACAAGGAGGGCAACACCTTCGAGAGCAAAGAGAGGACACGAGAAAACGGAGAGAGGACCTTCACCCCATAGTTCTCAAGTGGATAGTTTAAGATTAGTGTGACTAGTTTAGATTGTGGTGAGTGTTTGATTTAAGGATTACCGAAGCCATGAGCCATTTATGTAATCGAGCTAAGTTTTGATTGGACTTGTGGAGCTTACTCTTATTCAAAGTTAATTTATGAAAGGTTTTTGAGAATTGTCAAGGTGATTTGGAACTAAGTCCTTTTATGAAAGCGAGTGTTTTATGAAAGAACTGTTTTAGTAACAACTCGGTTTTCGAAGAAGGGTGTTGGGAATATCAAGTACTTTTCAAACATGTCAACAATGTTTTAAAAAAAAAATCTGGCCTCATTTTTGGTAATTTCTAATACACAAAGTTAATTATTTTGGTTTACGAAAATCGGGCTGTTACAGAATGGTATCAGAGCTGATGGTAATCCTTAGCGGCCTTAAGCATGGGCTTACATGCTTTGTTTGTGTGACTCTTTGTGTTTGCTAATATCAGGATAGGAGTATAAGGTTAAGCTTTCGTCTCTTAGGACATGGGACTTGGTCTGTGACTTAGCCTCGACCATGCTAATCTAAGGAACCTGTTGGTTCTGTAGCTTGAAGGAGTAGACAGTGAATGGAATCTAAGATTAAGACCACATACCCAATGATATTCCCTTAGTGCCTGTAAAACTTAAGTTTGTTAATCTTAGTGTGCCTCTGATACGAGGATAGTCAATGCCTTTAAAAAACCTAGGGTGTTACCTCTGAATTCCCGTGTTTGTTGAATTACTTCAACAAAACAGTTAATGTTGTTAAATTTTGAACCTTTCCTTCATAAGCCTTACTATCCACCCGTAGCCTTACCAATTCTATCTAATACTCATTAGACCAAATAGTAGAATTAGACGTGTCGTAATTACCCAAATAGTTTAAGTTTGAACGTTTAAGGATGGATAAAAGCTTTACATTAAGCGAGAATATAAGATCCCAGTGGATTTAGTTATAAGTTTAATCGTAGTCGGGGAGTCGCAAGGAGAAAAATTTGAAGATTAGAATCACCTTGTACTCTGACTAGAGGTTTAGGTGATCAAAGTAATAGGTTGGTTTAGGCTTAAGGTGAACCTAAAGGGGAAAGTAAGGTTGTTTAATGAAACGAGTAAGCTCCAGTTGTAATAGAACCCCCTTAAGTTAGAAAAATGGTAGACGAAAACTCTAGAGTTAGATAGAGAATTGAAGGAAGGAGTGATTAATGTGAGTTAGTAAGAACCTAAATAGTAGAGAATAATGAATATCTAAGGGTTTTAGGCTAAACCCTATGCTTTTGGAGATGTGTGATCCTTTGTTTGCTTTATTTTCCCTAAGTCCGTACCTATGGTTGGACTTTCTGTGACAACGATCAGCTGAGGAAACGACGTCTTCCTTCGGTTAGTCCATTGGACTTAACCCGATTCGACGCGCGAGCAGTCGTACGAGTGCAACTTCTTCGTCGGAAGCAACAAACAAGGTGAATTAGACTAGCAAAAGGGAATCCGACCACGAAGCGAGAAAAGAGTACTCTTGTGGTAACCAAAGTGACGTAAGGATTTTGTGCCCTGCCGCCCAATCCACAACGTATTTCTCGGGGACGAGAAATCTTTAAGTTGGGGAGAATGTAACACCCCTCAAATTCCTCGTATTAATTTAAAATATTAAAGAGATTTATTTTTAAGAAAGTGTTTTTGAAAGAATATTTTCTTAAATAATTCTCCTAATTCACGTTTTCACAGTGTTAAGTGATTTTAAAGAAATGGTTTTCAAAAGTTATGAGTTTTAAAGTTGAGTCTTGAGAAATAATTTTGTGATCAATATTTTTTTATGCTTTAAAGAATGGTGAATTTTTAAACAAGAAGTTATTGTAGGAGAGGGTGATTTATTGTCTATATATGTGTATATACGGTCTTGGGTGTAGGCATGCTTAGGACTAGATGGAGATTTAATTAACAAAAGAATATGATGATATGTGTAGGTACATGTATGTGTATATGTGTGTGCCGTATGCATATGTGTGTATATGCCTAGGATTATAGGGAATTAAACGAATAAAAGAAGGTGATAATGCATGAATGTATGATATGTGTGTGCATGAGTATGTGTCGTGTGTGTGTGTGCATAGAAGAGAGCCTAGAATTTTCCTAAGGTTGTAACCAAAAGAACCAAATCCCAACTAAGTCCCTCACAAAATCCTAACTAGATATAAGAAACCCTAATGGAGGACCAAAAAGTCTTAAAGCCTAGAATGACCCTAAGTACCTTATGTTCCCTACATTGTCCCCTTAATTTTGCTAAACACCACCCATGCAAAGTTTTGAGTTGCCAAAATTACCCCTCCCATTTGCACACCCTTGGCCGAATTTCACAAGGCAAATGAGGAAAAGCCTCATGTCTTTGTCTTTGCCTATAAAGGACCGAATGGGTGAAGTGTTGGTCACTTCCTTTATTCATTTCCACCCTTCATTTCTTTCTTTCCTCTTCACCCTCCAAACACATTTGTTGAGAGCAAAATCAAGCTCTCAACACATAGAGAGAAAGAGAGAGAGGCCGTGAGTTAGAGTAGAGAAGAAGGAGAGGAGATCAACACCAAACCTAAAATTTTCTTTGAAGAACCAAGACAATAGAAGCTAGAAGACCTTGAATTGGTGGGTAGTTCGAAAATCATGGAAGAAAATTGTAATAGCTTGGTTTTTCTTTGATCTTGTAATTCTTCTTTCTTTTCTTCTTTGCATGTTAATTTTCTAAGTTTCATTTTTGATCATGAACTTCTAAGACTCAAAGAAACTTGTAAACTTCTAACTAACGGATTCGATAACTCGTTTGAGGTCTTCTTGAAAGACCTAAAAGTTTTTCAACATAAACCTTAAAAATCTAAAAAATTTTGAGATTCTTGTAAAGTTAAAGTTGTATCTCTTTGCATGTTAATTTCTTAAAGTTTGAAGGAACTTATAAACGTCTAATTATCGGATTTCATAACTCATTTAAAGTTTTTCATAAAAGATCTTAAAGTTTTCCAAGCTAAATCTTCTAGATCTAAGGGTTCTATGAAAATCTTGTGAATTTTAAAGAAAATTTTTTTGTATGATAATTTTTCTTCCTTAAACCGTGAGCCATGATGTTTCTAATAGACGATTTGCTAAATAAATGTGAAACCTAAAGATCTTGGGTGTTGAATGATGACTTGATGTTGGCTCTAGTGCTTGTGTGTGTTTGTATTTGTTATTTATGCTTTGATCTTGAATTTCTAAGGAGTAAAAGAACTAATAAAACACTAGATCTTAAGCTAGGGGATTCGGCCATGATCTAAAAGACTTGGTATTGATGCTTTTTAAGTTGCTCTAAGTGACTACATGTTAAGTTTATGTTTAGAAAAGTTAATTTGAGTTGTTGAGATGTTTGATTTTAATTTGGTTTTGATAAAACTTTGATTTTTTTTTCTTAACCTTTAAAAGCTTTAAATCTTTGTCTTAATCTTTGAAAAAGTTTGATCTTTGACACATGCATGTTGTTTGAACTAAAAAGACTAGATTTTCTTTAAGGTTCACCTCGGTTTTGGTCTTCTCCTATCCGAAGTGATTTTTAATTGATTCGTACTATCCTATTTGATTTCATAGTTTGATCTACAAGATCTAGGTGCGTGCATGTGGTTTTTGAGAAAAGGATTTCATTTTCTTAATGAACCTCACGGTTTTACAAAAGAAACCGAGGAAACATGTTTTTGGAAAAATAATTTCTTAACTTGATTCATGATCTGTGACCTTGCATGCTACTTTTCTTTGATTCAAAGATTTTTAAGAAAGCATAATTGAAATGAAAAAGTTGATCTTTAAATGCATGCATGATGTTTTTGAACCCAAAAAGTCTTGATCTTTGGGTTGCATGTCACGGTTTTGGTGTTTAAAAAGGGAAGTGGTATTTTCTAAAACCATGTATTTCAAAGGTGCATGTTTTGACTTGTAGATTTTAGGTTTTGCATGTTGAAAAGTGCATCAAAAACTTTGTTTTGCCATGATGATGATTCGGCCTAGTTAGGATTAGAAGGCTTGGTTCTTTTTCATATGAATTGACTTAAAGTAATGAGTATGTCTTGTAACACCCCGATTCGGAAACTGGAAAACTTAAATCAAATATACTGAAAATTTGGGCAAATTTTTTTTTTTTACAAACATGTGATACACAAGATGAGAACATTTGGATTTTCAAAACATGGTTATAGTCAAAACTCATGTTCTCACTTTGCATAAACTTTTCAAGTTCCAAACCGAGGTGTTACAGGACACCGCACTTTGGAACCCGTTCACAAAACACAGTTTGAAAACACGGCCCATTATATCGAAATATCGGTGTTGCATAAAACTGTTGCCGGGTTACAGTATGATCGAGCTAGGGTAACTAAGTACTTACAGTGGGATACATTCCGCCAAGGGAATTTCCTAGTTTCTAGTTATACGCACCAAAATTCTCTCTCCATCTTTACATCTTAGCAGCCCAAGTTCTTGGTCCACCCGTAGAGTTGTCCTCATACTCCGCCTCCGCGATCTCCTCCAGATACCTCCACCAGGAACAACTACTATGCTCCCCTTTGTAGGGTACAGACGCATTGTGAAAACCTACAATCGGTGGTTGAAACAAATAGGAACACTAGGAGAACACCTAGAAGGGGGGTTGAATAGGTGTTATAGAAACTTTGAAAGATTTTCGCAAGAAACAAATCTAAACAATTAAAACCAATGAAAATCAATCAATTAACAAATATTATATCAGAGATTAAGCGGAAACAATCAACACCAATATTCTTATTGATTCACCTAGGTTATGAAAATGATTTTCCCTTTATCAATTTTGCACAATTAAGATTCAATTCAATCAATTATGAAAAATCACTTTTTCTAGGTTTTCAACCAAGAACACAATTAAAGACTTGAATTGTAAAGAGTAAGAGTTTAGAGATACGACACAGTGATTTATCCTGGTTCACTTTCATCCACTTGAAAGCTACATCCAGTCCCCTCTTCAACCAAGAGAGATTCTTCACTATGAGGAATTAGAGTTTCTCAAATTACAAGTAAATGCCTCACAAGACTTCCTTCTTGCTAGCCTACAAGAGATACCACACCCTTGCCTTGTAATCCTATTGATATCTAATCTAACCTCTTCTCTTGCTTGCCGATATCCCTCACAACAAGACTTCCAATTGCTTGCTTCACTCACAAGACTTCCAAATGCTTGTTCTTCAACAAGGCTTCCAAGTGCTTGATGAAATGCCTCACCAAGGCTTCCAATGAAACTTGCTTGATTCACAAAATCAAGGATTCCAATGTTGTAGATAGCTTGCCTAACTTGCAATGATTACAACCCAAATGAAAAACAATAACAATCCTATGAATCTCTTTCAAAAGCTATGAAATATCAACATGAGAGATTCAAGGTTCTTGATCAAAGAATATGAAAATGAGAGCTTTGATCTTGAGAGAGTGAGAGAGAATAGTGTGGCTTTGATTCTTTATAAAATTGTGTATCAAAATGATTCTAGTTGATAGAAATGATTAGGAAAAGGTTTATATAGAATACCCAAAAGTTGGAGCAACTTAGAATAGCTTTTGAGAAGTGAAAAACGTATTTAAAACAGTTACAGACCCTGTTTACTCGAGTAAAATAAGTGTTAATCGAGTAATACGAAAGTCTGATAAATTTCACTCGTGAGACCAAAAATACTCGAGTAAAGTTCAGATAATCGATTATCAAAAGTTTGTTAATCGATTATCTGTTCAAAATACACTGTTAATCAATTATCAAAATCTGTTAATCCATTATTAACATTAAAAATCACTTAAAACTTGTTTTCTCAAAAACTAAACCTTTTCTTTCAAACCTTTAAGCCACCTATTGATTTTAGGCAAAGTGAATACTCAAAATATGATAAAATCATGCAATCAAAAGAGATTCACTACCCTCTAATAAACTCTACCCAAACTCATAAACTAAAAGACTTGTGAGGCTAAAGATAAAACAATAAAACATAAACTACCGAACTAAGTCTTCATGAGTTGGCTCTCTCTTCATCACTTGATGTTTGTTGTTGCTTGTTGAGCTTGAACTTGATCAACACACTTGAAGCTTGTACAAAACCTTTTGGCATTTATCAAAACATTCTTCATGGATCTTACAATCTCCCCCTTTTTGAAAATGACAAACATGTTTTGAAATTATGAAGTTCATTGAAGTTGTTGATGCTTGAACCATTTGATCACTTGGTGAGACTCTTGCTCCCCCTCAATTTATGCTTTTGACATTTGAAATCCAATTGAGTTAAGCTTGATTCTCCCCCTATCTCCAACAACTTTGCTCAACCTACATAAAAACAACAAAACAACCTTTCTCCAAACATACCATTTGATTTCTCCAAAATGATAATATTTCTCTCCTTCCTTTTTCAAAACATCATATTTCTCCCCCTTTGGCATTATCAAAAAGAAATATATACCAATTGAAATATAAGATCTAAGCCAAAATAGAGAGATTTATAACCAAAGCATGATAATCATCTAATAATCACTCAATGATATCAATTATAACAAATTGTATACCAATTGTAAAGAAAATATAACAATGAAGTATAATACCAATTGTAAAACAATTGAAAGAATTTGATACCAATAGTATTTTCTCAATAGTATAAACAATATCACATTATAAGAAATAATACCAATTGAGAGAACTGTGAGCAATATCCAACAATATCAAATTGAAATACCAATTGTATAATATCAAATGTTACCAATTTGTAGGATTTTCTCTTAATACCAATTGAAGAAGATCAATAATGTCAATTGTATCAAATGTGTATAGACCTTCATTTGCTTCTTCAATCATACCTACAAAACAATCATGCTTTGCTTTTTGGTATCCAAATGGTTTTGGATCCATTTTTGTTAGTGTAGGGACTCTCACCCTTTTTCATCCAAACAAAATCTCCTTTAGGTATACCATGCACTTTAATATAACACACATTTGAAGTATGTCCATGAGTACCACAATAGAAACATGTTGGTGCATTTGAAAAATCAACTTTAGAAAAATCAACAACATTTCTATGAGATTTACTCTTAGCATTAGTATAACCCAAACCAAACTTGTTTGAATTTTCTCTTTGAAAATTTAACAATGTGCGCAATCTAATATCACCATTTGAGAAACTTGCAAGCTTATTTTTCAAAATAGCATTTTCATCTTTAAGCAACTTGCAATTCTCACAATCAACCACAATATTCAATCTACTAGCACAATCACAAGAAGAATTAGCATATATAAGATCAAGAGTTTCATTTTGAAGATTAAGCTCATCAACTTGCTTTTGAAGTTCTAAAATCTCTTGTTGAAGTTTCAAAATGAGCTTCTTCCTTTCAATGTTTTTCAAAGCTAGTTTCTTAAATTGTTTATGCATTTCTTCATAAGCATTATATAACATTTCATATTTAGAAAAAATTTCGGATTTAGTAAGACTTACATCGCTTTCGTCGCTTTGTTCACTTGATTCATCATTTGAACTTTCCTCTTCATTTACTAGAGCTATCAAATTGAGACAAGCGGCATGTTCATCATCCGAAGAACTACTAGTTGTGCTTTTCTTGTCTTGTTCATCATCACTATTCCAAACTATGTATGCCCTTTTGTGTTTTGCATTTTTCTTCTCTTTCTCCTTCTTCTTGAGATACTTAGAGCATGAGTACTTGAGATGACCGGGCTTTCCACATTCATGGAAAACTATACCTTCTTTTGAAGTCTTGGTCTTGTAGTGTGGGGGATCCTTCTCTTTACTTTTGTCCTTGTTCAACCTTCCTTTTCTCCTTAGAATTTTATTGAACTTTCTTAGTAGAAGCTTCATCTCCTCTTCATCAATATCCGAATCGGAATCTTCATTATCATCATCATCATCGGAACTCTCTTCCTTTTTATATGACCTTTGAGCTTTAAGAGCAATTCCTTTTCTCTCTTTGTTCTTGTCCGATTCTTCATGTATATGCAAACGTTCAAGCTCCATTTCATGTTCTTGTAGCTTTCCGAAAAGTGTTGCTAAGTCCATGGTGTCCAAGTCCTTTGATTCAACAATTGCGGTAACCTTGGGTTGCCATTCCCTACTTAGACATCTTAAAACTTTGTTAACAAGTTCACAATTCAAGAAAGTTTTACCAAGAGCAATGAGATGATTAACAATATGAGTAAAACGTTTTTGCATAAAATATATAGATTCATTAGGCAACATACGAAACAATTCATATTCATGCATCAAAGAATTTAATCTAGCACGCCTAACTTCACTAGTGCCTTCATGTGTGACTTGCAAGGTGTCCCACATTTCTTTGGCATCTTTACATTGGGAGACTCTAAAGAACTCATCATAAGATAGAGCGGAGGTGATGATATTTTTTCCTTTTAAATCATATTGAATTTTTCTTTTATCATCATCGGTCCACTTATCTTTGGGAGTTAGTGTAAGCACACCTTCTACATCTTTTGAGGGAATATAAGGACCATTTTCAATGGCTTCCCAAATGTTCACACCTATAGCTTCTATAAAGATTCTCATCCTAATTTTCCAATAACCATAACCCTCTCCACCAAACATAGGAGGGCGATCAATTGAAGCACCTTCACCACCAAAAGGATTCGTAGAACCCATTGTAGTTTCCTCAAGGATCTTAACGAAAAAGCTCTATGCTCGTGTCTTTCGACCGAGCTCTGATACCAATTGTGAAAACCTACAATCGGTGGTTGAAACAAATAGGAACACTAGGAGAACACCTAGAAGGGGGGTTGAATAGGTGTTATAGAAACTTTGAAAGATTTTCGCAAGAAACAAATCTAAACGATTAAAACCAATGAAAATCAATCAATTAACAAATATTATATCAGAGATTAAGCGGAAACAATCAACACCAATATTCTTATTGATTCACCTAGGTTATGAAAATGATTTTCCCTTTATCAATTTTGCACAATTAAGATTCAATTCAATCAATTATGAAAAATCACTTTTTCTAGGTTTTCAACCAAGAACACAATTAAAGACTTGAATTGTAAAGAGTAAGAGTTTAGAGATACGACACAGTGATTTATCCTGGTTCACTTTCATCCACTTGAAAGCTACATCCAGACCCCTCTTCAACCAAGAGAGATTCTTCACTATGAGGAATTAGAGTTTCTCAAATTACAAGTAAATGCCTCACAAGACTTCCTTCTTGCTAGCCTACAAGAGATACCACACCCTTGCCTTGTAATCCTATTGATATCTAATCTAACCTCTTCTCTTGCTTGCCGATATCCCTCACAACAAGACTTCCAATTGCTTGCTTCACTCACAAGACTTCCAAATGCTTGTTCTTCAACAAGGCTTCCAAGTGCTTGATGAAATGCCTCACCAAGGCTTCCAATGAAACTTGCTTGATTCACAAAATCAAGGCTTCCAATGTTGTAGATAGCTTGCCTAACTTGCAATGATTACAACCCAAATGAAAAACAATAACAATCCTATGAATCTCTTTCAAAAGCTATGAAATATCAACATGAGAGATTCAAGGTTCTTGATCAAAGAATATGAAAATGAGAGCTTTGATCTTGAGAGAGTGAGAGAGAATAGTGTGGCTTTGATTCTTTATAAAATTGTGTATCAAAATGATTCTAGTTGATAGAAATGATTAGGAAAAGGTTTATATAGAATACCCAAAAGTTGGAGCAACTTAGAATAGCTTTTGAGAAGTGAAAAACGTATTTAAAACAGTTACAGACCCTGTTTACTCGAGTAAAATAAGTGTTAATCGAGTAATACGAAAGTCTGATAAATTTCACTCGAGTACCAAAAATACTCGAGTAAAGTTCAGATAATCGATTATCAAAAGTTTGTTAATCGATTATCAGTTCAAAATACACTGTTAATCAATTATCAAAATCTGTTAATCGATTATTAACATTAAAAATCACTTAAAACTTGTTTTCTCAAAAACTAAACCTTTTCTTTCAAACCTTTAAGCCACCTATTGATTTTAGGCAAAGTGAATACTCAAAATATGATAAAATCATGCAATCAAAAGAGATTCACTACCCTCTAATAAACTCTACCCAAACTCATAAACTAAAAGACTTGTGAGGCTAAAGATAAAACAATAAAACATAAACTACCAAACTAAGTCTTCATGAGTTGGCTCTCTCTTCATCACTTGATGTTTGTTGTTGCTTGTTGAGCTTGAACTTGATCAATACACTTGAAGCTTGTACAAAACCTTTTGGCATTTATCAAAACATTCTTCATGGATCTTACACGCATCACCACACCCTATGCCACCTACCGGTTGCAATATCAACAATTGTCGATACGACAACACGGTGGGAGAGAGTTAGTGTTCCGAACACTAACGGGTTGACCTTGCGGTCTAAGAATAGACTCAATATAATGGGAGACGGGCAACAGAACAGTATGACTAAAACGACATAACATAGACATTTATCGTAATGCACACATAAAACATGTAGCACATATAACAAAACATCTCATAAAATTCCAAACAGGTCAATGTCATCACTCACGACCAAATAATTCATTCGTGTTCTTATAATCACATTGCTCGAATCTTTCTCGCGAGCTCTCACAACTTTTCTCAGTCCTTCGTTCATCATCATTTCTACACTTATTCTTATACCAAGAATTTCTTCTTATATTTGTCTTATAAACTTTTATTCGGTACTTGATATCTCAAATATACTTTTTCTTGAAACGTATTTGTCTATTAATTTTTATTATTTCGATTAGCATCAATGATGAGGGGGACTCATCATTGAGCTCACACACGTCTACATCTCCTCGGTCAGCCACCCAACCTAGTCGGAAGCAAACAGGAGTACAGGACCTTTACCACCCAGGCACGACAGCTGTCACACAAACAAATGGTCCCAGACCAGGAGGCCCAGCCTCAAATCAATTCAATCATATATAAACAGGCACGCTCTCAGCGGCAAACACAAATGCCCCGTTCCAGTCCCTCTCACTGTTCTCGATTTGCAATCAAGGGGGCGACAGTATATTTCCAGTCTGCAGTGCAGAACTTACCACGATATTAGACCCAGTCCCCACCACGTTAGTGCACCACATATGGAGTTCGTTCTGCCAAGAAATATACTCTAGACTTCTTGACTTTTCACCGTCATCGTCCTCCCCTCATGCAATCTCGTCCTAAGTATCCGCAGATACTTATCGTTCCTTCCTCTCCACTACTTCGATACGACACTCATACCTCACCGTGTTTGTAAATGTCTTTTAGATCTTTTAAAGATTTAACGTTTTAATTAGCGGCTTAATCCTAACGATCGGCCCGTCCTTGGTGCATCCCTTCAACGAAGCCCGATCACTAAACGCAATCTGTTCCCCCTAAAATCTCAATGGCCCTTGGCCTCAAATCACTTTCATCTCATTTCACACTCTTTCTCATCTCATTTCATGACACATTCTTTCTCGTCTCATCTCGTCATCACAATTCATATAAACTCATGCTCAGCAGCATCCTTTCCTCGTTTTTCTCAAAAATATCTTTTGCAAAACTCTTTCAAAAGAACACGGCTTCACAAAACCTTTTCTTCACAAAATAATTTCAAAAACCTCATTTCAGAAGTCCCTTTCACAAAACCTTTTCAAAAGATAACATTTCCAAAAACTTTCACAAAATATTGTTTCCACAAAAAGAACTTTTCAAAAATCTCTTTTCGAAAACCTTTTTCAAAAACTCACATTTTTGGGTGAGTGTTAATGGAGGAGCAAGCTCAACTCAACACTAAGCTTCTTCCCAAAAACATGAACGAGGAATCACAGCTCTATTCAATCACACCTCATTTCCATTCTCAACTCTTCCCAACTCAAACACTGATTTCCTCTCTTTTATTCTTTATCTCTTTTGCATTCTATTCGCAACACGCTTTACTTCTTTCTCAATCATATCACCTTTTCTCTTCAAACATTCTCATACTTTCTCTTTCATCTAAACTCATCGCTCATCTCTTACTTAATTATTTCTCATATCACTTATTCGCATTTCTTTTCTCTTTTCAAACTTACTACTTTCACGGTTTCCTTATTATTGTTTCATCATCCAAACATACGCAGACAATTTATAACAGAATAAAATATGCTCAACAAATAAACATTTAGAATGCAAACAAAACAAATAAACACTTAGCACATATATCTATTTTGTCTAATTCGCAGTACATTCGCAATCCATCTATTCGGATCGCAAGCAACCGCGTTACGGGATCACCGCACTCTCACTCACCTGGATGACGAATCATCCGAAAGCTTTCCAAGGATTTCCAGTCGATAGCCTTGCCACGTTCTCCTCGCGTCCGATGTAACACCCGAACTAGAATATTTTTCCTCGTGCGTTAGAACGTTTTCTATAATTTCTTAATTCCGATTTAAAAACTCTTTGAAATAATTTCTTTCATTAATATCCAAAGACTCCAAAACCAAATCAGATTTCAAATAAAAGATTTTCAAGAAAACAATTAAAACGATCTTTTATCAAGACAACTCCATTCCTTTTAAGTTAAAACATTTTGGTTACAAAAATCATTTTCCTTAAGTTTTAAACGATATTCAGAAATCCAAGAAAATAAAAACACCAAACCCAAACCACACTACAAAATTTAGAACTCCAGAAAATAAAACTTTAAAATCATATCAAATTGATTCATTTTGAAATCCTAAACTTTACAACATTACTAAACACTGATCAAAGAAGGTCACACAAAATCTTATATTAATTTAAATTATTTAAATCATACCGTTTTAAATAAAACATTTTCAATTTCTTTAAAATACACATATAGATTTTTTTTTTACAAATAAATTTTATAAACAATTCTCACAACCAGTACATACAAGTTCTAAAGCATATAAGACATTCACAAGCACACACCATACAAATCATATTTTTGATCACTTAAAAATCATTAGTTATATTATAATCTTAATAAATTGATTTAGTTACACTTAAGAAAATAACTTAACCTTCTAATTAATTTAGCATAAACCGAATCAATATGGTGAATAATGTCCAATCACAATCAAGTTCAAAGACTTAAAAATCATTAGATTAACATTATAAAAATTCCTTTCACATAATCAGATCAAACCAAAAGAATTAAAGGAAACACACATCACATAACATCATGCACTTATGAATGCAACTATCATCATGGTCATTTTATGAAAATAATTTTTCCTACCAATTAAACATACATAGGCCGAATATTATACATGAAATTTTACAAAGATTTAATGCACAAATACAAACATATAATCATAAAATCATTTTATTTATTCTAGTGCTAAAAACTGTGAGCTCACAAAGAAGAAAATTAGCAATTCTTCAATTTATTTTCATTTAACAGAACCAAGCAACAATTTGAACCACAAGGATCCACATGCATTTCTTTTAGAAACTTCATACATGTGCTTTTCAAACCTTAAAGTCAATTAACTTTTCATGCATGCATCCTATGTAGGGAACAAACCTAGAGATCTATTTTTCTCTAGTATGGCCGAAAGTCAACATGCCTTAAAACAAGGATTTTTAATTTACTTTTTAAACATACAAGTCATGCACTCATAAAATAAATTCTATAAAATAATACATTACATTCACATCAACCTTCACAAAAGAGACCTCAAATTCATTATTTTATAAAAATTAAAGTTATGCTTCAAGCTTCTAAGAATGACATGCATGCACCTTAAATTATTAGATTTAGTCCTAAGACAAACATGCATCAACTTTTTATAAATCAAAAAGCATGGATCCTTAAATTAATTAAACATGGCCGAATGGCCTTAAAGAAAATAAAGCATACAAAAATATCAAACACTTAATTAAAACATGTTTACACCAATTTAAACCTTGTTATCTTAATTCTTTTCTAAAAACCGAATCACATAAAAAGAACTTAATCTTTACCTTTGAAAAATAACATGCAAATGAAGAATCTAAACACTTTTCATTCATCAAACAAAATAATCACATATACATACTTAAAACAATCAAAAATCATCATCAAACCAACATGCAAGACTAGAAACTTAAACCTTTCTACAATTTAAAGTTTAGATCATGAATTTATTCAAAAAATAATTATGGAAACACACATAGATCAAGGATCTAAACAAAAGATTTAACATGCAAGCCAAGAAATTTCACTTTATAAATAAACAAACTTGGATCATGGATTTTCATGTCAAATAATCATAAATAAACACATAAATTACGGTTTGAAACAAGAAAATTGAACATGCAAGAAAGATTCATTTTAGTTTTCACAAAATTTTAACCATACTTTAGATCTTTAAGTTTTTAGTTAGAAAAATATTAGATCTAACAAGAAAAATCCAAACCGACACAAAAGTATAAAGATCACATATTACAAGTTATTTTTAAGTCCTTTAAGTCCTTGATCTAGCAAGATCAACTCATAATAACAACATGCAAGGAAGAAAAAGAAGTAGATCTATAAACTAGAAAAGAAAAACTTAAACTATTACAAATCTTCTTCAAGCTCCTTGAATCCTACCATAAAAGGAATTGGTCTTCTAGCTTCTAAGGTTCTTGATCTACAAGGGTGAGACTTGATCTAGTCGAAATTTCTTCTTCCTCCTCCTACCTCATTCTCGGCCATCTCTCTCTCTTTCTCTCTATTTTCTTTTCTTTTTCTTTCTAAGAGGTTGATGAGTCTCTTAGAGTGTATTTGTATTTGTGTTGGTGTGGAGAAGAAACAAAGTGGGTGAAGAGAAATGAATTGAGGAAATGAACTAAGGCTCCAAGGATATATAGAAAATTTTATTTTCCCTCTTGTGCCCTTGCATGTGGTTCGGCCACAACACAAAGAGAGGGGCATTTTTTGGACTTCTAAAAAGTTGCATGGGTGGTGTTTATCAAAGCCAAGGGGGACAAGGTGGCATGGCTAGGGTCTTAGAAGTCAATCTAGGCTTAAGGACTTGTTGGCCATAGTTAGGGTTTTGGCTATTTAGTTGGGTTTTAGTTTGGTTTAGTTACCAACTTGGTTTCCTAATTCCTTAACCTCCAAGCTTCTTCTAGAAATTTATATTCCTAACATGCATACACATGCATACACGTATCACACACATACACATATACACACAAGTACTTACACATACCGTAGCACACTCATCACACATACATACTTCACATTTTTATTTTTCTTAATCTTATTTACTTAAATCCATCAATTCACACAACAAGGCAATTAATTCCAAAAATCACAATCACACAACAATTCTCATGTATCATACAGCAAACACACATCAAACCAAGCATTCATCACATAAAAATTCAAACCAAATCAATACCTTTAAGATACAAACCTAAAAATTCGTATTTTATAATTATGAAAATAAATTTTCGTAAATCCACCAAGAAAAATCTGAAATTTTCATTTTTAAAATCTACGTTTCGCTACGATCATTTTGATATAAAGTTTGTAAAAATCCGAGTTACGATTAAAAAAATTACAAATTTTTCAAGTTATCAGACCCAAAATTCAATTTCAAACAAAATCACTTTTCAATAAAAACACATTTTAACAAAATCATTCACTTCTCTTTTATACAAACGTTTTGTTTATAGAAATTCATAAAAATCAAACGTTATTTCTTATTTACGTAAAACACTTTTCCAAAAACCTTTTATAAAAACAGAACTTCAGGTTTTATTTTAACAAATTCGTTCTAGCACGTACGGGAAAAATACGGGGTGTTACATGTCTTGTGAACTTTGGTTAAATTAATTAATTGAAAATTTCATTGTGATTATTTTCTTCCAATTCGGTTTTATTTAGAAGTAAAGGAAATAAATAAATTAAATTAACCTTGTAAGAGTGTTGTGTTTAAATGAATATATGTGTGTGAGTGTGTGCTTATGTGCATTCGGTTTAGAGGGAAAAGAAAGAGTAAATGATTTTGAAAATAGAATTTAAGTGCCTGAATTAAATTAAGTTGATTTATGAACTTTGAATTGTTTCCTTGATGTTATTCGGTCAAATAGAATAAATAAATTTAGGGAGTTTAATTGCATGAAATAAAATGCACATGATGATTTTTGAAAGGAATGAAGTTGTTAAAAGTAAATAAAATAATTGAGCTCGATTTAAATCTTTGGTTCAATGTGGTTTGTAAATTTATACCTAGGTGTCTGTACTATGAACTATTTGTGAAACTGTATACTTGCTTTGAGGATTGATTTAATGGGTTATATGCTTGGTAAAGTGTTGATTGTCTATGTGTTGGTTGAGGTTTGAGAAATAAGTGAATGTATGATTGATTATGAAATTAAGTGACTTTATGGAATAATCCCATGCTGTCCAAAATTATTTTAAAAAAATTTGTTTTCTAACTTTAAAAATGTGTTCAAATGATTTACAATAGAATTTTCAAGTGATATTTGATTTAAGAAAAACCCGGATTGAAAACGGGGCATTTTTCGGTGTTTTCGAACATGTTTATGGTGCTGTCCAAATCGGGTCAGCAACCAAACCGAATGATTTAAACCATTTTATTTAATGTTTTCAGATGATTTTAAAATAATTAAAGTACTAGGAAATATGAGGATTGTTTTGATAAAACAATAGTGTTTTAAGTCTTCGATTAAGAACGGAAAGTGTCATGAAATAAGAAAAGATTTTCTTAGAACCGGACAATAACGCAAGTGTATTTTATTTAGTACGAGGAAATCTTAAAGACGAGGGATTGGGGCAGCCGACAGCACAAGGATCCGAGGAGACGGTACGCATTAAATGGCTGGACCTCAGGTGAGAGAGAAGCTTTCCTAAGACATCGTGGTATTTAGGTGATATATTAGGACGTTCCGTATCATCTCAAAGATCGGAACTTAGTGGTTAGAGTCAGTAGTATAAGTGGCAATTGTTTGATTGTGTGGCCACTTATACGAAGGTGACGAAGACCACATTGATGCTATGTGATGATTGTCTGTTGATAGCATGCTTTTATGTCTTTATTTAATTATGCATGAGAATATTTACTGTGTTGATTAAAATAAGTAATATGTTGATGGATGTCTGTTACGTCCTGAAAATAGATGCGAAATAAATAAGATTGTGAAGTAAAGACATAATGAAAGAGAAATAAAGTATGTAATGGAAAAGGAAGAGAGAATTGAGATTGGGGAAAGAATGAATGATAATGTTGAGTACGAGCCAGAGCTGGGAAGTATTGTTGTTGTTGGAAAAAGGTGTGAATTGAGTGGTGCTGGGCTCCCGTGTTTTTGGTTTTAGTCTGAGACTAGTGTCGAGTTGAGCTTGCTCCTCCATTAGCACTCAGCAAAGTTGAGGTTTTTGAAAAGCAGTTTTGAAAAGGTTTTTGGAGAAGAGCTTTTTGGAAAGATATTTGGAAAGAGATTTTGTGGAAAATGGTGAAAAGAAATTCTTTTGAAAATGTTTTGAACAGAGACTCTATTATAAAAAAAAATTTCCAAGAAGTTTTTGCAAAGAAGTTTTGTGGAAGGATGTGAAAAGAGATTTTAGAAACTCTGTGAAATGAGGTTTTGTGAAAATTCATGAAAGGGGTGTTTTGAGACAGTTTTTGAAAAGATTGTTTTGAGAAAAGATTGTGGAATGAGATGATTGTGAGAGATGGGGAATGTTGAGAAGGTTTGAGAATCGAGATTTGAGATTGCGATGTGATCCCAACTCTGTACTACGTGAGAAATGATGAGAGAAAGATTGTGCAAAGTTAGTGGTCGGGACTCATTGAAGGGTTGCACGAAGGATGGGCCGACCTTAGGATAATTAAAAAGATTAAAAGACTTTAAAAGACATGCGCGGTGAGGTATGAGAGTGCGAAGTAGTGGAGAGGAAGAAACGATAAGTATCTGCGGATACTTAGGACGAGATTGCATTAGGGGAGGACGATGACGGTGAAACGTCAAGAAGTCTAGAGTGTGTTTCTAGGCAGAACGAACTCCACATGTGGCGCACTAACGTGGTGGGGACTGGGTCTAATTCCGTGGCAAGTTCTGCGGGCCCTCTAGAAACATAATGTCGTCCCCTAGATTGCAAATCGAGAACAGTGAGAGGGACTGGAACGGGGCATTGTGTTTGCCACTGCGAGGCAGTGTGCCATGATTATTATGAATTGATATTACTGAGGCTGGGCCTCCTGGTCAGGGACCATTTATGTGTTGTGACAGCTGTCGTGCCCGCGTGGTAAAGGTCCTGTACTCCTGTTTGCTTCCGACTAGGTTGGATGGATGACCGAGGAGATGTAGACGAGTGTGATCGCTGAGATTGAAATGAATACTTGATGGTATGTTAACACTCCCGAATCACCAGAGGTTATGAAAATACAGTGGTGAAATGGAAATGAATGAGAAAAGGAAAGAATGTTCATAAGATGTGAAATTAAGAAGGAAAGGAAAGAGGATAACAACAATACTAATAATGTAAGATAATAACGATAATGATGTCAATAATATGTTCGGTTGTGGTATGCTTGTATATTGTATTGTGTGTTTGTTCGGTCCCGGTATCTAGCCTATCGTAATCCCACACCGTCAACGATCCGTCGTTCGGAATGCTTACTCTCTCCTGTTCGTTGGCATATCGGTGCTGCTGGTGTCTCAACGGGCAGATGGAGTCACAGATGGAAGTCACCATCCAAGGCTCTAGGAACTACAAAGAAAAGATTCGGTAGGAAACTCGGAGGAACTCCACCACTCTCAATGGAGCAGAGCCGGAATCTACTAGCAAGAAGAAAATCACAACAAGGAGGGCAACACCTTCGAGAGCAAAGAGAGGACACGAGAAAACGGAGAGAGGACCTTCACCCCCATAGTTCTCAAGTGGATAGTTTAAGATTAGTGTGACTAGTTTAGATTGTGGTGAGTGTTTGATTTAAGGATTACCGAAGCCATGAGTCATTTATGTAATCGAGCTAAGTTTTGATTGGACTTGTGGAGCTTACTCTTATTCAAAGTTAATTTATGAAAGGTTTTTGAGAATTGTCAAGGTGATTTGGAACTAAGTCCTTTTATGAAAGCGAGTGTTTTATGAAAGAACTGTTTTAGTAACAACTCGGTTTTCGAAAAAGGGTGTTGAGAATATCAAGTAATTTTCAAACATGTCAACAATGTTTTAAAAAAAATCTGGCCTCATTTTTGGTAATTTCTAATACACAAAGTTAATTATTTTGGTTTACGAAAATCGGGCTGTTACATGTCTAGATGTTCTAGTGTGTCTAGGATCTAAGTTCCCAATAGAGGATTACTTTGTGAAGTACCATGAATGTAATTAAGCTACTTTTAATTATGTTTTTAAATTATGTTTGAAAACCTGGTTTGTAATCTTTTGGTAACTATGACCTGCTTTTGGAAAACTCTTGGAGTGAGACTCCAGTGCTCATGGTTTGTGTTTCAACTATAATGGAAATGATGTTATGATATGTTGGTGATGTTTCGGTTACGAGAAGTTTCGAAAGTGACAACTCGATTTTCAAGTAAGTGTTAATCGCAACTAATGAACTCATGTTTTATAAAAAAAATGGCCTCATTTTTGCAACAAATTGATAATGAATCAGTTAAGGTTTTGGAAGTGAAAATCGGTCTGTTACAGAAGTGGTATCAGAGCAATGGTAATCCTCAGTGGCCTTAAGCATAGCCTTATATGCTTACTCTGTGTAACTCTGTGCGTCTAGAGTATAGGTTTTGTGTTGTCGTGTGTTGAACCTCGTTTTGTTCTATTTCAAGATGAGTCGTACGCGTGGGAGACCTTCTGGTTCGAGTTCGAGAAACCCTGTTGAGGATGCTGTTAACCCGGATTCGGCGGATTTGATGGCTCGGATGACGGCAGTGATGACGGGCGTCAACGATAATCTTCAAGCGTTGCATCAGCAAGCATAGCAGAACTTCAACAATCAACAGCAAGCTCAGAACCTGGAAGCCCAATGCTATAAGGGATTGGACGAATTCTGTCGTCGCAACCCGAAGGAGTTTGCGGGAGGTTTCGCTCCGGACACGGCAGTGGAATGGATAGAGGATTTAGAGCGAATTTTCGGGGGTATGGTGCAGTGCAACGATGAGCAGAAGTTGGCTTATGCCGAGTTTATGTTGACAAGGGAGGCTGCAGCATGATGGCGAGTTACTAAGCAAGTGATCATGAATTTGGGAGAAGCGCTGACATGGGAAGCTTTTAAGCAGAAATTTCTCGAGAAATATTTTCCGATGTATTTGAGAACTGAGAAAGAAATGGAATTTTTAAGGTTGAGTCAAGGGAATTTGTCGGTTGATGAGTACGCTTCGAAATTCGAAGAGCTAGTTAAGTATGTACCCCAGTATGCTGGAGGGGAAAATGAGCGATCGAAGTGTGCTAAGTTTAGGGATGGTCTTAAGCCGAAGATTAAGTTAGCTTTTTCTCATCTAGAGATAGATGATTTTGCTAGTTTGGTGAATCGATGTCGTATGTATGAGGGAGGATTGAAAGCAAAGGGAGCAGCTGAGAGGGGAATGAACCCATCTTCATCCCATGGACCGGTTCGTAATCTTCCTTTTCATAGAGATTCTGGTGGAAGGTATAGGACTCCGCATCCGTACTCTGGTTCGAGCGGAAGGAGAGATCTGCGCTTTGGAGGAAGCGGACAAGGTGGAAGCTTCGGAGGCAGCGGTAATCGCGGTGGAAATCGTGCGGGCAGCAGCTATGGGGGAAATCGCATGGATCGTAGCGGTGGTAGTCGCAGTAGCTTCGATGGAATAAGATCAGGGAATGCACCTTCTCGTTGCAACAAGTGTGGTCGCAGTCACTATAGTTCGATGTGTCCACCAAGGAATCCAAACTGTTTCAACTGTGACAAGCCTGGTCACATTGCGAGAGACTGCAGGGAGCCTAAGCGAGCGACTAATTCGGGGAATGCTAATCGTCCTACTCTGCAAGGGAGAGTGTTCACGATGAGCGGAGCTGAACTGCGAATGCTGCCAATCTCATCCAAGGTGAATGTTTCATTCATAAGAATTCCTTGTTAGTGTTGTATGATTCGGGTGCTACTCATTCGTTTATTTCTCATGATGTGGTGAATAGATTAAATTTGAAAGTAGATGCTTTACCCTATAATTTATTGTTTCTACCCCTACTGATAAGCCTGTGATAGTATCCACTTACTGTTCTAATTGCCCCTTAGAGATAGAAGGTAACACCTATTTTGTTGATTTGATTCAACTACCCCTTTCTCAAATAGATGTTATCTTAGGAATGGACTGGCTTACGAGGAATCATGTTCTTCTGAACTGTTCCGAAAATTCGTTAGTTTTTAGTGAAACCCAATCTTCTTTGCCTAAACTCAAAGACCCTGAGCATTTATCTGCCAAGCAAATTCAAACTTCATTGAAGGACGGCGCGGTGGCCTACCTGTTTCTAGCTTCATTAGATGTCAAGGAGGACAAGGAACTGCACGAATTGCTCGTAGTTCGAGACTTTCCCGAAGTTTTTCCGGAAGAGATACCTGGTTTACCGCCAATTCGAGAAGTGGAATTCTCAATTGACGTAATCCCTGGAACTGGACCAATTTCTAAACCACCTTATAGGATGGCTCCGGTGGAGTTAGCTGAGCTGAAGAAGCAATTGGAAGAGATGTTGGAGAAGAAGATGATACGGCCTAGTGTTTCACCCTGGGGAGCACCGGTTTTGTTCGTCAAGAAGAAGGATGGTAGTATGCGTTTGTGTACGGACTATCGCCAATTGAACAAGGTGACGATCAAGAACAAGTACCCTCTGCCCAGAATTGACAACTTGTTGGACCAATTGAAGGGAGCGACTATATTCTCCAAGATCGACCTTAGATCGGGGTATCATCAGATAAGAGTAAAGGAGGAAGATATTCCCAAGACTGCTTTCAGAACTCGTTATGGTCATTACGAGTATCTGGTTATGCCTTTCGATGTAACAAATGCTCCTGCGATATTCATGGACTACATGAATAGAATTTTTCATCCTTACTTGGATTCATTTGTTGTCGTATTTATCGACGATATTTTGATTTATTCCAAGACTAAGGAGGAACACGCTGAGCATTTAAAGACAGTCTTGACAATGCTAAAGGACGAGCATCTCTATGCTAAGTTGTCAAAGTGCGATTTCTGGTTGGACTCAGTGCATTTCTTGGGGCACGTAATCTCAAAGGACGGAATTGCAGTGGATCCTGCAAAAGTGGAAGCTGTGTTGGAGTGGAAGACACCGACATCTGTGACGAAAATACGTAGTTTCTTGGGATTAGCAGGGTATTATCGTCGTTTTATCGAAGGATTTTCTCGCTTGTCTTTGCCTTTGACGAAGCTAACGAGGAAAGGCCAACAATTTGAATGGTCGGCGAAGTGCGAGGAGAATTTTCAAGAATTGAAGAAGAGGTTGACAACCGCACCAGTGTTGGTTCTACAGGATACGACGAAGTCTTTCTGTGTGTACTGTGACGCTTCGAAGCAAGGGTTAGGATGCGTGTTGATGCAAGAAAGAAAGGTAGTAGTCTATGCTTCGCGGCAACTGAAGATTCATGAGCTCAATTACTCGACTCATGACCTGGAGCTAGCGGCAGTAGTGTTTGCTTTGAAGACTTGGAGACACTACTTGTATGGTGTAAGGGTTGAGGTCTTTAGTGATCACAAGAGTCTGAAGTACTTGTTTGAGCAAAAGGAGTTGAACATGCGTCAAAGAAGGTGGATGGAATTTCTGAAGGATTATGATATCGAGCTACAATATCATCCTGGAAAGGCGAATGTGGTTGCTGATGCCCTGAGTAGAAAGTCATTGCATTGATGATCAAGGAGTTGGATCTGATTGAGGAGTTTCGAGATTTGAATGTAGGAGTGGAGTTAAGACCTAAGAGCATGGTATTGGGACAGCTGACTGGTTCAAGCGGATTCATGGAGAGGATAAAGGAACATCATCTGGAAGATAAGGAACTTCAAGCTAAGAAGGAGCGTTCGGAAAAAGGGAAAGAAGTGGAATTCAAAGTTGGTAGTGACGGAGTGTTGAGGTACAAGGATCGAGTCTGTGTACCGGATAATGCTGAGCTAAAGGGAATGATATTGGAAGAAGCTCACAAGAGTAAGCTGAGTTTACACCCTGGTTCTCAGAAGATGTACCAAGATCTCAAGAAGGTATTTTGGTGGCCCGGAATGAAGAGGGAAGTTGCGGAATATGTATCGCGATGTCTGACGTGTCAAAAAACGAAGGTGGAGCATAAGAAGCCTGGTGGTGAGCTACGACCATTGGAAGTGCCAGTATGGAAGTGGGATTGTGTGACTATGGATTTTGTCTCTGGTTTTCCAAGGACTCATAAGGGATATGATGCTATATGGGTAATAGTGGACCGATTGACGAAGACTGCACGGTTTATTCCGATCAACAAGAAGTATTCAATGGATAGGCTGGCTGAGCTATATTTGAAGGAAGTGGTGAGATTGCATGGAGTACCCTCAAGTATAGTGTCAGACAGAGATCCACGTTTTACTTCTAAATTTTGGGATAGTTTGCAAGCAGCAGTCCGAACAAAGTTGGATTTAAGTTCCGCATATCATCCGCAGACTGATGGACAGTCAGAGCGAACAATCCAAACGTTGGAAGACTTGTTGAGACCCTGTGTAATTGAGAGCGCTGGCGACTGGGATTCTTTTCTGCATCTGATTGAGTTCACCTACAACAACAGTTTTCATTCAAGCATCGGAATGGCGCCGTATGAAGCTTTGTATAGTAGGAAGTGCAGAACACCCTTGTGTTGGTTCGAGACTGGTGAGCATCTGATAATAGGACCGGATCTAGTGCAGCAGACGAATGAGAAAGTGAGGTTGATTCAGGAAAGGATGAGGGCTGCTCAGAGCCGACAGAAGAGTTATCAGGACAAGAGGAGAAGTCCACTAGAATTCAATGAAGGAGATTTTGTGTTCATGAAGGTAGTGCCAACTACCGGAATCGACAGAATGCTCAGAACCCGAAAACTTACACCTCGTTTCATTGGACCCTACCCAATTCTTAAAAGAATCGAACCTTTAGCCTATCAAATTGCTTTACCTTCTTTTCTTTCGAATTTGCATAATGTTTTTCATGTGTCTCAATTGAGAAAATATGTTCATGACCCTTCACACATCATTGAACCCGATTCGATACCACTAAAGGAAAATCTTACATTTGAGGCTTTACCTCTAAGGATAGATGGTAGTAGTGTCAAGAGGTTGAAAGGAAAGGATATTCCCTTAGTTAAGGTAGTATGGAGTCGGACCAATGGAGAAGATGCGACATGGGATCTTGAGAGCAAGATGAGAAGTTCTTTCCCACACCTGTTTGCTTCAGGTACTGCATTTCTCGGGGACGAGAAATCTTCAAGTTGGGGAGAATGTAACACCCCGTCTAATACCTCATATTTGTTTTACGTAATAAAGAGATTGTTTTGAAAAAGTATTTTAAAAAAAGAGTATTTGGAAAGAGTATTTCTTGGAGTGAATTTCTTTTTATGATTTCAAGAGATGAATGATTTCAAACAAATAGTTTTCATGAGAAAATATTATGAGTTTTGAATTGAGTTTTTGAAGAAATAATTAAGTGTTTGATGTTTTATATTTTAAGAAACTATAATTTTGTGCAAGAATGATTTTGTGAGAAAGAAAATCAAATTATTTTCTATGTGTGTGTGCATGTATGTGTTCGGCCATGTATGTATGTGCATGCATGATAGGAGTTGATTTTTCTAGAAGCCTAAAGGAGTAGATTAGACCCATATAGGCTTAGTTTAGTGGAAAGTGTGGTTAAGGGAATTGACCAACCAATAGGACATAAGATTAGGGCCTAATTTTACTATCTTTGTCTTATGACATGACCTAAGCAATGCAATTTTATGGAAAGCCAAAATTGCCCTTCACCCAATTCACTCTTGACTGAATTTCCAAGGGCAAATGGGTAAGCTCACGGTTTGCCTATTTATACCCAAGACCCTAGTTCATTTCCAACCATTTCCTTCATTTCCATTTCATTTCTAAACACTTCTTCTAAGAGTTCTCCTTAAGCTCTTAGAAAGAGATAGAGAGAGATAGAGAGAGAGTGAGGCCGAGAGCTTGGAGGAGAAGGAAGAGGAGATCAAGACCAAAAACCTAGGCTTTTCTTGGAGATCAAGTGAAGAAGGTTGTAGATCATCTCTTTTCCTTGATGTATTTCGAAGATCTTAGAGTTGTTAGAGTAGTTTTAGTTTCTAAGCCTTGTAATCTTCATCTCTCTTCTTGCATGTTAATTTTTCTAGTATATCTATGGTTGTATGTAATTTCTTAGCTTAGATCTTGAGTTTTCAAGAGCTAAAAGAACTTGTAGAACCCTAAACTATGAACTCTATCATTCGGCCATGTCTAGGAAACTAGGTCATGATGATTTTTATTTTGATTCAAGTTCTTGCATGTTAGTTTTATGCTTATACAAGTTGATTTGAGTGGTTAAATGCTTTGATTTGGTTTTGATCTTGATAAAGCCTTGATCTTTGGTTTTTATCTCTAAAAAGTTTAGATCTTTGCTTTGATCTTTAGAAAGTTTTGATCTTGAGTTTTTGCATGTGATTTTTGAACTAAAATGTCTTGATTTTGTGTTTGCATGTCACGGTTTTGGTGAGAAAGTAAAGGAAATCAACTTTTGAAAAAAATGGTTTTGTTTTTATCTAAGTTTATTGATGTTGCATGTTGAAGATTTGAGTTTTCCTCTTGATTTTGTTGATTGAATATTCGGCCAAGCCTTGAACCAAAAAGATCATGATTTGTTTTCCATAAAAAGGCTCTTGCATGTGTTTTCTCTTTGATCTAAATATTTTTTTTAAAAGTTCATGCAAAGGAAAATAAAAGTCGGATTGAAAATTATCAGTTTTTCGGTGTTTAAAGAATTGAGAAGGTGGCTGGACTTATTTCATACAGCCACATAAATTGATTTTTAGTTTGTTTTAATGTGAGTTTTCAAATGATTTTGAAGGATTTCAAGTAAAAGAAAAAGATTGTGATTTGTTTTGAGAAACGATTATGTTTTAAAGAAAAGAATAAAGAAAAATAAGGGATTTTCTATTTCAAGTAAAGAGACCAAGTGATGATTTTTAATTGAAATAGATTTTGACGAAAGCGTGTTTTATTTACTCTGAGGTATTCTCTAGACGGTGGGAACGAATTGCAAGGAGATGCTAGAGATTTCCGAGGACAAAGTGTTTCGTTTGCTGGGATAAGAGGTGAGTGAGAGTGCAGTGAGCCCGTAACGTAGTTGCTCGGATGGTGATCAAATGAGACTTACGCGATATATTATGTGCTATATGTTTATCCGTTTTATTAAATTCGATGCATGCTTATTTCTGTTATGTATTGGTTCTCTTTGTGATTATATTGTTGAGCCTATTATATTCTGTTTGGAAAATCTGGAAGCTGTGATGAATGATAATAAGAATCATGAGAAAGAGCAAGACTTGAGATTAAGTGGAAAAGTTATGAGATTCAAGAATATTTCATGGAGCAATGATGCACCAGATGTGGAGATCGTGTTCGTGGAGCTGAGATCGTGCTAGCGAATTCAAGATGGAGGATGATTGTCAAGTGGCTATTGAAAAGGATTAAGAGAATGTAAGAGAGCTATGAGAATTCCTACGGGAACGGTTTGATGGATTTGTTGCCAAGTGGCTTGTGAAAGAGAAAGAGATATTGAAAGTTTGGGGAACGGAGATAACCCTTAGTGGTCGGGACTTGTCGAAGGGATGAACTAAGGGCAAGCCAACCTTAGGTTAATTAAGAGAATTAAAAGACTCTAAAAGACTCTAAAAGACTTTAACATATGCGGTGAGGTATGAGAGTGCGAAGTAGTGGAGAGGAAGATACCATGGATATCTGCGGATACTCAGGTGGAGATTGCATGAGATGAGGGCAAGGACGGTGAACGTCAAGAAGCCTGGAGTATATTTCTAGGCGGAACGAATCCCACAAGTGGCATACGAACGTGGTGGGGACTGGGTCCTAAGCCGTGGTAAGTTCTGCACAGCTAACTAGAAATGATACTGTCACCCCCTTGATTGCAAGTCTGGAACAGTGAGAGGGACTGGAACGGGGCATTGTGAATTGCCACTGTACCCGAGATTTTCTACAGTGAGCCTTGATCAAATGATATTATATGAATTGAATGAAATGATTTGAGACTGTACCGAGAGTTTTATAGTTCTCCTGGCTTGGAGCCAATTGTGAGACATCTGTCGTGCCCGCGTGGTAAAGGTCCTGTACTCCTGTTAGCTTCCGACTAGGATTGGATGGATGACCGAGGAGATGTAGACGTGAGCGTTTTCCTCAGTGATGGTTTTTCCCCACCTCATTGAGTGAACCGATTATGATAAGACTTAAGATTAATAAAAGATTCAAAGAATGAAAGTATAAGTGAATTTCCGAATGATTGAGAAAGATTGTGAAAGGACTTGGATGTTAAGTGCAAGGAGCTATTACTTTGAATAATATGATGTGCTTTGCTTATATGTGATCTAAATGTTTATGTATATAACATGTGTATTTATGTTAATGATTATCTTGTTCTGGTTATCTACTCTGTTCTGCTTATCTTTTCCGCTCTGGCTATCTTGTCCCATTCTATTCTATATATGTCATCTGTCTTTCTTTCTATTGAGTCTATCCTGAGACCTCACGGTCAACTCGTTAGTGTGTGGAACACTGACTCTCTCTTACCTGGTTGTCGTATTGGCATTCGCCGGTATTGCGACGGGTAGATGGCGTATCGTGTAGCAATCCACATGTGGCCTCTTCAGGGAGGAGCATGGGAGGTTGTCCCTGATGGCTGGATTTGGAGAGGTGACACTCGGTTGGAAATTGATGATCCAAGGCATATTCTGCGAGGGACGAGTCTGGACGTGCACGTAGGGCAAGTCACTCTTCGTGACTATCAGGATGGCGGACCGAGAGAGTATCATGAGTATGATGGTGATCCTGCACCTTTAGCTGCAGTGATTCCTCAACCAATGGAGGAAGAAGACGCAAGTGACTCTGGTCACGAAGCGGAGGCGGACTCTAGCGAAGAGATGGAGACGGATGCTAGTTCGGAAGAAGAGTGATGTCCGGCGTTCTGTGTCTAGATGTTCTAGTGTGTCTAGGATCTAAGTTCCCAATCGAGGATTACTTTGTGAAGTACCATGGATGTAATTAAGCTACTTCTAATTATGTTTGAAAACCTGGTTTGTAATCTTTTTGTAACTATGGCCTGCTTTTGGAAAACTCTTGGAGTGAGACTCCAGTGCTCATGGTTTGTGTTTCAACTATAATGGAAATGATGTTATGATATGTTGGTTATGTTTCGGTTACGAGAAGTTTCGAATGTGACAACTCGATTTTCAAGTAAGTGTTAATCGCAACTAATGAACTCATGTTTTATAAAAAAAAAAATGGCCTCATTTTTGCAACAAATTGATAATGAATCAGTTAAGGTTTTGGAAGTGAAAATCGGGCTGTTACATGACACGTTATGCACCAAACCTGCAACTTATTCATGCTAGGAGATATTTCCTCCGCGTCCAAATATAACAACAAAATACACAGCTCTTTTATTCACTTTATTTGACCTTTTTAAATTTTTTTTGTAAAAAAAAATTATTATTTTTTTACTAATAAAAATTTATTTTTTTTTAAATATTTTGGACTCGATATTTTTATTAAACAATAAATTATTAAAAATTTAAAGAGGTGATTTTTAAAAGTTTCGAATTAAACTATTTAGTTTGGATTTTAAAAAATCTAAAAGTAATTTTGCTTTAAACAAATACGGATGGTTAGGGAAAATAGAAATTATGAAATATAAATTAATTTTTAGAACTAACTTTATAATTATTCAGTATAATTTTTGGTTTTTTTGAAATGTTTTTTTATTTCTACAAATTTTGTTATGTTAATTACTTATTTATTCTATGAAGTTACTTAATGTTGTTGGTTGCATTGAAATATAATAAGTACTAGATATAATTTTATGGAACAACTTGCACAAATTTTTTATGTTATGAAATTGTTAATGTTTTTTAATTTTTAGGGAAAATAAAAAAAAATTAACCTCTTTAAAAATTGTTTATACATCTTTTAAAAATATTTACCTTTTTGTTTTCTTTTTCTGAAATATAAAATAGTAGATGTTTCTGAATATTTCTTACAAATATTTTCTAGTGATTATAAGAAAAATGAACTTTTTACTATTTTTTAGTGATATTATATAAATTTTATTAATTTGTTTAAATAAAATGTTTCAATTAGTCGAGGTTCCATTTCTAATTGAATGGACTATTTTATTTAAGTGGATCATCGACCCGAGTATTCAGGTTTGGAACGTTTTGCAACATTTTCCTCATTTGTCTTGAGTTGACTATCCATATTTTAATCGACTTGGTTAATTGTATTTGTCTTTAATATTTAAATCAAATAACTAATCTTAATCGAGTATTCCAAATTGATCCCCTCGGCAAAGCATGGTCATAATTCTCCTGATAATAAAAATAATAAAGTTTAATAAACCAATTGTGTTTTGGAACTAATATATAAGGAATATTATGTGACTACGCTTTATATTTATATTGTTATCAAGAATTAACAAGAAAATTTAAAAAAAATATGAAGGTAGAGTAATTTTAAAAAAAAACCACTATACAAAAGATTTAAAACGTTCAAAATTTTTAAGAACAATTACAAAATTATAGCATTTTTATAGAATAAGCTTTTTAAGTGTTTAAAAAAAATAAATCAAATTTTTTAAGCTTATGCATTTGTTAGAGTTGTTTAAATATTTTTTATTTTTTCAAACAATAACCAAAGTTTTCTAAATTTTAAAAAATCTTTAATAGCTTCTTTAGACAGTTTACGATCTATTTGTTATTTTTAACTACAAAGTATCAATTGCCTCAATTTTAAAAAAAGAAAAATACATATTTATAAGAAGCCTTTTTAATTTTTTACTTATTAAGGGTTATATTGAATATATTTTATTATTTTACGTATATGTAATGTTCTATATAAATGTATCGCGATTAGACATTACACTTGAGTTGGCTAAAATTGATATGTAATCCTTATTTTATTTCACTCTTGACATATCTTTCTCGCGTGTTCTTATTTTATTTCATCTTAAGCCTTTCAAAAATCTTTTTTGAGCAATCTAATATGCTTTGATTTTTTAGACAGATTGTAAACATTAATGAAGTACTTACTTTGTCTGAGTGCTTCGTATCCCTTCGCGATTGTTTTGATTCTTCCCCTTTTTTGGGCGTTTCTTGTATGCTTTTTCTGCCGAAGAAGAACCTTTTCCATCATTCTGATACGTCATTTCTCTGCCACGTACTTTCGCTACAACTTATGGATATTTGTTTGCATATTCAATCTGACACAATCTTTTTTTTTCCCTACATTAAATTCACTCTTATATAATTAGATAACTTAATAAGAAATTATCAATTCAGGACTCAATAAATTGATAATGGTCAATGTCAATAATTATTGAATCCTTAACTGCTATTATGCACATATTTAGTTTATGTCTTTAAAAATTCAACGTCATAATTCTTTAATTGATACAGATATAATTATTAGTATTCTGCCTTATGTTAGATATTGTACCTTTCCTCTTCTAACTGTTTCTCTTCTTTTTCGTTGTCTTCGTGCGAAACATTATATTTCTAATTCCATCCTGCATTTCATGTAGTAACCATTGGGCCATGTTATGAATCGTTAGTTAAGTATATATAAAAATGAAATACGATTTAATCTATTTTATTTTAAGATATCTGATCACTCTTACAATGATGGTTTAATTTACACAAGTCCTAAATTGCAACAGTCTAATCCAATCCTTATTTTTTTCAAACTAACAAGTTAACTCGACAACTTACGGCATGTGCTTGCTTCCGGTCTCTCTTTGAAATATTTGACTTTCCCATTATCTTCTTAGGTCTCCTATCTTCTGTATGCCACATCTCTTCTGCTTTATATTTTTAACTGGATATTGCCCTCCGTGTCTGCAATGATGTAGATAATTTGTTGTCGACCGCTATTGATTATCTTAATGCGCAACCAATTTTCTTCTCCTCAGTTTTTACTAAACAATAACAACTGAACCTCTGCACGTGGATTATAACCAAGATAATAGAACGGCGAAGCAGTCCAATATGTATTGATCTCCACCAAACACAGGGTGAGTAATATTTGACCAGGGGTTGGACGCCACATATGGAACTTCGAAATAGGGTGTGATACTTGAAAACCCTAATTCCTTTAACCCTGTGTGCAGGACTGCTTCTGTGTGGTGTATGCTGTGTTGGTGCTATACTGAACTAAGATAATTGGGCCAATTGCTTCCTATGGTTTTTTTGGGTTTGGGCCCTGTCAACTATATTATTGATATTACCTAAATTTTATTTGATTTTGTTAATTAATTGCATCATTTAACTTCTTAAATTATATACTTATGTAAATTTAAGCAATGTTTCAATTAACGTAATGAATTTTGGGAATAAAAACTCGTGCATCGCACGGGTAGTGCATAGAATTCATAAGGTTAGTTGTTACTATTATCTAATAATTTTGGGAGTTCATTATTTTTAATTTATCTGTCTAATTTTAAAAGGTCTAAAGTTCTGGAGGAGGATCACTTTATAAGTGAAATATGGAGTCACACGTATCAAAAAACTTGAAACTGCAATGTGATGGGAAATTACAGTCATCCATTTATCTATTTAATTTATTGTATCTTTAAAAATTTTCCTACTTCTCAACTACCTCTGTCGTCTTATTTATTTGAACTATGTACTCTTTTCGTTTTTTATTATTTCTTCGGTCCTATTTCTAAGTTACATTATAGAATGATTCTTTAGTCTTGTTTATGAGTCACGTTGTATTTTCTAGGAGATATTTATTTTTATTTTCTTCTATTTTCTCTTTGTCCATTGATGCGAAATAATACAATGTGAAATTCACAATGTAAGTTAACAAGTTAAAATTGTAATATTGAACAATTTTTTAAAGTTTCAAGAAAGTTAATTACCCTTCTTGGTCCATGTGATATAGTTAAGAAAATCCTATAAATTGTACTAGATGAAATATTTTTTAGTTTTCTACAGACCTTTGGTTTCATTTTATTTCTTTTATTAACAATTTCAAAAGTTTAATAAAAATTTTTCTTGATGTTTTATATATGTAAGTGGTCCAAAAAAATATTCATTATGGTCCTATCTATAAATCAAATTCTAGACAAATTCTTTTGTCTTGTTTTATCTTCTTACATTTTTATGGTCATATTTACAGTTTCAACAAACCTAACTAAATATTTTCCTAATGTTGATATATTTTTATAATGGGAGATATCTTTTGACCTCTGAATATTTTTTTTAAACCAAATTACACATACTAAAAAAAATATTTTTTTTTTAAATTTTAACAATAATTTATTCTAACATTACAATTTTACCGTCTAAACTTTTCTTAGAAAATTCCCAATTATTAATGATTAACAAGAACACATAGATAGTCAAAGCATTTACTAAGGACTAAAAAAAGAAAACACAATAAATGATAAGATGGAAATATAAAGTTATTTATACTTAGGACAAAAAAAACCTTATAGAATGTGACTTATAATAGGGACCGGAGGGAGTAATCTCCAATTCAATTTGTATTTTTTTCCCATACCTTCAAATCTTCAATCACGGTTTCCAATGTTTTGAATTCTTCAACTGATAACAAATTAATTTATTTTTAATGCATTTACTATTCTCACGCAATATACGTACAATGTTTACGGTTTTCCTTTATGATATTATCTTATCTATTATTATTACTATTACTACTCCCTTTGGTCCTATATATAGGCCAAACTCTAGGAATTTTTTTTTGTACTAATTATTACTCACTTTATATTTTCTATTTATCAATTATTTATTTTTCCTTACTTTGCTATTATTAAATACTTTGACTATTTATGTGTTTTTTGTTGTTCATTAATGAGTGCGAATTTTCCAAGAAAATTTAAAGGTGTAAAATTGTATTGTTACAATATATTCTCATAGAATTCATAAAACCAACCAATTTCCTTGGTATGTGTAATTCGGTAAGTATGGCCTATAATAAGGACTGGATGGATTATAACTCTCAGTCTTAAATTTTGCACTCATTTTAAAAGAATGTCGTTTATACTTCCGATTTAAATTACACCGGGTGAAGTAAGTAGTTATTAATTTTATCGATTTAGCATCTTCTTATTATAAAATATTTTCACATTTAGAGATTTTTCATGTTTTAATTTTTTTTTTTTTTTTGAATTTTATTGTAACCGTTTATCTGTTGAATGCTTCATGAATCTGTTCAGTTACGTAGACCGTAGTAAAGTTGATTGGTAATCAACTGATACACGTTATCACAATTCATTCAAATTTTAATTATACTATCCTGAAATTTGAAAAGGTGCACAAACTCAAATATAATCTGATTTTCATCCCTACCTATTCTCTTTCTATTTGTTGTTCCAATAAATACATATAAGCATTGCTGTGATCTGAATTTTTTATTCTCATTGCACAGTTTAACTCCATCTGTAATTTTTCATTGAAAATGCAGAAATTTACGGTTTTCTGTTCACCTGATATGGTTTGTTCATAATCTTTTTTTTCCTTTGACTTATTTTCTTAATAATGTGCAAGGTTCTGACTTTTTATTTTTTTTACTGCTTACCTTTGCAGCGTACTGTGAAATTGAGTCTTCATATTTCTGAATTTTTGGGCTTTGAAGCATGCAAAACTTGGATTGTTGTCGACCCTAAAGGAAACCGAAGTGAAATCCGTATTCAGTTCCTAAGCCCGGATAAAGAATTGAGCATTACAGAAGGCTTACAAAATCTATTGCAATTGTACGCCAATGGCTCTTATGTAACCTTCATCTTCTATCCCTATGGCAACAACACTCTATTAATTCGCGCTTCGTCTGAAGATGACAAACAATTTGCTTATCCTACTCCTTATCGGAAAACAATGTTACCAAAATGTTTATGTGTATCATGCACACAAAAGGAAGGTATGTAATTTTTTTATAATTTGTGTACTCTACCATCTGCTTGTTGAAATATTTTACTTATTTTTGATATACATTACAAACCAATTTTAATATTACAGCTTTTAATAGAGAGTATGACTTTTCAACATCAAAAGTACTTACAAAGTATCAATTCGAAAAAGCATTATTGGTAAGATGATTTCTTACTTTCTATTGATATTGTACAATAACCTGTTAAATTTTTTAACTTAATTACCTACACTGATATTATTGTCAAATTTATGTGAATACACGGCCACTTTCTTCAAACTTTGTTTCTGAAGCACTGCCTGGTAGGCGCACGAATTATGAAATTGTTGAAGAAGAAGGTCAATCGTATAATTGTAAAGTAATTAGGTGTTGCAGAAATAAAAGTGAAGCGTATATTTCAAAGGGGTGACGTTTCTTTTGCAGCCAACATGGCATGAAAGAAGGATTCAAGTTTAAACTTGCCGTAAAGAAGGCACTACCTGGGAAGATTTTTTTTCCGTAATTTTTAAATAATATTTTTTTTATTATGTTATGTTGTTTAGCCTGAAACGTATGTTGCATTTCTTATACTATCTTCTATTTTAAACCTATGATGCTATTTGATGTAACTTGTCGTAAAGATAGTACTACTGAAGAAGAAGGCCCTTTACGCTATTTTCTATTATAAACCTATGATGTTATTTGATGTTTTTTTGTGTTATTTTATAATCTTAATTATGCATACCATTCCTCGGGTTATAAGTTGTTGTTCGTCTCATGTCTACTTTTTTTAAAAAAATAAATTATTGTGTAATTTTTGATTCATTTTATTTATCTTTAAAAATAGCTATCAATAATTGTAGTATTTTTAATATAGTAATGATCTCGTGTATGATTACTTTGTTATTATTCAAATCTGTGGCATAATTTACCTAATACAATAATTAAATTTGATCTAATTCCCGTGCATTGCACGGGTGTTGCGCTAGTATGTTATCATTTTGGATATATTTCATGTAACATGATTGCTTTTGATTTCATCTATATAATGCATTTGAATTTTGGTTTTGGAGCTAATGACAAAGACTAAAATTGAAATAAACATCTTTCCATATAATTGAGACCGTTTGTAGGCTAAGAAAATAATTAGTTTTTTTTTGTTGATATGAAAATAGTTAGGAGAAGCGAAGAGGATAAGAAAGAATCACCGAGAATTGTTTTTAAGGTTGCTCAGCATTGGTTATTGATATTAAAAGTTCATGATGCTCACAAATTAAAGTGTTTATTTTATCTCACTCAACTCACAATATTTTTCTTCACACAAATAAAACTCATAAGTGTTTTTTTTTCTTACGAACAAAAATAATTTATAGACACTAACAAAGCCCAAAACAGTTGGTAGATGGTTGAGTTTCTTAAGTATGATGTCAAAGGTTCAATCCTTGTCATGAGTATGGAAAATGCTTTGTTGGTAGAGGCAAAACCCACTTAGGTGATCTCTACACCTCGGAGGGGATTAGTCTTCGGCTGGAGGATACCCTTAGAGTACAAAAAAAAATTATTATAGATTGAGGGAGGAACCGGAGGAATTATTCACACATTCATTTATTCACACATTTCATTCTCTCTTACACGCATTCTCTAACACTTACATGCATTTACATATATAGAAGAGTTACACGAGCAATAGCCAGTCAACTAACAACCTTATCTCAAACAAAATAATTAAAGTAAAAGCAAAAGCAAAAGCTATGGCATCAAATTAAAGCCAAAAACAAACAAAATAGGAGTAATTATGATTCATGGGTATGTCTGCCATTTCTCTTCTTAGCACATGCTTGGTTTAGCCACTTATCATTGCCTCCCTTAAACCAAGCTTCGTCATCCTAAGTATTTTCTTCAACTTGTAAAACAATTCAACTTTCAATGGTTTTGTAAAAATATCTGCAACTTGCTCTTCTGTGTGGCAATAATTGATCATCACTTCTTTTTCTTCTACCAATTCTCGAATTTTGTAAAACCAAATATCAATATGCTTGGAACATCCATGAAACATTGGATTTTTTTAAAGTGCAATTGTTGACATGTTGTCACAAAATATTTCTGTGAGAGTGCTTTGCTTCTGATGTAGCACTTCAAGAATTCTTCTCAGTCATACTGCTTGTGTGGCACATTTGGTTGCTGCTATGTATTATGCTTCAGCTGTAGAGAGTGCAACAATTAGTTATTTCTTCAATTATCAACATATTGCGCCTCTTCCAAGATGAAATACATATCCTAACGTGCTATTTCTTGTTTTTATGTCACCAGCCCAATCATTGTCTGTGTATCCAACAAGCTTCACATAATTAGTATTGGCATAAAAAATTCGATTAGTCACAGTACCTTTGATGTATCGATGAATTCTTTTTGCTCCTTGAAAATGGCAAAAATGTGGTTTTTCCATGAATCTGCTTAGTAATCTAACTCCAAACACAATATATCTGGTCTTGTGGCTGTCAAATATCACAAGCTTCCAATCAAATTCTTGTAGTGAGTTGGATCAACATGGCCTCCCTTATTTTCTCTCATGAATTTCTGCTTGACCTCAATTGGAGTAGAGACTGGCAATGAATTCTCCATGTTGAATTTCTTCAAAGTATCACTTGCATATTTTCTTTGAGAAATGAAAATTCCATCATCCTATTGAACAACTTCAATGCCTAGAAAATAAGACATCAAACTCAGATGTGTCATTTCAAATGATCTCACCATAGCCTCCCTGAATTCTTCAATTATCTTTGGGTTATTGCTAGTAAAAATTAGATCATCAACATAAATACACACCATGAGTATATCTCTAGGATCAATAAATTTAATATACAAAGTGTGCTCAAAAGGGCATCTTTTAAAACCATGCTCCACAAAGTAGGAATCAATTTTCTTGTAACAAGCTCTTGGTGTCTGCTTCAGTCCATATAATGCTTTCTGCAGTCTATAAACTTTGTCTTCTTTTCCTTTGACCACTTATCCTGCAGGTTGTTCAACATATACTTCTTCCTCCAAAGTACCATTCAGAAAAACAGACTTAACATCCATTTGATATATCTTCCATTTATTTTGAGCAGTAAGTGAGATAATCATACGGATTGTATCTAATCTTGCAACAGGAGCAAATACTTCAAAGTAATCTATACCTGGTTTTTTTATATCCTTTTACAACCAATCTTGCTTTTTAGCGATCAACATCACCATTGGGTTTGTACATTGTTTTGTACACCCACTTCACTCCAATTGGCTTCTTATCTTCAGGCAAGTCTGTCAGCTCTCATGTATCATTTTTCTCAATGGAATGAATTTCGTCATCCATGACATTTCTCCAATGTTGGTCATTTGAGGCTTCCTCAAAAGTTACTGGTTCACAATCTTCAAATAAAGCAATATTGATAATTTCTTCATCTGATGAGTCATTGTCATTACTCAAGACATAGTCTTGAAGTCTGGCTGGTAATGCTGATGTCTTCGAGGTCGATCAGATAGTTCTGGTTGCTGTGAAGGCTTTGCTTGTCGTTGTGGTGATGGTTGTACTTATCTCTCTTCCTCTTCTTCGTAATTTTCTGAGATCACTACTAGCTGCTTTTGGGCCTTTGCAGACCAATCCCACATTCCTTCATCAAATGTCACGTCATGACTGATAATAATCTTCTTTGTATCTGGATTGTACAATTTATATGCCTTTGAATTAGTGTTGTAACCAATGAAAATACATTTCTCACCTTTATCGACTAGTTTCTTCTTGAGTTGATCAAGGACATGGGCATATGCCATACATCCAAAAACTCGAGGTGATGAATTAAAGGTTTTTTTTCCACTTCATGCTTCTTCTGGTGTTTTATCTTGAACACTCTTTGTTGGACAGATGTTAAAAATATATACAGCAGTGGCAACTGCTTCTGCCCAAAATTATTATGGCACTTGTTTAGTTTTCAGCATGCATCTCACCATATATATGGTTGTCCGGTTCTTTCTTTTTAATACTCCATTCTGTTGGGTATTGTATCTGGTGGTCAATAGGTGTTGAATCCCATGTTGTTCAAAGAAATCAAAACAAGCAAGGTATTCTTAGCCTCTATGTGTTCTCAGTGCTTTCTGCAACCACTTTGATTCTCCACGAACGCCTTGAATGACTTGAAGGCATCCCAAGCTTCTGATTTTTTATTCAAAAAATACACTCAAGCTTTTCTGCTAAAATCATCAATAAAGGTTATAAAATATCTACAACCTCCATTTGTTGGTGTGTCAACCATGCATAAATCTGAATGGACAATCCCCAATAGCTTTCTTGCTCGCCATGATTTTCCAACTGGAAATGAATCCCTGTACTTCTTTCCCAATTCACAAATCTCATAGCCCCATTTAAGAATATTTACCACTGGTAAGCCAGAAACTAGTTCTTTCCTTGACAAGTAATTTAATCCAGAAAATTGAAAGTGACCAAAACGCATATGCCAAATCCAATTATTGTCTGGTACCACAGAACTCAAGAAGGCAAATTTTTCATTTTGAATCTTTCGGGGGAACAAGCGATTTGGTGTCATTTTTACCTTTGCAATGAATCTCTCATTCTTGTCAATCAAAGTGCAGTACCCTTGGGAAATCTGCATGTTATAACCTTTCTCTGACTATTGTCCCATACTAAATAAATTATGATGAAGACCAAGAGCAAAGAAAACGTTAGAGATAAAGTTCTTAGAGCCATCTTTTGGTCTTATAGTGATTCTCCCTTTTCCCACAATTGGAATATTTGAATTATTTCCAAATTTTACTGAAGACTTGACACTTTCATCCATTGAGGAAAATAATTCCTTTTTTTTTTTTTTTGCACACATATGTTTACTATAACCAGTGACCAAAATCAGATATTTTGAGCTACATCAATAGAGTTGGTTGCCAAAAATAAACTTTTTGGGTTATTGGAACTGTCACCGTTGTTTTGATTTTGGTTTTCTGCAATATTTGTCTGGTAGTTATTTTGATATTTGAATCTGCAATATGCAACTTTGTGTCTTGGCTTCCCACAGTGAAAACAATTAAGGAAATTGTTTCCTTGGTAGTTGTTGGTTCTTCCTCTTCCTCTTCCTCAGTTGGTAGGTACAAAATTATTTCCACCTCTTCCTTGAATAGGTGGTCTAAACTTGTGTCTACCGGCATTGAAATTAGCACGTCCTCTTCCTCTGAAATTTCCTCGGTCTCTTCCTCTGTAGTTTCCTCTTCCTTCATTGTTGAAACCACGACCTCGATAATCTGCACTTTGGCGCGATTCTTCCATGTTCACCTGGCTTTTCAAGGCTTCCTCTCTTGGCATTTCTATCTTCTCCAAGATTCTGCTAACACGACTTTTGATGCTTCCCTGCAACTCAGCTACCGTTATGGTGTCTGTATCATGTGACTCTATGATTGTAGTCACAACATGGTCAAACTTGATTGGCATAGTACCAAAAATTTTCTCAACCGCATTGCCATCTTTTATGTCTTCTCCGTACAACCTCATCTTGTTGACAAGATCGGTAATACGGGGGAAGTACTGCTCTGATACCAACTTGATATCAGAAACTCATGATGCTCACAAATTAAAGTGTTTATTTTATCTCACTCAACTCAATATTTTTCTTCACTCGAATATAAACTCACAAGTGTTTTATTCTTACAAACAAAAAATAATTTATAGACCGAGGAAGAAACCGAAGGAATTATTCACACATTCATTTACTCACACATTTCATTCTCTTACACACATTCTCTAACACTTACATGCATTTACATATATAGAAGAGTTACATGAGCCATAGGCAGCCTACTAATACCTTATCTCAAACAAAATAATTAAAGTAAAAACAAACGTTGTGGCATTAAATTAAAACCAAAAACAAACGAAATAGGAGCAATTATGATTCATGGTATGTTGTCATTTCTCTCCTTAGCACATGCTTGGTTTAGCCACTTATTGTTGGAAAAATATTTATTATTTCAAAATAATTTATTTCATTTATATATACTTTACTATTACAGTTATATTTCATAAAGCAAAATTAATCATTTAATTATTTCTTCCATTATGTTACAGTTTTCCCAAAAGTTCAAGGGTTTTGTGGTATATAATTGTTATAATTTAGTCATTTGTTTTTTTCCTAGTTCCTACATATTAGACAATTCGACCGAATTTTTTAATTGAGGTAATGTTATCGTACATGAAATGAGCCCAAAACATAATAGGTATATTTGACATGTATTCATGGATTAAGACAAAGGCTAATAAGTCAACATTAAAACACATAGAGAAGAACCAACAAAGTCACGAGGCCAAGGATTATGAAGGTTGAAATAAATATTCTTGCCTAAAAAGATGAAAAAAAACATAATAAGAAAACATATGACTTAGAATTTCTTCACATCATCCACGTTTAGCCTTAACTGCTCAGAGATATGCAACTATCCAAAGATCGGTCTTCTTGTTCAAGTAGAAATCAACCATGTCATCAACTTTCAACTTGTTTGCTTGAACGTATCCATACCATCCTTCACCAAAAGCACAATAATTGTTCTTTGTTTGGTTCCATTTGATATACCATTTCTCGGGTTCATTTCTCTTGCCCTTTACCAACACAAATTCTTGACCAATTGACACATGCTCATCTCGAACCGAAGTAGGTATCGGTGGTAAAGCATATCATATGTAATAGAAAAGCAATGATAAACAAATAATAAACACCTGTATAGAATGTGTAAATAACAATATCAGTTAATTAAACCATTAAATACATACCATTGTCTGGATACCACGTATCTGACTCTTAGTGATAATGTTTGAGAATATATGAAGTAATTGAGTTCCATCCAAATCTTTGAAGATGCAATCGTACACATCAGTACCTTTGAACTCCTCGGACTCATCCATTATAATGACATTATCAAATGAAAGACCAGGCGTACTGCATGGACTCATTGTTCTCTTTCCCTTTCCCTTTCCATTGTTGGAGGTGCTGTTTGAAATGTAAAACATTAGCAATTAAATATGTCAATATTATCTAATATAAAATAACTAACACAATGCAGTAAAAATGAATTTAATTTACAACAGTAAAAACTATTTAAAGATATAATATCTTCTTAATATTTTAAGACATGGATCCAATAACTGTATGTTAAACATTATATTGTTGAAGAAAAAAAAAAGGCTTAACAACAACTTATGAAGAGTAAAATGTAAGAAAGTCTAATATCCTCAAGTTAATATATTTAATAATACAGTAATGGAAATATGTGGCCTGCAATAGCATAATAGATTATACTTTTTACCTGGTCATAATATATTATACTTTTTACCTTGCAAAGGATCTCAACCCTCCATTTTGTATTTTGTCCAAATCAGTGGCTCAAACACATTGAACCACCCGCACCACGTCAAACGTTTACACTGGAGGCTGCCAATTAATGCAATGCAGGTGAAAATGTTTTATGTACATCACACAACCACACTTTCACCACACGTTCCAGATTATTACTAGTACTTTGTGCTTTAGATCCCATAAGTGTCTTGAAAGTGTCGATATCGGGTGTGCATATAACGGTGCTGTTGTATTACATATTATTACCTTTGTTTTGAACTAGGAATGTGATAATGTTTATTGTGGAATGCAGATGTGGTGCCACTTTATGCTATCAATGTGGTGGAAAATCTCACCAAGGTAATTGCCAAGAAGATGTGACCGAAAGTCCAAAAGTGTAGTCACTTGATCTATATTTGCTTTTTCTTATCTTGAGGTTTGTTTCCCCTTTTTTGTTCTTTTATTTTTTTTTATCCTGATGTTTGTTTCCCCTTAATTTATACTTTTGATATTTATTTTGCAAGGGTATTAGGATTTTTTTATTGTCTAATATTTCTTAAATATTAAATAATTTGAGAGAGAATATGAGATCATCATGTCGTAATTCCCTTTAGGAGTTGTAATATTCTAGCAAGTCTTCCATTACTCTAATAGAAATGATTGTGTAAAGGTGGAATTCCAATATATGTAGCCACCACTAACCAAGCCTTTGAATTCAGTGTGTTATTTTTCTTATTGCTTCTGCAGTAGAGTTTTAATCGCCTCACAATCATTATGTGTTTGATTAAATTATGTTGTTCATAGCCAGTGTTTTTTTTTTAAAAAAAAAATTATTTGACAGAACATTGAGTATTTGATTGAAATGAAAATATTGTGATCCAAAAAGAGGCTGATTTCTCCTCCTTTTAGACTTTGTGCTGTGGCAACTTGGCCATTTAGGAGTTAGGTGATCTTATAATGGTGATCATAATGGAAAATTTGGCTATAAACATTGAGAACAACTTATTATTAGGTAAAGTCAGTTTGAAATCCTTTGTCCTCTCTCTCGATTAATTAAGATTTAAGGTTGTGAACGTAATTGAGGCCATAACATTATGCTTTTGCTTATTCATGTAACTACATCTAATTGCAATTGTACACATTTTCTCACAATTGTGATGAATACAGAATACAAACATAACCACATCCGACCGCACAGCGGCGACATCAGATGCTGTTGCCAATAAATATGAATCAAGGTTTTGGATGAATCATGAATGTGTGGGAGTGATGAACAAGGTAAACATCATAGTAGTTCATATATTACTCTTATTCTTCCAAACGTGTTACAATTCCAAAGGTTGAAAAGGATACCCTCAATCACGAAATAATCTATAACAAAGAAAATCACAGTGGACTAATATGTAAAAAAGAAAATGAACAAGAATAAATATGGCTGCATATTGTTTTTACTACAAAAGATAGACAGAAAAGAGGATGAAGTGAATGACAATGAAAAGATTACTCCAAACCCAGCCTTGCAGGGTGCTCCTTGATGCTCCTGAACCTGGAACTGAACCACTTGGTGCTGTTTAAAAATAAAATCAGAAACAAACAGGGATATTACCAATTATCACTAAGGTGAGTTTTGAGTAAATGACTTAATTAAGCACTGAAATAAGCTATAATAACTTATTTTCATAAACTTATCTAACAAGCATATTGAAGCTAAATGAGTTCGTAGTAGGCCATAGGCTCTTCCTGGCACAATTAGCTGAAAAGCTAGGTGGAGGTTAAAAGGGTCGCTAATGGGTGAAAAGTCTAGAGTTGTAAGCTTATGGCTGATGATAAGCTTGTTCATTGAATTGGGATTTTAAGCAAAATTTTGTGATTAGGTAGTTGATTAATGTAAATTGATTTATCAAATCAGGGCTTAAAAGCTAGGAGCTATTTCTAAAAATCCTCCTTAACCAAATATGACAACTGACTTATTTTTGGTCAAAGAAATCTGTTAACCGGCTTATAATCCCCTGAAGGGTGTTGCCAAACACACAATCTAATTGCATAAACTTATTTTGACAAACTAATTCTCGTAAGTTCAAATAAGCTCTTTCTAACTCTTCCAAACATTCCTAATATCATTGACCATATGGTTGTCAAACTCGCGAGTTAACTCAAACGAGTTTACTCCATGGAATCAAGTTAACTCGGTTCGAAACTAGTTTCAAACATGCTAGTATGGTATTGCCGAAAAGGTGAGGTATTTATTTTAATACCATGCTAGTAATACCATGGTAGTATGATATTAATTACCTCACCTTTTAAAACCATACTAGTTTTAGAAATACCATACGAATATCAAGCATTCCTCTCCCTTTTACACGATACAAACAACATAATCCAATTTGCACTAACCTGCAGCACAAGTGGAATGATTTGCAAGAATAGCAGAGATATTCTTGGAGGTATAACCAGCATAGTCACAGGTTGTGCGACTGCAAGAATCTGTAGACGTAATGTTGCCGATGAAGACATTGCTTGAGCATTGAGCAACGGGGCAAACAGACCATTTGCTTGGTTTGAAATCTGATGATGGCTCACATTGCAATCTAAACATATTAACCAAATATATACATTTTCAGCTTCCGTTACCGTAAAGAAACTAAGATTAAAAAATGACTTAATAGCAAGAAATCATTATTGATAATATGGGAATATATATGAATTTAGGGACTACTCACGTAAAGGTGTTGTTGGAATCACACTTGCATTTGACGCAGTTATTGGCGGTGTAGACGTAAGTGGCATTTGCAACAAGCAAAGGGAAGTCCAATGAGTCATTTTTCACGTTCGAGGAACAAGCTGGAACAGGTAATTAACATTATCAATTCAACCTCATAAACCAACGAGCTGTTGGTGCAGTGGTGCCAGGGGCTGCACTTGGTAGGGCGAACCACGGTTCGATCCCCCGCAACAACGTTGGGAGAGGAATAAAACCTTAACCCCGGGACCCCTCGAACTGGATTAGTCGGCCCAGTGGGCCGGATACCAGGGTGCAAACCAAAAAAAAAATTCAACCTCATAATCATTCATACATACATACATGATACATGTCTATCACCTAAGCATCTCTGTCACTAAAATTAGCTAGTAATAGTTGAGAGAAATTTTAAAAGGTGAGGTATTTATTTTCCCTAAGTAATTAATTATTGAAAACAGTTTATTAAAAACAATAATAATAATCATCATAATAGAATAGCCATATTATGATGTCAGGTCATTTTATTAATAACTTCAAACAGTTTTTTTAAGAACATGCATACCTTTTCAACAAATGAATTATTGAAAGGATACTATACTAGTATTTTCAAAATTAATATTCCACATTATAACATTAGTAAAAACTAGTTATTGAGTCTGCGTAAGACAGCCCAGTTGGTGGTTGCAGGGACACTTAGGATTTCCCCCTCCCCAGGTCATGGGTTCTAGTCCCAGACCTCCCATATAAAAAAAAAAAAAAAAAACTAGTTATTGAGTATTAACATTATGGAAACTTTGAAGTTAGTTGGGTTCAAGTTGGGTTCAAGTGGGGTGGGTGGAACTGGGGATATGAGGACATGGCGCATCAATTATTGACCGGACTCATAATGCATCAGCCAGTAACAGCGTGCCCACCGAAATTCATGGAACAATGCACTAATGATACAATTGGATATTGTTTTTCCAGATTTAATTCACCGAACTTAGGTAAACGAGATAAAATAAGAAAGAGTAAATAGTGTGCGCAGTGTCTCTGTAAAGTGTTTTTTTTTTCGGTACTCTTTGGCCAGTACCACATGTGTCCCAAAGAGCACCCTTAATACCAGGGAACCCTTAAGACTAATCCTGCACGAGATCGCGTTCTTATGCCTCTCCCAGCTGGATGTGTTAACCGGGAATCGAACCTGAGACTTCTTAGTCTCAGGCCCCATTCCCAAGTTGGCAGGACCGCATCATTTGAGCTGACCCCGTTGATTTTTTTTTTTACATTATTAGCACATGGATATATCCATTCATTAATATTGTTTGACTTACAAATAAAAGTAGTAATAGACAAGGATATTGGATGGTTGATTGACAATGTAAAAAACTTTACACTATGTCCATATAGATTAAACTCAATAAGACTATAATCAACAAAAATAATCATCAAAACTATTTAGGTAACTTATGTAAACTTATAAAAAAAAATTAAAAAAATAAAAAAAAGGGAATTGCTTCCATGCCTTTTAGTGAGGGAAGACATCAATGCCAACCTACTTGGACCAATTATATGATGACACTAGTGTTAATTTAATACAATCAGTATCTACTAGACATCTTAGGTTTCAACTTATATGTAATAGTATTTAAGAATCATTTTACAATTTTTAAAATTTTAACTTAATCATAGTTAAAAAATAAATAAATAAATAAATTCAACAATAATAAAATTAAAAACAAAACAAAAACCTAACTTTGTCCTAATTCCTATCTTGCGTCTTCAGAAGCAAATAACTCTAACCAAAACCAAACGATCATGCCTGTGTTACATGAGAAACAAAAACCAAACCTACATGGACCATTTATATATGTATTACTTTCTTTATCAGATTATACTAGTATATATTATTTTTACTTGAGAATAAATGATCAATAATATATCAATGATAGATAATACAAGTATTAAAAAACTTTTACCTATCCATGCACCACTCATTTTTCAAACACACCATTGATGCGCTATTTTTTAATTAATTGATAGGGAAATGAATTTTACATTGAATGAATGTATGAATTATTAATAGTACCTGTGAGGGGAACATCAAGAACCTGACCGGCCTGAAGAGTCTTGGGGTCAGATATACCATTGAGAGTGAGAAGTATTTCCTGGGTAGTCCCATACTCCTGAGCAATCCCCCCTATGCTACTCCCTGACTGCACCAGATGCGCATAGTGCACCACGCTCTCTCCACCCACCTCGTCGCAGCTACATGGAAGAGGAATCCACAACTTAGCCCCTGCATCTATCTGATTCGCATCCGGTATTTTATTCGCCACCTATATAATACACCCAAAATTCAAATTACTATTGGTAATCTTAATATTTAATTTGTTCTTGTTCTTGAAAAGGTTAGGTGACTGAGTTCTGGGGCTCGTTAGTGATAGTAGCTTATAGACCTCGCTATGCCAAAGACGCTAATAGCAGGGACGAAGCTTAGTTGGAGCAGGTGGGAGCTCTTGCTCCCCTGAGATTTTATAAATCTAATATATATATATATATATATGTAAAACACATAGATTGTCACACCCAATGCATTGCCGTGGTGGCTAGCTCTAGCTTACATTTTGTCTAGGTCTCCAGTTCTAGTCCTCCTGAATTTTCGACCAAGATCCGTCATTGGCTAATAGACGTGCTTACTTAAATCATCCAATAATATGATAACTTGGCAAATAAGCATATTTAATAAGCTACTACACTTATAAGCTCATATTTAATTATGAGAATATAAGTTAGACGCTTATTTCATTTTACGCATACCAATTCGTTTTTCGGTTAATCTTACCTAGTATTTTTGAAATATTTTATTAACACTCGTATTTTTGTTATTCGCACCCAATCTATTTTCAATTTTTCGGCACGGTCATTCGATTTGGGAAAGGAATAGAATGTGAGTGTGAAAGAATGGCGCAAAAGTTGTAAAAGGGTTGGTGCACGTAATATAACCATAGGTGTTAATAAGATCTCCCAACATTATTTATTCAACCAAGTAACTTATTGGCTTTTAATTTTCAACTCTTCGCTTATAAGTATTTAACTAATTCATCTGATCATTAAAATAAGTTTCTTTTTGGAAAATTCACAAGAATTAATAAAATTAATTAATATTGTTAGTATCATTAAATATACTTTTTCAAAATTGTCCATATTATTATATTATCGAGACTCTAAAAACAGTAGAATAGGGTGTTTGTGAAAAAGAATAATTGATAGCATTGGAAATTGAAAAATGGAATCATAAATAGTACCAACAAAAATTGTTAAGCGGAGCTTATATCAAAGATAAAAAGGAAGGGAGTAACTTATAAGTAGGGATGGCAACGGGGCGGGGAACGCTCAGGGAGACCTTTCCCATTCCCCATCCTCGGGTCTCATTTGCCCCCATCCCCATCCCTATTTCCCATGTCGGGGGTTGATTAGCCCCCATCCCCATTCCCCACAACCCCACGGGTCCCCACGGGAACCTAACTTCAATTTGACCTGTTATAAAATTCACAACGTCAAATAGCATTTTTAAACTTGTACACTACAGAAAAGTAATCGTTAAAATTCAAGAGATTCATTTTAAAAAAATCGTTAAAATAATCGTTAATAATAATAATAATTATAATTATATATGTGAAGTTATTTAAAAACCTATTTTTTAACTATATAAAACCTAAATATTTAAGGCATATAAGTAAAATTATCGGGGACGGGGAACCCGCAGGGACGGGGGAACCAATCCCATTCCCCGCCCCAAAATCTGTTCGGGGAAAAAATCCCCCCATCCCCGCCCCCGCTGGGGAAAAATCCCCAAACTCGGGTACCCGAACGGGGCGTTCCCCGGCGTTCCCCGCGAGGATCCCCATTTGCAATCTCCCATTGTCATCCCTACTTATAAGGCTCCAAGTAACTCATCATCTAATGGTGCCAAACAAAAGTTAAGTGATATACTCCATCTAGTCTCAAATACAAGGGAAAAAACAAAAGGAAAATTATGTACAATAACCTAAACTATAAGCAAATTTTAACTAATTGAATCCTTTTACATGTTGTTATCCTTAAAACATCCATCATTTAATTCTATTATTTTTTGGTGTACATCAATCAGTACCCAGATCTGGTTTACCCAGAATCTGACTCATCCGGTCCGACCCAACTGAGTTCGCACTAAGTGGTAGGGATCTCCCAGTGGAGGTTGCTCCATACCCAAGGCTTGAACTGGATACCAGTTGATTAAGGGACTAAGTGAGCTACCACTTGACCAACCTCGCGTTGGTCATTTAATTCATACTCAGAGCCTGTTTGGAATAGCGTTTGGATTGTGCAAACGTGCTTTTTGTCAACTGTTCCAATTTGGAGCTTTCACTGTGCCGTGGTTTTTAAACGTGAAAACAAGCAGGCACTCAATCTGGTCCTATTTATAGGACATATTTATTCATATCACACGGACCAAGGAAGGTATTTAAGTTTCTTGAAACTTTAAGAAAATACTTTAACATTACAATTTTACCCTCTTATCTTGTATTGGAAATTTTATAATGTATTATTTTACATTAATGAACAAAGGGCAAATGAGAGAAAATAACAATAAATGCTTCTTTGAAAATGCAAAGTGACTTATTAATAGGACCAAAGAATTCTTTTAAAATGTGTCCTATAAATAGGACTGAAAGGAGTCTTTGTTTGCTTATAAAAAAAAATAATAAATTTATATTTTGTTTCTATATTCAACATGTGACTTTTACTACAATGCTTTTGAAACAAGTTCTTTTCATTTACTTCAATTTTAATTCTCAATGTCAAGACTCAAGAGACCAATTTAGGTAACAAAATTAAAATTGTATGATACTCCTTCCGGTTCTATATATAGGGCACCTTTTAGAAGAAATCTCTGGTTCTATATATAGGGCATTTTATATTTCCTATGTATCATTAATTATTTTTTTTCTCTTTTTTGCTCTTGTTAAATGTTTTGACTAACTAATATGTTTTTTTGTTATTCATTAATGAATGTGAACTTTCCACGTAAAGTGGAGGGGGTGAAATTGTAATGTTATAATATATTCTCATAAAATTCACAAAACTAATCACTTTCCTTAATTCGGGGAATACGGTTAAGTATGCCCTATATATAGGACCAGAGGGAGTAATTAACTATTTTTCTTAAAAGTGTATCAATACTTTTTTTTTATTCGAGACAAGAGTATTAAATATTTTTTTTTGAATGAAGAGTAGTAAATATTAGGTTTGAATGCCCCTGTCTCTAGTATAAACCCTTCTTGATAATTTTTTTTCTTATATTTTTGTCCTATTTAATAACTAATTTTTTATAAAATTGCCCCTGTTTACTCACAAAGAAATGAAAAAACACTATCCTTTCCATCTTCTTGATATTACTGCTCCCTTTAGTCTTATATGTATGTCCCATTTGAAATTTATTTTTAATTTTTTTTTATAAGTTTCCTTTTCAATTTTCAATGATATTAGTAATTATTTATTTTTCACAAACACCCTTATTTCCCCAACTTTTCCTAAATCCTAATAATATTAGAAGAGTGGTTTTGATAATGTATATCAAATATTATATTTTCAATACCATTAATAATACTCTCTCCGACCCTATATATAAGACCATTTTGGTAACTTTCATGTTCATTAAAAAAGTTGGTTAATTTAGTTAATGGTATTGAAAATGTGAATATTTGATATATATTTCTAAAACTACCCATATTAATAGTATTGGAAATCTAAAAAGTATTAAATAAATAGGGGTGTTTAAGGAAATAAGTAATTAATTGTCATTGAAAATTGACATAGGGTCTTATAAGTAAGGACAAAGTAAAATTGTCAAAAGGGTCTTATATTTAAGGACGAATGTAATACTATCTAACTTTTTTTAAAAGGTATATTTTTTTAATAAAAAAAAACTTACATATAAAAACAAAAAAAAAATATAAAAAATGATTTTAAAATAATATATCAAATATTTATGATTTCAATATAACAATAATACTCCCTCCGTCGCATAAGTTAAGTTGATTTAGATTTTACATATAGATTAAAAATGAATAAATAATATAAAAATTTGGTATTTTTTTACTAGATTACCCTCATTCAATAATACAGTAGGAGATACAATAATAATAAATGTATAAAGATTATTTTGAAGAGAGATGAAAACATTGATGAAGAAATAAAGAATGTAATAAATAAGGATATGTTTGGAAAAAAAAGTATAAACAAGTATTGGGCTACTAAATAAACATAACTTATGAGGTAAAATAAAATGGCTAAATAAACATAACTTATGAGACGAAAAGAGTATTAATTAACTTGCTTAATTAATTCCCCTGACATAATTTTTTTACCTAGAGGAGTTTGCAGTCTTGCACCAAGGAGAGGGAATAACCCGGAATAATCATCAAAATAGTAGTAATAGAAGTAACTTAGAAGTTTATAGTAATATATTCTCCCTTCGGTGTATAAGGGAAAAAAATTAACTTTACACTTATTTGAAATTAGTTAAGTGTATTTAATTTTCTCGAATTTGTAATAGACTACTTTAGGAAATATGCATTGAAAATTAAACAAAAATTAAATGATACAAATATTTTATTGAAGATATTTTAGGAATGATTGTATTGGAAATTGAAATTTAGTTAAATTTTACTTATATTTGAGACCACAAAAAAAGTAGCGTTTTTATTTGCTTTTATTTGAGAACAAGAGAAGTAATACTTCAATTAGTACTCTCTTCGTTCCTATTTATTTGTCTTATTTCAAACAAAACACAACCTTTAAGAAATGAAATCATTACTTAGATTTCCAATATATTAATTATGTTTTTTTCCACTGTACCCTTTCTCTCTTCGTAATCATTATTTTTTTTCTATTACTTAAAAACACTAATACCCTATTAAACAGGGGTAAAGTGGTAAACAAGGAAAATACTCCCTCCATCCCTAAATATAAGGCTCCATTGGAAGATTTCACGTCCATTAAGAAAGTGGAATAATTTAGTTAATTGTACTGGAAAATGTGAACTTTTGATATGTGTTTTCAAAATTACCCTTATTAATATTATTGAGAATATAAAAGGTGTTAAATAAATATGGGTGTTTGTGAAAAAAAAGTAATCAACGATTATTGAAAATTGGTAAAGATCTTATAAATAGAGACAAATAAAAATGTCAAAATGATTTTATATCTAAGGACAGATGGAATAACATTTATTAAACTCTTGAAATTATTAAAAGGAGACAAATAAAAAAACAAAACACTTTTTCATAAAAGAACAGTTAAATAGTAACTGAGGAATAATTTTGAACTGACCTGGATCTGGGGGTACTTGACTAACCCTGCAAAAGTGGTGGTGGCTATGTCGTATAAACCGTCGTCAGCTTTAATGGTGTACAACGGAACGTGGTTCGACAGCCCCGTGCCGTTGTTGCACTTGCACGGGAAGGGCACCTTTATTACCTCGTTGGGACCCACACTATGGCTACCTATTGTAGTAATGCAATATTAATGTATTTTAGGTAAATGCTAACAAGTTCTTGAAAAGTTAATGATATCAAAAATACACGAAAAAATGTGTTTGTTTTTATTTTCGAGACATGAAATAATGTTTACTTGTACTCCCTTCGTTCCACTTTATCTGTCATTTTAGTCTTTTTAATTTGTTCCAAATTATTTGTCACTTTAGGAATTTGAGAGTGTATTAATTGATTTTTTCCAACTTTAACCTTGCATTTAATGTGTTGAAATATGTGAAATGAGTGATAATTAATGTACTTTGAGGATATTATAGTAAAGTTATCTAATAATTCTCTTGAAAATTGAAGCATTAAATGACTTTCTTAATCCGTGTGAAATTTCTAAAGTGACAGTTAAATTGGAACGGAGGGAGTAATTGATTCTCCAATAACATAAACCTTAAGGACATTGGTTAACAATTACTCCCTCCGATCCTATTTATAAGACCCTTTTGGAGTTTTTCACTCCCACCAAGAAAAGTGAATAAATTTGTTAGTGGTATTGGAAATGTGAAAATTTGATATACTTTTTCAAAACTATCCCTATAATTATTATTGGAACTCTAGAAAGTGTTGACTTTATAGGGGTGTTTGTGGAAAGAAGTAATTAAATGCTATTGAAAATTGAAAAGGGGTCTTATAAATAAGACCAAAATAAAAACCTCAAAAGGGTCTTATAAATAGGACCGAAGGGAGTATACCCTTAACTTTATATAAGTAATGCTATATATTAAAGGACAATATGGTAAATTTGGTAGTACCTTTGGTGGTGTAGGGAAGGTTGTTAGCGCCGAGGATGTCTTGGAGGTGTTTAACGTTGAAGAGGGTTTGGATGTAGTGAAGGGTGGTGCCATTTGGGTTCTTGTAGTCGGTCAGGGCGCGACACGTGGCATTTGTGCTTGAGCACTTGAACTTGGCCTCTGGTTGAGCCTGTGCTGTTGAGCCCAGCAGAACAACAGCTATCACTATGACTATGATTGCTACCAATTTAACCACACCCATTTTATTTTATTTTTCCTTCTTGACTTAGCTTCTTTCTTTCTTGTGGTGGGTATTTTCGGACTTGAGTTGTGTGTGAGAGAGAGAGATAGAGAGATTGGGTTTTATAGTGAGAGAAAGAGAATGGGTCTTGTAGTTGAGAGTTGAGATTTGAGAGAAAGAGATGTTTTGTTGTATGAAATGAAAATAGGAATTTAATTTGGGGGTCTTTGGTTTCAGGTTTGAACACAGACCCTAACCGTGTGGTGTGGGGGCTGGAAATAGTACCACTGAGAAACTGACTTTGACTCTTCTTCAAGTCCACGGAAGTGAAAGTGTTCATAATTTTAACTTTTTCATTAGCAGTACTGTTACTTTAAATTTTCTGTGTAATCTAATTTCTAGCGCACCTTCTTACGGAATATTTCTTAATATCCTTATTATAAGCATTATTTTCATGAGAGAGAAAGGGAGTTTATAATAAGCCAATGACTGCCAAACATGTTAAGGGATAACGCTTTGACCATGACAGGCTATAGTAAGTTTTCCCTGTTTTCATGTATTTGCATAGAGGTCTCTCGTGAGTTTAGTTTTGTTCAATGATACTATTGCACGAAAAGACCGATTTACCCTCAAAACTTATTATTATTTCATTTCATATTGGATCTGTGGCTCTACCTTGGATCAGATCTGGAAATCACCGTGTAAGGCTTTGAATGTTGTGGAGCTCCACCATATTCTTGTTAAACCTCATGAAGCACCTTCAAAGCACATCTCAAACAAGCTGTATCTCAAAAGAGACATCTCCAAACAAGCTCGAAAGGTTGCCACTTTTTCACTTGAGCGACCACGGGTTCTTAGCAGAAAGCAGAGCTAGTACTCAAGATTCACCATCTTCTTCAACAGTTCATTTAATTCTTTTACTTTTTTTACCTAAAAAAATGGTCAGATATATATTTCTTTTACTTTAATATTCAACTCTAAAGTGGTGGTAAGATTTATTCCATCCTCCTCCAAGATTCCCTTTTCTCATTCATGGTTCATTTCGTGATTAAATTTATCAAATTCCTTTGTCTATTTGGACCATAAATTTATGAAATAATAAAAGAAATAGAAGTAGACTAGTAAGAGAGACGAGGATAGTACATGTTAGAAGCAAGTAAAATAGAAGAAGATGACCATATTTAGAAGCTAATGGATGTTTTCTTTAAAACTTTGAATGGGCAATGCAAAGAGAGGTAAGAAAAGCATAAATGAAAGGAAATCCATTAAGCACGAGAAACCGAAGACTTCAATTTTTGTTGCATAGAGAAGAGCTTGGAATTCTTAAGATAGTTGGAATAAAGCAATTACAGTGAAACGATGTCGTTCACTTAAGGGCAATCCAGCAAAATTTTTAGCAGTTACCAAGTACACATCTGAACCATTGATGCCAAATCAGCAACAATCCAAGGCTAATATTTCACATACACCGGTGCATGCTATCCTTTAACATGCTTGGCAGCCATTGCCTTATAATAAGCACCGGAGGTAGTATTCCTTTGCTCACTTTTTTATAGGAACTTAATTTTGTGTACACAGTGGTGAAATAGAATTTTTTGTTCTTCAAGATATTCACTCGTGCAATTGGGTGACTAATCCTTTCGATATTGTTGGGCTCTTTCGGGGGCTAATCTTCAAGCGAGGTCTTTTGCATTCACAAAAGTCAAGCATCGAACCTCCAACTATTTACTTATGTAGCAACAAATCCTTTACTTTACCTTTGTGCTAGCTTCCACTGATACGGTGATATAGAATGTTTAATTGGTTCCTGTGATATTTTTTTTAATTTAAAATATGACTTTAAATTTCATGAAAAAGCAAATTTTTTTTTAGAGAACTAACCTTGTTGTAATAAAGATGTTTTCCTCACCAAAAAAATTTTACTTTCTTCTTTCCTATGAAAATTCCGAAATTGAGTTATATGTGAATTAAGAAAATTAGTTATTCCCATTTTGTTATTATAAAGTATTATTTTGGTATATTTCATATTTTTTTATAAGTCGTTCTAGAATATTTAGGTAATATTAAAGAATTTATTATAAATACACCCCTTATAATTTTATAAGAGTGATAGGGTAATAATTACAATAAAGAGAAATAAATAAAGTTGTAAAGTTTTAAATAAGGGTAACTTTGAAATCACAACATATTTTGATAATTTTGAGAGTAATAATTATTTTTCTTAATCTACCTGAATTAGGTAAAAATTGTAACACCCCGCATTTTTCCCGTACCTGCGTGAACGAATTTTGATAAAATAAACTTGGAGGTCTGTTTTACAAAAGGTTTTCAGAAAAATATTTTACCTAAGAGCGAAATAAAGTGTTGGTTTTCAAGGATTTTTGAATGCAAAGTGAATAAATTTTTGTTGAAAAGAGTTGTGTTTTATTAAGAAGTGATTTTATTAAGATGAAAATGCTGGACTTGCAAACTTGGAAAATTCATATCTTTTGAACCGTAACTCGGATTTTCACAAACTTTATATCAAAACGATCGTAATAAAGCATAGATTTTGAAAACATAATTTTCAGAATTTTCTGGGTTGCTTTATGAAAATTTATTTTCAGAATTGTAAAATACAAATTTTTGAGAAAAAATGTGTTTTGTGATGATTGTCTTGGCATGAATTGTATGTGATGTGTGTGTTTGATTTAGTGTATGTGATGTGTGTTTGATGTGTGATGCTGAAAACGTGATTTATTAGAATTAATTTAATTGTTAAATGAATTAAGGATTTTTTTAAGAAAATGTGATTGGAAAATAAAAATAGGTGACATGTGTGTGTGTGGGAAAGTGCCACAGTTTGGTACATGCAATTGTGTGTGTGTGCGCTATATGTGCTACGTGTGTGTGTGTGTGTGCATGGTGAGTGCATAAGCCTAAGATTCTAGGAGCTTAGGGAGGAAGAAACTAAACCAGATGAGTAGTAACCATAAGCCAACTAAGTGGAAAACCTTAGTTAGAAGCCAATTACCCATTAAATCTACATAACCCCTAAACCCTAGACTAGCTTACCTTGTTCCCTTGACTTTGACAAACCTCATCCATGCAAACTTTTGGAAGCCCAAAAAGCCCCTTCCTTTATGTAATGGCCGAACCAATTATCAAGGACTAAAGAGGAAATTCCATCCCTTGCTTTGCCAATATGAACCGTATGGGTGTGTGTGGGTTGGCTTTGATTCATTCTCATTTCCTTCACCTTTCTACCAACACAAACACAAACACATCCTCTAAGAGACTCATAAAGCTCTTGGAAAAAGAAAAAGAAATAGAGAGGGATAGAAAGAGAAGAGGCCGAGACATAGGAAGAAGATGGAGGGAATTAGGAGCTTGAACAACCTTTCATCCTTGAAGATCTAAGTGCTAGGAGAATTAGAAGACCAACCTTCTCTTGGTAGGAACCGAAGATCAATAAGGAAAAATTGTAATAGTTTAGATCTTCTTACTAGCTATAAATCTTTCATTTTCTTCTTTGCATGTTTGATTCTATGGTTTTAAAGATGAACCTATGTGTTGTTCTCTTTTAATCATGGACTTTAAGGACCTTGAAATTAATTTGTAATATGTTAAACTCATGCTTGATGTTTCGGTTGGGATTTCTCTTAGATAGATCTAGATGTTTTTCTAATTAAATCTTAAAGATCTAAAGAAAAGCTAAGACTTTTGTGGAAACTAAGAATAGATTCTTTTGCATGTCTATTTTTCTTAAACCGTGCATTATGTGTGTTTATGTGATGATTGTTGAATAAATGTGTGATCTAAATTTGCTTTGTGAAAAGTTCAAGTTTATAGTCTTGCATGTCTACTTTCTTTTCTCTAAACCTTGAATTGTGTGTGTATGTGCTTATTGGATAAGAAAATTCATGATCTAAGTTTAATTAATAATAAAGTGAAAATTCTTTGTCCTTGCATGTTTGATCTCTTGTTAAACCGTGACCCCCATATGTTTATGTGTTTATGAGAAACCATGATCTAAACCTAATTTGTGAAAGAACTTAAGTCTTTAGTTTTGCATGTAGGTTTAATGATGGTCCTATGTGATTTAAGTAGATGCATGTAATGATCTTTGATTTATGAAGTGAAAAACTAAGATCCTAGATTTGCATGTAATTTTCAAGCAAAAGATTGAGTTTTCTTTCCTCTATATCATACGGTTTTAAAGAAAAGTTTAAGCAAACAAGTTTTAAAATGACTTTCAAGAATAGACATGTTTAGTGTTTGATTATATCATATGAGGCCATTCGGCCATGTCCAAAAATAATAAAATCCATAATTTTTATTTATAAAAAGTTCATGCATGTTGTTTTCATAAAGTTAAAATTTAGTCTTTAATTTGAGAGAAATAATAATCTTGAATTTATTTATGAAACCCTACATGATTTGCTTTGACTTTGTGACTCATGAATGTTGAAAATAAATGAGATTTTGTTTTCCCTTGCATCATGATGACATACGGCCATCCTAGGAGAAGTAGGTAGCTAGGTTTGTTTCTCATTTAGGGTGCATACATAATGAGATTAATTGAATATAAGAATTTTAAAAGTATTTGCATGCCATGATTAGTTTCTTTGAAAGAAAATTATTGTGAATCTTTGAAATGAGTTGTGATTCAACTTGTTGTTTTGACTTAAGTTATAAAAATGAATTATAAATGTTGATTTTTATCCTAGGTGTGCTCACGGTTTTGGACCCAAATTAAAGAAAATGATTTCATGATTTTACATGTTCCTTGAGCATTAAATCTTTGCAAAACCATATAAGCATGATTCGGCCAAGCATGTGAACATAGTTGGAAAAACTTGTTTTTATGAAATGACTTGTGTAAATGGTTATGTCTAGATACATGATGCTGTATGCTAAATGAAATGATGTGTGTGTCTTTCTTTTATCTTTTTGGTTTAAGGAATAAAAATAAATTATTTGATTTGATTATGTGAAAAAGAAAATTTTGTAATGATAATTCAATAATTTCAAGTTGTTAAAATTTATTAGAGACTAGGAATTATTAACCATATATGATTCGGTTTTGGTGGGCTAATTAAAAGAGTGAGTTTAAATTATTTTCTAAGGAGTAATTGAGTTAATTTATTAAGATTGATAAGGATGTTGCATGACTAAAAGTGTGACCTGCATTATGTGTGTTTGTGAATGCCTTGGATGTTACACGTATTGTTTTGTTTTGTGCTAAATTGGAATTTTGTTTGCGAACTCTGTTTATGAAAAATCTATGTTTGGGTTTCAAAGGGATTTGAAAAATGTTTTATTTGAAGATGTGATTTAAAACAACTCAAATCAATTTGGAATCTTATTTTCTTAAAGTCTTGTGTCTTGAAAGATTTTCGATGTAGGGTTTTGAAATTCTATTTCCTTGGATTTTTGATATTCTGTTTTAAAACTTAAGAACACCGATTTTCTTTAACTAGAATGTTCTAGACTCAGAGAATGGATTTGTTTTAATTGTTCAAAGTGTTCTTGAAAACCCTTTTTAATCAATTTCGATCTAAGACCTTCGGATTTTAGCAACGTATTTTAAAACGAAATTAAGAATTTATCGAAAACGTTCTAACGCACGGGAAAAATGTCTAGTTCGGGTGTCGGACGCGAAAGGAACGATGCAAAGCTAGCAACGGGAAGTCTTGGAAAGCTTTCGGATGTGTCGTCATCCAGGTGAGAGAGAAGTTCCCCTTAAGACGTCGTGGTATTAGGCAACATATTAAGGCGTCCAATCATCTCAAAGGTTGGACCCGGTCTCGTTAGGCGAGGAAGAGGGATAGTGAGTGTTTGTTTGTTTGATTGTTGTTTAGTGTGGGCTATCCCTACAAGTCGCTGAGACCGAAGTGTTGTCTATAGTTAATATGTTTGTCGAGATGGTATGATGTTTACTATTCATGAGCTGTTGGTAGTTTAGTATGTGAAGTAATTTAAGATGTTAAAAGATGTTTGATTTTACCCTGAGACCTGAGATAATAATGAGGGAACGAGACTGAAAGAGAAAAGAGATACGAATAGGAGATATGAGAAAGAATTGAGAAAGAAATAGATGATGCATTAAGATTAAAGAGAAAGTTATAAGAACGAATGAGAAAGAGATAAAGGTGATGTGAGTGAAGGAAAAAGATAAAGAGTTGAGATTGGAAAGATAACGTGATTATGGAAGTGAGATGTGGTGGAGTAGAGATGTGATCCCTCGTTCATGTTTTTGGAAAGAAGCCTAGTGTTGAGTTGAGCTTGCTCCTCCATTAGCACTCATCCAAAAATGTGATTTTTGAAACAGTTTTTGAAAAGAAACTTTTGAAAAGAATTTGTGAAAAGATATATTTTTGAGAAAAGTTTTTGGAACCAACCTTTTAATAAAGTCTTCTGAAAGAGCATCCTGAGAAAGTTTACGAAATATTATTTTCGAAAAAGTTTTGCGAAAAGAGTTTTTGAGAAAGAAGAGGGAATGAGTTTTGAGGAAGTTGGAGAGAATTATGCTGAGCATGAGCTGACGAGAATGTTGATATTGAGATGAGATTGATGTGTGGCTTAAGTCCATTGAGATTTTAGGGGGAACAGATTTACGTTTAGTGGTCGGGCTTCGTTGAAGGGATGCACCAAGGACGAGCCGACTGTTAGGATTCAGCCGATAATTAAAACTCGCTAAGACTTTAAAAGACTTAAAAGACATTTATATACGGGGTGAGGTATGAGTGTCTTATCGAAGTAGTGGAGAGGAAGGAACCATAGGTATTTGCGGATACTTAGGAGGAGATTGCATGAGGGGAGGACGATGACGGTGAAACGTCAAGAAGTCTAGAGTATATTTCTAGGCGGAACGAATCCCACATGTGGTGCACTAACGTGGTGGGGAATGGGTCTAATACCGTGGTAAGTTCCGCATCGCGAACTAGAAATTATACTGTCACCCCCTTGATTGCAAATCGAGAACAGTGAGAGGGACTGGAACGGGGCATTTGTGATTGCCGCTGAGAGCGTGCACTGTTATTTGAATTATGATTATGATTTGAGGCAAGGCCTCTTGGTCTGGGACCATTTGTTTGTGTGACAGCTGTCGTGCCCGAGTGGTAAAGGTCCTGTACTCCTGTTTGCTTCCGACTAGGTTGGGTGGTTGACTGAGGAGATGTAGACGTGTGTGAGCTCAATGATGTTTCCCCCTCATCATTGATGCTATCCAAAATAATAAAACTTAAAAGCACTAAGATGTTTTAAAGAGATACAATAAAATATTCCGCATCGAAGGAGAATTATGAGACGAGCATATAAGGAAGAATTCTCGGAACGCGTGATGAAAAAGTATGATGAGAGAAAGAAGGATGAAGAGAAATGGTGAAAGACTATAAAGAGGATTTTAAGAAGGTGATTATGAAAGGTTAAAGTTTGTGTTCAGTTATATGAGTGTATGGTAATGGTATTGTTGTTGTTTGTGTGTTGTTTATCATCTTTCCTTAGTATTTGCCTATTGTAATTCCACATAGTCGACATAACTGTTTGGGTAGCTTACTCTCTCCTCTTCTTCTGTACTTCTGCTTCTCTTTCTTCTTCTGGAAAATGTCGTACGCCAATTAGACGCAAAAGAAATTGAGGTTCCAGATCCAGCTTGTTCTGGAAGTAGTAACATCTCCGAAGCAGTAGATGCGGATGACATCATTTACGGACAGAGGGCTTGGACTATCAAGATCCGGAGATAGACGATGAGCGTCAGTGTGTCTGACTAGAAGCTAGGTGATTCCCCTGGCGGAATGTAATCCATTGTAAGTCCTTAGCTGCCTAGCTCTATCATACTGTACCCCGGCTAGAATTTTGTTTAATACTAATGTTTTGAAACAAACAAACGGGCTACGATTTTAAATGATGTTTTGAAAAAGGGTTTCAAAGTGCGGTGTCTTGTGACATCTCGGTTTGGAACTTGAAAAGTGGCTATGTAAGGGGAGAACATGAGTTTTAAATAAAACTCCGCTTTAAAAAGTTTAAGTGTTCTCATCTTATGTACACTTGTTTTGATTAAAAAAAAGGCCCTAATTTTCACTATATTTAATTTGAGTTTTCAAGTTGCCGAATCGGGGTGTTACAAAAATGACTTATAATAAATGATAGAGAGAGTAATACTTTTCTCATTCCAATTTTTTGGCTTTTTAGACTTGGCACACATATTGAGAAAATGTTGATTATTGTAAGTCTTATATGTGTTTTGTCTAAAATATCTTTATTTAATCTTTATTAAAAATTACAGTAATATTTAATTTTTATTAGAAAATTTATCCATTAATTAATGTAAACTTTAATGGTTTAGGAATGAGAGTGATGATAAATGAAGAATTTATGAGGAAAGAGAAATAGTTAAATACACTCTCCGTTCTTTATTATCGATCGTTTTTTGGAGAGATTTTTTGTTTTTTTTATCTGTCGTATTGAGGATTCCAAGAGTGTAATAAATGCTATTTTCCATGTTTGCCCCTATTTAATATGTCTTGGTTTATGTAAGTAGTGGAGAAAAATTAATGATTATAGAGAGAGAAAGGGTATAGTGGAAAAAAACATAATTGATGTGTTGGAAATCTGAGTAATAATTAAATTTCTTAAAGGATGTGTTTTGTTTGAAATATGACAAATAAATAGGAACAAAAGGAGTAAAAGATTAAAATTGAACCATTCAAAAAAAAATTGAAAGGAAAAATGTTGATGCATTACAATAGTAATCCAAGGACAAAAGTTCTGAAATGAAAAGAAAAAGACAAAAAGACCAAAAGATTTGGAATAAAGGGAGTATTGTTAGTGTCATCGAAATGGATAACATTTGGTATATTTTTTTAAAATTATCCTTATAATTATCATTGAAACTTTAAAAAACATTGAGTTAATAACGGTGCGTGTAAACAAAATATAATTAATGGCAATAAAAATTTGACAAAATACTTTTAAAAAAATCAAAACACTTCTAACATCTCATGATTAAACATAGAAACAGATGTACTCCCTCCGTCCCTTATTATACAACCCCTCTAAGTAAAAAAAATTGGTCTTAAATATAAGATCTTTTTCAAATTTTTTTCTGAATTATCCATGACATTTAATCATAATACTCTAAGTTTTAGTGAAAAGACATAAATACAATTGTATTGGAAAGTGCAAAATTTTTGCAAACCGTGTAGTTTTAATATTGTATGTGGTAGAGGTAAAATAAACATTAAAATAAGTATTGAAAAGTCAAAAAATTTATTAAGCTCTACTAATTGGTGAAACGATATTTTTGGAACAACATATCAATTTTAATATAAAATTTATTAATAGAAGTGAACGTAAAAATATCCAAAGGATGTATAACAAGAGGATTGAAGGAGTAATATATACTCTCTTGAATTCATACATATAATTTGTTGGTGTTTGATAACAACAAAAGGAAAAAATAGGCAAAAATGGAAACCCTAGCAGAACAAACTCAAGGTGAGAAACATGGAAAACCATCTTCTGAGGAAGATGATCAAAAGGAACGTAGCAATAAAAAAGTTAAGACTGGTAGTGTTGATGATGAGCGTGTAGAAGTGGATATGATGGATCTGAATGGTCAGTCTCCTACCAGTAGGAAGCAGTCTTATCGTGAAGTGGTGATGGCTAATGAAGGTTATGAACCAACTCCTCAGGAGATTATTCAAATGGTGAAGGAGGATCTATGCCCTATGTTGGAGGAGGAAGATAAGGCTATGGTGGTTTGCGATGAGTTTATCAGTAAGCCAAAAATAGCAGTATCTCTTGAGGAGTATGAAGAGTGGTGTAGGCCTTGGCAGAGAGCTTTGATAGTAAATCTGGTTGGCAGAAAGGTTGCATTCAGATTCATGGTAGCAAGGCTTCAAAGGCTCTGGGCTCTGCGATCAGATATCAAGGTTATGGATTTGAGTGAGGGTTTTTTCTTGGTGCAATTTTCAGATGAAGGGGACTATACTCACGCTCTTTTCGAGGGCCCTTGGAAGTTTGGGGATCATTATATCCAGGTCCAGCGATGGCGGCCTTTCTTTAAGCCAGAAGAGCATGAGTATAGAAGGATCGTCGTTTGGGTCAGAATTCCTCAACTTCTCATTGAGCTCTCAAACAAGAAATTTCTATGGCGTGTGGGGAATAGTATTGGTACTATGCTAAAGATTGATGAGCATACGTCGATTCATTCGCGTGCGAAATTTGATAGGATTTGTGTCGAAGTAGATTTGAGGAAGCAGCTTGTACCCACTATTGAAGCCATGGGAGTGACTTTCAAGCTTGAGTATGAAGGTCTCCACCTTATCTGTTTCAACTGTGGTCGTTTTGGGCATAAACGGGATGCATGTCCGGAGGCTGTGGTGATGTCTAAGAAAGAAACGGTGGTGATGGAGCAGAAGGTTAAAGATGGCTGTAGCATGGAGACGTCCAGTGATGAAAACCGTGAGATTACCGTCGGGGAGAGTATGGCGGCTGCAGTCCCGGAAAAGGTGGAGAGTGATTTTGGGCCCTGGATGGTGGTTCAGAGACCTCAACGCCGGAAAACTCGTAACAGTAAGGGTGAGGAGAATCCCGAAAAATCTGCTAAGGATTCAAATAGGTTTCAAATTCTTTCTAATGATAAGCACGAAGATACTGAAGGGGTGAATATTTCACGTGGGAAGCATGTTGTGCATGCAGATAATTCTCAACAGGTTGGTCAAAAATCTCACGTGCCAAAGATTGCCAAAAATGGGCCTCCTAAGCCCAAAGTTTCCAAATCCGTTTCTCGGCCTGTCCAAGCTAAGAGGCAGCATTTGGAATCTAGTAGTGATAAAGCACGTGAGCCATGTGAACATGTTTCTACTGCTAACTTGCCTAAAGAGAACTCTAAAGAGAAGTCTGTGTCGCATGTTGAGATGCAGGGAAGAGAAATTTTGAGAATGATCAGTCAAAAGCAGAATGACGATTGGAAGGATTATGTGAATAGGAAAACAACTTGGGAGGATATTCTCAATCAGCATGTCGAACACAAGTCAGAAGAAGAGTTGGCTCATATAAATGCTCTCCTTAAGTTGGGTAGTAGTGACGTAGGGGGAGTAAAAAAACCACCTGATATCACTATGCAGCCATCTAGTTCTGAAGCAGTTTCGAATGAGCAAGTGTGCTCAGTGCATGACGGCAGTGTTGCTAGCTCTGTAGCTAAGAATTAATTCTCCTTTTTGGAGCCTCTCGTTATTGTTTGGGTTTTATGATGAATACAATGGTGTGGAATTGTCGTGGTGCTGGTGGCAAGAACTTCCCCGGTATCATTCGTGACTGTAAACGTTTCTATCATGTTAATTTGGTAGCGATTTTAGAACCTCGAATAAGTAGTGAAAGAGCCGAAGGGGTAATTCGAAGACTTAATTTCTCAAAGTCTTTTAGAGTGGATGCCAATGGTGTTTCAGGTGGTATTTGGATTTTATGGGATGATGATATTCAGGATGTCCAGGTGGTAAGCTCTTCATTTTATTATGTTCATTTAAAATGTACTAATAATGGCTTATGCTGGTTCTTTACAGTGGTGTATGCTAGTCCTCAAGAGGGCCTTCGAAATATCATTTGGGATGAGATGAGGGGCCTTAGCTCTCAAATAAATGGGCCTTGGTGTGTGGCGGGTGACTTTAATCAAGCTCTCTACTCTCATGAAAAGGTAGGAGGAGCTTCTTTAAATCAACCAGCAAGTAACAGGTTCTTTTCTTGCCTTGAAGATTGTGAGCTTTCTGATATTGGATATAAAGGTCCAGCTTTTACTTGGCAACGGGGGGAGTTGCAAGAGCGTTTGGATAGAGCAGTGGCAAATATCCAGTGGCGGGATCTCTTTCAACACTTCTCCCTTATAAATTTGCCTCTTCCTTCCTCAGATCACTTGGCGTTGTGGCTTCGTCTAAATAATAGTCATGCTCCAAGCAGAAATTTCTTCAAGTTCTTATCTCCTTGGCTGTCTCATTATGATTTCAAGAACCAAGTCAAGAGTGCATGGTCTAACTCGGTCTCTTGGACAGATAATATTGCTAATTTTACTGCAAAGATTAGTGTTTGGAATAAGGAGGTCTTCTGTAATATTTTTGCCAAGAAACGACGTGTACTTAATAGATTAAATGGAGTTCACCGTAGGATGGCCGGTTCTGTTAATTCGCATCTCCTTGATTTGAAGCACAGGTTATGGAAAGAGTATAATGAAATTCTGCATCATGAGGAAACCTATTGGTATCACCTTGCTCGTAATGATAAAATCAAACTAGGTGATAGGAACACCAGGTTTTTTCATCTTGCTGCTACAACTAGAAGGCAAAGAAACAGAGTGGATGCCTTGATGAATGACGATGGAGTTTGGGTTTATGATACTGAGGAACTCAAGGACATGGTTCGGGACTACTTCATCAGTGCCTACAACGATAATAATGCTACTTCAGGTCAGTTGAATACCGTGTCTAATTTTCCTGTTTTACCTTCTGATGCTTTATCTCATTTGATGCATGAGGTTTCGATGCTGGAAGTTAAGCAGGCGTTATTTAGTATGCACAGTCATAAAGCTCCTGGGCCTGATGGTCTTCATCCTATTTTCTTTAAATCTCAGTGGGATGTTGTCAATGTTTCAATGTTAAATTTCATTAGAAAGGTTTTTCAGCAGCCTGAAGCTATTAAAGATGTGAACCATACCTTGATCACTCTTATTCCTAAGAAGTGCAAGCCTACCAAAGTCACTGAATTTCGGCCCATCTCGTTATGTAACGTGATTTACAAGGTAATTACTAAAATTATTGTTAATAGGATCCTTCCTATTATGGATCAACTTGTTTCTGAGATGCAGTGTAGCTTCATTCCTGGAAGGCAAGGAATTGATAATGTTATTCTTCTTCAAGAGGTAATTCATTCTTTTAGAAGAGTTTCTGGCCGTAAATGTTTCATGTCCATAAAACTTGATCTTGCTAAAGCTTATGATCGAGTGAGATAGAGTTTTATTGAAGATACTCTTTCAAAAGCTGGATTTGCAACTGATTTTATTGGTTTAATAATGTTTTGTATTACCTCTTCTTCTATGCGGGTGAATTGGAATGGTGATCAGTCTCAGTCTTTTTCGCCTGCTCGGGGTCTTCGCCAGGGTGATCCTCTTTCACCTTACTTATTTGTGTTATGCATGGATCGATTATCTCATCTTATTCAGGATAGTGTTGATGCTAATGATTGGGTTCCTTTTACGGTTGGAAGAAACGACCCAAAGGTATCTCATATTATGTTCGCTGATGATGTGACTCTGATAGCCGAGGCTTCTGTTGATCAAGCTTGTCATATTAAAGCCTTGCTGGATGTTTTCTGTGATTTTTCTGGTCATAAGATTAATTACAATAAATCCACAGTCTTTTTCTCTAGCAATACGAATGACAGGTTGGCTAAAGACATTAGTGATGCTCTTGGGATTGAAGTTACTAGTGAGTTTGGTCACTATCTTGGTGTACCTATAAAATCCTCACGATGTAATTATATTGACTTTTCTTTCTTGATTGACAAAATTAAGAAGAAACTTTCTGGTTGGAAAATGAAGACCCTTTCTTTTGCAGGAAGAATTACCTTGGCCCAATCATGTATTATGAGTATCCCTTCTTATATTTTACAAGCTATTCCTCTTCCGGTTTCTGTGTGCTATAAAATTGAGGAGCTTTGCAGAAATTTTATTTGGGGTAGCTCAAATGAACAGAGACGATGTCACTTGATTTCATGGGAGAAGATTTGTTCTCCTAAAGAGGAAGGTGGTTTAGGCTTTCGCCGATTGCAGGTTGTGAATGAATCTTTTATGATGAAGCTTGTTTGGCGGCTGTTATTGAACCCTCAATCTTTGTGGGCTAGAGCTTTGATTGCTAAATACAAAGTCAGTGACATTTTTAACATTTCATCCCTTACTAGTGCTCATGCTACTATGACTTGGAGGGCTATGATAAAAGTCTGTGACAAAGTTTATTCCAATAGCTTTTGGATTCTGGGAGATGGCAAGAAGACAAGGTTTTGGTTGGATGCTTGGATTCCTGGGACTCCTGCTCTTACGTTCATCCCTGGAATTTCGATTCCAACTTGGTGCCGCTTTCATGTAGTCTCTGATTTTGTTGAGAATGACAGATGGAAGTGGGACATTCTTAATGATATTATTCCCCAGCAGGTGTAGTCATTAATAGCTGCGGTAATTCCCCCTTCGAATGATGCTGCGGAGGATAGTCTTGCTTGGGCTATGGAGAATAACGGTGATTTTTCTATTGCTTCAGCTGCTGCGTTTTTCCAAGGATATAGAGCTCCTGATCATCACCTGGTACGTAATCCTATTTTTCGTCTTGTGTGGGATTGGCCAGGTCCCCAGAGGATTAGAGCTTTTCTTTGGAAATTATCCCATGGTCGAATTTTGACAAACATGGAACGTGTCAATTGTAATATGAGTACTGATGCGACTTGTCCTCGATGTCAGCAAGAACCGGAATCTCTTTTGCATTCTCTTAGGGACTGTGAAGAAGTCTGTGAGTTATGGAGTGCTATTCTTGATGACAGGGCTTGGGCTAGTTTTTTCTCCGTGGGATCTGTGAATTGGTTATGCATGAATCTCTCAAACCAAAAAATGTGTTCTGTTGATGTTGATTGGAAGATCCTATATGGCGTCTTAGTTTCTATGCTTTGGCAAAGCAGGAACGATTTAGTGTTCAATCAAAAACGCCTGAGCCTTATGGATTTATTGATTCAAGCTATTGCTTATTCGCGTGTCATTATGGATGTTAACTCTCCTTTATCAGTGTTGGTTGTGGCCAAAAAAGAGATTCTGGTTGCTTGGTGTCCTCCTGCTCATGGTTTTTTGAAGTTAAATGTGGATGGCTCTTTCAGGCGAAGTACTCATGTTGCAGCTTGTGGTGGCCTCATTCGTGATCCTTCAGGTCGCTTTGTGCATGGTTTCGCTTGTAATTTGGGAAATTGTAGTTCTACGAAAGCTGAGTTATGGGGATTGTTGTGGGGTTTGCGCCTTGCTAAAAATCTTCATATTCATGCTTTGGAGGTCGAGATGGATTCCCAGGTGGCAGTTTCTCTTGTTAGCAAACACTGTGCTAGTACTCATCATTGTTTTTCTCTGGTTCGTGAAATTAGGCGGCTACTGCAGTCCTCTTGGAATGTTTCTATTATTCATGTGTATAGGGAAGCTAATAAGTGTGCTGATGTCTTGGCCAATATGGGTCATGGCTTGTCTTTTGACTGTAATTTTTTTCCTCAGTGTCCTCGTGAGCTCTTTCTTCTTGTTTGTGAGGACGCTTATGAGATTGCTTTCCCTCGTTTAATCTAATCTTCTTGGGCTCTTTATAGCCCCATTGATTATCAAAAAAATATATACTCTCTTGAATATGAGAAAATAGGAGTACTTGGCAAGATCAAAACCAAAACTTAATAGGAGATCCTTACAAAATGACGGAGAACGGAAAGAATGAAATTTTGGTTGGAGTGCTCTTGACTCTTGAGCATTCTACGTTCACAGCTTACCCAACCAAACAAACTAATTGTATTCGACTTAATTACTTAATTCGATTTTTATTATAGAACATATTTAATTAAATTATATATACATATCAAAAATAGTTTATTATCTGAATTTAATGAGAATATATTATAATATTATAAATTTACCTTTTTAATAAAGATCAAGAACATCTTATAAATATTTAATAAAAAACAATAAAAAATCATAAAAAAATATAACATAATTTATTATTAAGTCTAAAAATATTTTCTAAAATGTGACATATAATAAAAATTTGAACGAGTATATATATATATATATATATATATATATATATATTAATTAGTATAGATTTTCATATATTAAAAAGTTATCAATAATTTGATACAACTCCCACCGTTTCACTACACTCAACTAGCCAGCCATCTCGATCAGTTTAAGGTTGTCACTTTCGATGACTTGGATATCACATGGGTGTTGACCGCATATTTTTCCTCTCTATATTAGTATGTGTGTTCTGTTGGCGTGGAAAGGTTTGACAATTCAACTTTACTAATGAAATTGTCATTTGTAAAGGCCTACTTAGAAGGTAATTTAGAAATTTTAGAAAGGAAGAGTTTGAAGGGTTAAATAATGATTTTGGAAACAGAATGTTTGTTTGCATCCTTGTTTTCCGACTCTCAGACCTTTTTTTTTTTTTTTTGATATTGAATAGTTGGTTAGACAAAATGCAATGGGCATACAAAATTAAGCATGTATGACGTTTGCCAGGGATGAAGATTATTTAATTTTTATTAAATTTGGACTTTAAATCAAATATTGAGAAAATGGAATCACAAGATAGAGACGTTGCTTCAATATTGAGAAAATGAAGATTATATTTATAGGTGCCTTATCGTCACGAGCACGTTTATCTGTGAATCTATGGAAGAAAATTATAAGTCTAAAATACGGTTGTTTCCGTTTCTATTTATATCTCTTATTAAAAAAACACATTTTTTTTAGATCACCAAAAAAAAACACATTTTTTAATGATTACTTTGATTTTTTAATAAATTAATTATGTTTTTTAATATAATACCATATTAATTTTTTTTGAGTTTCTAAATAAAACAGATAAAATAAAAATTAAATATTTTTCAAGAAAAGTAGATGATAAAAAGCAAAGGTAGTAACATGTTAAGCTCTTCTTTATTATTTTTGTTAAACTTATTAGAAGTGATAAAATAATCATAAGTTGATATTATTTTGTTTTTTTTAGGGTTTAGCAAGGGGAATTAGTCTAAAACCCCCCACTTTATCCCCAAACCCCCTTGAGTCTTCAAAACAAAAAAAAATCCTCATTCAAATCAATTCCCCAAACCTCACTCTATCGACTCTTTTTCTATGACTCCTCTACTCCCCCTACTCCTCTATTCCGATTCCTCATCTCCGGCACCACCACCTTGAAGCACATCACCACCGCCAACAACATCATCATCTTCGGTCGTGCTTCTCTTTGCTCTCTTTGGTACTTTTTTTCTTCTTTTTTTTGTATTTCGTTTTTCCTTCTCTGCTTCTCTGGTTCGTTAGTTTGCTGCTCCATTATTCTCTGGTTTTTTGCCTTCTTTTTCATTAGTTTCCCATGGTTTTGTTCTTGTCCTTCGTCTTCTTCTTCGTTTCTTTCTTCTTCTTGTTCGTTGGTTCTGTTCTTCGTCTCGTTATTTTTTTCCTGTGCTCTGTGTAATTCCGACGACCCAGTGTCGGAATTTAGTTAAATTCTGACACGGGGTTCTCGGAATTTTATTAATATATTTTTTTAATTTTTGGATGAAAAAATTCCGACAATCCAGTGTTGAATTTCCGACACGGGATAGTCAGAAATTGCACAGTTACGTAAAAAAAAACAGAAAGAAAATAGTTTTACCTTAAAGAAAAAGTATGAATGTCCATTAACATAGATGAGGGGTTTCGGGTTTGAGATTTGGGAGAAGGTGGAAGATGAGGGCTTTAGGGTTTGGGTGGGAAGGTGGAAGGTTTTGGGGTTTAGGGTTTGCGGTGGGAAGGTGGCTGGGGTGTGGGGTGTGGGTTTTTTTTTTATGTATTGAATGATAAATGGTATAATTGATATTTCCACTTTAAAATGGGGTTTGGGGATAAAAGTAGGGTTTGTAGACTAATTCGGTGTAGTTTAGGTTCCATTTTGCCATTGGGCCTTTCATTAACGGACGAGCTTTTCTCTTAACTTTTTTGTTTTGAATGGGTTGTTGGTCCATGCCCTTATTATTATTATTTTTGGGAATTACTTTTTGGCCCCCGCATATGACTTTTTGGCCCACATTTCATATTTTCGTGGACCAAAATACCCTTATGGTTGCTAAAGTTTCCGGTAATATCAAACCGAAATCTTTTCCGGTTTCCCTAAATCGGAAAAAAATTAGACCCTTTCCAGGTTTGTCTGGTAAAGTTGTGTACAAATAACTGTCGGAAACTTTCCGACTGTGCCAAACCGGAAGAACTTCGGTTATCCAAAACCGAAATAATTTCGGTTAAGTAAAACCGGAATCATTCCGGTTAAGCAAAACCGGGAATGAATTTAGACTCCGTTCCGGTTTTGTGTGAGCCAGTTGCACTATAAAGAGTTGTTGGAATCTTTTCGACTATTCCAAACCGAAAGGCTTTCGGTTATGCAAACCCGGAAGAAATTCGGTTAAGTAAAACCGAAATAATTTTAGACCCCTTCCGGTTTTGTGTGATCCAATTGTACTATGAAGAGATGTCGGAATCTTTCCGACGTTACCAAACCGAAATGATTTCGGTTCTGCCGAATCGAAAAGTTTTCGATTCTGCTGAACCGGAAATTTTAAATATCTAAAGGGTGCAGTGTTTTCGTCCATGCAAATAATAAATGGGGGCCGAAAATTCGTATGTGGGGGTCAAAAAGCAATTCCCATTATTTTTTATATGAAATTGCCGCATGTCATCTTTCTCCCTCATGAAGAACCATGAAGCAGTATTTATAGCACCATGGTTGAAACATTAATAACGGCCTTCTCATGGAAATAATTGGATGGCATAAGGAAGATCAAAGAACTGCGCAACGCTTGCCGCACAGGGGTACCTATGAAAGTCTCTCGATTTTCCTAGCACCCTCATCTTCTTCCTTCGTTTATGAAATCTTGCAACTCTTCGGAGGGGAGCTTCTGATCTCCTTAAACCGTGATACCACCGAGCATAATGGGTGTTGCCAATTAAGAGGAATGGCTAAATGAAAAATCCGATTAGCCATGTTTAAATTCGAAAACAGGATCGGAAATAAATCAAAAACAAATATGGAAATAAAGCAAATTGATTCAAAATCATTTTTGAAATTTTTCAAAATAGTAATCGATTACTTTACTTTAGCTAAAATAATCGATTTATTGCAAAATAGTAATCAATCCAAAGATCTTTGGATTTTGTATGATGTAACAAAGTTAATTGATTGTCTGAGAAAGTAATTGATTCCTCTCGATCAAGTAATTTATTCAAATCTCTCTAGATTTGTATGATATGATGCTACAGAAGTAATCGATTAGCTACACTAAGTAATCAATTACTTGTGCTGAAATTTATGTAATTTGATTGAAATGGAGAAGTGCTTCCTTATTTTTTTTTCAATTTCATGTTTTTTATTTGGTACTTCACTACTGGAAAAATGACTTTTAAAATCGGTCGTTTTGGACTTTTAAAATCGGTCGTTGTGATGATGTAGAAAACGATGATGTTAAAAGTCAAACATTTAAAACCGGTGAAACGACCGATTTTGAAAGTGGAATTAAAATCGGTCAAAACACACGATTTTGAAAGTGGTAATATTTAACTCGGTCAAAACGACCGATTTTGATTCTTAATTTTTTTTCAAACAACCCATTCTTCCTGTTCAGCAATACAACACATTGAACTGGTTTTTATCATCCCTTTATTGTATTGATTTCTTTTCAAATAACAATATGATAAATCATCAATCCAATATTTAACTATTTTGAAAAAAAAAATAAGTGGAAAAAAAATCAGCAAGAATCAGAGGCCAGAAGCAAGAATCATAACAGAGAATCAGCACAAACATATTTCAATATTGAATCTGAAAACCATAACAGTATGCTAAAAAAAAAGGTAAAGCATAATAGAGAAGTGGATCTGTGGCGGCGATGACCCACTTCTTCTTCGCTTTGGACTTGATCTGTGGCGGCGATGAGGGTGTGGCCCTGGTTGTTGAACTGTGGATCTGTGGCGACGAGGAGGGTGTGACCGAGGTTGTTGGACTTGGATCTGTGGCGCTCGACCTCGGTATGGTGGCGCAGTTGTTGGATCTGTGGCGCTCAACCTCGGTGACGGCGGCTTCCTCAGTTTTGCGATTTGAATCTCGATTGAGGGAGAGAACGAGATGGTGACGGTTCGGTGGCGCAAGGCGAGCCAGCGATAGCACAAGGCGAGAGACGAGAGAGAAGTAGAGAACGGAGATGGTGAGAGAGAAAGAGATATGGCTCTAACCGTGTGAGGGAGAACGAAACATGGGAAAGAAAGAAGAAGAAGTTGAGGTCGAAGGAGTTTGGGGGGGAAGGGCGCCACACGGAAAAAAGAAAGGGAAACACATACATAGGGTTTCCTGGGCAGAGAGAAAATATAAGAATGATAAACACTTTCTAACTCGGTCAACAGTGACCGAGTTTAATAATCAACATTTATCTACAAAATTGCCACCGCATTTCTACATTCTAACTCGGTCAACAGTGACCGATTTTAAAAATACTTACAAAATCGGTCGTTTTGACCGATTTTAAAAGATAAAAAATTAAAAATTAAAAAAAAAGAAAAAATACTTACGAAATCGGTCGTTTTGATCGATTTTAAAAGATAAAAAATTAAAAATTAAAAAAAATACTTACGAAATCGGTCGTTTTGACCGATTTTAAAAGATAAAAAATTAAAAATTTAACAAAAGAAAAAAATACTTACGAAATCGGTCGTTTTGACCGATTTTGAAAGATAAAAAATTTAAAAATTTAAAAAAAGAAAAAAATACTTACGAAATCAGTCATTTTGACCGATTTCAAAATATTAAAAATTAAAAATTAAAAAAAGAAAAAATACTTACGAAATCAGTCATTTTGACCGATTTCAAAAGATAAAAAATTAAAAATTTAAAAAAAGAAAATAATACTTACGAAATCGGTTGTTTAACGACCGATTTCAAAAGTTAGATTTTATTTACAAAATTGCCACCGCGTTTTTTTTTAAATCGGCTTTACAACGATCGATTTTAAAACCCCGATTTCAAAACCTTATTTTCTAGTAGTGCTTGGACAAAATGCAACAAAAAAACATAGGGAAAGGATTCCTTTTATTATGAACATCTATAATGTACCCAATCTTTTGGCTAGAAGAACCTATAAGGAGCCAAGTACATTCAATCAACATAAGGAGTTTTTTTAATCCAATCAACATAAGGAGTTTTTTTAAATCTAGTTTTGTATGTAAAAGAACCAAATATTTCAAAAATCTGGTTTATAAACAAAAATCCAGTTTTGTAAATGGGTTTTTATGATAATATAATTTAAAAAACCGGTTTTTAATTCTGATTATAGATAAAATCAGTTTTAATTTTAAAAATCGGTTTAAAATTGGTTTAGATTATGAACCGGTTTATAATAGGTTTAATCCGGTTGTCAAACTCGAACCAATTTGGTTAACTATTCAAACCAACTAATATGGTTTATTGGGATTTTTTTTTTTTTTTGGTAAACAATAAGGGGCCAAAGCCCAAAACAAAACTAATGCACACTAACTAATCTAGGAAAAGCGCTCCTCCTATAGTCCTCATACAGCAGCTTTCTCAAGTTGTTATCAGGACCATTAAGAATTACATAGTCTTCATTCAGCAGAAAGCTCTTGTTGGCTAAGTAATCTGCGCATCTGTTCCCTTCACGCAGAGTGTGTCTAAATCTAACATCCCACTGTTTGTTCTTCATCAGCTTGATATGGTTGATTATTCCATTGAATTTTGAACCGGTGTTTGGACTGTCTTGCTGATTTAAGAAATTGATAATTGTGAGGGAATCACATTCAACTATCAGTTTCTTAATCCCACAGTCCCAAGCCAACTGGAGACTAGATAAAATGCCCCACAGCTCAGCTTTATTGGGATTTTGATTAGTTTTAATCAAAAACTGGTTCATGAACATCCCTAAATGAGGATGGGGTGGAGTAAAAGTGTGAGGAGATGACAAATATACAATGCATAGTGACAAAATAAATCTCCTTCAATAATGCACTTTGTCTCAATCATTAGTCCAATAATTCAAGCCCAAATTTTTAATTAACATGAAATTAATTATTCTAAACATATCAAATCAATGAAAGTAGTAGGACTTGAAAGGAGTAATTCTTGATACATGTATCTAGGAGTTAAAGTCTGCTCATATTTTTTTGGAAAATAAAATCATGCGAAACAATTTTTTTTAAACAAAGAAACGTTAATTACGTTTTTATCCTTGTAAATAGGATCAAATACCTTTAGTCCTAGAAGCTTTTTTCCAAGGTTTTGATCTTTGTAAAAGTTAAAGTTTTAGAATTAATCCATCCGTTCATATGATTTTATAAGTACTAAAATGACATATAAAAAAAGTCCACATCAACATTACTACGTGTACTACATATGACATATGAATTTTTTAAATTTTTTATATTCAATAAATATTGAGAAAATACATATGTATTTTCTTATCACTTCCGAATTTTTTTCCTCAATCTTTCAGTCCTTTTTTTTATTCCATGGTATTTGTCAAATAATTGTTAAAAAAATCCACATGTTATATGTAGTACGAATGGCGGGCGATGCGGTAGTATTGACGTGGACTTCAATCTACCATATCAAAACTTAACAAAATCGAAAAAACAACAAGTCTAATTCTAAAACTTTACATGGGGGTTTCTCCGGTGTCATTGTAAAAGGGTGGGTTTTGGTGCCGTCGAATCCTTAACCAATGAAAACACGCCATGTCATATAATTAGTCACGTCAGCATAATTTCTATTAAAGCATCCAATTTTATCATATTGCATTTTAGTCCTTCACATTTTAGGTAACTTTTGATTAATCTAACTAATTTAAATCAAATTAAATATTTCCTATTTTATTTAATAATTAAAATAAAAAAAATTAGGATTTGATTTTGAAATAGTTTCTTTCATAATCTATCACTTCATCAAAATTTCATCACGTCTGTTCATCACCTGGGCAAACTTCATCACGGCTTCCTGGTTCGTCAACACTTTATAAAGATTATTAGGTTGCCTCATCCATAAATCAGTAGGGTACAACACATTCATCATCTATCAAATTTTCGCAGCACACACCAAACACATCTCACTGTGATATCAATTTTCACTGCTATTCTTGACGGCATCACAACCAAACACGACCCGACGTCATCATCGTCACCAATCCATCTTCTCTTAAAAAATCACTTTACCTTATGTTTTTCCCTCTTTCTCAACTATGATTATGTTTTTCCCTTCTATTTTTAGTTTGTTAGATCTGTAATAAAGATTAATTATTTCCCAACCACTTGTAACCATATGCTTCATTTTTTTCCCTTTTCTTGACTTTCTATTGTAAAAACAAAAACAAAGAATTATGCCAATGATCAATGAAATGAGAATTGATTATTTATTTGCTGGTGTGATTATTTACTTAATGTTAGTGATGGCCAAACAAAAATCACTAATCAAATTTGTGAAATTTTTGAATAGAGACGCAATAAATCGCAACATCGACACAATTATACTCATGAATTTCAATATTTGTTTCTAGATTTTGGTAGCCTTTCTCTAAAACTTTATAATATTGGTAAAATTAGAATCATGTTATTGGTTGCTGAATTAGAGGAAATTGTTATGGTCTTTTTGTTTAGAAATAAATAAAAACAAATTCAACAAAAAAGTGATTATTTGAAAAAGTAACTATTTTTAGATGTTGTAATATTTAGATTCAAATAACAGCCTAAAGATCTCTACAAAAAAATAACAATGTAAAAATAAACATTAAATTTGGTTCAAGATTTTGAATTTTATAACTTTCAATCTCTTTAAGAGGTATGATTGATAATTGATTAACAATAGTAATGAATGAAAGATAAATATAGAAACACAATCAATTTCCATCATTATTTTTTTTATAAGCAATAAATTAAGAAAAAAAATACGAATTCAAATTCAAATAACAACCTAAAGATCTCTACAAAAAAAATAATAATGTAAAAATAAACATTAAATTTGGTTCAAGATTTTGAATTTTATAACTTTCAATCTCTTTAAGAGGTATGATTGATAATTGATTAACAATAGCAATGAATGAAAGATAAATATAGAAACACAATCAATTTCCATCATTATTGTTTTTATAAGCAATAAATTAAGAAAAAAATTTACGAATTCAAATTCAAATAACAGCCTAAAAACCTCTAACAAAAAATAACAATGTAAAAATAAACATTAAATTTGGTTCAAGATTTTGAATTTTATAACTTTCAATCTCTTTAAGAGGTATGATTGATAATTGATTAACAATAGTAATGAATGAAAGATAAATATAAAAACATAATCAATTGCTATCATTATTGTTTTTATAAGCAATAAATTAAGAAAAAAATTTACGAATTCAAATTCAAATAACAGCGTAAAGATCTCTAAAAAAATAACAATGTAAATATAAACATTAAATTTAAATCAATATTTTGAATTTTATAACTTTCAATCTCTTTAAGAGGTATCATTGATAATTGATAAACAATAATATTAAATGAAATATAAATATAAAAACACAATCAATTGTCATCATTATTGTTTTTATAAGCCATAAATTAAGAAAAAAATTTATGAATTCAAATTTAAATAATAGCGTTAAGATCTCTAAACAAAATAACTATGTAAAGATAAACATTAAATTTGAATCAAGATTTTGAATTTTATAAATTTAAATCTCTTTAAGATGTTTCATTGATAGTTGATAAACAACAATAATGAATGAAAGATAAATATAAAAACATAATTAACAATGTAAAGATCTCTAAAAAAAATAACAATGTAAAGATAAACATTATAAAATATGCCATAATTTTTATGAAAAAACTATTTTAAAATAAAATCCTAATTTTTTTATTCTAATGTTTTTAAATAAAATAGGAAATATTTAATTTGATTTAAATTGATTAGAATAATCAAAAGTTACTTAAAATGTGAAGGACTAAAATGCAATATGATAAAATTAGATGCTTTATTAGAAATTATGATGACATGGCTAATTAAATGAGGTGGCGTGCTTTCATTGGATAAAACTTCGACGGCACCGAAACCCACCATTTTACGACAGCACCGAAGAAACCCCCTAAATTTTTTAAGACTAAACTTAAAAAAAGAAAAAAAAGAAAAAACCCTCCGAAAACTAACCATAAGTCCATAACATTAATATACGGCCAAAAACTTAATAATTAAGCCAAACGTTCATATCTCAACCACAATTTGCTAGCGGCATCCCCACGCCGCGCCATTAGTGGAAAGAAACTCAGCTGCAAGCCTTATCATCATGATGAAATTAAAGGAAAAGAAAGAAAGAAAATATAAACTGTGCTGGTGGATTAAATCATTTATGAGTTCTATCACATCAAAGCAAAGTTCTTTACATTTTAGAAGCTGGTTGGTATTGGAATTGACTAATATAAAATATATTGAACGAAAATTATATATGAAGAGAATTCAACTTAAAAAGATGTAAGAAGGCTAATAATAATTAACAATATAGAAATCAACTTGCATATAATTTTGAAGAACATAGGAGGAAAGCATTTCAACCATTTTTAATATAAAAGAACTTAAATGAGATATTTTCTGTTTTTAAAGTATAACTCTCTATTAGACATGGTGCATATGTCCATTAAAAAAAAAAAGACATGGTGCATATCGGATTTAAACTCATATGTCAATATTGAGATGATTAGTAGGAGAGGGATCAAACAGAAAGATTCAAAGATACATCACTTGCTTTTTTATTCCTTAGAAGCGCACAAAGAAAAAAGAATACCAGTGGCAGTGGATCATCTAGTAAGCATGCCCCATATCCATATGCTGTGCAATCAATCGCTCGTTGAGTTCCATTTATTTCTATCTTTTATCTATTCCTTTTTTTTATTTTTTATTAATTATTGATTTTTCTTTTATGGATACACTTATTAATAAGATACATCTAAAAAACAAAAAAATATTTTTTAGTGTACAACTACGTGCAACCAGGGTCAATAACACTCCTTTTAGGTGAGAAAGGTGTGAAATTAAGAGAAATGGAAATTATGAAACCCCCTATTCTTTAAAAGAAAATGCAAGTATAAAGTGTTGACGTACAAATAACAAGGTTGAAACAAAATTTTAAAAAAAAAAGTTATCCTTATTTTATTGTTGATAAAACATTTTCACTTTCTAGATCCTCAATTTCGAGCTCTTTAAAATATATTAGTTGTATATATTATTAAGTACTTAGAACTATATATAGCTTTGTCTTACCGAATGAATTAGACTTGTCACTCACTTATTTTTAAATGTGATCGAGTTAATTTTTAAATTTGAACTCATCCTTATTAATTAAGATGAGAGACAATAGGAATAGGTCCAAATTAATTCAAGACAATATAGGATGATTCGGGTTGATGCGAGACAAAAATATTAAGTTTAAAATTTATAAAAAACTTAATTATATAACAAGATCCTGAAGTTTGAGGTTTTTGCCAGATATTTTGTTCTTTTTTTCAATGTCTGACTCCTCGAAGTTACTTATAAGTTTGCCATATATCCCTACTACTAATTCTGGCCATTTTTTTTTACATGTAACATCGGAATCCTAGTCAAACGCAGGAGGTTAGGCACGTGGGGCGAAGATCTTTTTTTTTTGTTTTAAATTAAACAACTAAAAAAACTTAATATTTTTTTTATATTTTTAGTTAAATAAAAAAAGAAAAAAAGGATTGAAGAGTGAGGTCGTCTTCGCCCATGTGACATCACGCGACACCACATGACCAACCTCTTGCGTCTGACTAGGATTCTGATGTTACATGTAGGCAAAATTGGTCAGAATTGGTAGTAGGGGTATATGACAAACTCAGAAATAACTTCAGGGAGTCAGACATTGACAAAAAAAAAGAATAAGGGTATCCGGCAAAAGTATCCCAAACTTCAGGGACTTGTAACATAATTAACCTTTATAAAAAAGAATATGGCTTTATCCTTAGAGAAAAATGACAAAAATTGATATGGTGCAATAAATTCTTCGTCACAATGTTTCTTTTATTCATAAAATTGTTAAAATGGTATCTAAAATTTAAATCTTAAGTAATTGCATAACAATAGTTGACCAGACCATCACCCCGTTACGCTTACTCTACATGATTTAAATATTTTACACAACATAACTTAAAAGTGTGACAAAAATAAAAAAAGTTTTGCTATTATTCAAAGAGACAAAAATGACTACTTCACCGATACTTATCTATATTATTTTGTGATTTAGCAAACATATCAGTAGAATTTTATTATATCATTAGCTCAAATATTTTAGACAAAGTAGCCACAATATATTATTAACAATATAGTAAAGAAATATCAGAGATATTATATGCTTAAATTTGTGCTCATTTAAAATATTATTCTTATGATATAAAATTTTAGACAAAAACACATAAATGAATAATACTCTGCCCTTATTAAGCATAGAAAAACAAGTTGGATGACCCACGATATACCCGAACCCATATCTAATATTGGGTCAGTCCTTTTTTATTCTTTTTTATCTTTTTTATGTCAATTGTGACGAGTCAAACCAACTTAAAATAATTGAGCATTTGAGCTGATACGAAAACAAGTTGGGTTCAAAAAACATTGCCTTTCATAAAATATTTATGAGAAAAAAAAAACAATAATGTTACGTGAACATCCAAAATTAACATTTAGAATGATATCTAGTTGTCTTATATACTATTTCTGCATATAAAATAAACAAACGTCAAATCCAAATATTAATTCTGATATTAATTCTGAATATTGACGCTACTAAAAAATACACTACCCTTTCTTCATCGTCTTTATTTAAGCACTCATTTTTTCTTTGTCTACAAAACATACCTTTGTGTTGTTTTCTTTAGTACCTATTAACCTAAGTGCCGTCCCCTCCATGTTTCCCATTTTCTTTATGTACCAAATAATAATAACAATAATTTTCCTCATCAATTCTCCATCTCCATGGCTGAATCTCACTCTCCCGCACCCACCCTTAGCCCCACCATAAGCACACTACATGATAATCACCCTCAAGAGCAAGCAGGTTTCGATTGGATGGTTCTTGTGGCAGCCATAATATGTGCCTTCCTATGTGCTCTTGGCCTTAACACTATGTTACAATGTGTATTTCAATGTGCTAGTCGTGTCTTCACTGAGCCTATGCAATGGCTTGCTTCTAGAAGGCTCAATTCCGGGCTCAAGAAGAAGGAAATGGTAGCTTTGCCAACCTCAACTTATAGTCACGCTGGGTCTCCCTCATCATCATCTTCTAATTGTGCCATTTGCTTAGCTGAATTCTCTGATGGGGACCACGTAAGGTTCCTCCCAAAGTGCAATCACCATTTCCATGTGGTTTGCATTGACAAGTGGTTGCTCTCTCATTCTTCTTGTCCTACTTGCAGGCACCTTCTCAAGTCTAATGATTTAGCTCACTCCTTCCTACCGGTATAAATGAGACTAGTAGTAGTCAACAAGCTGAATACTTGGAGTCCAAATTTAACTTGTAAGGGAAAACAAATTATTTAAGACTCATTTATGAGTCAAATTTAGAATTTGAGTTTCGCTAGATTAATAATATGAATTTGAGCATAAGTTTAATTTGTTTGACTCATTCATTATTGGATTATAATTTTTGTTTTCATTTATTTTCTCCTTGATTTATGCTTAAGTTTATTAATTACTCTAATAATCAATGAACATCTTTATGTTAGAAGATAATCAATTAAAAATTTACTAGAATTCATTCATTGCATAAAGAATTAATTACTTTCAACCATTACTTTATAGATAGTATACATATATTCATGAGCACAATATTCAAACATCATTACCAACAAGGCCTCGGTATACACAAAAAAATATTTGAATTTTTTTTCATTTAGAAATTCTGTTTATCTGTCCATTTAGAAATTAGAAATCAAGAAAACTAGCTTATTTTTCATTTATGCCCTAACATTAATAGCTATTTTTTTAATAAGAAATATAGGTACTGAAATAAAGCTGATAATGATCAATGAAGAGACGAAGTGTGCATATGGAAAATTAGAAAAAAATTCATGTGCATTACCGGCTTGTATCACATGCATTCGTATGTGTTCTTATTAATTACATTTTTGTCCTTTATTTTATTTTCAATTCACTTTGATTCTTTAATCTTTTTTTTACTTTATTTGGTCCTTTAATTTTTTGCAAAAAAATCAATTTGGTCATTTTATCATAACAGTATTAGTTTTATCAAAATATTCACACTCATAATCGAAAAATGACAAATGTTGCCGAAATTTGAAAATTTTCCAGGCCACCACCTAATAATAATAAGAACAGTGGTACTGCTTCGCAAATGATGGAGCAATTTAACTTGCGATATGGTTGATTGATATGAATAGAAATAACAATGTGATAAAGATTTGAATGGAGATAACATTAGGAGCTCTGTCGAGATAGAGCAGTAGAAATATTTGTTAAGCTCTACCAATGAAATGTAATAAGTGTAAATATTATGAGTAAAACTAACATTATTATTGCGGAAGGACCGTATTCAATTTTTTTTGAAAAAAAAAAGATAAAGAACCAAAATAAGTCAAAATAAAGATTATGGATCAAAGTGAATATTTAAAATAAGATAAAGGACAAAAAAATGTAATTAAGCCTTTTTTAAACACAACTAAATAGGAACAACAAGAGTATTTAAGTAGATAACAAAGATCATAAATTATATGTTTCTCTTAATTTTCTCAAAATAAAAGAAGTAATGACATATAAAATTTACATATTATCAACATGGGTTAACTCATTTGTTATAAGGCTTCCTTTTGAGATCTTAGAAATGGGATACGGGTCTTGGTAATCCCGTATTCGATTTCTAATAAAAACACCTTGTTGTGAAAGGCAACAACGAATTTCGCACATGATTAGTCTCACGGAGCCATTAGTAATGGTGGATCCTTGTGACACCTGAGCTCAATGAGTCATTGATAATATATATACATACATATATATATATATATATATAAACTTATGCACAAATTAGGGTATAATACAAGAAATTAACATACTCCCTTCGGTTACTATTACAAGGAAAAAAACTTCATGTATATTAAGAAAGTTAGTTAAATGCATTTAATTTCCTTAAACTCATTAAAAAAAATAGTTATTTTAGAAAAGTTGCATTGAAAATGAAACAAAAAATTAAATGAGACAATCACTTTATAAGAATATTTTATGAATGATTGTATTGAAATAAAAAGTTAGTTACCTTGCTCTTATATTTGAGATGAAAATAAGTGTGTTTTTTTTCTTATATTATTTGAAATAAAATGAAATATGTCATTTCTTAACCAATTAATAGGAAGTAAAAAATCTTACTTTATGACAAATAATGTTGTTGTTATTATTATTATTATTATTGTTGTTGTTGTTGTTGTTGTAATAAACTGATTTATTGGTTTATATATCATTTTTATTTATAGTTTTGGTGTACATATTAATAGAAATTTGTTCAAATAAGAAGAATAAACAACATTTCAGGGGAAAAAAAATAAACAAGCATATTCCTTTCTAATACCCGACATATCCAAGTGTGTGATAAAGCCACTTTCTGTTCCATCGCTTTGTGTGGAATCATTATTTATCCTCTGTAGTCAGATATTTTTTTCAATAGACATAGTGTTATAAACACTACAGAAGATGTTGTTCGTCAAAATTTTCTTGCATGAAGAATTAAGATAACTATGCTTTACACTCGTTTGGTTTTGAAATTTTTATACTCAGTTGGTTAGTCTTCTTGAAATAAACGATTCTTAAACGGTTAATATATGAGAGGCAGAAATTTGTAACTTGCAGCAAAAAAATCTGGGAGTTACTAACATGCAATATAAATTTGGATGATTGCTATGCAACCCTTTATTAGATTCATAAGAATTTGCCAACTAATACATGTATGTCATGTCATTACTTAAAACATAATGTTGAGAACGTAAAGAAGAAGAATCAGCAGCAGTTCTAGCAAAATTGAAACAACTTTAATTTTTTTTAAGTAATGTTTTTGAAAATTAAAAGTTATAATTTGTGTAAAGGTACAAAGGACTAAATTAAAATAATTTTGTTTTATGTTGGATTAGATTGCAAAAATCAATTTTGACTACTTTAAGCAATGACATGACATACATACATTAGGTGACAAATTCTTATTAGTCTAGCAAAAGGTTGCATAACAATCATCCAAATTTAGATTGCATGTTAGAAATATTCAAAAAATTTATACCTATACAAGCGTGTTATTCTCATTGTCGTGTTTTTGTCGTAAAAAGTTGTTTAAAATATGGGGAAATTGCACTCACCTCCCCTCAGGTTTGCACTAATGACACATACACCTCCTCTAGTTTGAAAAATGACACTCGCATCCCCTCCTTAGAAATCAGCATTGCAATTACACCCCTCCTTATAATAAATGATTAGTTTATTAAAAAAAATGTTATGCTTAAGATTGAAAAAACATTTATACCCTCAAAGGACTCATTGGACGCCTCATACAAATTTCAAGTGTATTTGATGCATCTTTTTTTTTATAACAATAATACGATAAAAAAAATTTAAAAATAAATATTTTTTACATGAAAATATAATAATTTTTTATGATTTTTTTTACTAAAACACATATTCATTTATACAAATTTTATTCAAATGATTTTTAGAATAATGCAGAAGACCTAATATCATTATTGAAGTACAAGTTCTATATAAAAATTAAATCTGTTATATTCATATCCATATATCATAGGAGCAATAACAAAATTAAAACATATTATATCCTATTATATTCATAATGAACTTATATCCACTATAGCCTGTGATTAACTATGAAAGTGTTAAAAAGGAATATTGACTATAATAATAAGCATGTTAGCACCACAAATCCCCGGTGTATATGCACTCTAAATCCAGAGTCGTTCCTAACATTTCGGGGCCCTAGGTAAAATTAGAACTAGGGACCCTCTTTTAAAAGTTTTAATTACGTAAAATTAACCACATAAAACTTTTGCAATATAAATTGAAACACAACAACATGATAACTTTATTTTTTTTTTATAATTAAGAAATTTCATTACTAACATCAAGTTTAAGTAAATATTATAGTATATATTCTCCCCACCTTCTAGGAAGGGTTGAAGAAACTCGTCCTATCATTTGCTTTAAGCTTGATTAAAAAAGCACATCAACTATTGAGTCATCTCTATACATTTGCTTTAAACTTGATTAAAAAAGCACATCAACTATTGAGTCATCTCTATACAATGTGTAACACCCTAATAAATTCTACCCTTAAAACCCAAGTATTAAAAATGAGTACTTAAAAATTTCTTTTTAATTATATTAAAATCAACCGTCAAACGGACGGAGTTTTGTCTGTTTTTCGGATTTCCCAAAATCTTCAACCTGATAAACACATTTATATGAAATTAACAGGAGCCAGCAGGGCTCAAATAAAAATATATAAGCATCGCATAGTTGCCCCTTGGGCTCAAGTGTAAAACATAGTGTGTCAGAGTGCCAGCAAAGTAGTAAGTGTGAATCAAGAGACCATAACAACAACTATGCATCAAAAGAGTCATAAACCCTGCACAAAAGAAACTATCCTAGCCTCACCCAAAAGAAAACATATATAGCTCATATACATCCAAATATACGGAGGCTGAAATCAAAAATAAAAGTATCAAATCCCCATAACCCTACTCTCCCTGTGAGGGAGAGCACTCCTGCTCGGCCGGGGGCTGTGCTAGCTCAATCTCTGTACCTGTAATGATAGTAAGGGAGTGAGCATTGCACATGAAATAAAATTGCAGTTTCCATATAATCATAATAAATCCACTAGGCCAAACACAAATAGTAAAGTAATGACATATAGCATTTACAAGTCTATTCACAATCAACCTCTTTCCACCCCTTTCTATTTTCTCTTTATCATGATTCCATAATTACCCCTTTCTTTAACATGACCATAATCAATGTTAATGTTCATTACCATTTACTTTATCCCTTTTTCCTATTCATTTCCATTGTCTTTATCCATTTTTTCCATTTTCTGACTATATCCATTATCTTTTTCATTTTTCTGTATTTCCTTTTTCCTTTATGCGTAACCCCAAATCAGAGATCTACGCTTTCCATTGGGTGTAACCTCAAATCAGAGATCTACACCTTACCATCGTGTGTAACCCCAAAACAGAGATCTACACACGGTGTATGCAACCACAAACAGTGATCTGCATACCCTTTCCCGTTTTCCTTTTTAATTGTACACCACTAGGATTTTGGTTACCCGCTAGGTAATTGGCACACCTGTCTAGGGACTTGAAACACCTGCCCAGGACTTTACACCCATCCAGACCATAACCTGTAGGACTATGTACATATTTACCATTCCATTATTTATTTCAATTATTGGTGTGGAAAATTGATCCTGTGGGTCACCCGGCGCCTACAGGGCGGTTTGGCCTGATGGGTAATTGGCCTGGCAGGTAATTGGCCCTAACAGGTAATTGGAACACCTAGCCGGGTACCTAGTGTTCCGGGCCCCACTGATCAATTTCCACTTTAATTACTTTTACCATTATTAACCAATCAACAGGCCAGTCCATTAATTATAACCATCAACACAATTCCAATAATATTCACAATATGCATAAATATAAACCATTCCAAATCATCACACATATACTCATAAATAAACATTTATCATCCATCATCATATACATTTCCAACTTCTCACATTAGGGGTCACATTCCACAAATAACATTTATGATCATTTTCCCTTATTATCACAATCCAATTTATCCATTTACAATTCATATAGTCATTTCACAATTAATTAATACCTTTTTAGTACTCAAACTTAGTTCCACATAACACACAAAATACACCATATTCATATCGCACTTTATCATTTCATTCAATCATCATAATTGGACCATGACCAAGTAAATCATAAATGTATTGTGAAACACTTATTGTATCAATTATCCAACATCAATTCACATTCAAAGCTCACGTTACTTTCCCCTTTATAGTTATGATTTCTAAGTTCATTTCTATTATATTCACCATTCCCTAAATTACTATCCAAGGTTCTACCATTAAATACCCTAAACACATAACTCCTAGAAAATCACTATAACCATAGGGATACCCAATCTTAGATCACCCAATGCTCACTATAATCCACCCCCTTACCTTAAATCAAGCGAGATGGGGGAAACCTTCCAAGCCCTAGCTCCTAAGCTCCTTAATCAAGAGCTCCAAGGATTGAGTGAAAGAGAGGGACTCTTGACCTCCATGACACAATAGAGCACAAATGAGTCATAATTTATGCTAAATCATAACATGAAATTCGTATGCCATGTGAGGGAAGAGGGAGAAATTCGTATGGCCCTAGAGAGAGAGAGAGAGTATTGAAACTTACCAATGGAAGGGAGGATGATGATAGATGAGTGTTGAGCTTGAGGAAGATGAAAACAAAGCCCTATCTTGGTGAGAAAGAAGGGGGATTCGAATGGGAGGGAGGAGAGGAGGAATTTGAGAGATTGAAGGGAGATTAAGTGTTTAAATGTGTTGGGGATTGATTCTCAATGCTTATTTATGGATTGAGATGGTGATTTGAGGTGAAATCTAGAGAGAAAATGAGGAGATGTTCGTGACCTAGGAGAGAGAGTGGAGTTGGGTTATGAAGAAGAGGGTTGGCTGAAACACGTTTTTGAGGCTGTCTGCACAAAACACTCGAGTGTTTTCAAAAACACTCGAGTTTTTTCTTTAAAAACACTCCAGTCTTTTCCAAAAGACTCCAGTCTTTTACAAAACACTCGAGTCTTTTCCAAAAGACTCGAGTAGTGCCTGAGTGCCCCATTTTCCAACTGACCAGAACACTCGAGTCTTTTCCAAAAGACTCGAGTGTTTTGCCCAGTACCCCATTTATTCATTTTCCTATTTTCCTTCTATTTTCTTCCTGCTTCAATTCGAGATAACTTCTTCGTTCGCCGTCGGATCTTGCTCAAATTTGACGAGTAACTTCCTAAAAATCATACCTTCATATCCAACGGTGGGAATTGTGTTCTAAGCTACCAATTTTGTTATTCTATTTCTCCAAAATCCTATGTTTTAAACTTGGGTTTGCATGTCAAATTAGCTAATTTCTAACTTATATCATAATTACTTCCATCCTAGGACTATCAAAACGTAATTTACACTAAGAACTAAATTTGGGATGTTACAATCCTCTCCCACTTACAAGAATTTCGTCCTCGAAATTCAGCTGTCCTGGAACAGCTGAGGATAAGACTCCTTCATCTTGCTCTCCAGCTCCCAAGTAGCCTCTTCTACGTTGTTTCTGTTCCAAATCACCTTCACCAATGGAATCTCCTTGCCCCGGAGTTGCTTAATCTGCCTGTCTTCAATTCTGATCGGGAGGATTTCAAAAGTAAGATTCTCCTTCAAGGGCAAATCGTCCGCTGCTACCACATGGGAGGGATCATGAATGTATTTCCTTAACTGGGAAACATGAAATACACCATGAAGCCTAGACAAATGTGGAGGCAAAGCAATCCTGTACGCCAAAGGTCCAACTCTCTCTAGAATCTCATAAGGCCCAACAAACCTCGGAGTCAGCTTCTTTGACTTAATTGCCCGACCAATGCCAGTGGTAGGGGACACCCTAAGAAACACATGATCACCCACATCAAACTCTAGGGGTCTCCTACGCTTATCTGCATAGCTCTTCTGCCTGTCTTGAGAAGTCTTCATCTTATCCTTAATCATCGCGATTTTCTCTGTTGTTTCTTGCACCAACTCTGGCCCAGTCAACAAGTTCTCCCCGATCTGGAACCAACAAAGAGGCGTTCTGCACTTTCTACCATATAGTGCCTCAAAAGGTGCCATGCCGATACTAGAGTGAAAGCTGTTGTTGTAAGTAAATTCCATCAATGGTAACAACTGCTCCCAACTACCAGCCTGCTCTAGAACACAAGCCCTCAACAGATCCTCCAAAGTCTGAATAGTACGCTCAGACTGCCCATCAGTTTGAGGATGATAGGCGGTACTAAACTTCAACTTAGTACCCAAGGCCTCCTGAAGACTCTGCCAAAATCTGGATAGAAACCGGGGATCCCGATCGGGCACAATACTAGAAGGCACACCATGAAGCTTCACTATGTCCCGAATATACAACTGTGTCAGTTTCTCTAATGTATACTTCTTATTGATCGGAATAAAGTGAGCACATTTTGTCAAACGGTCTACCACAACCCATACACCATCACAACCTGCTGCAGTCCTAGGTAGACCTGTCACAAAATCCATGGCTATGCTATCCCATTTCCATTCAGGGACATCCAGTGATCGCAACGGACCACCTGGCTTTTGATGCTCAATCTTCACCTTCTGACAAGTCAAACAGTGAGACACATGGTCGGCCACATCAGTCTTCAACCCTGGCCACCAATAGATCCTCTTCAAATCCTGATACATTTTTGTTGTACCGGGATGGAAACTCATTTTTGTTTGATGAGCTTCCCACAATATGTCTCTTCGAATCTGGAAGTCCATTGGAACACATATTCTACCTCTGAACCGGATGATTCCATCTGGACCCTTGATGAAATCAGGTTCCTCTTTACTTGCTGCTCCTTCGAACAACTTTTGGAGCTCTTCATCATCTGCTTGCCTTTCCTTTATCAAATCCATGAGCTCGCTAGTGGCCTGCAACATTTCCAGAACAATACTCTTCTCTTTCACCAGCATGTTCAAGTTAAGATCACTAAACTCCTGGATTAGTTGCATCTCCTTCACCATCAAGTTGCTAATATGAAGAGTTTTGCGACTCAATGCATCGGCTACCACATTAGCTTTACCCGGATGGTATTGAAGATGAAAGTCATAGTCTTTCAGGAACTCCATCCATCTCCTCTGTCTCATATTCAACTCTTTTTGATCGAAGAGATAACGGAGACTCTTGTGGTCACTGAACACTTCGAACTTTGTGCCATACAAGTAATGTCTCCAGATTTTCAGGGCAAACACCACAGCGGCTAACTCCAAGTCATGAGTCGGATAATTCTGCTCATGCTGCCGCAACTGTCTAGATGCATAGGCCACAACTTTACCTTGCTGCATAAGTACACAACCCAAACCTTGCTTTGAAGCATCACAATACACATCAAAGGGTTGGGTTGATTCCGGCAATGTCAGAACCGGTGAGCTCGTCAATCTCTTCTTCAGCTCCAAGAAACTATTCTCACACTGCTGTGACCATTGATAAGGGACATCCTTCCTGGTTAACTTTGTCAATGGGAGAGCCAGTTTGGAGAAACCTTCGATGAATCTTCGATAGTAACCTGCCAATCCCAAAAAGCTTCTGATTTCTGTAACTGTTGTGGGCCTCTCCCTGCAAAGTAATCGATTACCTCCCTTATTTCACAATTGTTTGGCTCCCTACAGAATGTAGGTAATCGATTACCTGCCCAAAGTAATCGATTATCTCCCTAAAAATGCAATTCTAGGGTTTCTCACAGAATGATAGTAATCGATTATATCCCCTAAGGTAATCGATTACCTCACTTAAACTTCAAATATTGATGATTTCTAACTCTGAGACATTCCTCTTAACTCCTAATTACATTTTGGCCATGATACGTTTAACTTGACCTTGCTTACTCCTCTTATTTCCATTAGCTTAACTTAGAATTACTCCTCTGGTACCTGCTCCGGCAGCTCATCTGAGCTCTTTTCATCTGATCAATCACGTGGTTTCTAACTATAAAGATTTAAGTCGGACTCACATTTATAGTTTTTTTTTCTCACAACTTCTCATACCCAAAAATTATAATATGAAACATTCACTTCAGGAATGCAATCAATCCATTTGATAACATTTTATGCTTTTTCATTCATCAAATGTAAACATATTTCTTAAAATAATTTTCATGTCTTGCCAACCTAATTTTTTTGCTACTTGGGGAGTACAATTGAGATATAAAATTGTTACTTTTCTTTGTTTCAATAATTACACTAAGATCGAAAAAAGTTTAATATTCAATCATTCGATATACGTTAATGGATAATTCTGCTGGAATTATATCATCAATCCTCATATAAATGACGGTCGTAGATTTTCACAATCTTCCAAGGAGACTTGAATAATATATATATATATATATATATATATATATATATATATATATATATGACTTATTCATGGTTTTGGTCCCTAAAAGTTCAGCGTGTTTTGGTTTTAGTCCCTAAAAGTTATTTTGATCGGGACTAGTCCTTAATTTTTCAAACATTTTGGTTTTGGTCCTATCCATTAGAAAAAATCAATTATTTGTTGACGTGGTTAACGGAAACCTACATCAACAGTTACGTGGTGTGAGATAGTGTCAAATAAGTATTGTGATATGTATCATTCAAGTTCATAAACGCAAAATTCTGCGTATGTGACTATTTTGCGTATGAGACCGTCCGTGGAATTGTATCACTCACGTTATATCACTTATTTGGCGCCACCTCACACTACGTGTCTGCTGATATGATGTTCCGCTAGCCACATCAGTAAATAACAGTTTTTTCATAATGGAGTGGATCAAAACCAAAATATTTGAAAAATTAAGGACTAGTCCCGGTCAAAATAACTTTTAGGGACTAAAACCAAAACACGCTGAACTTTTAGAGACCAAAACTATAAATAAGCCTATATTTTTTTATGTTATAAAGATTGGAAAATCCAATAAAAAAGTTTAAAGATAACATAAATATGAAACATAACAAATTATGTGTATTCCAATGAGATAAAATGTTTGAGAGTACTAGGAAAAATCACGTAATCATATTTATTGTAGTATGTCATGATATAAAATATATAAATTCCAATATATAAAAAAGATATGAAAGTTAGTTTTTTGTTAATAAAATTGAGATGTAATTGGATAATATCAAATAATCATCTTAATATGGGAAGATTAAAATATTTCAAAGAAATAAATCTTGCTCAAGATAAAATAATGGTTTTTTTAACATTTTAGTCCCTGAACTTAGGTAGTCTTTTGGAATTGGTCCTTAAATTTTTTTTGATGTTTTGAATCCTTAAATTTTAGTCGACGACATGTCACGTCACTTTCACAATATCAGCGAATGACGTGTTATGTACAGCCATGTGACACTACATGATTTTTTTTATTAAAAAAATAATTTCTTTTATAATTTATTAAAAGATTCGATTTTCTTTAAAAAAAATACAATTTTTAATTATTTTTAATAAATTTGAATTTTTTTAATTTAAAAAATTTACATGGCATCATGTGGCATGTTACCTATCGATGTGGCGAAGGTGACGTGACATATCCTCCGTCATATCACCACTTAAGTGATGAAAAGACCATTTCCAAAATTTGAGCAAAGTTCAGGGACTCAAAGCATTGAAAAAAGAATTTAAGGACCAATTCCAAAAGAACACCTAAGTTCAGGGACCAAAAACATAAATAAGTTAAGCCTAAAATAATTACAGACTCAAGATATACAATCAATTAACTTCATTTTATTTTATTTTTTTTTAAAAGAAATAATGTTTAGACAATTTGTCCTTATTAAGAATTATATTATTTTATAAATTATTATTGAATATATTTGAATGATAGAGATTCAAAAATAATTAACAAATAAGTTATTTAAGATTATGTTAACAATTATAAAAGATATTCTAAACAAATAAGAAATTGATAAAAATAAAAAAATATTTATAAAACATATCAAAACAATATGAACATAACATCACTCTAGTTATTTAGGAACTAATTACATTCTTTAGTAATTAACCATGTTAATGAACATGTCTTCACGTGATAATATACTATATTAGTATCAAAGATAACAAACTTGTGTTTATATGGATGTAGAAAGTCTAGTACATCTTGAATTGGTCATCATAATATATAAATGCAACAGATCTAATTTTTCAAGAACTAGCATGCTAATGAATGTGATAAAGTGATCTAGTTCTTTAGTAATTAAATTAATTAACTATGATGACAATGATTCCTTGAGATCAAATTATTATATAAAATGTCCGCGTAAGACAGCTCAGTTGGTGGCTGCAGGGACACCTAGGATTTCCCCCTCCCCCAGGTCATGGGTTCTAGTCCCAGACCTCCCATTTAAACAAAAAAAAAAGTTATTATATAAAATATGTGCAATAATAAAACAATCATAATTATTAAATATTGAATAGAATAGTATATGATATTATATTGAATAGTATAATAATATATATATATATATATAATAAATAAATAAATAAAAAGATGAAGTTCTTCAAGAACTATTTTATTATTATTATTATTAGATTTTTGGAATTATTTTTATCAATGAATGTGGTATGGCTTAGTTATTGAGGGATTAGTTTTTCAGGAACTAACTTCTCTTATAAATTTGTTTCAGCTAAAAATAAATATAAAATATAATAAATTCAAATTATAAAAGAGTCATTGACTAATTAGATAAATATAATCACTCATTAAATAAATACAAATTGTTTATAACAATGAAACATTATTTGCCATGCTTTTATATGAGTAACGATAGTTAAATCAAAACTCTTGTTCAAGAGTGGGAGGATCAAATACGTTGTCGTTAAATTAAGGAAATTAGATTTAAAAATAAAAAACAATTGGTGCAGAAAAAAGTCAAATGTAATGTGTACGTGGAGGTAATAGTGAGACCTCAATGACATGCAAGCAACAGCACAACCAACATGCCAACTTCTCTTGATGCCACGTTCTCTTCATGCAAGTAGTGCTCTTCTCTTTATAAAGTTACCCAACAACCTCCAAATTCCAATTCGTAACCAAAACAATATCAAAACTTAGGAACCACCTCTTTATTTTGTACATCATATTATTCTTTGAAAATGCCAGGCCTTACCATCGGAGACACAATTCCTGACCTTGAAGTTGAAACTACTAATGGCAAATACAAGCTTCACCAGTTCTGTGCTGATAGCTGGACCATCCTCTTCTCTCACCCTGGTTCTTCTCATCATTGTCTTTTTTTTAATATGTTTTATTAAAGTTGTTAGTGTAACTTCTGATTATTTTGTTTTCATGAATAATTAGGTGACTTCACCCCGGTTTGTACCACTGAACTTGGTCAAATGGCTAAGTATTCTTCTGAATTTTATCAAAGAGGAGTGAAGCTTTTGGGTTTGTCCTGTGATGACTTGGAATCTCACAAAGAGTGGATCAAAGACATTGAAGCTTACACTGTAAGCTTACCACTTTTCGTCTCTCACTATTTTCCTTTAAGTCAAGTATTTTATTATACTAGTTATATAATATCATTATTTCAAAAATTTAGGGTAACATTAACATTCAACAAATAGCAATTTCATCAAAGTTATCAACTTTTATTTGATTTTCAAAGTTGTTGTACTGTTTCTTCTTGCCATTCACATAATGGAATAATTCAACATGAAACGATTATTTGATGAAAATTTTCCACATAGATTATGGTTTTTGAGAATTTAAGAATGTAATTTCTTTGTTGCATGCAGCCAGGTGCTAAGGTGAACTATCCAATCATCTCTGATCCAAGCAGAGAGATCATCAAGCAACTTAACATGGTTGATCCTGATGAGAAAGACTCCAATGGCAACCTACCCTCTAGGGCCCTTCACATTGTGGGCCCAGACAAGAAGGTAAAAATTTTCTTTTGACAAAATTAATTTATTAACAATTTTCAGCTCTTAATAAATTCCAATTAGATTATCAAATGTTTTAAGGGTGCTGCTAGGATACCAATAGTGGAAAAAATTCAAAAGTCCAAGGTATTTACTTTATCGAGAATTCAAAAAAGTGTATTTTCCCATAACTTTTAACCACATTTACTTACTTAACAAGTGTCCTAAGGGTACTCTTTAGCATTTTCCATGTTTTAAATTCAAAGTGTTAACATAGGGGACCAGGATCTTATGTTTACCCAAACCATGTCTCTAACCCTGTCCCAGCCAATCATATTCCATTAAATATTACAAAAATGCCATGACAGTTAGGGGAGTTATTTTCCATAATGAAATGTGATTGATTGGAAACGAGATTGGAGATATTCTTTGGAACAGAAGATCTGATTCCATAACATAGGTTAATATATTAAGGATTTTCTTAACCTCAGCCCTTAAGGCTGAGGATTTTGCATTGAAAAAATAAATGTTTAAGACTTTAAAAGTTAGTGGGTTAGCTTTCCAAGACATTTTTTCTATTTTTCATCTCTTATCCTCAGCCCTAAGGGCTGAGGTTAAGCAATCCCATATATTAATTGGTAGTGTTGCAGATCAAGCTGAGTTTTCTGTACCCAGCAACTACAGGAAGGAACGTGGATGAAGTGCTGAGGGTGTTAGAGTCTCTTCAGAAGGCCTCGAAGTTCAAGGTTGCAACCCCAGCAAACTGGAAGCCAGGGGAGAAATGTGTGATTCAGCCTAGTGTGACTAATGAGCAAGCTAAAGAGATGTTCCCTCAAGGATTTGAGACTAAGGACCTCCCATCAAAGAAGGAGTATTTGCGTTTCACTCAAGTTTGATGTGCCACTTGAACAAGATCGAACTTTATTTAGCTGTGCCGCGTAGCTAATTTCAGTCTCAACTACCCTAATTAAAATTATATATGTCTAGTTAAAGTACTCTTGTGGCCTTGTTATATATGATAAATAATAATTATAAGTATATACTTAAATGTATCATTTTGTTCATGGTGGACTTCATGTCTATGCTTTCTCTGTATTCAAAGTCTTTGAATATTTAATTTGAACTAGCCAGGGTAGAGCAAGACATTTGGTTTGTTATTATTTTTGCAATTATTAACATCCATTTTAAGGATGTAACTGAAATTATCCTTAATCAAACTTTATAATTTAAGGATTAAATTGGAATTATCAGTAATCAATTTTTTGTATAATTTAAGGATTAAATTGAAAGAGGAATAAAATAATATTTTTTTTTTGGATTAATATTTCACAATTTAAGGGTTAAAAAAAATTCGAAATTTTAAAATAAAAGTGAAACTACCGAAGATAAGATGATAGTTTTGTCTTTTTTTTTTTTAACGTAAGATGACAGTTTTATCGTAATTTTTTTTTTCACTGGGAATTTCATGAACACGGCACACTATTTTTGTAATTACAGAGTATGAAGGTAAATCGTTAATGCCAATTACAACACAAATTCAGCCTTAGGGAAACAAAAGCTTGACTTTTTTTTAAAATGTTATTAATACCTGTTTCATTATTATGACAGTAAATCGTTAATGCCGATTACAACACAAATTCAGCCTTAGGGAAACAAAAGCTTGTAGTTTTTTTGGGAGAAATGTTATTACTATCCGTTTCATTATTATAGCCTTAGGGAAACAAAAGCTTGACGTTTTTTTTTTGGGAGAAATGTTATTAATACCTGTTTCATTACTATTTATATCTTGATGTTATAATTTTTGGCATTTACTATCAATATTGAAATCCTAGAACTCAAAAATGCAAACAAAAAAGTATATAAAGAGAGAAATCAAAATTCGAAACCCTAAAATTAAAAGCAGAAGCAGCGTTATGGAGTGAGAGATTGAGAAAGGAACTCACTGATCCTTGCGAGATTGAGCTGAACTCGAACAACGTTATGTGTGAGAACGCTCCTCGAAGGCAGAAAAGGGAGAGTTCGAGAGGGAGAGCTTGAAGGGAGAGTTCGAGAGTGAGAAGGGAGTGAGAAACGAGGGTACGTGTGGAGTAGGGATGGGAATGAGCCAGGCCGAGCCATGCCTTAACAAAAACAAGCCTGGCCTGTGTTCCAAATTCAAGGCCCAAGCCTGTCTATGAGCTCGTCATAGGCTAAATTTGAAGCCTAAGCTCGGCCTATTTCAAAGCTTGGTCTGACCCATAAGCTCGCTTAAAAGCCTATTATTCAATAAAATTCTTACATTTAAGTACAAACACAGAAGTGCCTTATACTCTCAAATTATGTGAAATAAATATAATAAAACGAAAAGTAAACAACATCAAAACTCAAACTATATATCAACAGAAGTATTAGGATTTGTTGATGTGAGGGAGTGAAATTACTAGGATTTGTTTTTTATATGTTAGGATTAACTTTAATAAAGAGGGAAATGAATTATATTTTTATTTTTAATTATAATATTATATAGAATATATTAAAATTTTACTTTTGATTTAAATCACTAATAAAATATAATATATTAATATTTAAAAAATTAAATAGGCCGGCCCAATGAGCTTAATAGGCTTTTTATAAAGCTCGGGCCTGACTTATTTAGATATTTAGGCTTTTCGAAAAGCTTAAACCTGACCTTTTTATTAAACGAGCCGAGCCGAGTCAGGCCTTATATGAGCCGAGCCATAGGCCCCCATGAGCCGGCCTGGCTCATTCCCACCCCTAGTGTGGAGGGTACGTGTGAGCGTGCAACTTATGGGGGTTATAAAACCGCCACAATTTTTGAAGTTTAAAATTAAGCATCGACGACGGTTCACACCGCAAATATTCCGCCACAAACAGCTGCATTTCTTGTGAATATTACCTTTATATTATTATTTACATCCATATATCTAATATTCACACTCAATAATCCTATTATTATTTAGGCTTAATTATATCACAAGTCTTTGAAGTTTGGGGTATTTTAGTCAGATACCCTTATTGTTTTTTGATCAGTGTCTGACTCCCGGAAGTTACTTCTCGGTTTGCATATACCTCTACTATCAATTCTAGCCAATTTTGCTGACATGTAACATCAGAATCTTGATTAGACGTAGGAGGTTAAACACCTAGTGCCCCGTAGCGGAAGATCTTTTTTTTTAAATTTAAAAAACAAAAAACCTTAATATTTTTAAACTTTTAGTTAAATAAAAAATTGAAGAGAGAGGTCGTCTTCGCCCGTGTGACATCACGCGGCACCACATAACCAACCTCCTGCATCTGACTAGGATTCTAATGTTAGATGTCATCGAAATTGACTAGAATTGGTAGTAGAGGTATATGACGAACCCAAAAGTAACTTTGGGAAGTCAAAAAAAAGTATAAGGGATCTGACAAAAGTACACCAAACTTTCAGGAACCTGCTGTGACATAATTAAGCCTATTATTTACACCCATAATCCTAACAATTTATTACTTAACCAACTATCACTACTCACACCCACCATCTTCAACCTCTCATTGTAACATCCCGAATTTTAATTCCAATAGTAATTAGAATAATGATAAGATTTGGAAGTAAAGATTATTCTAAAAAGGATTTAAAATGATGGATTAGGATTTCTTTGAATGCCATAAAGGAGTCAAGAAACATTGGCATCAGAAAGGAGGTTGAAAGATGAACAAAAGAGCATTAGAAGCGATGTTTTTGGTGTTATAAACACCCTATATTAGGAAATTCAAAATAAAATATTTACCACTCTAAACACAAATTCCACCGTTGGATGTGAAGATTAGTATGTAGGGAAGCTTTCTTTAAAATTTGAGCAAGATCCAACGGTTAACGAAGAAGTTATGACGATTTGAAAGCAAGATGAAAATAAAAGGGAAATAGGAGAAAAATAAAAAGGGAAGTAGCAGTGGCTACTCGAGTAGTGCATGGACTACTCGAGTACCACGAGTCTGCAGAGAGAAAAATAAAGGTCATGGGGCACACGAAATGCCCCATTCTTCCTCCCCAAGTTGGGATATCAAATTTCCAAGACAACCCAAGGTTCCATAGCTCATTTCCAAGCTTTCTCCTTCATCATCCAAGCTTCACCATCATCATCTCCATCATCCTCATCATCATCTCCATCATCCTCATCATCATCATCACCCTCCCCACTTTGCTTTCTCTCTCAAGCCATGGGTATGAGTTAGGGTTCAAAGGTTTCAACACCCACTCTTGATTTCCACCATTTCAAGTTCAAAGTAAGTGAGATTCAAGCTTTCCTCCTCATTTCCTTCATGTTATACGAATTCCCCTCCCATAATCTCTAACTAATTTCACTTCTTTTGCTTCATGGCTCATTTTCACTCTCCTCCATAGCTTTGAAGCTTTCTCTCTCTACATTAAGGCTGGGAGAAGCAAACTCTCTCTCACTACACATTTGGAGGCTATTTGGTTGGAGCTAAAAAGGGGGATTTTAAAGAGTTAGGGTTTGGTACTCCCTTCTCTCTCTACAAGGTTAAGGTAAGAAGGGTCGTATTACCTCTACTTAGAAATTAAATTCTAGGATTCTATAGTGGTGACTAAGAATAGGATAATTAAGAAATAAGTTAATGAACCTTAGGGTAGTCCCCGCTAATATAAATGATTTATTTAAAATTGATAATGGAATAAATTGATGTGCATAGAATGAGTTCCGGAGTGAATGGATGTGATAGGATATTAAAAGAGTTAATATAGAATAAAAGTGTAGAAAAACATAAAATAAAACCAAGGTAAATTAGTTAAGGAAAATCAGCGAAGCGTAAGAGTAAAAGAATATAGAGTATTTGTAATAGGCAAGGAGAGTAGAATGATTAAAACTAAAGGTGAGGTAAAAGAGGAGTTAGAGTACGAAAACAATAAGAAAGCACAGAGTAGACTTAGTTAAGAGTTATCAGGTAGTAATGAAATAGAAACGAAAATAATAAACTAAATTCCAAATACAAGTAGGTAATCGGTAAAAGAATTTAGTGAAAAGATGATAAGGCAAAAAGAGAGAATGCAATCATGGTAGTTAAATAGAATGGAGTAGTAATATAGGAAAAATAAGTAAATAAAAGTGTGAGACAGAGGAGTCATTGGAATAACTAAGAATTTGAAACGAGAATTTAAAATATAACGGCTATACCAAAGCTAAGTGGAGTTAGATGTAAACTAGAGTAATTAATAAAAAGAATAAGGAAAAAGGAAAAGGAAGAGAAGAAGAAAAAGAAAAGAAAGAGAGCAGGGAAATAACTAAGAGCTAGTAACGATATTAAAATATAACGTATATGGCCTAATAAAGCAGAACTAGTTAAAAATGAGAATCATTAGTGAAGAGAATATACTTAAAATAAAAGAGGATTAAAAAAAGAGAAATGACTGGGCGGCGGGAGGTCGGTAGACCCTGTCACAATAATAAAAAGTAAAATGGCGGGAGGTCGGTAGACCCTGTCACAATAATAAAAAGTAAAATGGCGGGAGGTCGGTAGACCCTGTCTCAATAATAAAAAGTAAAATGGCGGGAGGTCGGTAGACCCTGTCAAAATAATGAAAAAGTAAAATGGTGGGAGGTCGTTAGACCCTGTCACCAATAAAAGAGTAAAGGAACGAAAAGGTAACCGACATGTTGGTCAAATAATGGAAAATGGATAAAGAATGGAAATGAAAGAATGATAAGAGAACCAAAAATTTAAAAGAAGGTATGAATAAGTAAGGAACTAGAAGAGATTAATTAAATGAATAACGTATACTAATAATTGTGTAGGCTTAGTTTATTACTATGTCTCTTATAGGATTTATATTTTTAAGTCCTGTGTAATGTTATCCTTCTTGCTATATTTTGCAGGTACAGGAGCAGAGCTTACATGGGTCATGGCCGAGCAGGATTACGTTCCACGTGGTGGAACGTATATTTATTACGAGTGGACAATTATTTTTGTAATTTAAAATATGTAATAGTTGTACCCCCTGAAGCCTGTACTAATCGGGCGTTAGGATCTTATATGACTATTAAACTGTTGTGGTTTATGTTTTTAAATATTTATGGTCTGACAGGTTTTAAGAAGAAAATTTTTGGGAAGTCCGGAAAACAGAGGAAACTCTGCCGGATTTTCGTAAAACCTTTTAAAGAAATTAAGTTTTAAAAAGAATTTTTCAAACTCTGATTTTATTTAAAACCTATAAATTAACTAATTAATGTGAGGGTGTTACATTTATGGTATCAGAGCAGTTGTTCCTCGGCCTTGGAGTTATATTACTCCAATGATTACTCACCCAGCGAGTAATTGGTGTACATAGTAAGAGTCTAGAGATATTAATAGGATATTTATACTAAGGTATATATATATATATATATATATATATATATATATATATATATATATATATATATATATATATATATATATATATATGAGTATTAAGTCGTAATGATCTGCTCCCCCTGGCTAAACAGAATGGCTGGAAGACGAGCGGGTAATGATGGAATTGCTGCTATTCTGGAGCATCTGGTTCAGATGCAACAACAGGGTGAGCAGATGGCAGCTGCAGCAGCAACATCAACAACAGCCGCAGTAGCAGCTTTGCAACCTTCTCCGCTAGCTCCAGTGGAAATTGACTGGATGACACGATTTAGGAAAAGTGAGCCGCCTCGTTTTGAAGGTGGAAATGATCCTGATGGGGCTCAAAGGTGGATACAAGAAGTGGAGAAGATTTTCCGTTCTCTTCAACCACCAATGGAGCAGCATGTCCGACTAGCTGAATTCATGCTGACCAATGAGGCAGAACATTGGTGGGATCAGCAAAGGAGAGGATTGGTGGCAACTAATCCTGTGATTTCTTGGGAGGTGTTCAAGGACCTTTTCCTAGGGAAGTATTTCCCTGAAGATGTTAGGAGGGAGAAGGAGATTGTTTTTCTCCAATAGACTCAAGGTTCTATGTCAGTTGGGGACTATGCAGCTCGGTTTGAGGATCTCATCCGCTTTTCTGATTATCGGGATGCAAGTGACCGTGGCAAGTGTGTTAAGCTTGAAGCTGAGCTTAGGAGTGATATTTGCCTCTCGTGTGAGTATCACACATTGATAATTTGGCTCGCTTGGTCAACATGGCCAGTACCTATGAGAAGGGTCTCAAACGGATGTCAGATAATGAGAGGTTTGACAAGTGAAAAGAGTTGGCTTCGGAATCAGGCCCATGCCTTGACATCAACACTAGAGCAGTAGTGCCAAAAGATGTGGCCCCGAATGGGGATACCCCAGGAGTTAGGCTACCATGTTCACTATGTGGGAAGCCCCACAGGCGTATATGTTTGCTGTTGAAGCAGCACAAGAAAAAGGGTCTTTGCTATATATGCGGACAAGCGGGACACATTGGGACGAATTGTCCTATACATATCGGTGAAGGGAGCGAATAAACTAGCTCAAGGTACTTTTTATATTAATAATGCAACAACTGTTTACTTTAGTGTTTTTGCTTAGATTAAGTGTGAGTAGTGTAACCTAGAAGAAATCGATAGGTGTTAATACCTTAGCTAGAAGTTCCACCAAACACATTGATGGTATTGCCACTGGTAGAAGGTAAGGTTAGAACCGATCACTCTAACTCTTACATCTGTTAGAGGATGATACCATCAACAAACTCGACAATGATATTGCCATTAATAGATGTGAGATTGGGATTGATCACCTCGATCTTCGTGCCTATTAGTGATCGATGTCATTGGCGCATTTCATCTAAAAACCGAAATAACCAAATTAAAATTTTTTAAAGTAGACCCCCTAGACGGAGCAGAACCAAATCGAAAAGAATTCCTTCTAAATTCTTTGCGTAGCATTAGAAAGGAGAGTAATAGAGTATAGAACCCCTGAGAGACTCGAGCGAACCTTGTAGACATCCTCTTACAACCAATCGAATTAGATAGTAGACAACTTAAAGCTCACCTAAGAATCTAATCAAAGTTCTCGAACGATCCCCTCCGAAGGAAGCAAGTCTTAACCACTGCGTCAGGTACCCTTACCGAGACCAATCAATCAGCCGCAGATCCATAGAAAACGCATCTTTCGATGGCTTTCTGCTGAAAATGCACACTTTGGGGATAACCTCCATTGTCTTCTTGCTTAACATGTATCCAGTACATCCTGGGTCGTCTTGCAAAGACCATGAGACTCATTCTTGAGTGCTTCATGTTTCTTCTTTTCATCTTCACTCTCTTAAAGTTTCAAGCATCTCAGATGTATATGTGAGAATTCGCCAAGTCGTAGAAACCCACCATAGTTCTATGCCTGCTGATAGATAGTCACCCACGTGCCCTCTTTCCAGCCTTGGTTACCGGTTGGGAACCTGTGTACTCTATCCTGAGCAACGAATGAGCCTACTCCTAGCATGGATATAATCAAGTATGTCGATGCCAACTGGGGGAGGATTTCAATCCAAGGAATGGAAGATGGAACTTTAATAATAAGAAAACTGACGATCCTATGCAGGTAGAGATAATACGTAGTACTAGAAGACAAGCGTTGAAATAGGCATGACCCTAACCACATATGGAGCGGAAAATAAAAACCAAAGGGAAGTGAAAACCGTAGTTAGAAGTTTTACCGATGGGATGGTTCTCCATTTAAGGAACTGAACAAAATTTCGGGGATGAAATTCCAGTAAGGGGGAAAATTGTAACATCCCGAATTTTAATTCCAATAGTAATTAGAATAACGATAAGATTTGGAAGTAAATATTATTCTAAAAAGGATTTAAAATGATGGATTAAGAGTTCTTTGAATGCCATAAATGAGTCAAGAAACATTGGCATCAGAAAGGAGGTTGAAAGATGAACAAAAGAGCATTAGAAGCGATGTTTTTGGTGTTATAAACACCCTATATTAGGAAATTCAAAATAAAAGATTTACAACTCTAAACACAAATTCCACCGTTGGATGTGAAGATTAGTATGTAGGGAAGCTTGCTTTAAAATTTGAGCAAGATCCACCGTTTAACGAAGAAGTTATGACGATTTGAAAGCAAGATGAAAATAAAAGGGAAATAGGAGAAAAATAAAAAGGGAAGTAGCAGTGGCTACTCGAGTAGTGCATGGACTACTCGAGTACCACGAGTCTGCAGAGAAAAAATAAAGGTCATGGGGCACACGAAATGCCCCATTCTTCCTCCCCAAGTTGGGATATCAAATTTCCAAGACAACCCAAGGTTCCATAGCTCATTTCCAAGCTTTCTCCTTCATCATCCAAGCTTCACCAACATCATCTCCATCATCCTCATCATCATCATCACCCTCCCCACTTTGCTTTCTCTCTCAAGCCATGGGTATGAGTTAGGGTTCAAAGGTTTCAACACCCACTCTTGATTTCCACCATTTCAAGCTCAAAGTAAGTGAGATTCAAGCTTTCCTCCTCATTTCCTTCATGTTATACGAATTCCTCCCCATAATCTCTAACTAATTTCACTTCTTTTGCTTCATGGCTCATTTTCTCTCTCCTCCATAGCTTTGAAGCTTTCTCTCTCTACATTAAGGCTGGGAGAAGCAAACTCTCTCTCACTACACATTTGGAGGCTATTTGGTTGGAGCTAAAAAGGGGGATTTTAAAGAGTTAGGGTTTGGTACTCCCTTCTCTCTCTACAAGGTTAAGGTAAGAAGGGTCGTATTACCTCTACTTAGAAAGTAAATTCTAGGATTCTATAGTGGTGACTAAGAATAGGATAATTAAGAAATAAGTTAATGAACCTTAGGGTAGTCCCCGCTAATATAAATGATTTATTTAAAATTGATAATGGAATAAATTGGATGTGCATAGAATGAGTTCTGGAGTGAATGAATGTGATAGGATATTAAAAGAGTTAATATAGAATAAAAGTGTATAAAAACATAAAATAAAACCAAGGGAAATTAGTTAAGGAAAATCAGCGAAGCGTAAGAGTAAAAGAATATAGAGTATTTGTAATAGGCAAGGAGAGTAGAATGATTAAAACTAAAGGTGAGGTAAAAGAGGAGTTAGAGTACGAAAACAATAAGAAAGCACAGAGTAGACTTAGTTAAGAGTTGTCAGGTAGTAATGAAATAGAAACGAAAATAATAAACTAAATTCCAAATACAAGTAGGTAATCGGTAAAAGAATTTAGTGAAAAGATGATAAGAAAAAAAGAGAGAATGCAATCATGGTAGTTAAATAGAATGGAGTAGTAATATAGGAAAAATAAGTAAATAAAAGTGTGAGACAGAGGAGTCATTGGAATAACTAAGAATTTGAAACGAATATTTAAAATATAACGACTATACCAAAGCTAAGTGGAGTTAGATGTAAACTAGAGTAATTAATAAAAAGAATAAGGAAAAAGGAAAAGGAAGAGAAGAAGAAAAAGAAAAGAAAGGGAATAGGGAAATAACTAAGAGCTAGTAACGAGAATTAAAATATAACGTATATGGCCTAATAAAGCAGAACTAGTTAAAAATGAGAATCATTAGTGAAGAGAATATACTTAAAATAAAAGAGGATAAAGAAAAGAGAAAGGACTGGGCGGCGGGAGGTCGGTAGACCCTGTCACAATAATAGAAAGTAAAATGGCGGGAGGTCGGCAGACTCTGTCATAATAATAAAAAGTAAAATGGCGGGAGGTCGGTAGACCCTGTCACAATAATAAAAAGTAAAATGGCGGGAGGTCGGTAGACCCTATCTCAATAATAAAAAGTAAAATGACGGGAGGTCGGTAGACCCTGTCACAATAATAAAAAGTAAAATGGCGGGAGGTCGGTAGACCCTTTCACAATAATGAAAAAGTAAAATGGCGGGAGGTCGTTAGACCCTGTCACCAATAAAAGAGTAAAGGAACGAAAAGGTAACCGGCATGTTGGCCAAATAATGGAAAATAGATAAAGAATGGAAATGAAAGAATGATAAGAGAACCAAAAATTTAAAAGAAGGTATGAATGAGTAAGGAACTAGAAGAGATTAATTAAATGAATAACGTATACTAATAATTGTGTAGGCTTAGTTTATTACTATGTCTCTTATAGGATTTATCTTTTTAAGTCCTGTGTAATGTTATCCTTCTTGCTATATTTTGCAGGTACAGGAGCAGAGCTTACATGGGTCATGGCCGAGCAGGATTACGTTCCACGTAACGTATATTTATTACGAGTGGACAATTATTTTTGTAATTTAAAATATGTAATAGTTGTACGCCCTGAAGCCTGTACTAATCGGGCGTTAGGATCTTATATGACTATTAAACTGTTGTGGTTTATGTTTTTAAATATTTCTGGTCTGACAGGTTTTAAGAAGAAAATTTTTGGGAAGTCCGGAAAACAGAGGAAACTCTGCTGGATTTTCGTAAAACCTTTTAAAGAAATTAAGTTTTAAAAAGAATTTTTCAAACTCTGATTTTATTTAAAACCTATAAATTAACTAATTAATGTGAGGGTGTTACATTCATTCTCAACCCACATAATCATCTTCAACCTCTCATCCTTCTCACACAAAAGTTTTTGCCATCCACTCTCTTAAACTTTCATAAATTAGCATGCATATTGTTTATCATGAATTCTATATATATTTGTCCAAAAATTCTTGTTTTACAACAAGAACTACAAAGCCACACAACATAACCAACAGTACGCAGTAACGTTAGTAATAAATAATAACCCAACACCTGCGTTTTTGAATTTTGTGTGTGTGTGTTTTTTTTCAAATCTGTAATAAACTAATAATTATTAATCTGGATTTATACTTTTTAAGGGACTCTAATTGATTTTCGCAGTATTGGATGAGAAGGATAAGAAGTTGAAGATGATTATGTGGGGTGAGGATGAGAGGTTGAAGATGGTGAGTGTGAGTAGTGATAATCGGTTAAATAATAGGTTTTTAAGATTATGAATGTAAATAATATGATTGGGTGTAAGTATTAGATATATGGGTGTAAATAATGATATAAGGGTAATATTGACAATAAGTGCAAAAAATTATAAAAATTAGGTGCGGGTAGTAATGAAAAGGGTGTTAATAACATCTCCTTTAATTTTTTGCGGTACACAAGAGTACTATTAAGTATTTATTTATTTTTGCATATACAAAAGTATTATATATATATATATATATATTTGATAAATAACGGGGCAAAAGCCCAAACAACCGAAAAAAATTACAAAATCATTTTGGGTAAGCTAACCCCATAAGCATCCTCACAAACTATAGGGAAAACAGAGGGAGGAGGAAAACTAAAAAAGGTACAGCCATAATCATTTCCATGCCCCAGGTTAGCTAAAGCATCCACACAATGATTAGTTTCTCTATAAATATGACGAAGTTGAACATTCCATCCTCCACCAAGGAGGTTCTTGATTTCTCTAACCAAAGCAACACAGTGATGAGTGTCGGGGCATCCAGAAAGTACAAGGGAGACAGCAACTCGTAAATCCATTTCAACCATGATGTGAGAAGTTTCTGTATCGTTTGCCATTCTTAAGCCCCAGAGAAGACCCCACAACTCAGCTTTAATTGACAGAAGAAGCGATGCCAAGATTGCAAGAGAAACCTTTAATAAACGATCCCGTCTCATCACGAAGGACTCCACCACAGGCAGCACTAAGCGAAGGGCGCCGCACTGACCCGTCAATATTAAGCTTGCACCAATGCAAGGGAGGAGCTTCCCAAGCCACTAACGTCTCGTTCTTCAAATAAAGACAGCTCTTTTCCCGTTCCGCAGAATTGACAATCACTTTAGTATAACTCACAGCATGATGTAGCATACCAAGATCTGTATCACCTTTATTTTCAAAAATCCGAAGATTCCTGTTTCTCCAAAGGCACCAAACTGCAACACCAAAAAACACACTCCAAGGGACTTGCACTATATTACCAAAGTTACTATTCAGATTTGCTTTAATCCAATTAGCCAAGTCCATAGAGAAAAATTCATTCTAGCAATTTGAAGGAATTGTGCGTTGCCAAAAGGAGCGGCTTATATCACAATCCCTCAAAGTATGGATCACAGTTTCGGGATTATTGTTACAACTAGTGCATATATCATTTGAGCACATACCCCTTTTAAATCTCTCAGAATTGGTTAGAAGTTTACCATGACATATCTTCCATAAAAGAGTACGAATACGTTGTGGCCCATTCCAAGAGGAAACACACTCAAAATTATTATTGTTGTTTGACATCACCTCGTTGCTGCCCCTAATCAGATTGTAAGCAGATCTCAAGTTGAAGCATCTGCTTGCATCATCCATCCAGGCAACTGAGTCATTTCCTGCATTTGGGTTAGGAGGAACGACACCTGCAATAAGCTTACAAACATATTCAAGCAGAATAGATTTTAACACATCCCAGTCCCAATCACCATTAATTGAGTAGTGGATGACAGAGTAGTTGATACACCAAACAGGAACATCCACGTCCGGCAGATCAGCGATAGACTTGATGCCAGGTAACCACGAATCTGTCCAGAACTTTATAGTGTCTCCATTTGCTAAATTTCACATAATTCCCTCACGAACTTTAGAAGCCGCTCTTGAGATGCCACGCCAAAGAGACGAGACTCCCTGATTCATAGCTGGCAAGATTTTAACAGCATCCACAACTCTATATTTAGCCGCAAGGACTTTTACCCAAAGCGCATTAGGGCATGTGATCATACTCCAAGCTAGCTTCATCATATAAGCTTCATTCAAATTCTTCAAATTTCTGAAACCAAGCCCGCCTTTATCCTTTGGTGAACAAATGACATCCCAGGAAATTAAATGGCACCTTCTTCTTTCATTGGAGCTATCCCATATGAAGCCTCTACAAATCTTCTCAACTTCATTACATACACCAATTGGGATCACGCAAGCTTGCATCACATAACAAGGAAGGTTCATAAGGCAGGCCTGGGCAAGAGTAACTCTTCCTGCAAAAGATAAAGAATGCATTTTCCAGTTACTCAATTTCTTTTTAACTTTATCAATAATGTAAGAATAGGACGAGATTACTTCCCTATGATTGGGATTCCCAAATATTTGCCTAAATCTTGAGCAATTGGAATGTTCAGCACATTGCTAATCTCCCTGGCTTGGTTATCTATATATTAACATATACAGAAGTATTATCTATATATTAAGCACTTATTGTTTTTACAATACGGTGTTAGACTTATTTAAAAGAAATTGAAAGTGACATAAAGTATATTGTATAAGTGCTTGATAAATTAAGCAATTTTAATTAGAATCTACATCAAAAATCATTATATAACACGGATATTTTTACTCATACTTTAAATATAAAATTCAATTAATTAAAAAACAAAAATATGGGATATGATCATCCAGTATATGAAGAAAGTGCTACACGTTTAGCCCAAATAAAGGGAGTTAAATTTAGGTCAGCTCTTTAAGGAAAGGAACAGGCTCGCAGCTTAAATTCAATTGGCATTTTTAAGTGATAGGTCCCTAAACTTAGGGGGTGTTTTGGATTTAGTCCTTAATCTTTTTTTTTGTTGGATCTGGTCCCTAAACTTTAACGCCGTTTGGAACTAGTCATTTCGTTAACCCAAAGTTAACTCCGTTAGTGTCTTCCAATAAGATGTTGCCACGTGTCCCAACTTGCATTTTTTTTTGCTTTTTTGACTTTGAGGTCCCTAAACTTAAGGGATAATTGAATTTAGTCCCTATCCTTTTTTTGTTGGATCAGGTCCCTAAACTCTGGAACATTTTGGATTAAGTCCTTTTGTTAGTTTTAATCTAACACCGTTGCCCTGGCGAAATTTTTATGTCATGTAGACCAATAAATTAATGCCACATGGAATTTTTCTTTTAAAATTGAAAAATTAAAAAAAAAAATAAATTTAAAAAAAATTGATTTTTTTTTATAACGGTGGGAATACAACGCGTCTGCAACGAGATGCATCACCGTCACGGTCGTGATGTCTCGAGCGCTCACCACTGCCATCAGGGTAATGATTCGAGAAGCTTTCGCCACCGTCCTCAAGGTCGTGCCTCGATCTGAGTTTTGTGCTTGCTTCGGTTTACAGCGAAAAATCACTGTCAGAGTCACGAGTTCGCTTGATGGTGTGCAGCGGCGCTAGTTATAGCCAAAGCCCCTGGAACCTAGTTGCGGTGGCGACCCCGAAGATCCTCTTTGTTCTTCATCCTTCGCTTGGTCATCTTCTCTACAAATCTGATGCGACGCCGAAGGAGACAAGTCGCGCTTCCTTCACCGTGCAGGAGCCTCGCAACTTCGAACCCTCAACAACCTCAGCGTCCTCTGCTTTCCAGCCTCCGCCCTCTTCTCCGCTTCCTCCGCCATCTTCTTAGCGGCGCGTCATATGCAAAGTCTGGAGGGAGGAAGAAAGGCAACAAGTATCTTTGATTGACACAGAGAAATCTCTTTTTTATTGCTTTAGAGTTTGATGATGAAGGTTTGGTAGGTGTCTAACTCAGTTTTTATCACTTGACACTGTGTGTGTTTCTTTTTTTTTTTTTATTAGATCTTTATATTCTGAAAAACAATGTCACCCCCTAAGCAAGGTGAAGAAACCATGATATCAAGTCTTAACGAGAGGATCGAGCACGACGAGGAACGAGAGGAAGATAGAGAAAGTGGTTCACATTCTGGCCTGAAAAATTTTCTGTGGCATGGTGGGTGTGTTTATGATGCTTGGTTCAGTTGTGCTTCAAATCAGGTAATAATAAGCTAAAAGGAACATATAGGATGCAGGTGGATGGATTAACAAATGCTTGAATTCTAGGAATAAACTCATGTTGATCGAACAGATAGAAGGAGGAAGCAAGAGTCTGTTTTTTTTTTATTTTTTTTATTTTTTTGAAATTTTTCAATTTTAAAAGAAAAATTCCATGTGACATTAATTTATTGGTTCACGTGGCATAAAAATTTCCCCAAGGTAACGATGTTAGATTAAAACTAACAGAAGGACTTAATCCAAAATGGTCCGGAGTTTAGGGACCTGATCCAACGAAAAAAAGGATAGAGACTAAATTCATTTACCCCCTAATTTAAGGACCTCAAAGTCAAAAAAGCCAAAAAAAAAAAGAAAAATTGCAAGTTGGGACACGTGGCAACATCTTATTGGAAGACACTGACGGAGTTAACTTTGGGTTAACGGAAGGACTAGTTTTAAACAACGCTAAAGTTTAGGGACCAGATCCAACAAAAAAAAAGATTAAGGACTAAATCCAAAACATCCCCTATGTTTAGGGACCTATCGTTTAAAAAAGTCAATTCAATTGAGCCAAAGTTCGCGAGTTTTTAAAGAAGGTTAACGAGTTTATAAAATTTTTGGTTTCGATATATATTATATTCATATATTATTATAAAAATATATACTTATATAAAATAATTTACATTATATATATATATATATATATATATATATATATATATATAAATCGAGTTAGTTTATATATGAACCCACCAGATGAACTAGACTTAGGCTCGAGTTCAACTCAATTATTTAATGAACTCATTTTCTTGCTTAGGTTTAGTTTGTTTGGTTCATAAATCAAATTTGTTGAGTTAATTAACTAGTCAAGTTTTGAATAACTATAGCCTAGGTACAATTGTACGAATGTGATTCTCAAAGGGGGAGCTGTAAAATTCTAAAAAAACAAAGAGTTAAGGAGATGCTATATATATTTTGGTCGGTGGAAGAGAAGTGCGGTGAAAATTAGAAAAGAGTGTTAACCGGAAATATAGAATTGAAAAAAGTAAAGTTAAAATAATTTTTGAACCAATGGGGCTTGATTCAGTTGGTGTAAGGCCCCAACTGAAATCGTGGGAATGAGACAAGAGTGCTAGTAACCCCGGGTTCGATTCCCACTAAAAACATCCCGCTGGGAGAACCAGTCACACAGCTCGCTCCGAATTAGTCTTAAGGGCTCCTTGCTATTAAAGGTGCTCTTGGAGATACCAGTGATTTCGCAAGGAATTCGGACAAAAAAATTTTTTTTTGAGAGGAATGAAAATTAAGTTTGCGCTTGTAATAATGAATGAATATTTACGAAAAATAATTGGTAGCCTATATCAAGGGTAAAAGTCAAATATTATTCTTGATTAATAATTAAGGTATTTTCAATAATGATAATTAAGTATTATTTTCATGATTGTTAAGATGATTAATTAATTATTATTTAAATACTAATCTATACTTTATTATAAAAATAAATAACTAAAAACATATCTATTAAGGAATTTTTTTTCAATAAATCATTTATTAAGGCAGTTGATTTTATGTATTTAATTTTCTTGATTTCATGTAAAAAATAAAAATTATTTGCAAAAACTGCTTTTATTAGGGATGCATATTTTTAATAAATGAAGGAAGAAGTTTAAAAGTATTAAAGAGTTATATGAATTTACATCGATTTTTACATCACTCGTAACATTTTATATAACATAAATTACAGTGATTTATCCATTCATTACCAACTATAGATATATCATTTACATCATTTGACATAAATTTGAAAAAATTTAAACATCAATAAATACGTAAGCAAATAGCTCTATCTTTTTTAGTATTAAATAAAAAATGGTCCATGTAAATATTGACCCTTTTGAAATTGATCCCTGAAAAAAAAATGGTTTTGGTCTATGCATTTACAAAACGTTTTCGTTTTGATCTTGGTCCCTCCTACTAAATGTGGATGTAAAACACATTTTTGGTCCATCTACTTTCTATGACTAATTAAGAATGATATTTTTGTATTAATTCTCAATGGTAAAAAGACAACTTCCATTATATGAGAGAACCAATTCCAAAATCATGACAGTAGATGGACCAAAACCTATGAAATCTTCACTAGTACAAATTGATCATTTCAGATCGGTTCCGCATTCCTTTTGAGATCGGTTCCGAACCAGTCTCAAAAGCGGCGGTCTTGTTTCCTTTGGCCAAATGAGACTGGTTCCGAATCGGTCTCGTTTGGAAATAACGAGACTGGTTCTGAACCAGTCTGAAAATGAAAACGGAACCAGTCTTAATTAAAATTTGAACCAGTCTCATTTAGTGTTTTGAATTGGTCTCAATTAAATTTCGAATCAGTCTCTTTTAGTGTTTTGAACCGGTCTCAATTTAATTTTTAACCAGTCTCTTTTAGTGTTTTGAACCGGTCTAAATTAAATTCCGAACCAGTCTCTTTTAGTATTTTGAATCGGTCTCAATTTAATTTTTAACCAGTCTTGTTTAGTGTTTTGAACCGGGCTAAATTAAATTCTGAACCAGTCTCTTTTAGTATTTTAAACCGGTCTCAATTTAACCAGTTTCGTTTAGTGTTTTGAACCGAGTTTAATTTAATTTTTAACCAGTCTCATTTAGTGTTTTGAATCGGACTCAATTAATGAACGATCTCTTTTCTTTATTATGGATCTCACACACATACATAGCTAGATAAAAAAGAAACACATGAATAACTACACTAATAAATAATAATTGAGACATAGATAATAAAATTATTTATAAAAACCACATATATAATTGAGACATAGATAATAAAATTATTTATAAAAACCACATATATATCTTGTGCAGTGAAACAAAAGGCTCACTATTAGACATAGAGAATATAGAGTTTGCCTACATAAAAGTCTTATCTAGAGAAATAATATACCTAGCGAAAGATAGGAAATAATTCTAGGAAATAAGTTGCAAATCCTTTTCTAAGATCATCAAGTTGTTTGCGGCTTGTAACAGAGGGATCAAAACAAACTACCAACATTTTGTCAATGCAGGGACCAAAACCAAAATAATTTTTTTTTTTGCAGAGATCAATTTCAAATGAGTCAATATTTACAGGTATCATTTTGGTACTTAAGACTTTTTTTTTTGTATTACATAAAGACATATATTTCATTCTTCATGTATATTTTTTTTATGGATTTTCTTAAGAGGCTAAAAAAGATTGTGGTTCATTGAAAAACTAAATTTTAAATGTTTAAAAGATGATGAATTTAAATTTCCAAGACTTTGTTACCACTTTTGAAACTCTTATTCTCAGCGCTAACACTGCACATTGTTTGGTTACCAGAGAGAAAATGAAAAGAGAAAAAATGAGATCGAAGAGAGAAATAGGGAAAAAAGATTATGGAGAGAAAATGAGTTGATTTTGAGGTTGTTTGGTATGAGAGAAAATGAGAAAAAATATGAGAGAAAGAAAAGTTGAGTTTTCTCTCCTTTTGTTTGGTTGGAGAGAAAAGTGGGAAGAAAGAAAATAATAAATTTATTAAAAATGAAGTTTAACAAGCAAATGTAGTAGTGCACAATATCCAATGCACCTCAAATCATTTTCTTCTCAAAATCTCACCATTAAAGGAGAGAAATTTTTTGGGTGGCTCTTACCCAATTTTTTTTCTCTTCCCTCATTTTCTCTTCTCTTCCAAACAAGAGAAAACTATATTTTCTTCCCATTTTCTCTTCCTCCAAAATCTCTTCTCCCCAAATTCCCCCAAACCAAACAAAATGTAAGGGCTGAGGTTAAGCAATTCCTTTAATCGGCAAACTTTTTATTATTAAAGAGTACTAGAGATACTCAAAATAAAAAATACAATGAAGAGTTTCAAGAATCGAGGCATGAAGTCGGACTATAACAACAACGAAAATGTTTATCTAACATCAATATAGGACATCATACGGTACACCGTATGAAATTCGTTGAGATGAAAAGACCAAAATGCCCTCCAAAAAGTGTTCCCTCTTCTTTTCTTTCTTCATTTTCGTTCCCTCCCTTTCACTCTGAACCTTCCCCCTCTCTCACTCTCTTTGTTGCTCTCTCGCCATAGCCAACATTCGTCGTTCCTCTCTCTTTTTGTTTGTCGTTCCTCTCTACTCCCTTGGTTCCTCTCTCTTTGTTCGTCGTTCCTCTCTCTCTCATTCGGTTTGTCGTTCCTCTTTCTCTCACCTGGTTCTCTGTTCCTCTCTCACTGGTGTTGAAACTCGGTGCTTCCGTGATTGATATTTCATTCGGTGAGTTTCTTCTTCCTCTACTCTAATATAGTAGTGAATCCTATTATTGGTCCATAATTGGGTGAAATTCCTAATTTTTGTAACAAAATTAATTTAGGGTTTGTGATAAGAAAAAATTGGAAGCCAATAATGTTATTATCTCTCTTGCTCGTGTTTTCTTGTATGAGTTGGGAGTCATTTTCTAAATTTGTCATTAGTTTCTCTCTTTACTTGTTTGTCACTCTCTTATCTGTGTATCTCTGTGTTACTTTGTGTAATATTAATGTGGGGTGTTGATATTATTTTGTCTACTGATATATATTGTTCTTTGTGTTGGTTTATCTAATGAGGCCATAGTTGTCTGCTGATATTGTTCTTTTGTTGGTTTGTTTGCTGACTACACCATGCTGATATTGTTATTTATAGTTTGGATGTTAATAAATTGACCACACCATGCTAATATTGTTCTTTGTGTTGGTTCGTGTGGTGGGTCCAAAGTTGTTTGGTTATATTGTTCTTTTTTTTCTTAAATAATATGTTTTTTTAAAGTATGTATGTTTGTGTTGGTAACATGCTGATAAATATTTGTAAACCCTTCATTTTATGTTGAATTTCATCTGAATGGGAATGAACTTGGTTGTATAGGATGGTGGAAAGAGAGGAATTTTAGTTGAAAAATGTTGGTATTGAGCTGATAAATGTTTGTTATCACCTTGTTGGTACTGATTCAGCAAAATGTTACGTTATTAGTATGAAATTTGGGAATTATAATGCTTGTAACGTTCTGAAAAAATGTTGGTATTAAGCTGATAAATGTTTGTTACCCTCTTGTATTATGTGGGTACCATGATCATGAATGTTGGCACTTTTTCAGAAAATGTTACATTATTAGTAATATCCTGAAATCTTTGCACGACAGGTGTAGAGCGTGTGAAATTTGGGGATTATAATGCCTGTAACATTGTGAAAAATGTGGTATTAAGCTGATAAATGTTGGTTACCCCCTTATATTATGTTGGTACCGTGATAGAGAATATTGGTACTTTTTAAGAAAATGTTGCGTTATTGGTAATTTCCTGAAATCTTTCCATCAGAGGTGTAGAGTGTATGAAATCTTTTCATTAATGTGTTTATGATGTTTTTAGTTGAAGCTTTGTTCTATATTTTAGTCATGTTGAATGTGATTAGTGGATTTTTTAATTTATCATAAAGGTTAGTGAATGATATTTGGGATTTAAAATAATAAATTTGTGTGGTTGTGTTATGATAGCAGTGAAGTTACCGCAACAAATTAATATGTAAGTATGCTTCATTCGTAATATGTTTAATGATTGACAAATATATATGTGGTAAACTTTAAATATTAATCATATTTATTATGTTGGTTATGTGGTTTATATAATTGTAGACATGATTGCGGCATTTATGTGATCTTATATATGCAAATGTGGGACCCTGACAAGAAATATAATAAAGGTCTTACCATGCCTTCTTGGTCCAAGGTACGCCTTTACATTTTTCTATATTAATTCCTTGAATAATAAATTCAAACTTTATGCACTTGCTGAATGATTATTACTCTTTCAGAAGCAGTTGCTAAACGTGAGACATAAGTTACTTTGCGGCTGGGTTATGGATAGTAATAACGAGCGCAAAAATGTTATCCTCGCCAAAACGCTTCCCAAGAAAAAAGCACGATGATTTATAGTTTTGTACATTAAATATTAGATTATGTATTATGTGTTATATTGTATTCGAAATAGTTGAAACAGTAGGAATATTGGTTGTAAAACAGATTTACAATATTGGTGACTCGTACCACAGCGGTATAATGTATGAAACACCTTCTGAAAAATGTTGGTATTGATCTGATAAATGTTTGTTACCCATTTGTATTATGTTGGTACCATATCGTGAATGTTGGTGTTGTTTCAGCAAAAAGTTCCGTTTTTGGTTAAGTCCTAAAATATTTGCATCACAGGTTTAGAATGTATATAATTTGGGAATTATCATGCCTGCACTGATCTGAAAAATGTTGGTATTAGAGTGATAAATGTTGGTTATCCTCTTGTATTATGTTGGTACCGTGATCGTGAGTGTTGGTACTTTTTTAGAAATTGTCGTGTTATTAGTAATTTCATGAAATCTTTGCATCGCATGTGTAGATTGTATATAATTTGGGGATTATCATGCCTGCACCGATCTGAAAAATGTTGGTATTAGCCCGATAAATGTTGGTTACCCCTTTGCATTATGTTGGTACCATGATCGTGAATGTTGGTACTTTTTCAGAAAACTTGAAAAGTTGACACACACAATTTCACTTAAGTGAAAATGATAGAGTTCATCACTGTCAGATTTTCGCTTAAGCAAAAAAGACTCACCCTGATGTGATTCATCTATGCTTAATGTTGGTATTAACTTGATAAATGTCGATTACCACCTCGTATTATGTTGGTGCTGTGCTTCATCATTCAAGACATTTCTTAAAATCCGCATAGCTTGAATATTCAAGGCAAAACATTTTTTGTCAAATTCGTTTAAAACATTTTTTGAATTTAAATCGAAGCCATTAAGCACAATATTCCATAAATGACAATTAATCGATTGAAGATAAAACTTCATTCTAGCACTCCAATACACATAATTTTTCCCATCGAAAATTGGTGCATCATCGAATGAAAATCCCTCCATTTTAAAATCAAAAACAAATATCCCAATACTGCCAATACACAATGGATCTTTAACTCAAGCGGTTAAGCTTTTATCAGAGCACGAAGCTCTGATACCAATTGTTAGAATTATTGTTGGTATTGGCAATCGTCACTCAAGAGGGAGGTGAATTGGGTGTTTATAAAAACATTGAAAAACGATCGATTCAAACATTCTTAAAAATATTAAAGAGTTTTAACGAAGCGGAAGACTTAAAGAACGGATGAAAACGTTTTTAAGCGTAGATCATAAGATTATTTATATTAATATTGAAAACATATTATTCACGAGATTGAATAAATTAACACCATGACAATGCAATTCTCGTGCTATATAATTTCGAACGTGAAAATAGGTTTATCCGCAGAATATGATTAGCACAAAATATAGATGCGAAAAGTAAAGAGATAAGGGATAGAGAATTTTTCACTGGGGATTTTATCCGTATTCGGCAAAAGGCCTACATCCAGTCCTCAAGCGACCCACTTGAGCCTTTCAATAAACCAAAGACGCCTCGCGTCCCCGAATATAACCAGAGCGCCCCGCAAGCTACTAGGAACCTCCTTTCGCTAGGGACCTCAGAAACAATCAACTAGGAAAACATTTCCTAGATTTTACAAATATCCTAACTACTAGGTGACCCACCTTTCGTCTAGCACTACCCAACACAAGGGATCTCGCCCTAAGAACGCGACACACGTTCAACCTAAGGGATAACACTCCCTAAACACTAAGGGTAAACATTCCCCTTACAAAGAAATGGTTTGCACGAAGAATTTGTGCAACTAACAATGAAGCTCTTTAAATAGAGCAGATACTACAATAAAGTCCTATAGCAAAGAATTAGACTAAAGCACACTCAAGGTTTTGTTCTTGATGATTTTTCAAAATTAAGAATAGATGACGATGATGATGATGATAATGATTTTTCTTCTCAAGAAAAATATTTTCAAAAGAATGAATAGGAGAAGAAGAATAGGAATCAAGTTGTGTTCATGTGTGTTTTCAAAAAGATAGAAGAAAAAGCTTAAAATCAGAAAACGTGATCATCCGGAAAAGGAAGTAAATCATTTTGAAGAATCAAATGATTTCAGCACGTTATCCCAAAATTTGAAATAGGTAATCGATTACTTTGGTCAATGTAATCGATTACTAATAGCCCCTCAAGCGCACAGGTTATCGTAGTAATAAAAAGTATCGTATCCGCAGGGATTTTGTTGTTAAGTACCAACAAATTATAAGCACCAATTATTTGGCTAGATTTATTTTTAGGGTGAATTATACTAATGTAGAATACTAGCTCCTTTCAGAGTCTTAGCAACGTACCTAATGAGGCCTAATTCCTACTTTCGTGGTAATTAGGGTACATTAAATCCATTAAGTTCTATGATAATTCAGGGAATCCCCTCAGGAATTAAAACTACTTTCGTGATTTAAGTTCCTAAGTTCAATTTTGGTTTTTTCTAATACTAAGGTTCACCTTTCGGTACTTCCCTTAATATTTGGGATCATGTAATTGTGGAGCTCTACACAACCAAAAGCATTAAACACACCAAAATTAAATAAAAATAGAATCTAGCATAAATAAAAGATAAAATATTAAATCCTCATGTCAATGCCTCCATGGGCTAATCCTAATCCTCAGAAAAAGGGAACTACTCACTACTCATGTTCATGATACAAATTAAAAAAATAAGAATAAGACATACTAAAGTAGGAATGACCAAAAGTTGAGAGGAGGAGAATTTCTTCTGTCTTCAATCGCCTTCCAGATCTTCCTTGAGAGAAAATATGTTGTTTTTTTTTCTTCAATCCTTGTTTTCTAATTATATATTTTCTCATCAAATCTAATCTTCTAAATCAAATCTATCTACAAGGGTTTCTATCTTTTAAGGTTATCTGCTACTTTTTCCAAATTCGGGCCCAAATTGATTAATTAGGCCCAATGACTTATCTTCCTTCTCAAAGCCCCCACATCTCTTTTCTTCTATACAATTGCTCCCAAAAGCTCTTTAATATTTTGTCAATGATAAATTCTTCACTTTCCAAAGCTCTAAACCTCCAAATTGTAACCTGCACATCAAAAACACCCAAAACCTTTCCCAAGTGAAATATGAACTAAATGCATGCTAAATTAAAATAAAATACCTAAATAAATATTAAAATAAATACAAACTAATAGGAAAATAATATGCATGCTACGCACACATCAAATTCCCCCAAGCTTGAGCCTTTGCTTGTCCCCAAGCAAAACATGCAATGCAATGAATGAATCCTATATGAATGCAAACTAACTCATCATCCAGGCAACAAAACTCATAACCCAATAATGACATGCACAAAAACACAACTTCCTCAAAACAAATTCTATCAAATGACATAACCTGCAATTCTCCCAAACTAACATCCACTAACCAATCATGAAATAATCAAAAGTCTACCCAATTAGAACCTTAAACTTATCACAACCTTGCTCATCACTAAAGGGGTCACTCCACTCACCTTCTCTTAATGTGTATAAGAGGGTAAAGACATATCACTCAAGTTCATCAATGAAAATGAATTACCATAAGCTTGACCATAGACCAAAATCTCCACTGAAATTATTGAATGCATGCAAGAATCAAAAGGTCTTAATTAGGTTGTAATGAGGCCATGACTAAAGATGTCAGGTGGGGTATAAGAAACAAAGGATCACGCAAAGGGCTATAATAATGTAACCATAAACACAATATCCCTTTGAATTATGAATGGAGCATATAATCACTGTAGTTACACATCAACTCCAAACATTTGTGATCTTTCATTCTTTTTTTTTTCACTTCTCTCTATTCTCTTCCTTCCTTTCATTATTTTTTTTCCACATATCAAGTATTTCCCCAATAAGCAATTACATGCTCTCAAAAGGGGTACCTGACACTCAATTATTTTATTTTTTTTTTCAAAAGAGAGATAAAGAGAATAATGCTTTAAGCTCAATATCAACACTATAACATCTCATCCGAAAAAAAAACTACTCTCTCAATTGCACCATTCACAATCCAAAGGGTACCAAAAAGATGTAACATTATGAAAGGGTACCAAGGAAAACAATTATTTCATTAGGCTCAAAATGGGCAGCTAAGGGAAAGTGTTTATCAAAATTGTTGAAGGCCAGAAAAACAGTCTTAAGTGCCTTTATCATATTCATGCATGCAAACAATTATCAGTCTCAAGATGGTCACAGGTCAAGTTCTAGAATTCACAATCAAAGTGAACAACACTCAATATCAAGAAAGAAGAGGGGTTTAAAAAATATTTATTATGTGTTACCCCTGTTAGGCTCAAAAACTCACATTTATTGGCTAATTTAATGAAGAGCAAGAATCACAATAAGTTTCAGCCAATTATTAGTATCCTAATGATTATTCATGCAACCATCATTCCAAACAAGCAGATCATCACAGGCTAAGTCACTTTTCAAAAATAATATTCTTAAGGAAACGCATTCAGTGCAAGTCAAAACAGATATACGTCAAATTGCCTAGATAATGAGTCAGTCAAATGCATGAAAAATGAATGATTTTTTTTAATATATATGCATGTGAAATAAAAAAATGAAAAATGCATGATAAATGAATGAGAACACTACATGGTCCTAAACTAATATGCAAAATGCAATGCACCCCCGAAGCTTAAATTCTACATTGTCCCCAATGTGGAACATAAACTCAAGAAGAGGAAAAGGTCATAGTGTGGGATCAGGGAAGTGACCCTGAGAAATGTGCCAGTCATACATGGCTCGCTGCATCCTATTGAATTCCTCAACCATAGAGGCAATCCTTGCTAATTCAGAGCGAAGTTCGGTGAACTCTGCGCGAGAAGGAGGAGGTGGAGAAAGAGAAGGAGGGTCCAGGGGTATCCTCAGGGGCCTCCTCAGCCAAAGGCTGCGGATCTATCAAGAACTCCTCCGTCATAGGAGGTGGCGCCACAGGAGTGGGAAAGCGCCAATTGGCTGAGAGTCGCATAGTGGTGCGAGAAGGATCAGGAAGAGGATAAGCAACAGGGTCACCATGGAGGCGAAGACAATAAACATCGCCTTGCTTTACATGCATATTCATACGAAGGCAAGTGGCTAGATCAAAACGAGTGCCTCCAAGGACCGCAACTAGGCCAGAAACATCATGACCAAGGGCAAGAGCAATAGTGGTAATAAGACCACCAACCACAATGTCTCCCTTTGGCGCTTTGCCAACCTTCTCGAGGTGGCGAACAAGATAAGAGGCGGTATCAAGAGACGCGCCATAGAGCATATCCCAAAGAAATAACAACTCATCAGACCGAACCCCACCGGGTTCACCACGTCCGAAAAGAGTGTATGATAACAATCTGTGCACATACCTAAGACAGGGGTTGCGAAGGAGAGTGGCTTTGGTGGTGTTAGGGTCAAATTCAGTATAAGCTATTTCCTGCCAAAAATTGCGCTCATTAAATCTGGAAGGATAACGGCGCTCACCACCAATAGGCAACTGCAGGAGTTGATTAAACTCCGCGAGGGTGAAGACATAATTAGTGTTAAATAATCGAAAGCTAATCTTACCCTCGTTGCACCCTATACCATACAACACATTCACATCCACAGAGCTTAAAAATTCTAAGGTAATTTGGTGATAAGTAAGACTCTTTTTAGTGACAAAACTAGTCCAACCTACCCTATCAACCATCCACTGCACATCCTCTAAAATCCCTAAAGTAGCTAAGGTATTTTCATCCATGTAGCGCGTAGGCACTATGGACCTTTTCACTAATGCAGTGTACCTAGCCTCTTGGAAAATAATGCTAGAATCAAAAACAATACCATAGGGATTAGCAGAAGGAGGAGGAACTCTATTACCTCTAGAGCGGGAAGAGGAAGCTCTGGATGATGAACCACGACCGGGCGGTGCTGCATTACTCCTTGTTCTTTTGGAAGACATAGCTGAACACTTTTTTTTATATTCAGTTGCAGCAGCAAGGAATGATTTTTTTTTAATTTAGGTTGAAAACAGAATCCGGGAGGCAAGGATTTGAGGGCTATGGTGGTGCACCGTGGTGGGTGTTAAGGACGACGCTGGGAGAGTGAGAAGAGAGGGAGTTGGGTCGGGTTCGGAGTGGTCGTGGGTGGCTACGTCGGGTTGTAAGGAGAAGGCTGGCTGGAGATGGGTCGGAGTTCTGTGGGTGGCGGGGGTGCAAGGGTTTGGTTTCTATGGGTGGCTGGGGAAGAAAGAGTGGGTCGAAGGGAGAGGGTGGCGCCTGGGTGGGCTGTGCGAGTGGAATGGGTGGGGAAGGAGAACCGGTGGAGGAGGTATGGTGGTATGGGTTGGACGACGTGGTGGCTGGGTGGTAAGGAGGTGGCGGCGTTACTGTGAGTGGGATAGGGGTCACTGCGGGGAGAGAGAGGGATGGGGACGAGAGAGAGGAGGTGAGGGTGGTGCGGTTATTGTGAGTGGAGGCTGGGTTTTGGCTATGGTGATGGATGATGGTGTGTGGCTATGGAGGTAAGGGGAAAGAAGAAAGAAGATGAGAGGAAGGGTTAGAAGAGTGGGGAGCGGCGGCTAGGGTTAATTGGGGTGGGGGGGGAATCTGAAACAAGATTTTATTTTTTTTATTATTTTTTTTTTTTGAGATTGTACGCGCCACGGGCGTGGCAAGTGCCACGGCTTGCCCGTGGCGCCCTGGAGAATCAACACGATCTGCGAGTAACGCTGCCACGGGCGTGGCATGCGCCACGGTCAGCCCGTGGAGCTTTCTGTGAGAAATGCCACGGGCGTGGTACCTGCCACGGCCTGCCCGTGGCACACTGAAACTAAATTTTTTTTTCAGAGCCCCATGGCCATGGTAGGTACCGTGGCCTCCCCACGGTTCTTCAAATTAATTATTTTTCTTCCCAAATCAGCACTTTTACGCTCCAAATCAACTCCTTTTTGCTGCAACCTCTTATAATCCTACAAAACAAAGACGAAACCCCAGTAATATAACATAATAAAATCCTAAAAATCAACTAAGTAAAGCACGAAAGCGATTTAAAACTTGGGTTGCCTCCCAAGAAGCGCTTATTTAAGGTCCTAAGCTTGACCTCTCACTGGGATCACTCTGAAACAGATGGATTGAGAAGGGACTGTGTGTTCCCATCTTCAATGGGTTCTCCAATCAAGTAGTGCTTCAATATTTGTCCATTGACTTTGAAAGCTCCAGTGGCTTCACTCCATACCTCTATAGCACCATAAGGGTAGACTTGCTTCACTCGGAATGGTCCTGACCATCTGGACCTAAGCTTGCCTGGGAAGAGCTTCAAACGAGAGTTAAAGAGTAACACAGAGTCACCCTTTTTGAACTCTCTTCGAAGGATTCTCTTTTCATGCCAACGCTTTGTATTCTCCTTGTAAATCTTGGCATTCTCGTATGCATCAAGTCTCAACTCCTCCAACTCATTAAGATGAAGCTTCCTCTTCTCACCAGCTTCCTTCAAGTCAAAGTTGAGAAACTTTATTGCCCACAAAGCTTTGTGCTCCAACTCAACAGGAAGATGGCAAGGCTTTCCATAGATCAACCGAAACGGGGTCATACCAATAGGAGTTTTATAAGCAGTGCGGTATGCCCAAAGAGCATCATCAAGCTTCAGAGACCAATCCTTGCGTGATTTAGCCACTGTTCTCTCCAAAATACTCTTGATTTCTCTATTGGAAACCTCTACTTGGCCACTGGTCTGAGGGTGATAAAGAGTAGCAACCTTATGGGTTACCCCATACTTCTTCAGGAGACTCTCAAATTGTTTTTCAATGAAATGTGAGCCTCCATCACTGATAACTGCTCTAGGAACTCCAAATCTAGGGAAGATGACTCTCTTGAAGAGCTTTATCACAGTTTTGGCATCATTGGTTGGAGACGCAATTGCCTCCACCCATTTGGACACATAATCAACTGCCACGAGAATATACTTGTTGTTGCATGAGGATGGGAATGGTCCCATATAGTCAACTCCCCAAACATCAAATATCTCCACTTCAAGAATGTTGTTCAGAGGCATTTCATTTCTTCTGGAGATATTACCCGTCCTTTGACAAGCATCGCATGAGAGCACAAACTTCCTTGCGTCCTTGAACAATGATGGCCAATAGAATCCAGATTGAAGGACCTTTGCAGATGTTTTTGAGGTGCTGGCATGTCCACCATACACAGAGGCATGACAGTGGAAAAGGATATTCTTCACTTCTTCTTCAGGAACACATCTTCTATATATACCATCAGCACACCTCTTATAAAGTAGAGGTTCTTCCCAGACGTAATGCTTCACATCAGAAAAGAACGTCTTCTTCTGTTGGTAGCTCAGCTCAGGTGGTAGCACTCCGCAAGCAAGATAATTAACAAAGTCTGCGTACCATGGAGCATCCACCTTAGAAAGATCCAACAGTTGCTCATCGGGGAAAGAATCATCAATGGGCATCTCATCTGTATCACCAAGATCAGGATTATGAGGCAATCTGGAGAGGTGATCTGCAACCACATTTTCAACACCTTTCTTGTCTCTGATTTCAAGATCAAATTCTTGGAGAAGAAGGATCCATCTGATAAGTCGTGGTTTGGCATCCTTCTTACTCAACAAGTACTTGATTGCTGAATGATCAGTGTAGACGATCACCTTCGAGCCAACAAGGTAGGAGCGGAACTTCTCAAAGGCAAAGACAACCGCCAGCAGTTCCTTCTCAGTTGTTGCATAGTTGACTTGAGCATCATCCAAGGTCTTGTTGGCATAGTATATGGCATGGACCTTCTTGTCTTTCCTCTGTCCAAGCACTGCTCCAATGGCATGGTCACTTGCATCACACATCAGCTCAAAGGGCAAACTCCAATCAGGTGCCTGAATGATAGGAGCAGAGATCAAAGCTTTCTTCAACCTGTAAAAGGCATCTAGGCAATCCTGGTTAAAATCAAATGGCATATCCTTAATCAACAAATTAGTTAAAGGTTTAGTAATCTTAGAAAAATCTTTGATAAACCTTCTATAAAAACCAGCATGCCCCAAAAAGCTCCGCACTCCCTTGAGAGAAGTGGGTGGGGGAATTTTCTCAATTACCTCAACCTTTGCCCTATCTACCTCTATGCCACGTTCGGACACTAAGTGTCCTAACACAATACCTTCTCTTACCATGAAGTGACATTTTTCCCAGTTTAAAACTAGGTTCATCTCATGACATCTCTGCAACACTTTGGAAAGATTAGCCAAACAATTATCAAAGCTAGTGCCATAAATAGAGAAATCATCCATGAAAACTTCCATTATATTTTCAATAAAATCATAAAAGATAGCAGTCATGCAGCGCTGAAAGGTAGCAGGAGCATTACAAAGGCCAAAGGGCATCCTTCTATAGGCAAATGTGCCATAAGGACAAGTAAAAGTTGTTTTCTCTTGGTCTTGAGGGTGAATGAGGATTTGGTGAAATCCCGAATACCCATCCAAATAACAAAAATGTGAATGCTTTGCTAACCTTTCAAGCATCTGGTCAATGAAAGGGAGGGGGAAGTGATCTTTTCTAGTTGCTTTGTTTAGCTTCCTATAGTCAATACACATCCTCCATCCTATGACTGTTCTAGTGGGGATTAATTCATTATTATCATTCTTCACAACAGTCATTCCCCCTTTCTTAGGTACTACTAGCACAGGACTAACCCATTCACTATCAGAGATAGGATAAATCACACCAGCATCAAGCAATTTAAGTATTTCCTTTTTCACTACCTCTTTCATGTTAGGATTTAATCTTCTTTGAGGTTCAACGGAGGGCCTATGACCCTCCTCCATTAATATCCTATGCATGCAAAGTGAAGGACTAATTCCTTTTATATCACTAATAGTATATCCAATGACTGCTCTATGCAACCTAAGCTCTCTAAGTAATTTTTCAGTTTCAAGCTTGCTTAGATTAGCATTAACAATCACTGAATATGTAGAGTTAGGTCCAAGGAATTCATACCTGAGCAATGAAGGGAGAGGTTTAAGTTCTACCTTTGGTGCTTTGTCTTCCTTCCAATCTGATGACTTGGCTTCAGCTTCCAGCTTTTCATATGTATTCCTATGAGATGGTAGAGGTGGATCTGCTTCAAGTAGTGTAGCATAGCGGGCGGCTTCAGCATCATCAACATCATTAGAGCACTCACCAACCAAGCACCGCTCGAGTGGATCTTTAGAGCGGTACTTGAATGCTTTGTCAGTCACCACTTGATGCAATTGATCTATTCTGCAGCATGAATCCCCAAGAGATGGTTGTTTGACCACATTTGATATATCAAACTCAACCTTCTCTTCACCAATAGTTAGTGAAAGCTTGCCATTCTTCACATCAATAATAGCACCGGCAGTTGCCAAGAAAGGCCTTCCAAGGAGGATAGGAATGGAGGTATCTTCTTCCATCTCAAGCACCACAAAATCAACTGGAATAAAGAAGTTACCCACCTCGATAGGAACATCCTCCAAGACACCCACTGGGAATTTGACTGAGCGATCAGCCAATTGCAATGAAATTCTTGTGGGTTTCATCTCACCAATATCAAGCTTCTTGCACACTGAGAGAGGCATAAGGCTAACACTAGCCCCAAGATCACATAAAGCACGGTCAAAAGACACATTCCCAATAAGGCATGGAATGGAAAAGCTACCTGGGTCTTTGAGCTTTGGAGGCAATTTATTTTGAATTATTGCACTGCACTCCTCAGTCAAAGCCACTGTCTCACAATCTTCAAGCTTCCTCTTGTTGGAAATAATATCTTTCAAGAACTTTGCATATGATGGCATTTGTAGTAGAGCTTCAGTGAATGGCATGGTGATAGACAACTTCTTCAGAACTTCAAGGAACTTGCCAAACTACTTCTGTAGCTTCACTTTAGCCAATCTTTGAGGGAAAGGAATAGGTGGCTTGTAAGGGGCAGGAGAAGTATAAGTGGACTCCTCAAATTTTTCATCAACCACACCTTTTCCTTCTCTCTTCTGGGATAGCTCTTCTTTCACTGCATCTTCACTGCTTGGGCTTTCAAGAACTTTTCCGCTCCTTAGAGTTATTGCCTTGCAATGCTCACTAGGATTTGTCTCTGGTTGGCCTGGAAGTGTGCCTGGAGCTCTTGTAGATGAGGCTGCTAATTGTGCAATTTGAGTTTCTATCATCTTGTTGTCAGTTGCTTGTTGTGCAAATTGCTTCTCTTGAGAATCAAACCTAGCTCTGAAATCATTATTTGCCTTCTCTTGGTTGATCAAAAAATTCTCAAGCATGATCACCAAGTTGGACTTTTGAGGAACTGGTGGATTGATAGTCCATTGAGGGAAACCAGGAGGCTGTTGTCTAGGAATAACAGAAGGATTGAGAACATTGTTGCTCCTGTAAGAAAGATTTGGATGTGTCCTCTGGTTGAAATTGTTGACATAATCAACTGTTTCTGTCGGCTGTTCTTGAGGAACAGGTTGAACCAATAGACAATGTTGAGCAACATGACCAGCAATACCACATATCTCACAAATAGCACTTGCCACATTCACAGCATTCACATTCAACATATCAATCTTCTTAGTTAAAATATCAACTTTACCAGCCAGCACACTCAAAGCATCAACTCTAGAGGAGAGATGTTTCAATTCATTTGTCTCGATCACTCCTGCAGTGGATGAAGAAGGTTTGGTAGAAGTTGATCTTTCTCTTGAATATCGCCTCTGGCTGAGAGAAATTTTGTCAAGCAATTCAAATGCCTCATCTGCATTCTTATCCATGAACGAACCATTAGTGACGGAGTCAAGATTCATCTGAGATTCTGGTGTTAAACCATTGTAGAAAGTCTGCACCAAAAGAGGTCTGGGAAACTTATGATGAGGGCACTTCCGCAGTGGAAACTTAAATTTCTCCCAAGCATCATAAAGGGTCTCTCCTTCTTTTTGCATGAAGGACATGATTTGACCTCTGTACTCCGCAGTCTTCACAGGTGGAAAATATTGGGTAAGGAAGTACTCTGCTAACTTGTCCCATTCAGTGAAGTAACCTTGTGGAAAAGCCTCCAACCAAGCAAGTGCATCACCTTTTAGTGAAAATATAAACAGCTTCAGTCTGATATGGTCAGATGAGACTCCATTGGCCTTCACAGTGTCACAATATCGGAGGAAGTTGTCGACATGGACAGTAGGATCTTCTGTAGGTGAGCCTCCAAATTGATTCTGCTGGACCGCATTAATCAAGCTCATCTTGATCTCAAAGTTGTTGGCTTCAATGGGTGGGACGACCACACTAGATTGTAGTCCTTTGATGGAAGGGGTCCCATAATCCTTCAACAGCGTGTGATTTTCATTCTGCGCCATTGTTAGATTTTTAGGTTTTTGTTGTCTCCTTCTTCTATTCCTTCTTCTATGAAAAGTCCTCTTAATCTCAGAATATGCTTGAACAGGTGTCCCAAGTCTGATGCTTCGCATAAAAGAAAAAGAATTCCTGTGGAAAAAAGAGAAAACAAAACAAACTAGAAAAAGAGGTTTAGTCTAATCAACTTATAATAACAGTTAATATTAACAAAGCAAAATCCCCTACAATGGCGCCAAAAAACTTGATAGCCCCGCAAGCGCACAGGTTATCGTAGTAATAAAAAGTATCGTATCCGCAGGGATTTTGTTGTTAAGTACCAACAAATTATAAGCACCAATTATCTAAACTGGATTAGTATAAAATTAAAGAAATAAAATTTAGAGATTGATTTTTGGAAAAATAAAATAAAATAAAAATCTAAAAGATTGGGTTGAGATTTAGATTGGGAAATTTCCAAGGATTAGTTTCACCACATATCCGCATTGACAATCTTTAGTGATATCTCTTTTATTTGGCTAGATTTATTTTTAGGGTGAATTATCCTAATGTAGAATACTAACTCCTTTCAGAGTCTTAGCAATGTACCTAATGAGGCCTAATTCCTACTTTCGTGGTAATTAGGGTACATTAAATCCATTAAGTTCTATGATAATTCAGGGAATCCCCTCAGGAATTAAAACTACTTTCGTGATTTAAGTTCCTAAGTTCAATTTTGGTTTTTTCTAATACTAAGGTTCACCTTTCGGTACTTCCCTTAATATCTGGGATCATGTAATTGTGGAGCTCTACACAACCAAAAGCATTAAACACACCAAAATTAAATAAAAATAGAATCTAGCATAAATAAAAGATAAAATATTAAATCCTCATGTCAATGCCTCCATGGGCTAATCCTAATCCTCAGAAAAAGGGAACTACTCACTACTCATGTTCATGATACAAATTAAAAAATAAGAATAAGACATACTAAAGTAGGAATGACCAAAAGTTGAGAGGAGGAGAATTTCTTCTGTCTTCAATCGCCTTCCAGATCTTCCTTGAGAGAAAATATGTTGTTTTTTTCTTCAATCCTTGTTTTCTAATTATATATCTTCTCATCAAATCTAATCTTCTAAATCAAATCTATCTACAAGGGTTTCTATCTTTTACAAGTTATCTGCTACTTTTTTCAAATTCGGGCCCAAATTGATTAATTAGGCCCAATGACTTATCTTCCTTCTCAAAGCCCCCAAATCTCTTTTCTTCTATGCAATTGCTCCCCAAAGCTCTTTAATATTTTGTCAATGTTAAATTCTTCACTTTCCAAAGCTCCAAACCTCCAAATTGTAACCTGCACATCAAAAACACCCAAACCTTTCCCAAGTGAAATATGAACTAAATGCATGCTAAATTATAATAAAATACCTAAATAAATATTAAAATAAATACAAACTAATAGGAAAATAATATGCATGCTACGCACACATCAATTACTTGCTCTCAGGTTTTTTACAAAAGTTGCAGCACTAAAAGATAATCGATTATTAGCTTCAGGTAATCGATTACTTTCACTTAAATGACCAGTTCAAGGAAGTAATCCATTACATGAACCTAATTAATCCATTATTTACTCTCTGGTTATAAGTTGCAGCAGATAATCGATTATTCCAGAAGGGTTAATCGATTACTCCAAAATAAAATCAGATTTTCATAAAAAGTTTGTAACCAAAGGTTTTCATTAAATGGTTTTTCACAAAAACTTTCCAGAAGCAAAGGGTTTTAAAAAAACTTTTTCCAGTTTTCAAAAACAAAAAGCATCATCATCTTAATCTAGAAATATTCAAAAATAAACTTAAGTGCCTTAAACTAATTTTCGCTTTACAAAAACATCTAAGCCCTAAAAGACTAGATCTTCAATAGAGGATAAGCTTCTTGCATCATCAATGTACCTAAACTGTTCAAACATATATTAATATATTGTGTTGTGTCATCATCAAAACATCATCATGGGGATCATGGGAAAACATGAGCTTCAACAAATCCTTCCATGATCTAGAGATAGATGCATAATTTGAACCAAAATGAGAATGTAAAGAAGAGGGAACTAAATATAACATATTTAGTTGTTATGTCCAGATCAGACAAAGGTCCCTACTAATTAAGGACGAGGGTCCTTCTTAAGGACTTTTAGTTTGGCAAGAGTGAATTCTTGGTCTTTCATACCCGTTCGAACTAAGGTTATGGGGATCAAGACTACGTAGTTCTATTAGACACGTTGAAATAGTGCATCAAGGGAAAATAAGATTGCTTCGAATTGTCCCCAAGAGTAATTAGCGATATGCCACATACTCTTTGGGAGGTTGTTTTTGGTCTAAGATCTCCTGTATGAATGAGGTGCCTCACTACTTAGGATTTAGAGGTTAATACTCTTAGTATTGTTGGGCGATGAATTTCAAGTGATTGTTGAACCTTCATGGTGGGGCTGGACTCGACTGTCACGTGTTGGACAGCCGAAGTTTGGCTTTCTAATTGTTGAATGTCTCTCTGAGGAGTCTTGATGATACTCTCAGGGAGTATGAATTGCGTGTATACTGAGGCGTATTGTTGAGAATTGGATGCTTAGCCCCTTGCATGAGGTTGGTATTTATAAAGTTAGGATGACTCCTTGATCTGATGTATTCTCTTGATAAATCTTCCATTTCTGAGAATAATCTTCATGTTATCTTATCTCTAAGGAGATAATCAATGATCTTCTATAATTGCTGATAATCCATTGATAATCTGGCATCAATCTTAGATAATTGAGTTGTTCATCTTTAGGAGATTTACTTTAGGAATAAGTCTCGTTACATATCCGCAGAGCAGGTCTACTTTTGAGCTTCTCCGAGCTGATCTAGGCTCAAAGCCTTTCGTTGTAGATCGATTAAGCTCAAATCATATCATTAGGTCCTTACTATAGGTCGTAGTAGGTCTTCTAGAGGTCATTGTGTAAGGTAGGTGTCCTTAGCTCATGACAGGTCAGAGGCATAAGACCTAGGTCATTGCTATGATCGAAACTTCAAGCTACAAGCTATCTGAACACTTCATATAGGCCATAGCATAATGTCAGGAATGATTCTTCTCCTAGCTCATCATTTAGGTTGGACTTGTCATAAATTTCCATCTCTTGGGTTCTTGTGCGTATTTTCGACTTTGTACCCTTTTTGCTCCACTTATCACATGTGCTATCTTGGAAGTTGTTCACATTAAACACCGTCTTGTCTTTTTATCTTCGCGTTGTCTGGGATTGTGACATCTGTACTTTTTGCCTGCTCAACCTCTAGACTTTGAATACCAATTCGTTCCATTTTGGAAATTTTCTCTTGCATCATCTTTATCATTCGAAGTTCAAAGTTCTAATTAAGTACGTGCACTTTTGAAAACCCTAAGTCAATCTTGTGATCTTCAATCTCATAGAGGTGTGTGTTTCTTTCTTTAATATCTTCGCAATGTCTAATTCTGAATATAAATATGGTTTTGACGCTTCTACTGACAGGGAATCTCATGAGTCTTGTCACAATGATCCTTGTTTTTCACCCTAAAGTTAGGTTAATCTCATTCTTCAAGTTCCAAATTCTTGGCCATAGCTGGACTTCTTGGAATAAAAGACACTCTGATGAAACATGCTCTTCTAGGATGTTGTTATTCGAGGACTTGCCCCATTCCTATAGAAGTCTAAGAAAAATTAGGTTTAACAAGAAACTGACCAAAAGGCCAAGCAACAGGGAGTCCTTTAGGTGGGTTTGCATGAGCGCATTGCATGCCTGATGTCGCCCGGATTAAACTCCGGAACAAACACCTTGTAGATAGAGAAAGTGAGTGTCGAACCACAGGGAGGTGGTTATTCCTATTTATCCTTTACTAATTAGTTTTGTTAAGCATATGTACAAAAGATTGGGTTTGTGTTTGTTGAGTGAATGAGTACATTTGTAAAAGCAATAAAATGACTAAAAAGGTAAAAAGGACAATGAAACTAAGAATAAACCGGTGGAGAAGCTGGGATTGAACCTTCCCTATCGCACTCGTAGGTATTTTGGTGACATGTATAACTATCCATCTATATTGTTATTGATGCAATGCACAAAAGTCATTTAAACCGATTCCTCGCGAGTAAAATACTAATGTCATTCCTCATAAATATCAATTCCTTGAATATTTAGAAAAACACCCAGCTCTAAGATTAAGCATCACAAGCAATTGATATCATGTCATCTATTCCTAGAGTAACAACATATCAAGTAACTTTACCCATTTCAGAATCAAAACAATACTTTCCAGTCAGAGTTGAGAATCAAGATCATGCAACTATTGATCAAATAATCACATACATTAAGCATTGAGTAAAGCTACCAACAACTATATCGGTGAATAGAAAATACATTTACATCACCAAATATCCATGAGTTTGATGGTGGGTTCAATCCCAATGAGGAATTAGCCACTCATAATATACATAACCATGAGAAAGCACATGAGATCCTTGTGGAGATGATGGAAAAAAGTGATTTCCTCTATGTCTCTCTCTCTAAAGTGAGTGGGTTTCAGTTTCTCTCTCTCTATTCCCTCTCCTCCTCCTCAAAAACAGATCAAAAAACATAGTTTATGAAGTGCAGACGAGACATTTTTGCTCGAGCGAAATTTCACTCGCTCGAGCAAAAACACATCAGACAATCGGAGTTTGGACATCAGTCTTAAGCGAAAATGTCTCGCTCGAGCGAGCTGCCTGGGTCTGAAAAGTGCTATTTTTCTTCCATTTTTGCCCTCCAGCTTTATCAAGATCCACAGGATTGCCCTTCTTTGAAATTTTACTCTTTGCCCTTCTCCACATTAACTCTCAATATAACTATAATATTTACACTTGAGGACAATATATTCACAAATTGGAGAGTTTCTACAATATTTTCACACAATAAAGCACAATAAATGCCTAATTTCCACATGCATCAACACTAAAAATAGGCACTTATCAATGCCCAATCAAATTTCCGCCTTAACTCTAATCTTCAAAACCATGCATGGAAAAGACTTTGTTGGTAGAGGAAAAACCCACTTCGGTAATCTCTAGGCCTCGGAGGGGATTAGTCTTCGGCTGTCGGCTGGGGGATACCCTTGGTGTACACAAAAAAAAAGCATGTTGGTTTTGGTGAATCTTTTTCCATCCGCTTTCATGCCTCTCTTCCTTCTTCCGATGCAAAGATTTTCTCCAATCGTGATGCAGATTCCTTTAAACCCCAATACATAATGATGTATAGGTTTATCTTTTCATATTTAGAAATAGCACTTCCTTTGGATGCTTTCTTTGTGAATATCCTGAATAGTCTTCACATAGCTCCTAGCTAACTTCACCCTAACTCGTGGGAGTTGCTAGTAGCTTTCAAGAAGTTCTGAGAGGCTTGCTTTCTTCAATGCAAGACTACTGCCATTGCTAAGACCTTTTTTTCCGATTTATTCCTACACTTGTACAGAACTTCACATTGTCTTGTCGAGGGTTCTCAGCATAAAATGAGTTGGACGACCTTCACTCCAAACAACTTCCTTCCCCTATTTTCCCTAAAGGAGTTTAACAGAGGATTGAAACATGAGTATTTAAAAAGAAAATCTAGGGGGTCTTTTGGTTCCACTCCTTTACGTCAATTGGGAATCCTTTTGGTTCTAATCCTACATCTGACATGATCGCAGCTCGTGATCTGAACGGAATTGACCGTGAAATGCTCCAAGCTCTAATGGATTGGGCTCAGATGCATGGTCCCCTTGATGTTGATTCTTGCATCTGTACTAATGTAGTTGTTTTTAGATTAGTGTTTAGGTATTCATAGCTTTCCATTATCCATCTAGATTTTATTTTGAATTTGATTTCTGACATATGATCTTTGTTGCTATTTTTTCTTGAAGGTGCTATGGTTGGTGCTCTTGAACGCGCCCAATCTTTGGTTGCTAAGAAGGGCGTCAGATCCTTGATGCTTTTGGTGCTTGTATTAGTAATTTAGTGTGCTAGTATTAGTGTGCTTTTATAGTTTTATTTTAGAGTTAATAGTCACATAGGTCCTCGAAAAATACCTGTGGAATTAGTTAGATCCCTGAAAGATTTGTGGAATCTCTTAAACCCCTCAAAGATCATTTTGGAATCAGTTAGGTCCTTGAAAGATTTGTGGAATCTCTTAAACCCCCAAAGATCAATTTGGCATCATGTTAGTTCCTCCATGAGGGACCTAACGAAATCATGTGACACGTTAAATACTTTGTTGGCCCAAACATGGAACCTTTTTAACATTCCAACATGGCATTGGATCCGACAAAACATTTAACGTGTCACGTAGGATTATGTCAGGTCCCTCCTGAAGAAATTGGATGGGGGGACTAATGTGACGTCGAATTGATCTTTGGGGAGTTTAAGAGATCCCACAAATCTTTCAGGAACCTAACTAATTCCACAAGTATCTTTCGGGGATCTACGTGACTATTAACTTTTTATTTTATTAGTGAATTAACTAATTATATGTGCTTGGCTCCTTGAATTAGTATATATGAACTGACCCTCACAAGTTCACTTACGTTACACTATTATAGTGGTTACAGTGCCACACTACTCATAGGCTATTTTTTTTGGTTTGCACCCTGGTATCCGGCCCACTGGGCCGACTAATCCAGTTCGAGGGGGGTCCCGAGGTTAAGGTTTTATTCCTCTCCCAACGTTGTTGCGGGGGATCGAACCGTGGTTCGCCCTACCAAGTGCAGCCCCTGGCACCACTGCACCAACAGCTCGTTGGTACACTACTCATAGGCTATAACACAATTGTTTGGTTGTTGTTAAACACTTAAAAACCATATATAAGCAAAGAGAAATTCAAAAAATAATAATACAAAATATATATCATAGTACTCTTCTTTAGGAACAGTGCCAGTTGACAATTTTATGATCTATATGCAAGTCTATAAAACAATATAATTCATATTTCATGATAAATACTTTAACTTTGATTTTAGAATTTTGAACTTTAAAGTTTAAACTATGAATTTGTTAAAAAGTTAATGTGTGGTTGTTATGGATATTTGTTTTTGGAAATTAAAAGTAAACTACTATAAATTATGAATTTTAAATGAGTATTTTTTTTAAAAATTTTTTTTACACATATTTAGCATTCTTATATACAAATATATATTGTTCCCAAGTTAAGTGATTTAACTGGGCGATTTAATTACTGTACCAATGATTGAACAAATAAACCAATAAACTACCACTCTTACCATTTCAATCACCAAAATGGTTTCAATAACATTTGTGCTATCCCAAACATACATACTACTTAGCATATACTTAACATAAAGCAAATTTACCAATGTGAGGTTATCAAGTGGTAGCTCACTTGATCCCTTAACCAACCGGTCTTGAGTTCGAGCTTTGGGTGCAACTCTCACCGGGAGATCCCTACCGCTTAATGCGAGCTCAGTTAGGTCGGATCGGATGAATCATATTCTGGATAAACCAGATCTGAGTATCGGTTGATGTTAAAAAAAAAAACACAAAGCAGATTTCTAATATACATATATTTATACTATCGTATATTATTTTTATTTGAGTTTTAGATTACAAACCCCACCTTATATCCCCAAACCCCAATTTTAAAAGTGAAATTACCATAATGTCTTAATTAAAAAAAATAGAATACAAACCTCTTTTTTTATCCCAAAAACCCTTTTCACCTTCCTAAAATTATTCATAAACCCCAAACCCCTTTTTTCATATATCCTATTATAGAAACTTTCTACTCCTTATTTTCTCCAAAAAAAACTTCTTCCTCTCCCTTTTATCACTCAACCTCTCTCTCTCTCTCTCTCTTCTCCAAAAGTAATAGTTTTTTGGCATCCACTTTCATCAACATCGAGTTTTTGGTGCATCACTGGAGTAGTGTTCGTGTTGGCGATTGCGTTGCCACTAAGGTACGTTTTTTTTTAAAAAAAAAAAACTGGATGTACGTTTTCCGATTGTCCAGTCTTGGAAAACCAAATTCCGACTCGGGACTCTCGTAAATCATGCTTAATTTCCGACCCACGTATCTTGGAAAATATAATTTGACTTTATTGTGTATATGATTTTCGAAAGTCTTGAGTTGGAATTTGGTTTTCCAAGACTGGACAGTCGGAAAATGTATGTCCAGTTTTAAAAAAAAATACTTTAGTGGCAACGCAATCGCCAACACGAACACTACTCCAGTGATGCACCAAAAACTCGATGTTGATGAAAGTGGATGCCAAAAAACTATTACTTTTGGAAAAGGGAGAGGAAGAGGTTTTTTTTTGGAACAAAATAAGGAGTAGGAAGTTTCTATAATAGGATATGTGAAAAAAGGGGTTTGGGGTTTATGGATAATTTTAGGAAGGTGAAAAGGATTTTGGGGTTTGGGGATAAAAAAAGGGATTTATATTCTAGTTTTTTTTTTAATTAAGACATTATGGTAATTTCACTTTTAAAATTGGGGTTTGGGGATATAAAATGGGGTTTGTAATCTACAACTCTTTTTATTTTGACTTCTCAAACATTTGTTCAAACTTCACGGTACCCCTCACTGTAGCCCAAAACCTTCTATATTCCGGAAGAGTTTTAATCTACAAACCCCACACTTTAGGCTCATTGTTAACTCCCAAACCCCGTTTTTTTCTACGAGATTCTATCGGAATATTTTTCAATACCTCCGAGTCGGAAAAATGCATTTTCCGACTTTAAAACCCTATTTTTAATAAACGAGCATTCAAAAAAATGCATTTTTCTAACTCGGGGGTATCGAAAAATATTCCGATAGAACCCCATCGAAAAAAATGAGGTTAGGGACCTAAAGAGTGGGGTTTGTAGACTACTACTCATTCCGGAAACTATTGTAGCTCTTGCTGAGTCTTTTGGATTGTTGATTGTATTGTAAACTTATGGGCATTGATAATATTCCTTCCGTTTCATATGCAGTGTGTTTTAAAGTTATGCACGAGTTTTAAGAAATGGTTAAATGATATAACGATTTGTTGTAGTTTGACTATAATGTCCCTATATAATCATTATTGAAGAGAGATAAAGATATTGGAAGTGAAAAAGAGAGTGTAATAAATAGGGGTGTGTTTGAAAAAATAGCGTTAATTATGTATTAGATTTATGAAACAACAGAACTTATGAAACATAGTACAAATGCTAAAATAACATTATATATGAAACAGAGGGAGTTCTTTGAAATAGTCCCTATCTTACTTTTAAAAAAATGTTTATCCTCAAACTTTGTTTTTAATGTTTTACCAAGTTACAAATTGTTTATAGATTGAGAGTCCTTAATTATTTTTTTAGTGATATATCATTTGGGTCCCTAACTTTGTGGGTATCAACTAATTTAGTTCTTAAAATTTTCGAAATTTCAATTTGGTCTCTATAATAGGAAAACGTGAGTCACATTAATTACTGACATTTAATGACTGTTAGTGGTGCTTAATGTGGACTAACGGAATCGCCATAATGACATCATTTTGGCCAAAAAAAAAACAATGATCGTTGATTATCTATCAAATTAGCCCTTGAGATTGTGGGAACCGATCAAATTAGTCCCTGTCTTTTTTTAACCACTAACGGCAATGATTAATTTGACTCACTTTGCTATCTCGAAAACTAATTTAGAATTTCGATAATTTCAATGATTAATTTGATTGTGGCCACAAAGTCAGGACCAATGTGACATATTATTATTATTATTATTATTATTATTATTATTATTATTATTATTATTATTATTATTATTATTATTATTATTATTATTATTATTATTATTATTATTATTATCTTCTTCTAGAACTCTAAAATATCATGACCGAAACTCAATATAGCTATTACAATGTAGGTTCAAAAAATAGGACCGGATTCTATACATCCTCATCACACAAAATGGAGAAATTATGCCCAAATATGAACAATCTTAAGTTATAAATATAGAAGTAGAACCACAATCATATCAACACATAATAAGGGCTATTAGCTGAGCTCTATACCTGTAGTACTACTAGCTAGTATATACTATATGGTATACATATATAATCTATATAAGCAAGTAAAGCAACCAAAAATTCAAAACAATATCTTCAACTGCACTCATATGCAGAAGGGTCTCCAACAGTCTCAGGGTCACCTTCTCTTAAGCAATTAATTGGAGGTATAGTCAAGGTCTCTTGAGTCCCATAAGCATTCCAACAAAAAGGGTCATCCAACAATTCTCCTTCATGTGGCAAAAGCTCAACCTCAGCTAGTGTTATGTTTGTGCAAGCAACAGTGTCACTGCATGCAAAGTGAATAGGAGGGGTTCTAACATCGTAGGTACCCTTAATGTTCTTGTAGGACACATCATTAACATGCACAGCTGAAGTCTGGTTTAGACATTCCTTTGATAAGCAATAGTATTGGTCTATGATTATGCAGTTCCTCACATTTTCCATTTGAATGTACTCAAATTTCAACCCTGTCACAGATCCCATCCCTCCTTGCCATGTCTTGATTCTCAGTCCATTGTCTGATTGTCTTATGATAGTGTTTCTAACTGTTAAGTTGGAGACACATGCCTGGGAATTGTGCACTCCTAGGCTTCCAATGCTATAGGAAATTAAAATATAACATTGAGCTTAGTATACTATATATGCTGAAATTAGCCTCAGAAAACTCGGTATAGTAAAGCTTCCACGGTTGTTTCTTTTGTTATATGTCAAATATATAATTGCCAAGATGAACAAAAGATGCTTCATTTAGACTCATCTGCAATATTTTATTTTATTTTTTTTTTCCAGATGAACCTTGTATTCGCAAATTACATTGAATCAAATTAATTTGAATAGAGTTTAAAAAAAAAAAAAAACACATCTAAAAAACGTTTATTTTACATTCATAAAACTCAGATTCGAGATTTTGTTTAAGAAACCATTTCTTATCACGCGAACCAACAAGTTGGTTTTGTTGGTTCTTGTGCAAAATAAAGTGTGAACATTAATAAATTTTTTTTTTCATATTAACCATGGAAACTTTGGAATTTTTCTTAAAGTACAAATAGAAAATGAGTTGGACATCTTTAAATCCATCCTAGTGGATAAAAACTCTCTACCATGAAGTTAACAGGATGAATATATTAGTTAATTAACACTTAACAAGAATTAATTGGAGCTTATTTTTTATTTATCCCCAATAATTATTGGTAGTTCAAAAGCATTTTTCTTTTATAAGAATCGAAAGCATATTTTTATTCTTGAGTAAGAGAAGATTATGCAATGTACCTAATCCCGTGACTAGGACCACAAGTTACACCTTCTATGTCCACATTTGAGGATCCGGGTCCGATTGAAATGCAATCATCACCTGTTCAAATCATGTTATTATAAACCAGTTATTTATGACATGCTTAAGAATTAATGAAATGTATAACCACAAAGTAAAAAATTTATATTGGTATTCAGCGGTGTAATATATAGTAACCAAGTTTGTTACAAAGAAAATAATCATCATATAAGTCAAAGTTTAAAATGATCACATAAACTTAAAATTCTTGTTCAAATAACCACAAATTAAAAGGATCAACAAGGTGGTCATTTTGAATTTTCAATACTTATTTGAGGATAATTTTTTTTTGAGGACTAATTTAATAGCCACGGCGTAATATTTACTATTTTCATTATTTAAACAAGCAATTACACTGATTAAGCACAACATTGGTTTTTAGTCATTACCATTGCTTATGACGGAGTTATATATCCCAACACCATTAGAGTTTTCTACATGGATTCCATCGGTGTTGGGACTAAGTTCAGGTGAAGAAATGGACACGTCATCGACCCGTACTCCTTGGCAGCCATTGAATATCACGTGGAACTGAGGACTGTTTTGTATTTTCACCCCACTCACCTTCAAATTGGAGCTCATGAAGAAACGTATAAGCTATAAACAGAAGAAAAAAAAATTATATAGGTAAGACATTTTATATACACATAAACATATATATAAATATATAATACTCCCTCCGTCCCATAAAGTTAGTAAAAAACATGAAATTTTTTTGTCCCAATTCAAAGTTAAAATAGTGAATAAAAAAAATTAAATTGCATTGTATATTTTATGATTGGTTAATTGATGAAATATGCATTAAATACTTGCTTTAGTAATTGGTTGATTTGGAAGACAATGCATTAATAGTATGTTCCCTTATTTTTATTGACTTTTCAAAAAGTTACTAACTTTTTGGGACGGAGGGAGTATATAATATATAATTAATGCTTGAGCTGAATTCTGAATAATTTACTCACAGCAGGACTACCGCATGATCCGGACGAAGTTTTCCCTTCTGGACCCTGAAAATGCAATTTTTTTCAGTAGCACTTAGTGGGATTTCATTTAACCACAATAATAATAATAATAATAATAATAATAATAATAATAATAATAATAATAATAATAATAAGAGATTAATGAATATGCATTGAAGGTGTAAATTTTTTTACATCATCAATCCATCATCCACTATTCATTTGTATTATTTTAATCTAGAACGACCATAAATAAATGAATGGTGGATAATGTAATGATGGTGTAAAAAACCTTTACTCCATCATAATAATAATAATGATAATAATAATAATAATAATAATGATGATGATGATAATAATAATAATAATAATAGATAGATAGATAGATAGATAGATAGATAGAGTTTCAGCCAGAATATAAGGGTTGCTAAGTTTTTTTTCTGCTTGTATTTTCAGTCGATAATTATAGAAATGTTATTTTGTTTTTGTTTTGTTTCCTATTCTTGGAAATTCTTTTGTAAATGGTTTGTTTTCATTATTTTCTATACAATTATTTTTCTGAAAAACAGAGTAAAACAAAATAGTATTTTTATACATAACATTTTTACTATTCACTGACATGACTCATGAGCACAAGTTTAGAAACTTAAAAATGCTGGATTTTTTTTTTGTAAACATGTGATCATAGACACGTCATAAGAAAAATACTTTTTTGTAATTATGAGTGACAACATATCAATTGATATGAAATTTGAAACAAATCAAACAGCACTTAATATTTTCAAAAGGTAATTATATTATTTGCAATATAAAATGATTACCCTGTGAGGTTTGCAGGGCATATCCCACCATTTATCTCCATTGCCTTCTATTGTTCCTGTACCATTAAGGGTCATTTGGTCAAGTCTATAAAACACAAGCCATTGGTTTCGGCTATCTGCTTCTGGCCAGGTATCTGGTCCATCTGGTGCCTTCAGTTCACCATCCACCTATTTAGATTTGAATCTTATATTAATGAACTGTAATATATACATCTATACACACTATATATACAATCCAAATTCTATTGATTCCTAACAAAAAAAACTTCATGTCATGTAGGAAGTTATTAACTAAGCTAGATCAGACAATTCAACAAGTAACACTTCATTTTGGTCCAAGAGATTGACACCATCGATCAATTAAGTCATTGACGTTATAATAATGTCAATTTCGTCCTTAACTTTATAAAATGTCAATTAATTTGATCTCAGCGAAAATCTTATAATTTTTTTACTAGGGACCAAATTGATTAACGATCGATGTGCTAATTTAAGGATTATTTTAACATTTTTGTAATCTCAAGACCAAATTGAAGTTTTTTTTTTTTTTTTTCATTCAACAACCATGCATACTTACTTGAAATACTAATCCTGGCTTGCATGGACCTGAAAAAATAGTTGAAGTGATCTTAAAACTATAATTTTCTGGAGCCAGAACAACCCCTGACTCTACTGCACATGCTGCTTTCCATGCTGCCTTGAATGCAGGTGTGTCATCAGCTGAACCATCTCCAACTGCTCCAAAGGATCTCACATCAAAAACACACTCTGAAGAGGGGTCATTTGGATAAGGGTCAGAAGGTACACTAGGATAATTAGAAGGAGGTGGTGGTGAAGTAGGGGTTTCAGGAGAAGATGTATCAGCAGGAGGCTTAGGAACTGGTGAAACTTTCTTCTGCTTGGTGTGGTGGTGATATCTTCCTTCCACATTTCCCAAATTATAGTTGAAAAGAATCATGGTAATCCAAAGTATATAATACACACGAATGAAATAATCCATGAGGATGTATGTTCAAGTGTGCTAGTTTAATTTTTTCAATATGGACCAATAATATGTATCAATGTGCCAATGTGGAACCACAAAGTGCTGCTAAGCTGTTTCTGTATAAAGACAAAAGATCTAGCTTTTTAGAAAATCCTTTAGTGTCAAAGATAAATGGAGGAGATTGAAATAGAAGAATGCAGAGGATTAAACAGATTGGTCTTGCAAGGACCATCTCTTATTTATATACAAAATTCAAGCTCATATATATATATATATATATATATATATATATATATATATAAAATAAACTATAGTATTGTTCAAGAACAAAATCCCAAGCATATGGCTTCCACGTGTCAAATTTTAAGGGCCCTTTTTGGAGGGCTAGCAACTTTGGGAGGGTTTATTTGTTGTCCATAGCCAATTCTCATTTATCTTAGCAGTAAAGCTGGTCTATGTTTTGTTGTGGTCCACAGTATATATGATGCATTGATTCCTAGGTTTTCTGCTTTGTTCTTACACTTAATTCACTTACCACTTTTTTTTACTTGGAATATGTTCATCTACCACTAATTTTGCTAATCACTGATTAAAAGATTTTGTGGAAAACAATAATTTTTTTACTAACAATTTTAAAATATATGTGAAAAATGAATTGGCAAAATTTGCATCCATAAGAATATTACTCTCTTTGTTTCTAAATATAAGATTTTTTTAAGTTCTTTTTCTTTCTTTCTTTATTTATAAGATCGTATATCAATTTTCAATGACAATTAATCACTTATTTTCACAAACATCTTTATTTATTTAACTCAATACTATTAATAGGTGTAATTTTGAAAATACATATAATTATTCACATTTCTAATATCACTAGCTAAATTAGCTAACTTTTAACGTGAAATCTATTAAAAGATCTTATATACACGGAATGAGGGAGTATTACTTTTTTTTTTTAGGAAAATGCTGAAGAGTGCCCGTAGGACACTTGTTAAAAGATTAAAAGTGATTAAAAATTATGAAAAAATGCATTTTTTTTGGATTCTTGGAAGAATAAATAACTTGCAATTATAAATTTTTTCCACTTTTAAAATCCTTAACAAGTGCCCTAAGCATGATATTTTTTTTTATGAAGGTCTCACCTAAAAGGCAGCACCAACTTTGTGAATTTCATGTTTTCATAAACTTGCACATTGATCAATTTGAATAACTCAATAATTGACATGCTCTACCCGTGCTTTGGAAGGATAGGTTGATTGAGATGTTAGTTTTCTTTAAACCAAAATAGTTGTTTTGGGGCTAAATTGGGGTGTTTGATAAAATACATAAAGCTGAAAAGATATTTAATAAAGAGGTTTTCTAAGGAAAAAATAGATTTAGGGAAGCCTTTTTATTTTATTTTTTTTTTAAATTAGGTTAATTTGAAATCAATCATACGTTTTTTCTCATTTCACTCCTCTCATGTTAAATACTAAATAAATATTAAAAACCCAATAAACCCAATATTAAAAAAAAACCTAAAAAATATTATCAATATATACAAAAAACATTATACTTATTTTAGTAATTTTCTTATTTTCTGAGTAAGAATGACTCTTTTTACACAATTAGTATAATAATTATTTTAAAATTATTTTCAACAAATATATATAAACATAAACAAATTTTACCAACAAGATTCAATACAATAAGTAGATAATAATTTGGCTCTTTAACCATAATGTCATAAATTCTATCTCTGATCTGTTGTGTGTATGAAAAAAATTTGTTTGATAGAAATACAACTCACTTCGATAAGTTTTTGAGAGAATTAATAATACAGATATTGACTTAATATATTTTAATGAGAAAAAACATAAACAAATTCAGTTTATAATTGAAATAATATAATTTTTTACATTATATTATCATATCTCAATTAACACTCCCTCAAATGTGGTAAAAGGACTAATGCGAAAAATAAAAGCAAAGAGAACTTGAAAAGAAGTTTATTGGGTGGAATTTTTTTTGTTATGCGTGTAAGATTTATTAACTGTCTAGTTTTTTCTTTCACAGTTTTTTCTTTTATGAATTGGAGGGGCTAAGAGCCCATAACAAAGAAAAAAATACATCCCTATATCGATTTAATGTCTTTTGTATGGTGCAATAAGCCGGTAATAACAAAATAGTCGTAGATAAAATCAAATGAATAATATGTTCTTTTGTCATAATTATAGACAAAATATATCCAATTTGACCTTTAGTTGAAGTAAAACTCATTATGTTTTTTTTTAATAAAATTCATAATAAGTTAGAAAAATAAAGAAGCCGTATGTATATATTTTCCTAGAAAATAAGCAAAACCATTTCAAAACCTGGTGCTCCTTGAATCAGTTAATTTGTCCAATTTGTCCAATCATGTGACTTGGTTCTTTGTGGTTTTTACATGATAAGAGGCCAACTGACTTATGAAGTTTCTGAAAAACCAGTAGTATCTAAGATATTGCATGTGTATTTTAGCTAAAAGTTATTGGAACCAAATATGTATGTACATGGTAGCGTATAGTCAAAAACTAGAAAGCTAATTAAGTGTATAATGGGAAGGTGGAATTATTAGTTAAAACAGAACCATATGGTCCAGAATTTATCTCAATCATTCGTAGTTTATTTTTTTAGTTAAAAAAATATAAAAATAAATAATAGATAATGGTAATTTATACAGAACCATTAATCGTGGACCACCTAATAATCACTCATGCAATTGGTGAATCACAACTACCCTTCTAATTTGACTAAAACAAGTTCCATTATATGAACTAGAAACTTTCTCTAGCTTGTAAGATCATTATGAGTAACTTGGTTCTCTGGTTAATTAAGATATTTCATATGACCTCGTTCTCAGGGCATTCTACAAAATTCTAGGGAAAAATTAAGGTATCAAAACATCATTATCCTTTTACTCCCATTCACATTGTCATGCCAAAATATATATATGAACTTCAACTTATAAGAGTCGGCTAAGTTGATTACATTGTGCTAACAAAAAATGTGAGGGTTCGAATTCAAACACCGAAAATCCCATTCTCTTCCTCCTCCCTTCAAAATATAATTAAAAAAATTTGTTAATTTAATTTTTTTTTTTTAAATCTCATCAACCCTTATAACTAAATATAAAAGATTAAAAAAGAATTACTTCATTGAATAATTAAATATTAAATATTTAAAAATAAATGAACTTAAATTTTAATTTCAAAATTTTATTATTACTTTTGAACCTCTTATCCGTTAAGAAAACATATTAAAAAAAATAACTTCCACTTACAAGAAAACACGTATGCTTTGAGGAGAATTTTTGTAGTACCGGGTACATCCATCGATGGCTAGGTATATTTTTATATTTATTTAAAATGAGTTTTCAAGCATTAACTAAGACTAATTTCAAAATTGTTTAACTTCCACTTACAAGAAAACACGTATGCTTTGAGGAGAATTTATGTAGTACCGGGTACATCCATATATGGCTAGATATATCTTTATATTTATTTAAAATGAGTTTTCAAGCATTAACCAAGACTAATTTCAAAATTGTTTAACTTCCACTTACAAGAAAACACGTATGCTTTGAGGAGAATTTCTGTAGTACCGGGTACATCCATCGATGGCTAGGTATATCTTTATATTTATTTAAAATGAGTTTTCAAGCATTAACCATGACTAATTTCAAAATTGTTTAACTTCCACTTACAAGAAAACGCGTATGCTTTGAGGAGAATTTCTGTAGTACCGGGTACATCCATCCATGGCTAGGTATATCTTTATATTTATTTAAAATGAGTTTTAAAGCATTAACCAAGTCTAATTTCAAAATAGTTTAACGGTTTAGTTTCGCGAGTGTCCTAAAGGCATTTTTTAAAAGGAAAATATACAAATTATAAATTAGTAGTCTTGATATATTAAACACAATATTTTTTAATATTTTTATTTTTTTTCTCCCATAAACAATAATATGCTAAGAAAATTAATTATCATTTCCATATAATTGATAGTCACTAAAACATTTAATGTGTACTATGCTCTTTAAGAAAATAAGTATCATAAATTTCCCTTCATTAATAATTTTAGATGAATTTAAAATACAAATGCCGAATTGGGTGAATATTGTATATTGATGTAAAAGCAAATCATCTCGTGACTCTTTGTTGTTGTGTAGTTCCATGTGGCCAAGGAATTCTGTAGGAGCATATATTAGGTGGGCGACAACAGAATTAAGTCACTCACGGGTTGAATCAAGCCATATTTGATTAAATGCCAATGCAAAAAAAGAAAAAAAATTTAATAGAGTTTCAATTGACACATAGAGAGTGACCCTCATTGAAGTTATGACCTTTCCCTCTATGGCTCTATCAATTTATCTCTAATGTGATAATGACTCAATCAAATAAAGAACAATGAAAAAGCAATAGGATCGGACTTTGTGACTTCACCTGATGATGAGTTTTTCTTATCTCCACTTTTCTTTGGTTCATGAAGTTTCCGTAACCATGCAAAGGCAATGGAGTTAACGTGTAGTTTGGGACTTAGTGTATGTGATGAGCAAAATGTGGTGCAGAAAGAATGAATAACCTTAGTGAAACATAAGTGTGAAGAGGGTTTTATAGAGAGATAAGATTTGGACAAAGAAAATGGATTCTTGAGTATTCATGCATGCGTGCTTGTCTTAACTTGTCACGTGTGTAGTCTCAAGGGTGTGATAATAAGAATTTCAACAATAAGATTACCATCACCATGCATATTAAAAAAAATATGTTTTCATCAACCATAAACAGTTTAGCTTATTATAATCAATAATAAAAATAGTCAGTTATTCATATAATTAAATTTACTAAAATAATCAATAATTTACAAAGATATCAATAATAGTCATCTCAATCGAGTGCACTCTGATACTACTTATTAGGAATAAGGATCAATAGAATGGGAAATTTGTAAAGTTATATATAAAGGAGTTTGATATCACATTTTAATTCAAAATTTGAAGACAATATGTCTATGAATTTTATAACTTATATAGGCTTCAATTTATCCAGTACCCCTCCATTCCATATCTTATGGCCTTTTAAGTTTTTTTTTTTTTATTCCACAATTTTTATTCTTTTACAATTTCAATGTATAATCATATTTTTTTTTCTTCCAATTTTAACCCTTCATTCAATCATTTCTTTTTTTTTTGTCTGTACTCTTTGGCCAATAACACAGATGTCGTCCCTAAAAACACCTTTAATGCCAAAGAACCCTTGAGACTAATTCTGCACGAAGTCTCGTTCCTATGTCTCTTCCAACGGGGTGTGTTAATCGGGAATCAAAGTCTCAGACCTCATTCCCAATTTTTCAAGTTGACAGGATTACACCATTTGAGTCAACTCCCGTTGGTCACTCAATCATTTCTTTTACACCCCATTTGTTCAACTTTTATCTTCTCTTTCATCCTTAATTAAACTGTTATACATTAATTATTAATTGATACATTTCCTAATAAAAATTAAATACTAATATAATTTTCAATAAGAATAAATAGGGACAATTAAGACAAACCACATAAAACTTACAATAATCAACACTTTCTTAATATGTGTGCCCAAGCGTAAAGGGCCAAAAAATATGGAATGAAGGGAGTATTATTTTATTCAATATGAGATTTATTTTACCCACACGACTCACATTTGGAATCCTAAAAAAATTATCCAAAAACATTTGTCAAGTACTCCTCTGTTCTTATTTATTTGTCTTATTTCAAACAAAACACATCAATTAAGAAATGTAATTATTGATTAGATTTCCAATATATTAATTGTATTTTTCTTCACGTACTCTTTCTCTCTCTATAATCAATTTTTTGTCCACTATTTGTGTAAACCAAGACCTAATGAATATGAATAAACATGAAAATAACATTTATTACATTCTATTTATAAAAGGGGAAAAAAATAGACTAAACTATCACTTTAGTCCCTTACTTTGTAAGGAGCTTTCACTTTAGTCCTCGATTTTTCAATAATTTCTCTTTAATCCCTCACTTTGAAAAAAGTTGCTCACGTTAGTCCTTGGCAACGTTCTCCGTTCATAAACATTATGGTCGTTAACTTATAATATCGTGTTTCATTTTAGTCCCTAACTTAAAAATTTTAATTCACTTTAGTCCCTTCCTATAATAACAATAATTTTACTAAAATTTTAATTCACTTTAGTCCCTAAGTGTCATAATTCATCAGGGGATTTCATGGTGTCATAACTCATAAGTGTATTCTTTAGTTCACATTCTGATCAACGCATCCTAAGCTGACCGAAGAGGTTATCCATATATCATCAGATTTTACTGGCCCGTTATCATCGTTCATGTGCCAACTCCAAAAGGCCTGAGAGGAGTTCACAATCTTGAACTCGCCATGACCAAAACTGACTGCATGGAATTCTGACCACTTTGATTGTGGATTTATGTACCTGTCAATAGGGATGGGCATGGTATCCATGGGTGTAGATAGTGCATACTCATGCCTATACCTGCGGGTATTTGTAAGGATAACGGGTACCCGCGGGTCACGGATTTTAAACTTTTATTATATAATTATATATTTTGTAATAATAGCTATACATAAAAATAATTATAAGATGAATAATTTATGATGAATGTTTATCATTATAATTTCATCTTTAAATTTAATATGAAACATAAATAAAAGAAAATTTATATGCTCTCAAAGTAATAAAAAAATATTAATATATATAATTTTTATTAGCAAACTATTATTTAATTTATGCGGGTACCTGCGGGGCGGATATCATAATATCCATCCCCACTTGCAAAGGAATAGTGCGAATACCCATTGCGGATATTTTTGGGGATACTCGCAGGCATGAATATTTTGCTCATCCGTACTTGTCAACGAAAACAATGATATAACCTTGTATCTGCCAAGATTGATAAAAGCAACTTTAAAATGGCATGCATGTCGACCAATTTTGAAATAAAAAAACCACAATAGAGCTTTCGTTTCTTTAAAAAATGATTAAGATAAAGAATATTAACCAAGTGTCATTTCATGTTCTAGTCAACATATTATAAAATAGGAGAAATTGAGGGGAAATATGATTTCCCTCCTTAATCTTCTCATTTTCTCTCCTAATCAGTCATTAATACAATTTTATCAAAGACATTGGACGAATTAATCTAAACCGTTTATTTTATTTTGATTTGGGCCGTTGAAAAAAAGCTTCTGGAAGAAGCTCTCTAAATGAAATCTAACGTGATGCCAAATTGATCTTTAAGGGCTTAAGACATTCCACAAAATCTTTCAGGGACCTAACTGATTCCAAAATGATCTTTGGGGTGTTTAAGAGATTTCACAAAATTTTTCAGGGATTCCACAGGTATCTTTCGAGAACCTATGTAACTATTGACTCTTAATATAAACTACATATAAAACTCAAAATTGTTGTCTTCTATGATTGTAAAGTTTATTTTTATACAATTCAAAAAATAATTATAATTATTTATATCATATAAAACATAAACTACACATTGGCTCGACATAATTTAATAACTAAGTAGTAATTTAACATTTTACATTACCAATTCAAGATATTTTACTCGTACTTTGTCAAATGCAATTTTTCACACAATACTAATATCTCAAATTAATTTTTCACACGACCAACGGGGGTTGGCTCAAGTGGTGCGATCCTGCCAACTTGAGAATTTGGGAATTGGGCCTGAGACTAAGAAGTCTCAGATTTAGGGATGGCATTGGGTCCGGGTGGGTCCGGGTAATAGGGTACCCGGACCCGGACCCATTCTTCAATTACTGGACCCGGACCCACCCGGACCCGCCCCGGGTACCCGCTGTATAATGGGTAGGCGGGTCTTCGGGTACCCAAACGGGTTTTGCGGGTACCCATTGACAATTTTTTTTAGAGAAAAAATTATTTTTTAAATTAATTTCTATGTTTTTTTTATAGACCGAGGGATCCTTAATACATTATTACACACTCTACTTAATATTAATCCCTACCACCATTAAACACTCGCAGACATCAAAGAAATTCTCTTGTTAAACCCAAACATACTAAATTATATACATATATATATATAATGCATATATGTAAATATGAACGGGTCCGGGTACCCACGGGTCTGAATATCTCAGACCCGGACCCAGACCCGTTCAAAGCGGGTACCCAAACGGGTCCATTCTTTGGACCCACGAGTCTCTTTTTTGGACCCGAACCCGGACCCATTGCGGGTATACCCGCGGGTCCGGGTCCAATTGTCATCCCTACTCAGATTCGGTTCCCGGTTAACACACTCCGCTGGAAGAGGCATAGGAACGCGACCTCGTGCAGGATTAGTCTCAAGAGTTTCAAGGGTTCTCTGGTATTAAGGGTGCTCTTGGGGACACCTGTGGTACTGGCCAAAGAGCACAGACAAAAAAAAATTAATTTTTCACACAATACAAATATCTTAAATTAAACGACCCAGCATCGCACGGGAATACTTACTAGTTTCTTCATAATTTTCAAATATATGCACAAGTTCAATTCTCTTTGATATATTTGAAGGGAATCTAGATGGAAGACTATATAGAAGCAAATCATGGATTTTCAAATGAATGCAATTCATTTCAACCTCTAACTAACATAACCATCAAGTGTAGTCCCATGTCTAGCTACAGCTAAGGAATACACCGTAAAATTATTATTATTTAGTGAGAGACTAAAGTGAATTAAAATTTCTAAGTTAAGGACTAAAATGAAACATGATATCATAAGTTAACGGCCACGTTAACGTCTATGAACGGATAACATTGTCAGGGACTAACATGAGTAATTTTTTTCAAAGTGAGGAACAAAAGAGGAATTATTTAAAAATTAAGGACTAAAGTGAAAGCTCCTTACAAAGTGAGGGACTAAAGTGACAGTTTAGTCGAAAAAATATTATAAAAAGATGATAGATAATAGGAAAATGAGGGAGTAAGTAATATATTCACTAATGTTACATGTACATTCAGAATTAATATCTATATATACATATGCTTGACTTATAAAAAAAACAAATGTATATTCAAATATCAACAAGGACATACATATAACACCATTCTAATATACTCCCTCCGTTCCTATTTATCTGTCATATTTCAAACAAAATACGTCCATTAAGAAATCCAATCATTACTCAAATTTCCAATGCATTAACTATGTTTTTTCCTATTATACCCTTTCTCTCTCTATAATCATTAATTTTTCTCCACTACTTACATAAACCAAGACATATTAAATAGGGGCAAACATGGAAAATAACATTTATTACACTCTTGAAATCCTCAATATGACAGATAAAAAGAAACAAAAAATCTCTTCAAAAAACGACAGATAAAAAGGAACGGAGGAAGTATTAACTAGACCTAGCATGGAGGCCTTGCCATACCATTGGATTGGCATGTAATAGAAGAGATTCAAGAGAAGCTTATGAAGAAATGTAAGATATTCTTGGCTGCACTTTTATTTTATTACAGTATTATTTTTTTTTTTTTGGGTGTGGGTGGGCCATAACAGAGACACACGGGAGTTGCCAGTTTGTGGTTCTCAGTGAGACACCTGGCACAGACTCACGTTCTTCACTCCACGATTGGCCCCTAGTAGTGTCACCTTAATTGATAGGCTGAGAGAGATTCATGGTTCCAACTTCTAAATTCACATGCAACTATAAGCACATTTTGCTGAATCAATATGTTTAGCCGTTAAGATTGGTGAAGACCGGTTCACATCAATAATACAGGGACAGGGATGTCATTACTAGGTATGTTGTCTAATGTATGAATAAATATAAAGGAATAACGGATAAGTGTTTTATTTTATTTTATTTTTTCGTATTCCTTGTAGAACCACCGGTATCCTCGAGAGTACCCTTGATATCAAGGAGTCCTTGAAACTAATCCGGAGCGAGCTGCGTGGCTGACTCTCCCAGCGAGATGTTTTTAGTGGGAATAGAACCCGGAGTTACTAGCACCCGTGTCTCATTCCCAAACTTTCAGTTGGGCCGTTACACCAAGTCCCGTTATGAACATTGTTTTTAAATAATTACATAAAACAGTAATTAGTTATTAATTATTCAAAAGTAATGTAAATTGGTGTGTGCGTATTAATGATGTTTTCTTTTTTTTTTTTTAACTGTGCATATTAATGATGTTAAATATTACTACTAGTACTCTATTCAGTCTTTATTATAAGCTTTTTTAACCTATTTTCATACCCTTTAAGAAATTTAATTAATATTATTAGTTTTAGTGGAAGTATAAATATTTGGTACAATTTTGCAAAAGTACTCCTATAATTATTTTTTAGAGTCTAAAAATTGTTGAGTAAATATGAATGTTTATAAAAAATAAGTTATTAATATCATTGAAAATAAGACTTATATTAAAAATAAATAAAAAGTCTTGAAAATGATTTATATTTAAGATCGAAGGAAGCATATATATGACCTTACTCACTAATGATGCTCTCTTATTCAGTAATGGCGTTACTTGTTTGTGTGTGTCACGGGTACTACTGGAAGGGGATTGATTGGAATTGGGGTGTGAATGGACTTGTTTTAGGGTTCTATGCTCGTAGCTTTCATGTGAAAGCAAGACAGTGATGTGGACAGCTTCTATATGAACTGAATACAAATAATAAAACAAAGCTCGAGTCTCATTGATGACATTGTTAGTAACTAACTCATTAGTTAATGCTTAATGTTGGTTCTGTTTCTCTTATTCATAGTTCTAATTAAACACAATTTGACCATCAATTTGTGTAATTAATTAAACACAAAACTAGTTCCAATTTTGGCTTAGACCATTTTGCGGAAATGCAGCTAGGTGTTCCAAATTCATGGGCTCATATTCGAAAATAATTCAAGCACACGTACCCACAGAGGAGATATTCACAAACAAAATCTAACACCTATTTCGTATCACGGATTATTTAATGCTTTAATGGTGTGTTTAACCGTAATTTTATCATACAGCTTCATTACTCCATTTTATCCGTCATTTTAGCTTTTTTAAATTGTTTTAAATTATTTGTCGCTTTAAATTCGATGGTATAATAATTTTTTTTAACTTTAACCTTTCATTTAATATACTGAAATATATGAAATGAGTGATAATTAATTCGTAATGTGGGGATATTATAGTAAAATTATTTAATATTTCTTTTGAAAATTGAAGTATTAAATGAGTGTGAATCCTCTAAAACGATGGATAAATTGAAACGGAAAGACTATATCTATATACTCCCTCCGTTCCATAGAAAATGTTAATTATTATAAATTTTATATACACTTTGTCTAAAATGCAGATATTTAATCTTTATTTAAAATTGTAGTAGTATTTACTTTTATTAGGATATATGTTCATTAATTAATATGTAGTGATTTAGAGATGAAAGAGATGATAAAAATATAATTAATGAGGAAAATATGAGAAATTATTGAATGAAGGGTTAAATTTGAAAAGAAAAATATGTTTATGCATTGAAATTGTAAAAAAAATAAAAAAATATGGAATAAAAATAATTAAAAGGTCAAAAATTAAGAAAATATCCGGCTACCGAATGAAAGATAGCTCTCAATCATTATGTTATGAAAACACCTTTTTTTTTAAATAACATAAATTTGTTATGTCTACTAAAATTGTAACCGGTGTGTTAGAAATTTTTTTATACTCTCATTTTCAAATTATATTTATAATTTTTTTTAAATTTTTTTAATGAAAATTCTTTTTTAGTTTTATTTTTTATGGTGTATTTTTTTAGATTTGTTTTTAATCTCAAATTTCATCTATTTTTATCTTACTGCAAATAGTTCAACATTACATATCCTATTCTATCATCTTTGTCGTCATATTGAAATACACTTATGACAATTGTTTCACCAACACAACATCACTGAGATCAACAATCTTCCAATAAATAATGTCAGATGTCGACATCTTCAACTTATCTTAAACTCAATACTACAATTTATCATTATTTTAATCTCAATCATCAAAATATTTAATTAATAAATCAATGCTATTATAAAAATAAGGGTTCGCTTAACCTTAACCCTTATGGTTGAAGATAAGCATCTAAAAATGAATGGTTTTTCTTGAAAGTTGATGCATTAAAGAAATCAAAAATTTTAATTTTTAATTTTTTTTCAAAAAAAACTTATTCAAGTAATATGTCAAATTGGTCATTGACTTTGCAGGCACCGATCAATTTAGCCCCTGAGATTTTCGAAATGACAAATTGGTCCATGAGATTGAAACACGTCAGTCATATTAGTCCCTGATGTTAATGACCGTCAGTGATCCTTAACATGGACTAACGAAATGTCGTTTTGGTGTTTCCTTAAGAGATTCGGCATGAAAGATTGTAAACCAGGTGACACTCCTGTTGCTAAGGGAGACAAATTTAGTCTTAATAAGTGCCCTAAAAATGATTTTGAAATTAAAGAGATGGAAAAGATTCCTTATGCTTCGGCTGTAGGGAGTTTGATGTATGCTCAAGTGTGTACACGTCCAGATATTGCATACATTGTTGGAGTTCTTGGCAGATATTTAAGCAATCCGGGAATGGATCATTGGATAGTAGCCAAACGGGTTATGCGGTATTTACAAAGAACAAAGAATTATATGCTCACATATAAAAGATCAGATCAATTAGATATCATTGGGTATTCTGATTCTGATTTTGCTGGATGCCAAGATAGTCGAAGATCCACATCTGCCTATGTATATTTACTGTTTGGAGGAGCTATTTCATGGAAGAGTGAAAAGCAGAGACTCATTGCTTCTTCTACTATGGCAGCAGAGTATATAGCATGTTATGAGGCGTTCAATCATTGCATATGGCTGCGAAATTTTGTCACTGGGCTGCGAATATTAGATGGTATTGAAAGACCATTGAAGTTATTTTGTGATAATAAGTCAACAGTATTATAATCCAGCAATAATAGGAGCTCGTCAGAGTCAAAGCACATAGACATTAAGTTCCTGATTGTAAAGGAAAGAGTTCGGAGTGATCAAATAGCTATAGAAATCATCGGTACAAACTCCATGGTTGCGGATCCACTTACTAAAGGCTTACCACCTAAGGTTTTTCACGAGCACATAGCTCATATGGGTGTTGTACCATTATTAGATGATATACTAGTCTAGTGGGAGTTTGTAGTTACATGTTTTATTTATTTGTTTAATTATTTGTATACATACTCATGAGTACTTTCAGTGAATTAAAGTTATTTTATTTATGTTTGATTTTCACTCCTGAAATTATTTATTATGATCTCACTAAAGAATAAAGTAGGACCAGTTGGAAATAGGCATATTTAGATCACTTTATTATCTGTAATTTCCATGCTACAATTCCATACTTGATCTATGTCGTCGATTGTATCAATATACGTGACCATTGAGGGTCTAGTTACGATATAAGTGTAACAAAGATCGCTTTGATCCTATGTTAATATGATAGATGAACCAGATTGTTAGAGATGTTTGTTTTGATAAAGATAGCGGTTTTTGAGCTCATAAGTTATATATTATGCATGATTCTACGGTGATTTATATGTGTCCCAAGTGGGAGATTGTTGGATATTTATCTAATAAGTGGGACAACATATATAATTAATCATGTATTATATACGCTATTTAAATAGTTAGCCTATGTAAAGTGATCATTTAAATGTTTAAGGTGTTAGGTTATATATATAACATCTAATTTAGTATGGTATTTATATAGTAGATACCAGTCTTATCTCTATATTGTTGATGGGCCGAAATAGAAATAAGAATAGTTCCATAATCGCAACCCTTCGCGAAAGGTTATGAGAACTACCATATATAAGGGGTATGGTCCCCAAGTCAGATGCAATATAACTTCTTTTCTGACATTCCATCAATCAGAGAAGAGAGAATCTTATCTCATTTGGGCAAAGCAGTGCATCAAGACTTGGAAGATCAAGAACCCACAAGTGCTGAAAGTCTCAATCTTCCCTATGCATTCAGGTACGCTTCTGCTTCTAGATTCTCTCATTGATTTGACATGAATGATTTGGTATCTGATAACTGATTTCATTTATAAAGTTTTCCAACAAATCCTAATCAGAATCTGAATCTAAATGGGCAATGGGCAATGGCCAAATCTGTTCACATCACTAGCACCATCCTAAAACTAAATATGGAAAAATCTGTTCACACTACAAGAGAATCTTACTAGGACAAAACCATATTACTTGAAATTAATATCGAGCAATTCACATATCCAATATCACAAGAGCATCCTTATTAGGACCAAATCAGAACCAAATACATGCTGGAACCAAATAAGGGGATAAAAAATGGGTTAAAAAATGTTAGTGCATAGGATAAGATTAATGGGGTTATAAATGAAGGTGAATTAGACGTTAAAGAGATTTGTCGGAAGAAATGAACTTTGGGCGGAAAAAATGGTGTTTCGCCCAAAAATATTATATGCTTGTCGAAGAAGATGATCGGAGACGGAAAAGTTAATAGAAGGACCAACTGAGCTAACGGAAATAAACTTAAGGGACCACTTTCAAACAAAAAAAACTTAAGGGACCACTTTAGAACAAATAAATAAGACTTATTTATGCTTTTGGTCCCTATAAGTTCAGCGTGTTTTGGTTTTGGTCCCTATAAATTATTTTGACCAGAACTGGTCCTTAATTTTTCAAACATTTTGGTTTTGATCTACTCCATTATGAAAAAACTGTTATTTGCTGATGTGACTAGCGGAACATCATATCAGCCATCACGTAGTGTGAAGAGATGCCAAATAAGTGACATGACGTGGATGATACAGATCCATGGACACAAAATGGTCTCATACGCAAAATGGTCTCATACGCAGAATTTTACGTTTATGGACCTGAATCATCCATGTCACAATACTTATTTGACACCTCACACCATGTAGCTGTTGGTGTGGGTTTCCGTTAACTACGTCAACAAATAATTGATTTTTTCTAACAGATGAGATCAAAACCAAAATGTTTGAAAAATTAAGGATCAGTCACGGTCAAAATAACTTTTAGGGACTCAAACCAAAACACGCTGAACTTTTAGGGACCAAAACCATAAATAAGCCAATAAATAACTTAAGGGATCAAAGAAGTAGTTTTGTCTTTTAGTTAAAAAAATAATTAACTTATCGAGGGCATTACCGAGGCCCCTAATATTTTCATTTTCGAGGGCTATACAGACGAGTATTAAACATTACCGAGGGCATATAGGTTCTTTTTTACTGAGGGCTAATATCTCTCGGTATTACCGACGACTTAATATTTTTTATTTAATTTTAATTTTTACTTATTTTCAATTAATTTTTAGAAGGAATTTTTGACGGCCTTCGTCCTTTGTAATATTTTTATTTGCACCAAAAATATTTTTCCTTACCGATGAGGGCCCTCTCTAACGGGCGTCGATAAATTGCTTTATTCTTTTAGTGAAAAGCATAATTTTTTTTGTTTAGCTAAGTGACATATATCAAACACTGTTCAACTAACAAAAGGAAATTGATGATGCATTTCTTGTATACATTCAAATGAAGGATGCGCAAGTCGATCCATTGTGCCAAAGGCTACAATTGGACAATTTATTTTTTATAGAATTAACCTTGAGACTGTTAAACAAAAATATTGCAATTGATTATTGAAATAGATGACACTTTTAAGATGTATAATCCACCAACTACCTTAGTTATACCAATCATCCTTGAGGAATTCAAGTCCTTGATAATTACAGTGAGATGAGTTAAATGACAATGTGCAATTCATGAAATGATGTTATGTGACTTAAAAATGGGTGTGAAGGAGAAAACTTCTCTTCCTGGTTTTTCTCCTAACCCCTTTGTAGCTTCCTGGTTTTTCTCTTAGCCCCTTTGTTTCGTTGGAGAAGAGAAAAATGCTCTCCTTGTTTTTCTTATTTTTTCTCTTTCCTTATGTTATAAATACCGTCTCTCTATTTTCATTTTTGTAACATCAACAACAACAACAACAACATTAGTAACAACAACAGATTCTCTCTGTAATTATAGAGAATTTAGTAGATATACCGATGAGAAAATATCGTGTCGTATTTTGGGTGTATTTGGGGTTTGGGTTGTTGTCAAACAATAATATTGTTGTATATCGTCATTTTATATGTGGAGTAAGCTATAAGCTGAACCACACTTATTCATTATTCCAATTTATTTTCGCTCATTTTATAACAAACTGGTATCAGAGCGCTTAGAGCGTTCTGGGAATTTGTGTGTTAAAAATGACGACTACAAAATTTGATATTCAGCAGTTTGATGGGCACATCAATTTTGGAATGTGGAAGGTTCGCATGATGGCTGTTTTGACCCAGCAAAATTTAAAGGTGGCACTTTCTGGGAAAGAAAAGAAGCCATACACAATGAAGGATTTTGAGTGGGATGACATAGATGCAAAAGCTATGTCAACTATTCACCTATCCATCACAGACGATGTTTTGCAGGAGGTCTAATCGGAGAAGACAGTAGAAGCTTTGTGGACCAAGTTGGAGTAGGGGTGAGCATGGGACGGGTTGGTCTTGACCCTTACCCGTCCCGAAATGTTGCACGGGTCATTTTTTCAACCCGAACCCGTCTCTAATTGGAGAGGGACAAGATAAGGACGGGTCCAAAATAGGACGGGTCCAAAATAGGACGGGTCCTAATAGGGACGGATCCGGATTCACCCGGGGGACGGATCAATCACCTTAAAAAAATCTCAAACCATTCAAATTTTGACATTTTTATAATCTTTCTAAAATTCTATAACTAGTTACATGAAGTATAATAACATTAATATAATTCCTTCAACAACAAAAAAGTATAAACTATAATTCCTTACTCACCGAAGAATTCGCCTTTGTTGATCGATCCTACATCATGCATATTCCGTTCATCCTTTTAGTAAAGAATCAACAAATCCATTTATCATTATAGTACTTTTCCGAACCTAAGCAATCAAATCATGACACAGAATAATATAAGTGTGTATTCACTATCATTATTGAAAAAATAAAACTCAATAAATGGAACAAAAATAAAGCCTTACCAGAATGAATTCCTATTCAAGATGATAATGCAAGATCTTCTTAAAAAAACTTGGAACTTATGCAAGATCTTCTTAAAAAGAACCTGGAACTTATGAAGAGAAATTCACAGAATAAAAGAAGAGATACAAAGAATATAAATGCTCAAATACATAATTGTTGGATCATTAATTAGGGTGTAATACTAGTAGTCCAACATTACACAATTCAACCAAGTTTCATTTGCAAAATACAAAAGTAACATAAAACGACAATCACACATGAAACCCTAAAAGTTCACATAAATTGAAAATGAGGACATAAACTTAAAACTAAAACATAAATTGAGAGCTAGTGGCATCATGCCAAGAGAACAAATCAAGTTGTCCATCAATCGACATTCATAGTTGTCTCATCTTTAGCTTCTTGTGATGCATGAGTATGAGGATTAGCCACCGCCTCTGCAAAACACACAAATAAAATCAAAACCACATAATAACAATATTTGAAATGAACAAATCATTAGTAAAGAAGAAGTAGAGAACTCACCAACAACAACCTTCTCAGTAATATCAAATTGGTCAAAATCCTTATCATCAAACTTTTAGCCCGCAGGATTTAACCAATTTTGAGTGCACACGAGAGCTTCAGCCATTTTTGGAGACAAAGAGCTGCGGAAGACATCAAGCACACGCCCGCCGGTACTAAAGCATGACTCAGATGCAACAGTAGAAACAGGAATTGTTAATACATCACGAGCTAAGATAGAAAGGATCCGGTATTTTGAAGAATTCGCCTTCCACCAAGCCAAGATGTCAAAATCAGGTACTTCTTCATCCAGTGTTTTTTCTTCCAAATACATCTCAAGTTCAGTTTTTTCAGAAATGATTTTAGCTCTTTTATGTTTTCTCCAAGCTTTCTCCCTGCTTTGCACCACATCATTCACAATTGGCCCTTCAAGACTTGCATCCAATGTAGCACTATTTGAAGAATCATTTGCACCTCCTATGTTTCCTCTATTTTCAGAAATTCCTTGTGCATAAAATTTGTACAATTCATCCAAGGTGTTTTTAACCAAAGCAATCATTTTTAATGCCAAGACTTCATCACAAGTATCCTCTATGCTCCAAGTAACAAAATCAAGTTTGTAACGAGGATCCAAGATAGAAGCTATAAACAACAAAGGGTTAGTCTTTTCAACATTTCCCCATTATTTATCAAACTTTGATTTCATAGAGTTAGCCATAGAAAATAGAAGGTGGGAATGGCTACCACTCCATGATTTCAAAGTATCCTGTATTGCTGAAATTTCATGGTATCATTTGTTTGAAGTCACATGCAAAGAACCAGAGAATCGCAAAGTTACATCATAGAAAATTTTCAAAAACGGAATGAATATCCTAGCATGAACCCAAACTCTTTCTGTAGGCGGACCAGCTTTCCTTTTCTCACTATCCTCATTACCAAACAATTTCCGAAATTCTAATTCTTGATCATAAAGCCTAGCAAACGCCGACTCAAACTTCTCGGCGTGTTCCAACATGAGGTAACAAGAATTCCATCTAGTTGGAACATCTAAGCACACTTGACTTTCAGACTTGATCAGTTCGGCCTCGACACATTCTTTAAATATTTTTAAGCGTAAAGGGGAAGATCTAACATATCTTACAGCATTCCTAATTCTGTCTATAGAAGGTTGGTACTCCTTTAAACCATCATTAGCAATCAAGTTTAGGATATGCGCACAACATCTCATATGCAAATATTTGGCACCACACACTAGCTCACCCCTTGCATCTAATTTCTTTTGAAGGTATGAAATAGCCACATCTTTCGATCTTGCATTATCAACAGTGATTGTGAATACTTTTTCAATACCTCACTCTCTTAAACATCTCTCAATTTCTCTACCAATGGTTTCACCCTTATGGTCTTCAACAAGGCAAAATTTCAAGATTCTTTTTTGCAATATCCACCCTTCATCAATGAAGTGTGCCGTCAAAGACATGTAGGATAAATTTTGGCACGAAGTCCAACAATCTGTTGTCAAACAAACACGATTACAGGATTTAGCCAACAAAGCTTTTAATTTTTTCTTTTCATCTAGAAACAACTCGTAACAATCCTTTGCAATAGTGAACCTAAATGGTACAGAAAATCTAGGCTCTAACCGATTCACCAATTTACGAAACCCACAGCCCTCCACAACCTTAAATGGCATTTCATGACATATAACAAATTCAGCTAATGCCCTCCTGAAGTTAAATGCCGCCAAATTCTTTCCACCCGAAGCCTTACCCTCGCCAACTTTTGGCATATAACCATGAAGTGTGTTCTTCTTAGCCACATCAGAAAATAACCAAGCATGAGACCTTCTCAAATGTTTGCCCAAGGAATTTAATCCATGTTTGTTTGAATCACAAAGGTATGCTTTACTGCAGTGGTTACATTTGGCAGTGAGTTTTTCCTTTGTCTCATCAAGAGGAAGCTTAGTAAAATGATCCCAAACGAAGGATCTCTTTCCTTTCTTATTACCCTCTCCCTCATTAAGTTTTTCTTCAGTTACAACTGGTGGGTTTATAGGGGGTTTGGGTTTGTCACATTTTTTGGGGGAGGATTTGGGGGAGGATTTGTGGTTGTGGAACAGGTTGGGTTAGTTGTTTCAGCTGCATTTTCGGAACATTCTCCATCTGCCATTTCTTTTACCTAAAGCAATTAAACAAATTAAGAAAGCAAAACAAGCTTTTATGTTTCATCAATTCATTATTTTTAATAAATCAATAATAATAAATAATCCATAATAATCAGTACAAAAATCCATAATAATACTACAAAAACAAATAGTTCAATAATACTAGAAAGATAATCCATAATAATAAAAAAATCAGTAAATAATCAGTAAATCATTCAAATAATCATTAAAGCAATTAAATAATCAGTAAATCAAATAAGTAAATAAAAAAATCAGTAAATCAATTAAAAAGTTACTAAATAATCAATATTCATTAAATCAATTAAAAAAATACCTTGTGTCACGACGGCGGCGAGCAGCGTGCAGCTTGTCACGACGGCGGCGAGCAGCGTGCCAGCGACGAGGAGCGAGAAGAACAGGGACAACAGCGGCGACCTCACAACGGCGATGTCTTCTCTGCGGCGGCCGACGAGCGAACACTCTCCTCTGTGACGAGATCGACAGCTTAAGCAGTACCTCCTCCTCTGCGACGCGTGAATAGGAGCCAGCAGCCAGCAGCCACGAGCGACGACCGACGGTCAGATGGTGGCGGCGTGGCGCTGTCGGGTGAGACCGTGAGAGAGTGGCGCCGTCGGGGACAGAGTGAGAGAGTAAGAAAGAAGGGAGAAGAATTAGGGTAGAAACTAGAAAGAGGATCAGATAGGGATAATGGGTTAACTAATAAAAAAAATGGAAATAATTAATAAAAATATAAAATATAATATGGTATATTCCGGGCCGGGTCACCCGGACCCGGCCATAAACCCGAACCCGTCCCTATAAGGACGGGTCTGTCCACTTTAATCACGGGTTTGTCCCTCAACGTTCACGGGTCCGAGTTTGGCCCGACCCGAACCCGTCGGGTTGGGCCGGCTCTCCGGGTCGGGTCTGGTCATGCTCTCCCCTAAGTTGGAGTCCCTATACATGAAAAAGACAATGGCTAACCATCTCGGTGTGTTACAACGTTTGTACACACTTCGCATGGATGAAGAGACATCCGTTAGATCACACATTTCTAAGTTCACTTCTTTGACTATGGAATTGAAAAATATAGATGAGTCATTTTCAAGTGAGCAACAAGCAATGCTATTGCTTTGCTCCTTACCTCCCTCATACAAGCATTTTCGAGAAACCCTCATATATGGGCGTGAAAGCCCTAATATTGATAAAGTGAAATCATCACTTTTGAGTTGTGAGAAGATGGAGCACGATAACGGTGGACGTGATGATCCTGCAACAGGCTTATTTGCAAGAGGGAGGTCTAGGGAAGTTGGCTCAAGTAGTTTTAACAGAGGCAAGTCTAGATCTAAATCTAGACAATGGAAGGGGAGATGCAGATATTGCAAGAAAGAAGGGCATTGGAATGCAGAATGTCCGATGCTCAAAGAAAAGAATGATGCTTGGATCCTTGATTCTGGTTGTTCTTTCCACATGTGTCCAAACTGGGATTGGTTCACAACTTACCGATCAATTGATGGTGGTATTGTTCTTATGGGAAATCATATGTCTTGTAAGGTCATTGGCATTGGAACTGTCCGAATCAAGATGCACGATGGTGTCGTAAGAACTTTGACAGATGTTCGGCACATACGAGACTTGAAGAAAAATATCATTTCTTTGGGTACTCTTGATTCTCAAGGGTATAAGTATTCTGCTCAAGGTGGAGTTCTACGAGTCTCTAGAGGCGCTCTTGTTGTGATCAAAGGAAAATTGGTCAATGGTCTCTATATACTCCAAGGAAGTACAGTCGGTGGAGTTGCATCTGTATCGTCTTCCCTTGATTCAAATTATGATACTACTCGGCTTTGGCATATGCGTCTAGGGCATATGAGTGAAGCTGGAATGTCTATCTTAAGCAAACGAGGTCTGCTAGGTGATCACAAGATTGGGAAGCTTGACTTTTGCGAACACTGTGTCTACGGGAAGCAAAATAGAGTCAAGTTCACTACTAGAAAAAAGGGATTTAAAATCGGGGTTTCGAAATCGGTCGTTGAAAAACCGAGTTAAAAAAAACGCTTTGACAATTTTGTAAATAAAATCTAACTTTTAAAATCGGTCAGTAGGTTGACCGATTTCGTAAGTGGATTCGAAATCGGTCAAAGACGAAAGATTTCGTAAGTCTGAAAAGTTTTTTTTTTAATTTTTAAAATTTTCGAAATCGGTCACTATAACGACCGATTTCGTAAGTGGATTCGAAATCGATCAAAGACGAACGATTTCGTAAGTCTGAAAAGTTTTTTTTTTAATTTTTAAAATTTTCGAAATCGGTCACTATAACGACCGATTTCGTAAGTGGATTCGAAATCGGTCAAAGACGAACGATTTCGTAAGTCTGAAAAGTTTTTTTTTTTAATTTTAAAAAATTTTCGAAATCGGTCAAAGACGATCGATTTAGAAAGTTTTTTTCTTTTTAAATTTTTTTAAATTTTTATCTTTGTAAATCGGTCATTAATCAGCCGATTTAGAAATTTTTTATTTAATTTTTTTATATTCGACCTTAGAGTTTCTAAATCGGCTGTTTTGACTGATTTAATAAGTTTTTTTAAAAAAATTAGAGTTATTAAATCGGCTATTGTGACCGATTTGATAAGTTTTGCCCAAAATTATTATCTGGCGCGCTCATACAGTGTATTCCAGCCAAAAAGCCAAAACATAAACACATTTTCTCATACTCACACTCTCACACTCTCGAAACCTAAAACAAAAAACGCAGCTGCTCCTTCTCACACTCTCGAACGCTGCTGCTTCTCTACTGACGACGGCACTCCTCCATCAACGGCGACGCTGCTGCTGCTCCAACGAACGGCGACGTTGCTGCTTCCTTCTCCATCAACGCTGCTTCCTCCACTCTCGAACGCTGCTGCTGCTTTCTCTCCACTGTGCGCCGTCGATCGCGTCGTCTCTCGCCGCCGCTTGCGCCGCAACTCTTGCCTCCGCTCTCACCTTCGCTCACGCCGCCACTCTCTAAGGTATGTTTCACCACACCCTCCGTTCTTGTTTGCTTCGTTTCTACTCTCTCTCTCTCCTTGTTACTCACTGCTCTTGTCATTGTTTCACTGCTCTTGTTTGCTTCGTTTCTACTCTCTCTCTCTCTCCTTCGTTTCTTCTTCACTGCTGTTTTGTGGATTTGTGTGTAAAATTAAGGATTTAATTGGTAGATGTGATTATTTGATTCAACTGAAATTAGGGATTTATGTGTGAAATTAGGGATTCATTAGTTGCTCGATTTTGTCCTTCATTATTCTCAAAATTCATGTGAAGAATATAATTCATTTTGCACTTTAGAGGGATAGCCACACTCATAATTGAATGATGTTAAGTTAAAATAGAAGCCAACCATTAAGATATGAATTTCACTGTAAAAAAAAAAAGAATGACTTGTACCATTAAGCATTGTCAACTTTGCTCCCTTTAATAAAATATTAGTAAAATTTAAACTATATACTCAATTCAAATGTGTATGAAATTTAAATTTCTTGACTAACTAATAGTAAAAAAGAGTGATACATGAAATTGACATAAAATATGACACATATGTTGTTATTCCTCAAATTTACCCATAGTTCCATTCAGAACATGTATGGACCTATCCGGAGAACCACATATAGACCTGCAGCTGCTAAGGTTCCATCCATTCCATTAATTTCAGTTTATATCCATCTTTTTTTTAATTAATTATTTTTTTTGAGATTTTGTTTTTGCTATTGTGTGGACTTTCATAGTGATTAGAGACTGTAGAGTGTAGAGTAAGGTTAAGGTTAAAGGATCTCTCTTCTTATTTCGGCCCAAGGACATATATAACTTATATGTTGAGGAGCCAGATCTCCATATAAAACATAGAAGCCATTATTGTCCTTCGGCACTGCTGCTGCGCCATTATCGTCCTTCGCCGCCGCTGCTGCTGCCATTATCGAAGCCGTCCTTCGCCGCTGCTGCTGCTGCCATTATCGTCCTTCGCCGCTGCTGCTGCTGCCATTATCGTCCTTCGCCGCTGCTGCTGCTGTTATTATCGAAGCCGTCCTTCGTCCTTCGCCGCCGCTGCTGCTGATATTTATGTTCAGAAATTGATGGAATATTGGTTTTTGGTTGCAGTCAGAGATTACATGGTGTTAATTGTAGTACAGTTGGATCTCATCTTGACCACATGTTGATATGGTTCTGTAATTTGACTGATTAGATTTGTGCTCTTAGTTCATGTTGATAAGTAATTAGCAGAATGAATATGTAATAAGGACATATTTTATTTTGTTGTGGTTCTGGTTTGTCTAACTTGGCACGTAGTTTAGGTGAATCAATTTACCCCACAGATAGGAAGCAAAAAATTAACAGAAAGACAGAAGCAATTTAATTTATACTGTTTTGTTGCTTTGATATACTCGGTTTTTTATGTTACTTTGGATTTTAAAGTTGGTTCCTTGGCTGCTTTGCTTTGTGTTTTTTGTTAGGTTGGTAGCAGCTTTGTTGCAGCACAGCTTGGGTTTCCTCTTGCTTGGAAGGTAATTAAATCAATCCACCTTAGCTTATTGGGTTTTACTTCAGTAGAACTTTTTAAATTTCTTTGGGTGCCATCATTTTATTAGTTTCAGTACATGTCATATCAGTTCTAAATTTGAAGACATTATCATTTTAGTATTTGAATTTGTAAATAGTGATCATATTCGTCCTCGAAATTATAATCTATCACTCAAATTCTGGGACCAATGCGAGTGGTGCTTGGAATTTTAAGTACCTATATGATTGATATTTATACTTTTAGGGATTAAAATTATAATTTCTCTTGCTAGGGACTAGGATGATATTAAGTAATTATTATTTGAGGGACTAATATGGTGGTTTACTCATGTTTTATTGATACGCAAATGTGAATGTAAATGTAGTTCTATTTTTGTTTCTTTTTTGTGAATTTCATGCTGTTTCATTTTAGCTGCCAGTGACAGCCACATTTGTTTGTCATCCGTGACTCCACTTATTAGAGAAAGACACATGTTTTCCTGTATTTATACTGTACGGTTCTTAGCACATACATTTATACTGGTATTCTATATGTAAAAAGAAAAGTACAGATGTTATAAATCCTTAGTAAATATATTTTCCTTAAAGAAAAAGGATAATTGAAGCAAAGGAAGAGAGAAAGCTTTCACACACACCAAGTTTGCAGTTGGGTCAAATGAGAAAGCTTTCACACACACACCAAGCATCTAGGCCTATTCTAGCTGTTGGCTGCTGCTTTTGTTTTCATTTGAAGAGTAACAAATGTTTGATCTCAATCATGTGATTTTTATGGTGTTTTTACATTCATGCTTTTGTTTCCATAACAGAGAATTTTAGGTGCAGTGCAAGTTCAATCGGGGTGCAATCTCAGTTGAGTACACTCTCACAGATAATGAAAACAGTTGATCTGAAGCTTCACCAACATCTTGGTATGTAAAACACATCACATTAAAAAAGCTTCTGTATCAAAGTGCCAAAAAGCAACCCTTATATTTCATCTTTTGTACTTCACAGAGGATTTAGATGGTGGAGAGTATCTCTTTGCCTTTCGCATGCTGATGGTTCTTTTCCGAAGAGAATTTTCTTTTGCAGATACTTTGTATCTTTGGGAGGTAAGGATGAATTTCTATTTTCTCAAGAAATGAACTCTTTTTGAAAGTTCGGGAGCTACTGTTTTCTGGTTTCTTGGCATTTCTTGATGAGATAGAGTTTTGAGTTTTGACTCTATTTTGGCTTCAAGTTAATAACTCATTTTAAGACATAATATAGATTGTTTCCAGTTGATGTGGGGCATGGAATACAACCCAAGCAACTTCTCAAAATACGAGGAGCCAGATCGTACCAAAGGAATAGAGGCTTCTTCATCTGCAGTAAATGACAAAACACTGAAGCAATATGGAAAATTTGAGAGAAAAAATATGAAGACAGGGTATGCGGAGGAAAATTGTTCGCTTGCTATTTTTCTTGTTGCAAGTGTTCTTGAGATCAAGAATAGGCGGATTTTAACCGAGGCCAAGGGTGTGGACGACGTTGTTCAGGTCTCTATATCTCTTTTTTTCATCCTCTGTATGGTTGCAGTTGCAGATATTTTCTTGCATATATTTCTACATGTGTCTCACATTAAACTCTCTCTTCAGATCTTAGGTGACATAACTTCAAATCTTGATGCTAAAAAAGCATGTACTGAGGCATTGAAACTTCAGAAAAAGTACTTGAGCAAGGTAAGTTTCATTCTGTGTCTTACCTGGTTGTATCTAAGAAAACCAAAGAGCTTTTATGGAAAACAAATGATGCAATGGGCTCCTTCCTTTATTTTTCTTCTGTTTTTGTTCTAAGTAGATTATTACTGGGAGATGATTTATATTTCATACATTCTCATATTCATCTGCTGCTAAACATTTCTTTTTCTTTTAACCCCAATCAAATAATCTTTAGTGTTCACTTTATGATGTTGCTTACATACAAGAGATGTGAATTTTTGTGGTGGCTGTTTATTCATGCAGACCAAGAAGGCATAACAGTCACAGACAATATTAAATTTTCCTTCAATCTCTAATTTCAGCTGTGGTTACTGCTCTTCTGAGGTTTCAGTTGCTCCTGACAACTTATCTTTTCTTTCTTTCTTTCATTCATTTCCACTCCCTATAGTGCTAGCAGTTCCCGCTTTGCTATTATGTGGATCATTTGAAAATCAAATACTAATCTTGTACTTTGAAATATTCTTCTATACTGATTCCATGAATCTAGAGAAATCAGACAACTTCAGCATTAGATAAAAGACCTATACGTTTGGAGGGTCTAGGAAAAAAAATGATACAGTGTATTGATTTGTGTACGGTAGAATTACTATCATATATTTTATTATCTTGTAATTTAAACATATATAAAGTGCTACACATGTTTTAAGCATATCCTATTTACTATTTACACAAGAAAGATACCCTCTTTCTTAATGTAATCAATATTATTTTTTTAGGGGACTTAATGTTATCAAATTAATGCTTGGCGGCTGTGCACTAGGCTCCCATCTAGTAAGCAGGAAAAAAAAAGACTTTTAAAATCGGTTGTTATGACCGATTTCAAAAGTACTGTGTTTTAAAATCGGTCGTTATGACCAATTTCAAAAATATTTTATGAAATTGGTCTAAAAGACCGATTTTAAAAGGACCACTTTTAATTCCACCGTTTTCAACATCACCACAACGACCGATTTCAAAAGTCCAAAACGACCGATTTTAAAACTACTTTTTCCAGTAGTGGTTCAACACTGCCATTCACAGGACTAAGGGTACAGTGGATTATATTCACTCTGATTTGTGGGGCCCTGCGTCTGTCTCGTCAAACGGTGGTGCCAGATACCTATTAGCTTTCATTGTTGATTTTTCAAGGAAAGTTTGGGTTTATTTTCTCAAAAACAAAAGTGATGTTTTCTCAACTTTCAAGAAATGGAAAGTGTTGATTGAGAATCAGATAGGTAAGAAAATCAAACATCTCTGAACCGATAATGGTTTGGAGTTTTGTGGAGGTGATTTTAATGAGTTCTGTGAGAATGCGGGCATAGTGAGACATCGCACTGTGCGAAAGACTCCACAACAAAATGGAGTAGCAGAACGCGTGAACAGAACTATTTTAAATAGAGCTCGATGCATGTGCGGGCCTGGGAAAAGAATTCTGGGCTGAAGCTGTTAACATGGCTTGCTATTTGGTGAACCGATCTCCGTCAACTGCAATTGAATCAAAGACTCCTATAGAAGTGTGGTCTGGTACTCCAGCTGATTATTCTGATCTAAGAACTTTTGGGTGTCCTGCGTATGCTCATATTAGTGATGGGAAGCTTGAGCGAAGGGCACAAAAGTGCATATTTCTCGGATATGCATCCGGAGTTAAAGGTTTCAGATTATGGTGCACTGAAACTAAACCACCAAAATTCATAATCAGCAGAGATGTTAAATTTAATGAATCATTCATGCTTCATCCGACGAAGGAGGTTGGCAATGCAGATAAAGAAGATCGTGTTAGCAAGCAGGTGGAGCTTAATATTGAACAACCAATGGAGGTTCAAGGTGGTGCTTCTGATCCACCTATTCAAGAAGAAGATCCCGAAGTTGTCGAAGAGCAAGAGGAGACTCTACTGCAGAATTATAATCTCGCAAGAGACAGAGAAAGGAGACAGATAAAACCACCTAAGAGATATGATCATGCTGACATAGTCTCATTTGCGCTATCGGTGGCAGAGGACATTGAAGCTCGAGAACGCGTAACATACAACGAGGCTATCTCAAGTAATGAGTCTGCAGAGTGGATTGCTGCTATGGGTGAGGAAATGGAGTCTCTACACAAGAATCAAACTTGGGAGCTAGTGAAACCGCTGAAAAGACAAAAGATCGTTGGTTGCAAATGGGTATTCAAGAAAAGGGAAGGATCACCTGGAGTAGAAGCAGCTAGATACAAGGCTCGTTTAGTTGCAAAAGGTTTCAGCCAAAGGGAAGGAATCAACTACAATGAAATTTTCTCCCCTGTGGTGAAACATAGTTATATCCGGGTGTTACTAGCCATGGTTGCTCTATTTGATCTGGAGCTTGAGCAACTTGATGTAAAAACGACTTTTCTCCATGGCGAGCTCGAGGAAGAAATTTACATGCATCAACCACAAGGTTTCGTCGTTGAAGGTAAGGAAGATCATGCTTGTCTCTTGAAAAGGTAATTATATGGCTTAAAGCAATCTCCTCGCCAGTGGTATAAAAGGTTTGACACTTTTATGTTGAGTCATGGTTATTCCAGAAGTGACTATGATAGTTGTGTATACCATAGAAAGCTCCAAGATGATTCATTTATTTATTTATTGCTATATGTTGATGACATGCTCATCGTTGCTAAGAACATGTCAGAGATCAAGAAATTGAAGGCTCAACTTAATGGTGAATTTGAAATGAAAGATTTGGGTGCTGCTAAGAAGATTTTGGGCATGAAAATCTCCAGAGACCGACGTGCAGGAAAATTATATTTGTCTCAAAGAAAGTACATCGAGAAAGTGTAGTGTTGGAGCGCTTTGGAATGAAGAAATCTAAGACAATTAGCACTCCATTGGCAGCCCATTTCAAACTCTCAGCTGCAATGTCACCACAATCCATTGAGGAGGAGGAACAAATGTCACTTATTTCATATGCTAGTGCAGTCGGTAGCATCATGTATGCTATGGTGTGCACCCGTCCAGATATAGCACATGCTGTTAGTGTCGTTAGTAGGTACATGGGAAACCCGGGGAAGAAGCACTGGGAAGCTGTGAAATGGATACTCATATATCTCCGAGGTACTGCAGATATTGGCTTAATTTATGGTAAGAGTCATAATACTAGCACTAGTATTATTGGTTATGTTGACTCTGATTATGCTGGAGAGATATAGACAAAAGGAGATCTCTCACAGGTTATGTCTTCTCGCTTTCTGGGGGTGCAACTAGTTGGAAAACAACTTTGCAATCCACTATTGTATTGTCTACTACAGAAGCTGAATATATGGCTGCAGTAGAAGCCGTGAAAGAAGCCATTTGGCTTAGAGGTTTGGTCGGCAGTTTGGGTTTGGAACAAGATATCACGGTGGTTTACTGTGATAGCCAAAGTGCTATGCATTTGACCAAAAATCAAATGTATCACGAAAGAACCAAACATATTGATGTCAGATATCATTTCATTCGGTAGATCATTTCTCAAGGTACCATTTAAGTCAAAAAGATTGGTACTAATGATAATCCAACCGACATGATGACGAAGTCAATTATAGTATCTAAGTTCAAACACTGCCTGGAGTTGGTTGGCATTGGAATGAAAATAAAGACATTTTAAGTCAAGGTGGAGATTTGATGTTATGTGGCTTAAAAATGGATGTGAAGGAGAAAACTTCTCTTCCTGGGTTTTTCTCCTAACCCCTTTGTAGCTTCCTGGTTTTTCTCCTAGCCCCTTTGTTTCGTTGGAGAAGAGAAAAATGCTCTCCTTGTTTTTCCTATTTTTTCCCTTTCCTTATGTTATAAATATCGTCTCTCTGTTTTCATTTTTGTAACATCAACAACAACAACATTAGTAACAACAACAAATTCTCTCTGTAATTATAGAGAATTTAGTAGATACACCGGTGAGAAAATACCGTGTCGTATTTTGGGTGTATTTGGGGTTTGGGTTGTTGTCAAATAATAATATCGTTGTATATCGTCATTTTATATGTGGAGTAAGCTATAAGCTGAACCACACTTATTCATTATTCCAATTTATTTCCGCTCATTTTATAACATGAAATCTGTCAATTTTTGTAATCGAAATTAAGTTGAGAGAGAAAGAGGGGATATAGAGCACATCATAAATGATAAAGCATCTATCGAGACTGGAAAATTGAGGCAGAAAACTCAGCTACAAGTCTACAACCTTTGAACCATTAGGCAACTTGACATGAATGGGTTTGATTTTGTGAAATGATGTGAAGTGTGTGAGTGAGTGAACAAGATATATGATATGTTGCACCGCTATTCAAAATCCAAAAATTGGCCTCAAAATCAATCATTCTACATGATTGCATATCATTCACATTGTTTACTGCACTGATTTGGTTCACTATGGACTATTCAGACTGCTGCAATAGATTGAGCAATCCTTGAAACTGCTACTTGGTGAAACCAATTGGTTGATCTTCATCCTTTTCCTGAACATGTTCAGTTTCGAAAACATTCTCAACTTTTTCAATAGTTCCATAAGCTAAATTCACTTGAGATTAATTTCTTCATAAATTTGTGAACTTGAAACTAGTTGGAAATCCATGCTTTCTATAACACACTTCCACTATATGACCAGATTTTCAACAATATGTGCATTGTTTAAAACCTGCACTAGAAGTATTTTCGGCACCACTACTATGTCCACCTTTCCCTAAAATTCCTTTGGTTTTAGTTGCTTGGCCTTTTCCCCATGAGCCACGACCATAGTTATTATTTCCTTTACCAGAAAAAGCATATGCCTTTGATTCAGTAAGCAGAAACAGTTAATTCACCTTGCATGCATGATGCAATTTGTTGTTGTAAATCATCTATCCTGAACAAATCACCATGGGAGAATCACTTTTTGAACTCCTTCCAAATATCACTAGCACGACCAATCCATAAAATACTTTGTGAAATTTGTGAAACCACTAAGCGCGTGATCCACGAAGTCACCATTGTATTCGCTCTCTCCCAAGTTGAGAAAATTGGATTATTTCTCTCAAGAACTATGATTGTTCAATCTACAAAACCAAGCTTATTCTTCGAAATCAAACTCAATTTCATTGATATGCTCCATTGGTGATTATTCTCACTATTCAGTAGAAGTGAAGCTAACATGAGACCTAGATTCTCTAAAGGATGAAGATAATAAGCAGAAGAAGAATTTGGAGAAGGATCAGAATTACAGCCATTGTGAGAAGAGGAAGAATTTGAATACGAATTAGGTGAATTAGTTGCCGTGATCGATGCATAGCAGAGCTCTGTGTTAGGGCTCTGATACCATCAAAGAAGATGCAAAAGCTTGAAGATGAAGGAAGGTGAAGTTATATATATATATATATATATATATATATATATAGAGAGAGAGAGAGAGAGAGAGAGAGAGAAATGGTTAGAGAATAGAAGAGAGTTGAGAGAATAAGGTAGTTGAGAAATTACGAAAACGAAATTCTCATCTCATTGAACACAAAACCAAAAATTGTTTATATACACAACAGGAACTACTAGCTAGTCAACTCTTCGCCAAACTAACTAACTAACCAACAAAAACTAACTAACAACTACTAACTTAAACGGTTATTGAATGAGCCTAACCAGTTATTGGTTAACTAATGACTTAATCGATTAACGATTGAACTTAACCATTTAAATGTTAACTTAATCAACTGAACTTCACTGATGTTGTTCTTTAAGTGCTGAGCCTTTGCAATCTTGTTATGCCCCATCAGCTAAAAAAGATCAAGTTCTTCAGGAACCCTTTTTTTCTATTTATTTATTATTATAGACAATTCTTCAAGAATTATCTTTATTCAAGGACATGGTAAAATGATCCAATTCTTCAAAAACTAGCATGTCTTATAAAATGCTCATATTCATGTTTATATAATGATGATAATACTTCGAAATCAATACATTATATATCAAGGGATTATAAATAAAGAAAAATAGTTAAGCCTTTATTATTAGCAATATAAAAATTTAGCAAGTTATGTGGGCATTCTCATCAAGTGTGTGGGCAATGGATTAACAAAAAAGCAAAACCAAGTTAAAGGAGTTAGCATCAAGACAGTAATGTTGTTAATAGCAAGAACATAAAAAGTCTGTGCAATATGGATGGTTTCAAGGAGCTTCTTTTGTTTTATTATTATGATGATAATTCAATGCACTGCTTTGTATTAAACAATAACTTTGTTATGTTCTCTTATGGAGTATCTCTTATAATCTTTTTTCAATAAATAATCTATTTGCTGATTTAAAAATATAAAAGTTTATCTCACTTCAACATTCTTTAATGAATTTGAGCAATCGTACTACTAACGTATTGTGAAATAACGAATAAATCAAATAGATCAAAACAATGAGATGATACGTAAGAGGAGAGAATTTCTATTTCAGTGTTGTGCATTTCCAATGCAAATGAGATGCCCTATTTATAAGGATAAAACTCTTGTAACATAATGTGCTGTTAACATAGCATGCCATTATCATAAGGAGTGGAAGACAAGAAAATGGAAGTTTGGTGGCTAAATGGGCATCCACCTATTTTTTACATATTCATAACAAAAATTTGTTTTCGCCACTAAGAACAAATCGGTTATCCTGCCTAGATAAATACGGCATAAAAACTACGACTATTTAAAAAAAATGTGTAAAAACGTGTAAAATTCTACAAAATGTGTAAACTACGACTATTTTCATATATAAATAGTCTTAATCATATTCTAAAAACTAAAATGTGATGAGGTGAGTTTTACAACTCAGTGACAAGGACATTAATGTGCCACTAACTAAAAATAATACAAGTATAGTTTATAGAGATAATACGAATCACATCATTAGCATTATCACTATCATTAATGTAAACATGATAATCCATCAAACTGCCGTTGAGGTTTCAACCCAAAAAGCATGAGATTCATCGATACTTTCACAATAACATCTTTACTCACTCACATTGCAATCAAACTTATATTGAATTCCAAACTACAGCATCACCTTTAAGTAAGCACATTCAATTAGGTAAGTATATTAGTATAGCATAAAATCATCTAAGCCATTATTGAGCATAGTAACTTAAAAAGTGTTGTACTATAATTTCACTCAAATGTGAAGAAGTAACTCAAAAACTATTGAATGAAAATCGATGGTATCTTATGCCTACAGTAAATTTGGTGAAAATAATGGAGCTCTAGAGATTGAGCAAAGTTCATCTCAGCAAGAACAGGTTTTTAAAGACCACTTTTTGTGCCAAAATGAAGGTAACATGAAAGATCACCATGAAATTTATAGCATCAATATTTACTGAAATCGGTTACAGACCATCATCAAGCTCCCAGACACCTTTGTATAACTTGTTAGTCGGTGAACCGTCATTTTCTGTTCTCCAGCAGCTTTACACTTTGATCAGTACCAACAATCTACTGTTTCCTCTTGCTGTGGCAAATTCCACTTCTTAGGGGGGCCTGAGGTTTTTGGGCGTCCACCAAAATCATCCCTACCCAGTGTTGCAATTTCTACATAAATTGTCCGACCATAAAAATCCTGTAGAGAATGGACAGGAAACAAATTAAGAGAGAAAATTCAGTTGTCATGGTTGATATCTAAAGCTATGGCAGAACATAAATATTTGAACCTTCTGATCCATAGTTTCTAGTGCAAGCATGGCATCATCTTGACTTGTATATTGAATAAAAGCATATCCCTTGGATCTTTTTGTGATCACGTCTTTAACCACTTTAACTGCAGTGAACATAAAAATACATTATTCAAGAGGTGTGAATTAAAGTTGCAAAGCCAATTAATAATTACTGAAATCCTAAATTATGAATAATGAGAAAATTCGTGAAATTACCTTCGGCTATCTTGCCAAAATTCGAAAATTCCTTCTGTAAAGTAGTCTCACCAGTAGAATATGGTAAATCTGCCACCAAATAAGAGCAAGTAGAATTTGATGTAAACAGAGTAAACTAAAGGAATAAGTAACATGCTTCATGTCATGCAGACATCAGAAGGGGAAAATACATATGAAAAGACTGATGAAATTGAAGAACTACGAAAAGTAAAGAAAAGTCTCCAACCAATGATCCAACAAAACTACATAGATCGAACCTAAGATCAGAAGGTTTAGATCAAATTATATTAGTAAAGGATACTGTAGATGAAAATCATTGGAATGTAACAACAAGAAGGGTACATATTATAGACAACAAAATGTTATTGTTCAGTTGCATAGTTTTTTTATTTAAATTTTTCTATGAAAAGTGAGTTGCTAAGGTTATAATTTGAGAGGCAGGATGGTAGGCAAGAAGAAGAGGCTATAAGTAGTTTAGTGATGTACATCTAGTAAATCTGTTAATCCAGAGGAGTTCATTTTGTTTATATTTGAATAGGTTCCTAGTGCTTCATAAAAAAAAAATACTTCTGATATGTTAAGGAAATTCCATATGTCTAGAGGACAAAAGTACATAACATGATGGCAAACAAAATCAATTTGATCTAAAATTAAATAAAAAAATGCAGTCATCAGATCAGCATAACGTCAATTTGCCAAATCACTGGATGTATCATGAATGCAACATTACAATTCACAATCAAAAGCCAGTATTATAAACATTTGCGCAATGATTTTTTTAATCATTATTAAAGGAGAATCCGTTATCATAACCATACACAAGAGTGTATTAAACACCGAAAACATGGTGGATTTGGAGTGAAGGATGTAAGAAGATGGAATGAGGTAGCCATTGCAAAACAGGTTTGGACTCTGGCTAGCAAAGAAGATAATTAGTGGGTAAAGTGGATACAGGGATAGTATTTGAAAGAATCAAACTTTTGGAATTACGAATGCTCAAACAACGCTTCTTGGCTTTGGGTAACAATCCAGCTAATAAAGAACAACTTTAGGGAGAGTTTTGATAAGGCAAGGTGGAAGTATAGCACAAACAGTGTGTATACTATCAGTTCAGGCTGCTTCTGGCTTACTTCTCCTCAACATATCTTGACTGAATCTGTAGTTATTTGGGTGGAACTTAACATTCCAAAATACTCTTTTAAACAGATTACAAAGAACGCATATTGTTCACATAATTGGGCCAAGCTCGACCCATTACGGGTTTAGTTGAACAATAGCGAGACCCCACGAGAGCGCCCAACCGACCAAGCACCAAATGAGGATCAATGCTGTTACCCAAGGACAATTAAGACAATCTCACCAGACATGCTAGATCCTTCTCCTATATAAAGCTAATGGAGACTCACTCATAACCAGGTTTTACTCTCTCTACTCTTTACTCTCACATGACATGACACACACATCGAAAAATATCTTTTCTAGAGACATGGGTCTCAAGAATATTCCCCGTACCCAAAGTCTGACATCGAGTGAGGGAAGGGCCGCTCCTTATGACGGGCTCAGTTCTCGGTTCCTTGGGGACTTTGCCGGAACACAAATTAACATCACAGATAACCTTTGCATTCTATGTCAAACAAGTCCTGCAACTCACAAAAACCTCTGTTTTGAACGATCTTTTACTCAGCAAATCCTTAAAGATTCAGGAAGGTTCTGTTTGCTACTATGGCAGTTTGTATTTACAATTTACTTCATTTGGGATGAAAGGAATGCTTGGATATTTCAAGGGAAACAAAGGTCAACTGAGCAGATTCAGACTGCTTGGCAAATGGAGCTGAGAACCAGATTTTTCAGCAAGTGCAAAAGAACAATGAAGGCTGCTATTAGAGTGTTTTTAGAAAGGCTAGCCCCCCTCTGTGCTGAAAAATGTATGACTCAAACCTACATAAAGTCTAGCAAAAAGACAAGTATCCCAAACCCAAAGATGGGAAAGTGCAAGAGGTCCGCGGAAGGAAAAAGGAATATGTATGCAGCTTTGTCCAGCAAACGGCGAGGCTGTTTCTAAGATTTGAATTAGTGGCCTTCGGATCACAAGATAGCAACAACCTTATCATTGTGCCGAGGCTCACCGTCACCTGTATCCCAAAGGCATTCAGACAAATTTTCTGAATGAAAATTCACCAACTTTGTGCAAGCCGCAACACAAACAAGAGAGAACGTTACACACCAATCAGGAGCAATCATAAAAACAATTCAACATTCTGTTGCTTCACTTTACCTCAGTAATATCCAAAGTCAGCGAATTCACCATCCAATTTTTGCTTGATTTCAAATCAAAACCCCTATTCATCATCATATCCCAACTACAACTACAACTACAATCTACATAAATCCATTGTTCCAAACACTTTTATATTCCTCAAAACCATTGATATACCCAACAAAGCACTTACAATCAGCAAGTGAATTAAAGAGTTATTATCATAAAAAAAATATTGTTGGGTGAGAAGGGTATGGCATAAAAATTGAAACTTTGTAATATAGTTGTTAAAATAAAGATGGGGCATATATAAAAATACAATTGGTGAGAGAGTAAATGACTTACTTTTAACAATAATTTTGCTTGCAAGTGGATGTGGCTTAAACTGAAGAGATGATGATGAAGGATTGAATGAGTTGGATTTGGTTCCAAATTCAGAATAAGCTCTAATAATACTAAGGCTTGTAAATGCAAAGGGTTTTGAGAAGGAAGCCAACATGTTCACCAATTCAGTGATGACTACTCGTTTGGTTCGAGTAGCACTTGGTCCTCCGGCCTATTGCCGTATGGAGATATAGAATCGAATTTTGCTTATATCAGCAAAGTCTTTTCATTTTCATCACAGGGACGAAACTCTTGACATCATGATTTAAAAACTTAATCATTTATGCAGTGTGCTAGAGTATTTAACAAATATTTAATACATTATTTTATTCATATTTTCGAATATAAATACTTTGACTATTTTTTCACCGTAAATTAAAGAAGTTAGTTAACATTGTAAATGATATTGGAATTGTTAATATTTGATATAATTTTTTAAAATTATCCTTATACTCCCTCCGTCCCTTAATATAGGGCACCATTTTGGTAAAATTGGTGTCCCTTTTTATAAGTCGTTTTAGAATATCTATGTAGTATTAAAGAGTTTATTTCAAATACACCCCTCATAATTGCATAGAGATGATAGGTAATAATTACAATAGAGAGAAATGAATAGAGTTGTAAAGTTTTAAATAGGATCCTTGGAATGACAACATATTTTTTGATAAATTTGAGAGTAATAATTACTTTTCTTAATCTGAGTGAATTAGGTAAAAGTGACTTATATTAAGGTACAGAAGAAGTAATTATTATTAAAGCTCTAAAAACATATTTAGTAAATAAGGGATATTTATAAAAAAAAAATGTTATTAAAAATCCAAAGAAGTGGTTATAAAAGGAAACAAAATCATACCACTAATTAGTAGGAGTACTTTTTTCATTCCTATTTATTTCCTACTATACTCTTTATCTCTCCATAATCATTATTTTTTCTCCACTACTTACGAAAATCAATACCTTATTAAATAGGGATAAACATAAAAAAAACAACATTTATTACACTCTTGAAATCATCAAAAGGACATATAAAAAGAAAAAAAACTTCTCCAAAAAATAACATATAAATAAGAATGAAAAAATTACTTATATACTTTTGACATCCTTGATATTTTACATTCTCCCTACCATTGAAATGAACCATCTACTAACATATCGAAATGAATGTACACAAACATATTATAAGTAAATAAACAAATATAAGAAATAGAGATGATATTATATAAAAACAAAATTTTTTTTAAAAAAAAGAAGTTTTAAAAGTCCTGCTTCCTCTAAACTTTAAAAAATAAATAAATAAATAAAATGGGAGCACGATAAGTCTTATTCTGATAGAGATTATAATGCTACCTTTGTATGAATATTCCTAAACAAATTTATCACAGTTTCACTGATGACTCTTCATATTGCCCCCGTTCCACATTGGAAGTATTTTCATTGAAATAAACTGTCACCTTAGTCCTTCACTTTGTAAAGAGTTTTCATTTTAGTTCTTGACTTTTTAATAATTCCTTTTTAGTCCCTCACTTTTGAAAAAAGTTACACACATTAGTCCCTGACAACGTTTCCCGTTTATAGACGTTAACGTCGCGGTTAATTTATAATATCGTATTTTATTTTAGTGTTTAACTTAAAATTTTTAATTCACTTTAGTCTCTCATTATATCATGTTTCATTTTAGTCCCTAACTTAAAAATTTTAATTCACTTTAGTCCCTCACTGTAATAATAATAATGTTTCTTTCATTTTTCGATCTCTTGTAGTGTGACTACCATAAAAATATTGACTGTATGTTGTTCTTGCTATTTTGTAAACTACTCCCTCTGGTCCTATATATAGGTCACCTTCTAGAAGAAATCTTTGGTCCTATATATAAGTCACTTTATATTTCCTATGCATCATTAATTGTTTTTTCTCTTTTTTGCCCTTATTAAATGTTTTGACTAACTATGTTTTTTTGCTATTCATTAATGAATGTGAACTTTCCAAGAAAGTGGAGGGGGGTAAAATTGTAATGTTACAATATATTATCATAAAATTCACAAAACTAACTACTTTCCTTGGTCCGGGGAATACGGTTAAGTATGTCCTATATATAGGACCGGAGGGAGTAACTTTATAGTTTATATAAGCATTGACTCCAAGCTTTGCATATGAATGTATCAATAGTTTTGATTAAAAAATATTCTATCGAGTTCTGTGTTTAAGAATCATTACCAAAATGTTGTAAACTCCCCCAATTTGTTTAGCTTGATATTCAAACGTCATACCTCAAAAATTCCTCCATATGCCTAGGCAAAGGAGCAGCTCTTGATAGCAAGATACGAACTCATTTACCTAATGCTTGTTTTGTCTATCAATACAAACAATGTTTTAGTTTTTTTTTGTTACAGCAATGTTTTAGTTTTGAAATCAAATGCAAATTTCATAAGTATAAAGTGAATATGGAATACATTGTTAAACACAAGCCTATCAAACAGAGGCGCTGATTTGTATTATGGAATACCCTTCATATATCTTAACTTGATGTCCGTAGGATTCCGGTTAGTTCACACATGGATAGATAACCAAAACACTAAAGAGCTTATAAAAAAAACTAAAACATTAAAGAGTTTAGAGGGAAAACATACTAGTTATATGGATAATGAAATACAATATTATAAATTAACGGCGATGTTAACGTCTATAAACGGAAAACGTTGTCAGGGACTAATGTGAGTAATTTTTTTCAAAGTGAGAGACTAAAAAGAAATTATTGAAAAATTAAGAACTAAAATAAAAACTTCTTACAAAGTGAGAAACTAAAGTGATAGTTTAATCATTTTCTTGCTTTCAACCTTTCTAATCTCAATCAACTCAGAAATATGTGGATTATTATTAATATTTTTCTCGGGCCACTCTATTGCAACATCAGTCACATTGGCAATCATTTCACCAAATTTTAGAATATCTAAATTTTGATTTTTCACATCGGTTACACCAACATAATACAGAACCAAGTAAAACTGAGATCTAACTAAATTTCCATAAGCAATATACCTAATCTTACAAAATTCCATCCCATAAGCACTGCACCAAGAAGTGGGTATATGCAATTTGCTCTAATTCCAATATCAAAAAATGGCTTTTGCCTAAATCATTTTTTTTAAGCCTAAACAACATTTTTTTTTTAAAAAGGCAGATTTTAATAATTACAGTAGTTGGTTTGAAAATAAAATAAGGTATATAAACACTCCCTTGCAAACTTGATATTTAAATTTTAGAAACCATTTTTAACAATATGCAATCACTTGAGATTTAAATTTTAGAAATCATTTTAACAATCTTACTAACAAAAGAAACATAGTGATGAAGAACTAATTATTGCATCATATCAATTTTTGTCATTTTTGTTTCAAGAATAAATCTATATTTTTCATAAATTTTATGCTTCCATTTTTGTCCTTAGAAGTTACATGTAGTTGAAAATCATTAAAAAAATGTAGTTTTTGATATTCTTAAGAAAATAAAAAATAGGAACATTTGTTTTTTTATTATTATTAAACTCTCGGTAACAAAACTCTTATTTATATAAAAAAAAATTGACTTATGTAATTTGTGGCATTATTTTTTCAATGAATTACAATAAATAACATACTCTAGTGTCACACTTTACGGAGCAACATATGTACTCCCTTAGAATCCGATGAAATTAACCCCGAGCGTGTGGTTCAGTGGTAGGGATTGATCCACGCTTAAGCAAGGTCAGGTGTTTGAATCCTGCCTTGTGCATGCAGCAGCGCTAAATCTCGGGGCCAGCTGTCCCACCCATTGGAGGTGCCTACAAGCCAGCGAGGAGATTAGTCACTGCGGTCGGCGATGGACACTCCGATCATGGACAAAAAAAAATCCGATGAAACTATTTATCAAAAGATATTTTTATTGTGTTTTAAGTGATATATTTTAACAACATAAGTTTACCATTAATTTCTTAATGCTTTTATACATTTGGTGTGCATCAATATATTTTTATACACCAATTTCTAACTCAAAAACATCTTTTTTTTTAAATGCTAATAAGTGTTCTTCGAATACCCTTAAAAGAACTAATTGTAAATATAATAAGCTGTTGGAAAATATAATTGTAAATATATTTTAGAGTTTGTTTCTCTAAAGTTCTTGATTGAACAAAAGAACTTATCAAAGGTGCGATGCCTTTGTGGTGTTCTTAGGCTTGTCATTCCTCTAGGAGATTCTGGTACCTCCCTCTCCTACTATTTATCAAGTTTATTTTGTGTTAATGCTCATATATATCAATCATCAAGTGTTTGTTTTGATTTGATCTCATATCATATTTTCTTCCATCAACATCATCATCACGGATAGGAATGCAAAAAAAAAAAAACACATACACACACGAGCTTCTAAATTGGAGAGAATTGAGCATTCATAAACTCATGGTTTGAAATCAAAGACACACTTCCATAAATCCTTAATCTTCTCTCTTTTTCGTTTTATGCGCCAACCATAATTCAAGAAAAGCAATAATCACACTTTCCTATTCTAATTTGTTTGTTTGAAATTGTGTTTAAACTCATAGTTTTACGTAGAAAACAAATTGGATTTTCGCTTAGGCAACCACTAATTTTTGTGATGCCTTCGTAGCATTTGTTAGGCCTATCATTCCTCTAAGGGATTGTGGCGCCTCCCTCTTCTTTTCTTCATATCATGTTCATGTTCATGTCCATATCAATCATCAAGTGTTAGTTTGGTTTCAATCTCATATCACACTTCCTTGCATCAACATCACCATTACGACTGGAAATACAAAACAAAACACATGAACTTCTAAATTGGAGAGAATTGAGCATTCATAAACTCATGTTTTGGATTCAAAAAGACACTTCAATAACTTTCTCTCTTTCCCTTTTATATGCCTACCATAATAATCACTCTTTCCTAATATGATTTGTTTGTTTGAACTTGTGTTTAAACTCATGGTTTTAAATAGAAACTGAATTGGATTTCCTCTTAAGCAACCATTAATTTGTCCTTGAAACATTCCAAGGGGACTCAGTCAAGGTAATTCAATCCTAGAAAGATTTCTTAATCACTCTTCTGGAAGGAGGTTGCGATTAGAGTGAATATTCATTTTGGTTCATAAATTTTTTGCATTGTACCAAAATAATCCTTAGAGTTTGTAAATTACATTTTTGTCCCTAAATATTTTTAAAGTGGGTTACATTAGGAATTAAATTGGTACAACATGAAAACTTTTGGAGCTAACGTGAACCACTTTAAATCTTTATTGATTAAAGTTGTACTTTATAAACTCTAGGGAATAAATTCGTATAACACAAAAACTTTAGGACTAAAATGAATCTTCACATTAGGGGGTTTAGTAAGAGTGAGTGGGATAAGGGAGAATAGTTTGCAATGGATTTTAAAAGGACGAGCAGGAATATGGGAATATGGGTGATGGTATTGTAGGGTAAAAAAACAAAAATGGAGTTTTTTTTATTTATTTATTTTTATTTTAACCAAGTGTATCTGCTCACTAAGAACTAATCCATTTCAAGGTGTGTGGTTGTCCTTCCAGAATGTGACACTCACAAGAATCGAACTTTTAACCTTTGGCTCAGTACTATGTGGCTGAGTCCAGTTAGACCTTATACCATTAAGCAACTCATCGTTGGTACAAAAATGGAGTCTTAATGTAGTTTTGGGATGTTGAAATTGATTATGAGAATTCAATCCCTAGTAGGCAAGTGATCATGACTCATAAAACTAACAACATTTTGAAGAACTGAATTCTAGCACTTGAGGTGAACATCTATTTAACACACAAGCGGTAAGATATTCAATAGTATTAAAGATACGTCTTATTTGAATCTTATGCATACAAATGAAATTCGGTGCATGATTGCTGTCATGATATTACTAACATGAAATGATTGTGAAACAAATATGAAATATGCCCATTTAAAAATACTAGGAAGCCCAAAGTGGGGAGTTTTTTTTTATTACTAATGGACTCAAAGAAAACCCTATAATTATAAATATGGGGAAATTATTTTGCCACCTCATGATCTACTAAAGTCACCCCAATACTATAATGTATTCCTTTTGTACCCTTTAAAAAAATTACTTTTACACGGGTCGTAAGGGGGTGCTACGACCTGCAGGTCGTAAACAACCCCTACGACCTGCAAGGTCGTAACACCTCCTTACGATCCGTTCAAAAATTGTTTTTGAGACATAAGGGAGTGCTACGACCTGCAAGGGAGTGCTAGTTTTTGATTAATTCGTAAGGGGGTGCTACGACTGCAGGTCGTAAGCAGCCCCTACGACCTGCAGGTCGTAACATGTAACATCCCTGGTAGGCAAATGGATTGCGACTGTCCCCACATACCAACACGAGTCTTTTCAGCGTGCTTTGTCCTCACTCGCATACTTCCCGAGAAAACTTCCCAGGAGGTCACCCATCCCAAAATTACCCCAAGTCAAGCACACTTAACTATGGAGTTCTTAAATGATGGGCTACCGAAAAGAAGATGCATCTTGTTGATATGGGTAGTACTAATTAATTCATTTAAGCCTTCTTGTACCATGTAGTCCCTGTTAGGATTGGCAGCCGTCACCCAAGAGGGGGGTGATTTGGGTTTTTATAAAATCATTGGAAAATATTTGATTTAAATCGTTTTCAATAAAATAAATATAATTTGCAGCGGAAAACAATTAAAACGATGAAAACGATTATGCACAAGCGGAAACAAATAATAATAACAACGATTAATATTACTATAACAACGAAAAATCTAACGCGCGATGATTAATTTAAAATAATTAAATTAATATAAATAATATTTACGTTGCGGAGAAGAGATAATTAACACAATAATAAAATACTGCAACAGTAAACAAAAGAGATAAGGGATAGAAAGATTGCACCAGGATTTTTATACTGGTTCAGCCTTTCCAGCGAAAGACCTACGTCTATTCCCCAAGCGACCCGCTTGAGCTTTTATCAAATAACCAAAGACGTCTCGTGTGCCCAATTACAACCAGAGCGCCCCGCACACTACTAGGAACCTCCGTTCGATCGGGGCCTCAACACAACCAGGATAGCCTAACTACTAGGTGCCCCATCGTTCGTCTAGCCACTACCCAAGTACTCAAGGGTTCCTCACCCTAAACAACAGGAACGTGCTACACGTCCAACTAGAGAGCCACTCCCTAGACTCTAAGGGTCACACACCCCTTTACAAAAATGGTTATGATATGGTGATTGGGTACAACAACTATAATGTACTCTTAATAGTGCGGATACAACAATATTAGGCCACTAACAAAAATGTGTTCTAATCAACACGAATACAACAATAAAGTTCTAATGACTATGGTAATGGTTTCACTATAGCACAGGTCAAGACTCGGAGAATATGGAGAAGAAGAAGAATGAAGCGTGAAAACATTTTCTCAAAATTATGATCAGAAGAGTTATTTTGGAAGAGAGAAAACTTTTCTTAAATAAAAGATTTGAAAACATTTGAATTTTGAATTTGAAATCAGAATCAAATCAAAAATGATTTTGGAAATAAATCAAATTCAAAATAAAATCAAAAACAAATCAGGAAATATATAAAGATTGATTTTCTGAAATCAAATAAATGAAATAATATTTTTGAGATCAAAATCAAATCAAATAGATTTAAAGAATAAAATAAAAGATTTGAATCTTAAACCAAAAAGGAATTATTTCAAAATAAAATTTAAATTTGAACTTTGAAAATAAATCAGAATCAATTATGTAAAAACAATTCTAGAAATAAATCAAAATGATTTTGACACGTTTTTCAATAAAACTTAAGGTAATCGATTACTTCAGGGAAGGTAATCGATTATCCCCTTTAAAATGAAAACTTTGAAATCCTTTTGAAAAACCAGTAATCGATAACATCAATCATATAATCGATTACTTCACTCCTATTTAGTATATGATGTAATTGATATAATCGATTATCACTGGTCAAATAATCGATTACACAGCCTCTAGAAAATATATGATGCAACTCCAGTAATCGATTATCTGTGCCAAGTAATTGATTACTTTCATACAAAAAGTAATGGATTAGCCAGGTTCAAATACTCGATTACACACTTTCTGGATTTTCTATGATGCAACATAAGTAATCGATTATCTTGAAAGAGTAATCGATTATCTCTGTCAAAACTTGTAAAAACAGATTTTCACAACTTAGAGAAATTCAGCTAGAGGTTGTCTAGATATATTTTCACAGTGAATCAGTTAAGACATTAAAAACACGTTTTTAGAAAAACTCTTTTCTTCTCCAAGAACTCTAAATAAAGCCTATAACATAAGTGACACAGTTACTCTAGCCTTACATTGATTTCTAATGAGAATGGAGAGATAGCCTCTTGAAGCTCTTGCTTGAAACTTGACTTGCATCTTGACTTTGATTGGTCCTTGTTGGGCATCATCAAAACTCTTCAACATTCTTCCACGTTGATTTCTAACAGTCTCATTCCTACACAGTCTCAGGATCACCCTCTCATTCCGATGTGTCGGTTCATTCAGGTACCCCTCCCTTAGAAGTCTGCCAGGAGTCGCTCCTTGTCTGTGCCTCTTTGCACCGGCGATCACTCCTCGCCCTCGTCAGCCCGGGTCTTACATGCCCACCAGCTTTCGCCTGATTCGTCCCCAAACCACACCGTACTAGGAGAGGAGCCGCTCTGATACCATTTGTAACATCCTTGGCAGGCAAATTGGATTGTGACTATCCCCACATACCAACACGAGTCTTTTCAGCATGCTTTGTCCTCACTCGCACACTTCCCGGGAAAACTTCCCAGGAGGTCACCCATTCCAGAATTACCCCAAGTCAAGCACGCTTAACTATGGAGTTCTTAAGTGATGGGCTACCGAAAAGAAGATGCATCTTGTTGATATGGGTGGTACTAATCAATTCATTTAAGCCTTCCTATACTATGTAGTCCCATTCCTACACAGTTTCAGGATCACACTCTCATTCCGATGTGTCGGTCCATTCATGTACCCCTCCCTTAGAAGCCTGCCAGGAGCCGCTCCTTGTTCGTGCCTCTTTGCACCGGCGATCACTCCCCGCCCTCGTCAGCCCGGGTCTTACATAACACCTACTTACGACCCGTTCAAAAATTCAGTTTTGGAACGGGTCGTAAGGGGGTGTTACGACCGCAGGTCGTGAACGACCCTTACAACCCGTGTAAAAATAGTTTTTTTTTAAAAAGGGCACAAAAGGAATAAATTATAGTATTGGGGTGACATTAGTAGATCATGGGGTGGCAAATTAATTTCCCTAAATATGACTCTATATTTTAATCCAAAATAATAAAGGATTAAGTATCGTTTTTAATTCGTTACCAAATAATGGATGTCTCACTTTATTTGAGTAAAAACTAAAATAGCAAAATAATATAAATTAATAATTTTTTCAATAAATAAAAACTTTAGCTGATAAAGGTCCATAGATACTTGGCCATCAAGGGATTGATGAAGATGAAGATGATCCATGGAGCATGGCAATATTGCAGGTGCAGGAGGAGTCCCACTTCTAAACATAATCTGGTGTGCTAAAGCTTGGAGACCACTATCGTTGTTAGTGATTGATGGTGCAACAACCAAATGTAGACATGGGTTTGTGACACTTTGCTGTATGGCCCATGAAGTTTGGGCCATGGGTTCAAAGTCATATGTGGTGTGCATATGTGTGGACGAGGGCAGAGTGGAGGGTGAGCATAGATCACCAGTAGAGAAAAAAATTGACTAAAAATTTTAACACCCCATACTCAAATATCCATACCCCACTTTATTTTAAAATTCCAAAACTACCCCACCCCACTACTTCTTCTTCTTCCCACCCCACTACTCCACCCCCACCCACCCTACCTGTAACATCCCGATTTCTGAATCTAAGCTTAAATAGGAAAAGTCTAAATTAAGCTAAGGATAATCAGAAGAGTAAGCTGGAATGTAGTACTGTGTTCGTGGCCAAAGTGTATGTTGGAGTTAAGGAGTATACCATGAAGTTAGAAACCATGAGTACATAAAGACCTCTTAGTGTAATCAATTACTGTGGGGTGTTAATCGACTACAATCAGTCTGTGAAGAGATTAAGCTTTAGCAAAAAACAAGTGGGTTAAGTGTAGCGGCTCGGACCTCGGTCCGAGCAAATTCTATCTTAGCCGACCGAAAAGAGGTTTAGAGTCGTAAACCGACCTTATTCTAAACCATCACCCCTCATCCGACCAATGAACGACGTCCAGAGTCACAAGCCGAACTCATCGATAGAACCGAGTTGTAGCACTGGGCTCATACTAACCGAATAAACATTTAGTGTCATAAGCCGACGCCATTTCGACTAAACATCTACGTCGGTTTTGTATCTGTTGAGCATGAGCAGTAATCCGACCTCTTGCTTCTAAACTATTCCGAACCGAGCAATCAGCTAGGAGTGCCTAATTGCCGAACAATCCGAGCTCATCATAACCGAGCTCATGATGACCAAACCCATTAGTGCAACTGAGCTCATTATCAGCGAACTCATCAGTATTATTGAGCTCATTAGTATATCCAAGCTCATCTATTATCCGAGATGGAAGTTCGGACTACTACGATTCCTCCATACCGAGCCGACGTATCCTAGCCGACACGTCCTAGCTCCTCCGTGCCAGCTCATGTTGAGCTGTTGGCCCTTTGGGATTCATACCATCCGTACTATGTACTATCTTTCACTTTATGTCATTATCACTGCTTTATGTCCTTTTCAATGTACTGTTCTTGGCTTCCTCAAGAAGCCAATGAATCCTGTCCACATATTCAAGCTTCTTCAAGAAGCTTCCAAAGAGAGCCACACAAATATCTTCCACATTTGAATAAAAGAAAATCCCAACACATAACCCATAACACTTCTCACTTTTATTCCTCTCTCTCTTCCCTACGTCTCTCTTTCCCTTTTCTCTCAAAGTCCAGCAACAACAACCCAACATATCTTCTTCTTCTCCTCTTCTCACGAACATTTCCCTCTCTTCCACCAACCAGAGACCTCCTCCCCGCCGCCTTCTCTCCCGTCCCGGACGCCCCTGGACCGCCGTGGAGTTCGTGTGTAGATTGGTGGAGCTCGTGTGCAGCTTGGAGTAAGAAGGATTCAAGGGTTCTAAGATCAAGGACAAGCAACAAGGAACCATTCTCAAACTCTCAACTCTTATCTCACACGGTTTGAGGTAAGGAGTGAGTGTTACCTCTACTTGAGTTTGGGTTTCTAGGGTGTTCATAAAGGGTACTAAGAGTGGGTGTTAGATTAGGGAATGGACATAGGTTAATGTTAGAAGAGAAATGGTAAAAAGGGAAAAAGGGAATTAATGAATGAACTAGAAACATGAATTTTAGGTGAAGATGGAATATCAATTTTGATTACATGCTATGTTTCATATGCTGTATTTTATATGATGGATTGACTAGATGTTTTGTGCATACGGTTGTTGTGGAATAAGTGTTTATGAGCTTTGATATGTGGTGTTTGTATCTGTGGCCGAGCCAAGAGAGGGTGAGAATGGAGAATGAGAAAAATGGCAACCAGGGTGGATCGAAAAGACAAACTAATAAGTTACATAATGAGTTAGGTAGACGAGGTAGATAATAGGATTAATGGAATCGGGAAGGGGTGAAGGGTTGAGCCGAGATAGATGCAAAGAGGAATAAACTAAAGAGGTGAACTGAGGTGGGCCGAACTAAAAGTAATGGTTAATAAGATAAAGGGAATTAAAGAGAAATGGTTGTGTGGTCGGGTCATAGCAGACGCGTACTGGGTGCGTGCATTGATCGCGTAAGCCGAGCATAGTGGTGCTCGCAGCTGTAAGTCGAGCATTGTGGTGCTCGCAGTTATGACTCACAAGGTTCCGAGAACGGAATCGGTGGGATGTGTTCCTGGTCATAGCAGACGCGTACTGGGTGCGTGCATTGATCGCGTAAGCCGAGCATTGTGGTGCTCGCAGCTGTAAGTCGAGTATTGTGGTACTCGCAGTTATGGACACTCCTTACTCCATAGAATGATCGGCGGTAGTGTTCCTGGTCATAGCAGACGCGTACTGGGTGCGTGCATTGATCGCGTAAGCCGAGCATTGTGGTGCTCGCAGCTGTAAGCCGAGTATTGTGGTACTCGCAGTTATGGACACTCCAATATCCGACTTAAATGGTGTAAGACATGCACTGGGTGTATGCATCCGAGAAGAGTAAAAGATTGTGAATTATGTGAAAGTGAAATATTGAGTAGTGAACCCGAGATAGAGATGGTAATCCGAGACATGAGAGGATAAACCGAGGTATAGCTAACAATGAGTTAACTGGTTTATGATGTGAGCCGAGCTAGGCGAGGATGTGGGTATGCGAACTGAGCTAAATGTTGATATATGCATGAGATATATGGGTTTGATTACTTGTGATTTATTTGCTATTTGACTACGTGTGTTTGGCTTGGTAGTTCGGTATGTCATTCTAGAAACTGCTTATTTAAGTTCTGTGTAATGCTCACCTCCTTACCATTTTTCAGGTACTGAGCCCGAGCAGACGCAGTCTCCGGCCGAGCAGGATCACTCTCCCTTATAGGGAGAGTAAGTCATTAGAGTCGGATAGCCTAGATGGGTCTCGGCTAGTTGGCCGAGCTAAAAACAATATTTTGTATTTTTGGAATTGCCGAACTGTTTGTACTTAAAGTTGTGTTTTATGTATCTGATGCATTTAAGTCTTTCGCCTTTTGAACTCTGATGTGTCTCTGACATTAATGAAGTGAAGTATTATTTTGGCAATTTATCTTAATCATTTCCTCAAAAGAAATTTTTATAGTCCTAATTTCGGGGTAATTAAAGGGTAATTATTATGTAGGGTGTTACATTTTTGGTATCAGAGCAGTTTCCCTCGGCCTTTGGAGTGTGGACTCACATCTCCCATGGTTACTCACCCAGCGAGTGACCGCTAAGTAGTTAAGTGTCTAAATTAGAGTAATGAGGTGTATATGTGTTGTTGATTAGGTTGGCATTAACCTATCGGTTGTCCTAGAGGTAGCCAGTAAGGAAAGGGAATAGCAGCAGCATTGACAAGATCGTGACAACTCTAGAGAACTCGATCCACATAAACAGAGATTAAACCGAAGGGATAGCAAGAGTCACAATTACAAGAGCCAGAGGAAGCAATGGATCGACAGCTACACGCATCTCAAAATCCAGTACCAGCGGAAATTGACTGGTTGACTGAACTCAGAAGAAACAATCCACCAAGGTTCCTGGGTGGCTATAACACGGACGGAGCACGTAAGTGGCTCCAAGAGATAGAAGAAGTATTCTGCACGATGCGCCTTCCAGACAACCAAAGGGCCTTGCTAGTGATGTGTGCGTTAGCAGGGGAGGCGGAGCAATGGTGGGCGCAAATGCAACAAATCCTAGAAGTGAAGAGGCAAAGCGTAGCATGGGAAGTATTTAAGAGGAGATTTCGTGCAAAATACTTCTCAGAGGATATTCTAAGGGAGAAAGAGATTGCCTTCTTAAATCTGAAGCAAGGCAGTCTCAGCGTGGACGAGTATGCGGTTAAGTTCGAGGAACTGATTAAGTATGCCGAAAGCTATCGGGCTGCCGACGAGAGGACCAAGTGTGTTAAGTTCAAGGCTGGGCTTCGAGCCGAAATCAGGCTAGCATTCGGGAACCAAAACATAGCCAACATGTCCCAGTTGGTTAATATGGCGAGTATGTACGAGAGAGGCCTCAATAACGAAGCAGCCAAGCAGAGGGGCAAGGATGTTTCAAGGACTAGTAAACCCATCATGAGAGAAATGACTCGGAGTTTGGACCGTCACGAGGGTCCGAGCTCAAAGGCAACGACAGCATCATGGGGCGATGGTTGGAAAGTGACCGGCCCTGGTCCTTATCCGATCTGTCAATATTGTGGAAAGCAACATAGGGGAAAGTGTTGGATGCTGAATTCGAACAAAGGAAAAGGACTGTGCTATCGATGTCATCAATCCGGTCACCTCGCGGCCCAATGCCCTACGAACGTCCTGAAGGAGGAAATCAATGTTGATCCGTCTCGGCAGGTCGGTGGGAATCGACCACCTCGGAGGGATGATTTTTACACTATGGACGGCAAAGAGGGGGATGATGCCGACGAGCTGATCTGAGGTCTTTGCTAGGCAAACGATTAAACCTTGTGCAGTTTTGGTCCGAGAACGACGCAGCGCGCTCTTCTATTCTATTGGCTGCGAGAAAGCTAGAGTTGTCTACCGTAGGGACTAATTCGGTCAACACCTCTCGATTGTACTCGGATGATCCTATCCGAGTATTAGGCTAAAATGTATCTTTGTAAACTTTAAGCCTTGTTTTCATTAGCTCTCTAGTAAAGGCTCCCTATGATGTACCCTGTTATGGGGTGTAAAAGATTTGATCCAACCCACTAGAAGATCATGAAGTACCTTACACAGAAACAGTGAATTGTAGGATCCTAGTTAGTCTATAGCTAAACACGATAATGGTGTTGTCATTAACAGGATGTAAAGTTGGGATTGGCCATCCTTACTCTTACATCTATTAAATGAAAATGTTATCAGACCAACCTGGCAACGGTACACTATTGATAGACGTAAGGTTGGGACTGATCACCCCGATCCTTGCAGCTATTGATGGATGGTATCATCGCAACCTCCTAAGTTAAATCAAGACAACCAAGATAGCATCATGCCAAGAAACAAATCCTCCATAAGGAAATACATTAACCAGAAAGTATTCTTTCCAAGAGTTCTTGCAGGTTTAGAAGAATAGACCTAAGGCGAAACTATAGGATAAGAACCTTAAGCTACCCTACCTATTTAAGAATAGTGTAACCAAATACTTAATACTGGAAATAATTAAGCAAATCCTACGGAAAATTATTTTGACCAGCATGAAAACCAAACTAGGTTCTAGACACCCAATCAAACTTCTCCCGGTATCCCATTTAGAATCAGTGGAAGCAGGACTGCTGGCATGCACTTGATGTATGACTTAAGTTCCATTAATCGGAATTAGTGTTTAACGAAGCGTTCCGAATCTCAAGAGTACCCACCCATCTTAATTCATAACCACCCAAAATTCTTTCAAGGTTTATGCATGTGTATCGAGCCTTAACTAAGGGTGCAGTTAGTGCAAATAACTGGAAGCGGATTCATTCGACCTTCTACCTCCTAGCGTTGGTGTAATCGGGTATGTCAATGCCAAGTGGGGGAGGACTTAGTAACCCAACTAACACCTTGTCCAAACATCAAAAGGAAACAAGAAGTGAAGTCGTGCGAGGACGAGCTGTGAGATGTTTTAACGTAAATTCGAAAGCAGTAAGAAGAATGAACTTAGGAGTACCCAAAATACAAGAATGAAACAAAAGGGGCGTAAAGACCATAGTCGAAAGCCTTGTCAAGGGATGACTCTCCATTTATGGAACTGAACGGAATTTCGGGGACGAAATTCCAGTAAGCGGGGGAGAATTGTAACATCCCGATTTTTGAATCTAAGCTTAAATAGGAAAAGTCTAAATTAAGCTAAGGATAATCAGAAGAGTAAGCTGGAATGTAGTAATGTGTTCGTGGCCAAAGTGTATGTTGGAGTTAAGGAGTATACCATGAAGTTAGAAACCATCAGTACATAAAGACCTCTTAGTGTAATCAATTACTGTGGGGTGTTAATCGACTACAATCAGTCTGTGAAGAGATTAAGCTTTAGCAAAGAACAAGTGGGTTAAGTGTAGCGGAGGTCCGAGCAAATTCTATCTTAGCCGACCGAAAAGAGGTTTAGAGTCGTAAACCGACCTTATTCTAAACCATCACCCCTCATCCGACCAATGAACGACGTCCAGAGTCACAAGCCGAACTCATCGGTAGAACCGAGTTGTAGCACTGGGCTCATACTAACCGAATAAAAATTTAGTGTCATAAGCCGACGCCATTTCGACTAAACATCTACGTCGGTTTTGTATCTGTTGAGCATGAGCAGTAATCCGACCTCTTGCTTCTAAACTACTCCGAACCGAGCAATCAGCTAGGAGTGCCTAATTGCCGAAAAATCCGAGCTCATCATAACCGAGCTCATGATGACCGAACCCATTAGTGCAACCGAGCTCATTATCAGCGAACTCATCAGTATTATTGAGCTCATTAGTATATCCAAGCTCATCTATTATCCGAGATGGAAGTTCGGACTACTACGATTCCTCCATACCGAGCCGACGTATCCTAGCCGGCACGTCCTAGCTCCTCCGTGCCAGCTCATGTTGAGCTGTTGGCCCTTTGGGATTCATACCATCCGTACTATGTACTATCTTTCACTTTATGTCATTATCACTGCTTTATGTCCTTTTCAATGTACTGTTCTTGGCTTCCTCAAGAAGCCAATGAATCCTGTCCACATATTCAAGCTTCCTCAAGAAGCTTCCAATGAGAGCCACACAAATATCTTCCACATTTGAATAAAAGAAAATCCCAACACATAACCCATAACACTTCTCGCTTTTATTCCTCTCTCTCTTCCCTACGTCTCTCTTTCCCTTTTCTCTCAATGTCCAGCAACAACAACCCAACATATCTTCTTCTTCTCCTCTTCTCACGAACATTTCCCTCTCTTCCACCAACCAGAGACCTCCTCCCCGCCGCCTTCTCTCCCGTCCCGGACGCCCCTGGACCGCCGTGGAGTTCGTGTGTAGATTGGTGGAGCTCGTGTGCAGCTTGGAGTAAGAAGGATTCAAGGGTGCTAAGATCAAGGACAAGCAACAAGGAACCATTCTCAAACTCTCAACTCTTATCTCACACGGTTTGAGGTAAGGAGTGAGTGTTACCTCTACTTGAGTTTGGGTTTCTAGGGTGTTCATAAAGGGTACTAAGAGTGGGTGTTAGATTAGGGAATGGACATAGGTTAATGTTAGAAGATAAATGGTAAAAAGGGAAAAAGGGAATTAATGAATGAACTAGAAACATGAATTTTAGGTGAAGATGGAATATCAATTTTGATTACATACTATGTTTCATATGCTGTATTTTATATGATGGATTGACTAGATGTTTTGTGCATACGGTTGTTGTGGAATAAGTGTTTATGAGCTTTGATATGTGGTGTTTGTATCTGTGGCCGAGCCAAGAGAGGGTGAGAATGGAGAATGAGAAAAATGGCAACCAGGGTGGATCGAAAAGACAAACTAATAAGTTACATAATGAGTTAGGTAGACGAGGTAGATAATAGGATTAATGGAATCGGGAAGGGGTGAAGGGTTGAGCCGAGATAGATGCAAAGAGGAATAAACTAAAGAGGTGAACTGAGGTGGGCCGAACTAAAAGTAATGGTTAATAAGATAAAGGGAATTAAAGAGAAATGGTTGTGTGGTCGGGTCATAGCAGACGCGTACTGGGTGCGTGCATTGATCGCGTAAGCCGAGCATAGTGGTGCTCGCAGCTGTAAGTCGAGCATTGTGGTGCTCGCAGTTATGACTCACAAGGTTCCGAGAACGGAATCGGTGGGATGTGTTCCTGGTCATAGCAGACGCGTACTGGGTGCGTGCATTGATCGCGTAAGCCGAGCATTGTGGTGCTCGCAGCTGTAAGTCGAGTATTGTGGTACTCGCAGTTATGGACACTCCTTACTCCATAGAATGATCGGCGGTAGTGTTCCTGGTCATAGCAGATGCGTACTGGGTGCGTGCATTGATCGCGTAAGCCGAGCATTGTGGTGCTCGCAGCTGTAAGCCGAGTATTGTGGTACTCGCAGTTATGGACACTCCAATATCCGACTTAAATGGTGTAAGACATGCACTGGGTGTATGCATCCGAGAAGAGTAAAAGATTGTGAATTATGTGAAAGTGAAATATTGAGTAGTGAACCCGAGATAGAGATGGTAATCCGAGACATGAGAGGATAAACCGAGGTATAGCTAGCAATGAGTTAACTGGTTGATGATGTGAGCCGAGCTAGACGAGGATGTGGGTATGCGAACCGAGCTAAATGTTGATATATGCATGAGATATATGGGTTTGATTACTTGTGATTTATTTGCTATTTGACTACGTGTGTTTGGCTTGGTAGTTCGGTATGTCATTCTAGAAACTGCTTATTTAAGTTCTGTGTAATGCTCACCTCCTTACCATTTTTCAGGTACTGAGCCCGAGCAGACGCAGTCCCCGGCCGAGCAGGATCACTCTCCCTTACAGGGAGAGTAAGTCATTAGAGTCGGATAGCCTAGATGGGTCTCGGCTAGTTGGCCGAGCTAAAAACAATATTTTGTATTTTTGGAATTGCCGAACTGATTGTACTTAAACTTGTGTTTTATGTATCTGATGCATTTAAGTCTTCCGCCTTTTGAACTCTGATGTGTCTCTGACATTAATGAAGTGAACTATTATTTTGGCAATTTATCTTAATCATTTCCTCAAAATAAATTTTTAAATTCCTAATTTCGGGGTAATTAAAGGGTAATTATTATGTAGGGTGTTACACTACCCTCCTCCTCCTTCTTCTTCTTCCCTTCCCCCACCCCACCAACAGCACCCCATCCTCCCCCATCACCCACCCCACCCCATACCATACCATACCAACAACACCCACCCACCCCACCCCACTACCCCCACCCCCACCTCACAGAACCACAGCCCCCCACAACACTTTTTCCCTTCTCTTCTTTCTTCTTCCTCTTTTCTCTATTTTTTTTTTAAATTTCGACCTCGGGTCGTGAGGCCCCTCACTACCGGGGTCGTGAGGAGCCTCACTACCGGGGTTGTCACACGACCTATACAATGGGGTGGCCCTGCACCACCCACACCCAACCACACCCTTTCCCTTCTCTTCCTTCTTCTTCCTCTTTTCTCTATTTTTTTTAAAATTTCGACCTCGGATCGTGAGGCCCCTCAGGTGGTTTCATAGACTCGTCGAACGTATGCTCCTTGGATGTAGCCGACACTGTTTGAGGTAAGGCCACAAAACTCCTACTATTTGATATTGCCACATGGCATGGCATAATTAGTTTACTAAGAAACACATGGATTTTGCTTTGTTTGGATGGTTGAGATTGCTTTATCCTTTGAATGAGTGGATGAGATTGCACCATCCCTTTCCAAAACCAAGGTTCAGAATCAAGGCCATTATTCGTCGTTTTCTCTTTTCCAGAAAACTTTTGGGCTCCCAACTCAATTTCACCCTCATGGAGCATATCCTTTAAGCTATTAGAGCCAAAAGATCTCACTACACACTTGAATAACCATGGCTTCTCTGTCTCTCTCTCTCTCCTCTCTCTTTGTTCTTGTCGGAGGATAAACCTGGCGACGGTGGTCTCCACGGCGGATCTCGTGGTGGAAGGAGCTCATCGACCGACGGCGACTGCAGATCTGATGATGGCAACGGTGGTTTCCTCCGTGACGGAGTTGACGATTCCCACAGTAGCTTCCATGGCTGAACACAAATGGGGATTGTTTGCTCTTCCTCCTCTCTCTGCTTGTTCTCGTCGGAGGCTAAGCCCAGCGACGATGGTACCATTTCCAGGGCGGTGCCAGTGGCGGAACTTGCGTCGGTGACCGCGATGAAGGAGTAGAGCTCATCCCTCTCTTGCCAAAAGTGACGTCTAGCACTGGATCTTGCGGCAGTGAAGGTGGTTTCGACGACTTCTCATAGTGGCGAATGGAGATCTCCTTCCCTTCAGACACCGACAACGCATAATACTCTGGTAATGGTGGCGCAACGGACTTCGGTAACGGTGGCGCGATGGTTGTCGGTGGTGTTGTAGTTGAGAAGGGCAATGAAGCAGCACTTGTTCTAGATAAGTCAAATGAAGTAGTCTCTGGTGGTTCTGGTGCTTTTTGTTCTTTTTCTGGTTTTTTTGGTATTGTGGGTGATGAAGAGAGAGTTGGAAAGGGTGGATAATAAGATTGATATGGGGTAGTTGAGAGGGTGGCTGAGTTTGAAAGTGAGTGAGGATCTGAGAGAGAGTGTGGCGATTGAGAGATTAATGAAGAAGCAGACCTGGAATATGAGGGTGGAATTTCCCAAGTGTATTCGTCTGTAACCTTGTTGTGGTAGTAATATCTTCCATCCAGAGTAGGATATGCCTTCCATGGTGATGCAACAAAGGATTGTGTGGTTGGGAAAGAAGAGTAGGATGGTGATTGTTGGATCGGATTGTAGTAGTATGGATATGGATGTGTAATGGTGGGAGAATGGGAAGCTGGTGACGGCCAGAGTTGAGAAAACGGTGGTGGCTGAGGTGGCAGCTAACGTGGTTGAGAATGAAGGTGGTGGTGATGAAGATAGTAAGATTGGTAATGGTAGTTTTCCATTAAGTTTTCATGTGATAGATTAGGTGGAAGAAAATGGTTGTACTGTGGTAGAAAAAATGTGTAACAAATGTTACACAGTGGCTGATGGTGGGAGGATGGTGGTTGGTGGTGAGGAGCCATAGTGGGAGGTTGGTAAGAGAATGAAAGCATCATTTGGTAGGATGAAAAACTCTAACCAAGAGAGAGTAAGCATATGAGAGGAAAAATAATTAAAAAAATAACAATTAAACTTCATTCATTTTTCATTGATGATAGAGCATAAGGGATACAATACTTATATAGCAAATATTACAACCCTAAAACTAATAATACTCATACACTTGGCATAATCCTAAATTCTAAGAACCTTCTAGAATAAAATCATAAAATATTATCTTATAGTCTAATTTATTTAATTACTATCTTATTCTATCCTATTCTCTTCTTCCAAATAGGTACAATAATTCTTTTAATGTTTGCTAGGCCCAACCTTCTATCATAATGTAAATGTTTTTACATTGTGAGCAGATCATCCCCCATTTAAGTGTTAATGGCCATCGACTCTTAAGCAAAAGAGTTATTAGTCAGTTAGGTCCCTGAAAGATACCCGTGGCATCAGATAGGTCCTCGAAAGATATGTGGCATCTCTTATACTCCTGAAAGATCACTTTGGCGTCCCGTTAGTCTCGCCGTCTAACACCGTCAGTTTGTGTTTAACGGAAGCTGACGTGGCATCAGATAGGTCCCTGAAAGATACTCGTGGCGTCAGATAGGTCCCTGAAATTTTATCTTTTAAAAGTGTCATAAATTTTATTTTTTTATCTTTACTCATATATAATAAATTTTTATTTACTTAAGTAGTTGGAAAAATTAATAATTATAAAGGGTAAAAATAATAATAAAAAAACATAATTAATATATTAAAAGTCTAAACAATAATTACAATTCTTAAAAAAATTTATTTTATTTAAAATAGAACATATGAATAAAAATGGATGAAGTAATAATAAAAAAAAAACCTCAATAAAACAATACATATAAAACCTTTAGAATAAAGTCTTATATACAAGATCAAAAATAAATTCCGAATTAAAAATAAAGTCTTTACATGTAGGATCTTATATATAAGACGATCATAGTGGGAGTATGTATTAAAAGTGTTTATAGAAAAAATATAACATGAGAATCACTTTGACTTCAAAGATTATCTGCATCGTTGTATTGGTTTCTATACTTCCAATTTATGAAAATTATCGTTGAAGATCTTTCTAATTAACTCGAGTGATTGAACCCACTGCAATGGTGCAGATAACTACTCAAGTTAAAATCTCGTGATATAAGTGCAACTTTCTCCTTAAAAATATATAAAGTCTTATATATATAGTATATATATATATATATAAAATTAAAAATTAATTTCACACTTATGAAGAAAATTAGTTCATATTTAAGAAAAAAGGTATTTTAGGAAAATAGTATTGAAAATGAAACAAAAATTGAATAAAATACTCCCTTCTATTCGAATTATAACAAAAAAAATTTTAAGCTTATTAATGAGGTTAGTTAATTGTATTTGATTTTCTTAAATATATAAAAAATAGAGCTATTTTAGGAGATTATATATATATATATATATATATATATATATATATATATATATATATATAAATTCGTGTACTAGTTATATTTATATTTCAAACCACAATGAGTAAAAACTTGCTAAACGTTACTCTAAGACATTGGAAAATAAAACAGAGAACCTTAAGAAGAAAGTTGCACTTATATCACGAGATTTTAACTTGAGTAGTTATCTGCACCATTGCAGTGGGTTCAATCACTCGAATTAATTAGAAAGATCTTCAACGATAATTTTCGTAAATTGGAAGCATAAAAACCAATACAACGATGCATAAAATCTTTGAAGTCAAAGTGATTCCCATGTTATATTTTTTCTATAAACACTTTTAAGACATACTCCCATTATGATCGTCTTATATATAAGATCCTACATGTAAAGACCTTATTTTTAATTCGGAATTTATTTTTGATCTTGTATATAAGACTTTATTCTAAAGGTTTTATATGTATTGTTTTATTGAGGTTTTTTTTTTATTATTACTTCATCCATTTTTATTTATATGTTCTATTTTAAATAAAATACAATTTTTTAAGAATTGTAATTATTGTTTAGACTTTTAATATATTAATTATGTTTTTTTATTATTATTTTTTACCCTCTATAATAATTAATTTTTCCAACTACTTAAGTAAATAAAAAATTATTATATATGAGTAAAGATAAAAAATAAAATTTATGACACTTTTAAAAAATAAAATTTCAGGGACTTATCTGACGCCACGGGTATCTTTTAGGGACCTATCTGATGCCACGTCAGCTTCCGTTTAACACAAACTGACGGTGTTAGACGGCGGGAGTAACGAGACGCCAAAGTGATCTTTCAGGGGTATAAGAGATGTCACATATCTTTCGAGGACCTATCTGATGCCACGGGTATCTTTCAGGGACCCAAGTAACTAATAGTACACATGAATGATGGATGATGTGCTAACAATGTAAAAAAAAACTTTACAATATTGTGCATACACATTAAACTCAATAGGGGGGTGTTACAGGATTCATTCATGTGGTTTTGTGGGTTCTGAGATTATATTGTATAGGAAAAAAATCACTTTTATTTACACCTGCAATTTGCATATTACTTACTTTATGAATATAAAACTTCTTATTAAATTGCTTATTTTTCGGTGAAGGAAAGAAAGAGTATAATAAGCGCTTTCTAAGATTCATCCATCTTGCTTGCCATAAATGCAAAACCATGAGTAATATGTTAAATTGGTCCCTGATTTTGTAGGCACCGATCAAATTAGTCCCTGATATTATCGAAATTTCAAATTAGTCCTCAAGATAGGAACACGTCAATCATATTAGTCCCTGACATTAATGGTCCATACAATCATGAACTAATTTGGCCGGTTTCAACAATCTCAAGGACTAATTCGATCGATACTCAATGCTCTTTGTTTATTTTTTGGTCAAAACAACGTCCTTTTGGTCATTTTGTTAGTCCATGTTAATGATCACTGATGGTCATTAACGTCAGGGACTAATATGACTGACGTATTCCTATCTCAAGGACCAATTTGAAATTTCAAAAATCTCAAGGACTAAATTGATCGGTGCCTATAAAGTCATGGACCAATCTGACATATTATTCGCAAAACAATATTCCGGAAGAAAGAGGTCACACATAAATATTTGGTAAAAATCAATCAAACCATGAATATGATGAATATTCCTTGAACATATTGATCCCAGTTTCCTAAAAAAAATTACATGAATAATGATAAATCTGCCAAAATCAAAGAATAATAGATTACCTGTTGTTGAAGGGAACGAATTTGTCCAACACAACCATACACAGGATCTTTTAGTCGTGCATCTGATTCATAAATAATGTTGTTTATTGCATCAAGCCTCTTGTTCAACGGAAGATTATGAAGGAGCTTTGCCACGTTACTAGCTCGAAAAACCTTATGCACATTAGCAAAGTGAGTTACACCTTGATCCGAATCTAAGTAAGGAGCAAAAATGCATTCTGTTGAGCACTTCTTCCTTTTAAACTTGCAAGCACCACAAGGTTTACTGTCAGTGCTTCCCAAATTATCGACACGATCGTTTCTACCACCACTATTATTACCACCACCAGTACTATTGGAGCTTAAGCTCATACTTGATTGCAAATAGTTATTTGACATTTTCGAGGTGGGGGAGGGGAAAGAGATGGGCGGCTATGAATAATAGTGATGGTGGTACGGTGTCTCTTGAATCTAGGTTTTGGTGAGAGCTTTTAAAGCCTTAAGGGCATGCAAGACAGTAAAGGGAGAACATCATTAGTTGTTTGTTTTGATGGTGATGAGTTTCGAAAATTCAAATTTTTATCTTTCCGTTTGTCCTTTTTTTTCATTTTTTTTCCATATTCAATCAATGAGAAATTTAATGTTTTTACTTCTTTCCCTCTCCAACGCTTTCTTTCTCTCTCTTCGCCTCTATCTTTAGTTCTCTACCTATCTTGATATTTACATCTACATCAACGCAAAAAATAATGCTTGGAATTTCTATTAATGACTTGTTTGATGGTTAGGATAAAGACATGATATGATGGATAGCATAACAGGAGCCGGATAGGATATGAACATGATAACTCTTATCATGTCCGGTGCTTAGTGCACACCAGATAACGATGACATTGATTAGATGGTGAAGGTAATGGTAACAACAATAATGTTAATGTGTGAGAGTATTAGTGAGAAAACAGTCCCATCCTATCATATGCTTATTTCCGACCTAGCTCTCAATGTGTCCATGAGAGTGTTTATTTTTCACTTGTTTCAACAAACCCACAAAACTATTAGTGCATCATCCATAATCCACATGTTTATGGTTGTTGATTTTTAGTTAAAAGTAATATTAATGACTCGTGGATGATGAACAAATAGTGTAAGAAACTTTACAACGTCAATGCATGCCCGTTAACATCAAGAATTAATTTAATAATACTACTTCCTCCGTCACATAAGTTAATTTCTTTAAAGCTCTTGCACATAGATTAAGAAATGAGTAAATAATCTAAGAATTTGATATATTTTGACTAAATTACCCTTAATTAATAATAGGAGAGAGAGTAATAATAAATGTATGAAGATTATATTGGAAGGAGATGAAGAAATAAGTAGTGAAAAAGAGAATACAATAAATAAGAGTATACTTGGAAAAAGAAGTATATATGAGTATTGAATTTCTAAAAGAACTTAACTAATGAAACAAAATAAAAAACCTAAATGAACATATTTAATAACTAATGGGACAGAGAGAATAAATATTAACTTAAATAATAAAACCAATTTATTTTTAAATAAATATTTAATAACTGAAAATATTCCAACATATATTCCCTCTGGTCCTATTTATAAGATCCTTTTGGGGTTCACTACAAGAAATATTGGTATTACCGATGGCCAAAATCCGTCGGTAATGACCAAAATCCGTCGGAAATTCCACTTTTCCGACGGATTTTCCGGCGGACCAAAACCGTCAGTAAAAATGGCGTTGGAAACAGCTTGTGACAGAATTTTTAAACCGTCGAAAATACCGACGGAAAAATCCGTCGATAACTGTTTTTATTTCTGACGGATTATCCGTCAGAAACAGCTAGAAAATAACAAAAATTTACCGACGGAAAAATCCGTCGGAAATGACAATATTATTTTAAAAAAAATTATAAAAATTTCTGCACAAAATAAAATATTATTCAAGTCAATCATCCTCTCATACATGTTTTTTTTTTTCAAAGGCAAAATTGAATTAACCACTAGTACCTAAAGCAAAAATACAATAGTCCAAGTCATAAAGTAAAAATAAGAAACCAAGTTACCCACTGGACCTGTTGCAAATCCAGAAACAGCTAAAGCAATCTAGAACAGAGGGACTAGGATACATGGAACCAAATATTACAAGAAAAAAAAAACATGAATATAAAAAAAGCACCAACAAGCAGATAATGCGAGCAGGTATGTCTTCTAAAGGAAGGATGTTTTTGATGGAGCCAATGATTTCCATAAGTACAGTTCCTTATCTTCACATTCCTCTTCTTGTTGAATTGTCATGTACCTACTCTTAAATGCAGACAACAACAGAAACCCGTTGGTTCCATTGCTCACTCTGCCATAAATGAAAAATGAGTTAACAAGCATTAGATAAAAAAGATACCTGGTATGAATATTTGCACTTCTTGAAATACCAAAATTTTTGCAAAAGTGAAATATAACAAGGTGTTAGAAAAGATGCTATTAATAAAAATCAACAGTAGAGAAGTAGATATCAGCTATGATCATAGCAAAACACTGAAAACAGTATTAAAAAGATACACAACTTAGTTAAAAAAAATCCTTTTGCAAACTAGAATCACAGAATGCTTCAGTACTAAAAACATACTTAAATTTAGTCAAAACAATCCAATGAAATCAATGTTTATTACAACAATGAGAGCAGAAAAATAATATTACAACAAGAAGGCAAAATTAAGTTACACAGTCAAAAATAGATTTTCTATTTATATAGAATACACAAAGCTATGAATCACAAACACTTCCAGCAAGCATAACACTTGTTCTAATGCTTAGAACATGAGATATAGAATTATTTCCTTTTGTGAGTGAGAAAGAGGCAGTGGACATTAACAAAGTACTGTTTGAAAAAAGAAATGCTTGAATCAATGAGATATCTTTCAACCAATGTACTCAGTTTACTTATATTTCATTCCTGTGTAGTTTCAATCAATATACTCAGTATATATTTCAGAAATATATACACAAGTACAACATATTTCAATCAATATACTTCTGGGGTCACGATCCGCGATTTTGTAATCTCCCATGATCCGCAAGTGGCTCGAGCAGGTTACACCACTTCTAGGGTCCTTTTGGTGGGAATATGAAATTTGATCGAATTATTGCAAAGGAAGGAAACACGGGGAGAGTATGATTTGGGGGCGAATAATAATTAAAAAGACCTCCACTAATTCACTTAAAACCTCCTCTGTTTATACCACTACATAGTAACCTCTTCTCATTTTAATTTGTCTAATGGGGGTTTAAATAACCTCCACAAAAAAAATTTGATGTCTTTAATTTAAGAACAAGGGAGAATTTCATTGAAGGGAAGGTACATCATTTTTGTGCTTTGTTCTTGAAGCACAAATTACAGAACAATATTCTCTACAGGTCAGAAGTCTCAAAAGAAATATAATAAGCAAGATGCACCCAAACAATATAATAAGCTTCACTAAAATACCAGCAAAGAAGAAAATAGAAACAGGACAGCATCTCATGGAATGGAATGGAAACTAATAGACAAACAAGAAAATCTTCACATACAGACTAGAACTTCCAATGGGAAGCTATATCATTAATCAAGATTTCAAGCACTATGGCATTAATCCCAGATAACAACCATTATATGGTAAGGATGCTAACCTCAGATAACAACCATTGCTTATCAAGCAATCATGTCCTAGCCTTGTTCAGTACCGAATTTTTAGACTTCAACATTCTCTACAAATGAAAGAATGAGGAGGATCACTGGATGATGACAGGTAATTTTTTTTTTTAAAAAAAAAAAAGATAACAAAGAGTAGATAATATGGTAATCAGTAACAAAAATGCAAGATAGTTAATCAAAATCACTCAGAAAAGCATACCTTTTCAAGACCAGACATCATATGCTCATTGTTATTAAGATACTTTTTCTTCAGTGTGAAATCAAAGGCATCATGAAGGAAATCATTTTCCTAATTTGCCAAGGGAAAAAAGACAAAAAGGTCTACCAAAAAAAAAAGACAAAAAGGTAATGATCAGTATTATATGCTTTTCAAAAAAATTAGAAGCTTGCTAAAGAAAAATGCAAGAGAAAAGTGAGACTCATATATTGAGGCAAAGTGGAATAATAGACTGTTTTGCAGATTTCCAAGATACTGCACCTCCTGCTAATGTAAAAACATAACCAGAAGTTGATTTTGTTTCATCAGAATCAGATATCTAATTTGCATCACTAAAACATTCAATAATAGCAGGAAAACAAGTATAATGAATGCCATAATTAGTAGTTCCTTTAAGATATCTCGGGCATAGGTGTAGTCATTTTGATTAAAGAAATAGCTACTGAACTGAGATATAAAAATTAATGCAATTGCTCTAAGTTTAGAATTAAAGATATTAAGCTAACAAGTGAGACTCATATATTGAGGCAAAGTGGAATCCTCATTTGATTGAATATTGCTCACCATATTGAGTTGTATCTGAGACTTCGGCTTCATATCCAAAGAAAAACAGACTCTAGCTGCAACAACAACCAATAGGAAAATTATCAATTAGAAATGAATTGAAATAAGAAAATTGAACCATAGAGATCAGAAAGGTGCCAACAAATTCTAATTGGAAAACCCTAACCCCAAATTTCAAACAAATTGTAGCATGACCAATCACAAATGGATATTGAAAACTTTAACCCCAATCTCAAAGCGTTAGTATGTAATCCTTGAAACATACAATCAATTAAATACCTTATAGAGAGAGAGAGAGAAAATTTCGAAATTAACCAAAAATTGAACAAAACAAACAATGGGATCCTATTCTCAAAAGATCAGCGAAGAACAATCAATAATGGTTAGGGTTTGACTACATCAAGTGAGACGAGAGGGAGAGAGTTCGAAATAAACCTTTAACATCGGAGAATAGAGATCGTTTCAAACTGAGATTTCTAAATCATTCAATTAAATTGGAGCTTTAACGGAAGAGAGAGAAAGGCATATGGTCATGGAGTAAGAGGTGCGATGGCAACGTGGCATGGAGAGGAGCTGGCGTTGGAGGCCATGGAGTTGACGACGGTTGCGGTGAGAAGTACCTGTTGCTGGCGCTGGCGGTGGCTATCGCGTTCGCTGGTGACGGCGGCGTGGTGTGGTGTGGTGTGGTGTGGCGGCTTGGCGTGGCGTGGTCCTTCAGTAATTAGGCGAGGAACGGGGGCGACGAGAGAAGGCGACGAGAGAAGGCGAGAAGAGGAAGAGGAGTGGGCGGAGTGGGGGCTCCAAAGATGAGAAAGACAGAACGTGAATGGAAGATGAGCCACAAAACTGACTTAGGTGTTTGGTATTTTTAGTCAATTTAGTCCATAATTAGTTAATTAGATAATTAGATAATTAGAGTTACTCTATTTGTCCTTATCATAGAGCACTATTTTTATAGAATTGGTGTCCCTTTTTATAAAGTCTTTTTAAAATATATATTAAAGAGTTTATTCCAAATACATTCTTCATAATTGCATAAGAGAAATAAAGAAATAATTACAATAGAGAAAGAAATGAACAAAGTTGTAAAGTTTTAAATAGGTGCAACTTTAGAATGACAACATATTTTTTTGACAAATTTGAGGGTAATAATTACTTTTCTTAATCTGTGTGAATTAGGTAAAAGTGACTTATATCAACGTACAGAGGGAGTAATAATTAGAGTTAATAGTCAATTTAGTCCCTTAAAGATATTTGCATCAATTTAGTTCTTCAAAAATTAATTAGGCCACCAATTTAGTCCCCGAAAGATATTTGTCACTAATTTAGTCCCTCAGAGATCAATTGTGCCACCAATTTAGTCCTACAAAGATATTTGGCACCAATGTAGTCCCTCAAAGAACAATCGTGTCATCAATTTAGTCCCCTAAAGATATTTGTCATCAATATAATTCATCAAAGATCAATTGTGTCATCACGATAGTCTCTTGTGCTGTTCTACTACAAATCAGTTTAACTTTACTTATGTAACACGTTAAATAAAAAAATATAAAGAAAACTTAAACACATAAACAAACATATTTTTAAAAAAATATATCTTTAGGGGGACTAAATTGATGATACAATTGATCTTTGATGGACTATATTGATGACAAATATCTTTAGGGGACTAAATTCATGTCACAATTGTTCTTTGAGGGACTATATTGGTGTCAAATATCTTTGGGGACTAAATTGGTGGCACAGTTGATGCTTGAGGGACTAAATTGGTGGCAAATATTTTCGGGGGACTAACTTGATGGCACAATTAATCTTTGATAGACTAAATTTGTGGCAAATATCTTTGAGGGACTAAATTAGTGGCAACATAATCTTTAGAGAACCAAATTGACTATTTACTCAAATAATTATGTTGGGAATTCGAAGAAGTAAATGAATGATAGAAGAATTGGGGAAAAGTGGAGTAATTTGAGAATTCGATTTTGGACCCAAGAATTGGTTGGGCCGCACCCCATTACGAACTCACTTGGCCCAATTGTGTACCCAACACGAATTTTTTTACTAGGTACTCAAACCATGAGGTATAATGGAAATTCTTATTTATATTTTTAGAGTAATTACCTGATTTAGTCAAAACACAAACATGATGTAAAAACTCATTTTTTTTTACCCAAATTATAACTTGTAGAATGCATATAAGAAAATTAAAAATACACCAAACTCCCTTAGTTCTAAAACAATGTGCAGATTAACATTTAATTGAATAACAGTGATCAAACCCATGTGAGCAGATTAACATTTAACAACAAAATTATAAATGGCATTTCAACAAACACTTGTTGTGCATCCATAACCTAGAAATAAAAAACTTTAAAGTCATATATATATATTTAAATCGGGATAAAATTGGTAGTGTTGAACCCTTAGTCTGCAATGCTGCTGATAAGTTCTTTTTGTTTAGAGTGAGGAGTGATATGTTAAACCCTTCTATTTATTTTTTAAAAGATTTAATTTCTAAAGGCTAATAAATACGCATTCATTTTAAATGTTTGTAAAATAAACATCATTTTATTGTCTAGCCTAGTGGTTGGTTTCTTAAATTATTTTTAAAAGGTCGCCTGTTCGAATCCTGCGTGCAACATGTTATTTAAAGTTTTTTTTCATTTTAAAATTGACGGATAATTCCGTCGATAATATTTTATAATTTTTCTTTTTATAAAATTTATGCATTATCGACAGAAAAATCCGTCGAAAAATCTGTCGAAAATTCCAAAAAATAAATTTGTTTTTTGTTTAAATTTTTTGAAAAAAAAAACACTCTTACCGACGAAATTTCCGTCGATAAATCCGTCGGAAAAGACCAAATACCAAATCCGTCGAAAATGAAAATACTGACGTATATTTCCGTCGGAAAATGCTTGATTAGCGATGGAAAAAAATCCGTCGGAAATCAGGGGTATTCCTTGTAGTGGTTTTTCACTCACACCAAGGAGAGTGGATAAATTTGTTAGTTGCATTGGAAATGTGAAAATTTAATATACTTTTTCAAAACTACCCCTATAATTATTATTGGAACGCTAAAAAGTGTTGATTTTATAGAGGTATTAGTGGAAAGAAGTAATTAAATGCTATTGAAAATTAAAAATAAATCTTATAAATAGAACCAAAATAAAACCCCAAAAGGATCTTAAAATAAGACCGGAGGAAGTATAATGCAATAAATGTAACGTGGTTTATTTATGGTAATGTATAGACATTAATTACATTGTGTTTATTGGGAATCTGAAATAGTTTTTGTTTTTCTCTTTTTGTTTGTTTGATATGCAGATTGTGGTACCTCCAAGTTTACTTAGTACGAGGAGAATAATGAGCAGAAAGAGATCATAGTTGGAAGTATATATTTCCTCCGATATCCTTTTTTTAATAAAAGTAATTAATTTCACACTTATTAATTGAGTGTATTTTTTCAAATTCATAAAAAAATTATTTTAATAAATTTACATTGGGAATTGTTGTGGGGTGTTATCCCACATGTACCGACAAGCCGGTTTGTTGATGTACGATGATGATAACGGGTTCTCGATTAAAGAACACCGTCACCGAGTCGGGATATTTTGGGGGGTGGTGTGTGTGCTGTGTGAAATGAGAGATGAGAGAGCCTTAGTTCATACCTTGGTCATTACCTCTATTTATAGGGTGAAGGGTATGATGTCTCATGATGGGCCATTAAGGTGGCGGTTTGTAACGGCTCCATGAATACCATGATGGGTGGCAATAATAACTAACCGTTATAACGGTTACGTATTGATGGCTACTGATGCCGAATTGTCGGTATGCCGAATTGATGCTTGTTGGTCTGTGATACCGGTTATGATTTGTCTGTGATATCGGTCCATAACAATAGCCCCCTAGCTCGGTGCTGTGACATAAGGAGGAGTGTCGAGGTATGAATAGGAAAGACCGGTATAAGCCTTGAATTTTTTGTGACTATGAAACGGATCCTTATCTTCGAAGGAATTCTTCAAATCTTTCAATTGATTTCAAAGGAGGGAAAACAATACAATATTTTCAATGTCCGGAACCAGAGTTTGAAGGGGGGAACTCGGTGCAAGGTTTCTCGAGTCGTCTAGTGAGTTCGAAGGAAGAAATCTAGCATGAAGATTCCTTGCTTGCTGGATATAAGACCTAAGGAGGAAGCCCAATTGAGGGTTCCTCACTCTTGGCAAGAGTCCGAGAAGGGAAATTCAACATGAAGTTCTTCTCATTCTGACCCCTAAAGCGAATAGGGAAACTCGACACAAGGTTCCTCATCGTCAACAAATGAGTCCGGATAAGGGAATATAGCAACGTGTTCCTCATCTTTGGAAGCATATTGAATATTGAAAAAAAATATCAGAGTAAGGAAACCTCATGGGCTAAAATAATCATGATGGTAATATTTTTTATTCTCCTCTTGAAAAGCTTATAGTCTGTTGACGAGAATCCCGGAGTCTTTTTTAGACTAGCCTGAGAAAATTGAGGTATCATATTTGTACCTTCCGACATGTGTAAGAAAAACAATAATAATGACGTTAATAATATATCAAACGTGATAATTATAATAATACAATGTTAATTGTCTTAAATAAATGATTATGATATTAATTGGCAAGAATATTTTTTTGTTGCCTAATGATAAATCACATATCAAAATGTGTATATAAAAAATAATATTTGGAAAGATAATACAGAAATAAATGATATGTAATAAATTAGCTAGCAATGGTATGCGAGCATCAATATATAATTTAAATACTCTGAATGTAATGCAATTAGATATGTTTAATGCAAATAAATTCCTTCCCTGGCCGTTAGAAGGATGTTGTTGTGTTTTTATTGTTTCCTTGTGCCATGCGGTTCTCTACCTCTTTCTTTCTTTCTTTTTTTTTTTGGTTTGGGCCTTTTGGCCCATCTTATTTTTCTTTGGCTTGGGGTGGGGCTTGGAGCCCTCTTCCCTCAATCACCTTCTTCCTTTCTTTCTGAATATGCAGCCACACCGCATGAGGTAGATAGGAGGATGCGTGAGCAATTTTAGAGTGGCAGGGGCATGGTGACCTTGGAGTTGCGTTAGTCTATCACGATGGCATCGATCTGGTCTGCACCCATGGACAGCGACGACGATGATTGCTTGGCATGGTGCCGGTTACGGCGGTTTCAAGAGAGGTGGTTGTCCGGTTAGGATGTGTCGCTGGCGGTGACTCACGGATTGCGATATGTGGTTCGGGTTCATGGAGAAGCGGGTTTCCATTGCCGTAAATACGTGAATTCAACATTGGTTCTGTGGGTCAGCAATGGAGTGCTTCACCGCATCTCCATGTTTCCATGGCTCTCGGCTGACAACAATTTGCATGTGGTCGACGTCTGCAAGAGGGGACCGTGTGTTTAGTTAATGGAAGAAGGGGGTTGATGGCGGCGGAGGTCTTCATCCTGATTGGATTCAGGATACAAAGGGATAGGCTTGGAGCCCCATCCATGTCTTGAGAAGTCTGGTTGTAATGTGCTTGAGGTCTTCTATACTCTTTTTCCGCTTCATGACTATTGTTGCTAGTATTGTAGTATATCATTTCATGAATTTTTGTAAGACCGGATCTGTCATGGTGCCTTTTTTGTGCATGAACACAATTTGTAAGTAAAAAGGTGAGGGAATTAGTTTGCCGCTCCCACTGTGGTCGCCAATGTTGTGGGGTGTTATCCCACATGTACCGAAGCCGATTTGTTGATGTACGACGATGATAACGGGTTCTCGGTTAAAGAACACCGTCATCGAGTCGGGATATTTTGGGGGTGGTGTGTGCTGTGTGAAATGAGAGATGAGAGAGCCTTAGTTCATACCTTGGCCATTACCTCTATTTATAGGGTGAAGGGTATGATGTCTCATGATGGGCCATTAAGGTGGCGGTTTGTAACGGCTCCATGAATGCCATGATGGGTGGCAATAATAACTAACCGTTATAACGATTACGTATTGATGGCTATTGATGCCGAATTGCCGGTCTGCCGAATTGATGCTTGTTGGTCTGTGATACCGGTTATGATTTGTCCGTGATACCGGTCCATAACAGGAATGAAACAAAAATTAAATGACTTAAGTACATTCTCTTGATTTAAAATATAAGCAAAATTAACTAACTTTATTAAATTTTGTTTCATTCTCAATGTCCCTTTCTTAAAACATCTCTAAAATATTGTAATCTTAATTAATTTTTGTTTCATTCCCAATACTACTTTCCTAAAATACCTCTATTTTTTATTAATTTTATAAAATTAAATGCAATTAAATAATCTCCTTAACAAGCGTAAAAATGATTGAATTTGCTTATAATTCAAATCGGAGGGAGTATTTTTTTTTTTATAAATAAGACGAAAGGAGTACAAGTTTATGAATATTTAAATTTGAAAACTCCAAAACTTTTGAAGTATATATAATGGTTGTCAAATTCGAGAGTACACGTAGACTCGTTTTGCCTAGGTAAACTCAAGTCGTAAACTCGTTTCGCAAACTCGTACGAGTTTACCTAAAAAAAATTATATCTATATTGTAATGACCTGTGACCTATTAATAATCAATATTCATAATTTCAAATTTAATGTAATAACAAAATATGGTAAGATATTATTTGTTGATACTAATAAGTAATATAAGTTAATTTATCCATCAATATTCAAAATTCAAATTCAAATCATAATAAGATAACATATCCGGTATAATTTTAATTTCAAACTAACATAATAATGCTTCAAAAAAAAATTAATGAAAATTAATTATCAATTTCTAAGCAAGTGCTCTTTAGTCAAAGTAACACTTAAAAATACTGACAAAGTAAATGAGTTCTGATTTAAGGACAACACTAAAAAAGTAACACTGAAAATTGAAAAACGGAGAATGCATGTTTGCTTAAAAGTTAAAACTTAAAATGATTTCTATAAAGCTACTCATCTTTTCATAAAGGTCATAGCTCATAATCAAGCATTCATCAGATTATCATACCAACTTAACAAAAAAGAAAACAGGAAAAACGAAAATAAAGGAATAAAGGGAGAAAGTCAATAAACAATTACTAAATAAAGGGAGAAAGTTAGAAAGGCGTGGAGCGTGGGGTGTGGGTTGGGCAGGCGTGCGTGTGGCCGAAGGAGAAGAAATAAAGATTGAAGAAGTTTTTGAATGAGAAGGAGAAGATAAAACTAATTTAAAGGTTCTTTTACCCCAAACGCGTAACAAATATGATAAAAATGACCTAGAAGATTTTTATTTAAAAAAAATTGAAAAACGATGTTGGATTGGACGTTTAGAGCTCAAGAATGCTAACTCGCTAACTCGGCCATAAACTCGCGAGTTTACAAGAGTCTACCAGTATCCACCCGAGTCTACCCGAGTCACTTCACTCCGAGTTTCCATCAGTTTCAACTCGTTTTTCATAAGTAGATTCGTAGATTCGTAGTTTCTAAGTATTAACACTAGTTTTTGACAACCATTAATATATTTGTTTATGCACATTTGACCATTACTCTCGTCAATGCTCCATCGTTTCAGAAAGTTTGATCTTTTAAGTTTTTTTTCACAAAGTTTGGTCTTTTACATTTTCAATACGCAAACATTTTTTTTTCAATTTTAACCTTTCATTCAATCATTTCTCTTACTCCTCATTAATACTACTTTTATCATCTCGCTCATCTCTAAACCACTATACATTAATTAATGGACACACTTATTAATAAAAATTAAATACTACTACAATTTTTAATAAAGAAATAGGGGTATTTTGGACATATTATACATAATACCTACAATAATTAACACTTTCTTAATCTGTGTGTCAATCCTAAAAGGCCAAACTTTTTGAAAACGAGGGAGTATAAGTATTTAGGGTAGAATTTCGCATGCATTAAGAAAATTAACTAATATTGTTAATAGTTTATAAAAAACTAATATTGTAAATAGTATTGAAAATGATAATATTTTGTATACTTTTTAAAAATTACCCCTATGATTATTATTGGGACTCTAAAAAGTGTTGACTAAATACGAGTGTTTGTAAAAAAAATGTATTAATGTCATTGAAAATTGAGATAAGTACTTATATTTAGAGACAAACAAAATCTACTATGTAGTATTCCCTCTGGTCTAAATTATAAGCAAAAAAAATACTTCATTAGTGATCTTAAATATAAGTAAAAACCAACTTTCTATTCTCAATACAATCATTCCTAAAATATTCTTATAAAGTGGTTGAATCATTTAACTTTTGTTTCATTCCTAATACAAGTTTACTAAACTAGTTGAATCTGAGAAAATTAAATGCATCTAACTACTTTTCTTAATACTTGTGCCGATGGTTATTTTTGCTAATAAACAAGATGGAATGGAGTACTTAAATTTATATAGGGAGTAATAATAGGATATTAATTTATATAATTAGTGAGAAAAAAAGTAATGATAAAGAGAGAGAAATGGTATGTAAGTGAAAAACATAGTAGTAATTATTGCATTTATTAAAAGGCATACTCCCTCTCTCCAATAATAAGTTAGGTTCATTTATTCATTTTGATTTGTCTCATAAGTTATGTTTATTTAGAAACTTAATATTCGTTTATACTTCTTTTTCCAAGCATACCCTTATTTATTCTCTTTTTCATCACTCATTTCTCTATCTCTTTTCAATATAATATTCATACATTTATTATTACTCTTTCTCCTATAATTAAATGGGGTAATTTAATCAAAATATATCAAATTCTTACATTATTTATTTATTTCTTAATCTATGTGCTATTTTTAAATCAACTTAACTAATGAGACGGTAGGAGTATTTTTTTAGATATGACATAAATAAAAATGAAGATAGTAAGTTTTGATGTCCTGAAAGAACAGAATGTTACTCTTGGTATGGAAAACTGCAATTAACGTTGTAATTGTAAATGAGATTATTTCTTCAACATGGTATTGCCTTCAAGATGTTTATATCAAGGATTACTTTAGATTTAAATTTGAGGATTCATGCCAACATAGTTGCCTCCTTCAAAAATAGACTTATCAGCCAATAAGCTGAAAATTGGAATAAAGGTTGATGCAATGGCCTACTTCATATTGATAAACTACTACATATAAGAATCTGATATGTAGACCATGAAATATGGATTTGGAGGCAACAGAATATCACACTTTGTGACATTATCCTAACTTCATTGGCACTTTAAAGACATGAACTATGTTTTGATTTGTTCCACCCCTCCCTGTAACAAAAGTAGATCAAGAGGTGCATTTGCTAGATCTTCTATGCAAGAGTAAGACAAGCTTTAAATGGCTGTGCATTTACTTATAACTGAACCTCATCAATGGAAAATTAAAGTCCTGTAAGTTATTTTTTGGTTGCGATTTCGTCCCTTAACTTTTTTTCGTTTCAAATAAATCCGAAAGTTTGTAACTTGTTTCAAATAATTCCTTCCGTCCAATTCTGTTTTAACACCGTTAATGAGAGCTTCCTACGCGGAAACCAATGGTCTTACAAGGCTAAAAATCAACGTTACACCCCAAAATGATGTCGTATGAGACCAAAATAGAAGCTTATTCGGTTATCCCTAACTGTTTTGGTTTTCTCTTTTGGCCTCACATGACATTATTTTGGGGGTGTTACGTTGAGTTTTAGTCACATAAGACCAATGGTTGCCACATAGGAGACTCCCATTAATGGTGTTAAGACAAAATGGGATGGAAGGATTTATTTGAAACAAGTTACAAACTTACGGATTAATTTGAAACGAAAAAAAGTTAAGGGACGAAATCGCAATCAAAAATTAACTTACAGGAACAATCTATTAGTTTTGCCAAAATTAAATTTGAAGCTTTGCTGATTTGCTTAGTTGTTCTGACTAGATGAAGATACAGTTGACTGAGCCAACCAAAGTTTATTACTAACTTTCCTGAGGTCTTAATATTAAGCAGTTTAAAAAATATGTGGAGCCTATCAAGATAATAAATATAAAAAATTAATCATTTCTGAAGCGATCTTATTGTTTTCTTTTGATCTTTTCCAATTTTTAACTTCTGCCACTGAGCTAGCTAGGATGACAAAAAGAGAATCTGTAGAGCAACTGCAGTTAAGCTTCAACATAATTAGCACCACAATCTGATAAAAAATAACACTAAGGAAATTTTTAAGGTACTGCTCAAACTTCAATAATAATAGAACATGCAGATTTAGATATACCTAAACCATGCATCCAACGAATGAGAAATTTTTTATGCTGCAGATGTCATCTATAGATATTCATGAGCATATCTAAACCTTAATTCTATGTCCTTTTTTAAAAGCAGACCTTCATCCATTGTAATAATAGAACATGCGAATATATGTTCCGGTTTGGAAGTTATATAACTACAATACAGTCTCAGCTTAGTTACTGTGAGTAGCCTTGCTCTTGAAGTCTTGGTAAAACAACATACGATACAGAGTGCAGGGAGAAATGAAAAATTGTAATTAATAAAGAGGAACACTTGAGTAGTTGAATTCATTGTCAATTTGTCATTACACATGAACAGAAAACATAAAATTTTCCATTCTGATTGTCTACACTAATCTATTGTACAAAATTTCGCTACAAATCTATGTCAGTTAACTACAGTGAGAGATTTAAAGCCCACTAATTCGAGAAGTTATTTGTTGGAATACATCTTCGCTGCAAGGAATTGTGAGGCCGCCCATTGGATGATCGTATCCAAACTCTTGCTCAGCTTGACTAAGCAATTCTTGGAATAAAGGTGAGTTCAAGTATGATACCGGGATCAGAAACCGCTTTTGTTTCTCTCCAACATACACTGCAAGATGCCCCTTTGGGACTTCTACACATTTTGAAGTTGCTTGGCTAGCATTGAAAGATGACCTTCGAATAGCAGGTAAACGAAAACCCATTTTTTTTGTGTTTGTTTTCAGGAAGACGAAATAGGCAAAGTTCTCAAATTTGAGATGCGTCAAGTTTTAATGCTTATGGATGCAAATGACTTGTGTTGCTTGTGAAGGCAAGAGGGTGTTTATATATAGATTTTAAGGGTCTCTTGAAACTCTATTCATAGATAAAATGATTGTTGAAGGGGTTAAAGGATGGGGGCCATGCAGATGAGAGATCACATGGTGTTGTCTTAGAGGCCTCTATCAAGTATTAAAATGTTGCATAAGATAAGAGTGCATACCTCACCTTCTCAAAGGAATGGCCTATACAACAGCCACTTGCAGTAACATGCATACTTAAGTGAAATCCTAATATTTGTTCATGCCTCATGAATTATTTAGGCATATCTCCTTCAAAGATTAGGGAATTAAATGTGAATACATGCCCCACATTCTGAAATAATGACCGACAGAAATAATTCATAGACACATGCATAGATGAAAGCTAATGTTTGTTCATGCTTTGACATGCTTTAGACAACTCACATGTTTCATTCTATTGGCAATGTTGCTGATGTACATCATCTACCATTACCATTTACCAACTAATATCATAGCTAGTTAAAGTATCAAATCTATATAAATGCTGAAAAGGACATGACTGATAGCTCTTATGCAGGTAGAGTTTGGAGGCAATAACAGAACCAACATCGAATACATCATAATGTGCCACCATGATCTTTAAGAGAGTTTTCTAAGACAACACCATGTGAACTCTTAAATGCACTTGTCTCCCAATAGGGTCCCATGACTCACATCTCATATCCTTTACCAACCATTCAAGTATCCAATGGTTTATTACATATCCTTCCATTCATCTATATATATATATATATATATATATATATATATATATATATATATTCATGGCTGCAAGCATTTAGGACCAACACAATCTTTCACATCCTGAAGCATTCAACACTCAAACTTGTATCTCATTTACAAGTCTCTGATCTGCTCAAAACACAACAATGGTTTTCGTTTACCGAGTATCAAAAGGGCATCATCTTCTAAAGTTGTAGATGTACCAAAAGGTTGTGTAGCAGTGTATGTTGGGAAGAAAATGAAGCGGTTTGTGATCCCGATATCATACTTGAATCAACCTTCATTTCAAGACTTGCTAAGTCAAGTAGAAGAAGAATTCGGGTATGATCATCCAAAAGGTGGTCTGACAATTCCTTGTCGAGAAGATGTGTTCTTAAATATTACTTGGCAATTCAAGAGCTGCTAAGCTAACCCCATCAACATAAACAATGAAGTGGAATTGTAGATATACATTACTTTACACAATTTTTGCAAAACAAATTGTCCATGAAAATATTGTCTCTCCTTTTTATTATCCTACTTAGAAAGTGTACAATATATGAATGAAAATTTCATTAACACTACAACATTTCTTTCGTTTCCCATCAAATCTCAACTCAACTATTATGCAAATCATATGTAATGAGGAAAAAAAATGCAATTCTCTCTTCGTCCTAAAAAAGGAAAAAGAAAAAAAAAAACTTACAGAATCTAACAAAACCTTGACTCTTTAACAACACATATTACTAAATCCAACATATTTCACGTATCATTCTCCCAGAATCATCATATAGGTTGTGTATCTTGTAATTTCCAGAAATCAAATGCGCTGACGGGATAATGTATCTATATATTCAAGCAATAAAAATTACATAAATGATAAATCCAATTACGTAAATTATGCCTCTAATTTTGCATTCTCTATAAAGTTTGGCACATGATATGTGAGGTGAAAATGATGAATGAATTGTACAAATGATGGGATAACTGAGAAAGAGGAAAAATGAAACATAGAAATGATACTCCCTCCGTTTCACTTTAAGTGTCTTTTTGGACTTTTGCATATAGATTAAGAAAATGTTGATTATGATGATTATTGTAAGTTTTATGTGTATTTTATCAAAAATACCCCTATTTAATACCTATACCTTTATTTTGTCAATGCATCATTACTAGTATTACAAATTTCAAAACTAAAACAACATTAAATGTAAGGGTAAATAAGGAAAAACAGTATTAAATGTTACCTAGATTTGGTAGAAAGACACTTATTTTGAAAAAAATTTAATGTTAAAAAGACACTTAAAGTGAAACGGAAGGAGTAGAATATAGTGGGAAGGGCTTTTAGGAAAATATTAAAAATGTCTGGGTGTCCATGTCAAGTTTTGAGGCGGGAAAATAATTTCAAATTAAAAAAACTTAACTTCTATGGAACAAAGAAAAAAATTGATCTTCTTCGAGGAAGATTTAGAGCTTGCTTGGAAGTTGGAATCACTTAGGAAAACCTCATGAAAATGGAAGCCACACTAGGTAGCTTCTTTCAAACGTGGGTTTGGAAATTTGAAATGTGAAAGCAAATATACTTTTTGATTTTTTCAATACACAACCTACTCCCTCCGGCTCGAATTTTGCATTGGGAATGAAACAAAAATTAAATAAGATAACAATTTTCTAAGGATATTTTAAGAAAATGACATTAGAAATGAAATAAAATTTAAGAAAGTTTATTAACTTTGCTTATATTTTAAACCAAAATAAATACTATATTTTTTGTTGCTTATATTTTAAGCTTTAAAGAGTATAAATTGTTCGAATCACCACGTTAGATATGACAGGTAAACTAATCTTCAAAACAAATTTTATCGATCCAATCAATTATTCAAATCTCAAATCTTGGAATCACCACTTTAGACTTTAGATTTGGGGAGAGCTTTACTCTGATCACTATTGCATCGCATCCCGAGAATAGCTTCATACTCCTTTCGGCTCGAATTATAAGCAACAAAATACATATTTTTCTTGATTTAAAATATAAGCAAAATTAACTAACTTTATTAAATTTTGTTTCATTCCCAACGCCACTTTTCTAAAATCTCTAAAAAATTGTAATATTAATTAATTTTTGTTTCATTCCAAATACTACTTTCCTAAAATATCTCTATTTTTTTTATAAATTTTAGAAAATTAAATACAATCAACTAACCTCCTTAATAAACGTAAAAATGATTGAAATTGCTTATAATTCGAGCCGTAGGAAGTAGCTACTCCCTCTGATCTCTAATATTAAAAAAAAAAAAAAACATGTCTTGATCTCAAATATAAGAAATTAACTAACTTTTTATTCAAAATACAATTATTCCAAAAATATTCCTAGAAAGTAGTGATTCATTTAATTTATGTTTCACTCCTAATGCAACTTTCCTAAAGTAGCTATAATTTTTATGAATTTGAAAAAATTAACCTAAAGTAGCTATAATTTTCATGAATTTGAAAAAATTAAATACATTCAATTAAATTCCTTAATAAGTGTGATTTCGACTACTTTTTCTTATAACAGAGACTTGAAGGAGTATACTGTATTTTTTTTTTGGTGTACACCAAGAGTATCCCCAGCCGATAGCCGAAGACTAAACCTTTCCGAGGCGTAGAGATCAATGTTTAAGGAAACCAGCTATCTACCAACTGTGCTGGGTAAGGAGTATACTATATTGTATGCCGGGTTAAGGAAAAAATAAAAAGATTTCTCGATACATGAAAAAAACCTTCGCCATGCAAGTACCAAGAAAGAAAAATCTGAAGCACATGAAATGTATAAAGTGGCTTTACATTGAGTGTACAACATGACAGTTTGAGATTCTTAAATTCAGATCCCAAGTGCAATTTTCCAACCAAGTGAATGGATCTTGGTGATTTGGTACACAAAATAAATAGGAGTATATGTGATCAACCAAAAATTGTCTCAAGGAGCAACAGTACCTTTGGAATTTGGAAACAATAGTAAGTTAGTAACCACTTTCAAAAAAAAAAAAAAGTTAGCAAACCTCTATTTCCATTCTATATAAATCATGGCCCCAGAAATTAGCACGCATGAACTTATCTCCATCTTACAACATATCATTCAATCACTCAAATGATAATTCAAATAATTAAACCCTACCCCGACTTTGTACAAAATTCATTCCGCAAAGCTTCCTCCAACTTTTGAAATATCCCAAAGAAAGCTCCTACAAAGAGAACAACCCACAAATATATAATTTGCTGTTTCAAATTAATCACTGCAAATAGTGTGTAGAGTTTATGTGTATGATTAAAAAACAGAAAATTCCAGCAAAGGGGTGAGAATGTAATCCGTCTGACAAAGTTTATAATGCATACAAAGGCTTTAGTCATACGATTCATCATATAACTTAGTGAAGGACATCTACGCAGAGCATAGGGAAGAATGTATATCTCCAAAACTATTTCTAGACTCTAGAATCAGCTATAAACTAAAATGCTAGTAAAATAATGAAAAGGACCTAGGAAAATCGAAATTCGAAAAGCAGGATGGAGGAAAAACCTGATAATGGGCTATTCCTATCTTGTAATGAACCTTTCACCAATAGAGTCCGAGGGCTTTGCTGAAAAACCTGCAGGATGGAACAATTATTATTATTATTGTTGTTGTTGTTGATAAAACTGCAGGATGGAATAAAAAACATGATGTCAACATAACTCTGCCAATTAAAATTGTTTTTCAAGCAATGAAGAATGCAAACATACCGATATACGGAGACAGAATCTATCAAGAGAGGAATGCAAACTTGATCCATTAGATGTCTCTCCTGAAGGTTGACAATCAATGGATTTATTGCTAAAGGGTAATCCATTCTTCAAGATTGAATCACAGTCATCTTTTGATGCCACGACCTATAAAAATGTGATCATGCTTAACAGCCATCACAAGAAAACTAACTTAGAATCTGAGACTTGGAGTAACTAGGCTTACATCCACTGTGAAAGAGGAGGTATTCAATGTACAGGATAGGCCATGCAAACCAAAGTAAGACTTGACAGCTTCCAACACATTAAAGGCACCGTGTTGGCATTTAAGACCCTGAAAAGTATATTTGCTGATTAGGAGGAATGGAAAAGTGGCATAACATACCCAGTACATACGCCATAAGTGCATTGATGACTATTTTCAATGCAATTTAACATGAAACTCAAATTAATTAAAACATCTACCATATTGGAAATCCAATAGAAACTTCTGCTCATATTGTAAAACAGAAAGCTATAGGGTTTCCCACAACAACCTTGTAAACAAAGGAGTGAACTAACTGGAACTGAATGCTCACCCACCTATAAGTGGGCATGAAATCAGGAAATTTCTTAGTCTATTTAGTAGATTGGAATCATGAAAAGGATAACAGCGTGAGTGTTAAACATTGACGCATTTGGAAGAAAAAATTCCTCTACACAGTGTCATTTGATATGCACAAATATCAAGCTAGGAAGTAGCAACTGCAAGACTGGCTTCCGGTTCTAAATTGGTTAATAAGCTTCTGAACTTATTAGTTCCCCCTCCATCTAGTAAGAAATCAGTTCCAAGTTAGCTACCACACATGCAAAATCCTGGAATATGCACACCCTTCACCTAATTAAAAACCTGAAGTCCTAACCTCTCAATCAGCCGGTTAGATTTTAGTTCAAAGGATATTTTGAATTAAAGGTTTGCAGTCATCATGCCACCTTAAGTCTTCAAAAAAGGGCAGCCCAATGCATGAAGCTCCTACGTTCCTAAAGCCGTACACTCCTATAGCCCTACAAGTGGTAAGGCTGTTTCCAAGAACAGTACTGTGACCTCCAGGTCACAAAGCAGTAACATGAGAATAGGATAAACTAAGTTCTCGACAATTCTATCAAGGATCAATAATCAATATCTTATTATGCCATTTCCAGATAATGCGCTAGGAAGTAGGAACTAGCATTGCTTCTAGAATGATGACATCATTTTTTCATTGCTATGGGATAACATATTTTTTAAAAGAAAACTTATATATCAATGTAAACACTAAAGTTGTTTGAAACTGTAAAAAAGACACTAAACCTCGAGCATGAAGGACAAGTTACTCTTCTCAGGTAAAGAAAATGATGACTTCTTCTGTACAGGAGGCAAGAAAGACCAGGCAAGCCCCCATCGGGATGTCCTACCTTGGACAAATTCAGTTGCCTTCACTATGGTGACACCAACCTCCCAAAGTTTTGATGTAAGATCCTTGATATTTGACTTTCTCCCCACCATTGAAGTGAACCATCTACGAACAGATTGAAATGAATGAACACAAATATATTAAAAGTAAATAAACACCAAAATATAAGAAATAGATATGATATTTCTGAGAGAAAAAGTAATACCGAAATTGATGCTTCAGCTCTGTACTATCTTCAATAATACGAGTAATGAAGGCCTTCTCACCACCAGGGCAAACCATTTCTTTTGAAGTGCCACCACAAGAAGTTTTAGGATTAAGTCCTGCTTCCTCCAAACTTTCAAAAAATGGTGGATTACACATGCAGAAATCAAACTTCTCATCATCCTTTACTACACCACAAAGTATGGGAGGTCCACGATAAGTCTTATTCTCATGGGCATGTGAATCAAGAGGTAATGAAGGCAAAGGCGCTACCTCTGTATCGATATTCCCACCCAAATTTATCTCGGTTTCACTGTGAACTGTTTCTTCATAATGCCCCCCTTCCACACAGAAAGTATTTCCATAGCTTTCAACCTTTCTAATTTCAATCAACTCAGAAAGATGTGGATTACTATTAACATTTTTCTCCGCCCACTCTATTGCAACATCAGTCACATCTGCATTAGTTTCACCAAACTTGAGAATATGGAAAATTCGAGTTACAAAAAATAGCACAGAGAACGAGACAAAAGTATGATCCAACTACACTGCCAAAAGCAACATACCTGATCCTACAAAACTCCATCCCATAAGAGATGCACCTAGAAGTGGGTATATGCAATTTGCTCCAGTTCCAATATCAAATCCCCTCACCTTACCTCCAATTGAAATGGTATTTGGAATGACGTCAGATGAGAGAAGATCTTTAAGCCAATAGATGTAATTAGACCTGTTGGGTACAGTAGGGCAGAGCTGTCCATCAGGAATCCACCTAGAAAATTGATTCATTAGAACTTGTTAACTCAGAGCAGAGGTGTACTATGAATCTATGATAATTTAACATCATTAAAATCACAGAGCCCTAGGGCAGGGCCACATAAGTAATTCCCAATGGCAAATTCTATGGTGTACCCAATTCAAGTATGAGCAATTAGTCATTTTGGTCCCTGAGAGTGTGACCATCGGTCATTTTAGTCCCTTAGAGATCATAAATACATGTTTAGTCCTTGAGAGTGTCCCACATCCGTCATTTTAGTCCCTCCGTCAACTGAGGTTAAGTAACGGAGTTAATTTTTCCATCATTCATTTTGGTCCCTGAAACATATATACATAATTCATTTTGGTCCTTTTTAAATTGGCAATTAATTCAATTTAATCCCTGAAAAATGTATACATAATTCAATTTGGTCCTTTTTAAATTATTAATTAATTCAATTTAATCCCTCATTTTTTTATTCCATCCGTTTCATTTTGTTTTGCCTTTTAGGCTTTTTCTCTTAGTGTATTTCATATTGTTTGGCCTTTTACAATTCCAATGCACAAACAAATTTTTCTTTCTCATTCTAACACTTATTTCAATCATTTCTCTTACTCATCATTAATTACACTTTTATCATCTTTCTCATCTCTAAACCACTATACATTAATTAAATTAAATACTACTACAATTTTTAATAAGGATTAAATAGGGACATTTAGACAAAATACACATAAAACTTACAATTATTAACACTTTCTTAATATATGTGTTCAGGCCTAAAAGACCAAACAAAATGAAACGGAGGGAGTAGAAAACAAACAACTAAACATTATGGGACATAACATTAAAACCTGTATGTATATGTATGTAATATTTGAATCAGCACATGTTCACAAAACTAATCTAAAAAATAACTATGTACAAAATATCTCTAAATTTAGTCTTCATTTCTTCATTTTGATGCCGCCTTAAATATCCCTTGAAAATGAGTAAAAGATTACTTTTGTCAATAGGTACTGCTCAAATACTATATACATACATGTTTTAATGTTATACCACATAATGTTGAGCTGTTTGTTTTATAAAAAAATTGAGTGAATAAATTGAATTAATTGACAATTTAGAAAGGACCAAATTGAATTATGTATGGATGTTTGAGGGATTAAATTGAATTAATTGACAATTTAAAAAGAACCAATGCATAATTCAGGGACCAAAATGAATGACGGGAAAATTAACTTCGTTACTTAACCCCAGTTGACGGAGGGACTAAAATGACTAACGTGAGACCTAAACGTGTATTTATGATCTCGGAGGGACTAAAATGACCGATGGTCACACTCTCCGGACCAAAATGACTAATTACTCATTCAAGTATTGAAATATCTATATCAGATAAAGAAAAGGAAAGTGCAGAAATTGAAAGAGAGAGAGAGAGAGAATGAGTTGTTTACCAGGTGAGGGAGTGGTGATGATGAAGCAGAACGCGGGTGAGTTCGCGCGTGGCGTTGAAGTCGGTCCAATCGATGGTAGGGTGGTTATGGCGCGTGTAATGAACGAAGGGTTGAAAGGAAGAATAGAGAGAAGCTAAAAGAGCAAAGTGAGGGGGGTTCTCTGAGTATTTGCACTTCACTGCTTCTGCTTCTGCTTCTGCTTTTTCCTTTCTCTTCCTCTTCTTATTCCCCATTATTATGAAACAAACTCTTATGCTCCTCTTCCTCCTCTTTCTTATGGTTATGGAGGAGAACCTTACCTGCTGCGTTAACGACGCAGGTGTTGTGATTAAAAAAATAGATTTATATTCTAAGGTTTATTTTAGTTTTTTCACAGTTTTAAAAAATCAAAACTAATTTAATGCTTTAAAACTTCTAGTTTCAAATCGTCTTATTTCTAAATTATAAAATTGTTCCCAAATTTAATAATTACTAGAAACCACCCCGTGCCACGCACGGGCCCAAATGGTAAGCAACCAAAATAAGTTTGAAATTATTATTCGTTTAAGTAAATGGTGTTATTTATATTGGAGTAATCATATTTTTTTGGCTTTAATAATGAATGAATTGTTAGTGATTGAATAAGGTTGTCTCCTTTAGCTAAGCTTCTAATAATTGGAATAATAATACACGGACAATGTGATAAAATGAAAGTGCAATATGATATCGGCAAGTAGTAGTAGTGCACCAATTCAATTTGTGGATCTACACTTGTAGTTAAAATACATAGCCATATTATCCTGAAATTCCCGAAACATATTGCAGAATAGGATCATTTTCCATTTGAATAAATGTTATTGTTGGATTTCCAACTTAAGTAAAATCAGAAACTACATGGATCTATGTTATGCATACTACTTGAGGAAAGTAAAAAATGACTGAAAGCAAATAAGAAGTGAGATGATATTACTAAAATGTGAGAATACTATTTTCATTTTCTTTTGTTATAAGAAGTGTTCCAAATAAGCAAAAAGCCACTAAGGCTTAGAGGTGGAAGAATATAGCAAAGTTATCCCTATTTTTCTTAACAACATTTGCAACACTAAAATCATCCATACTTGAATAAATAGGAAACACATAAATAGGAACAGAAGCAGAGAATCTGTTTGTATTGAATAAAGAGGGAATATTTCAGAGAACAATAAATTAGTGAATTCAGAAAACAAAAAGAAACAAATACCACCTCCTTAGTTTATGCCTTCACCTCTTGACAACAAACAATTTTTTTGTTGAATCCAGACATTCAAATTAGGCTCTATAACAACATTGAAAATAGTAGAATCATAGTCAAATTATATATAAAAAAAAAAAAAAAAAAAAAAAACATTTAAGCTAAATGTTGTGGCTAACTAATAATATATTCTTAAAAACCAAGAACATAGAAACAACATGAGCACAGTATCAAAGAGAAGTCAAAAACAAATTTGCTTCAATGACGTATAGGATGTACAACAATTATTGAAAACACTGAATATTGAATTCTCTACGAAGCTAAGAATTGACAATATTAGCAAATTAACAGAATCTAACCTGCTATTAACTTAACATGTCAAATAAAAAAAAAATAAAATAGAAAGCATAGGAAATAACTTCACTTTATGTTATCTTTTTTTCTCTAATTTCCACTTTCTATTAGCTTAGTATTTTTGAATCTAAACAGTATCCTTTTTCTCTAATTTCCACTTTGTTAAGCTTTGTACTAAAACACATTTCATGTCCGTCTATGAAATTGATATATTTCCAATCATCAGTAAAATGTGCATAATCCCAAAAGCAAGTGCGTTTAATTAGAATTAGAGCAGAATAGGATCATGTTGTTACTTAACAATAGATGGACTTAAACACTAAATCAGAATTATGACATTACCCATAGTTGAAACACCCACCTTCCCTTGCTTAGTTGAAACACCTGCAGATGACAAAAAAATCAAATGGCAAGTAACTTAATGAGTTAGCTATGATAAACTTCTTTTTCAATGCAAAGGAACATGCTGAAAAATAAAGAAATTGACCACAAAAAAATAGCACACTTGGATAATCCTAAAATATATGATATGCAAAAGAACGGTATGTAATCCTACCAATGCTAAACACGAAAAGAACTAAATTTGAAACTAAAGGGAATAATATCAAAGGAACTAAATGTGATATTGCTGTTAAGAGAACAACGAATCAACTTGCTGCCAAAAAGCTATACAAAAACCTGTACTTTTGTATATCATATAAAATGATAGCAAAAGCCTAAAATAAATGGTCTAAAATACAAATTCAATAGAAAAATGACTTAAGATGGCAACAAAACAATAGCAGAGTACCTTTATATTTATCTCCTTATATCTCCCATACGCTTTGTCGAACCATTGCTTTCAAGTTCCATGCTCCTTTCTCTGCTCAATAGCCCAATAGAATACTCAATACTCGCTGAACAGGAGAAACTTTATTGTTAGTAAGGTAAAGATTTGATTTATTTCAGGATCCTCGACTCAACATAGAAGCACATAGAAAGGGTTGAATTTTCACCTTGTATGATTTTCCTTAATGCATTTATATTTATTTTTCTAGTCTAAACTTTTAGTTATTCGGTTACTACCAAAAATTTATTAATCTTACTTTGAAATAGTGATACATAATACCTTATGCCTATATTTGGCATTTGCTGTGCAATATGCATATGTGCAAATGCTTCAAGATTCAGGCTTACTCTGAAATACAATAGGAAAAAATTAAACTAACTAATAATTTCACTTTGGTCATTTGTCAAACACCTTGTGTGCATTAAAAAAAACAAAGCTAACTAATAACTTCTCAGCAACATAAACCAACTAATTGAGTGATGTGCAACATAACCTCCACATAAACAAAGGAAAAAAAGAACAAAATCGGTTAGCCATGGCTGAAACAATTATATATTTGCTACCGTTTGCTCTACCATGGTTGCTTGGCTGGATACAAAATCTCTGCAATCGTTAGAAGCTGTTGGAGCTGTAGATCGGCCTCATCATCAAATCAGTGAATGTCTCATCTACCTTAGGTCCGCTTCGTCTTCGTCCCTTGGAATTGGAATTGCTATGTCAACCTGGATGAGCAGCAACGAAGGACTCATCCTCTTCCTCTCCGCCATCGTCTTATACTTCCGGTGGTGTATGGTGGAGGTAGTGGCGACAACGATGGTTGTTTAAGGGTGGTGTGATTGTTCGTGGTGAGGTTGTTGGTAGGTACGGTGATGGAGAGACGGTTGGGGATTGTGCTGGAGCTGAGAAGGTGATGGAGCGACCGGGTTTGAGAGATTTCAAAGTGAGAGTGTGAAAGATAGAGAAAAGGAGAAAAGGAAATTGAATTTTTGATTTGGACTTTCAAAGTAAGAAAACAATAGAAGCTTCTATTACGTGGGAAAGAGTCGAAGCTTATGGGAGAAGCTCGTGGGGGTATAGAATATAGATGAGTACTTCGGTACCACTACTCGTGGGGTCCATGCGCACGAAAAATCGGTGCATGGTGGAAGTATTCTTATTTTATATTTTACTTGTTTGAACTATTATTTGTGTCAGTAAGAATATAATAAAAAAATTCAAATTTAAATAACAAAATCATGTACGTAAAAAGAACACAGAAAATTCAAAGCATATTTTTTTTATATATATCAGATTTATTAAAAAAAAAAGTCGGAGCACCAAAAACCATTGCATGGTAGAAACACCCTTCTTTTATATTTTACTTGTTTGGACCATTACTTGCGTCAGGAAGTATATAATAAAAAAATTCAAATCCAAATAACAAAAACATGTACATAAAAAGAACACAGAAAATCCAAAGCATATTTTTTTAAAAAAATATATATTAGATTTATAAAGGTTAAAAAAAGAGTCGGAACACAAAAAACCGTTGCATGGTAGAAGCACCTTTGTTTTATATTTTACTTGTTTGGACCATTACCTGTGTCAGAAATCATTCAATAAAAAAAATTCAAATCCAAATCCAAATAACAAAAAGATGTACATAAAAAGAACACAGAAAACTCAAAGCATATTTTTTTAATATATTATATTTATTAAAATAATAAAATAAAAAAAAGAGTTAGAACACCAAAAACCGGTGCATGATAGAAACACCTTTGTTTTATATTTTACTTGTTTGAACCATCACCTATGTTAGGAATCATATAATAGAAAAGTTTCAATCCAAATAAAAAAACATGTACACAAAAAGAACACAAAAAACTCAAAACATTTTTTTTAATATATTATATTTATTAAAAATAAAGTTCTGGCGTGGGTCCCACGGTGGGTTTCCCACCTGTGGGATACCCACGGTGCTGCATGCTATAGTAGTATTAAAAAAAAAAAGAAGTACTCATATGAGTACTCCGGTGGGACCCAGGACTACTTACCTTAATGTAAGTTCCCGCCTGTAGAAAACCGCACCGGGAATTATATAGTAGAGATCACTGTCATTTTTATCACATGACATTTTTTTATCATATTGTAACTATCATCATATTTATTGATATTTTTAAGAGTGAAGGGACACTTTGGTCCCTTAAGTTTTTCGACAGGGACACTTTAGTCCCTCAAGAAATTTAATTCATTTTTAGTCCCTCATGTTTTCCAAAAGTACCAATTTAATCCCTCATGTTTTCCAAAAGTACCAATTTAGTCCCTTAACAAAGTGGCTAACGGAAATTAGACAGGGACTAAATTGTCACTTTTGAAAAACTTTGGGGACTAAAAATAAATTAAATTTCTTGAGGGACTAAAGTGTCCCTGTCGAAAAACTTGAGGGAGCAAAGTGTCCCTTCACTCGTTTTTTTATCGTATAGTTGTTACTGACCATTCCGATTGATGCTATCGTATAGCACCATCAACATCCCATGACACCCTTTACCATCAACAGACACCCTCCTCCACTGCCTCCACGACAGAAGTCTTCCAACACTTAAACACAACAGCAACAAGAAGAATAACAACGATAATAAAATTAATAATAATAATAATATCTTCATATTTCATAATTCTAATAAAAAAAATTAGACATGATTAATGTTATTAAATATTAATATGATAATAATAATAATAATAATAATAATATTTTCTTTAGTCTCTGTTAGTTGCATTGCATTCGACAATCGATGAGCCAAACGATCTCGAAATGGAACCATTTGATGAACATTTGCTCAAACACTTGTGGTGACACATGTTCCTCTGCATTAGTGTTTTCCATTTGATTATGCAACATCAACATTTTCATTAGCATATTGTGTGAATAAAGAATCGTCTTGCATTTCCATTTTAATAAAATTGTGAACAACACAACATGCAAGTGGTACATACTTCTGCCTTTTGAGAGAATATGGTAGCTTGGCCTTGAGAATAGGAAAGTCTGCTTTTAAAACCCCAAAACATGTTTCTCAATCACATCACACAAGGAAGAGTGTATATAATTGAATAACTCTTCTCGACTCTCTTTGACCTTTGTAATCATGCAAGTGATATCGTTCTCCACGATACAGTAAAAGAAAGTCAGGCATATTGGTATATCCAGAGTTCACTACATAATACTTAACCTGTAGAGGAAGAGGGAAATAATCCTCTGGATTCTGAATAGTTTCTACAAAGATGCTTGAGTCATTTGCAGATCCCTCCTAACCCACCGTAATAAATGTGAACTTCATATCAAAAGAGCAACAACACATGATATTGCTTGTGGGTTCAATTTTTCTCCCAAGATATGGAGTTTACTCATCTTTTAAAACACAAGCTAAAATATGGGTTCCATCAATAGCTCCTACGTAATTTTGTAACAAGAAAAAAAAATTAATAATAATAACCCTTCATAATCTAAAGGAGACTTATTCTTGATAAAAATAATACAACATAGTTTAGTATGATTACCTTTAAAATAAAAGATAATAACTCTGATTGATTCGTATATCGGGAGCAATTTCAACAAAACAAGGAGGAACAATAAAATCTATGAAAAGAGATCAAATGGCTATTAGGACTCTCTTGAAATGCTTAAGAATAGTCTCCACGGAGTGTTGGACAAGAAAAATTACTTTTTAAGTTCATGTTACTATTTCCAAATTTTATGGACGGCAACATATATTCTTCGAAAATCACTTTTAAAACCCATAAAACTCAATCAAGTTTTCATATGGTCAATACCATAAAAAATCCTAAGTTCTAAACAAGAAAAAATCATTTGTTAATTCATGTTAATATTTAGAAAATTTTTGGACAGCAACCAAAAATTTTGAATAACTCATTTTAAAGATTCAAAACTTACTCAAAATCTTATTTTCAAATCATAATCAAAGAATTTAAGTTTCTAACACAAAAAATTATTTTTCTAAGTCCTAATACATCATCATCTAAACTTGGATAGCAAATACTTCTTTTATGAGAAGTCTTTTCAACATCAATAAAATTTCACCCAAAATTTTATCTAACTATCATCCCCAAAAGTTCTAACTTCTAAACATAAAAACTCATTTTTCAAGTCATTAGAACTCTTATAATAATTTTGTACATCATCAAATTTGTTTGGAGTTTCCCAATTTAATCTAAAAAAGAATTATTTTCACATCATTCTTTCATCCAATAACATTTATCCATAAATACCTTTCAATAAACACAATATTTTTCCACTAAATTCTTTGACTCACAATTTTGGACAACACAGACATAAGCCTTAAGCAACATTTCCATGTTCCCCATGACTTATCCAAAATCACTCATAGTCCAAAAAGATGGTGATTCAAAAGTTTGATAATTAATTTAACAAAAATGAAACTTTGCAACAAGAAAACATCTTATTTATTCACTTAACATTCAAACGCATAAGAAAAATCGTAATCCCTCTTTAAAAATTCGGCCATGCAAAAACTAACAACATGCAACCACCTCAAAGACCAAGTTTTTAGTTTTTATTTGGTAATTTTAGTTAATAAAATTCTCACATTTTTCAATTTTAATCTCAATCAAAAATAATAACAAACTAAGGCCCCGTTTGGGGTGATTTTTAGTTTTCAGTTTTAAAATTTTAAAAAACCAAAACTAGTTTCCGTTTTATAAATGTTTGTTTCAAATTTTTGTTTTCAATTTTCAAAATTATTTCTAAGAGTTATAATTTTTATAGCGCTCTTACCATGTTATGCATCACCATATACACCATCATCTTATATATTACCACTACTATTTAATAACAACTTCCATATGGTTGTTGTTATTATTAGTTGGAGATGGTGGTCATTGTTATAGTGGTTGCAGTCTACAATAGTAATTGGTAAAGGGAGATATATAAGGTGGGGGAGGGGGTGACGATGTGGTGTTGGTGGTGGTGTCATTGAGGGATAGTGGTGGTTGAGTTAGTAGTGATGGTTGTGATGGTGGTGGTGGTCATGCGAGGGTATTGGTGGCCAAGGTGGTCACTATGATGGTGGTGGTCCGAGTAGTGAATATGGTGGTAGAAGGAAGGGCAATCATAGCAGGTGAAAATGTGGTGGCGATTGCGGTGGTTATGAGGTGGACGGTAGTGGTTAGGGTGATTGTGGTGGTTACGGTGGTCGTTGGGGTTTAGACAGTCATAGTGGTGTCAGTTAGGTGACAGTTTTGGTGATAACAGTAACCGCAGCGATTATGGTAGTGGAAGTAGTGATGATAGCGATAGTGGAAGTAGTTGAGTGACACAAAATATGAGGTGGTATAAGTTTGCAACTCAAAACTAAAATTATGAAACCATTATTTGTTGTTTTGAGAATAGATGTGACATTGTTTTGAAAATGAGTAAAAATTCATTTCAGCTCAAATTTTGCTGAACATGTTTTGTTTTGAAAATACAATTTCCAAACCAAAAATTGACTACCACCCTGAACGGGGCCTAAGTTGACGACTTGCCCACGACATAACTTGTAACATGTATCCAAAACTCTATCTTGAATTTCATTTATTTTTTAAAGATGAAAATTAAAAAAAAACATTAAAATAACTAATCTAATGTTTACAATATGTATTATAATTTTAATTATGTTTAGTGAATATTTTTTTTTTAAATTGTACAAAATTTAACGTAGTTTTTTAGATGTGCGATATGTGCCATGCCGTTTGACACATCAACATCCTTAATGACATTTTATACGGAGTAAGTAAAATTATAAAATGCGATAACTTTTTTTTTTTTGCCCACCCTGTCCTTTAGGTACTACCTTCTGCATCCACAAGGAATCGAACTCGAGATTTTGCTTGTAACATCTCGAAATTTAATTCCAAGAATAATTAGAATAATATTAAGATTGGAATAATAGTAACGATAATAATAAATCATAAAATAGGAGTTAAAAGGGTGGTTTTAGAGTTTTAAAACATATAATAATAGGAAATTAGGAATAAAAGATTCATAACTTAAAACACATATTCCACCGTTGGATGTGAAATTGGGAGTCTTATTAAGCTTTCTTTTAAGTTTGAGCAAAATCCGACTAGTAATGAAGGAGATATGACATTTTGAAATGCAAGGGATGAAAAATTGGCTAAGTAATCAATTACTTTGGGGAAGTAATCGATTATCGGGTCCCTGTGAAGAAAAATAATAAAGGAAATTCATGAAGTAATCGATTACTTTGGAAGGTAATCGATTACCTCAAGGTTTGACGCAAAAAAAAAAAGACTTGGGGAGCACGAATTCCCCTTTAAAGGGGAAGCTTCTCCAATAAACTTGGGGAGCACGAATTCGTTCGGTTTAGGTGAACGAGTCATTAGTAGTGTCATTCGCATTTTAATGTATATAATAATTATAAATATATTAAGAGTGTGGGGTAGGTTATGAAACTCATTTAAGAATGAAAGTTGAGTTTAAGGATGAAGTGAAAAAGTAGGTATGATCCTTAACCACGGGATAGATGTAAAAAATACTCCTTCCGGTCCTTAGTATAAAGTTTTTACATCCATTAAGAAAGTACATTATTTTAGTTAATGATATTTATGATGTAAATTTTGGATATATATTTACAAAAGTACTCATATTAATATTATTAAAAATCTAAAATGTGTTAAATAAATAGAGAAATCTTTGGAAAGAAGTAATTAACGATCATTTAAAATTGGCATAGGGTCTTTTAAATATGAACAAAACAAAAGTGTCAAAGGGTACTCCCTCCGTCCCTGATTATAAGACCTATTTGAGAGAATTCACGTCTATTAAGAAAATGAAATAATTTAGTTAAATACATTAGAATTGTGAACTTTTGATATGTATTTTCAAAATTGCCCCTATTAATATTATTGAGAATCCAAAAATGTTAAATAAATAGGGGTGTTTGTGAAAAAAGTAATTAATGCTAGTTGAAAATTGGTAAAAGTTCTTTTAAATAGGGACAAAATAAAAATGTCAAAAATGTCTTAAATTTAGGGACAGAGGGAGTATTATTTTTGGGAAGGATGAAATACATTTTAATACTAAGTAGTTGAGATATAAAGAAGCATGGAGCAAGCAACCCACGTTACAAGTTAAAAAGGTAGTATGGAGCCACATCTCATGGTTCACGTAATTATTAAGTGTAATCAAGGGTCAGGAATTGCGGTGCCCATTTACACAAGGACCAAGCAACAAACGCACTCCAAATAAGTCACCATGTGCATGGAAACATGAAAGGCAAAGTGCACATGTAAGACCTTATCCAATATGTAACATATCACATATTATTTAGGTTAAAACTACATTTCTTCCTGTCTCAAATATAAGAAAAAAACGTTACACTTATTAACGAAATTAGTTGAATATAATTAATTTTATAGTATTTGTAAACAAAATAAACTACTTTAGGAGACATACATTAGGAATGAAACAAAAATTAAATGCTACAATTATTTTATTGAGATATTTTAGAAATAATTGTATTGAAAATAAAAAATTAGTTAAATTTTATTTATATTTGAGATCACTAATAAAATGTTTTTATTTTCTTATATTTGAGACAAGAAAAAATAAATTATAAACACACGTAGAAACTTCAATAAAGATAGTAGTAATACAATTTCTCCCTAAATCTCTCTAAATCTTAAATATAAGATAATAGAAGTGTTTTGATTTTTTTTATAAAGGTTGGATTCAATTTTTAATAATATTAATTACTTCTTTTATGCAAATACACATATTTATTTTATATTTTTAAAAGTCTCAATAATAATTATATGAGTAATATTAAAAAATATGTTAAATATTTTTAAAACACCATAGTTGGTCACATTAGCATTTAATGTGACAGATGTCACCTACCGGTATTATCCACGTCATTATTAGAAACTAAAATCAAAATTTTGGAAAATATAAGGACCAAAACCAAAAAAAATTATAGCTAATGAAATCAAAACTCATTACATTTACAAGAACTAAAAACATATGTAAACTATATCATTAATGTTGTTAGTGAATTCCAACCGATGAAGGGATTAAGTTAAAGTGAAATTAATTTCGATTTGTTAGAGAGTAAATTGATCAATGCATATACACTTTCAATGATGAAAGTGACCTATGACTGTGTGAACGAGATGACCAACATCAAATACTTTCAAGAATAAACGCATAATTTTAGTATGAAAAAGACTAAATTGATAGATGACGTTAAAAAACAAACTGAATATTTACTAATACAACTTCTATACTAATTGAAAAGAATAAGGATTAATTAAGTTTTTGGTCCTTATAAATATGATTAATTTTTGCATTTAGTCCCTGAAATTTTCTTTCTTACATTTGATAAATATTAAGAAAATACAAATATACTTTTCTACCACTTCCAATTTTTATTCATGTGTCATACGTGGTACAAATAATCAGCAACAATATGACTGTACCAACTTGGACTTTCGTATTGAACATGAGCACTTTAGAGTTAAGAAAACCAAGTAAACAAACATACAAAGCTATGCTGTATCAATACGAGTACGATATCGAATACGGGTTTCGTATCAAGTATGGAGTACGACATTTTTTAAAAAAAAAGTACGGGTACGACAATATAAATTCAAATTTTATAAATAAATATATATAAACAAATGCAAATAAACGATTTTGGTATTAAAATAGCATATGAGTACAATAAAATTAGAGGTTGATGCTCAAAATAAGTCAAAATATAAGACCGAAAGATTGATTATACCACTAAAATATAAATTCTAAGGCAAAATTTTCATTATTAGTATGATACACATCTGAAATATACCTTAACATATCAGTTACGAGTACCCAAGAATACGGTACGTGTACCAATATACAAGAGGTACGAGTATGTCAGCAATTTAGGCGTGCCCATATACCAGAGATATAAAGGGATTGAAATAAATTTAAAAAAAATCTTTCCAGCACTAAATTGCAAAATTAATCTTATATACAAGTTACCAAAAGCTTTGAAAAAATAATTTACAAACGCCATAGCAAAATAAAATACAAACACAACATACACTGCTTGAAACAAACGCAAGTAAATTAGGTAAGGAAATTAGAGAGAAACACAAAAGACAATGCTTCAGTTTCCAACTGGATACAGAGCTGTCGTCACCGCCTCCGCCTCCGCCTCCTCTGTGTGTCGTCTTCAACTAGTTCCCTCTCTTTATTCATTGACACTTCAATCACTGCCGCTCTGTTCCATAAAGTTGCGTTTTTCTGTCTCGAAATACTAAAAACGTTTCGTGTACACAAAGTACCACAACTGTTATCACAAAGTACCACAACTGTTATCCCATGAGCTTCTCATCAACCATGTAATGTAATGTTCTCATTTGACCATGAAATTTCAATTTACTTTACTTTATGATAATGGTTGAATAATTTGCCATTCATTATGCTGCATGCGCCAACAAGTTATTTTAGATTAAGAGCGAGTCGTGATGGTTTATTCTCTATGTGATTTTATGCAATACTATGGTTAATTAAAAGAGAAAATAGTTGGTGCACTGACCATATAAAGCATTTTTACATCATCACTGCATCATCCACCATTCACTTGTTTATGGTTATGGTTATTGACTTTTTTAATTAATTAAAATTGATACAACTGAATGGTTATTCTTATGTTTGGAATAGAAAATTATAAGCAAATTTAACTAATTATACGCTTATTAAGGAGGTTATTTGATTGCATTTAATTTTCTAAAATTTATAAAAGAATAGAGATATTTTAGGAAAATTGCATTGAGAATGAAACAAAAATTAAATAAGATAACAATTTTCTATGGATGTTTAGGAAAGTAGCATTGGGAATTAAACAAAATTTAAGAAGATGAGTTACGTTTGCTTATATTTTAAACCAAATGAAATGTGTTTTTTGTTGTTTATGTTTTAAGTCGGAGGTCCCTTGCCTGATGGAAGAGATAAATTCCAAAACAGTCTTACAAATATGACTAGAGGGAGTACGTACTCCATTTGTCTCACAAAAATCTTAATCTTGATCTTAATATGTAAAATTTGAAGGATGTTTTGTGAAAGATTTTGACAAGTGGCGTACGATGAATTAGTCTTAAATTTGGAAAATTTTGAAATCTTTCTTTAATTAGTAATTTTTTTGAGTTTACAAATAAACCATTAGTAGTTATCTACTCCATCCGGCCTTATTTATAAGCAAAAAAAGACACTCCATTAATATAAACAAAAATTAACTAATTTTTTATTTCTAATACAATCGTTCCCAAAATATTTTCATAATGTGGTTGAGTCATTTAATTTTTGTTTTATTCCCAATGTAAATTTACTAAAATATATTTTTTTTATGAATTTGAGAAAACTAAATACATTCAACTAACTTCCTTAATTAGTGTGAATTAGTTATTTTTGCTTAAAAATGAGACTGGAGGGATATAAAACCTCATTTCAATTTTCAATAACATTTAATTACTTTTTTAAATAAGTACCCCTATTAATTCAATATTTTTTAGAATTCTAATAATAATTATAGGGATAGTTATGAAAAAGTATATCAAATTTTCACATTTCTAATGCTGCTAACAAATTTAATTACTTCCTCCGGCTCAAATTATAAGTAAATTTAATTAATTTACGCTTATTAAGGAGGTTAGTTGATTGCATTTAATTTTCTAAAATTTATGAAAGGATAGAGGTATTTTAGGAAAATTGCATTGGGAATGAAACAAAAATTAAATAAGATAACAAATTTTTATGGATGTTTTAGGAAAGTAGCATTCACTACGAGAAAAATGAAAAATAGGGAGGGATTTTTAGTGAGGGCACCTTTCCGTCGCTAATCGGTCGCTAATTAGCGAGGGACATGCGAGGGTTTAGCGAGCAAAAGTGAATTCCTTTGCAAAGTGATGGAAGTGTGAGAACGTGAAACTAATAATCATTTTACGATGAATTTGCGACAGATTTGCGAAAAATTAGCGAGGGATTTTTTAAAGTAATTTTGGCGACGAACATTTTCCTCGCAAATCCATCGATAGGTATGCATTTTTAATACAATAAAGTTTGTCAGACCATGTTTCCTTCTCAAACTCGTTGCCACGAATTCCTTGAAACAGCCCAATTGTTGGCGAGAGAATAGATTCCTTGCAAAACCGTCGCTACGAATACATTTTTAAAACAATAAAGTTTGCGAGGGCATGTTTTTCTCGCAAATCCGTAACCACAAATTCCTTTAAGCTATCAAATCGTTTGTGAGGGAATATTTTCCTCGCAAATCCGTCACTAGGTATGCATTTTAATGCAATAAAGTTTGCGAGGGCATGTTTCCCTCGCCAATTTGTCTCCATAAATTCCTTTATGCTCTCAAATCGTTTGCGTGGGAATAGTTTCCTCGCAAATCGGTCGCTAGGTATGCATTTTAATGCAATAAAATTTGTGAGGGCATGTTTCTCTCGCAAATCAGTGGCCTCAAATTCCTTTACACAATCAAATTGTTGATAAGGGAATAGTCCTCGCAAAGTCGTAGGTATGTATACATTTATAAAACAATAAAGTTTGCGAGGGCATGTTTCTCTCTCAAATCCGTCGCTACCAATTCCTTTGTGTTGTCAAATTGTTGGCGAGGGAATATTTTCCTTGCAACGCCATCGCTATGTATGCATTTTTAAAGAAATAAAGTTTGCGAGGGTATGTTTCACTCGCAAATCCGTCTCCACAAATATTTTTATGCACTCAAATTGTTTGGGAGGGAATAATTTTCTCGTAAAGACGTCGCTACGTATTCATTTTAATGGAATAAAGTTTGCGAGGGAATAATTCCTTCATAGATCCATCGCAATATAATGCTTATGGTGTTAGATAACTAATTTTATAATATTTGTTGTATCTAGGTGTGTATACATATATATATATATATATATATATTAGCACCCTAAATCATAAGTATCATATCTCAGCGCAAATTGAACCCTAACCACTATCACCATTGTGAATAACTTTAACCTAAACCATACCCTAACCATTCCGTCCCCAACATCCATCACCACGTCCACTGTTCACCACCACCCGACTAATAATTGAACTTCGTTAACCACAAAAACCACGTCCTCCATTCCGACCACTGCCATAATAACAAACTTGGTTGAACCCAAAACAAGTAGGAAGTAGTAATCTAAAACGAGTTGATCCATATTAAACCGGTAAAACTAGTTCCAATTCAACCAGTAGATATATATAAAATTAAAAAAAAAAAACTATAAGCCTTAATCTCAAAACTCAAAACGTTGAGAAATGAGCAGAAATGCAAAAACAGAGAGAGATAGAAAATAAAGAGGCAAAGGAGCAAAAGGAAACCCTAATCATGTGTAAGTTAACCAAAGGAGCTTGTTTCAATAAAGATGGTGCCATTGGCAGATGTAAGACCCCGGGCTGACGAGGGCGGGGGGTGATCGCCGGTGCAAGAGGCACGGACAAGGAGCGGCTCCTGTCAGGCTTCTAAGGGAGGGGTACATTAATGAACTGACACATCGGAATGAGAGGGTGATCCTGAGACTATGTAGGAATGAGACTATATAGTACAGGAAGGCTTAAATGAATTGATTGGTACTACCCATATCAACAAGATGCATCTTCTTTTCGGTAGCCCATCACTTAAGAACTTCATGGTTAAGCGTGCTTGATTTGGAGTAATTCTGGGATGGGTGACCTCCTGGGAAGCGTGCGAGTGAGGACAAAGAATGCTGAAAAGACCCGTGTTGGTACGTGGGGACAGTCGCAATCCATTTGCCTGCCAGGGATGTTACAAATGGTATCAGAGCTGCTCCTCTCCTAGTACGGTGTGGTTCGGGGACAAACCAAGCGGAAGCTAGTGGGCATGTAAGACCCCGGGCTGACGAGGACAGGGAGTGATCGCCGGTGCAAGAGGCACGAACAAGGAGCGGCTCCTGCTGGCAGGCTTCTAAGGGAGGGGTACATTAATGAACCGACACATCGGAATGAGAGAGTGATCCTGAAACAGTATGGGAATGAGACTACTTAGTACAGGAAGACTTAAATAAATTGTTTGGTACTACCCATATCAACAAGATGCATCTTCTTTTCGGTAGTCCATCATAGGGGTGAGCATGGGACGGGTTGGGACGGGTTGGGCTTGTCCCTCACCCGTCTTGAAATGTTGCTCGGGTCAATTTTTCAACCCGAACCCGTCCTTAATTGGAGAGGGACAAGATAAGGACGGGTCCAAAATAGGACGGGTCCTAATAGGGACGGGTCCGGGTTCACCCGGAGGACGAATCAATCACATTAAAAAAATCTCAAACCATTCAAATTTTGAAATTTTCGAAAACTTTCTAAAATTCGATAACTGGTCACATGAAGTATACAATAATTTCATTATTATCATATATTATTTCACATGAAATATACTATAATTTCATTATTATCATACTCAAGTGTGTGCGGCGGTAAGTGAGAGCCAAGATATTATCATACATTCAGACCTAGGGTAGTAATATTTTGACTAAAAACACTAATACATAATAATAAAATAATAAATAAATATAATATAATAAATTCCGGGCCGGGCCGGGTGACCCGGGCATCAACCCGTACCCGTCCCGACCCGGGATGGGTTTGTCCCTTTTTGAAACGGGTCTGTCCCTCCACATGTGCGCGGACGGGTTTAACCCGGCCCGAACCCGCCGGGTTGGGGACGGGTCTCCGGGCCGGGCCGGGTCATGCTCACCCCTAGTCCATCACTTAAGAATTTCATGGTTAAGTGTGCTTGACTTGGAGTAATTCTGGGATGGGTGACCTCCTGGGAAGTTTTTCCGGGAAGCGTGCGAGTGAGGACAAAACATGATGAAAAGACCTGTGTTGGTACGTGGGGACAGTCGCAATCCATTTGTCTGCCAGGGATGTTACAGAAAAAACAAAGGGAAGTGATGATTTTTGACTTTAATCCCTTTCTTATTTTCTATACTTGATGTCACTACTATAAAATTGTTATTTAAGGCCAATATTTATTTTAAGGGCGGTTCCGTTAGTTAAAATGTTTTAAGAGAGAGGTTGTTTACCCTAGTCTGCCTTAAAAATCTAATTTTCAAAGGTTGTTTCTAGTCAACATCTCCTTTGTATATTTTATTTAAAAAATGTTAAAATTAAATAAAATCCAAAGCATTATTGAAGAGGGTTTGTTTGTTAAACTATCCTCGTTTATTATTTAATTAGTGTAGTTGCCCATGTCGTGTGTACGGGTTAAAGAGCATAAGTTAAATAGAAAAATTAAAAATAATGAAAAATTGTTGGGAACATAAAATTTCAATATCTAAATTTATATAAAAAACTATATTTAATAATTATTAGGATTTGACTATTTTTTCTTCAATCAATATATTAAAGTGCTTAGATCTGAATTATTTAAGTATTTATCCTAAACTTTTTTTTTAATACCAAGAAAAAAAATGAAAAGTAAAAATATTTGTCTAAAAAAATTAAAAAGGAAATAAATAAATATTTGTCTAAAAAAGGGGAAAAAAAAAGAAATCAAAACTTTTCTTTGGTGCTAACACCAAAACAAGCAGAAAAAACCCAAAAGACGAAACTTACAGGAAGCCCTTTTGGTTTCAAGTTAATAACACCTTTTTGCCTCTGAAAATAAATGTCCCATGAAAATATTTTCAGCGACTAAAAAGTAAATTTTCACATTTTGAAGAATTAAGGTGTCCCTCCAAAAAAACATGAGGAATTAAAATAGTTAAAAATAGTCTTGAATATAGTTTATATTTAGGATCGAAGGAATTAATTTTTAGTTTAAAAATTAAACAATTAAACAAAAGGGAGCTTATGATAAAAAAAATTAAATAATTTTCAAAAAAAATCCCTCTTTTTTTTTGATGAAACAACGGGGCTAACGCCCAAAACACAAAACAAACTAAGATCCTCTACTAAACATAGTCCCTGTATTGTCAGCTAACAAAGCCAAACTAAGAAAACTAGGAACACTCTCAAAGAATTTGAAATCTTCATGCATACTATGTGCATACTTGGTAAGAGTATCAGCCACAAAATTAGCCTCACGAAACACATGGCCAATTCTAAAATCTCCTTGCTGCATTTTCTTCCTTATGGTACTAACGACAGGTGAGCATGGGTGGGAAGTATGGCAGACATCATTTATAAACTTTGTTGCACACATGGAGTCAGTTTCAATGATGACTTTCACAAAGCCTTTGTCAATACCAATCTGGATACCATGAAAAATTCGAAGAAGTTCAGCTTGAGTAATAGATAAATCTCCCAACTTAGAGGCAAATGCTCCCAAGAAAATACCAAATTCATTTCTTATAATTCCTCCACAAGTGGCTTGTTTCCTTGCCTTATCATAAGATCCATCACAATTAATTTTGATCCACTGCGAAGGGGGGTGCCGCCATTGGATAGTGCGGCCAATACTATTATGAACATGCAGCGATAACAAGTGATTATTTCCCATGGCAATTTGGATTTCTCTAAATTTCCTCCATATCATCTGTGTAGTGTTGTGAACATCCCAGAATTCTCCCTCAAAGACATTCTTGTTCCTGCCGTGCCATAAAGTCTCACAAGTACAACCAAAGAGGATGTTCCAGTCACGGACCACATTAGAATGAGAGGTATTTTTCAAGTTACACTCCATCCAGGCTTGAAGCGCGAGTTGAAAAAAAATTGAGTGTTGCGTTCTTGGTATTAAACTCCTCCACACCTGTTGATCATGATGACAGTCGCGGAAAGCATGTAGAGTTGTTTCTGTTTCATTTGCATTGCACAAGGGACATTCGTCATCAGTAGTTAAGTGCCTTCTCCTTCTATTCTCATTGGTAAGAAGCGCATCATTACGAATTTTCCACAGTAGAGTCCGAATACGTTGTGGACCAGGCCACCTCCATAGCTTCATGAAGATCTTCCTCACATTATCACCTTGTTGAATTTGGATACTTTTATACGTCGTAGCAATAGAAAACCATCCGTCATTTGCCATAGCACATCCAATACTGTCTTCTTGACCTACACAAACAAGAGGAGTTTTAGTAACAATACTATTAATTAAATGGTTAGGAAGCTTACCTTCTAAGAGCTGAAGATTCCAAGTGCTGCTTGGAGTCGCAAAGGCATCAATTTTCCAATCTCTCTCCAGAACATCAACAGGCCCGAGGGAGAGATTTATCAACGGTCCAAGTTGAGGATTCCAATTATCCATCCAAAACTTAATTCTCTTACCGTCACCGACTCGCCAAATGAGGTTTTTGTTTAACAGATCCTAGCCGTGATAGATTCCTTTCCAAGTATTCGACTCGTTTCCTCTCCTTTTGACAATAGGGATAATGTCATTCCCACATTTATATTTATGGCTAAGAACTTGAACCCATAGCGAGTCCTTGTTCATTAAAAGGCCCCAACCAAGCTTCATCATGAATGAAGTGTTCATATCTCTTGCTTTTCGAAGGCCTAAGCCACCCTCTTTTTTAGGCTTACAAATATTATCCCATTTAATAAGGTGAATTTTTTTATTTTCTTGAGTGTCACCCCAAAGAAAAGCTCTACTCATTTTATCAAGCCCATCACAAACAGTTTTAGGAACCAAGGTAGTTTGCATGACATAAGAAGGAAAAGTGTAACACCCCTAATTTTGTCCCTTGAATATTTATATTTATATAATAAAAGTTTATTTTTCCAAATTATAAAGTTTTCTTTTAATTGTTTAATTATATAAATATGTGCGTTTAATTAATAAACATATTTAAATTAGTAAATTATGTGAAAATATAATTTTTATAATTTAATCCTTGAAATAGTACCTAATAATAATATTAGAAAGGTTTTTGGAGGGAAAAAGATTAAAAACTGAATTTTTGAATTTCACACAGCATCTAACCGGTTAGATGTGCCCAGTAACCGGTTAGTCGATGAACCCAGAATTAGGGTTAGTGCGTTTTGATGAGTAATCACCCATTAATCTTCGTTAATCGCCACGAATACCTCTCATGCATGGTGGGAGACACGCGTCTCTCTGCATGTAACCTCAGATTGTGTATAAATAGCCATGAACTTGGTGGATTTTGGCTCATCTTCTTCAGTGTTGGTGTTGATCCTCTATTCTGAAGCAGCAACTTCTTTCCTTCGATTCTCTCTGTGTGTGTAGAGTTAGGTTTCAAACGATACACCAGATATATAGATTGTGAGTTGAGAGTGAGGGAGCAAGGAGAAATCAAGCTGTGAAGTAGAGGTGTTTTTCTGTCAAAAACCAGAATCAGATTTGTGAAGCTCACTTTGAAGTTTGATTTTGGTGAGTACATGCACTCTTTGAGTCTCGTTTTTGTTTCTATAGTTCGTGCATGTTACCTAGAACACAATCTAACCATTTTCCCCAATTTGTTTCTCCTTTTCATGTGTCAAAAATTCTGATTTCTGAACCCTACCAAAACTGTCATGCATGAGAGCAGAACTTGAGAATTTGGTGTTTCTCTGTGTTGATCTTGCTGTCTCTGTATTGATACTCATCAAGCACGACTCTAAGGTAAGGGAGAAGCTAATTAATCACTAGATAAGAATAATGAGTAGGAATTTAGGTATGAGTCACCATGAGACTCATAAATGGCATAGACTTTAAAGGTCAAAGGCTTGGAGGCCAATTTCACTCGTTCGAGGACTTAGAGCAAGTTTCAGTGAGTGCATGCAAGCTGAATGTATGACAATTTGGTGTTATATTTTAGTATATGTGAATTTGGTATGCTAAGTTGTCATTTATGTCTTTTGCATGCAATTTGATATGTGCATTTGAAATGCATGAGTGTTGGATGTAATTAAGTGTTGGAACATGTTTACTTTATAGAATTAAAGCTCTGTTTATAGTTGAAATGGATTGGAAATGAATAGAATTGGAAATGGCATGCAAAACCCCCAAAATAGTGCTCTGTTCTGCATGTTTTAACCGGTTAGGACTGTCGTGTAACCGGTTAGCACCTGACAGATATGAAAAATAAATTCTGCATTTTAATAAATTAATTTCCATCATTTTTAATTAATTCTTCCAATCTTATTTTACTATAAATTACTCTGTTTATGAAAATAAATGTGAGTGGAATTAAGGAAAGGAATAAGGAACTTTAAGACTTAGAGAGTTTTAACAATTTTAAGAGTTGAATTAAGCCATGAGTTGTTGCTTCAACATGGAAGATATTCCCTGAAATGAACAAGAGCAATTTGAGGCATTTGAATTATCCCTAACCTGTTTTGAGTATTAGATTGGATTGGGAATTAGAAATGACATCAAACATTAAAGAAATTCTGGTTCTGCTGCAGGTTCTAACCGGTTAGAATATGTTGTAACCGGTTAGAGACTGACAGTAGTGAAAAATCAATTGAGTTATAATTCAAACTTTCTTGTGCCATTTTAATTAACCTTGTCAATTAATACTAATTTAATTACCTTAAATACTAAAGTGTGACTTTATGGGATAATTCATAGAACCTCAAGTTAAGCTGTCTTACTAAGAACATATGGAATTCTTAGTAATGTTATAAGCTTTATATATTGAAATGGAAATTGAGACATCAATTAATGGCCAACCAAATTGAGAAAAATATTATATGCATCCATGCATGGTGAAAGATGATGAAATAGGTTGGCAAGGATCGTTTGTCATGTTCTGAGAACATGAGGAGGGTACTCCGGGAGTACCAAATTGATGCAACCTACTTGATGACACATTTTGGGAATGTGGCCAGTGTCTGGAACATGGTTATTTGATGCGTTCTGGGAACGTAATGCACACTCTGGGAGTGGTGCTTGTTTATATTCCAAGTATGTGTTGGAAACCAACAAGCGGGCTAAGCAAATACTAGAGGGGGGGTGAATAGTATTTTGAAGCACTAATACCAAATATTTCGAGTGGTAATTGAAGAATGGAGCTAAGACTGAATTTTCTGGAATCAGACACAAAAGACTCGAGTATTTTGTGAAATACTCGAGTTTTTCAGTGATGAACAACTCGAGTCTTTTCTTAAATACTCGAGTTTTTCCTATCAGATAGCAGAAAAACCAGAAACGAAAATTCAGCAATTTTAACTCAAATCAATTCAATATTAAACAGGAACTTATCCAACAGAATAGCAAACAATCTAAATAACTTTTAAACACAAAGATTCCTTGAACTTGCTACCTAATTGTATAAATCCTAATTGATTGAAATGACTTAAGTCTATTGAGCTAGAAAGTAGATTAAAAGCAATAAACCAACACTCAAGCAATTTTATCCTGGTTCACTCCAACAATGAGCTACATCCAGTCCTCCTAATCACTTAGGAGTTTCTACTAATAATCAAATTGTTAGAAATTACAAAGGATTGCTTGAGAATGGCCTCACTCAACCTAACCCTTCAAGAGTGTACCAAACTCTTGATTTCTACCCCAATTTGATTCCGGTGATTGAAGAACTCTTCACAAAGCTTCCTTGAACTCCCTTCAAGAAACTCCACCGGGCTAGGAACCTCCTAGTCTTGTGCTTGAGAACCTCTCAAGACTTCCAACACCCTAAGCCACTTAGGGTTTGCTTGGGAACAATCCAAGACTTTGAATAATCAAGCTTTTTGTATGTGTATTACTAATCTCACAATAGATTAGCACAAATAAGCACAGCTCAATGTAAGAATTGAGGCCTAAAACTCAACTTGGAATAAAATGACAATATGAGTGAGAAGTTGAGCTTTTTGGGAATTAACACTTGAGAAAAGGAAATTATGAAAGCTTGTGATCAATAATGTGTTGTTGTCTTGTTTGTTCTTGCACAAATTCAAAGAGCAATTTTACAATAAGGTTCAGAATACTCTCTTGGGGTTGGATGAGACTCAAATGCCCTCAATTGGGTTTTTTGAGTCTCTCCAACGTTCATTTTTGCTGACTGGACAAAAATACTCGAGTCTTTTGGTAAATACTCGAGTCTTTTTGGTCGGTCATGAGTGAATTGGTGCACGAACCAGACTAACGGTCATATTTGCTGACCTGGCACAAATACTCGAGTTTTTCTATAAATACTCGAGTATATACTCGAGTCTTTATCAAAATACTCGAGTATTTTGATCAGATATGGGAAAAATTATTTTTCAATTTTATTTTTCCTCTCAAGTATTAATTTTTGGTCAATCTCAACTTAATAAACATATACAAGATTATTCCTAGAAGAGACTAACTATTTCTACCCACTCTCAACCACTCTCAACATAAATTAGAAATTTACAATTAATATTTGATTGAGAATGATTGGGCACTTGTCTTCTTTTCTTGACTTCTTGTTGATGTTGATGTTGCAATATCTTCAAGGCATGATTTGTTAATTATTTTGTCATCATCAAAATATAATCCACCTAATTAGGAGCATTGAATTCACAATCTCCCCCTTTTTGGTGATGACAAAAATAATTAACACTTGATCCATTTGTTGAGCTTGATCCACTTGGAGAAGCAACTCCCCCTCACCATATGATACTTTTCACCTATCTAAAAATTCAGCTTGAGCAAGATGTTATGACAATTTAATTTTAGCACCAAGCCTATGGTATTAGAGAATTTAACAATTATCAGAGTATATACCATAATTAGAGATTTTAGGTGCAACAATATCAAGACAAGACAAGTGTAATATCTCTCCCCCTTTTTGTCATACGCCAAAAAGATGTAACAATTTAGAAAAAGATCAAGGGAGGAGAGGTGCATAATCGGAAAACCCCATAACCAACTATGCAAAAAAAATAGACTTAATAATAAATATAAAGAGCTCCCCCTGAAGCTTTGCACAAACATCATAATGAAAACCAAATTCATTAACATAAAAACATCATAAAAGGTCCAAATCAAAGGTGCAATAATAAACCCAAAGTCTCAAAACACCAAGTTCTCAAAATACAGAAAATGTAACAAAGACCAATATGATAAAAACAGAATGAAAACTAAGATAGACTGCAAAGGTCAACATCATCAAAACATCGAAGGAGCTGGATCATCTGGAGGAGGATAAAATCGAGAGAAGAGTTTAGAGGATGAAAAACTAGTAAGATTTGACAAAACTTTGAGGAAAATCTGAGTTTTGAGGAGAGAGATATGAGAAAACCGAGAGAGAATAGGGTCACAAAAAAAAACTCGAGTCTGAGAGTATATATAAACAGTTCAAAATACTCGAGTATATTCATAAATACTCGAGTTGTTCTTTAGGATATACTCGAGTTTTTGAAAATATACTCGAGTCGATCGTGACTCAGCCCAGATTTCCCCAGAAAACTCGAGTAAAAACTGAAAAACTCGAGTTTGGTCCGAAAGTTCAAATTTCAGGAAAACGCAAAATACTCGAGGTTTTGGAAAATACTCGAGTTTGGTCTGAAAGTTCAAAAATTGGGGGTTTCGAAAGACTCGAGTGTTTTGAAAAACACTCGAGTATTTTAATAAAGACTCGAGTGTTTTGAGAAACACTCGAGTATTTTTATCAGACCCTGATTAAAAACTTTTTCAATTTAAAACTGATTTAATTTTGAATTAAAATACTCGAGTGTTTTTGGAAAAACTCGAGTATTTTGACAGAACAGAAAGTAAAAACTCAGTTTTAAAAGACCAAACACAAATCAAACACAAATGCTTCATTACCAACTTGGAATACAGTACAGAATCACACACAATTAACATATACAATTTCAAATATCATCAAGGACAATTTAACTAAGAATCAATAACACATTAGAGTAAGACTAATATGGTGATTTTCCAAAAATGACACACAATGCAATTAGCCTATATTAGCTTCATCTAAAATACCAAGTTCTCTCCTAATATGATAAAAGGTGTCCCTTGGTAGAGGTTTTGTAAAAATGTCGGCTAATTGATTTGTGGTACTAACAAATTCAATTGTGCAATCACCCTTTTGTACATGATCTCTTAAAAAATGATGTCTTATTTCAATGTGTTTAGTTCTTGAGTGATACACCGGATTCTTAGTCAAATTGATTGCACTCGTGTTATCGCATCTAATCGGAATATTTTCAAGTTTCAAACCAAAATCCGATAATTGTTGTTTCATCCATAACAGTTGAGCACAACAACTACCGGCTGCGATATATTCCGCTTCGGCGGTAGAAAGAGCGACACAAGCTTGCTTTTTAGAAAACCATGACACCAATGAACTTCCCAAGAAATGGCAAGTACCATTGGTGCTTTTGCGATCAAGCTTGCATCCGGCGAAGTCGGAATCCGAGTAACCAACTAGACTAAGATTGGCATCAGCAGGATACCATAAACCAGTGTTAATTGTTCCTTTTAGATACTTAAATATATGTTTAACTGCGGATAGGTGAGATTCTTTAGGATTAGCTTGAAATCTAGCACACATGCATACACTAAACATAATATCCGGTCTAGATGCAGTGAGATATAGGAGACTACCTATCATACCCCTATACTTACTAACATCAACCGGTGTACCTTGTTCATCCCTGTCTAGGTAGCATGATGTGCTCATTGGAGTGTAGGCTTCCTTGCACTTGTCCAATCCGAATTTTTCAAGGAGCTCTTTGCAATATTTCCCTTGATGCACAAATATCCCCTCCTTGACTTGCTTTATTTGTAAGCCTAGGAAGAACTTGAGTTCTCCCATCATTGACATTTCAAATTCCTTTTTCATCAAATTTGAAAACTTTCTACAAAGAGACACGTTAGTAGCACCGAAAATGATATCATCAACATAGATTTGTACTAACAAAATGTCATCCTTGGTTTTATAAATAAATAATGTATTATCAACCTTCCCTCTTTGAAACTTGTTTTCTAATAGAAAGGAACTCAATCGATCATACCAAGTTCTAGGAGCTTGTTTCAATCCATAGAGTGCCTTTTTCAATTTATAAACATGGTTTGGAAATTCACTATTTTCAAAACCGGGGGGTTGTTTGACATACACTTCTTCATTTATAAACCCATTCAAGAAAGCACTTTTAACATCCATTTGATATAAAGTGAATTTCATGATTGAAGCATAAGCAAGTAAAATTCGGATTGCTTCAAGACGTGCAACCGGAGCAAAGGTCTCATCATAATCGATACCTTCCTCTTGGTTGTACCCTTGAGCTACTAGTCTAGCTTTGTTTCTTATAATCAACCCGGATTCATCAAGTTTGTTTCTATAAATCCATTTAGTACCAATTATGGTATGATCATCGGGTTTAGGGACTAGATCCCAAACTTCATTTCTTTCAAATTGGTTTAATTCTTCTTGCATAGCAAGAACCCAATGATCATCCTCAATGGCCTTTTTAATTGAATCGGGTTCAATTTGAGAAACAAATGAGACATAGTGGCAAATGTTTTGAATAGACCTACGAGTAAGTACTCCCTTTGACATATCTCCTATGACTTTGTCTATAGGATGAGCCTTGACAGATTTCCAAGTTGGAGGAAGTTCTTCCCTTACTTCTCCTTCATCAACTTTTGAATTCTCTCTCTCTTTTTCTTCTTTTGAAAAAACAATGCCATCTTCACTAGCATCACATAAAACACTATCTTCTTTTGAAGACTCATTAAAAACCACATGAATTGATTCCTCAATAGTTAAAGTTCTTTTATTGAAAATTCTATAAGCTTTACTATGAGAAGAATAGCCTAAAAATATGCCTTCATTGGATTTGGAATCAAACTTGCCAATGTGTTCTTTTCCATTATTTAAAACAAAAACTTGGCATCCGAAGACATGAAAATGAGATATATTTGGCTTTCTTCCCTTGTAAAGTTCATAGGGGGTTTTATCCAAAGAGGGCCTTATCAAAATACGATTTAAAACATAACAAGCCGTATTGACGGCATCGGCCCAAAAATATTGAGGTACTTGAGAATCATTTAACATGGTTCTAGCAAGTTCCTCTAGCACCCTATTTTTCCGCTCTACCACTCCGTTTTGTTCCGGAGTTCTTGGTGCGGAGAATTGGTGCTCAATACCATTTTTAGCACAAAATCTATCAAATTTGTGGTTTTCGAATTCACCACCATGATCGGTACGAATAATAATTACTTTTTGATTTACTTGGTTTTGCAAAAGTTTGACATGATGTTTAAAAGATTTGTAGGTCTCACTCTTAGTAGTTAAAAATAAAGTCCAAGTAAACCTAGAGAAGTCATCAACAATCACCAATGCATAATAGTTGCCACCAAAGCTTTTTATTTGTGATGGTCCAAACAAGTCCATATGAAGCATTTCTAATGGCCTTGATGTGGACATAACCATTTTTGATCCAAAGGTGTTTTTAGTTTGTTTACATTTCTTGCAAGGGGAACAAACACCTTCAATAGAAAAATTTAGCTTTGGTAAACCAACTACTAGATCTTTAGATTGTATTTTCTTCAATTGGTTTACATTAATATGAGCGGTCCTACGATGCCATAACCAAGTGTCATTTTCTTTGCTCACTAAACAAGTAGAGACCAAAGAAGTGACTTTGTTCAAATCAACTAAGTAAGTATTATTTGACCTTCTACCAACAAATTTGATTGATTCATCTTTGTCACTTTTAATGAGGCAATGGGTAGAGGTAAAAACTACATGATTACCAACATCACATAATTGGCTTATGCTCAAGAGATTATGTTCTAATCCTTGAACATAGAGCACATTATCAATAATCAAGTTTGAAGAGTTTCCGATTTTACCAATACCAAGGATTTTGCCTTTGTTGTTGTCCCCATAAGTGACATAACCCTTTTCCTTTGGAGTAAGCTCAATGAAGTGCCGCTTATCTCCCGTCATGTGCTTCGAACATCCACTATCAAGATACCGCAATTGTTTTCCCGTTCGAAGGCACACCTACAATATGAAATCACTTGTTCACTTTGGGTACCCAAACAATGTTGGGTCCCTTAGGGTTAGTGTTGGGACTTTCTCCCTTCTTAATCCACATATAAGTGCCCTTTTTCATTTCAAACTTCTTAATGTGGCACTCAATGTTGATATGTCCAACTTTTCCACAATAAGTACAAGTTGGTCTCTTTGATGAATTTTTCTTAGAAAATGTTCCAACCACCTTGTACTTTTTGTCCTTTTTATGAACATATCCTAAACCGATTTTGTTGTGATTATGTCTTTGAGAGTTCAACAACCGGTTGAGGTTTCTATCACTATGTGAGATTGTGAGTTTGTTTTTCAACTCTTTCACTTCTTTTTCAAGATCATCACATCTCTCACATGAAGTGATAATTTCCTCATGATTTGCACAATCACTTTGATGACTATAATTAATAAGTTCCAAGGATTCATTTTGAAGTTTCAACTCATTTATAGATTTTTGCAATTCATCAATTTCATGTTGAAACTCCAAAATTTTCTTTCCTTTTTCCTTATTAATTTTAGCAAGCCTTTTTGTAACATCCTGATTTTTCTTTTGCATTATAAATTGAGTTTTACGAAATTAAATAATTAATCCTTTAAATTTATCAGTTAGCGTTGAGTATTTTTAAAATATCCTATGGTATTTACGAAAAGTATATTTTAATTATATATTTGTAAGTAGATTCATTTGAAATAACTACTTATTTAAAAGAAAATATTTTCTATCCTTGCTTTGATTTTAATATATTCAATAGTAAATTATGTTTAACACTTCCTAGGTTTTAACTCTATGATTTTCTTATATGTATTTATTTGATAATTTAGTTTTATTGCAAGTATTTTCCTGAATTAAAAACAAACTAATAAATAGTACTATGTGTATTAAGTAATGGAGGTGCAGAAACCCTAAAATCAATTTCTTTTCCCTTCTCCTTCCTGTGGCAGCCGCCGGCCTCACCCCCACCACCATATTCCCTTCTTCAACCTCATCTTCTCCTTCATGTAGCCCTTCTCTTCCTCTCCCTGTAAACTCTCTCTCTTCCCCTCGTCGGTTTCTCCCTCCGCCTCGGTATCTCTCTCTTCCTCCGGACTGCTGCGCCACCACGAACCGCCGCCGCCGCCTCGCGATTTCTCTCCCTCCAGTCGCGAAGCGCGACTCTCCTTCCCCGTCACCACGCGCCAACGCCGCGGTCGTGCTCTCCTCCTCCAAGTCGCAAATCGCGACTTCCCCCTTTCAGATTGGACCACGATCTCTGCCTCCTCCAGTCGCCGGTGTCCGTTGCGGATTCGAACCGAACCGAACCGCCACCTTGACGCGAACCAGCCACCGTTGTTGTTGCTGCAGCCCTCTTCTCTCTTTTCCGTGCTCGCGTTTCTCTCTCTCCACTGGACCGCCGCGTTTTGGGTACTACTATGCTTTGCCGGCCATCGTCTCTGCCTTGCATTCTTGGTTCCTAATGTGGGTTCAGATCAACCCATTTCCGGTAAGGTTGTTGTGATGGACCGGTTTGTCTCCTCGGTCCTCGTTGCTGCTGTATTGTTGATGGTACGATCGATTTCAACCGGTTCAGATCGATTGTGCTTTAAACGGGTCTGAAACGAATCCATTGGGTTGCCTTTATTCTTCAAAATCAGATTTTGAGGACGACAAATGACTTTAGGACCAGGCATGATGCGAGCAATGAACCACGTGACGTTGAGGTTATCTCTTTATTTTCGTCAATGGAGGTAAGGGGTGTTTTACCATGCTTTAGAGAGTATTATCTAGTGAGTTATAATACCTGCTAAGAATATATGGGTATGTTTGTGATTGAATCTTAAGGTAATTAATCGAGACTAAAAGTAAAGGAGGAAATAAACAAAAGAAAATTTGATTGGATAGTGTGATTTGAAATATGTGTTTTAAATGCAAAATGTAAATATGGATTATCGCCTGTTATAGGTTATGATGTATGCTTGCTATTTGATTATATATATATGCGCAAGGTTAAAATGCTATTGTGTATGGTGATTGGGAAAATTTAAATATGCTTGGATTGTACTTAGGTTGATGGTAGATGATGATGATGTGTTGAATGATGAAAAGAGATGCTTAATAAAGATAAAAAAAAAAGGAATTGAATTTTATGAGGAAATGTAAAAAAATCAATTATGCGTTTGGGTATTTTATTTGTAAATTTCTTTGATGAATATGAATTGATTAATGGTATTGATTGTTTTATTGATTATTGGATGATATCTAATTGGTATTTGATTACGGAGTGAAAAATATAAAATTGCTTATGAATTGATTATTTGTATTGATTATTTTTAGTGATTATTGGATGACATATGGTTGGTATTTTCTTATGAAGTAAGAATTTGATTGCTGCATGTTAGTGTGAATCAAGTATGTTTGAATTAAACTGGACTGGATTATCGTTGGAATAAACGAAGAAAATAAAGGTAGCAGCTATTGATCGCGTGTCGGGTATCCGTACCCATTAGGTGCCCTGTTAGGATAGAGCCTATTTTAAGGAATAGACTCGAATCCCCAATAGGTGAAGTCCTCACTCAGGTAAGTAAATCCCATAGATCCAAAGTCTCATTAGGTGTTGGGACTCGTGCGAGATCAATAGCTGCCAGGTAAATTGATAAAGTAAGTGGTGAAACATGTAAGAAGGCACGAAAGAAAAGAACAAGAAAAATGCCCTAATGAGCTAAAGGTCTATGCGGTAAGAAAATCCTGGGTGAAGGTAAGAAATTCCTATTGGGTGAAGACACCATCCTAACAGGTGCATCCTAATGGTAGAGTATAAGAAAAGACAAGAAAGAAAAGGATTGAATAAAGGAAAGAGAAAAGATGAGAAAAACAAAGAAGAAAGAAAAGGAATGAATAAAGGAAAGAGAAAAGATGAGAAAAACTATAAAAAAAATATATTAAGAAAAGTGATATGAATGATAGACGAAAGAAAAGATTATAGATGCGTATGAATTTGAATTGTTTGGATTTGCTATGTTTTGAAGTACTAGAAATATTTGTGTTTGACTTAGTAGGTTATTATGTCTAGTTAGAAACTACTTCTCTACTATATGTGTAAAGCTCACTCTTGCAACCATTTTTCAGGTTCAAAGTTTGAGCAGACACTGTTTCAGGCCGAGCAGGAATAACACTCCACTACGTGGAGTGTAAACTAGTCACGAGTGAATTATAATAAAGATTTGTGTAGTTAATGTAGTTTAATTTTGTTAAGCCCGCAACATGTATTATTTTGTAGACAGGGCATTGGTATGTGCAGGATGTTATGTAAAGTTAAGTTGAGGATTTATTATTCTCTGGATTGACAGGTTAAACAGGAATTTTTTGGAAAGTCCAAAAAAACAGAGGAAACTCTGCCGGATTTTCGTATGAATTTTTAGAAGTAATTAAGTTTTTAAAAGAAATTTTCAATACCCAATTAAGTTAAATCCTATTTTATCTAATTAAAAGTGAGGATGTTACATTTTGGTATCAGAGCAGTTTTTCCTCGGCCTATTGGAGTTGTGAGTTACTCCTGCTGTGTTACTCACCAAGCGAGTAACTGATAGATAACTTAGTATCTAAGTTAGATGAATAGAGTAATAAGATGCTAGCCTTATATTAGGATTTTGTAATGATGCAGATAGTGTTTGATTAAATCTTAATTAATTCTGGTTTATGTGTCTCAAGTTTTGTATGAATAAACACGATTTTTTTTTTCTAGAAAATGAACGTTGTCGTATTTAGAAAATGGAGGAAGTCCGAGATTAAGGAAAGTGAAAGAACCCCAACGGGCCAGAGCACGTAATTGCTACCCCAACGGGAAGGAACGATCCTTGGTTTCGAAGTAAGTATGCCAATTTTTAAATGTGACAATGCAACAATATATTTTTGGTGTCTTTTTGAATTTCATTTCTGAAACTTAGGAAGGACGAAGTGACCTTACCACCAAGGTAATGTATAATCGAGACTGGCCATCTCGAGGACTACATTTGTTGGAATGTGAAATCATCAAGCCCCCGAGTTTCATAATATCTCTTTAAGTTTTGTAATGTCTGAAGACATAAGGGAAATGATTTGTTTTAGTTCAACTCTATATAATCTTAAGTACACTCAAATCAGAGAGCGTAGCGGAAGTAACCAAAAAAAAAAATCTTTTCAAATATTTCGTCAGCTTTGATCACTAAAATTTTATTTTAGATGAATTCCCTCTTAAATGCTTGAATGATTGTCTTTTTAGCCGAACAGTGTTTTTCTGAATCTTCATAAGTGTTCCCTTCCTCCAATGAGAGTTTCATTGAATGGTCACTTAAGGAAATTCTTTATAAAGTACAGTATATGATTTACGAAAGCCTAATTTATACAGATGTTTTTCTTTTTCCAAAACATTTGTTTATAATTTTTGCTTTGGCGAAGTGTCAGATATTTGATTTTATCGAATACAATTTTATTCGATTATGGTCTTCTAAGATTGGTTACTTTTACGTTCTTTAATTTACTACCTTGCTCCCAATTCACCTGAAAGAATACGTTTGATGAGATGATAATTTTTTTTTTATTTGTCAAAGATTTATCTCTTAAACTTTCGTATAGTTAGCTTTTCTTATTTTTGGATTCCTTTTGTTTCAGTCGTTATGAACTAAATTTTATGGATTTTTGTTTTAGAGTTTATGTAAAGTGCAAGCTAGAATTGTTGACTTTTTAATTTAAATGAATTTAAATGAATTTGTTTTCTGATTTTGCATGACTGCATGCACACGCATTTGAAAATGATGAATTTTGGATTTTTAACCATTGATTATATCCTTTTGAACGAAAATTGCCAAATGAGTTTCAATAAATAGTTTTTCTTGCTTAGCATATTGCTCATAAGTATTTTATATTAGTATTGGCCTATGTCAACCTATTATGTTACTTAGTTTACTTCAAGAAGTTTTCCAAAACTATCATGTCAGGGAAAAGGTTTTGAGCACTAGTTTAACGAATTTTTAATTCTCTTCAGGTTGCAGTTTTCTCCTTGTAATTTAAACTGACATTCATTTAAGTTAATGGCACCCTATTGGTTGAGTCATGATTATTAACTTTTACTTTTGGGATCTTGATTTTTGCATAGATTTTATTACATGTTTTATTTCTTGTAAAAAAAAAAACGGGGGTGTCACCTTTCCTGTTTCAAGCTGTTATAAAATTAATACCGCATTCGAATGTGTAAGTGAATTATGTTTTCTTTCAAAAATAGTTTTTTAGCAAGGTTTACAAATATTTTATTGTTTTAGGTGTTAAACATGTTTCCGAACTCAAACCGTATGCATAATGCTAATTATGTTTAGTCCAGTTGTTTTTTTTTCAAAGTCAGGACTTTGCATTATATTTTATGTTGCCTCTTTGAGATTTGAATTCGTTTTACATTATGACAAAGAGTTAACATATCCTTTCAATATCTATCATCTGCTAAATGTTAAAATTATTTTCCAGTTTTGAGAATTGAGATGATTTTGCGTGAAACCGACTTAACTGTAGTTGCTATTTTATACACCAAGTGACGATTTTTCTATTTGGCATTGTTATGAAAAATGATTTCTTCTTTGATTGAATTTGAGAACCTTTTTACTTTACCAGTCATCGAAATTCGTTTTACTACAATTATACTTTTATTACCAATAAGGTTTCATTTTCTTGTTAAATAATGATTTTTGAAGATACTCATGCTATTTGTAGTGCTGGTTTTATTTGTATTTGCTTAAGTTTATTAGCATGATGGTCAAGGATTCTTAAAATACTAACCTTGCGGTTTTCTCTAATCAAATTTCGAGGACGAAATTTCTTTTTGGGGGGAAGAATTGTAACATCCTGATTTTTCTTTTGCATTATAAATTGAGTTTTACGAAATTAAATAATTAATCCTTTAAATTTATCAGTTAGCGTTGAGTATTTTTAAAATATCCTATGGTATTTACGAAAAATATATTTTAATTATATATTTGTAAGTAGATTCATTTGAAATAACTACTTATTTAAAAGAAAATATTTTCTATCCTTGCTTTGATTTTAATATATTCAATAGTAAATTATGTTTAACACTTCCTAGGTTTTAACTCTATGATTTTCTTATATGTATTTATTTGATAATTTAGTTTTATTGCAAGTATTTTCCTGAATTAAAAACAAACTAATAAATAGTACTATGTGTATTAAGTAATGGAGGTGCAGAAACCCTAAAATCAATTTCTTTTCCCTTCTCCTTCCTGTGGCAGCCGCCGGCCTCACCCCCACCACCATATTTCCTTCTTCAACCTCATCTTCTCCTTCATGTAGCCCTTCTCTTCCTCTCCCTGTAAACTCTCTCTCTTCCCCTCGTCGGTTTCTCCCTCCGCCTCGGTATCTCTCTCTTCCTCCGGACTGCTGCGCCACCACGAACCGCCGCCGCCGCCTCGCGATTTCTCTCCCTCCAGTCGCGAAGCGCGACTCTCCTTCCCCGTCACCACGCGCCAACGCCGCGGTCGTGCTCTCCTCCTCCAAGTCGCAAATCGCGACTTCCCCCTTTCAGATTGGACCACGATCTCTGCCTCCTCCAGTCGCCGGTGTCCGTTGCGGATTCGAACCGAACCGAACCGCCACCTTGACGCGAACCAGCCACCGTTGTTGTTGCTGCAGTGCTCTTCTCTCTTTTCCGTGCTCGCGTTTCTCTCTCTCCACTGGACCGCCGCGTTTTGGGTACTACTATGCTTTGCCGGCCATCGTCTCCGCCTTGCATTCTTGGTTCCTAATGTGGGTTCAGATCAACCCCTTTCCGGTAAGGTTGTTGTGATGGACCGGTTTGTCTCCTCGGTCCTCGTTGCTGCTGTATTGTTGATGGTACGATCGATTTCAACCGGTTCAGATCGATTGTGCTTTAAACGGGTCTGAAACGAATCCATTGGGTTGCCTTTATTCTTCAAAATCAGATTTTGAGGACGACAAATGACTTTAGGACCAGGCATGATGCGAGCAATGAACCACGTGACGTTGAGGTTATCTCTTTATTTTCGTCAATGGAGGTAAGGGGTGTTTTACCATGCTTTAGAGAGTATTATCTAGTGAGTTATAATACCTGCTAAGAATATATGGGTATGTTTGTGATTGAATCTTAAGGTAATTAATCGAGACTAAAAGTAAAGGAGGAAATAAACAAAAGAAAATTTGATTGGATAGTGTGATTTGAAATATGTGTTTTAAATGCAAAATGTAAATATGGATTATCGCCTGTTATAGGTTATGATGTATGCTTGCTATTTGATTATATATATATATGCGCAAGGTTAAAATGCTATTGTGTATGGTGATTGGGAAAATTTAAATATGCTTGGATTGTACTTAGGTTGATGGTAGATGATGATGATGTGTTGAATGATGAAAAGAGATGCTTAATAAAGATAAAAAAAAAGGAATTGAATTTTATGAGGAAATGTAAAAAAATCAATTATGCGTTTGGGTATTTTATTTGTAAATTTCTTTGATTAATATGAATTGATTAATGGTATTGATTGTTTTATTGATTATTGGATGATATCTAATTGGTATTTGATTACGGAGTGAAAAATATAAAATTGCTTATGAATTGATTATTTGTATTGATTATTTTTAGTGATTATTGGATGACATATGGTTGGTATTTTCTTATGAAGTAAGAATTTGATTGCTGCATGTTAGTGTGAATCAAGTATGTTTGAATTAAACTGGACTGGATTATCGTTGGAATAAACGAAGAAAATAAAGGTAGCAGCTATTGATCGCGTGTCGGGTATCCGTACCCATTAGGTGCCCTGTTAGGATAGAGCCTATTTTAAGGAATAGACTCGAATCCCCAATAGGTGAAGTCCTCACTCAGGTAAGTAAATCCCATAGATCCAAAGTCTCATTAGGTGTTGGGACTCGTGCGAGATCAATAGCTGCCAGGTAAATTGATAAAGTAAGTGGTGAAACATGTAAGAAGGCACGAAAGAAAAGAACAAGGAAAATGCCCTAATGAGCTAAAGGTCTATGCGGTAAGAAAATCCTGGGTGAAGGTAAGAAATTCCTATTGGGTGAAGACACCATCCTAACAGGTGCATCCTAATGGTAGAGTATAAGAAAAGACAAGAAAGAAAAGGAATGAATAAAGGAAAGAGAAAAGATGAGAAAAACAAAGAAGAAAGAAAAGGAATGAATAAAGGAAAGAGAAAAGATGAGAAAAACTAAAAAAAAAAAATATATTAAGAAAAGTGATATGAATGATAGACGAAAGAAAAGATTATAGATGCGTATGAATTTGAATTGTTTGGATTTGCTATGTTTTGAAGTACTAGAAATATTTGTGTTTGACTTAGTAGGTTATTATGTCTAGTTAGAAACTACTTCTCTACTATATGTGTAAAGCTCACCCTTGCAACCATTTTTCAGGTTCAAAGTTTGAGCAGACACTGTTTCAGGCCGAGCAGGAATAACACTCCACTACGTGGAGTGTAAACTAGTCACGAGTGAATTATAATAAAGATTTGTGTAGTTAATGTAGTTTAATTTTGTTAAGCCCGCAACATGTATTATTTTGTAGACAGGGCATTGGTATGTGCAGGATGTTATGTAAAGTTAAGTTGAGGATTTATTATTCTCTGGATTGACACGTTAAACAGGAATTTTTTGGAAAGTCCAAAAAAACAGAGGAAACTCTGCCGGATTTTCGTATGAATTTTTAGAAGTAATTAAGTTTTTAAAAGAAATTTTCAATACCCAATTAAGTTAAATCCTATTTTATCTAATTAAAAGTGAGGATGTTACACTTTTAAATTGAATTAACATTTCATTGTAAGCTTCTTGCAAATCATCATATGAAATGGAGTTTGAAGATGAACAAGAAGAGCTAGAGGTTACCTCATCATCACTTTCACTCATGCCATGATTAGCTCTTGATGAGGACTCATGATTGTTCTTGGCCATGAGACAAAGGTTTGCATTTTCATCACCGGAGCTACTTGAAGATGATTCATTGCTCTTCTCCGGTGCATCCCAAACAATGTATGCACGCTTCCCTTTGGTCTCTTCGGTCTTCTTGTCATTCTTCTTCAAGAATGTGGCACATTCCATTCTTATGTGACCAACCCCACCACATTCATGACACTTAACTCCATCGTTGGTACTCTTTTCTCTTTGTTTGAAGTCTTTGGTTCTCTTGAAATTGGATGAAGATCCACCTTTCTTCCCTTTGAAATATTTGTTGAATCTTTTCACAAACATCCCAAATTCTTCTTGATTTGATTCACCATCGGAATCTCCACTTGTAGAGCATTCTTCAACTTCTTTTGTAGCTTTGGTTGAAGCTTTGAGTGCTATGCTCTTTTTCTTTTTGTCCGATTCCTCATGCATCCCAAGTCTTGTAAGTTCCATCTCATGCTCTTGGAGTTTGCCAAACAAAGTGGCTAAGTCCATGCTATTTATGTCTCTTGATTCCTTGATGGCGGTTACCTTGGGTTGCCAACTCCTATCAAGACATCTTAGAATTTTGTTAGTAGTTTCACCATTGCGAAATAATTTTCCCAAGGAAATCAAATGATTAACAATGTGAGAGAATCGCTTTTGCAAGTCACTAATGGATTCATTTGGCAACATGTGGAACAATTCATATTCGTGAGTTAGAGAATTCAATCTTGCATCTCTAACCTCACTTGTTCCCTCATGTGTGACTTGCAAAGTATCCCACATTTCTTTTGCCGATTTACATTGGGAAACTCTATAAAATTCATCATGGGATAGAGCCGAAAAGATGATGTTTTTAGCTTTTAAATCAAATGAGACTTTTCTCTTTTCATCATCATTCCAACTACTCCTTGGAATTTCAACAATTTCATCATTTATTTTCTTTTTGGGAATGAAAGGACCATTTTCAATTGCATCCCAAATATCCATATCAATTGCTTCAATAAAAACTTTCATGCGAGTTTTCCAATAAACATATCCTTCACCATTAAATAGTGGAGGACGGTTTATTGAAGCTCCTTCTCCACCAAAGTTATTGCTAGAGCCCATTAAGTTTCCAAAAGGATCTTTTTCGAAAAAGTTGTTACACTCGATCTTTCGACCGAGCTCTGATACCACTTGTTGGAAACCAACAAGCGGGCTAAGCAAATACTAGAGGGGGGGTGAATAGTATTTTGAAGCACTAATACCAAATATTTCGATTGGTAATTGAAGAATGGAGCTAAGACTGAATTTTCTGGAATCAGACACAAAAGACTCGAGTATTTTGTGAAATACTCGAGTTTTTCAGTGATGAACAACTCGAGTCTTTTCTTAAATACTCGAGTTTTTCCTATCAGATAGCAGAAAAACCAGAAACGAAAATTCAGCAATTTTAACTCAAATCAATTCAATATTAAACAGGAACTTATCCAACAGAATATCAAGCAATCTAAATAACTTTTAAACACAAAGATTCCTTGAACTTGCTACCTAATTGTATAAATCCTAATTGATTGAAATGACTTAAGTCTATTGAGCTAGAAAGTAGATTAAAAGCAATAAACCAACACTCAAGCAATTTTATCCTGGTTCACTCCAACAATGAGCTACATCCAGTCCTCCTAATCACTTAGGAGTTTCTACTAATAATCAAATTGTTAGAAATTACAAAGGATTGCTTGAGAATGGCCTCACTCAACCTAACCCTTCAAGAGTGTACCAAACTCTTGATTTCTACCCCAATTTGATTCCGGTGATTGAAGAACTCTTCACAAAGCTTCCTTGAACTCCCTTCAAGAAACTCCACCGGGCTAGGAACCTCCTAGTCTTGTGCTTGAGAACCTCTCAAGACTTCCAACACCCTAAGCCACTTAGGGTTTGCTTGGGAACAATCCAAGACTTTGAATAATCAAGCTTTTTGTATGTGTATTACTAATCTCACAATAGATTAGCACAAATAAGCACAGCTCAATGTAAGAATTGAGGCCTAAAACTCAACTTGGAATAAAATGACAATATGAGTGAGAAGTTGAGCTTTTTGGGAATTAACACTTGAGAAAAGGAAATTATGAAAGCTTGTGATCAATAATGTGTTGTTGTCTTGTTTGTTCTTGCACAAATTCAAAGAGCAATTTTACAATAAGGTTCAGAATACTCTCTTGGGGTTGGATGAGACTCAAATGCCCTCAATTGGGTTTTTTGAGTCTCTCCAACGTTCATTTTTGCTGACTGGACAAAAATACTCGAGTCTTTTGGTAAATACTCGAGTCTTTTTGGTCGGTCACGAGTGAATTGGTGCACGAACCAGACTAACGGTCATATTTGCTGACCTGGCACAAATACTCGAGTTTTTCTATAAATACTCGAGTATATACTCGAGTCTTTATCAAAATACTCGAGTATTTTGATCAGATATGGGAAAAATTATTTTTCAATTTTATTTTTCCTCTCAAGTATTAATTTTTGGTCAATCTCAACTTAATAAACATATAAAAGATTATTCCTAGAAGAGACTAACTATTTCTACCCACTCTCAACCACTCTCAACATAAATTAGAAATTTACAATTAATATTTGATTGAGAATGATTGGGCACTTGTCTTCTTTTCTTGACTTCTTGTTGATGTTGATGTTGCAATATCTTCAAGGCATGATTTGTTAATTATTTTGTCATCATCAAAACATAATCCACCTAATTAGGAGCATTGAATTCACAGTATGGTTTGTCATACGTTCTGAGAACGTATGTTAGTGTTCTGGGGAACACATTAGTGTATTGGATGGACGTTCGAGATTGATTAGTATTGGAGGCATCAGGATTGTGAGATAGAAAGCATGCATCATGCCACTAATTTAAAAGATTAACAATTTGTTAAATTCAGTGTGCTCATATGTATTTGCATGTTTAGTTGTGTTTGCATACCTGTGAATGTTAGCATTATTCTTGTTTGATTATGTGGTTATATTATGCTTACTCCCGTGCCCTGTGTAGGTGATGGCACACTTCTACCTAGCGTGCATCGAGATCCGTCCCATCCCTAGCGGGATATGGACGTATGAGGAGCATTGGGCTACTTTTGAGGGAGAGGTGGACGTCACACTCTACCATCCCAACCCCTTGGCCCGAGTGCGATCTCGACGATTTCGGATTCCCATTATTTATACTATGCACGTACCACCTTTTAATACTTATCGTGGACCACCCCCTGCTCGACCTGTTCGTCGTTATCATACTTTTCGTTTTCGTCCCTATAGTCGCTCTCACCCCATTGCTGCTAGAGTTGTTCGTGCTGGGACTCCTTCACCCGATTCTTCGGACCCTGAGAGGACTGTGCCTGTTGCAGATCCTGTACCCAGTGGTAGGGTATCTACTCCGTTGGATGAGGCAGAGGAGGATCTAGAGGAGGGTGAGAGTGACGAGGAGCCAGTCGAGCAGGAGGACATTGCTGATAGGAGGATGGGTGGCCCTTAGGTATGGGCATAGTGTGAGTAATGTGGATCTGGGTCGTAGTAGCAGCTGTAGCAGATCATGGTGATGGTGGATCGTTCTTGGAGGACTTGATGACTAGCTCTGGAGTGTCTTTATTTTGATTATGTATATATTGTTTATATATTTTGAGAGACTTCAGGGTTTTGGTCTTTGCTTTCAGTTTATGCTTTGAGACTTATATCACTGGATTTTGGTATCAGTTTCTGTATTTTGGGTATTATGGATGTATGGTGGTACTTATGACATATATATATATATATGTATGTTTTATGCTTATAATGTCCAGTGATTATATTATTTTCTAAAGTTATATTCTTTCAGCGTACTCTGATAAATAACAAACGAATTCGGTAATAGCAAGTGTTTTACAAAGAAAAGGTTTGATAATAATTCCAATGCCGAATTCAAAGTATTTTTGAAGGATATGTTTAGTTTGAGAAAAATTATAAAGGAAAAATTTTATACCCTATTTTTCCAATAATATCAAGTCCGTAATATATATATTCAACTATATTTTCTTATAAGTATTTTAATCCAAAGGCGTCACAAAGAGCACCCAACACAGATTGGGTTAACGTTAGCCGACCTGCAAAGGAGAGAGTTTTGCTTTTCCAAAGACTAAGACTTTGATTAGCTTTGCTAAGCACATATTGAAAAGTATTGCGAGAAACCTTTTTATGTAAAAGAGGTATACCTGTACCACGACAATTCCAGCAAATAATACTCATAATCATAGATTGATATTTTGGTTCAAAGAACCTGTTTCATCAGGGATTAAAACATCCACATCATTAGCAGATAAAAATTGCATTGCATTATTAAAATCAATATCCATACCTGACCCGCTTGAGTGCTTACCATCAGGCGGTTCCGGAGGAGGATTGAGGTTCTTTGAGGATGATGCAAATTGGTGTGCAAAATTAATGGCTTCCTTCTCTGGTAAATATGTCTGAATAGCAAAGTCAGGAAGTACGAGACCTTTTGATTTCTCATAAATTTTCATAAGATGCAATGCTTCCCTTTCCTTTGCTTTCATAGCTTCTTTATACTCCTTAGAGCCTTTGTATTGCTTTGATTCATGTTGACCATCATTAGCTAGAGGAGCTTCCACAATGCATTTAGAGTCTTCAGTTACGGTTTTGTTTTTTGTCATTGACCGTTGTGGTTTGACCGAGCCCAAGGCCCACTCCTTGTTTCCACGATGTTGTTGTGGATTTTTGCCAGCCAAAGCACTTCGGGTTCTAACTTCCTTATGAGTTGAGGTATTGGCCCGTTTAGGATGGCCCATAACGTGGTTCTCACGCTGTAAATCATTCACACTACCTTGAATGCTATCATGCACGTTCATCATGGTATCGTCATGCCCTGCCGCCGAGTTGTCTTCCTCCTCATAAATAAGAGCATCAAATTTGCCTTTAACAAAAGCACGTTGTATCCCTTTATTTCCGCCCAACATAGAGGATCCATTCTGTTTTTGCCCCAGTCTTTCCTTTTTCCTAGCAGGTCTTTTTACTAGCATCCAGGGACCAAAGGGATTTGTTTTACTTTGAGTATCAAGAGTTTCCTTTTCAGCAGCAATCAAAACCTTACCCGCAGAATCCGAATTTTCCTCTCGTTCAGTCACTATTCCCGTCGGAGGAGTATTCACCACCGTGTTCTTTGCCACCGTGACCACCGCCAGCTCTTCCCCATTGATCGCCGCCGAGTTCATCCCTTCTGCTCCTTTAACCAATTGATCTTGGCTATCAACGTGATTTTCTGGGCACCATTCTTGTTTATGCCCATACCTACCACACTTGAAACATACCTGGTGAAGACCTTCGTACTCAAGGTTAACAACAACACCCCAAACCTTAACTTGTGGAACCAACTTCTTCCTTATATCTATTTCAACGTATATCCGAGCAAAACGTCCACGAGAATGTATAGAGGTCATTTGGTCCACTTTAAGCATATAACCAATCTTGGATCCCACCCTTCTCAGAAAATTAGTATTGTTCCATATTAAGATTAAGAATTCTGACCCATACGGCAATCTTTCGAATTTTCTGCTCCGTTTCAAGGAAAAAAGGTCTCCATCTTTGAACCACCAAGTAGTGATCAGCGACTTTCCAAGGTCCCTCATAGAGAGCATGCTTATAATCATTTTCATGAGAGAAACTTACTATATAGTAGTCTCTGGGTAAGTCTATGATTTTAATAGTACCATCCCTAACCCATTCCCGTTTCAGCTTGTTTTCAAGAGTTTTAGGGTGCACTCTTTTGCCAAAGACTTGTACTATTAGAGATCCTCTCCATGGTTTGCACCATTCCTCAAACTCTTCTTGAGAGACATCAATTTCCAGACAAGGATCGAACTCCTCATAATTGATCGCATCCTCCTCTTGACGGTACCACTTATTTTCGGGTAGATCCTCATTATTAAAGAAAAACCCTCCTTGTTTATCATCGCCAATACTGCGCATGAGAGAAGCGGCATAGGATTTCTTTGGGCTTGATGTCACCGCTTCTGTTGTAGAAGGAGGAATAACGTCCATATCCACGTTCTCTGTAGATGGTTGTTCATCCATCTTGACTTTCTTTATCGATCTTTCCTTGAGATCATCTTCTTACACCGATGATCCTTCAGCATTTTCAGCATCCTTTGATACAAATCCTAGCAGGGGATTTGCATCCATGATAGTGTTTTCGTCTACTTGGATGATCACTAAAAGTCTAAAAGCAAAAAAAAAAAAAAAAAGAAAATGGTCTATTTGGTCCCTCAAAGATACACGTGACATCTATTTAGTCCCCGAAAGATTTTGGGAATCAATTTAGTCCCCCAAAGATTAGAATGACATCCCGTTAGTCCCTCTGTCCATAAATCTGTTAGTCAACCTTTTTAGTGTCACGTGTCACATTCTCATTGGTTATTATCCGGTGCACATATTTAGACACGAACCACAAGATTATTCCCTCATAAAATCTCGACCGTTGCTTATATCTGACAGTCCAAATTTAAAAATGAAAAATAAAATAATAAAACTATATTTAATATTATTAAAAATTCCGAAAAATATTAAAAAATTCAGAAAAATATTATTAAAAATTCGGAAAAATATTTTTTAAAAAATACTGAATTTTTTTATATTTTAAAAATAATAAAAAATTCAGAAAATTTAGAAAAAAAATCTGTAAAATATTTTTTAAAAAAATACTGAAACTTTTTTATATTTTAAAAATTAATAAAAAAATTCAGAAAATAATAAAAAAATTCATATATTTTAAAAATTATTAAAAAAATTCATAAAATAATAAAAAAATTCAGATTTTTTTTAAAAAAATCTGTAAAATATTTTCCTAAAAAAATACTGAAATTTTTTTATATTTTAAAAATTAATAAAAAATTCAGAAACTAATAAAAAATTCATAAAATTTTTAAAAAATCAGTAAAATATTTTTTAAAAAAATACTGATTTTTTTAATTTCAAAAATTAATAAAATATTGATTTTTTTATATTTTTTAAAAAAATACTGATTTTCTTTATATTTCGAAAAATTATTTTACAGATTTTTTAAATATTTTCTGAATTTTTTATTATTTTATGAGTTTTTAATTAATTTTTGAAATATAAAAAAATCAGTATTTTTTTAAAAAATTATTTTACTTATTTTTTAAAAATTTTATGAATTTTTTATTAGTTTCTGAATTTTTAATTAATTTTTAAAATATAAAAAAATTTCAGTATTTTTTTAAAAAATATTTTACAGATTTTTTACAACTTTTAAAAAAATTTCAGTATTTTTTTAAAAAATATTTTACAATTTTTTTTTAAATTTTCTGAATTTTTTATTATTTTATGAATTTTTTATTAATTTTTAAAATATAAAAATAATTCTGTATTTTTTTAAAAAATATTTTCCGAATTTTTAATAATATTTTTCTGATTTTTTTATATTTTTTGGATTTTTTAATAATATTAAATATAGTTTTATTATTTATTTTTCATTTTTAAATTTGGACCGTCAGATATAAGCAACGGTTGAGATTTTATGACGGAATAATCCTGTGGTTCGTGTCTAAATATGTGTACCGGAAATAACCAATGGGAATGTGACACGTGGCACTAAAAAGGTTGATTAACAGATTTATGGACGGAGGGACTAACGGGATGCCATTCCGATCTTTGGGGACTAAATTGATTCCCAAAATCTTTTGGGGACTAAATGGATGCCACGTGTATCTTTGAGGGACCAAATAGACAATTTTCTTAAAAAAAACCCTCTCATTCCAACACACAAAATATAATTTCTCTAGACAAGTGAGTATAGCCCACGTGGTTATGTTCAAAGTTTTAAGCCTTGGGAGTTGAAAGTCCCAGATTTGATCCTAAACACCACCATTTAATAGATTTAAGGAGATTTCTAATATGCAACCTAAAATTAGATGGTTGTTATGCAACCTTATATTAAACAAATAAGAAGTTGACACTTAAGACATGTATGCCATGTCATTCCTTGAACTAGTCAAATATAATTTTTTACAATTTAGTCCAACATAAAAAGTAAATTAATTTAATTTAGTCCTTTGTACTTATTGGCAAATTATAATTTTTTATTCTAAAAAACATTATTAAAAAAAAATAAAAGTTGCTAAGAAGAACCGCCCCTTCTTCTTTTGCTGCTACTGCTTCGTCTTCTTCTTTAACTTCCCAAAACCCACCGCCCCCACCATCACCAGCACCATCACCTCCAAAGCCGCCATTCCCTTTCTATGAAGCTTTGGAGGTGGTGGTGGTGATGGTGGTGGTGGTGGGGGCGGTGGATTTTGGAAAGTTAAAGAAGAAGACGAAGCAGTAGCAGCAAAAGAAGAAGCGACAATACTTCTTAGCAACTTTTATTTTTTTTTAATAATGTTTTTTAAAATTAAAAATTATAATTTGCCAAAAGGTACAAAGGACTAAATTAAATTAATTTACTTTTTATGTTGTACTAAATTGTAAAAATTATATTTGACTGCTTCAATAAATGACACGATACACATATCTTATGTGTCAACTTTTTATTTATTTAATATAAGGTTGCATTACAACCATCTAATTTTAAGTTGCATGTTAATAACCCTAGATTTAAATCCCCTGTCCCATAAAAAAAAAATACATTGCCTATCAACCAAACAAGAATATAATTTCTCAACACTTCTTCTTCATGAAAACAAAAGAGAAACAATTTCTCTGTCACAATTTCTCTCAACACTCTCAGAAACAATTTCTTCTTCTTCTTTTTCTCTCTCGCTCTCTACTCTTCTTCCTCTCTCACTCTCGCTCTCTACTTCGTCTCTCACTCTCTCTCTCGGTACTTCGTCTCCGGTTCGGACACGCTTCTGCATTCGGTGAGTTCTCTCTCGCTCTTGCTCTTATGCTCTTATTTAGTTCTGTCTTCCTGGGTGAAATCCCTAATTAGGATTCCAAATAAAATTAGGGTTTGTGATTACTGGGTTATTTTTCTTTCAAATCCTTTTTTGTCTGTTCCTGATTGATAGTTACACTGCATATCTTCCTTCTACTTATCCCAACCTTTTAATATTTAGTAAGTATATGTGATTTTTAGTTGCCTTTCAACATCTCAGGCGGATGATTGGGACAATATTCTTAATCTGGCATTGGAGGGATACAAACTTGTTCAGTTTCGCTTGAGACTTAAGGATTCATTCTTATTCACTATATGTAGACACCGGTGTACACATTGTCCTTTTGACAATATAAAGGATTGAAATAAATAAATAAAAAAACTTTCCAATACTAAATTGCAAATATAATATTAATTTAAGAATACAAAATAAAATACAAAATAAAATACAAGCACAAAAATTAGGTTAGGAAGTTAGAGAGAAACAAAAAGACAATGCTTCATTCTCCAATTGGTTACAGAGTTGGCGTAGTCGCCATGTGTCGTCCTCAACTGGTCCCCTCTCTCTATTCATTCACCCTACACCACTACCGCCCCTCCCTAAAGTTGTTACGCTTTTGTCTCTCAAACTCTGCTATGAGCTTTTTGGGTCCCCAAAGTACCACAACGGTTATCCCAGGGGCTTCTCATCAACCACCAGGTAATAATGTGCTCATTTTACTACTCATTTTACTATGAAATTATCCATTTGCATTTGCTTTATCATAATATGCTGCATGCGCCAACCGGTTATTTTTAAATATTTTTAAATTAAGAATGAGTCGTGATCTTTATGTGATTTTGGTTAATTAAAAGAGAAAATAGTTGGTGCATTGACAGTGTAAAACGTTTTTTACACAATGAAAGTGCATCATCCATCATCCACATGTTTATGGTTATTTACTTTTAGTTAAAAGTAATACAGATGAATGGTGGATGATGAACCAATAGTGGAAAAAACTTTACACCGTCAGTGCACATCCATTAATCCGTTTATGATATGTTGTGTTCTTTCGCTGTGGTACAGGCATGAAGCAAGCATTGATATCATTGTCGGACAAGAAGAATTTGGCTTTTCTTGGGAATGGGCTCCAAGAATTAGGGTAACTTATAATTCTTTTAAGGGGAAATTGCACCCAACACCCGTGCAACCCCTCTAGTTTTTAAAAAGAAATGACGATGACCTACCCTAATTTGCATTTTGATCTCTGATTCGTTAAAAACTAATGAAACTTTGCTGCAAGTGTTCTAAGGATAGATTGGGGAGTAAGGAGATGAAGAAAAATTTTGATAATTTTAAAATGGTTGTTTGTCATAAGGGGTGAGTGTAACAACAAATGCAAAATATTTGAGGTCAGTGTCATTTCTTAAACTAGAAGGGGGTGTGAGTGTAACAACATATGCAAAATATGGTAGGTCACTGTCATTTCTTAAACTAGAAGGGTGTGTGTGTGTGTCGTGCTGACAACAAGTAAACGTTATTGTTTCTCATATGCATGTCTTTTTTTTTTGGTACTGCATATTCATGCTTGTTTTGTGGAAGCACTTTATGGCATTCAAGCAGCTTCAGCTGCTATGATGATAGTCCCCTTATTAAATTGTAGGTACACTATTGTTTCGACTGGAGGAACAGCTTCTGCATTGGAGAGTGTTGGAGGGACTGTTACAAAGGTTGAACAACTTACTCAGTTCCCTGAAATGGTGAGCTTGCTTTGTACTTTGTAGCTTGAGTTGTTCTCCCTCCATTTCTGGAATATTGCCAGCTTTTTGCTTTTTCTTATATGTATCATCATCCATGTGTTTTCCTTTCCTGCACTTTATGATTCATTTGTTTTTTCAGTCTGCTATTTGTTACATAACTTGCTCATTTTTGACAAGAATGTTTTGGGTTCTCTACATAGCTTGATGGTCGTGTCAAAACTTTGCATCCTAACATACATGGGGGTATTCTTGCTCGAAGAGACCAAAAACATCATATTGAAGCTCTCAATACACATGGAATTGGTAAGTTATGTTACCAGGTCTTTTACCACTAGGTACATGGTTGTATGATTTTGTTGTGTTGAATTTGGAGTTTTGTTAGAGTAGGTATTTAATTGCTTCCCGTAAGTTTTCCTTTTCAGGTACTTTTGATGTTGTGGTGGTGAACTTGTATCCATTTTATGATAAAGTTACATCAGCTGGAGGTGTTGAGTTTGAGGATGGAATTGAAAACATTGACATTGGTGGTCCTGCCATGATTAGAGCAGCTGCAAAGGTGGTTTAGTTTGACTATAATTCTAAACTTTTAGAACTTGGAATTGATAATAACGCCCCCCCCCCCCCCCCCCCATCAAAATAAATAAATGTTTATCGTTACATACTATCTTTGCGTTGAAATTCAGTTTTTCTATTGAAATATCTCAAATATAAGCTGATAAGTTTTTCTTGGAGCAGAATCACAAGGATGTTTTGGTTGTGGTTGATTCAGAAGATTACCCTGCTCTTCTGGAATTTCTTAAAGGAAACCAGGATGATGATAAGTTCAGGCTAAAGCTTGCTTGGAAAGCTTTTCAGCATGTTGCTTCCTATGACTCTGCAGTATCCGAGTGGCTGTGGAAGCAGAGTACAGGAGGTACTTATGTTAAAAGTTTTTAAGGATTTATAACTTCATACATAATAGATACTTGTGAGACTGAAATGTTGATTATGGGAAATTAAATTAAATTATAATCATAGTATGGAAAAAAGCTTAATCTATACATGACAGCTTAATATTAATTTTTTTGAAGGGACCTAACAGCTTAATTAGTACATGTTTGGTCAGATTTATTTTTGGGGAATTGAAAAACGAAGCAACTAATTTCTTTTTTTGTTTTTTTGTTTTTATATATCTGTATCAGGTACTGGATGGTATTAGAATATGGTTTTGTAATGTAAATATTCGAAGCACCATTAATTGAAGGCACTGCAGATGACTTGTGTTCTCATTTTAATGCAGATAAATTTCCTCCCAGCTTGGCAGTGCCACTTTTGCTCAAAAGTTCGCTTCGTTATGGTGAAAATCCTCATCAGAAAGCTGCATTCTATGTTGACAAAAGCCTTTCCGAGGTTAACAGCGGTGGAATTGCTACTTCCATACAGCACCACGGAAAGGTGTGAATCAGATACCAATTTCTTTGTCTCATTCTAATATTATTGGTAAATATATCTTTGGTATATTTTAAAAGTCATGATATCATGTTTTGAGATGTGAGTTTCCAATGAAAAAAAGTATGATATTAACATTCATGTGAGTTAATCCCTTTCATGGTCTTACAACCTGAACATTATAATGCAGGAGATGTCGTATAATAACTACTTGGATGCTGATGCTGCTTGGAACTGTGTGTGTGAGTTTAGGAACCCCACATGTGTGGTTGTGAAGCATACTAATCCATGTGGAGTAGCATCACGCGGTGATATTCTTGAAGCCTACAGACTAGCTGTTAAAGGGGACCCAGTTAGTGCATTTGGTGGAATTGTAGCTTTAAATGTTGAAGTTGATGAGGTAAATTCCCAAGTTAAAATTGTTGGCTATTAGAAATATGGTATCTCTTTTTGAATGAGTCCGTGTCCTCGAAACTTCTGCAATCAGGCAAGCAAAATTGTTGGCTCCACCTTTTGGGATAATGCTTGATTGTTATTTCTGTTTTTATTTTACTGGGGTCAATTATTATTTTTTTCCTTTTAAAGTTATGCAAGATGAAAAATAAAGAAGGGTTCTCTCTTTTTGTGAAAGGGTGTGTGAGTGAAGAGGCTAGTTCACTAGAGCAGTATCTGTTTTAGAATTTGGAATATTGGCCCATTGACTAGTAAAAAATCAATGGAAATAGTTTACACTATGATTAGGAAGATGATTAATTTATGCACCTACAAGAAATCAATTGGATAGGGGGAAAGGCTAGGGAACACCTCATGTTTTAAGCTTTGGTAAGGTGGCAAGGTAAGATCTAGAAATGGGTTATGGGTAATAGATAAGAATTGGTGTTTTAAGCTTTATCGCTGCCATTGCTGTTATCATCGCTGTTGTTGTCAGGGTGTCTCGTTCTATGGTTTCACATTGTAAGCCAAGAATGATGATGCAAGGAGACCCATTCCGTGGTTTCAAGTTTTAGGCTAAGGACTTGGGTCATTGTCTCTTTTTGTGAAGATAGAGGCACATTGCTTATTTAATACTTGTATTTTATATTTCAGGCTCTTGCTAAAGAAATTCGAGAATTTAGAAGCCCGACGGATGGGGAGACAAGGATGTTCTATGAAATTGTGATTGCACCCAGCTATACTGAGAAGGGGCTTGAGATTCTTCGTGGAAAGTCAAAGACTCTAAGGATTCTTGAAGCAAAAAAGAATGAACCAGGAAAGCTTTCACTCAGACAAGTTGGTGGAGGGTGGTTAGCTCAGGATTCAGACGACTTAACTCCACATGACATCCAGTTCAACGTAGTCTCTGAGAAGGCTCCCCAGGAAAGTGAGCTTTGTGATGCAGAGTTTGCATGGTTGTGTGTGAAGCATGTCAAAAGCAATGCTATTGTGATCGCTAAGGTTGTCATTGGCTATTTCTTTGAAACTTCTCTTTGCTTCAGTGGCTGGTGTAAGCATCTGATCCTTTTTTTATAATGACTTTTGGCAGGACAATTGTATGCTAGGTATGGGAAGTGGGCAACCTAATCGTCTGGAGAGTTTAAGAATAGCAATAAGGAAAGCTGGAGATGATATTAAAGGAGCGGCTTTGGCTAGTGACGCATTCTTCCCATTTGGTAAGTGTGTTAATGGCATGAAATATTTGCAATACCTGAATTCTGTGTATAGTTAGTCATTAGTCATTAATAACACATTAAGTGGTGGATGTATTAGTAATTCCTTTTGGTGTATACAATCTGAGGAAACCGTCACTCTTGAATCAGCAAATATAGTAAATTTTTAGGTAGTCCTTAATGTTAATTTAGCAAATTTTGATAAAGAGAGGAGAAGACTTCTGCTTCTTTTTGTTTAACCAAGGTATTGAATTTATGAACAGCTTGGAAAGATGCAGTGGAAGAAGCATGTCAAAGTGGAATTGGTGCTATTGCAGAACCAGGTGGGAGTATCCGAGACAAGGATGCCATAGATTGTTGTAATAAGTATGGTGTTTCATTACTTTTTACCAATGTCAGGCACTTTAGACATTGATATTTGAATTTTTGTTTTGGGATAACTACTAACGGTTTCTATTATTCAAGCGGTTTGCCACTGGAGACTTTTTGCTTCCACTCATTAGCAAGTTCACGTATGAACTAAAATCTGTATTTGACATCACGTGGCTGCATGAGTGAGGCTGTTGTTGTACTATCTAATTTATTTAGTTAAATAATGCTTTCCTACTCTCTAATGTTATACTAGCTTATGCTACGTGACAATGTGAAACGACCTTTCTCTGTTGAGCAAGATCAAGTAGCAAATTGGTCATTCTTGTTGCAAATATTAATTTGCTTATGTATATTGATTATTGAATGAGATTAACCCTTCAAGCTCTTCTAAAGTGAGAAGTAGGGGTGTATTTTCTTTTGATTTGATGTAGTGTATAGAGATCTCAGCCGGCTAAATGATCGAAGGGTAGATATACACTTCATCACTGTTTAAAAAATTCTTTAGAATAGCTTTTTCAAATTCAGGCAATGTTTTATTTAAACTTTTTTTTCTTTCATACATCATATTTGCACAAATTAGTTATTTAACCACCAAGAGAACCAACAATACATATCAACAAACTCAGATATCAATGTCACTGGCAATTGCATGTTTTTGTCACTAGCAACTCCTTATTATTAGCATTAGAATGTCACAACCTAACTCTAGGATATGTGACCAGCCGAGATTAGATATTTCTAACTCTCCAACTCTAACTATCAAATGCAAAACTCAACTCTGTTTATGACAACTAGTATACTTAATCATAGTCACGTAAATATCCAGCATACAATCTTTTCAAAGATTAAAAGTTTCCCATTGTAACATTAGAATACAATTATAATAACATAGATGCACAAAGGCGAATCAGACTTGAGACTTCATCTCTTATTTTTATTTAAAAAAAAAAAAAAAAGACTTGAGACTTCATCAATACTTATATAAACCATTATGCAAAATGAATAATTGAATATCGACCAAACCCTATTATTGTAAACTTGGGAATCCATTTCTTCAAGTTATCTCTATAGAGAAGTATTGTCTCACCCTAGAAGTGAACAAGTTCTTTAGTCTAGAGGTATATAAATAGTCTTAATCAAATTCTAAAAACTAAAATGTGATGAGGTGAGTTTTACAACTCAGTGACAAGGACATTAATGTGCCACTAACTAAAAATAATACAAGTATAGTTTATAGAGATAATACGAATCACATAATTAGCATTATCACTATCATTAATGTATATATCTTTAATGTAAACATGATAATTCATCAAACTGCCGTTGAGGTTTCAACCCAAAAAGCATGAGATTCATCGATACTTTCACAATAGCATCTTTACTCACCCAAACTTATATTGAATTCCAAACTACAGCATCACCTTTAAGTAAGCACATTCAATTAGGTAAGTATATTAGTATAGCATAAAATCATCTAAGCCATTATTGAGCATAGTAACTTAAGAAAGTGTTGTATTATAATTTCACTCAAATGTGAAGAAGTAACTCAAAAACTATTGAATGAAAATCGATGGTATCTTATGCCTACAGTAAATCTGGTGAAAATAATGGAGCTCTAGAGATTGAGCAAAGTTCATCTCAGCATGAACAGGTTTCTAAAGACCACTTTTTGTGCCAAAATGAAGGTAACATGAAAGATCACCATGAACTTTATAGCATCAATATTTACTGAAATCGGTTACAGACCATCATCAAGCTCCCAGACACCTTTGTATAACTTGTTAGTCGGTGAACCGTCATTTTCTGTTCTCCAGCAGCTTTACACTTTGATCAGTACCAACAATCTACTGTTTCCTCTTGCTGTGGCAAATTCCACTTCTTAGGGGGGCCTGAGGTTTTTGGGCGTCCACCAAAATCATCCCTGCCCAGTGTTGCAATTTCTACATAAATTGTCCGACCATAAAAATCCTGTAGAGAATGGACAGGAAACAAATTAAGAGAGAACTTTCAGTTGTCATGGTTGATATCTAAAGCTATGGCAGAACATAAATATTTGAACCTTCTGATCCATAGTTTCTAGTGCAAGCATGGCATCATCTTGACTTGTATATTGAATAAAAGCATATCCCTTGGATCTTTTTGTGATCACGTCTTTAACCACTTTAACTGCAGTGAACATAAAATACATTATTCAAGAGGCGTGAATTAAAGTTGCAAAGCCAATATGTTAATTACTGAAATCCTAAATTATGAATAATGAGAAAATTCGTGAAATTACCTTCGGCTATCTTGCCAAAATTCGAAAATTCCTTCTGCAAAGTAGTCTCACCAGTAGAATATGGTAAATCTGCCACCAAATAAGAGCAAGTAGAATTTGATGTAAACAAAGTAAACTAAAGGAATAAGTGACATGCTTCATGTCATGCAGACATCAGAAGGGGAAAATACATATGAAAAGACATGAAATTGAAGAACTACGAAAAGTAAAGAAAAGTCTCCAACCAATGATCCAACAAAACTACATAGATCGAACCTACGATCAGAAGGTTTAGATCTAATTATATTAGCAAAGGATACTGTAGATGAAAATCATTGGAATGTAACAACAAGAAGGGTACATATTATAGACAACAAAATGTTATTGTTCAGTTGCATAATTTTTTCATTTACATTTTTCTATGAAAAGTGAGTTGCAAAGGTTATAATTTGAGAGGCAGGATGGTAGGCAAGAAGAAGAGGCTAAAAGTAGTTTAGTGATGTACATCAAGTAAATCTGTTAATCCAGAGGAGTTCATTTTGTTGATATTTGAAGAGGATGGTATTCAAAAATACTTCTGATATGTTACGGAAATTCCATATGTCTAGAGGACAAAAGCACATAACATGATGGCAAACAAAATCAATTTGATCCAAAATAAAAAAAAAAAAAATGCAGTCATCAGATCAGCATAACGTCAATTTGCCAGATCATTGGATGAATCATGAATGCAATATTACAATTCACAATCAAAAGCCAGTATTATAAACATTTGCAGAATGATTTTTTTAATCATTATTAAAGGAGAATCCGTTATCATTACCATACACAAGAGTGCATTAAATAACGAAAACATGGTGGATTTGGAGTGAAGGATGTAAGAAGATGGAAAGAGGTAGCCATTGCAAAACAGGTTTGGACTCTAGCTAGCAAAGAAGATAATTTGTGGGTAAAGTGGATACAGGGATAGTATTTGAAATAATCAAACTTTTGGAATTACGAATGCTCAAACAACGCTTCTTGGCTTTGGGTAACAATCAAGCTAATAAAGAACAACTTTAGGGAGAGTTTTGATAAGGCAAGGTGGAAGTATAGCACAAACAGTGTGTATACTATCAGTTCAGGCTGCTTCTGGCTTACTTCTCCTCAACATATCTTGACTGAATCTGTAGTTATTTGGGTGGAACTTGAACATTCCAAAATACTCTTTTAAACAGATTACAAAGAACGCATATTGTTCACATAATTGGGCCAAGCTCGACCCATTACGGGTTTAGTTGAACAATAGCGAGACCCCACGAGAGCGCCCAACCGACCAAGCACCAAATGAGGATCAATGCTGTTACCCAAGGACAATTAAGACAATCTCACCACACATGCTAGATCCTTCTCCTATATAAGGCTAATGGAGACTCACTCATAACCAGGTTTTACTCTCTCTACTCTTTACTCTCACATGACATGACACACACATCGAAAAATATCTTTTCTAGAGACATGGGTCTCAAGAATATTCCCCGTACCCAAAGTCTGACATCGAGTGAGGGAAGGGCCGCTCCTTATGACGGGCTCAGTTCTCGGTTCCTTGGGAACTTTGCCGGAACACAAATTAACATCACAGATAACCTTTGCATTCTATGTCAAACAAGTCCTGCAACTCACAAAAACCTCTGTTTTGAACGATCTTTTACTCAGCAAATCCTTAAAGATTCAGGAAGGTTCTGTTTGCTACTATGGCAGTTTGTATTTACAATTTACTTCATTTGGGATGAAAGGAATGCTTGGATATTTCAAGGGAAACAAAGGTCAACTGAGCAGATTCAGACTGCTTGGCAAATGGAGCTGAGAACCAGATTTTTCAGCAAGTGCAAAAGAACAATGAAGGCTGCTATTAGAGTGTTTTTAGAAAGGCTAGCCCCCCTCTGTGCTGAAAAATGTATGACTCAAACCTACATAAAGTCTAGCAAAAAGACAAGTATCCCAAACCCAAAGATGGGAAAGTGCAAGAGGTCCGCGGAAGGAAAAAGGAATATGTATGCAGCTTTGTCCAGCAAACGGCGAGGCTGTTTCTAAGATTTGAATTAGTGACCTTCGGATCACAAGATAGCAACAACCTTATCATTGTGCCGAGGCTCACCGTCACCTGTATCCCAAAGGCATTCAGACAAATTTTCTGAATGAAAATTCACCAACTTTGTGCAAGCCGCAACACAAACAAGAGAGAACGTTACACACCAATCAGGAGCAATCATAAAAACAATTCAACATTCTGTTGCTTCACTTTACCTCAGTAATATCCAAAGTCAGCGAATTCACCATCCAATTTTTGCTTGATTTCAAATCAAAACCCCTATTCATCATCATATCCCAACTACAACTACAACTACAATCTACATAAATCCATTGTTCCAAACACTTTTATATTCCTCAAAACCATTGATATACCCAACAAAGCACTTACAATCAGCAAGTGAATTAAAGAGTTATTATCATAAAAAAAATATTGTTGGGTGAGAAGGGTATGGCATAAAAATTGAAACTTTGTAATATAGTTGTTAAAATAAAGATGGGGCATATATAAAAATACAATTGGTGAGAGAGTAAATGACTTACTTTTAACAATAATTTTGCTTGCAAGTGGATGTGGCTTAAACTGAAGAGATGATGATGAAGGATTGAATGAGTTGGATTTGGTTCCAAATTCAGAATAAGCTCTAATAATACTAAGGCTTGTAAATGCAAAGGGTTTTGAGAAGGAAGCCAACATGTTCACCAATTCAGTGATGACTACTCGTTTGGTTCGAGTAGCACTTGGTCCTCCGGCCTATTGCCGTATGGAGATATAGAATCGAATTTTGCTTATATCAGCAAAGTCTTTTCATTTTCATCACAGGGACGAAACTCTTGACATCATGATTTAAAAACTTAATCATTTATGCAGTGTGCTAGAGTATTTAACAAATATTTAATACATTATTTTATTCATATTTTCGAATATAAATACTTTGACTATTTTTTCACCGTAAATTAAAGAAGTTAGTTAACATTGTAAATGATATTGGAATTGTTAATATTTGATATAATTTTTTAAAATTATCCTTATACTCCCTCCGTCCCTTAATATAGGGCACCATTTTGGTAAAATTGGTGTCCCTTTTTATAAGTCGTTTTAGAATATCTATGTAGTATTAAAGAGTTTATTTCAAATACACCCCTCATAATTGCATAGAGATGATAGGTAATAATTACAATAGAGAGAAATGAATAGAGTTGTAAAGTTTTAAATAGGATCCTTGGAATGACAACATATTTTTTGATAAATTTGAGAGTAATAATTACTTTTCTTAATCTGAGTGAATTAGGTAAAAGTGACTTATATTAAGGTACAGAAGAAGTAATTATTATTAAAGCTCTAAAAACATATTTAGTAAATAAGGGATATTTATAAAAAAAAAATGTTATTAAAAATCCAAAGAAGTGGTTATAAAAGGAAACAAAATCATACCACTAATTAGTAGGAGTACTTTTTTCATTCCTATTTATTTCCTACTATACTCTTTATCTCTCCATAATCATTATTTTTTCTCCACTACTTACGAAAATCAATACCTTATTAAATAGGGATAAACATAAAAAAAACAACATTTATTACACTCTTGAAATCATCAAAAGGACATATAAAAAGAAAAAAAACTTCTCCAAAAAATAACATATAAATAAGAATGAAAAAATTACTTATATACTTTTGACATCCTTGATATTTTACATTCTCCCTACCATTGAAATGAACCATCTACTAACATATCGAAATGAATGTACACAAACATATTATAAGTAAATAAACAAATATAAGAAATAGAGATGATATTATATAAAAACAAAATTTTTTTTAAAAAAAAGAAGTTTTAAAAGTCCTGCTTCCTCTAAACTTTAAAAAATAAATAAATAAATAAAATGGGAGCACGATAAGTCTTATTCTGATAGAGATTATAATGCTACCTTTGTATGAATATTCCTAAACAAATTTATCACAGTTTCACTGATGACTCTTCATATTGCCCCCGTTCCACATTGGAAGTATTTTCATTGAAATAAACTGTCACCTTAGTCCTTCACTTTGTAAAGAGTTTTCATTTTAGTTCTTGACTTTTTAATAATTCCTTTTTAGTCCCTCACTTTTGAAAAAAGTTACACACATTAGTCCCTGACAACGTTTCCCGTTTATAGACGTTAACGTCGCGGTTAATTTATAATATCGTATTTTATTTTAGTGTTTAACTTAAAATTTTTAATTCACTTTAGTCTCTCATTATATCATGTTTCATTTTAGTCCCTAACTTAAAAATTTTAATTCACTTTAGTCCCTCACTGTAATAATAATAATGTTTCTTTCATTTTTCGATCTCTTGTAGTGTGACTACCATAAAAATATTGACTGTATGTTGTTCTTGCTATTTTGTAAACTACTCCCTCTGGTCCTATATATAGGTCACCTTCTAGAAGAAATCTTTGGTCCTATATATAAGTCACTTTATATTTCCTATGCATCATTAATTGTTTTTTCTCTTTTTTGCCCTTATTAAATGTTTTGACTAACTATGTTTTTTTGCTATTCATTAATGAATGTGAACTTTCCAAGAAAGTGGAGGGGGGTAAAATTGTAATGTTACAATATATTATCATAAAATTCACAAAACTAACTACTTTCCTTGGTCCGGGGAATACGGTTAAGTATGTCCTATATATAGGACCGGAGGGAGTAACTTTATAGTTTATATAAGCATTGACTCCAAGCTTTGCATATGAATGTATCAATAGTTTTGATTAAAAAATATTCTATCGAGTTCTGTGTTTAAGAATCATTACCAAAATGTTGTAAACTCCCCCAATTTGTTTAGCTTGATATTCAAACGTCATACCTCAAAAATTCCTCCATATGCCTAGGCAAAGGAGCAGCTCTTGATAGCAAGATACGAACTCATTTACCTAATGCTTGTTTTGTCTATCAATACAAACAATGTTTTAGTTTTTTTTTGTTACAGCAATGTTTTAGTTTTGAAATCAAATGCAAATTTCATAAGTATAAAGTGAATATGGAATACATTGTTAAACACAAGCCTATCAAACAGAGGCGCTGATTTGTATTATGGAATACCCTTCATATATCTTAACTTGATGTCCGTAGGATTCCGGTTAGTTCACACATGGATAGATAACCAAAACACTAAAGAGCTTATAAAAAAAACTAAAACATTAAAGAGTTTAGAGGGAAAACATACTAGTTATATGGATAATGAAATACAATATTATAAATTAACGGCGATGTTAACGTCTATAAACGGAAAACGTTGTCAGGGACTAATGTGAGTAATTTTTTTCAAAGTGAGAGACTAAAAAGAAATTATTGAAAAATTAAGAACTAAAATAAAAACTTCTTACAAAGTGAGAAACTAAAGTGATAGTTTAATCATTTTCTTGCTTTCAACCTTTCTAATCTCAATCAACTCAGAAATATGTGGATTATTATTAATATTTTTCTCGGGCCACTCTATTGCAACATCAGTCACATTGGCAATCATTTCACCAAATTTTAGAATATCTAAATTTTGATTTTTCACATCGGTTACACCAACATAATACAGAACCAAGTAAAACTGAGATCTAACTAAATTTCCATAAGCAATATACCTAATCTTACAAAATTCCATCCCATAAGCACTGCACCAAGAAGTGGGTATATGCAATTTGCTCTAATTCCAATATCAAAAAATGGCTTTTGCCTAAATCATTTTTTTTAAGCCTAAACAACATTTTTTTTTTAAAAAGGCAGATTTTAATAATTACAGTAGTTGGTTTGAAAATAAAATAAGGTATATAAACACTCCCTTGCAAACTTGATATTTAAATTTTAGAAACCATTTTTAACAATATGCAATCACTTGAGATTTAAATTTTAGAAATCATTTTAACAATCTTACTAACAAAAGAAACATAGTGATGAAGAACTAATTATTGCATCATATCAATTTTTGTCATTTTTGTTTCAAGAATAAATCTATATTTTTCATAAATTTTATGCTTCCATTTTTGTCCTTAGAAGTTACATGTAGTTGAAAATCATTAAAAAAATGTAGTTTTTGATATTCTTAAGAAAATAAAAAATAGGAACATTTGTTTTTTTATTATTATTAAACTCTCGGTAACAAAACTCTTATTTATATAAAAAAAAATTGACTTATGTAATTTGTGGCATTATTTTTTCAATGAATTACAATAAATAACATACTCTAGTGTCACACTTTACGGAGCAACATATGTACTCCCTTAGAATCCGATGAAATTAACCCCGAGCGTGTGGTTCAGTGGTAGGGATTGATCCACGCTTAAGCAAGGTCAGGTGTTTGAATCCTGCCTTGTGCATGCAGCAGCGCTAAATCTCGGGGCCAGCTGTCCCACCCATTGGAGGTGCCTACAAGCCAGCGAGGAGATTAGTCACTGCGGTCGGCGATGGACACTCCGATCATGGACAAAAAAAAATCCGATGAAACTATTTATCAAAAGATATTTTTATTGTGTTTTAAGTGATATATTTTAACAACATAAGTTTACCATTAATTTCTTAATGCTTTTATACATTTGGTGTGCATCAATATATTTTTATACACCAATTTCTAACTCAAAAACATCTTTTTTTTTAAATGCTAATAAGTGTTCTTCGAATACCCTTAAAAGAACTAATTGTAAATATAATAAGCTGTTGGAAAATATAATTGTAAATATATTTTAGAGTTTGTTTCTCTAAAGTTCTTGATTGAACAAAAGAACTTATCAAAGGTGCGATGCCTTTGTGGTGTTCTTAGGCTTGTCATTCCTCTAGGAGATTCTGGTACCTCCCTCTCCTACTATTTATCAAGTTTATTTTGTGTTAATGCTCATATATATCAATCATCAAGTGTTTGTTTTGATTTGATCTCATATCATATTTTCTTCCATCAACATCATCATCACGGATAGGAATGCAAAAAAAAAAAAACACATACACACACGAGCTTCTAAATTGGAGAGAATTGAGCATTCATAAACTCATGGTTTGAAATCAAAGACACACTTCCATAAATCCTTAATCTTCTCTCTTTTTCGTTTTATGCGCCAACCATAATTCAAGAAAAGCAATAATCACACTTTCCTATTCTAATTTGTTTGTTTGAAATTGTGTTTAAACTCATAGTTTTACGTAGAAAACAAATTGGATTTTCGCTTAGGCAACCACTAATTTTTGTGATGCCTTCGTAGCATTTGTTAGGCCTATCATTCCTCTAAGGGATTGTGGCGCCTCCCTCTTCTTTTCTTCATATCATGTTCATGTTCATGTCCATATCAATCATCAAGTGTTAGTTTGGTTTCAATCTCATATCACACTTCCTTGCATCAACATCACCATTACGACTGGAAATACAAAACAAAACACATGAACTTCTAAATTGGAGAGAATTGAGCATTCATAAACTCATGTTTTGGATTCAAAAAGACACTTCAATAACTTTCTCTCTTTCCCTTTTATATGCCTACCATAATAATCACTCTTTCCTAATATGATTTGTTTGTTTGAACTTGTGTTTAAACTCATGGTTTTAAATAGAAACTGAATTGGATTTCCTCTTAAGCAACCATTAATTTGTCCTTGAAACATTCCAAGGGGACTCAGTCAAGGTAATTCAATCCTAGAAAGATTTCTTAATCACTCTTCTGGAAGGAGGTTGCGATTAGAGTGAATATTCATTTTGGTTCATAAATTTTTTGCATTGTACCAAAATAATCCTTAGAGTTTGTAAATTACATTTTTGTCCCTAAATATTTTTAAAGTGGGTTACATTAGGAATTAAATTGGTACAACATGAAAACTTTTGGAGCTAACGTGAACCACTTTAAATCTTTATTGATTAAAGTTGTACTTTATAAACTCTAGGGAATAAATTCGTATAACACAAAAACTTTAGGACTAAAATGAATCTTCACATTAGGGGGTTTAGTAAGAGTGAGTGGGATAAGGGAGAATAGTTTGCAATGGATTTTAAAAGGACGAGCAGGAATATGGGAATATGGGTGATGGTATTGTAGGGTAAAAAAACAAAAATGGAGTTTTTTTTATTTATTTATTTTTATTTTAACCAAGTGTATCTGCTCACTAAGAACTAATCCATTTCAAGGTGTGTGGTTGTCCTTCCAGAATGTGACACTCACAAGAATCGAACTTTTAACCTTTGGCTCAGTACTATGTGGCTGAGTCCAGTTAGACCTTATACCATTAAGCAACTCATCGTTGGTACAAAAATGGAGTCTTAATGTAGTTTTGGGATGTTGAAATTGATTATGAGAATTCAATCCCTAGTAGGCAAGTGATCATGACTCATAAAACTAACAACATTTTGAAGAACTGAATTCTAGCACTTGAGGTGAACATCTATTTAACACACAAGCGGTAAGATATTCAATAGTATTAAAGATACGTCTTATTTGAATCTTATGCATACAAATGAAATTCGGTGCATGATTGCTGTCATGATATTACTAACATGAAATGATTGTGAAACAAATATGAAATATGCCCATTTAAAAATACTAGGAAGCCCAAAGTGGGGAGTTTTTTTTTATTACTAATGGACTCAAAGAAAACCCTATAATTATAAATATGGGGAAATTATTTTGCCACCTCATGATCTACTAAAGTCACCCCAATACTATAATGTATTCCTTTTGTACCCTTTAAAAAAATTACTTTTACACGGGTCGTAAGGGGGTGCTACGACCTGCAGGTCGTAAACAACCCCTACGACCTGCAAGGTCGTAACACCTCCTTACGATCCGTTCAAAAATTGTTTTTGAGACATAAGGGAGTGCTACGACCTGCAAGGGAGTGCTAGTTTTTGATTAATTCGTAAGGGGGTGCTACGACTGCAGGTCGTAAGCAGCCCCTACGACCTGCAGGTCGTAACATGTAACATCCCTGGTAGGCAAATGGATTGCGACTGTCCCCACATACCAACACGAGTCTTTTCAGCGTGCTTTGTCCTCACTCGCATACTTCCCGAGAAAACTTCCCAGGAGGTCACCCATCCCAAAATTACCCCAAGTCAAGCACACTTAACTATGGAGTTCTTAAATGATGGGCTACCGAAAAGAAGATGCATCTTGTTGATATGGGTAGTACTAATTAATTCATTTAAGCCTTCTTGTACCATGTAGTCCCTGTTAGGATTGGCAGCCGTCACCCAAGAGGGGGGTGATTTGGGTTTTTATAAAATCATTGGAAAATATTTGATTTAAATCGTTTTCAATAAAATAAATATAATTTGCAGCGGAAAACAATTAAAACGATGAAAACGATTATGCACAAGCGGAAACAAATAATAATAACAACGATTAATATTACTATAACAACGAAAAATCTAACGCGCGATGATTAATTTAAAATAATTAAATTAATATAAATAATATTTACGTTGCGGAGAAGAGATAATTAACACAATAATAAAATACTGCAACAGTAAACAAAAGAGATAAGGGATAGAAAGATTGCACCAGGATTTTTATACTGGTTCAGCCTTTCCAGCGAAAGACCTACGTCTATTCCCCAAGCGACCCGCTTGAGCTTTTATCAAATAACCAAAGACGTCTCGTGTGCCCAATTACAACCAGAGCGCCCCGCACACTACTAGGAACCTCCGTTCGATCGGGGCCTCAACACAACCAGGATAGCCTAACTACTAGGTGCCCCATCGTTCGTCTAGCCACTACCCAAGTACTCAAGGGTTCCTCACCCTAAACAACAGGAACGTGCTACACGTCCAACTAGAGAGCCACTCCCTAGACTCTAAGGGTCACACACCCCTTTACAAAAATGGTTATGATATGGTGATTGGGTACAACAACTATAATGTACTCTTAATAGTGCGGATACAACAATATTAGGCCACTAACAAAAATGTGTTCTAATCAACACGAATACAACAATAAAGTTCTAATGACTATGGTAATGGTTTCACTATAGCACAGGTCAAGACTCGGAGAATATGGAGAAGAAGAAGAATGAAGCGTGAAAACATTTTCTCAAAATTATGATCAGAAGAGTTATTTTGGAAGAGAGAAAACTTTTCTTAAATAAAAGATTTGAAAACATTTGAATTTTGAATTTGAAATCAGAATCAAATCAAAAATGATTTTGGAAATAAATCAAATTCAAAATAAAATCAAAAACAAATCAGGAAATATATAAAGATTGATTTTCTGAAATCAAATAAATGAAATAATATTTTTGAGATCAAAATCAAATCAAATAGATTTAAAGAATAAAATAAAAGATTTGAATCTTAAACCAAAAAGGAATTATTTCAAAATAAAATTTAAATTTGAACTTTGAAAATAAATCAGAATCAATTATGTAAAAACAATTCTAGAAATAAATCAAAATGATTTTGACACGTTTTTCAATAAAACTTAAGGTAATCGATTACTTCAGGGAAGGTAATCGATTATCCCCTTTAAAATGAAAACTTTGAAATCCTTTTGAAAAACCAGTAATCGATAACATCAATCATATAATCGATTACTTCACTCCTATTTAGTATATGATGTAATTGATATAATCGATTATCACTGGTCAAATAATCGATTACACAGCCTCTAGAAAATATATGATGCAACTCCAGTAATCGATTATCTGTGCCAAGTAATTGATTACTTTCATACAAAAAGTAATGGATTAGCCAGGTTCAAATACTCGATTACACACTTTCTGGATTTTCTATGATGCAACATAAGTAATCGATTATCTTGAAAGAGTAATCGATTATCTCTGTCAAAACTTGTAAAAACAGATTTTCACAACTTAGAGAAATTCAGCTAGAGGTTGTCTAGATATATTTTCACAGTGAATCAGTTAAGACATTAAAAACACGTTTTTAGAAAAACTCTTTTCTTCTCCAAGAACTCTAAATAAAGCCTATAACATAAGTGACACAGTTACTCTAGCCTTACATTGATTTCTAATGAGAATGGAGAGATAGCCTCTTGAAGCTCTTGCTTGAAACTTGACTTGCATCTTGACTTTGATTGGTCCTTGTTGGGCATCATCAAAACTCTTCAACATTCTTCCACGTTGATTTCTAACAGTCTCATTCCTACACAGTCTCAGGATCACCCTCTCATTCCGATGTGTCGGTTCATTCAGGTACCCCTCCCTTAGAAGTCTGCCAGGAGTCGCTCCTTGTCTGTGCCTCTTTGCACCGGCGATCACTCCTCGCCCTCGTCAGCCCGGGTCTTACATGCCCACCAGCTTTCGCCTGATTCGTCCCCAAACCACACCGTACTAGGAGAGGAGCCGCTCTGATACCATTTGTAACATCCTTGGCAGGCAAATTGGATTGTGACTATCCCCACATACCAACACGAGTCTTTTCAGCATGCTTTGTCCTCACTCGCACACTTCCCGGGAAAACTTCCCAGGAGGTCACCCATTCCAGAATTACCCCAAGTCAAGCACGCTTAACTATGGAGTTCTTAAGTGATGGGCTACCGAAAAGAAGATGCATCTTGTTGATATGGGTGGTACTAATCAATTCATTTAAGCCTTCCTATACTATGTAGTCCCATTCCTACACAGTTTCAGGATCACACTCTCATTCCGATGTGTCGGTCCATTCATGTACCCCTCCCTTAGAAGCCTGCCAGGAGCCGCTCCTTGTTCGTGCCTCTTTGCACCGGCGATCACTCCCCGCCCTCGTCAGCCCGGGTCTTACATAACACCTACTTACGACCCGTTCAAAAATTCAGTTTTGGAACGGGTCGTAAGGGGGTGTTACGACCGCAGGTCGTGAACGACCCTTACAACCCGTGTAAAAATAGTTTTTTTTTAAAAAGGGCACAAAAGGAATAAATTATAGTATTGGGGTGACATTAGTAGATCATGGGGTGGCAAATTAATTTCCCTAAATATGACTCTATATTTTAATCCAAAATAATAAAGGATTAAGTATCGTTTTTAATTCGTTACCAAATAATGGATGTCTCACTTTATTTGAGTAAAAACTAAAATAGCAAAATAATATAAATTAATAATTTTTTCAATAAATAAAAACTTTAGCTGATAAAGGTCCATAGATACTTGGCCATCAAGGGATTGATGAAGATGAAGATGATCCATGGAGCATGGCAATATTGCAGGTGCAGGAGGAGTCCCACTTCTAAACATAATCTGGTGTGCTAAAGCTTGGAGACCACTATCGTTGTTAGTGATTGATGGTGCAACAACCAAATGTAGACATGGGTTTGTGACACTTTGCTGTATGGCCCATGAAGTTTGGGCCATGGGTTCAAAGTCATATGTGGTGTGCATATGTGTGGACGAGGGCAGAGTGGAGGGTGAGCATAGATCACCAGTAGAGAAAAAAATTGACTAAAAATTTTAACACCCCATACTCAAATATCCATACCCCACTTTATTTTAAAATTCCAAAACTACCCCACCCCACTACTTCTTCTTCTTCCCACCCCACTACTCCACCCCCACCCACCCTACCTGTAACATCCCGATTTCTGAATCTAAGCTTAAATAGGAAAAGTCTAAATTAAGCTAAGGATAATCAGAAGAGTAAGCTGGAATGTAGTACTGTGTTCGTGGCCAAAGTGTATGTTGGAGTTAAGGAGTATACCATGAAGTTAGAAACCATGAGTACATAAAGACCTCTTAGTGTAATCAATTACTGTGGGGTGTTAATCGACTACAATCAGTCTGTGAAGAGATTAAGCTTTAGCAAAAAACAAGTGGGTTAAGTGTAGCGGCTCGGACCTCGGTCCGAGCAAATTCTATCTTAGCCGACCGAAAAGAGGTTTAGAGTCGTAAACCGACCTTATTCTAAACCATCACCCCTCATCCGACCAATGAACGACGTCCAGAGTCACAAGCCGAACTCATCGATAGAACCGAGTTGTAGCACTGGGCTCATACTAACCGAATAAACATTTAGTGTCATAAGCCGACGCCATTTCGACTAAACATCTACGTCGGTTTTGTATCTGTTGAGCATGAGCAGTAATCCGACCTCTTGCTTCTAAACTATTCCGAACCGAGCAATCAGCTAGGAGTGCCTAATTGCCGAACAATCCGAGCTCATCATAACCGAGCTCATGATGACCAAACCCATTAGTGCAACTGAGCTCATTATCAGCGAACTCATCAGTATTATTGAGCTCATTAGTATATCCAAGCTCATCTATTATCCGAGATGGAAGTTCGGACTACTACGATTCCTCCATACCGAGCCGACGTATCCTAGCCGACACGTCCTAGCTCCTCCGTGCCAGCTCATGTTGAGCTGTTGGCCCTTTGGGATTCATACCATCCGTACTATGTACTATCTTTCACTTTATGTCATTATCACTGCTTTATGTCCTTTTCAATGTACTGTTCTTGGCTTCCTCAAGAAGCCAATGAATCCTGTCCACATATTCAAGCTTCTTCAAGAAGCTTCCAAAGAGAGCCACACAAATATCTTCCACATTTGAATAAAAGAAAATCCCAACACATAACCCATAACACTTCTCACTTTTATTCCTCTCTCTCTTCCCTACGTCTCTCTTTCCCTTTTCTCTCAAAGTCCAGCAACAACAACCCAACATATCTTCTTCTTCTCCTCTTCTCACGAACATTTCCCTCTCTTCCACCAACCAGAGACCTCCTCCCCGCCGCCTTCTCTCCCGTCCCGGACGCCCCTGGACCGCCGTGGAGTTCGTGTGTAGATTGGTGGAGCTCGTGTGCAGCTTGGAGTAAGAAGGATTCAAGGGTTCTAAGATCAAGGACAAGCAACAAGGAACCATTCTCAAACTCTCAACTCTTATCTCACACGGTTTGAGGTAAGGAGTGAGTGTTACCTCTACTTGAGTTTGGGTTTCTAGGGTGTTCATAAAGGGTACTAAGAGTGGGTGTTAGATTAGGGAATGGACATAGGTTAATGTTAGAAGAGAAATGGTAAAAAGGGAAAAAGGGAATTAATGAATGAACTAGAAACATGAATTTTAGGTGAAGATGGAATATCAATTTTGATTACATGCTATGTTTCATATGCTGTATTTTATATGATGGATTGACTAGATGTTTTGTGCATACGGTTGTTGTGGAATAAGTGTTTATGAGCTTTGATATGTGGTGTTTGTATCTGTGGCCGAGCCAAGAGAGGGTGAGAATGGAGAATGAGAAAAATGGCAACCAGGGTGGATCGAAAAGACAAACTAATAAGTTACATAATGAGTTAGGTAGACGAGGTAGATAATAGGATTAATGGAATCGGGAAGGGGTGAAGGGTTGAGCCGAGATAGATGCAAAGAGGAATAAACTAAAGAGGTGAACTGAGGTGGGCCGAACTAAAAGTAATGGTTAATAAGATAAAGGGAATTAAAGAGAAATGGTTGTGTGGTCGGGTCATAGCAGACGCGTACTGGGTGCGTGCATTGATCGCGTAAGCCGAGCATAGTGGTGCTCGCAGCTGTAAGTCGAGCATTGTGGTGCTCGCAGTTATGACTCACAAGGTTCCGAGAACGGAATCGGTGGGATGTGTTCCTGGTCATAGCAGACGCGTACTGGGTGCGTGCATTGATCGCGTAAGCCGAGCATTGTGGTGCTCGCAGCTGTAAGTCGAGTATTGTGGTACTCGCAGTTATGGACACTCCTTACTCCATAGAATGATCGGCGGTAGTGTTCCTGGTCATAGCAGACGCGTACTGGGTGCGTGCATTGATCGCGTAAGCCGAGCATTGTGGTGCTCGCAGCTGTAAGCCGAGTATTGTGGTACTCGCAGTTATGGACACTCCAATATCCGACTTAAATGGTGTAAGACATGCACTGGGTGTATGCATCCGAGAAGAGTAAAAGATTGTGAATTATGTGAAAGTGAAATATTGAGTAGTGAACCCGAGATAGAGATGGTAATCCGAGACATGAGAGGATAAACCGAGGTATAGCTAACAATGAGTTAACTGGTTTATGATGTGAGCCGAGCTAGGCGAGGATGTGGGTATGCGAACTGAGCTAAATGTTGATATATGCATGAGATATATGGGTTTGATTACTTGTGATTTATTTGCTATTTGACTACGTGTGTTTGGCTTGGTAGTTCGGTATGTCATTCTAGAAACTGCTTATTTAAGTTCTGTGTAATGCTCACCTCCTTACCATTTTTCAGGTACTGAGCCCGAGCAGACGCAGTCTCCGGCCGAGCAGGATCACTCTCCCTTATAGGGAGAGTAAGTCATTAGAGTCGGATAGCCTAGATGGGTCTCGGCTAGTTGGCCGAGCTAAAAACAATATTTTGTATTTTTGGAATTGCCGAACTGTTTGTACTTAAAGTTGTGTTTTATGTATCTGATGCATTTAAGTCTTTCGCCTTTTGAACTCTGATGTGTCTCTGACATTAATGAAGTGAAGTATTATTTTGGCAATTTATCTTAATCATTTCCTCAAAAGAAATTTTTATAGTCCTAATTTCGGGGTAATTAAAGGGTAATTATTATGTAGGGTGTTACATTTTTGGTATCAGAGCAGTTTCCCTCGGCCTTTGGAGTGTGGACTCACATCTCCCATGGTTACTCACCCAGCGAGTGACCGCTAAGTAGTTAAGTGTCTAAATTAGAGTAATGAGGTGTATATGTGTTGTTGATTAGGTTGGCATTAACCTATCGGTTGTCCTAGAGGTAGCCAGTAAGGAAAGGGAATAGCAGCAGCATTGACAAGATCGTGACAACTCTAGAGAACTCGATCCACATAAACAGAGATTAAACCGAAGGGATAGCAAGAGTCACAATTACAAGAGCCAGAGGAAGCAATGGATCGACAGCTACACGCATCTCAAAATCCAGTACCAGCGGAAATTGACTGGTTGACTGAACTCAGAAGAAACAATCCACCAAGGTTCCTGGGTGGCTATAACACGGACGGAGCACGTAAGTGGCTCCAAGAGATAGAAGAAGTATTCTGCACGATGCGCCTTCCAGACAACCAAAGGGCCTTGCTAGTGATGTGTGCGTTAGCAGGGGAGGCGGAGCAATGGTGGGCGCAAATGCAACAAATCCTAGAAGTGAAGAGGCAAAGCGTAGCATGGGAAGTATTTAAGAGGAGATTTCGTGCAAAATACTTCTCAGAGGATATTCTAAGGGAGAAAGAGATTGCCTTCTTAAATCTGAAGCAAGGCAGTCTCAGCGTGGACGAGTATGCGGTTAAGTTCGAGGAACTGATTAAGTATGCCGAAAGCTATCGGGCTGCCGACGAGAGGACCAAGTGTGTTAAGTTCAAGGCTGGGCTTCGAGCCGAAATCAGGCTAGCATTCGGGAACCAAAACATAGCCAACATGTCCCAGTTGGTTAATATGGCGAGTATGTACGAGAGAGGCCTCAATAACGAAGCAGCCAAGCAGAGGGGCAAGGATGTTTCAAGGACTAGTAAACCCATCATGAGAGAAATGACTCGGAGTTTGGACCGTCACGAGGGTCCGAGCTCAAAGGCAACGACAGCATCATGGGGCGATGGTTGGAAAGTGACCGGCCCTGGTCCTTATCCGATCTGTCAATATTGTGGAAAGCAACATAGGGGAAAGTGTTGGATGCTGAATTCGAACAAAGGAAAAGGACTGTGCTATCGATGTCATCAATCCGGTCACCTCGCGGCCCAATGCCCTACGAACGTCCTGAAGGAGGAAATCAATGTTGATCCGTCTCGGCAGGTCGGTGGGAATCGACCACCTCGGAGGGATGATTTTTACACTATGGACGGCAAAGAGGGGGATGATGCCGACGAGCTGATCTGAGGTCTTTGCTAGGCAAACGATTAAACCTTGTGCAGTTTTGGTCCGAGAACGACGCAGCGCGCTCTTCTATTCTATTGGCTGCGAGAAAGCTAGAGTTGTCTACCGTAGGGACTAATTCGGTCAACACCTCTCGATTGTACTCGGATGATCCTATCCGAGTATTAGGCTAAAATGTATCTTTGTAAACTTTAAGCCTTGTTTTCATTAGCTCTCTAGTAAAGGCTCCCTATGATGTACCCTGTTATGGGGTGTAAAAGATTTGATCCAACCCACTAGAAGATCATGAAGTACCTTACACAGAAACAGTGAATTGTAGGATCCTAGTTAGTCTATAGCTAAACACGATAATGGTGTTGTCATTAACAGGATGTAAAGTTGGGATTGGCCATCCTTACTCTTACATCTATTAAATGAAAATGTTATCAGACCAACCTGGCAACGGTACACTATTGATAGACGTAAGGTTGGGACTGATCACCCCGATCCTTGCAGCTATTGATGGATGGTATCATCGCAACCTCCTAAGTTAAATCAAGACAACCAAGATAGCATCATGCCAAGAAACAAATCCTCCATAAGGAAATACATTAACCAGAAAGTATTCTTTCCAAGAGTTCTTGCAGGTTTAGAAGAATAGACCTAAGGCGAAACTATAGGATAAGAACCTTAAGCTACCCTACCTATTTAAGAATAGTGTAACCAAATACTTAATACTGGAAATAATTAAGCAAATCCTACGGAAAATTATTTTGACCAGCATGAAAACCAAACTAGGTTCTAGACACCCAATCAAACTTCTCCCGGTATCCCATTTAGAATCAGTGGAAGCAGGACTGCTGGCATGCACTTGATGTATGACTTAAGTTCCATTAATCGGAATTAGTGTTTAACGAAGCGTTCCGAATCTCAAGAGTACCCACCCATCTTAATTCATAACCACCCAAAATTCTTTCAAGGTTTATGCATGTGTATCGAGCCTTAACTAAGGGTGCAGTTAGTGCAAATAACTGGAAGCGGATTCATTCGACCTTCTACCTCCTAGCGTTGGTGTAATCGGGTATGTCAATGCCAAGTGGGGGAGGACTTAGTAACCCAACTAACACCTTGTCCAAACATCAAAAGGAAACAAGAAGTGAAGTCGTGCGAGGACGAGCTGTGAGATGTTTTAACGTAAATTCGAAAGCAGTAAGAAGAATGAACTTAGGAGTACCCAAAATACAAGAATGAAACAAAAGGGGCGTAAAGACCATAGTCGAAAGCCTTGTCAAGGGATGACTCTCCATTTATGGAACTGAACGGAATTTCGGGGACGAAATTCCAGTAAGCGGGGGAGAATTGTAACATCCCGATTTTTGAATCTAAGCTTAAATAGGAAAAGTCTAAATTAAGCTAAGGATAATCAGAAGAGTAAGCTGGAATGTAGTAATGTGTTCGTGGCCAAAGTGTATGTTGGAGTTAAGGAGTATACCATGAAGTTAGAAACCATCAGTACATAAAGACCTCTTAGTGTAATCAATTACTGTGGGGTGTTAATCGACTACAATCAGTCTGTGAAGAGATTAAGCTTTAGCAAAGAACAAGTGGGTTAAGTGTAGCGGAGGTCCGAGCAAATTCTATCTTAGCCGACCGAAAAGAGGTTTAGAGTCGTAAACCGACCTTATTCTAAACCATCACCCCTCATCCGACCAATGAACGACGTCCAGAGTCACAAGCCGAACTCATCGGTAGAACCGAGTTGTAGCACTGGGCTCATACTAACCGAATAAAAATTTAGTGTCATAAGCCGACGCCATTTCGACTAAACATCTACGTCGGTTTTGTATCTGTTGAGCATGAGCAGTAATCCGACCTCTTGCTTCTAAACTACTCCGAACCGAGCAATCAGCTAGGAGTGCCTAATTGCCGAAAAATCCGAGCTCATCATAACCGAGCTCATGATGACCGAACCCATTAGTGCAACCGAGCTCATTATCAGCGAACTCATCAGTATTATTGAGCTCATTAGTATATCCAAGCTCATCTATTATCCGAGATGGAAGTTCGGACTACTACGATTCCTCCATACCGAGCCGACGTATCCTAGCCGGCACGTCCTAGCTCCTCCGTGCCAGCTCATGTTGAGCTGTTGGCCCTTTGGGATTCATACCATCCGTACTATGTACTATCTTTCACTTTATGTCATTATCACTGCTTTATGTCCTTTTCAATGTACTGTTCTTGGCTTCCTCAAGAAGCCAATGAATCCTGTCCACATATTCAAGCTTCCTCAAGAAGCTTCCAATGAGAGCCACACAAATATCTTCCACATTTGAATAAAAGAAAATCCCAACACATAACCCATAACACTTCTCGCTTTTATTCCTCTCTCTCTTCCCTACGTCTCTCTTTCCCTTTTCTCTCAATGTCCAGCAACAACAACCCAACATATCTTCTTCTTCTCCTCTTCTCACGAACATTTCCCTCTCTTCCACCAACCAGAGACCTCCTCCCCGCCGCCTTCTCTCCCGTCCCGGACGCCCCTGGACCGCCGTGGAGTTCGTGTGTAGATTGGTGGAGCTCGTGTGCAGCTTGGAGTAAGAAGGATTCAAGGGTGCTAAGATCAAGGACAAGCAACAAGGAACCATTCTCAAACTCTCAACTCTTATCTCACACGGTTTGAGGTAAGGAGTGAGTGTTACCTCTACTTGAGTTTGGGTTTCTAGGGTGTTCATAAAGGGTACTAAGAGTGGGTGTTAGATTAGGGAATGGACATAGGTTAATGTTAGAAGATAAATGGTAAAAAGGGAAAAAGGGAATTAATGAATGAACTAGAAACATGAATTTTAGGTGAAGATGGAATATCAATTTTGATTACATACTATGTTTCATATGCTGTATTTTATATGATGGATTGACTAGATGTTTTGTGCATACGGTTGTTGTGGAATAAGTGTTTATGAGCTTTGATATGTGGTGTTTGTATCTGTGGCCGAGCCAAGAGAGGGTGAGAATGGAGAATGAGAAAAATGGCAACCAGGGTGGATCGAAAAGACAAACTAATAAGTTACATAATGAGTTAGGTAGACGAGGTAGATAATAGGATTAATGGAATCGGGAAGGGGTGAAGGGTTGAGCCGAGATAGATGCAAAGAGGAATAAACTAAAGAGGTGAACTGAGGTGGGCCGAACTAAAAGTAATGGTTAATAAGATAAAGGGAATTAAAGAGAAATGGTTGTGTGGTCGGGTCATAGCAGACGCGTACTGGGTGCGTGCATTGATCGCGTAAGCCGAGCATAGTGGTGCTCGCAGCTGTAAGTCGAGCATTGTGGTGCTCGCAGTTATGACTCACAAGGTTCCGAGAACGGAATCGGTGGGATGTGTTCCTGGTCATAGCAGACGCGTACTGGGTGCGTGCATTGATCGCGTAAGCCGAGCATTGTGGTGCTCGCAGCTGTAAGTCGAGTATTGTGGTACTCGCAGTTATGGACACTCCTTACTCCATAGAATGATCGGCGGTAGTGTTCCTGGTCATAGCAGATGCGTACTGGGTGCGTGCATTGATCGCGTAAGCCGAGCATTGTGGTGCTCGCAGCTGTAAGCCGAGTATTGTGGTACTCGCAGTTATGGACACTCCAATATCCGACTTAAATGGTGTAAGACATGCACTGGGTGTATGCATCCGAGAAGAGTAAAAGATTGTGAATTATGTGAAAGTGAAATATTGAGTAGTGAACCCGAGATAGAGATGGTAATCCGAGACATGAGAGGATAAACCGAGGTATAGCTAGCAATGAGTTAACTGGTTGATGATGTGAGCCGAGCTAGACGAGGATGTGGGTATGCGAACCGAGCTAAATGTTGATATATGCATGAGATATATGGGTTTGATTACTTGTGATTTATTTGCTATTTGACTACGTGTGTTTGGCTTGGTAGTTCGGTATGTCATTCTAGAAACTGCTTATTTAAGTTCTGTGTAATGCTCACCTCCTTACCATTTTTCAGGTACTGAGCCCGAGCAGACGCAGTCCCCGGCCGAGCAGGATCACTCTCCCTTACAGGGAGAGTAAGTCATTAGAGTCGGATAGCCTAGATGGGTCTCGGCTAGTTGGCCGAGCTAAAAACAATATTTTGTATTTTTGGAATTGCCGAACTGATTGTACTTAAACTTGTGTTTTATGTATCTGATGCATTTAAGTCTTCCGCCTTTTGAACTCTGATGTGTCTCTGACATTAATGAAGTGAACTATTATTTTGGCAATTTATCTTAATCATTTCCTCAAAATAAATTTTTAAATTCCTAATTTCGGGGTAATTAAAGGGTAATTATTATGTAGGGTGTTACACTACCCTCCTCCTCCTTCTTCTTCTTCCCTTCCCCCACCCCACCAACAGCACCCCATCCTCCCCCATCACCCACCCCACCCCATACCATACCATACCAACAACACCCACCCACCCCACCCCACTACCCCCACCCCCACCTCACAGAACCACAGCCCCCCACAACACTTTTTCCCTTCTCTTCTTTCTTCTTCCTCTTTTCTCTATTTTTTTTTTAAATTTCGACCTCGGGTCGTGAGGCCCCTCACTACCGGGGTCGTGAGGAGCCTCACTACCGGGGTTGTCACACGACCTATACAATGGGGTGGCCCTGCACCACCCACACCCAACCACACCCTTTCCCTTCTCTTCCTTCTTCTTCCTCTTTTCTCTATTTTTTTTAAAATTTCGACCTCGGATCGTGAGGCCCCTCAGGTGGTTTCATAGACTCGTCGAACGTATGCTCCTTGGATGTAGCCGACACTGTTTGAGGTAAGGCCACAAAACTCCTACTATTTGATATTGCCACATGGCATGGCATAATTAGTTTACTAAGAAACACATGGATTTTGCTTTGTTTGGATGGTTGAGATTGCTTTATCCTTTGAATGAGTGGATGAGATTGCACCATCCCTTTCCAAAACCAAGGTTCAGAATCAAGGCCATTATTCGTCGTTTTCTCTTTTCCAGAAAACTTTTGGGCTCCCAACTCAATTTCACCCTCATGGAGCATATCCTTTAAGCTATTAGAGCCAAAAGATCTCACTACACACTTGAATAACCATGGCTTCTCTGTCTCTCTCTCTCTCCTCTCTCTTTGTTCTTGTCGGAGGATAAACCTGGCGACGGTGGTCTCCACGGCGGATCTCGTGGTGGAAGGAGCTCATCGACCGACGGCGACTGCAGATCTGATGATGGCAACGGTGGTTTCCTCCGTGACGGAGTTGACGATTCCCACAGTAGCTTCCATGGCTGAACACAAATGGGGATTGTTTGCTCTTCCTCCTCTCTCTGCTTGTTCTCGTCGGAGGCTAAGCCCAGCGACGATGGTACCATTTCCAGGGCGGTGCCAGTGGCGGAACTTGCGTCGGTGACCGCGATGAAGGAGTAGAGCTCATCCCTCTCTTGCCAAAAGTGACGTCTAGCACTGGATCTTGCGGCAGTGAAGGTGGTTTCGACGACTTCTCATAGTGGCGAATGGAGATCTCCTTCCCTTCAGACACCGACAACGCATAATACTCTGGTAATGGTGGCGCAACGGACTTCGGTAACGGTGGCGCGATGGTTGTCGGTGGTGTTGTAGTTGAGAAGGGCAATGAAGCAGCACTTGTTCTAGATAAGTCAAATGAAGTAGTCTCTGGTGGTTCTGGTGCTTTTTGTTCTTTTTCTGGTTTTTTTGGTATTGTGGGTGATGAAGAGAGAGTTGGAAAGGGTGGATAATAAGATTGATATGGGGTAGTTGAGAGGGTGGCTGAGTTTGAAAGTGAGTGAGGATCTGAGAGAGAGTGTGGCGATTGAGAGATTAATGAAGAAGCAGACCTGGAATATGAGGGTGGAATTTCCCAAGTGTATTCGTCTGTAACCTTGTTGTGGTAGTAATATCTTCCATCCAGAGTAGGATATGCCTTCCATGGTGATGCAACAAAGGATTGTGTGGTTGGGAAAGAAGAGTAGGATGGTGATTGTTGGATCGGATTGTAGTAGTATGGATATGGATGTGTAATGGTGGGAGAATGGGAAGCTGGTGACGGCCAGAGTTGAGAAAACGGTGGTGGCTGAGGTGGCAGCTAACGTGGTTGAGAATGAAGGTGGTGGTGATGAAGATAGTAAGATTGGTAATGGTAGTTTTCCATTAAGTTTTCATGTGATAGATTAGGTGGAAGAAAATGGTTGTACTGTGGTAGAAAAAATGTGTAACAAATGTTACACAGTGGCTGATGGTGGGAGGATGGTGGTTGGTGGTGAGGAGCCATAGTGGGAGGTTGGTAAGAGAATGAAAGCATCATTTGGTAGGATGAAAAACTCTAACCAAGAGAGAGTAAGCATATGAGAGGAAAAATAATTAAAAAAATAACAATTAAACTTCATTCATTTTTCATTGATGATAGAGCATAAGGGATACAATACTTATATAGCAAATATTACAACCCTAAAACTAATAATACTCATACACTTGGCATAATCCTAAATTCTAAGAACCTTCTAGAATAAAATCATAAAATATTATCTTATAGTCTAATTTATTTAATTACTATCTTATTCTATCCTATTCTCTTCTTCCAAATAGGTACAATAATTCTTTTAATGTTTGCTAGGCCCAACCTTCTATCATAATGTAAATGTTTTTACATTGTGAGCAGATCATCCCCCATTTAAGTGTTAATGGCCATCGACTCTTAAGCAAAAGAGTTATTAGTCAGTTAGGTCCCTGAAAGATACCCGTGGCATCAGATAGGTCCTCGAAAGATATGTGGCATCTCTTATACTCCTGAAAGATCACTTTGGCGTCCCGTTAGTCTCGCCGTCTAACACCGTCAGTTTGTGTTTAACGGAAGCTGACGTGGCATCAGATAGGTCCCTGAAAGATACTCGTGGCGTCAGATAGGTCCCTGAAATTTTATCTTTTAAAAGTGTCATAAATTTTATTTTTTTATCTTTACTCATATATAATAAATTTTTATTTACTTAAGTAGTTGGAAAAATTAATAATTATAAAGGGTAAAAATAATAATAAAAAAACATAATTAATATATTAAAAGTCTAAACAATAATTACAATTCTTAAAAAAATTTATTTTATTTAAAATAGAACATATGAATAAAAATGGATGAAGTAATAATAAAAAAAAAACCTCAATAAAACAATACATATAAAACCTTTAGAATAAAGTCTTATATACAAGATCAAAAATAAATTCCGAATTAAAAATAAAGTCTTTACATGTAGGATCTTATATATAAGACGATCATAGTGGGAGTATGTATTAAAAGTGTTTATAGAAAAAATATAACATGAGAATCACTTTGACTTCAAAGATTATCTGCATCGTTGTATTGGTTTCTATACTTCCAATTTATGAAAATTATCGTTGAAGATCTTTCTAATTAACTCGAGTGATTGAACCCACTGCAATGGTGCAGATAACTACTCAAGTTAAAATCTCGTGATATAAGTGCAACTTTCTCCTTAAAAATATATAAAGTCTTATATATATAGTATATATATATATATATAAAATTAAAAATTAATTTCACACTTATGAAGAAAATTAGTTCATATTTAAGAAAAAAGGTATTTTAGGAAAATAGTATTGAAAATGAAACAAAAATTGAATAAAATACTCCCTTCTATTCGAATTATAACAAAAAAAATTTTAAGCTTATTAATGAGGTTAGTTAATTGTATTTGATTTTCTTAAATATATAAAAAATAGAGCTATTTTAGGAGATTATATTTATATATATATATATATATATATATATATATATATATATATATATATATCGTGTACTAGTTATATTTATATTTCAAACCACAATGAGTAAAAACTTGCTAAACGTTACTCTAAGACATTGGAAAATAAAACAGAGAACCTTAAGAAGAAAGTTGCACTTATATCACGAGATTTTAACTTGAGTAGTTATCTGCACCATTGCAGTGGGTTCAATCACTCGAATTAATTAGAAAGATCTTCAACGATAATTTTCGTAAATTGGAAGCATAAAAACCAATACAACGATGCATAAAATCTTTGAAGTCAAAGTGATTCCCATGTTATATTTTTTCTATAAACACTTTTAAGACATACTCCCATTATGATCGTCTTATATATAAGATCCTACATGTAAAGACCTTATTTTTAATTCGGAATTTATTTTTGATCTTGTATATAAGACTTTATTCTAAAGGTTTTATATGTATTGTTTTATTGAGGTTTTTTTTTTATTATTACTTCATCCATTTTTATTTATATGTTCTATTTTAAATAAAATACAATTTTTTAAGAATTGTAATTATTGTTTAGACTTTTAATATATTAATTATGTTTTTTTATTATTATTTTTTACCCTCTATAATAATTAATTTTTCCAACTACTTAAGTAAATAAAAAATTATTATATATGAGTAAAGATAAAAAATAAAATTTATGACACTTTTAAAAAATAAAATTTCAGGGACTTATCTGACGCCACGGGTATCTTTTAGGGACCTATCTGATGCCACGTCAGCTTCCGTTTAACACAAACTGACGGTGTTAGACGGCGGGAGTAACGAGACGCCAAAGTGATCTTTCAGGGGTATAAGAGATGTCACATATCTTTCGAGGACCTATCTGATGCCACGGGTATCTTTCAGGGACCCAAGTAACTAATAGTACACATGAATGATGGATGATGTGCTAACAATGTAAAAAAAAACTTTACAATATTGTGCATACACATTAAACTCAATAGGGGGGTGTTACAGGATTCATTCATGTGGTTTTGTGGGTTCTGAGATTATATTGTATAGGAAAAAAATCACTTTTATTTACACCTGCAATTTGCATATTACTTACTTTATGAATATAAAACTTCTTATTAAATTGCTTATTTTTCGGTGAAGGAAAGAAAGAGTATAATAAGCGCTTTCTAAGATTCATCCATCTTGCTTGCCATAAATGCAAAACCATGAGTAATATGTTAAATTGGTCCCTGATTTTGTAGGCACCGATCAAATTAGTCCCTGATATTATCGAAATTTCAAATTAGTCCTCAAGATAGGAACACGTCAATCATATTAGTCCCTGACATTAATGGTCCATACAATCATGAACTAATTTGGCCGGTTTCAACAATCTCAAGGACTAATTCGATCGATACTCAATGCTCTTTGTTTATTTTTTGGTCAAAACAACGTCCTTTTGGTCATTTTGTTAGTCCATGTTAATGATCACTGATGGTCATTAACGTCAGGGACTAATATGACTGACGTATTCCTATCTCAAGGACCAATTTGAAATTTCAAAAATCTCAAGGACTAAATTGATCGGTGCCTATAAAGTCATGGACCAATCTGACATATTATTCGCAAAACAATATTCCGGAAGAAAGAGGTCACACATAAATATTTGGTAAAAATCAATCAAACCATGAATATGATGAATATTCCTTGAACATATTGATCCCAGTTTCCTAAAAAAAATTACATGAATAATGATAAATCTGCCAAAATCAAAGAATAATAGATTACCTGTTGTTGAAGGGAACGAATTTGTCCAACACAACCATACACAGGATCTTTTAGTCGTGCATCTGATTCATAAATAATGTTGTTTATTGCATCAAGCCTCTTGTTCAACGGAAGATTATGAAGGAGCTTTGCCACGTTACTAGCTCGAAAAACCTTATGCACATTAGCAAAGTGAGTTACACCTTGATCCGAATCTAAGTAAGGAGCAAAAATGCATTCTGTTGAGCACTTCTTCCTTTTAAACTTGCAAGCACCACAAGGTTTACTGTCAGTGCTTCCCAAATTATCGACACGATCGTTTCTACCACCACTATTATTACCACCACCAGTACTATTGGAGCTTAAGCTCATACTTGATTGCAAATAGTTATTTGACATTTTCGAGGTGGGGGAGGGGAAAGAGATGGGCGGCTATGAATAATAGTGATGGTGGTACGGTGTCTCTTGAATCTAGGTTTTGGTGAGAGCTTTTAAAGCCTTAAGGGCATGCAAGACAGTAAAGGGAGAACATCATTAGTTGTTTGTTTTGATGGTGATGAGTTTCGAAAATTCAAATTTTTATCTTTCCGTTTGTCCTTTTTTTTCATTTTTTTTCCATATTCAATCAATGAGAAATTTAATGTTTTTACTTCTTTCCCTCTCCAACGCTTTCTTTCTCTCTCTTCGCCTCTATCTTTAGTTCTCTACCTATCTTGATATTTACATCTACATCAACGCAAAAAATAATGCTTGGAATTTCTATTAATGACTTGTTTGATGGTTAGGATAAAGACATGATATGATGGATAGCATAACAGGAGCCGGATAGGATATGAACATGATAACTCTTATCATGTCCGGTGCTTAGTGCACACCAGATAACGATGACATTGATTAGATGGTGAAGGTAATGGTAACAACAATAATGTTAATGTGTGAGAGTATTAGTGAGAAAACAGTCCCATCCTATCATATGCTTATTTCCGACCTAGCTCTCAATGTGTCCATGAGAGTGTTTATTTTTCACTTGTTTCAACAAACCCACAAAACTATTAGTGCATCATCCATAATCCACATGTTTATGGTTGTTGATTTTTAGTTAAAAGTAATATTAATGACTCGTGGATGATGAACAAATAGTGTAAGAAACTTTACAACGTCAATGCATGCCCGTTAACATCAAGAATTAATTTAATAATACTACTTCCTCCGTCACATAAGTTAATTTCTTTAAAGCTCTTGCACATAGATTAAGAAATGAGTAAATAATCTAAGAATTTGATATATTTTGACTAAATTACCCTTAATTAATAATAGGAGAGAGAGTAATAATAAATGTATGAAGATTATATTGGAAGGAGATGAAGAAATAAGTAGTGAAAAAGAGAATACAATAAATAAGAGTATACTTGGAAAAAGAAGTATATATGAGTATTGAATTTCTAAAAGAACTTAACTAATGAAACAAAATAAAAAACCTAAATGAACATATTTAATAACTAATGGGACAGAGAGAATAAATATTAACTTAAATAATAAAACCAATTTATTTTTAAATAAATATTTAATAACTGAAAATATTCCAACATATATTCCCTCTGGTCCTATTTATAAGATCCTTTTGGGGTTCACTACAAGAAATATTGGTATTACCGATGGCCAAAATCCGTCGGTAATGACCAAAATCCGTCGGAAATTCCACTTTTCCGACGGATTTTCCGGCGGACCAAAACCGTCAGTAAAAATGGCGTTGGAAACAGCTTGTGACAGAATTTTTAAACCGTCGAAAATACCGACGGAAAAATCCGTCGATAACTGTTTTTATTTCTGACGGATTATCCGTCAGAAACAGCTAGAAAATAACAAAAATTTACCGACGGAAAAATCCGTCGGAAATGACAATATTATTTTAAAAAAAATTATAAAAATTTCTGCACAAAATAAAATATTATTCAAGTCAATCATCCTCTCATACATGTTTTTTTTTTTCAAAGGCAAAATTGAATTAACCACTAGTACCTAAAGCAAAAATACAATAGTCCAAGTCATAAAGTAAAAATAAGAAACCAAGTTACCCACTGGACCTGTTGCAAATCCAGAAACAGCTAAAGCAATCTAGAACAGAGGGACTAGGATACATGGAACCAAATATTACAAGAAAAAAAAAACATGAATATAAAAAAAGCACCAACAAGCAGATAATGCGAGCAGGTATGTCTTCTAAAGGAAGGATGTTTTTGATGGAGCCAATGATTTCCATAAGTACAGTTCCTTATCTTCACATTCCTCTTCTTGTTGAATTGTCATGTACCTACTCTTAAATGCAGACAACAACAGAAACCCGTTGGTTCCATTGCTCACTCTGCCATAAATGAAAAATGAGTTAACAAGCATTAGATAAAAAAGATACCTGGTATGAATATTTGCACTTCTTGAAATACCAAAATTTTTGCAAAAGTGAAATATAACAAGGTGTTAGAAAAGATGCTATTAATAAAAATCAACAGTAGAGAAGTAGATATCAGCTATGATCATAGCAAAACACTGAAAACAGTATTAAAAAGATACACAACTTAGTTAAAAAAAATCCTTTTGCAAACTAGAATCACAGAATGCTTCAGTACTAAAAACATACTTAAATTTAGTCAAAACAATCCAATGAAATCAATGTTTATTACAACAATGAGAGCAGAAAAATAATATTACAACAAGAAGGCAAAATTAAGTTACACAGTCAAAAATAGATTTTCTATTTATATAGAATACACAAAGCTATGAATCACAAACACTTCCAGCAAGCATAACACTTGTTCTAATGCTTAGAACATGAGATATAGAATTATTTCCTTTTGTGAGTGAGAAAGAGGCAGTGGACATTAACAAAGTACTGTTTGAAAAAAGAAATGCTTGAATCAATGAGATATCTTTCAACCAATGTACTCAGTTTACTTATATTTCATTCCTGTGTAGTTTCAATCAATATACTCAGTATATATTTCAGAAATATATACACAAGTACAACATATTTCAATCAATATACTTCTGGGGTCACGATCCGCGATTTTGTAATCTCCCATGATCCGCAAGTGGCTCGAGCAGGTTACACCACTTCTAGGGTCCTTTTGGTGGGAATATGAAATTTGATCGAATTATTGCAAAGGAAGGAAACACGGGGAGAGTATGATTTGGGGGCGAATAATAATTAAAAAGACCTCCACTAATTCACTTAAAACCTCCTCTGTTTATACCACTACATAGTAACCTCTTCTCATTTTAATTTGTCTAATGGGGGTTTAAATAACCTCCACAAAAAAAATTTGATGTCTTTAATTTAAGAACAAGGGAGAATTTCATTGAAGGGAAGGTACATCATTTTTGTGCTTTGTTCTTGAAGCACAAATTACAGAACAATATTCTCTACAGGTCAGAAGTCTCAAAAGAAATATAATAAGCAAGATGCACCCAAACAATATAATAAGCTTCACTAAAATACCAGCAAAGAAGAAAATAGAAACAGGACAGCATCTCATGGAATGGAATGGAAACTAATAGACAAACAAGAAAATCTTCACATACAGACTAGAACTTCCAATGGGAAGCTATATCATTAATCAAGATTTCAAGCACTATGGCATTAATCCCAGATAACAACCATTATATGGTAAGGATGCTAACCTCAGATAACAACCATTGCTTATCAAGCAATCATGTCCTAGCCTTGTTCAGTACCGAATTTTTAGACTTCAACATTCTCTACAAATGAAAGAATGAGGAGGATCACTGGATGATGACAGGTAATTTTTTTTTTTAAAAAAAAAAAAGATAACAAAGAGTAGATAATATGGTAATCAGTAACAAAAATGCAAGATAGTTAATCAAAATCACTCAGAAAAGCATACCTTTTCAAGACCAGACATCATATGCTCATTGTTATTAAGATACTTTTTCTTCAGTGTGAAATCAAAGGCATCATGAAGGAAATCATTTTCCTAATTTGCCAAGGGAAAAAAGACAAAAAGGTCTACCAAAAAAAAAAGACAAAAAGGTAATGATCAGTATTATATGCTTTTCAAAAAAATTAGAAGCTTGCTAAAGAAAAATGCAAGAGAAAAGTGAGACTCATATATTGAGGCAAAGTGGAATAATAGACTGTTTTGCAGATTTCCAAGATACTGCACCTCCTGCTAATGTAAAAACATAACCAGAAGTTGATTTTGTTTCATCAGAATCAGATATCTAATTTGCATCACTAAAACATTCAATAATAGCAGGAAAACAAGTATAATGAATGCCATAATTAGTAGTTCCTTTAAGATATCTCGGGCATAGGTGTAGTCATTTTGATTAAAGAAATAGCTACTGAACTGAGATATAAAAATTAATGCAATTGCTCTAAGTTTAGAATTAAAGATATTAAGCTAACAAGTGAGACTCATATATTGAGGCAAAGTGGAATCCTCATTTGATTGAATATTGCTCACCATATTGAGTTGTATCTGAGACTTCGGCTTCATATCCAAAGAAAAACAGACTCTAGCTGCAACAACAACCAATAGGAAAATTATCAATTAGAAATGAATTGAAATAAGAAAATTGAACCATAGAGATCAGAAAGGTGCCAACAAATTCTAATTGGAAAACCCTAACCCCAAATTTCAAACAAATTGTAGCATGACCAATCACAAATGGATATTGAAAACTTTAACCCCAATCTCAAAGCGTTAGTATGTAATCCTTGAAACATACAATCAATTAAATACCTTATAGAGAGAGAGAGAGAAAATTTCGAAATTAACCAAAAATTGAACAAAACAAACAATGGGATCCTATTCTCAAAAGATCAGCGAAGAACAATCAATAATGGTTAGGGTTTGACTACATCAAGTGAGACGAGAGGGAGAGAGTTCGAAATAAACCTTTAACATCGGAGAATAGAGATCGTTTCAAACTGAGATTTCTAAATCATTCAATTAAATTGGAGCTTTAACGGAAGAGAGAGAAAGGCATATGGTCATGGAGTAAGAGGTGCGATGGCAACGTGGCATGGAGAGGAGCTGGCGTTGGAGGCCATGGAGTTGACGACGGTTGCGGTGAGAAGTACCTGTTGCTGGCGCTGGCGGTGGCTATCGCGTTCGCTGGTGACGGCGGCGTGGTGTGGTGTGGTGTGGTGTGGCGGCTTGGCGTGGCGTGGTCCTTCAGTAATTAGGCGAGGAACGGGGGCGACGAGAGAAGGCGACGAGAGAAGGCGAGAAGAGGAAGAGGAGTGGGCGGAGTGGGGGCTCCAAAGATGAGAAAGACAGAACGTGAATGGAAGATGAGCCACAAAACTGACTTAGGTGTTTGGTATTTTTAGTCAATTTAGTCCATAATTAGTTAATTAGATAATTAGATAATTAGAGTTACTCTATTTGTCCTTATCATAGAGCACTATTTTTATAGAATTGGTGTCCCTTTTTATAAAGTCTTTTTAAAATATATATTAAAGAGTTTATTCCAAATACATTCTTCATAATTGCATAAGAGAAATAAAGAAATAATTACAATAGAGAAAGAAATGAACAAAGTTGTAAAGTTTTAAATAGGTGCAACTTTAGAATGACAACATATTTTTTTGACAAATTTGAGGGTAATAATTACTTTTCTTAATCTGTGTGAATTAGGTAAAAGTGACTTATATCAACGTACAGAGGGAGTAATAATTAGAGTTAATAGTCAATTTAGTCCCTTAAAGATATTTGCATCAATTTAGTTCTTCAAAAATTAATTAGGCCACCAATTTAGTCCCCGAAAGATATTTGTCACTAATTTAGTCCCTCAGAGATCAATTGTGCCACCAATTTAGTCCTACAAAGATATTTGGCACCAATGTAGTCCCTCAAAGAACAATCGTGTCATCAATTTAGTCCCCTAAAGATATTTGTCATCAATATAATTCATCAAAGATCAATTGTGTCATCACGATAGTCTCTTGTGCTGTTCTACTACAAATCAGTTTAACTTTACTTATGTAACACGTTAAATAAAAAAATATAAAGAAAACTTAAACACATAAACAAACATATTTTTAAAAAAATATATCTTTAGGGGGACTAAATTGATGATACAATTGATCTTTGATGGACTATATTGATGACAAATATCTTTAGGGGACTAAATTCATGTCACAATTGTTCTTTGAGGGACTATATTGGTGTCAAATATCTTTGGGGACTAAATTGGTGGCACAGTTGATGCTTGAGGGACTAAATTGGTGGCAAATATTTTCGGGGGACTAACTTGATGGCACAATTAATCTTTGATAGACTAAATTTGTGGCAAATATCTTTGAGGGACTAAATTAGTGGCAACATAATCTTTAGAGAACCAAATTGACTATTTACTCAAATAATTATGTTGGGAATTCGAAGAAGTAAATGAATGATAGAAGAATTGGGGAAAAGTGGAGTAATTTGAGAATTCGATTTTGGACCCAAGAATTGGTTGGGCCGCACCCCATTACGAACTCACTTGGCCCAATTGTGTACCCAACACGAATTTTTTTACTAGGTACTCAAACCATGAGGTATAATGGAAATTCTTATTTATATTTTTAGAGTAATTACCTGATTTAGTCAAAACACAAACATGATGTAAAAACTCATTTTTTTTTACCCAAATTATAACTTGTAGAATGCATATAAGAAAATTAAAAATACACCAAACTCCCTTAGTTCTAAAACAATGTGCAGATTAACATTTAATTGAATAACAGTGATCAAACCCATGTGAGCAGATTAACATTTAACAACAAAATTATAAATGGCATTTCAACAAACACTTGTTGTGCATCCATAACCTAGAAATAAAAAACTTTAAAGTCATATATATATATTTAAATCGGGATAAAATTGGTAGTGTTGAACCCTTAGTCTGCAATGCTGCTGATAAGTTCTTTTTGTTTAGAGTGAGGAGTGATATGTTAAACCCTTCTATTTATTTTTTAAAAGATTTAATTTCTAAAGGCTAATAAATACGCATTCATTTTAAATGTTTGTAAAATAAACATCATTTTATTGTCTAGCCTAGTGGTTGGTTTCTTAAATTATTTTTAAAAGGTCGCCTGTTCGAATCCTGCGTGCAACATGTTATTTAAAGTTTTTTTTCATTTTAAAATTGACGGATAATTCCGTCGATAATATTTTATAATTTTTCTTTTTATAAAATTTATGCATTATCGACAGAAAAATCCGTCGAAAAATCTGTCGAAAATTCCAAAAAATAAATTTGTTTTTTGTTTAAATTTTTTGAAAAAAAAAACACTCTTACCGACGAAATTTCCGTCGATAAATCCGTCGGAAAAGACCAAATACCAAATCCGTCGAAAATGAAAATACTGACGTATATTTCCGTCGGAAAATGCTTGATTAGCGATGGAAAAAAATCCGTCGGAAATCAGGGGTATTCCTTGTAGTGGTTTTTCACTCACACCAAGGAGAGTGGATAAATTTGTTAGTTGCATTGGAAATGTGAAAATTTAATATACTTTTTCAAAACTACCCCTATAATTATTATTGGAACGCTAAAAAGTGTTGATTTTATAGAGGTATTAGTGGAAAGAAGTAATTAAATGCTATTGAAAATTAAAAATAAATCTTATAAATAGAACCAAAATAAAACCCCAAAAGGATCTTAAAATAAGACCGGAGGAAGTATAATGCAATAAATGTAACGTGGTTTATTTATGGTAATGTATAGACATTAATTACATTGTGTTTATTGGGAATCTGAAATAGTTTTTGTTTTTCTCTTTTTGTTTGTTTGATATGCAGATTGTGGTACCTCCAAGTTTACTTAGTACGAGGAGAATAATGAGCAGAAAGAGATCATAGTTGGAAGTATATATTTCCTCCGATATCCTTTTTTTAATAAAAGTAATTAATTTCACACTTATTAATTGAGTGTATTTTTTCAAATTCATAAAAAAATTATTTTAATAAATTTACATTGGGAATTGTTGTGGGGTGTTATCCCACATGTACCGACAAGCCGGTTTGTTGATGTACGATGATGATAACGGGTTCTCGATTAAAGAACACCGTCACCGAGTCGGGATATTTTGGGGGGTGGTGTGTGTGCTGTGTGAAATGAGAGATGAGAGAGCCTTAGTTCATACCTTGGTCATTACCTCTATTTATAGGGTGAAGGGTATGATGTCTCATGATGGGCCATTAAGGTGGCGGTTTGTAACGGCTCCATGAATACCATGATGGGTGGCAATAATAACTAACCGTTATAACGGTTACGTATTGATGGCTACTGATGCCGAATTGTCGGTATGCCGAATTGATGCTTGTTGGTCTGTGATACCGGTTATGATTTGTCTGTGATATCGGTCCATAACAATAGCCCCCTAGCTCGGTGCTGTGACATAAGGAGGAGTGTCGAGGTATGAATAGGAAAGACCGGTATAAGCCTTGAATTTTTTGTGACTATGAAACGGATCCTTATCTTCGAAGGAATTCTTCAAATCTTTCAATTGATTTCAAAGGAGGGAAAACAATACAATATTTTCAATGTCCGGAACCAGAGTTTGAAGGGGGGAACTCGGTGCAAGGTTTCTCGAGTCGTCTAGTGAGTTCGAAGGAAGAAATCTAGCATGAAGATTCCTTGCTTGCTGGATATAAGACCTAAGGAGGAAGCCCAATTGAGGGTTCCTCACTCTTGGCAAGAGTCCGAGAAGGGAAATTCAACATGAAGTTCTTCTCATTCTGACCCCTAAAGCGAATAGGGAAACTCGACACAAGGTTCCTCATCGTCAACAAATGAGTCCGGATAAGGGAATATAGCAACGTGTTCCTCATCTTTGGAAGCATATTGAATATTGAAAAAAAATATCAGAGTAAGGAAACCTCATGGGCTAAAATAATCATGATGGTAATATTTTTTATTCTCCTCTTGAAAAGCTTATAGTCTGTTGACGAGAATCCCGGAGTCTTTTTTAGACTAGCCTGAGAAAATTGAGGTATCATATTTGTACCTTCCGACATGTGTAAGAAAAACAATAATAATGACGTTAATAATATATCAAACGTGATAATTATAATAATACAATGTTAATTGTCTTAAATAAATGATTATGATATTAATTGGCAAGAATATTTTTTTGTTGCCTAATGATAAATCACATATCAAAATGTGTATATAAAAAATAATATTTGGAAAGATAATACAGAAATAAATGATATGTAATAAATTAGCTAGCAATGGTATGCGAGCATCAATATATAATTTAAATACTCTGAATGTAATGCAATTAGATATGTTTAATGCAAATAAATTCCTTCCCTGGCCGTTAGAAGGATGTTGTTGTGTTTTTATTGTTTCCTTGTGCCATGCGGTTCTCTACCTCTTTCTTTCTTTCTTTTTTTTTTTGGTTTGGGCCTTTTGGCCCATCTTATTTTTCTTTGGCTTGGGGTGGGGCTTGGAGCCCTCTTCCCTCAATCACCTTCTTCCTTTCTTTCTGAATATGCAGCCACACCGCATGAGGTAGATAGGAGGATGCGTGAGCAATTTTAGAGTGGCAGGGGCATGGTGACCTTGGAGTTGCGTTAGTCTATCACGATGGCATCGATCTGGTCTGCACCCATGGACAGCGACGACGATGATTGCTTGGCATGGTGCCGGTTACGGCGGTTTCAAGAGAGGTGGTTGTCCGGTTAGGATGTGTCGCTGGCGGTGACTCACGGATTGCGATATGTGGTTCGGGTTCATGGAGAAGCGGGTTTCCATTGCCGTAAATACGTGAATTCAACATTGGTTCTGTGGGTCAGCAATGGAGTGCTTCACCGCATCTCCATGTTTCCATGGCTCTCGGCTGACAACAATTTGCATGTGGTCGACGTCTGCAAGAGGGGACCGTGTGTTTAGTTAATGGAAGAAGGGGGTTGATGGCGGCGGAGGTCTTCATCCTGATTGGATTCAGGATACAAAGGGATAGGCTTGGAGCCCCATCCATGTCTTGAGAAGTCTGGTTGTAATGTGCTTGAGGTCTTCTATACTCTTTTTCCGCTTCATGACTATTGTTGCTAGTATTGTAGTATATCATTTCATGAATTTTTGTAAGACCGGATCTGTCATGGTGCCTTTTTTGTGCATGAACACAATTTGTAAGTAAAAAGGTGAGGGAATTAGTTTGCCGCTCCCACTGTGGTCGCCAATGTTGTGGGGTGTTATCCCACATGTACCGAAGCCGATTTGTTGATGTACGACGATGATAACGGGTTCTCGGTTAAAGAACACCGTCATCGAGTCGGGATATTTTGGGGGTGGTGTGTGCTGTGTGAAATGAGAGATGAGAGAGCCTTAGTTCATACCTTGGCCATTACCTCTATTTATAGGGTGAAGGGTATGATGTCTCATGATGGGCCATTAAGGTGGCGGTTTGTAACGGCTCCATGAATGCCATGATGGGTGGCAATAATAACTAACCGTTATAACGATTACGTATTGATGGCTATTGATGCCGAATTGCCGGTCTGCCGAATTGATGCTTGTTGGTCTGTGATACCGGTTATGATTTGTCCGTGATACCGGTCCATAACAGGAATGAAACAAAAATTAAATGACTTAAGTACATTCTCTTGATTTAAAATATAAGCAAAATTAACTAACTTTATTAAATTTTGTTTCATTCTCAATGTCCCTTTCTTAAAACATCTCTAAAATATTGTAATCTTAATTAATTTTTGTTTCATTCCCAATACTACTTTCCTAAAATACCTCTATTTTTTATTAATTTTATAAAATTAAATGCAATTAAATAATCTCCTTAACAAGCGTAAAAATGATTGAATTTGCTTATAATTCAAATCGGAGGGAGTATTTTTTTTTTTATAAATAAGACGAAAGGAGTACAAGTTTATGAATATTTAAATTTGAAAACTCCAAAACTTTTGAAGTATATATAATGGTTGTCAAATTCGAGAGTACACGTAGACTCGTTTTGCCTAGGTAAACTCAAGTCGTAAACTCGTTTCGCAAACTCGTACGAGTTTACCTAAAAAAAATTATATCTATATTGTAATGACCTGTGACCTATTAATAATCAATATTCATAATTTCAAATTTAATGTAATAACAAAATATGGTAAGATATTATTTGTTGATACTAATAAGTAATATAAGTTAATTTATCCATCAATATTCAAAATTCAAATTCAAATCATAATAAGATAACATATCCGGTATAATTTTAATTTCAAACTAACATAATAATGCTTCAAAAAAAAATTAATGAAAATTAATTATCAATTTCTAAGCAAGTGCTCTTTAGTCAAAGTAACACTTAAAAATACTGACAAAGTAAATGAGTTCTGATTTAAGGACAACACTAAAAAAGTAACACTGAAAATTGAAAAACGGAGAATGCATGTTTGCTTAAAAGTTAAAACTTAAAATGATTTCTATAAAGCTACTCATCTTTTCATAAAGGTCATAGCTCATAATCAAGCATTCATCAGATTATCATACCAACTTAACAAAAAAGAAAACAGGAAAAACGAAAATAAAGGAATAAAGGGAGAAAGTCAATAAACAATTACTAAATAAAGGGAGAAAGTTAGAAAGGCGTGGAGCGTGGGGTGTGGGTTGGGCAGGCGTGCGTGTGGCCGAAGGAGAAGAAATAAAGATTGAAGAAGTTTTTGAATGAGAAGGAGAAGATAAAACTAATTTAAAGGTTCTTTTACCCCAAACGCGTAACAAATATGATAAAAATGACCTAGAAGATTTTTATTTAAAAAAAATTGAAAAACGATGTTGGATTGGACGTTTAGAGCTCAAGAATGCTAACTCGCTAACTCGGCCATAAACTCGCGAGTTTACAAGAGTCTACCAGTATCCACCCGAGTCTACCCGAGTCACTTCACTCCGAGTTTCCATCAGTTTCAACTCGTTTTTCATAAGTAGATTCGTAGATTCGTAGTTTCTAAGTATTAACACTAGTTTTTGACAACCATTAATATATTTGTTTATGCACATTTGACCATTACTCTCGTCAATGCTCCATCGTTTCAGAAAGTTTGATCTTTTAAGTTTTTTTTCACAAAGTTTGGTCTTTTACATTTTCAATACGCAAACATTTTTTTTTCAATTTTAACCTTTCATTCAATCATTTCTCTTACTCCTCATTAATACTACTTTTATCATCTCGCTCATCTCTAAACCACTATACATTAATTAATGGACACACTTATTAATAAAAATTAAATACTACTACAATTTTTAATAAAGAAATAGGGGTATTTTGGACATATTATACATAATACCTACAATAATTAACACTTTCTTAATCTGTGTGTCAATCCTAAAAGGCCAAACTTTTTGAAAACGAGGGAGTATAAGTATTTAGGGTAGAATTTCGCATGCATTAAGAAAATTAACTAATATTGTTAATAGTTTATAAAAAACTAATATTGTAAATAGTATTGAAAATGATAATATTTTGTATACTTTTTAAAAATTACCCCTATGATTATTATTGGGACTCTAAAAAGTGTTGACTAAATACGAGTGTTTGTAAAAAAAATGTATTAATGTCATTGAAAATTGAGATAAGTACTTATATTTAGAGACAAACAAAATCTACTATGTAGTATTCCCTCTGGTCTAAATTATAAGCAAAAAAAATACTTCATTAGTGATCTTAAATATAAGTAAAAACCAACTTTCTATTCTCAATACAATCATTCCTAAAATATTCTTATAAAGTGGTTGAATCATTTAACTTTTGTTTCATTCCTAATACAAGTTTACTAAACTAGTTGAATCTGAGAAAATTAAATGCATCTAACTACTTTTCTTAATACTTGTGCCGATGGTTATTTTTGCTAATAAACAAGATGGAATGGAGTACTTAAATTTATATAGGGAGTAATAATAGGATATTAATTTATATAATTAGTGAGAAAAAAAGTAATGATAAAGAGAGAGAAATGGTATGTAAGTGAAAAACATAGTAGTAATTATTGCATTTATTAAAAGGCATACTCCCTCTCTCCAATAATAAGTTAGGTTCATTTATTCATTTTGATTTGTCTCATAAGTTATGTTTATTTAGAAACTTAATATTCGTTTATACTTCTTTTTCCAAGCATACCCTTATTTATTCTCTTTTTCATCACTCATTTCTCTATCTCTTTTCAATATAATATTCATACATTTATTATTACTCTTTCTCCTATAATTAAATGGGGTAATTTAATCAAAATATATCAAATTCTTACATTATTTATTTATTTCTTAATCTATGTGCTATTTTTAAATCAACTTAACTAATGAGACGGTAGGAGTATTTTTTTAGATATGACATAAATAAAAATGAAGATAGTAAGTTTTGATGTCCTGAAAGAACAGAATGTTACTCTTGGTATGGAAAACTGCAATTAACGTTGTAATTGTAAATGAGATTATTTCTTCAACATGGTATTGCCTTCAAGATGTTTATATCAAGGATTACTTTAGATTTAAATTTGAGGATTCATGCCAACATAGTTGCCTCCTTCAAAAATAGACTTATCAGCCAATAAGCTGAAAATTGGAATAAAGGTTGATGCAATGGCCTACTTCATATTGATAAACTACTACATATAAGAATCTGATATGTAGACCATGAAATATGGATTTGGAGGCAACAGAATATCACACTTTGTGACATTATCCTAACTTCATTGGCACTTTAAAGACATGAACTATGTTTTGATTTGTTCCACCCCTCCCTGTAACAAAAGTAGATCAAGAGGTGCATTTGCTAGATCTTCTATGCAAGAGTAAGACAAGCTTTAAATGGCTGTGCATTTACTTATAACTGAACCTCATCAATGGAAAATTAAAGTCCTGTAAGTTATTTTTTGGTTGCGATTTCGTCCCTTAACTTTTTTTCGTTTCAAATAAATCCGAAAGTTTGTAACTTGTTTCAAATAATTCCTTCCGTCCAATTCTGTTTTAACACCGTTAATGAGAGCTTCCTACGCGGAAACCAATGGTCTTACAAGGCTAAAAATCAACGTTACACCCCAAAATGATGTCGTATGAGACCAAAATAGAAGCTTATTCGGTTATCCCTAACTGTTTTGGTTTTCTCTTTTGGCCTCACATGACATTATTTTGGGGGTGTTACGTTGAGTTTTAGTCACATAAGACCAATGGTTGCCACATAGGAGACTCCCATTAATGGTGTTAAGACAAAATGGGATGGAAGGATTTATTTGAAACAAGTTACAAACTTACGGATTAATTTGAAACGAAAAAAAGTTAAGGGACGAAATCGCAATCAAAAATTAACTTACAGGAACAATCTATTAGTTTTGCCAAAATTAAATTTGAAGCTTTGCTGATTTGCTTAGTTGTTCTGACTAGATGAAGATACAGTTGACTGAGCCAACCAAAGTTTATTACTAACTTTCCTGAGGTCTTAATATTAAGCAGTTTAAAAAATATGTGGAGCCTATCAAGATAATAAATATAAAAAATTAATCATTTCTGAAGCGATCTTATTGTTTTCTTTTGATCTTTTCCAATTTTTAACTTCTGCCACTGAGCTAGCTAGGATGACAAAAAGAGAATCTGTAGAGCAACTGCAGTTAAGCTTCAACATAATTAGCACCACAATCTGATAAAAAATAACACTAAGGAAATTTTTAAGGTACTGCTCAAACTTCAATAATAATAGAACATGCAGATTTAGATATACCTAAACCATGCATCCAACGAATGAGAAATTTTTTATGCTGCAGATGTCATCTATAGATATTCATGAGCATATCTAAACCTTAATTCTATGTCCTTTTTTAAAAGCAGACCTTCATCCATTGTAATAATAGAACATGCGAATATATGTTCCGGTTTGGAAGTTATATAACTACAATACAGTCTCAGCTTAGTTACTGTGAGTAGCCTTGCTCTTGAAGTCTTGGTAAAACAACATACGATACAGAGTGCAGGGAGAAATGAAAAATTGTAATTAATAAAGAGGAACACTTGAGTAGTTGAATTCATTGTCAATTTGTCATTACACATGAACAGAAAACATAAAATTTTCCATTCTGATTGTCTACACTAATCTATTGTACAAAATTTCGCTACAAATCTATGTCAGTTAACTACAGTGAGAGATTTAAAGCCCACTAATTCGAGAAGTTATTTGTTGGAATACATCTTCGCTGCAAGGAATTGTGAGGCCGCCCATTGGATGATCGTATCCAAACTCTTGCTCAGCTTGACTAAGCAATTCTTGGAATAAAGGTGAGTTCAAGTATGATACCGGGATCAGAAACCGCTTTTGTTTCTCTCCAACATACACTGCAAGATGCCCCTTTGGGACTTCTACACATTTTGAAGTTGCTTGGCTAGCATTGAAAGATGACCTTCGAATAGCAGGTAAACGAAAACCCATTTTTTTTGTGTTTGTTTTCAGGAAGACGAAATAGGCAAAGTTCTCAAATTTGAGATGCGTCAAGTTTTAATGCTTATGGATGCAAATGACTTGTGTTGCTTGTGAAGGCAAGAGGGTGTTTATATATAGATTTTAAGGGTCTCTTGAAACTCTATTCATAGATAAAATGATTGTTGAAGGGGTTAAAGGATGGGGGCCATGCAGATGAGAGATCACATGGTGTTGTCTTAGAGGCCTCTATCAAGTATTAAAATGTTGCATAAGATAAGAGTGCATACCTCACCTTCTCAAAGGAATGGCCTATACAACAGCCACTTGCAGTAACATGCATACTTAAGTGAAATCCTAATATTTGTTCATGCCTCATGAATTATTTAGGCATATCTCCTTCAAAGATTAGGGAATTAAATGTGAATACATGCCCCACATTCTGAAATAATGACCGACAGAAATAATTCATAGACACATGCATAGATGAAAGCTAATGTTTGTTCATGCTTTGACATGCTTTAGACAACTCACATGTTTCATTCTATTGGCAATGTTGCTGATGTACATCATCTACCATTACCATTTACCAACTAATATCATAGCTAGTTAAAGTATCAAATCTATATAAATGCTGAAAAGGACATGACTGATAGCTCTTATGCAGGTAGAGTTTGGAGGCAATAACAGAACCAACATCGAATACATCATAATGTGCCACCATGATCTTTAAGAGAGTTTTCTAAGACAACACCATGTGAACTCTTAAATGCACTTGTCTCCCAATAGGGTCCCATGACTCACATCTCATATCCTTTACCAACCATTCAAGTATCCAATGGTTTATTACATATCCTTCCATTCATCTATATATATATATATATATATATATATATATATATATATATATATTCATGGCTGCAAGCATTTAGGACCAACACAATCTTTCACATCCTGAAGCATTCAACACTCAAACTTGTATCTCATTTACAAGTCTCTGATCTGCTCAAAACACAACAATGGTTTTCGTTTACCGAGTATCAAAAGGGCATCATCTTCTAAAGTTGTAGATGTACCAAAAGGTTGTGTAGCAGTGTATGTTGGGAAGAAAATGAAGCGGTTTGTGATCCCGATATCATACTTGAATCAACCTTCATTTCAAGACTTGCTAAGTCAAGTAGAAGAAGAATTCGGGTATGATCATCCAAAAGGTGGTCTGACAATTCCTTGTCGAGAAGATGTGTTCTTAAATATTACTTGGCAATTCAAGAGCTGCTAAGCTAACCCCATCAACATAAACAATGAAGTGGAATTGTAGATATACATTACTTTACACAATTTTTGCAAAACAAATTGTCCATGAAAATATTGTCTCTCCTTTTTATTATCCTACTTAGAAAGTGTACAATATATGAATGAAAATTTCATTAACACTACAACATTTCTTTCGTTTCCCATCAAATCTCAACTCAACTATTATGCAAATCATATGTAATGAGGAAAAAAAATGCAATTCTCTCTTCGTCCTAAAAAAGGAAAAAGAAAAAAAAAAACTTACAGAATCTAACAAAACCTTGACTCTTTAACAACACATATTACTAAATCCAACATATTTCACGTATCATTCTCCCAGAATCATCATATAGGTTGTGTATCTTGTAATTTCCAGAAATCAAATGCGCTGACGGGATAATGTATCTATATATTCAAGCAATAAAAATTACATAAATGATAAATCCAATTACGTAAATTATGCCTCTAATTTTGCATTCTCTATAAAGTTTGGCACATGATATGTGAGGTGAAAATGATGAATGAATTGTACAAATGATGGGATAACTGAGAAAGAGGAAAAATGAAACATAGAAATGATACTCCCTCCGTTTCACTTTAAGTGTCTTTTTGGACTTTTGCATATAGATTAAGAAAATGTTGATTATGATGATTATTGTAAGTTTTATGTGTATTTTATCAAAAATACCCCTATTTAATACCTATACCTTTATTTTGTCAATGCATCATTACTAGTATTACAAATTTCAAAACTAAAACAACATTAAATGTAAGGGTAAATAAGGAAAAACAGTATTAAATGTTACCTAGATTTGGTAGAAAGACACTTATTTTGAAAAAAATTTAATGTTAAAAAGACACTTAAAGTGAAACGGAAGGAGTAGAATATAGTGGGAAGGGCTTTTAGGAAAATATTAAAAATGTCTGGGTGTCCATGTCAAGTTTTGAGGCGGGAAAATAATTTCAAATTAAAAAAACTTAACTTCTATGGAACAAAGAAAAAAATTGATCTTCTTCGAGGAAGATTTAGAGCTTGCTTGGAAGTTGGAATCACTTAGGAAAACCTCATGAAAATGGAAGCCACACTAGGTAGCTTCTTTCAAACGTGGGTTTGGAAATTTGAAATGTGAAAGCAAATATACTTTTTGATTTTTTCAATACACAACCTACTCCCTCCGGCTCGAATTTTGCATTGGGAATGAAACAAAAATTAAATAAGATAACAATTTTCTAAGGATATTTTAAGAAAATGACATTAGAAATGAAATAAAATTTAAGAAAGTTTATTAACTTTGCTTATATTTTAAACCAAAATAAATACTATATTTTTTGTTGCTTATATTTTAAGCTTTAAAGAGTATAAATTGTTCGAATCACCACGTTAGATATGACAGGTAAACTAATCTTCAAAACAAATTTTATCGATCCAATCAATTATTCAAATCTCAAATCTTGGAATCACCACTTTAGACTTTAGATTTGGGGAGAGCTTTACTCTGATCACTATTGCATCGCATCCCGAGAATAGCTTCATACTCCTTTCGGCTCGAATTATAAGCAACAAAATACATATTTTTCTTGATTTAAAATATAAGCAAAATTAACTAACTTTATTAAATTTTGTTTCATTCCCAACGCCACTTTTCTAAAATCTCTAAAAAATTGTAATATTAATTAATTTTTGTTTCATTCCAAATACTACTTTCCTAAAATATCTCTATTTTTTTTATAAATTTTAGAAAATTAAATACAATCAACTAACCTCCTTAATAAACGTAAAAATGATTGAAATTGCTTATAATTCGAGCCGTAGGAAGTAGCTACTCCCTCTGATCTCTAATATTAAAAAAAAAAAAAAACATGTCTTGATCTCAAATATAAGAAATTAACTAACTTTTTATTCAAAATACAATTATTCCAAAAATATTCCTAGAAAGTAGTGATTCATTTAATTTATGTTTCACTCCTAATGCAACTTTCCTAAAGTAGCTATAATTTTTATGAATTTGAAAAAATTAACCTAAAGTAGCTATAATTTTCATGAATTTGAAAAAATTAAATACATTCAATTAAATTCCTTAATAAGTGTGATTTCGACTACTTTTTCTTATAACAGAGACTTGAAGGAGTATACTGTATTTTTTTTTTGGTGTACACCAAGAGTATCCCCAGCCGATAGCCGAAGACTAAACCTTTCCGAGGCGTAGAGATCAATGTTTAAGGAAACCAGCTATCTACCAACTGTGCTGGGTAAGGAGTATACTATATTGTATGCCGGGTTAAGGAAAAAATAAAAAGATTTCTCGATACATGAAAAAAACCTTCGCCATGCAAGTACCAAGAAAGAAAAATCTGAAGCACATGAAATGTATAAAGTGGCTTTACATTGAGTGTACAACATGACAGTTTGAGATTCTTAAATTCAGATCCCAAGTGCAATTTTCCAACCAAGTGAATGGATCTTGGTGATTTGGTACACAAAATAAATAGGAGTATATGTGATCAACCAAAAATTGTCTCAAGGAGCAACAGTACCTTTGGAATTTGGAAACAATAGTAAGTTAGTAACCACTTTCAAAAAAAAAAAAAAGTTAGCAAACCTCTATTTCCATTCTATATAAATCATGGCCCCAGAAATTAGCACGCATGAACTTATCTCCATCTTACAACATATCATTCAATCACTCAAATGATAATTCAAATAATTAAACCCTACCCCGACTTTGTACAAAATTCATTCCGCAAAGCTTCCTCCAACTTTTGAAATATCCCAAAGAAAGCTCCTACAAAGAGAACAACCCACAAATATATAATTTGCTGTTTCAAATTAATCACTGCAAATAGTGTGTAGAGTTTATGTGTATGATTAAAAAACAGAAAATTCCAGCAAAGGGGTGAGAATGTAATCCGTCTGACAAAGTTTATAATGCATACAAAGGCTTTAGTCATACGATTCATCATATAACTTAGTGAAGGACATCTACGCAGAGCATAGGGAAGAATGTATATCTCCAAAACTATTTCTAGACTCTAGAATCAGCTATAAACTAAAATGCTAGTAAAATAATGAAAAGGACCTAGGAAAATCGAAATTCGAAAAGCAGGATGGAGGAAAAACCTGATAATGGGCTATTCCTATCTTGTAATGAACCTTTCACCAATAGAGTCCGAGGGCTTTGCTGAAAAACCTGCAGGATGGAACAATTATTATTATTATTGTTGTTGTTGTTGATAAAACTGCAGGATGGAATAAAAAACATGATGTCAACATAACTCTGCCAATTAAAATTGTTTTTCAAGCAATGAAGAATGCAAACATACCGATATACGGAGACAGAATCTATCAAGAGAGGAATGCAAACTTGATCCATTAGATGTCTCTCCTGAAGGTTGACAATCAATGGATTTATTGCTAAAGGGTAATCCATTCTTCAAGATTGAATCACAGTCATCTTTTGATGCCACGACCTATAAAAATGTGATCATGCTTAACAGCCATCACAAGAAAACTAACTTAGAATCTGAGACTTGGAGTAACTAGGCTTACATCCACTGTGAAAGAGGAGGTATTCAATGTACAGGATAGGCCATGCAAACCAAAGTAAGACTTGACAGCTTCCAACACATTAAAGGCACCGTGTTGGCATTTAAGACCCTGAAAAGTATATTTGCTGATTAGGAGGAATGGAAAAGTGGCATAACATACCCAGTACATACGCCATAAGTGCATTGATGACTATTTTCAATGCAATTTAACATGAAACTCAAATTAATTAAAACATCTACCATATTGGAAATCCAATAGAAACTTCTGCTCATATTGTAAAACAGAAAGCTATAGGGTTTCCCACAACAACCTTGTAAACAAAGGAGTGAACTAACTGGAACTGAATGCTCACCCACCTATAAGTGGGCATGAAATCAGGAAATTTCTTAGTCTATTTAGTAGATTGGAATCATGAAAAGGATAACAGCGTGAGTGTTAAACATTGACGCATTTGGAAGAAAAAATTCCTCTACACAGTGTCATTTGATATGCACAAATATCAAGCTAGGAAGTAGCAACTGCAAGACTGGCTTCCGGTTCTAAATTGGTTAATAAGCTTCTGAACTTATTAGTTCCCCCTCCATCTAGTAAGAAATCAGTTCCAAGTTAGCTACCACACATGCAAAATCCTGGAATATGCACACCCTTCACCTAATTAAAAACCTGAAGTCCTAACCTCTCAATCAGCCGGTTAGATTTTAGTTCAAAGGATATTTTGAATTAAAGGTTTGCAGTCATCATGCCACCTTAAGTCTTCAAAAAAGGGCAGCCCAATGCATGAAGCTCCTACGTTCCTAAAGCCGTACACTCCTATAGCCCTACAAGTGGTAAGGCTGTTTCCAAGAACAGTACTGTGACCTCCAGGTCACAAAGCAGTAACATGAGAATAGGATAAACTAAGTTCTCGACAATTCTATCAAGGATCAATAATCAATATCTTATTATGCCATTTCCAGATAATGCGCTAGGAAGTAGGAACTAGCATTGCTTCTAGAATGATGACATCATTTTTTCATTGCTATGGGATAACATATTTTTTAAAAGAAAACTTATATATCAATGTAAACACTAAAGTTGTTTGAAACTGTAAAAAAGACACTAAACCTCGAGCATGAAGGACAAGTTACTCTTCTCAGGTAAAGAAAATGATGACTTCTTCTGTACAGGAGGCAAGAAAGACCAGGCAAGCCCCCATCGGGATGTCCTACCTTGGACAAATTCAGTTGCCTTCACTATGGTGACACCAACCTCCCAAAGTTTTGATGTAAGATCCTTGATATTTGACTTTCTCCCCACCATTGAAGTGAACCATCTACGAACAGATTGAAATGAATGAACACAAATATATTAAAAGTAAATAAACACCAAAATATAAGAAATAGATATGATATTTCTGAGAGAAAAAGTAATACCGAAATTGATGCTTCAGCTCTGTACTATCTTCAATAATACGAGTAATGAAGGCCTTCTCACCACCAGGGCAAACCATTTCTTTTGAAGTGCCACCACAAGAAGTTTTAGGATTAAGTCCTGCTTCCTCCAAACTTTCAAAAAATGGTGGATTACACATGCAGAAATCAAACTTCTCATCATCCTTTACTACACCACAAAGTATGGGAGGTCCACGATAAGTCTTATTCTCATGGGCATGTGAATCAAGAGGTAATGAAGGCAAAGGCGCTACCTCTGTATCGATATTCCCACCCAAATTTATCTCGGTTTCACTGTGAACTGTTTCTTCATAATGCCCCCCTTCCACACAGAAAGTATTTCCATAGCTTTCAACCTTTCTAATTTCAATCAACTCAGAAAGATGTGGATTACTATTAACATTTTTCTCCGCCCACTCTATTGCAACATCAGTCACATCTGCATTAGTTTCACCAAACTTGAGAATATGGAAAATTCGAGTTACAAAAAATAGCACAGAGAACGAGACAAAAGTATGATCCAACTACACTGCCAAAAGCAACATACCTGATCCTACAAAACTCCATCCCATAAGAGATGCACCTAGAAGTGGGTATATGCAATTTGCTCCAGTTCCAATATCAAATCCCCTCACCTTACCTCCAATTGAAATGGTATTTGGAATGACGTCAGATGAGAGAAGATCTTTAAGCCAATAGATGTAATTAGACCTGTTGGGTACAGTAGGGCAGAGCTGTCCATCAGGAATCCACCTAGAAAATTGATTCATTAGAACTTGTTAACTCAGAGCAGAGGTGTACTATGAATCTATGATAATTTAACATCATTAAAATCACAGAGCCCTAGGGCAGGGCCACATAAGTAATTCCCAATGGCAAATTCTATGGTGTACCCAATTCAAGTATGAGCAATTAGTCATTTTGGTCCCTGAGAGTGTGACCATCGGTCATTTTAGTCCCTTAGAGATCATAAATACATGTTTAGTCCTTGAGAGTGTCCCACATCCGTCATTTTAGTCCCTCCGTCAACTGAGGTTAAGTAACGGAGTTAATTTTTCCATCATTCATTTTGGTCCCTGAAACATATATACATAATTCATTTTGGTCCTTTTTAAATTGGCAATTAATTCAATTTAATCCCTGAAAAATGTATACATAATTCAATTTGGTCCTTTTTAAATTATTAATTAATTCAATTTAATCCCTCATTTTTTTATTCCATCCGTTTCATTTTGTTTTGCCTTTTAGGCTTTTTCTCTTAGTGTATTTCATATTGTTTGGCCTTTTACAATTCCAATGCACAAACAAATTTTTCTTTCTCATTCTAACACTTATTTCAATCATTTCTCTTACTCATCATTAATTACACTTTTATCATCTTTCTCATCTCTAAACCACTATACATTAATTAAATTAAATACTACTACAATTTTTAATAAGGATTAAATAGGGACATTTAGACAAAATACACATAAAACTTACAATTATTAACACTTTCTTAATATATGTGTTCAGGCCTAAAAGACCAAACAAAATGAAACGGAGGGAGTAGAAAACAAACAACTAAACATTATGGGACATAACATTAAAACCTGTATGTATATGTATGTAATATTTGAATCAGCACATGTTCACAAAACTAATCTAAAAAATAACTATGTACAAAATATCTCTAAATTTAGTCTTCATTTCTTCATTTTGATGCCGCCTTAAATATCCCTTGAAAATGAGTAAAAGATTACTTTTGTCAATAGGTACTGCTCAAATACTATATACATACATGTTTTAATGTTATACCACATAATGTTGAGCTGTTTGTTTTATAAAAAAATTGAGTGAATAAATTGAATTAATTGACAATTTAGAAAGGACCAAATTGAATTATGTATGGATGTTTGAGGGATTAAATTGAATTAATTGACAATTTAAAAAGAACCAATGCATAATTCAGGGACCAAAATGAATGACGGGAAAATTAACTTCGTTACTTAACCCCAGTTGACGGAGGGACTAAAATGACTAACGTGAGACCTAAACGTGTATTTATGATCTCGGAGGGACTAAAATGACCGATGGTCACACTCTCCGGACCAAAATGACTAATTACTCATTCAAGTATTGAAATATCTATATCAGATAAAGAAAAGGAAAGTGCAGAAATTGAAAGAGAGAGAGAGAGAGAATGAGTTGTTTACCAGGTGAGGGAGTGGTGATGATGAAGCAGAACGCGGGTGAGTTCGCGCGTGGCGTTGAAGTCGGTCCAATCGATGGTAGGGTGGTTATGGCGCGTGTAATGAACGAAGGGTTGAAAGGAAGAATAGAGAGAAGCTAAAAGAGCAAAGTGAGGGGGGTTCTCTGAGTATTTGCACTTCACTGCTTCTGCTTCTGCTTCTGCTTTTTCCTTTCTCTTCCTCTTCTTATTCCCCATTATTATGAAACAAACTCTTATGCTCCTCTTCCTCCTCTTTCTTATGGTTATGGAGGAGAACCTTACCTGCTG